>JAUPFV010000001.1:234989581-236258932 GCA_036936605.1 Limnanthes douglasii subsp. nivea | reverse complement strand
ACTCCATCTAGTACCACATAGCCAAGGGATTTGTACTTTATTTTCTTGAGCAAACGTTTATCCATAGGTAGTATTCCATTTGAAATAAAGTTTAACAAGTCAAACCTCCAATCTCCTCGAGCGCACATCGGATTATTTACCACCTCATCAAGAACTTCACATTGCTCAGAATTTGGTATGATCGAAGGCGATGGTTGTGTTACAATCCATGGGTATTCTTCTGAATAAGCCATTGTTGCCAAAGAATCAGCCATAGTGTTATTCCCTCTTCGAATATGCTCCACTTCGACATTTTCAAACTGCGCCATCATCCCCCGAAGCTCTTGTAGGTACAAAACCAAACGCTCCTTTTTAGCTTCTGACACCCCTTTAACGTGGTTAACTACCAACTATGAATCTGTTTCCAAGCGTACAAACATTGCTCCACAAATCTTCGCCAAGCGCAACCCTGCTAGCACAGCCTCATATTCAGCTTCGTTATTTGAAGCATGAAAGCCAAATTTTATAGCTTGAAACATAAATTCCCCCGTTGGTGCCACCAATTCAACTCCTGCACTTGACCCTTTACTACTGGATCCCCCATCAGTTCGAATTGTCCACGTCAGATTCTCATTCACCTTTTCTGCATCTTTCTCCTCGGATCTGCTTGAGTGAAATTCCACCAAAAAATCTGCTAAAGCTTGAGCTTTGATAGCTGTTCGAGGAGAAAATAGCACATCGAAATCTCCCAATTCCACAGACCACTTGGTCATTCTTCCTGAAATGTCTGGCTTTTGTAAAACATTCTTTAATGGATATGAAGTTCGAACTACAATCGTATGTGCCTGAAAGTAAGGGCGCATCTTTCTTGCTGCAACTACTATACACAGTGCCAATTTTTCGAGCTTCAAATAACGTTTCTCAGCATCAACCAAACTTTTGCTAACATAGTAAACTGGCTTCGAAATTTTTGTGTCTTCACTGATCAAAACTGCGCTCACTGCATAATCTGACACTGCTATATACAAAAATAACTGCTCTCCTTTCCGAGGCTTTGATAATATTTCAGGAGAGGACAAAAGATTTTTTATCTTCAAAAAGGCTTCTTCACAATCCGAAGTCCACTCGAAATTATTAGGTTTGCGCAGCACCTGGAAAAAAGGCAAGCACTTATCTGAAAAACGAGAAATGAATCTGTTCAGAGCTGCTAACCTGCCTGTTAACATTTGCACCTCTTTGATATTCCGAGGTGAAGACATCGATATCAGGGCCTTCAACTGTTCTGGATCCACCTCGATTCCTCTTTCACTAATCATATACCCCAAAAATTTGCCAGATCGGACTCCAAATGTGCATTTTTCTGGATTCAACTTCAATTGAATGGCTCTAAGATTCAAAAACGTTTCTTCTAAATCATTAATATGTTCATCATCACCTTTGCTTTTAACAAGCATGTCATCGATGTACACTTCAATATTTCTCCCAATCTGTGAAGCAAACGCCTTATTCATCAGCCTCTGATATGTTGACCCAGCATTTTTCAATCCAAATGGCATTACTTTATAGCAATGCAAACCTCTATCAGTAATAAAAGTTGTGCTCTCTTCATCATCTGGATTCATTCGAATTTGATTATACCCCGAAAATGCATCCATGAAAGTCAGAATTTTATTTCCCGAAGTGGAATCCACTAACTGATCTATTCGAGGCACCGGAAAAGGATCTTTTGGACAGGCTCTATTCAAATCTGTGAAGTCCACACACATTCGCCATTTTCCATTCTTCTTTTTTACTACCACCGGATTAGCCGTCCACCTCGGATAATTGGCCTCCCTAATGTGCCCCATCTTGTATAACCGATCCACTTCGGCAACTATGGCCTCAGATTTTTCCAATGAAAAAGCCCTTCTTTTTTGGATAATTGGTTTGACCTTCGGATCAACCGCTAGGCTATGACATATGATGTTGCTTGGGACCCCTACTACATCTTCGGATCTCCAGGCAAACACATCCAAGTTTTCAGACAAAAAATTCAACAACTTTTCTCGCATCGACAGAGATAACAGAGTGCCAATTCGAAGTACTCTGCCATTATTAAAAATATATTCCTCTATTTCTTCATTGACCACTACAGAACTCGGGGTTGACCTCGGATCATCAATTCCCTCGTCTGTTTCACCACAAGACAACCCCCCAAACTGCTAACTCTCCATGAGATCATCAGAACTTTTACCACGTAACCTAAATGCAGCAGCATAACATTCTCTTGCCACCTTTTGGTCACTTCGGACTACGCCAACTCTGTCCTCGACCACATACTTCAGACACTGATGAACTGTAGAAACTACAGCGTACATTTTGGCCAACCATGACCTCCCAAGAATAGCGTTGTAACTTGATGGACAATCCACCACCACAAAAAGTACCTGTACTTTCTTCTTGAAAGGCCCTTTTCCCAAGGAAATTTCACCTTCGAATTCACCTATCACAACTGCTGATGCGCCGGTAAACCCAATGATAGTTCTCTCTGATTTTTCTATTCGAGGTGGTGCAGTCAACCTATCATACGTTGACTTAAAAAGCACGTTAGCAGAACTTCCTGTGTCGATCAGCACTCGTCGAATCTCCACCCCGCATACCTCTGCTCCAATAACCACCGCATCCTCATGTGGCCCAGTAATACCCCTCAAATCATCTTCGTCGAATATTATAAAGGGCACATCCTTTCTACTGCCTAGATGTGCCGACGCGCCTCCCTCAATTTGTCGCGTTAAATTTACTATATGCCTCTTCCTCGAATTATTGGTGTTGTTGGTCATCGAATCTCCTCCAAATATAGTTAGTGATTCGAAAAAGGCACACAGATCTCGAACACGTCCCTGACGCATCGGCTCATCTATCGACATTAACAGTAGTCGACTGGGGTCTGGTTCGACATATTCCGAGGCTACATCGAAACCATCTGCCTCACCTGCAACATCTAAAATCATTAACGCAGTTTCCTGCTTAGAATTGGGATTACCTCCTTTGGGAGCTATTGCCTTGGCATTCTTCCGGACATATTCTAACAACTTTCCATTTTCGATCAGAATTTGCATCTCCTTCTTCAGGGCAATGCAATCATTTTTATCATGGCCGATGTCTTCATGATACCTACAGAATTTATTATTTCGCTCCTCTCTTGGTCTGTTGATAGCTGGTGGCTTTCTAAAATTGATTGTTCCCCTTGTTTTTTCATATATTGAAGCCACGCTCTCAGTTAAATCTGCATAGTAATCTGGCCTTACCCACACATTCGACCTGGATCTAAATTGCTGCTGATTGTTGGAATTATGCTGATTATATCCCCCTTGATACGAGTTCGAAGCTCCTCGGTTCGAAACATTGTGATTGTTCTTCGGACGCGAGGGATTGTTATTTGAGACGTTAGATTGTCCACTTCCCTTCTGAACAGTACTAGCACCTCCTCTAACCCTCGTCGATTCTTCGACCTTAATCTGGTCCTCAACCTGGGCCATAAGAGCTCCAAAAGTTAACGCCCTGCGCCTCGTAGTCTCATCGGCTAAATCCCCAGGCAACAGCCCTTGCCTGAACGCTGCCATAGCCACACTTTCTTCACAGTCATCCAATTCTGCCTTTATTGACACAAACCTCTTGGTATAATCCTTCAACTTCTCTCCCACAGCCTGCTTGCACTGTATTATTGTGTCTCCATTGGCTCTCATTTCCTTGCTTCCCACAAACTGCCTCCGAAAAGCAGTGTAGAAACTTCTAAAATTTGCAATCGATTCCTTAGGAATCTTATTAAACCATTTTAGCGCAGTTCCCTTAAACGTTTGAGAAAAAGCTCTACACACCAATCTATCATCATCTTCAAAATTAGTCATGTAGTTTTTAAATTGTTCTATGTGGTCATCGGGATCTTGAGTCCCATCGAACTTTTCAACTTTGGAAATATCAAACCGCCTCGGTAGCGGTACAGATCTGATCTCCCTGACCAGTGGTGAGTCCCTCCAATCAACCCCCTGGACATACTGGTCCTCATTTCTCATCCCCACAGTTGCATACAAGCTGGACTCACCTTCATATTTCCGAGGCGAACACCTCCGAGGCGAGTATTTCCGAGGTGAGTATATTCGCCTCTCTTTCTTCTTCCTTCCCTCCTTAAACGACTTAGCTGGCCGGAACTCACGCTCTGTTCCTCTTGAACGGCCTCGAGAACGTTCGTACCTCGGTGTTTCATCAGATTCAGAATCTTCAAAATCCTCCTCATCACTAGAGTTTTCATACAGTCGCCTTTGTAACTTTTCCTTCCTCTTCTTTATCCCGCTATACTCTTTTTTTTGCTCAGACCGTGCCCTACGCAGCTCATAGTGATCATCACCCTCATCCATCGACTGATCAGACTGATCATTACGATCGCCTCCTGCTATCTTAGACCTAAGCCTAGCACCATTATTATCTCCTTTCTTTTTTACCAATTCGTCAAGCTCAGCCACCTTCCTAATCATTTCATTCATTTTTCCTTCAAAGTCAAATTGGACTGATTGAATTGGAACAGATTTACCTGCCTCTTGCAAATCGGATTTCAGCGTCTCTATTGCCTTGCGAACAGATGGATTGTCACCTTCCTCTGGATTCATCTTCAAACAGCGAAAAATCAAGCGAAATATGAAAATTCGAACGAAAAACTTAAAAAACGAGAACTCGAACGTTGATTTTTGATCTGTTGATCAAGGTATCCTCGCCCCTCCTTCTAGCGCCAATTTGGTGAGAATTTAAGTTGTAATGAGTGAATTAAGAACAGAGAATCCACAGTGAGAATTTCAAATAGTAAAAAATACCTCTGAATATTTCATAGGTCAAAATAACTCTTTCAGCCTCTTTAAATAGGCAAGGTGAGTTAGTTAGAGAAACGGTTACATATTGTCATATTTACAATTTAACCCTTCGGTTTCGCCTAAAGCCTAATTTAATCCTATAATTACAGAATTTATCACTTTAGTCCCTAAAGAATATCCTTCCTTATCATTATTAATATGTTTTCTCAAGGCTCAGTGTAACCTCTCGCGTTGCCTTTCCAAGTTTGATATTGTGACTATGTCACAATGTTTACCATAAAATTTTATAGGATCAGTGTGTCCTCTTGCGTGACCTTTTGGGGCTTGGTGTAGCAACCAAATTGATATTTTTACCATAAAAGTTTTTAGGCTCAGTGCGGCTTGTTGCGTAGTCATTTTAGGCTTGGTCTATTAACCTGATAGCGTAACTGACCGTATTGGTCAAGGTTAGTATGGCCCCTTGCGTAACCCTGAGGCTTGGTTTATCGACTCGTTCGCTAATGATTTTATATTGAATATTTATGAAGAAGTCATTAGATATTGTCATGATCGAGGTATTTATGGAGATAAAGGCTAAAAACTGAAAACTCATTCATTGGCAAAAACATAAGCCATTAATTAACTAATTTTAGATATGTATCATTGAAAAACTCTTCTGTGTCATTAAAAGGGAAAAAAGTGCAGATTTGTCTTACATAACGTTGTGATACAATTTCAAATGGTTAATATTCCATGATGTTTTAAAGCTCTGCCTTCCATGTTTGTCAGTTGTTATGCCCTATGATGTCATTTGGAGATGACTATGTGTAAGGCCCATCCTAGTTGGGTCGAGCTTCCCCGCATTATTGCCCTTACTCCATGTAAAAAATCCTTCATAACTAAATCACCCACCTGAAGTGTCATTGGTCTGAGCTTAGAGTCGAACATGCTTCTCATCAAGCCGTTTTAGTGTTTCAATTGTACCTTTATCTGATCACGTCGCTCTTCAATTATATTTATGCATACTTTTCGCTCATCTGTGTTTGAAGTATTTGAGTAATTGGCACCCTGATGTATGTGAATGATGATATCCGTAGGGACGACAACCTCTAATCAAATAACCCACCGCTACAATCAAATTATTTCGATTTCCCGTAGTCATGGGAAGTGGTCTTACTAAATTGATCCTCTAGTTGTCAAAAGGGTGAGGTACTCAAGTCACGTTCATTAGCTTGCTCGGCAAGTGGCGTGTATTGGAAAACCGCTGGTAAGATAGTATCTTTGTACGACCTCCTCGGTATCGAGTACCAGCTTGGACCAATTGTATTCTACCAATAAAAATTGTCGTATCAAGTTGCATTACCCATAGTGGGCCCCAACCTCCCTCTTGTATAAGTCGTGAAGAACGACTAAATCCTCTTCTTGATTGAGACAACACAAAAGAGGGGGAGTAGTGCTTCTTCTGTAGAGGATATTACCTAGCATCATATATTTTCCGCCCGTAGTTGCAATGCTTAGGCCTCTGTATTTCATTCCGGGAAAGTATGATCATGTAAATATGACAACTACTCTTTTCTCCAATCATCTCATCTCTCTATTTCATAAGATCTGGATCTCAGACGTACTATGAACTATTGTAGGGTTGTGCTGTAGGATAAGGATCAGACTACTACAAGAGACAACTGCCTTGGCCAGTAGGTGAGCGGTTGAGTTATCTAGCTATCAAATTTTGCTTCCCACGCCCTGAATATCTCTAAGTACCCGCGTGTTGTTTCTTGCTTTGCTTTATAAAGGCATTTGGCCTGCTTGACAACTAATTGGGAATTCAAGTGTACTTGAAGGGATCGCTTTGCAAATATGGGCCAACTTTAAGGCTTTCATAAAGGCCTCGTACTCCGTAGTATTGTTGGTGACCTCAAAACAGAATTTAACAGCTTGTCTTATTTTTTTCACCGTTCGACATTTTTAAAATAATATCCCCCTTCTTGTAGGCTTGAGGTTCCGTCGGCTTTAACTATCCATTCTGTCAGTAAGTTTTTATAGGCTTGTCTCTGCTTCATCGAACTTCGTACTGCTTGGGAACTCGTTAATATAATCTGCTAATATTATCTCTTTTATTGTGGTACGCAACCGTACGTGATTTTCTCTTCCCCTAACTCTATGAACTATCTGATGAGTCTACCATAAATATTTAGTTCTGCAGCACACTTTTTAAAGAGAACGAGGTGCGTAGGATAATGATGTGACCCTGGAAGTATGGCCTTATATTTCTCGTAACTACTAAAAAATCTTAAAGCTAATTTCTCTAGGTTTAGTTACATGGTTTCTGCATCCAGAAAATTCATCTTGACGTAGTTAATGGTTTTTGTACCCCTCCAGTTTCCTTGACCAATACACCACTAACAACAAAATCAGAGACAAATAAATAAAGATAAAGTGGCTCACTAGGAGTTGGTGCTGACAGTATTTTTGGGGAAGTCAAGTACTCTTTAAATGCTTTGATTGTTTCGTCATATTGTTTGTTCCAAGAAAGTTTCTTGGAAGTTTGAGTACATCGGAGAATTGATGGTTTTTATCTGAATCCCTAGATATCAACCGAGACATGACGGCCAATCTACTCGTCAGAAATTAAACTTCTTTGATGTTCCTGGGTGGTTCCATGACGAGGATAGCTTTTAACTGATCCGGGTTGGCACGATCCCACTTTTACTAAAGATGTAGCCTGGTGACTTACCATTGCGCACTCCAATAAAACACTTCAAATGGTATTTAATTTTAAGGTTGATTTTTTTGCAAGGTTGCAAAGATCTAATTAACACTTTAAGTTGTCGTCTACCAGTATTAATCTTCACGAGCATGTCATCAATGTATGCCTTCATGTTGTTACCGACCTACTGTTCAATTATGTGGTTAACGAGGTGTTGATATGTCGAACCTATATTCTTAAGAATTAACGATATCACTATGTAGTAGTATAGTCCCCTATCTGATTGGAATGCCGTGTTCTTATTATCCTTTGGGTTCATCCGGATCTGGTTGTACCCTAATTGCGCATGCATAAAGGAAATATATTCATAATTGAACGCTTCGTCAACCAACTGGTCGATACGAGGAAGAGCGAAGGCGTCTATGGGCATGCATGATTAAGGTCGGTGAAGTCGACGCACATCTTTGTTGTATACCTTTTTTTTACCAACACTAGGTTTCATGGCCACAATTAATATTTTGCATTTGAATATGCCCCAAACGAATGAGGTTGTCTACTTTATAGGCAATGACCTCAAACTTCTCAGGTGATTTTTTTATGGATCGTTCTTGCCCGTGTGCTGACAAACAACTCATTGCAGATAAACGAAGTAGATGGTGAACAACCACTATTATTTTTCATTGTCATCTTTTCTATACTCTCCCCCTCATTCGTTTGACTCTCGATTATTCTGCCATCGCGGCATTTATCCTCCTTGCGTCTAATAAACTGAACCAGCTCCCCATTTTCGATTAGTCATTGAATCTCTTTTTTGAGTTTCCAACAACCATCATTTGGATGGCCATGGTCATTATGATAGATACAAAAGTGGCATCTCTTATGGCTAGAAGCCAATATGTTGCACGGGGGATGATAAATAGTAGATATGTTCTCCGTTAGGGGTGTAAAATTCTGCATCGGGTTATTGAGGCCCTTGTGATCTCGTCGCGTGGAGTCATTGCGTTGCCTCCGATCGGACGACAGAGCCTTGGATTCTTGTGGTTTAGTATGAGAGATGTATGAGAAATCCCTTTTGTTTTTTATCGCCAAACCTGCTAAACTGATTTACCAACGCAAGAATGTCTCACATAATTAGTTTTGTCGTCATTTAGCACCGTTTCTATTAATAATTGCAGCGCCTCAGTCATCTTGGCCAACGTTTTCTTGGCCTCGTGCTCCTTGTCCTCTTACAGCTGAAGTGCCTTAAGTTTCTCTAGTTTTATCTCCCTAATCTGCAATTTCATAAGGTGGGCAATAAATGAAGTAACTGATACACATTGGTTCGCGACGTTTTCTCTATGCATGGGAACGACTTCGTCGCGTGTAGGGCATTGATGGCATTGAAGTTAGAATGAGTATGGACTTCTCCCAGATGAGCGTGCTGGGGCGCCACTAGTCAAGACACTGTTTGTGGTGGCATGAAATTGGTTCACGGGGCCAAGCACTGAGTGGGCTTCCGGGTCCTTCACGACGGCAGGAAAGTTTTCTGATGCGC
The DNA here is from genome assembly GCA_036936605.1 of Limnanthes douglasii subsp. nivea. Lineage (NCBI taxonomy): Eukaryota > Viridiplantae > Streptophyta > Magnoliopsida > Brassicales > Limnanthaceae > Limnanthes > Limnanthes douglasii. The sequence continues at coordinate 236,249,892 of JAUPFV010000001.1, read as the reverse complement.
CAAGAACAACTATCTGATTGTTATTATGAAGGTTCACTTCTGGAGCCTCTCTTTCGTTGTAGATCTCGTAACCACCATTGAAAAGTTTGGAATATAAGTTGTTTTTAACATAATTGTTCCCATAGACACACCAAATTTGATGGGAAGAATACCTCAGAATTATATGCCAAAGTAATAAACTCTTTGAACGTGGAAATAAAATAATGATCAAGCCAAATGTTTTTTTTTTCGGAGGGAACCCGCAGCCGCTACTCAGAGTGCAATGAGTGCGCACAAGGTAAACCCTCAGTCTGACGCGATAGCCTGCAAACCAACACCATAAGGTAAACCACCCGTATGTAAAAGGACTCGAACTCATGACCTTTGGTCACAAGCATGCCATACTCAACCAACTCGGCTACCCCTTGGAGACAAATGTTTCATTTCTAAATCCTTTACGGCTTGATTTTTATAGGTACATAACATAGATTTTTTCTATTCATTATTAATACATAAACATTTCTTGAGACATGTCTTGTGTCTTAGTGGCTTTTAATACACGGTGCACTGTATACACTTATTAGTGGCGCTTTTGGAGAAGATGCATTTGTAGTATCCGTTCTTTTGCTGATGGCTAGTCCCAAAATGCCATCCTACCCATTCGACAACCTTCGTGCTTCATTTACTACCTATTGTCTATGGAGGATAATTAATTGTTTTTCCGATTTGATCGTATCCTCGTCAAATATAAAGAATATGTCTCGTCCAAAAATATGACCTTGTCCAATAGTTAGACTAATGTAAAAAATTAATCGAATTTGGCAAGGAAAACGAAATCATTAAAGAAAGGTAGAAGAAGGTTGAAATGAAAATAGAATAATCACATGATTATAACTATACTATATAGCGATTTAATTTTAGGGGATCGTGTTTTAACTCGATAGTAAAATACAATGACTATGAGGTTGGTATACAGCACACCTATATTGATATATAGGTTAATCACTCCCTCACCTTATAATGGTTTACAGATATAAGTCAAAGCATATATAATGGATGTGTTAATATCATCTGCTAAAAACATATTAAAAATTCAAAACCATATATTTGTGAATGTGTTTCTTTAAAAATATTTTATCGGTTAGGTTAAACTATGTGATTAAAAAAAATAAAAATATATATTGTTATATCTTTTTAAATATTTAAAATTATTTAAAAAATCATATCATATTATTAAAATGATAGTTTTTTATTTTGGTAATCTACAAATAATCACGCCACATTATTAAGACTATTTACTAATAACTATTTATGGTTCGATAAAATATAAAAAACTATCTCGTTTTAGAATTTAAGTATGATAACCACCTAGTTTTTTTATTCATACTAATATATCCTTAATATATTTTTTTCTCCTATTTGTTTTTTAAATATCCTATTTTTTTTAATTCACAACTCCAAAAAAATACGAATATATCATTGGTTTTGTTTTTTTAAGACGAACGAAACTAGATCCATACAATATATTTTTTGGGGGAAAAACTTGGGTTATGATTGGTTGCAAAACTAAATATAATTGGATTGTGAAATAAGTTTGGAAAAAAGAATCGTGTTCCAGTTACAAAAAGACGTGTAATTCTATTGCAAAAAAAAAGTATTCTAGTTGCAAAATTATGTATAATTTGGTTACGAAAAAGCAATAATTTTTAGTTGTGGAATTACGTACAAATGAGTTGCACAAACAATAAGAAAGTAGTTGCGTAAGTAGGATTTTGGTTGCGAAAAATTAACTCAATTCAGTTGTGGAATTACGTGTAAAATGTGTTGTGTAAATATGAAGAAATCAGTTGCATACATATGACATTGGTTGCGAAATAAGTTTGGGGAAATCAAATGTGTTCCAGTTGCGAAATTTAATGTAATTTGGTTACTAAAAATCAATTGTGTCACACTTGCGTTGTTAAGTGTAATTTGGTTACGAAAAAAATCCAAAATATCACTTATGGATTTCATTTTGTTTGTCTTTGAAAAATAGAATTATATATGTTTTTAGATTTTTTTTAGTTATGGTTTGAAAGATATGATGTTTTGAATGTTAAAAATAACTAATTACAGAGCAATTGAATTTTTTTAAAAAATTAGAGCAATTTTTTGTAAAAACCTCATTTAGTAGTTGCTTTATATTGAAATGCTTGAAATTTCATTAAAATTTGTTGCATAAAATTTAATTTGAGAGATTTGTGATTTCTTAGTTTAGAAAGAGACGTGTGTTCGCGAGCCGAAGAAGAAAGTGAGTTCTTGGTGTCTTTTGTTTTTTTTATACCCGATGGGTATTGTTGGTGGATTTTATATTGCACTTTCGATAAACTTGAAAATCCCGATGTTTATTTGTACTTCTAATATTTGTCGAAGGGTTATATAACATATTCTTATACTTTTTATCTTTCTCATCTTATTATTTATCCATTAAATTATAACTTTGAAGGAAAAACATAAACAAATCTAAAGAAAATCAAATATTAAAAAAAATACAATATATCAAAATCAAATATATTATTTGAAGATATTTTTGAAAATAAAAAAATAAAATAAAATTTTTTATTTGAAACTTTTATTAAATTTTTTATAAAGAGTAGAATTAAATGTATTAACTAATATATTCTCAAAGGACATTTTTCTCTTCTAAGTGCGAGTCATTAATATCTAAATTGGAAAAAAAACATTATATGCTCTAAAAGGGTTTACGATTTTTTCAGGTTTTTTTAGCTTTACACAATATGTTCGAATCTTTGACATGTATAAATTTAACATGTCTGTGAAATAATTTTCGTACTAGATAATGATTTAGTGATATCACTTAAATTTTTTATTTATATAAAAAAATGATTGTTACCTTTGGTCGGAATTCTTATTAAATTAGGTAATAAAAGTTTATATGCAAAAAATATTTGATCACCGGAGTTGATTTGAAAAAAAAAAGATCATCGGAATTGATCTAAAGAAGAGTTCAAATCATCAGAGTTGACTAAAAATCAAACAATAAACCAAAGAGAATATTTGATGAGCCTCATAAACAAAACGACTTATGGTTGACAATTCGTCGTGATAAGAAACAAGACTAGTCACAACGAACTAGGAAAAGCAAAGACTTGTAATACGAGATTATAAGATTTTTTTGGTATGCTAAATTAATGGTCGCGGACAACCATAAAGCTGGTCGCGGTCAAATATCAATGCCAACAATTTGTAAACTTTTGGCATGCACTTCACCGCGACCATGGTGAAGTTTACTACGACAAAGTCACTTCGCTGCAACCAAAATATGGTGATCATGATAAGGTCAGACAAATTGAATATTTGGAAAGGAATTTATTGATAGCTCGTTGTGACCAAACAAATCTTGAAGTGATGAAATTTAAAAAAATTCAAACTGTAATTGAAAACTGATTTGTGATCGCGACAAAAAATTAGATAGTCACGACAAACTACAATAAGTACCTTTTGAATTTGATATGAGAGCAACCAAACAGATTTATCGCGATGAACTCTTGAAATTATTAATTTATAATTGAAAACTTACTCGTGGTCGCGGTAAACTCCAACATTTACATTTTGGAAGAAATGTGTCTTTTTTAAGAGCTACATATTCTATCAACGTGATTTTTTCTAGAGTTGGTTATCAATCTTTGTTATCTTTGATCATAGATTTATAGTTTATTGTATATGAGATTGTAAATCTTGTTATATCTTGAAAGAACTTCTATTTAAGGATCAAAGTAATAAAGTGATCAGAATAATTATTTTTGGAAAGTGTATCCAATACATGTCTCAAGCTTCCATACTTTCCAAAGATTTTATGGCGAGAAGTTCATCATCGACGTTTTTAAGTTTTTGTTTTTGAACTCTATATTCTAACATTATCAAATATGAAATTTGAGTGTTTATATAGGTGGAATGATAAGTATTTTTAACACATGTTATGAGGGTAAAATATATTGTAAGGGTAAAATTGGAAGATTTTTTGGTGATTTCGTAGTTCATATTTTTGTAGAGAGTAGTTAGAGAAAAGAGGTGCTTGTATTTAATATCTTTGAAAAAAGTCCAACACATTTCATGTTGCTGGTTAAGGTATTTATACTCTTTCTTGATACCCATGGGCCTTTTGAGTCGGATTGTCCTATCCAGGTCCATTTTATGAGCCCCCAAGCTCATACGTTGAGGTACTAGGCATGCAGCTGAATCACCGGTTAACTTAGGTGGCTACTTAGTCATCAAGCTTTGGTATTTAAAGTCCAAATTTAGCTTCTAAAGAAAATCTAAATTACGATAATACACCTCCAAATATTCTGATCCTATCATATACTCTTTCTGAAGTATTTCAGGAGAGATAACATTATAAAGGAATCCTGAACCGTATCTGAAGCGTGTTATCAAAACTATGTTTATGGAAAGATCATGACTTTAGATGGTTGGTTTTCTTATGACACGTGTCATGCTGAGAAACCGAACGGCCATTAACCAATCTACCCAACAAACTCAGGTTTCTACAAAACAAGTTATCAGCAATCGTAGACCTAGATTAACTTTCATTGCCATGAGGTCAGATGTCGGAGAAAATACTCCTCGGCGGCTCAATAGACTTAAAAATGCTAAAAATAAAACTTCTACATTGGAAAAAGAAAAAGATAAACTATCATAGCCCTCTATCGATGTTAGTAACCCACCCCCTGCAACAACCGATTGAAAGGGAAATTATTTTCTTTAACTCATCCAACAACTTCCTTTGTTGAGGTTCTTCTTTCTGAGAAAGATAACCCCGAAAAACAGGTCGGTGATATAGAAAATATGGGTCCCCAAATGATGGAAGACAAAATGGATGATAGTGGTGAAGACACACCCTTGGAGACATTGGACTGAACTGGGATGATAAAAAAGAAAAAGAAAAACAAATAAAAAAAGCCCAATTGGTAGAATCTGAACCACTCCTAAAATGTCTGGTTGGGAAAATATGACCTAACTTTACCAAATTTAGCATCAAGTATCTGTTAGCTATGTAAAGAATATCTTATATATACACCCACACAACTAATCTGGGAAAAGTTCAGAGAAAATGGGGGTTCTCCGAAGCAATCAAAGTCAGGATTCCAATACCTAAAGAAACGTTGATGGACTACAAAACGAAAGAGTTGGTGGTGTATCTCGAAGTGCTCAACTGGGGTCTTAGGTTCCCTCTGGACCCAGAGATTTTTAGATATATTCACTTAGTAAAACTATGCCTGAGTCAACTCAGCCCTAACGCCTCGTGCACCCTTATTGCCAGTATTATAGCTTCAAAGCTATCGAAGATTGAGATGCCCATTGAGAAATTTGTTATTGTGGTTGGTTTATGTTGAAACGGTAATATTCCCTTCTATTATTTTAGTATGGGAAATTATTACAAAGTAGTCAATGACTAGTTGGAAGTTGATGAACCTTGGAGAACCCAGTTTTTTTCATCAGTAGTTCTTGGGAGAATGGAAAAAAGATTACCTCTAAGGGTAGTCCGGGTATGCTTACTAAATATTGGGAGTATTCATGTAAGTATCTCTTGATTTATTATTTTTTTACATTCAATCATTGGTTTTCACATCAGATATATTTTGCAATGTTTTCAAAGTTGTTCTCACAGCATCTGGAAGACGGGAAAGTCAGTTTTCCTAAACTTCATCAATGGGCGGCTAAAAAATGGTCCAATAGATTCCACAATTGTTTTAGTACAGAAAATATGGTGAGAGCTTACCTATGGAGGACGAATCCGATCCGTGAGCTCTCATGGGAACAATTCACTACCTCTCCCCATCTGTTGAAATCTAAAGAGGACTGAGGAGGTTGATGGCAAGATTTTCCTACCTGCTAGGAACAAAGCTCATAGTCATCTTGATAAGATCAAGAAACAAATAAATCAAAAGATGAAAGAGGACGTTAAAGAGGGGGCACCATCTCAAGTAATCCCCGAAGTGGGAAGCATGGGGCCCCGAATGAAATAAAGACATCTATCTTGGAAGCTGTGGCAGCTACAGTGGAGAAGATTCAAGATCCCTCAAAATATTCACCAATTCAGAAGAAAAAGGGTAAAAAAAGAAGCACTGAGGGTAGCAATAAGAAAGCAGGAAAAACAAAAAAGACTTATGCTGGTTCGGAGATCATTCTTCGATCCGAATCTCTTCCATCTAATGTTCCTACAAAGGATCCTCCTCAAGAAGAGGTACATATTGACTCATCCTCTCTTAAGTTTCCTAGTGCTAACCAACCTTTCAGTGAGGGTGATGTCAATTTGGATGACCTTGTCAACTTATGTTTGAGTGAGTTTGATAAGGACGATTTTGATAAGGCTTTTCCGCAGACTTCTACCATTACCAATGTTGTGACACACGATTGTGAGTTTTTAAAGTATCCAGTGAACATGACACGTTGGGGTACAATATTTTGGGCTACATTAGACCGATATTTGACTTGGAGAGACAAGTTAGATCTCAAGTCACAGACATTACATCCCTTCGCAGATAAAACCAATCCATTCCCAATGAAAACCGATCTCTACAAAACATTATCAGTTAAGAGAAAATTAAAGTAGAAAGTTCAAATAAGGAAGTGAAAACTCTTAAAGATGAGCTGGCTCAGTCTAAGTCTGATCACAATCAGCTGCAACTCAAATTTGTTGATCTACAAAAAGATATTTCCTATTTGAAAGAGCATGAAGACAAGGACAAAAATAACTTCTAGATGTTATAAGAGGAAAAGAAAAGGGTAGATGATCTTCTAAAGAATAAAGAAGATGAAATCACTGATCTTAAGAGAAGCACTACCAAGGAAATATCTGATGTTGTAAACACTTATACTGAGGGTGTATTGAAATATTTAGACAAGAGAGATGAGTCCATTAAATCTGACATGGTACTATTGTTCAATGAAAATTTCCCCAAATGATCTCTTAGGGAATTGTGGAGGTTCGTGCCATACGAAGAAATCCCTTTTCATACTATGCTGCTTGATGATAATCTGGGCATTCCTTCAAACGATTCTGAGTCCGATGAGACTGGGGAAGAATTAGATAATGGTGAACAAGAAAAAGAAAAACATGGGAAGAAAAATATGATAATAAGACCGAAGAGAATGAGCCATAAGGTTAATCATTTTTATTAATCTTGTGTTTGTGATCCAAAGTCTTTGAAATGTCTACGACATTTTTGTTATATTTTAAGATCAAATTTTCTAGTAGCCATGTTGGCATAAGCCCTTGTCGTACACAATGTTTTTTATAATGTACATCGGGTGTCTTTTGTGATCCTATCATTAGTCATGCCATTTTTCTTTTTTATCCACTTAGTATTTTGCCATGTTTCCTTTTATACTTCCATTAATACCCAATCTTTATTTAAAATAATAGAAATAAAGTAATATATAAAATCTGATCAAGCCATTGAAAAGTAGTCAATTTTAAAATAAACTAAATGTTTAATAGGTCTTTAATCCATCAGAGCCATTCATAGGTAATTCATTTGAAGACAATAAGTGTTTAATAAACCTTTAGTTCATCCGAGCCATTCAAAAGCAATCCATTTGTAGGCAATAAATGTTTAATAAGCTTTTAATCTATCCGAGTCATTTAAAAGTAATCCATTCATAGGCAATAAGTGTTTAATAATCCTTTAACCAATCCGAGTCATTTAAAAGTAATCCATTTGTAGGTAATAAGTGTTTCATAAGCCTTTAATCCATCTGAGCCATTTAGAAGTAATCCATTTAAAGGCAATAAGTGTTTAATAAACCTTTAGTCCATCTCATCAATACTAAAACAATTTATTTTAAAAAGGCAAAGGATTGTATATTGATTGTGATCTGGACATTTCATAAAACCTCCCCGTGCCACCAGGGTAGGAAAGAGTATGCCCCTTAATATTTACATTATAAGTTTATTCTAAGTATAATTTGAGAAGCTCAACGTTCCGATGGTTCTTTAACAGGTTTCATTCTTTGTTTAGAAGCTTGTACATTTCTTGCTTTACTTTCTCATATACGATGTATGGCCCTTCCCAGTTCGGAGCCAACTTTCCGAACTGATTTATCTTAGTGTGTAAGAACATATTTCTTAGCACTTTATCGCATACCTGAAAGTATCTTCCTTTTACTTTGGATGCGAACCTGCTCATTATTAAGACTATATAATTTACAGTTTTAAATGTGCTTTGACTCTTTAATCTTCAATTAAATCCAACTGAACCATCACAACTATCTCATTGTTTCCTGCGGAATAATTTTGAATTCGGAATGAAGAAAGATTAGCTTCTATAGGTGTAATCGCATTCATCCTATAAACTATATCAAGTTAAGAGTCTTGAATGGTTGTATGAGGAGTGATTCTGTATGCCTATAATACCTCATGTAAATAACTTGGCCATTTACGTGCTGCTCCTTCTAAATTCTTTTTCAAACCCGTTAAAATTGTTTGATCTGCCACTTCAACTTGTCCATTGGCTTGAGGATGAAAAGGAGAAGAGAAACAATGTTGTATTCCTCTTGATGCACAAAACACATTCATATCTTTGTTATAAAATTGAGTGACATTATGTGTAGTGATGCGCTTGAGAATGCCAAATTGACAGCATATGTTGGAGAGAATAAATTTTATCACTGCCTTAGACGTTGTCTCGGATAAAAGAGCAGCTTCTACCCATTTTGAGAAATAATCTATACCTACTATTATGGTTCAACAACCCCCATAAACCATTGGAAGGGGTCCAACTAGATCAAGTCCCCATGTGTCAAATGGTATTAGTTTGGATACTGATTTCATGGGAACTGTTGGCACATGGATCGTATTTCCATATCTTTGACAAAGGTCACATATTTTTACTATAGTTTTAGCATCTGCCATAATAGTAGCCGAATAAAATTCAGCCAACAAGACTCACTAAGTCAAAACTTTGTAGCAACAATGTGATGGTCCTTCTCTATCATGTAACTATAATAGAACATTTTGAGACTTGTTGGATCCGAGGCAACGCAGTTAATACTTGTTGAAAGATTTGTTTTATAAAAGACTCCCCTTAGAACTAGAAAACCAAAAGTTTTGTATTTTATTTTCTTGGCCAAAGCCTTGTCTGAAGGTAAAACTCTATTAGAGATAAATTCTTGGATTTCATTCCTCCAACCTTTAGAAAGTACATCGGATACATGTAGACTTTCTCCCACTTCACCCTTCTTTCTTGTGGTTGCATCTATGGAAGGACATTCTTGCATGATGATCCAAATGTATGCTTCAGAATATGTTATAGTAGCTAAAGAGTCTGCCATGGCTTTTTCAATCTGAGGATATGCTTATATCTCATGCATTTAAAACCGATAGTGACTTTCTTTAACACTTGTAGATATTTTATCAATTTATCTTGCGTGGTTTCAGATTGCCCTTGAACCTGATGAATAACTAGTTGTGAATCACTTATCAATCAGACTCTTTTTGCCCCACATATTTGGGCTAACCTTAAACCATCTATAACCGCTTTATATTTTGATTCATTGTTGGATGATATTGATGAGTTCGGATTATTTAGTCACAACCTACTGAGATATCCGGACAGGGGTAATTCGAACATAAACTTACCGCTAAACTATCCGGACAGGACACAAGTAAAGAAACACCTAAACACCTTTTGACTAAGCTATGTGCTAATCAGCTTAATAAATAAATGGGTCCTTAAACTCGACCCGGTTTCATAACTTGACCCAAAAGCCCATGGGTCCTTAATTAAGGTTATAAATACCCCAACCACTTTCATTAATGAGGTTAATGAGGTTAATGAACATTTAATACAACCAGGCTGCTCAAATATCTCACTACTTAACACCAAAACATTTAATACCCAAAACACTTTACAAAATTACCATCAGCCCAAAATAAACCTCACCAAATTGGCGACCACAATGGGAGAAGAAGGTGCCTAAATCTAGCATTCAAAACTAGCAAAAGAACCTGTTCGGATGAATCCTAACGAGCAAGAAATTCCACCACCTATGGTGGAGGTGGTTGGGGAAAACAATGAATACGCCACCGAGGAACGAGATAAATTGAGAGCTGAAATAGAAGCGTTGAGGGCCATTAAAAAAACATAAATGGGTTTAAAAGAGAAGTCAAAGGCTTCAGCCATCCACCATACTGACAATCCTAGGGAAAATGATGCACCAACAAAGCCTCATTTAAGTACAAAAAAGACCCATGTCAGCTCTAAGAAGTCTCACCGGACTAAACCGGTGGAAAACTTAGATTTTGAGTCCTCTAGTAGCTCTTTGAATGAGGCTGAGCTTGAAGAGTCTTTGTCATCAAGAAATAATGAGAGGAGGTCCAGAAAGAAACAGAAATTAGTTGAAAAAATATTCAAGAAAGAGAGATAGGCATGGGAGACTTAAAAGGCATATGGGAAAAGGGTCCTCTTACAGCCACAGGCATGTGGATCAGCTGCTGATTGATCCTTTTGTTTTTCATGATAAACTAGGTATTTTTGCAACACCTAATGAAGATACAGTCTTTAGTCGCAGTAGGAATTGGAGACAATCACCATTTTCTGCCAAGATCCTGTACGGAAACCTACCTAAGAGGTTTGATAGTACTAAAATGGAGAAGTATGATGGGAGTAAAGATCCGGAAAATCATCTGGAGCAGTTCAAGAACTTCATGATGAATTTTGACGACGATGACAAACTTCTGTGTAGGGCCTTCTCCCAATATTTTACGGGAAATGCTCTGAAATGGTACAATAGTTTGCCTCAGGGTTGTATCAGAAACTTTGATACATTTTGGGTTGCCTTCCGAAGGCAGTTTGTGGGAAGTAAAGAGGTGAAGGGCAATGAATATAATATCATCCATTGTGCCCAAGAACCAAATAAGTCATTAAAAGACTATATAAGTCGGTTCGTAAATACCAAGAATGGGCTAGCTGATTGCTTTGAGCAAGTGGCAATAGCTTCATTGAGACAAGGGTTAAACCTTGAGAATCTAGCTGATTCAGTGGCAATGAAGAAGGCCATGGGCTGGGGTGGTTTGTTAAACCAGGTGGGAAAGCAGATCAATGTGAATGAAACTAAGAAAACTAGGGCGCACCGTCAGGTAAGGTCTGCCCCAACAACTCAAAACCAAATCCAGTCCGGATACAAAGCTAAAGAAACCGAACAAGGGCCCAACAGGGATAAACAGACTCATTCTAACCCAGATCTAGCTCAGAGCCAGCAGTCAAGGAATAAAATAGGTCCTTGGTTTCAACCAGAGTGGTTTACCGAATTAAAAGAGAGTGTGGAAAGCATTTATGACAAGACTAAAGATGAGGTCCATTTCCGGAAACCAACAACATTACAATCTCAAAGAGAGAGTCGTGATACTTGTTTTTGCAAGTATCATCATGATATTGGCCATAATACCCAAGATTGCATCACTTTAAAGCATGGAGTACAGAATCTCATTGAAAGAGGAAAGCTGGGTGCCTATGTTAAAAGAAGAAGTGGGAACATGCCTGACAATGCTCCTCGAATTGGCCCTACGAACAACGCAGGAACATGGGGTCTAGAGGGGGCAATGGTGATCCATGAAAGATTCAATGTGGATTCAGAGTATTTGGAACCTGACCCAACTCAGAATAAGGTGGGGGTCATAACAGAACAGGTCAAAACGGTGTCCAGACTCATTAGTTACTTTGAGTCATTTACAGTTTTTGGAGGGGACACCATGACGACACCCACTCCTTCATCAAGAAAGAGGCATGTTCATAATCTAGCTACTCAGTTGAAGGGGGGCATGTCTTCTTACCAGTCCCAAACTCCTTTTCCATTTATAGTATTTGATGATGATTATTTAAAGGACGTTGTTGGGCCTCTTGAGAATGCTGTGGTGATAGGATCATCCATTAGGGGCAACGATATCATATGAATCTTGATTGACACTGGCAGCTCAACCAACATTCTCTTTTTAAGTTCTTACAAGCAGATGAAAAATCCAGCCGTGATTCAACGGTTAAACAGAACTATTGTGGGCTTTACAGGGAGCTCTGTGGATGTAATCGGGGAATTTGAAGAAGAAGTGTTGTTGGGCAAGGGGCCTTTCAAAAAGCTGGTCATGGTGTTATTCGTTGTGGTAGACTGCCTCACATGCTACAATGTGATCTTTGGGAGGTCCTGGCTCTCTAGGATGCATTTTGTGGCCTCTACAGTCCATCAATGTTTGAAGTATGCAATTCAAGTGCAAGTGGGAGCTGTCCGGAGTAGCCAAAAGATAGCAAGGGAGTGTTATGCAACTGCACTTGCTCCTAAAACTTTGGGAACAGTCTGGGTTAATGAAGATTAGCAGTTATTGGGGCCTTCTGAGGGAGAAGGTGAAATTGATGACCCTAGAGAGGCCCCTGGTGTTTTAATATCGGTTGAGGAAGTTGAAACCCACCCTTTGGCAGAAGGTTGAAGTGTTAAGATTGTCTCCAAGATGGCGCTAGAATTGAAAGTGAGATTGTTATCCTTTTTGGCAGATCACCAGCATGTTTTCGCTTGGTGCAATGCTGATGTGACCGGAGTGCCTGCAATTGTTATATCGCACAAGCTGTCTATCCGGAGTGACGTTGCACCTGTGGTGCAGAAAAGGAGAGCTTTTTCTAAGGAGAAAGTTAATGTAATAGTCCAAGAAGTTGATCGACTTACCAAGATGGGGCATATAAAAGAGTTCCAGTATCCTTTATGGACTGCCAATCCAGTCTTAGTTAAGAAGAAAATGGCGCATGTGTATCGATTTTACTGATCTCAAAAGAGCTTGCCCAAAAGATCTTTATCCAGTCCCCCGAATAGATCAATTGGTGGACTCGACATCTGGAAACAAGTTATTGTCCTTCATGGATTCCTTCTCTGGGTATAACCAGATATATGTGGATCCGAAGGACCACGACCACACTACCTTTATTACAGATAGGGGTCTCCATTGCTACAGAGTGATGCCTTTTGGGTTGAATAATGTTGGGGTTACTTATCAAAGGTTGGTGAACAAACATTTGCTGATCAGATTGGCCGGAATATGGAAGTATATATCGATGATATGATGGTTAAAATCTTAGAAAAGGATTTGCACATAATTGATCTTCAATAAACTTTTGCCAACTTAACTAAGGTAAACTTAAAGCTGAATCCAGAAAAGTGTGTCTTTGGGGTGGAGTCCAGAAATTTTTTGGGGTATGTAATAAGTGAAAAAAGGGATAAAACCTAATGCAGATCAGCTTGATGCTCTGTTGAAGATGGACCCCTCGAAATATTAAAGAAGTCCATAGGCTAACAGGGAGATTGGCTGCCTTAAATCGTTGTATTTCAAGGTCTTCGGACAAGTGTGCTCTGTTTTTCAGACCTTGAAGAGTGCTAAAGACTTCAATTGGTCTCCACAATACAGCCAAGCTTTTGATGAAATAAAGAAACACTTGTCTTCACCAAAAACCTTTTTCAAGCCCGTACAAGGAGAAACACTTTATGTATACTTGGTTGTGTCAGACTATGCTATAAGTGCAGTGTTGTAAGAGAGGTGGACAATTATCCTCGTCTGGTGTATTACATCAGCAAGAGCCTGATAGATGCTGAGAAGAGGTACCTGAAGCTAGAAAAGCTGGCACTAGCCTTAGTGATTGATGCAAGGAAATGAGGCCATATTTTCAGTCTCATTCTATTATTGTTCGAACATATTTTCCATTAAAGAATATTCTTCATAAAGCAGACATATCAAGCAGAATGACCAAGTGGTGTTTATAATATTCATTTTGCCCCACGAACTGCTATCAAGGCTCAATTTGTTGCTGATTTCTTAGTGGAATTCCATTCAGATAGAAGTTTTAAACATGCTTCAGAGGAGAAAACTAAAAATGAATGGGTAGTCCGGACTGATGGTGGATCAAGCACAATGGGTTGTGGGGCTGGAATTTGTTTAACATCTCCGTACAGTGATAAACTATATCAGGCTATATGTTTTGCGTTCATGGCCTCTAACAATGAGTCTGAATACGAAGCAGTTATAGTTGGTCTTAAGTTAGCTTACCTATGTGGGGCCGAAAGAGTTAGGCTGATGAAAGATTCTCAGCTTCTTATCCACCACGTTCAAGGTCAATCTGAGGCCAAGAAAGAACAACTGATCAAATACTTATTCATCCTTAAAGAGGTGGCAGCCAATTTCAAAAATGTTTGCTATGAGCATATTCCTAGATCGGAAAATACACTGGCATATTCCTTGGCAACCATAGAATACTCTGGGTCCTACCCTTGGATTCATATACAAGAATTCCCATCCATACAGTCGAATCACAACAAGAAAGAGGAGGAAAGCTTAAGCATACAAGTAGTTCAGTCCAAAAATTAGAGATTTCCCCTCATTCAATACATCTCTGATGGGGTTTTGCCTTCGGATAAATCCATGGCAAGAAAAATTAAGCACAAAGCTCGTTGTTTTTTTTATCATAAAAGAAGTTTTGTATAAAAACTCCTTCAACAGACTTCTCCTGCGATGTTTGGGGGTTGAAGAATCCCAAACCGTTTTATCTGAACTACACGATGGAGAAGGGTCAGCAGACTAGGGTTATAGGGCTCTAACCCGGAGGGTTTTGTTGGTTGTATACTATTGGCCATCAATAATGGCAGATGCTAAGGAATTGGTTAAAAAGTGTGATCCATGTCAAAGGTATGGTAACGAAATTCATATCCCAGTAGTACCTATGGAGCCTATTTCTGAGCCAGTACCTTTTGATCGTTGGGGATTGGATTTAGTTGGGCCTCTACCAATGGCGTCCGAAGGGTGTAGGACTATCATTGTGGCTATTGACTACTTTTCCAAGTGAATAGAAGCAGCTCTTCTGGCAGGATCCACTTTGAAAGTTGTCATAAAGTTTATCTTGTCTAATATATGTTGCAGATTTGGGATTCCTGAAAAGATTACTACTGATAATGGGCCACAATTTGATAATATGGATATGGAGAATTTTTGTGCCTCCAAGGGCATTCAATATTGCTTCTCTTCTCCTTTTCATCCACAAGAAAATTTCCAGGTTGAAATGGCAATTAGGAACCAGTTGGACTTAATAGAAGAAAGAAGGGTTAAAGCTCATCTTAGAACAGTCCACTACCAAGGCTTGATGAGAAGAAGATTTTCTTTTAAGATCAAGAGAAGAGATTTTCAACCAGGAGATAAATTTTTGAGAAAGGTTTTCTTGCATACTAAGGAGAAGCAGTTCGGCAAGCTGGCTCCGGACTGGGAAGGCCCTTATGAGGTCTCTGAAAAGCTTAAGCCTGAGACATATAGGCTTCAAGATAAAAATGGAAGAATTTTGAAGCACTCATGGAATACTGAACACCTCAGGTTATATCTAGAATAAAATTTGTGTAAATATTTACTTGTCAAAAGTCAATGTAAATATTATGGGGCATACTCTTTCCTACCCTGGTGGCGTGGGGAGGTTTTAATGAGGTGTCCGAGTTTTTTCAATAAAATATAATGTCTTCTTAAATCGTTCGATGTGGTTTGACTACAATTCTTGTCAAGTACAAGTCTTTGATTTAATGCTATGGATATTTGACAGATCAGATTAATATGGTGGAATGATGACCATTAAATACATGTCATCGGAGATATTAAACACTCGCACTTTAAATAATTTTGAAATAATTGTGGTTATTTAAACATTAGCTGTTGAAATTGAAAGAAAGTATGAAACTAAGCAAAATTTGATAAATAAGCCTGTCCGGGCGTAAACCGGATAGCATTACAAAAATGCCTTGGCCATCCAAGGACTTTAGTAGTTTGGAAAAATAAAAAAATAAAAAAACGCTTAAAACCTCAGGGCTTGCTCCCTTTGGATTGTCATTTATCATCTCATTTCTTGGGATTTTTAAGTTCAGCACTCGAACTCTCACTGGTTCCTTCTTCTTCATAAGTGGTGGAATCTACTCCACTGCTATACTTATACTTCTCATCAGTGGCCATAGTGTGAAAGGGGATCTCATCATAGTTTACGAATTTCCATAAGGGACCAAGGGTCCTCTTCGGAAATGTTTCATGAAAGAGCAGCACCATGTCAGACTTGACCTCAACATACCTTGCTTCCAAGGAGTCGATGGCCTCATTGGTGTATTTATCAATGCTTGCCCGGATAGTGTTTTCCTCCTCATTCATCAAGTCTTCTTTCTCCTTGATCACCTTAGACACAGTACCTTCTAGGGAAGTTTTCTCTCCGGACAAGGTTTGAATGGTGCCATCTTTAACCTTCAAATCTTCCCTTATTACTGTGAGATCTTATTCCAAACCGGAGCATTTAGCTTGAAGCTCGGTAATGGCCGTTTTCGAAGTGGCAAGCGTGGTTGACAGATCTTATTTGTCCTTCCTTAGTGCTTTGATCTCTTTTTTCAGTTCTTCTATGCTCTGTTTAGAATTAAGAAGATTAGATGACAGAGACTCTTTATCAGTAGTGAGAGTGTTGATGAGTGCAGCTTGCCTCTTCACCTGTCTCTCTAGGTCAAACACTGGTTGGATGTGACCAAAAAGAGAGTGAGCCACGATGTCTTGTTCTCCGAAGACGGAGAAGGACTTACTATTATAAGTTACCATGTTCGAAGAGCTTGAAAGAAAAAAAGGGACCAGCAAAGTTGTCATTCTCAGAGTCGTTGAAATAAAGATCGATGTTTTGAAGGGCACTAATGTTCACTCCATCAATCCCTCCTCCGGTACCCTCTCCGGACTGGGGGGCTGTTGAAGCTTTCTCTGGAAGAATGGGGTCAATAGGGGCTGGTGGAGGTAGAAGCTCCGAAGGGCAAAGAATTACTTCTTCCCCTAAGGTTACCTTTTTCTTCTTGACAGCCTTTTCATCACTGCTTGCTCTCCTTTTTCGGTCTTTTTTTAAGGCCTTGGTGGGTTTTGTGACTCTCCTGACTCCCTGACCGTCTCAGCTTCTACTACCTTGAGCAAGGTAGCATCGATTCCCCCCTGGTTCCCTAAACCGGTCCCCTCTGTGATAGTTGGAACTGCCCCTGTTGCAGCCTTATTTTTCTTCCCTTTCATCTTGCTGGGAGCCTTGGCTCTAGACGGAAAGACCAGTTTACCATCTCTTTCTTCTCTCCGGTTTAGAATGACACCAAGAGGAGGGGGTGTGGTTAGTTCTTTCCATGAAAGATCCCTCCGACCTGTGGAAGTGAAGCAGTTGTGGAAGGAATTTCCCCAACGCTCTGCAACCCATGCATTCAAGTTGGCACAAGTTGTTTGCCCCTCCTCCAGGTGTCCGGAAAACTCCTTCAGCAACACTAAAAAAGAAGTAACAGCTAAATCAGAAGAGAAATACTTGTAAGATAAAAGAAAACATGAGATACAAGGACAAAGACTTACCAGTACTCTTCCACCTGCTAGTAAACATGCTTGGGGTGGTATCGGCTTTGATCTTCTTGCCATTCTCCCATGACCTACTAATGAACAAGAACTGTGTCCTCCAGTTCTTCTCAGACTCCAATAAATCATCCACTACTTTGAAGTTATTCCCCATGTTGTGATGATAAAATGGGATGTGGTGATTTCTGCATAGTCTTGCCACAATGGGAAATTGCTCAATGGGGAGAGGGATTTTAGATAACCTCGATACCATTATGTAGGCGAGGACCTGACAATTTCTGGGTCTAATGGGAACCGAAGTCCCTAGTTCAGCACCTCTGTAAAAATGACCACCCCATTGAGTTTACAGTTCATCGGAGTCTCCAGTGTGACTGGTATCCTCACCTTCACTAATTCTGGGATCCCCCACTTTGTTCGGATCCGGCCCAACTCAGCGGTATGGGTATAGACATATTTTATATTCTACAAGGCCAGCAAAAATTTAACATTATCTTTTTTAAAACAAGGCCCTACCTTGCCCTCCAAGCACTCCGGGAGATCCGGATGAGCCACACCAACTTTAACCTTGCCTTTGCCCTTCCTATCTGGGGCATCATCCCCAGTTGGTCCTGAGGCTTCAGTTTCGAAGGGGACCTCTTCAATGTTGTCCTCCATCACTTCTTCCATCATTGTGGAAGGTCTATCAGTTGTTGTGGATGGGAGGGGAACAACTTCTGACAACAAAGGCTCTCCGGATGAATTTGCGTCAGTTGTTTCCAAAGGCCTGAGATCCGGTTGAGGTTGAGCTCCGGAGGACTTTGCTTTTAGAGCTACCTTAGATGCCTCTGATCCAGAGGGCTTATCTTGTGTGGCTCTTTTAGACACCTCCGATCTGGACGACTTATCTTTGGATGTTGCTTTAGAAGCCTTCGATTTGGAGGGTTTTGTCAGTGAGGCAGTTGCGTGGGCTTTTACCAAACGAGTCGTCCGGCATGGAGTTGATTTTTCCAAGAGACTTTTCAATAACTGATCCTATGGCTAAGAAAGGGGAGGGTTTTCTAACACTCGATACTATTTTTTCCTTGGCAGTGGAGGGTTTGGACTCCTGAACAGAAGAACCTGATGGAATTGGTGAGAGGCTTGGTTTGAACAAATGTTTAGGTTTTGGGTTTCTGGTGGAGGATGACCCTTAGTCATTTTCCTGGGGTGGTTCACCAAACTTTTCTCTTGGGGAGACTACGTTTCTCCCTCTCGACTTTTCTTGCTTTCTTTAACTCGGACAAGTTCAACCAGCCGCCTTTTACAAGAGCGTTTCTAGCCGTGAACATAAAACTATCCAAGAACAAGTTTGAAAGTGAGGGTGGAAAGCTCTCTTGAAGGTTTTTGAGTGACGAAGATAATGAAACAGTGAAAAAATGATTTACATATTAGTGGAAAAAGGTAACTGATACCTATGATGAGTTGAAGAGGTTTTGCAATGATTAGAGACGGCGCAGACGTGGAGAAAATTAAATGCATAGGTTACTTTATAGGTTCAGTGGGAGCACCAATCTAGGTAAAAAACAGCTTGTATGTCGAATCAGATTGTGACACATGTTCCACGATCCAAAAGAACACTCTTAGAATTCTGGGAAAAAGTCAGTTCGTACAGACTTCGGGTTGGATACACATGCAGTTCGGAAAAAATCATCACTGGCTAAGAAATTTTTTTAGTCATGCCAAATATATTTTACAAGGCCTAAAAAAGGGGCTACTGATGAGTTTGGATTATTCAGTCACAGCCTACTGAGATATCCGGACAGTGGTAATTCGGATATAAACGTACCACTGAACTATCCGGACATGACAAAAGTAAAGAAACACCTAAACACCTTTTGACTAAGCTATGTGCTAATCAGCTTAATAAGTAAATGGGTCCTTAAACTCGACCGGGTTTCATAACTTGACCCGAAAGCCCATGGGTCCTTAATTAAGGGTATAAATACCCCAACCACTTTCATTGATGAGGATAATGAACATTAATACAACCAGGCTGCTCAAATCTCTCACTATTTAACACCAAAACATTTAATACCCATAACACTTTACAAAATTACCCTTAGCAGAAAATAAACCTCACCAGCCATGAAGCCAAAACAAATAACATGGTACATGGTATCACTATAAGGAGAGGTTAGGAAAATTCCAGCTCCCCACCCCATTAACTAGACACACCATCAATTCGGATCACCCATTTCTTCATAAACCTACTGACTTAAGCTTGTTCACGAGGTCTCTTAAATGAAACTCATGTAAAAAATCACCCACAGCTTGAGCTTTGATTGTAGTTCGAGATGCAAAGTCAATATCATAATCTCCAAGCTCAACTGACCATTTAGTAACTCTTCCAGATATATCAGCCTTTTGTTGCATCTTTTTTAGTGGAAACTAAGTTTGAACTGTGATAAAATGTGCTTAAAAGTAAGGTCTCATCTTTCTAGCTGCTATCACCAATGCTAAAGCTAATTTTTCCAATTTTAAGTATTTTTTTCTAAACTTCCAACAAAATCTTGCTTATATAGTAAAACGGGAGGGGGTAATCATCCATTTCTTTTACCAATATCGTACTTACCACATACTCCGAAACTGCTAGATACATATAAAGCATTTCTCCTTCAACAGGTTTGAATAACGTCTTGGATGAAGATAAGTGTCTCTGATTTCAAGGAAAGCTTAATCACAGTTAGGACACCAATTAAAGTCTTTAGCATTTCTTAATACTTGGAAGAATTGAGCACATTTGTCTGACGATCTTGAAATAAACCAGTTCAATGCAGGCAGTCTTCCAGTTAATCTCTGAACTTTTTTAGGACTCCAAGGTGGATCCAAAGCTAACAAAGCATTTAACTAATCTATATTAGCCCGAATCCCTTTCTCACTTATAATATATCCCAGAAATTTACCAGATCGGACTCTGAATGTACATTTCTACGCATTTAACTTCAAATTGATGGCTTCCAAGTTAGAAAAGGTTTATTGGATATCAAATATATGATCTTCTTCCTTAGGGATTTTTACCATCATATTATCAATGTAAGCTTCTATATTCCTACTTATTTGATTAGCAAATGCCTTATTCACCAGTCATTGATAAGTAGCTCTAGCATTTTTCAACCCAAACAACATTATCTTATAGCAATAAGCCCCGTGTCAGTAATAAACGTAGTATGGTCTTAATAATTCAGAATCATTTACATTTGGTTATAACCTTAAAAGCATCTATAAAGGATAACAACTTGTTTCCTGATGTAGAGTCCACTAGCTGATCTATCTGGGGTACTGGAAATGGATCTTTAGAGCAAGCTCTATTGAGATCTGTGAAGTCAATGCACATATACCATTTTCCATTCTTTTTCTTAACTAAAACTAGGTTAGATGTGCAAAGAGGGTATTGTGATTCTTTAATATACCCCATCTTGGTTAACCGATCCACTTCTTGAACAATCGCTTCAGATTTTTCTCTTGAAAAATATCTTCTTTTCTACACTACTGGTCCAACATCAGATTTCACAAACAGTTTGTGATTAATTATACCGGATGGTACTTTGGTTACATCCTCGTTACACTAAGCAAACACATGTAAATTATGAGATAAAAATGATAGTAATTTTTTTTAACTCTAAAGACAATTTAGATCCACCCCCACACTTTTACCTTATGCCAACGAATGAATTTTCACTTCTTCAATTGGGATTATTGCACTAGGAGTCTCTGTTGGATCATCTATCTTATTTAGTTTGGCAAAAGGCTCAACTGACTGCTATTCCTTGTTAAGATTTACTGCATCTACCAATTTTGGAGCAAGAGCAGTGATATAACATTCACGAGCTACCTTTTGGCTACTTCGGAAATCGCCCACATATCCTCCCACAACATATTTTAAACATTGATCGACACTAGAAGTTATTACATGCATCGTAGATAACCAAGATCTACCGAATATGATGTTGTAAGATGTCGGACAATCAACTATTATAAACAATTAAATGGTCATTTCCCCAACAAAAACTCTTCTTTAAATTCTCATTACGTCAGCTGAGATCCTAGTAAATCCGCTTATTGTCCTATTCAAATGTTTGATGATTGAGGGATTCTTTATTTAATTATAAGTTGATAAAAACAATATATTTGTCGAACTTCATGTATCAATTAAAATATGACGTATATCATTGCCTCCAACGGATGCTCATATCATCGCAACATCTTCATGTGGGCCCGTAATATCTCTTAAACCATCTTCATCAAAGATAATGAATGAACCAGGGATTTGATGAAGATGTGTATATATTTTTCCCTCTAACTGAGTTGTTAAACTATTTACATGTCTTTTTCTTGAACAACTTGAGGGTGCAGTCATAGTGTATCCCCTCAAAATGGTTAAAGATTCAAATAATTTACATAGATTAGATATTTTTGAAGTCTTTTCCACTATCATCCCAACTTGATTCTGCTCTGGATCAGGGTCTAGGTATTCTCAGTCAACATCAAACCTTTTACAATCAGCATAGCATCTTCTTGTCTAGATGCACCCATACTTTGCCCTAGACCAGTAGGTGATACTGTCCGTGTTGTATTAGGGTGAGAGTGAGTATTGAATTGCCTATTGCTCCCTTGATTTTAAACAAAAGTTGATAACTTCACTCTCTTAATTAAATTATGCACTTCTTGTTTTAAAATGATACAATCTTGGGTATCACGACCCACATCATTTTGGTACTTGCAAAAACGAGTATTTAGATTTTCTCTAGGAGATTGAATTGGTTTTGGTCTTCTAAAATGCACAACATTTTTAATTTTATCATAAATAGTTGCCACACTTTCACCCGGTTTAGCAAACTATTCAGTTTGAACCCATAGATCCCTCTTAGGTCTAGTTTATTGGCCTTGATTTGATTGACTTTGTCTTGACCGATGTGACTCATTTCCGGAATATTTAGGTCTATAATTAACTGTGGCCTGGGATTGGGTACTGGCCTGTGCGGTCGATGTTGTAGGAGCAGATCTATTCAGGCGCGATACTCTAGATTTCTTATTTTCCTCCACCATAATCTGTTTTACGACCTGATTTAATAATCCACACCATGCTATTTCCTTTTTCAAACTCACCCGGATGTAACCATTGCCTCAAATATGAAATAACCACATGTTCAAAATAATCAGCCATTCCGTTCTTCGTGTTCACAAAATGGTTAATGTAGTCCTTCGAAGATTCATTTGAATCTTGAGAGCAATTGATGATAGTGCCACCATTCCCTTTAAGCTCCTTAATCCTTAAGAATTATCTCTAAAATGCCATCCAGAATACATCAAATGTTTTTATAGATCTATATGGTAAGCTATTATACCATTTGAAGGAACTCCCTTTAAAATTTTGTGAGAAATCCCGATATAAAAGTTTATCATAATCGTCAAAATTCATCATAAATGTTTTGAAATGCTCCAAGTGGTTATCATGATCTTTGCTTCCTTCATATTTTTCCATTTTGGAGCTGTCAAACCGTTTAGGAAAATTCCCATAAAGTATTTTTGAAGACAAAGGTGATTGTCTCCAATTGTGGCTACAACTAAAAACATTGTCTTAATCAGGAGTGGCAGAAATACGTCGTTCCGGTTGGATAACAAATTGATCACTTAGTAGATGATCATTGTCATGATTGGGCGACCCTTTTATTTTTTCATGATTTTTATATTGTTTTAATTTTCTCGTCTGGTCCCTTTTCCTATTATATTTCTTGGTTAACCTCATTTTCTTTTTTTGACGGCCCTGGTCATTACTTGATGAAGACAACTCTCAGAATCAGTTTCTATGGTTGAATTTTCATTAGAATCTGACGTTCTCATCACTTGTTTATTCGGATGCTCCTTTTTTATTTAACATGAGGTTTTGGAGACTGATTATTTTCACTATGTTTATTGTTTTCACCAAGATCATATGTAGATACGCCTCCTGCATCAAACTTTTCTTTAAACGTTTTTTCAGCTTACCTTTGAGCTCTCAGAGCTTCAATCTCTGGCCTCAACTCGTCACGTTCCTCTTGCACAAATTTTATTTTCTCTGTGTTGTGATTGACATGAGACACAATAGCATGCTCGTTATCATCTCTTATTCCTTCATTTTTCTGATGGAGGATTTCTTGCATATTGATCTCCATGCTCCAAATATTTTTCCAAAGAATGATCAACAATTATGGTTTTGAATAAAGTTATTCATGCACCTTGCGCTCCCATTGTGGTCGCCAATTTGATATGAGTAAAATATATTGTGAGAGTAAATTCAGAAGATCTTCTGGTGAGTTTGTAGTTAATATTTTGTAAAGAGTAGTTAGAGAAAAGAGGTTCTTGTATTTAATATCTTTGGAAAAAGTCGAACTCATTTAATGTTGCTGGTTGGGGTATTTATACTTCTTTTGTATACCCATGGGACTTTTGGGTCAGATGCTCCTATACGAGTCCATTCTATGAGCCTTTAAGCCCATACCCTAAGGTACTAGGCATGCAACTGAATCACCTGTAAACTTAGGTGGCTGCTTAGTCATAAACCTTTAGTTTTTAAAGTCTAAATTTCCCTTCTAAAAAACCTGAATTACCATAATACACCTCCAAAGATATTCGATCCTATCAAACACTACTATGGAGCATAATGTTTTTTTAAATATCAGATGTATGGATGCTCCTCACATCTTGTATGATAATTATTTCATTTAGATAGATGTTAAGGATTTAGTTGTAAAATATTTGATAATACGATACAGTGATACACATACTAGTGGCACCGTTTGATTATATTTTTGAGGCACTTCCATTTGATAGATGTGGGCTAAATTTGGTTGGTCATCTACCAGTGGCTTATGAGGGAATTCAGACCATTATTGTCATAACGTTTTTGTCTGAATTTTGGACATAAAAGGTCTTCCAATAAAAGTTGGTCTTTAACAAATTAACTTTGGATCTAAAGGATCTTCAAATAAAAGTTGGTCTTTAACTATTTAACTTTGGATCGAAAGGATGTTCCAACAAAAGTTGGTCTTTAACTATTTAGCTTTGGATCTAAATGATCTTCCAATAAAATTTAGTCTTTAATTTGGTTATGGACCTCAAGGGTCTTCTAACAAAATTTGGTCTTTAACTATTTAACTTTGGATCTAAAAGATCTTC
Source organism: Limnanthes douglasii subsp. nivea (assembly GCA_036936605.1). Classification (NCBI taxonomy): domain Eukaryota; kingdom Viridiplantae; phylum Streptophyta; class Magnoliopsida; order Brassicales; family Limnanthaceae; genus Limnanthes; species Limnanthes douglasii. Next base: position 236,225,333 of record JAUPFV010000001.1, on the reverse strand, counting down.
AAACAAAAGTTGGTCTTTAATTTGATTTTTGACCTAAAGGGTCTACTAACAAAAGTTGGTCTTTAATTATTAAAAGCATAATGAGAACATAGTTAAAGTCCGACGTACTTCATAAAATACTGAATTAGTACACAAAATTTCCTCGAAGAATATGAGGACTTTAACAAAATTTCCTCGAAGTTTATGAGGACTTTACAACATAGGTTACAATATTTAACTTATAGATTTAGAGGAATTGCTTCATCAGATTATGTATTTTCATAATCACCCAAAGATATCTCAGAAGGACGATATTCGACGGAAACCTGCTCCCAAAAACTACCCAAGTTCAAATCAGGGTAGCGTTATGAATTTACATGATCAACCCGGATCTAACCATCGCGTCCCTTGCGTTCAACTTATCCACACACTTAGCAGCGTAAGCTTTGACCCCCGCCTTTTTATCTTTCTTAGCTTTAGCTAAGATAAGTTGTTTTTTTACAACTCTTTGATAGTCTTTTAGGTATCTTGCAAAATATTTTGATGTTTTGTCATTTCTCTCCTTATAAGATGCGATGAGCTTATCCTTAGTGGTATTTTGTTTGGTGTAAAGATTCATTTTTTCTTGACATCACTTGTCAGTAATCATAATATAATCCTCGGCAAATACCAGTTTTTTGTAAATAACATCGACTTGTTTCTCAAGCGTAGAGTATTCTTGTTCAAGCTCCTCAGTCCTTAACTTTTCTAGTGAAGCTTCAGATTTATAGTAATTTTTCGGTCTCGCAAAATATTACATCGTTTTTACAATAGTAACCAAAGAATGAAGCAGCTTACAAAGACGAAGAGAAAATTAATCTCCTCGAGGTATCTTAAATGAGTTAGATGAAGAGCCAGCCTCAAAAGAAACCAAAGTTGGAGAATCAATGTTTTGGATGTTGTCTTCAAGATCTTGAACAATTAGATCGTTTCGTGGAATCTGGGAGGAGTTAGATTCAATGAATATCTTTTCTGGTGAAGATTTAGCGTGTTCAGTAACTTTATCTTCCGGGAAACCAACTGCCTCACAGATTTATTTTTAGGAGGAGCTTGAGAGGGGAGCTTCTTAGGAGCTTGAGTGAGAGGTTTCTTAGACTCTTCGAGTTTTTAAATTTTGGCCTTTTCAACCATGATATCATCTTCATGAGTTTCTACATCATAAACTTCATTTTTTCCAAAGAATCGCCTGATTCTTCGTCCAGATGACTCTTGGCTCTGGATCTTGTTAGAAGAAAGACTATAAAATCTTTAGTTTCCAACCAATCTAAAACTCTTGTTGAGTGTGAGGAACCATAAGTTCTTCGGAATATAACTGATCTGATGGGTTGGATCTCCATAGGCGAATCTTGGGAAAGTTAGTAGGTGTGAACCAAAGACGAAATTTGTTGGACCAAGAAACTTTAGCCCACAAACTTAACTCTTTGAAGATGGTTGTTGCCTTAAGCACAAAATCAGCGTATGGTTTGGATATTCCAGTCATGGCTATTCATATTTTTTTTTAAATGTACGAGAATAAACATAAGAAAAATTTAAAGGAAAGTAAAATAAAAACATACCTTTATTTGTCCATTTAAAGGAAAAGTTTGTGGGGTTTTTTTATGGTCGCCTCAGATCATGTTTCCCAAAGACCTGAGATAAAAAGAAATCGTTGCTTCCGCTTCTTGTTTGCCTCAAGAAAATCCTTGACTATTTTATGGGTCCAACCAAAGGTCAAGGAGTAGAATAGAAAGAGCATATTTTTAGCCAAACCAGAAAGGCCCATCAATTGCTCCAGAGAAAAACTCGTCTCCGAAATTATGGAAGCCATGATGTAAGCCATAAGAATGAACCACATGTTAGGTCCAGCTTGAATGGGGCAAAGGTCCATCATAGAAAAATACTTGACAAAAAAATGGTCTAAGGGCTATCACAATCCCCATCTCATCAGCTCGATATAAACAATCAATTCATTATCTCTAACCGATAATAGTGTCTCCCGAGTAGCTGAAAGCGAATAAAGATAGTATAAGAAATCCCTCATCGGGTTATCAGCTTTGCCTCCTCGAATGTATCGTAATACTTATATTGAACTTTGTGCAAGGCAAACAATTTTTGTTTTCGAATGCTCAAAAATATTTCCCAACTAAAGCATCGATCTTAGAGGGGAAGAAGAACATATTTCCTTGACTTCACCTTTTTCTATGGAGAAGAATTCCATTCGTCAATTTGAAGAGTAACAGAAATTGGTTCTTTATCATCATTGGTTTGAAGTAAAGTAGTAGTTGATTATTTCTCTTTGATAATTTCAGGGGAAGTGGCAGCTAGTTTTTCTTCTTCAACAATTGGTAGTAATACTCCCTCGGTAGCAGTTGGTTCTTCTTTTTCTTCTCTAAAAACTAAGTCTAGAGCATCCTCAGCATTTTTATTACCGGATTTTAAAGGAGAAAGATCAACAGATGGGACATTTGATTCAGTCTCTTGAATCGATTCGATGGATCCTTTATCATCAAAGCTACATAAGTTTCTGTTAATTTTCAAGGGGTATTTCTGGTGTTGGTTGAGGATTCCTGTGAGGTGTGGAATATGGAGTGACAGGAACCTCCGACGAAGAGCTATTTGAACATTTATTTTTTAAGAGTGCCTACTCTCTTTATGATGTCATTTTATTTTTTAGGATGAGCCCTTCGAATGCTTGTATTTTCCCATTTTCTTGAAGGCACTCTTGTTAACTACTAGGAAAACGTGACTGGGGGGCTGAGAAGAGATATTCGAGGGCTTAATTGCAGTAGAATTCTCAATTGGAGGCCAAACACCATAATATGTGATAATGGGTGGTTGGGGCTCAGGATCGACGTATAATCCGACGGCTCGTCTTTCGTCGGCTTTTTGGCTAATCGATAACCAATCTAAGATCTGGAAGTTTTTCTGCATAAGCCGTATTTCTCTTTCTAGAACTATTTTTTCAGAAGTTTATCACTCTAAACAACTTTGGAATAAGATCAACAAGAAACTAGAGAATTTATAAGAAAACTATGGGCTTTAGTAGGTGTCGAAGCCTAGGGTTATGAAGGTTTGTTTTCCTAGGGGCAAACTGTCCAAAGTAGGGGAAATAAGTGCCTAAGGAGGGGTCGTGCCGCTCCTAGGCTAGTTTGTGTCAAGAAAAAAAACACGAAAGACATTCCAATCGACACTTGACAGCATAGAAAGTGTTTCATTGGTGATGTCATAAAATCATGACGTCACTAAGAAATACAAATTTGGGAGAAACAGTTGATATAGACAGTCATAAGAGCGAGCAAAATCCGATGGTATCTTCTTTGTCTGATTGTTTCTATATAGGTTGAATAAAATTCGAGGATGTTATCCTTGAATAAAGTTATTTACCAACAAAATAACCAAAATTCAAGGAAATATTTGAGGAAACTTTCTATGCTCAAGCGTTAAATACTGAGGAAAAATCTGTGGAAGAATTCTTTGTCCAAGAAACGATGTCGATAAAATTCGAGGAGATGTTCTCTGTTGTTTTAAAAAGAATGGGAGATAAAATTTCGATGAATATTTTTTTACTTGACAAATTGACAATTAAAGCGTCAAGTAGTCCGACGAGGATAAGGTATGTTATACAACAGTCTTTGTTCAAACATTTTCACAAGGACTGGGGGGGCTACTTATAAGGGAAGAATCAAACTACTATAAGACTTTGGTAAATTGAGGAATTAATTTGACATACATAAAGTCTTTTAGGAGTAGTTGGTAATCATTGAACATAAGAGGACTAATTTGTAACAAACAATAAACTTGAGAAATGGACCAAAATTAACAATTTGTTTAGGTATGTGGGACCCTAAAAATATACTATAAAAGCACACCACCTCTTTTATCGAAGGGGATTGATAAATGATTACTTATGAATTTATCTCTCTAAAATGTGGAGTTTCTCTCTCTAAAACGCTTATATAATAACATATATAACAAATTTGACCTTCTGAAACTAATTAAACTTATGTTATATAACATACATGTCCATCGACAAAACAAAATTTTATATAATACAACTTCCTGAAACAAAACAACAAACAACGCAAACATAGAGTGCCAAAGTAGTTCTTGAAAAAAAACGTACATCACTAAACAAACAAATATAATACCAAGATAGCCAAGATGACAATGAGCATTTAGTTATGATTTGTAGCACTCTCTTCGTGAAATTTACCGCCTCTTCTCGCTTTCATCAAAATATCGAATACGATTTATCGTATGAATTGCTTCTATAGCAGAACGATCATCAATGATATATGGACTTATGTGAAACCATCCGTACTTTCTAACATAAGTTGCGTACTGAGGTGTTGATGTCCTACGGTTTCCAGTTAAAGGGGGTGTATACCTATCAATGATATACACAAGTGACCACCAGTTTGCTCAATCCTGAGTGTCACAATGATACAACATATTATATCCTTTCTTGATAACAACTCGAGGTGCAATAGGATCCAGTGGCTTCTCTTGGATCCAACCAAATTGATTCATCACTCGATCGAATATATATACTTCAGTCATCATCATAATCCAAATAAGATTGCAAAACGAGAAAATCTTATGATCCGGAAACCCCTTTATCATGTCAACAAACGGTTGGAAAATCACATTAAAAAAAAACACATAACTTTGTAAGAAAGTAATCAGTGAAGTTAAAAGGAAAAGTATTTAAATTACACTACTTACATCTTTCTCCTACTGAGCAAAAAATACGTCGCGGTATTAAGTCTTTAGTCAAATATTTATCCCAGTTAAGTTTTTGGGCAACCAACTTACAATCGAGGGATTCGATATGCTATATGCACTCTTAAAAGAAGACCAGAAATAGAGGAAATGGTCGTAGATCCAACAATCTAACAACTCAGAGAGTTTTAGAGTTTTGTTAGTTTTGGTTCTTGAAATTTTTGAAGGAATTAAGAGAAAAGAAGAGGAAAAAATAATGAAAAAGAAGAAATAATTATGGGTGGTAAGTTGTTTTAAATTTTGGGACTCGTTAGTGTTTTAATAAGAGTATTTTTAGTAGAATTGGAATCACTTATAGCAATTATTGTAGAGCTACTTATAATTGGGACTAGTTAGCCAAATGGTCGACACTTTAGCTAAAACCATAACTAAATATAACCTCGCAACACAATTCTAAATTTAACAAAATAACTATCTTTTGCAGTCCATGAATAAAATTTTGATATTTAACTAACTGAGAGTAACCAAATTTATACCAACATATAATTTCAAATTAGGGAGAATTTGTGATCAAGACCCATTTTACAAACTTATTAATGATTAAGACCCAATAAATTTAACAAATTATATACCTACAATACCCTTTTATATAAAATCATCAAACACGTGTACACATTATCTTTCTTTTATTTTTTTAATTTAAAATTTTAAAGGTTCGTATCTTTTATACCGTAACTCGGGAAAAGAAATCCAAAAAGCCCATTGCTTTTGTTTTTTAAGATGAACAAAACTAGATCCATTATTTTATTTTTATTTTACACTAGTTTCTTATATAATGTTTTGCATCTATTATAGTTGGCTTGGTTTTGTATCTATCATAGTTAGCTTCGTTTAGTATCTATCATAGTTGGCATGGTTTAACATTTATCATATTTGGTCTGGTTTCGTACATATCATAGTTGGTCTGGTTTAGCATGTATCATAGTTGGCTTAGTTTAGCATCTATTATATTTGGTAAATCTATGCTAGTTGGTCTGATTTAGCATATATAATAGTTGACCTGGTTTCGCGTACATCATAGTTGGAATTGTTTGACATCTATAATAATTTTTCTGGTTTTGCATTTAGCATTACATAAATTAAAAATGTTTTGTACCTAGCAAAACTTCATCTTTTTTGTTTACATTGTAAAAACTTACTCAAACATATTTTCCAAAAATACAAAAAAAAACGAAAAACGACTAAATATAAATCAATACAACATTTCACTACAAAATCAAAGTAAAAACAGACGAATACCAAAAATCATAAATAACATAAAGACATAAACTCAAGAACAAATCTGCAGAAAAATTGAGTTACATAAAACAAAAATAAAAAAGCATATGTCAAAATCAAATAAAAACACAATAATTATATGAGAAAAAAACTAAGAATCGAAAGGAATATGAATCGTCACCTGATATACTACTATAGATCGTAAAAACTAGAAAGAGAAACAAACAGGAAAACAAAAGTATAAGTAAAAAATATTAAAGGTTTTATGTAATTATATTAAAGGCATTTACGGTATTATAGAAAATAGTTGGGTCTTAGATGGTAAATAGAGGATTTAAATATTTTTCTTAATAATATATGAAAACAAGAGTTTTATGTGGACAATAGTTTGAGTCTTAGATAGTAAATAGAAGAGTTAGAAAAAATTCTTAGAAATATATGAAAATAAGAGTTTTAGGTGGATAATAGTTTTAGTTATTCAGAGGAGTTAAATGCCTCCTAATATACTACTTTAATTAATCTGCTAGGCTAAATTGAGACCGGGTTTTCTTATAATGAGACTCCACTATAATAAGACCATAAATTCTTAAAATGAGACCTCCAATATTTATATTTATGCTAATGATATATATTCTTCATTATTTCTAATTTCAGCCCAAAACCCTCCTAGACCTGCATGGATTTACCAAATCCACAAGCGTGGATTGTGAAAAATCAGGGACGAATGTGCGTGTGAATTTTCACAATCCATGCACTTAAACGCGTGGATATGACTGTTTCCAAAAATTGTCCTCCAATATATTGTGTAAATATTATAATGTAATGCTAGTTCAATGTTATGACAATTATATATATTTGTTAGATTGTTGAAAAATATTTGAGTATTTTTAATGTTAATTTGAAATTGTGATGAATGCTTTGTGTACAACTACAGGATGTCTCCTCGTAGACGCTCACCTAGTCAGTCGGATAACAAAATAGGCGATGCAACACAACTTGGTGAGTCATCCCGCATCGCACGAGTGCACCAGATCCAAACGTTTCCCCTTGTGCTCGTGACTGACGAAGTTTGGACCAAACTTTCATAGGTTCAATCGACGCATACCCGATTTGTACTCTGCATTCAACTCACACAAGTCCCACAAGGCTTACAATATCTTCAAATATGATGTAAGTTTTTTAGTGTTTTAGTTTTTAAATTTTGGTTAAGTTTTGTTAGACTATTTTATATTGGTAAAACATGCATGTTTAATAGTTGGTTTAAGTTAGAATTTTGTGCTTGATGAGTCCGGATTCCGTTACCACTTCGGACAGGGTCAGTTCGGACAATGTCTACCTAACCGGACGGTGACAATTCGGACACCATCATCCATTGGACTGTTCGAACAGAACTAAAGTACTTAAAACCTAATCACTTCTTGACTAAGCTGCATGATCTCCTACTAAGAGCTCATGGGTCCTTAAACTTGATCCGGGTCCATTAAACATGACCCAAAAGCCCATAAGGCCCAAATGTAAGGGTATAAATACCCAACCACCAACATTAAATGAGGTAATAAAAATTAAATACAACCAGGCTGCTTAATTCTCCCTCTACTCTCTACCCAAATATTAAATACTCGCAAACTTCCACATAACTCTAAACAAAAATTACAAACTTACCCTCAGAGAAAATAAACCACACCATTGGCGACCACAGTGGGAACACAACGGTGCCTGAATCAAGCATTCGAAACCATAAAAAAAAAACCAGTCTGAATGAATCCGGACGCCCCGGAAGTACCACCAGCTTTGCTCGAAGTGGTGGGTGAGAGTGATGAATATAACATCGAGGAGCGTGATAGATTAAAGGCCAAAATAGAAACTCTGAGGGCAGAGAAGGCTAAGATGGGCATGAAAGAGAAGTCAAAAGCATCAGTTGCTCATCATACCGACAACCCTAGAGAGAATGAGCCTTCTAAGACTTATGTGAGTACCAAGAAGACCCATGCTAGCTCCAAATATTCTCACCGATCCAAGCCAGTGGAGAGTTCTGACTCAGACTCAGAATCTTCTGGTAGCTCCTCGGACGAGGATGGTGTTGAAGAGTCCTTATCCTTCAGCAGTGATGAGGGCCGATCCAAAAAGAAGCAAAAGTTGATTAAAAAGTATCGAGAAAAAGGGATAGACATGGGAAATTAAAGAGGAATATAGGCAAAGGATCATCTCACAGCCGGAGACATGTAGACCGGATGCTGGTGGATCCTTTCGACTTCCACGATGAACCAGGTATCTTTGCAACTTCCATTGAGGATACTGTTTTCAGTCGTGGCCGGAATTGGAGACAATCTCCATTGTCTTCTAAGATTTTGTCCGTAAACCTCCCTAAGAGGTTCGATAGCACAAAAATGGAGAAATACGATGGCAGTAAAGATCCGGACAACCATTTGGAATAATTTTAAAGCTTTATGATGAATTTCGATGATGACGACAAGTTACTTTGTAGAGCATTCTCCCAATCCTTTACGGGGAGTGCTCTGAAGTGGTATAACAACCTACCACAAGGCTGCATCAGAAATTTCGATACCTTTTGGGTGGCCTTTCGAAGGCAATTTGTTGGGAGTAAGGAATTGAAGGGCAATGGGGACACAATAATCCATTGTTCCCAAGAACCAAACGAGTCACTGAAAGAATACATAAGTCGTTTTGTGAACACCAAAAACGGGTTGGCTGATTGCTTCGAGCAAGTAGCCATAGCATCTTTGAGGCAGGGCTTAAACCCTGGAAATTTAGCTGATTCAGTGACCAGAAAAAAAAGCAATGACTTGGGGAGGTCTACTGAATCAGGTCGGAAAACAAATTAACATTGATGAAACAAAGAAAACTAGGGTGTACATGCAGGTAAGGTCTGCCCCGGTTGCACCAAACCCCAACCAGAATCAGTCCGGGAACAAGGCAACGGAGACCGGACAGGGACATAATAGAGCAAAAGCTCAGTCTCAACCAGTTGCGCCTGCCTAGAGTCAACAATCTAGAAATAAGAGAGGGCCTTGGGTTCAACCGGAGTGGTTTGCAGAGTTAAAAGAGAGTGTGGCCACCATTTATGACAAAACAAAGGAAGAAGTACATTATAGGAGGTCGGCTGCACTGCAATCTCCTAGGGAACATCGTAATAATTCCTTCTGTCAGTATTATAATGATACTGGCCATACCACTGACGATTTTATCGCTTTAAAACAAGAAGTTCAGAACTTGATTGAAAGAGGAAAACTGGGGGCATATGTCAAATTAAGAGGAGGAAATAGGCCTGACAATGCTCATCGGGTTGGTCCAAGCAATGCTGCTCCGGAGGGAGCTATGGTTATAATTGAAAGGTTTGATGTAGAGTCAGAGTACTTGGATCCTGATCCAATTCAAAATAGAGTGGGTGCTATTGAGGAACGTTGCAAAACAGTCTCCGGGCTTATTAAGTTTTTCGAGTCACTCACAATATTCGGAGGGGATACTATGACAGCTCTTACTGCTTCTTCGAGGAAGAGGCACGTTCATACTTTAGCCACCCAGCTAGAAGGAGGCATGACCTCCTATCAATCAAAAATTCCATTTCCCTTTATTGTTTTCAATGAGGATGACTTAAGATATAGCTGGCCCTCATGAAGATGTTGTTGTCATAGGAGCATCCATTGGGGGCAATGACATAAGACGAATCTTGGTGGATACTGGGAGTTCAGCCAATATCCTCTTTTTAACCTCTTACAAGAAAATGAAAAATCCAGCCAGAATTCAGCGTTCAGACAGATCAATTGTGGGTTTCACTGGAAGCTCAGCAGATGTGATCGGGGAGTTCAAAGAGGAAGTTTTATTGGGCAAGGGCCCTTTTAAGAAGATGGTTAGAATACTTTTATTGTGGTGGATTGTCCCACTTGTTATAATGCTATTTTAGGGAGGTCTTGGCTCTCTAGGATGCATGCAGTGGCCTCAACAGTCCACCAATGTTTGAAATATGTTGTTCAAGGATAAGTGGGAGTTGTCCGGAGCAGTCAAAAGATTGCAAGAGAATGTTATGCCACAGCACTGGCTCCACGGACGTTGGGGGCAGTTCGTATCAGCGAAGAATAGAAGTTTGAGGGGCTTTATGGGGGTGAGGGTGAAATTGTTGACCCCAGAGAGACTCCTGGAGTGTTGATACCGGTTGAAGAAGTTGAAACACATTCTTTGGAAGAAGGAAAAAGTGCTAAGATAGGGTCCAAAATGCCATCCGAACTGAAGATAAAATGTTGAAGTTTTAAAAGACCATCAGCATGTTTTTGCTTGGTGCAATGCTGATGTTACTGGGGTTCCAGCAGGTATTATATCACATCACCTATCCATTCGGAGAGACATAGCACCTGTGGTACAAAAGAGAAGGGAATTTTCCAAGGAAAAGGCTGATGTTATTGTTCAAGAAGTTGACAGGCTCACTAAAATGGGGCATATAAATGAGTCTCAGTATCCTTTATGGACAGCCAATCCGGTCTTGGTGAAAAAGAAAAATGGCAAGTGGCGTATGTGCATTGATTTCACATATCTCAATAGGGCTTGCCCAAAAGATTTATACCCAGTTCCCCGGATTGATCAGCTGGTGGATTCCACTTCTGGAAATAAGCTACTGTCTTTCATGGATGCCTTCTCCGGGTACAACCAGATTCAAGTAGATCCGAAGGATCAGGAGCATACCACGTTTGTCACTGATAGGGGTCTTCATTGTTACAAGGTAATGCCATTTGGGTTGAAAAATGTTGGGGCTACCTATCAGAGGTTAGTGAACGGAGCCTTTGCTGATCAAATTGGAAGAAATATGGAAGTATACATTGATGATATGATGGTTAAAAGTGTGGATGAACAACTACACTTGGCAGACCTCCAAGAAACTTTTGCTAACGTAGCAAAAGTAAATTTGAAACTAAATCCAGAGAAGTGTGTATTTGGAGTGCAGTCCGAGAAATTCCTGGGTTATATAATAAGTGAGCAAGGGATACAGCCCGATCTGGACCAACTTAATGCTTTATTCCAAATGGAGCCTCCTCGGAATGTTAAAGAAGTACAACGGTTGACTAGGAGGTTGGCTGCTTTAAATCGATTCATATCAAGGTCTTCAGAAAGATGTGCCCCGTTTTTTCAAACTTTAAAGGGTGCAAAGGGATTTGACTGGACTTCACAGTGTGATGAGGCCTTCAATGAGATTAAGAAACATATGTCCTCCCCGAAGACTTTATTTAAACCTATTGATGGAGAGACGCTCTTCGTATACTTGGCAGTTTCCAGTTGTGCCATCAGTGCTATATTGGTAAGAGAGGTGGATAATTACCCCCATTCGGTGTACTACATCAGCAAGAGCTTGATAGATGCAGAAAAACGCTATTTAAAGCTTGAAAAATTAGCATTAGCTTTGGTAATCGCTGCAAGGAAGATGAGGCCTTATTTTCAGGCTCATCCTATTATCGTCCGGACATCTTTTCCCTTGAAGAATGTTCTTCAAAAGGCAGACGTTTCAAGTAGAATGACTAAGTGGTCAGTAGAGTTGGGGGACTTCGATATTGATTTTGCTCCTCGAACAGCAATCAAAGCTCAAGTTGTGGCTGATTTCTTAGTTGAATTCCACTCTGATAGGGATACGGAGCAAAAAACTGAAATGAAAGATAAAAAAGTCTGGGTTGTCCGGACGGATGGTGGATCAAGTACTATGGGATGTGGTGCAGGGGTATGCTTAACTCCTCCATATGGTGACAAAATGTACCATGCTATATGTTTTGCTTTTAGGGCTTCCAACAATGAGTCCGAATATGAAGCAGCTATAGCTGGTTTAAAGTTAGCTTATATTTGTGGGGCAAAAAGGGTCAAGCTGATGAGTGATTCCCAGCTTCTTATCCACCATGCACAAGGTCAATCTGAAGCAAAAAAGGAGCAACTAGTGACGTACTTACTTCTTCTTAAAAATGAGGCACTTAAGTTCAAAAGCATTGTTTATGAGCATATACCCCGAACAGAAAATGAACTAGCAGATTCATTGGCAACCATAGCATACACTGAGTCATATCCTTGGATCCATGTACTGGAGAGCCCTTCCATTCAACTTAATATGGGTAAAGAGGAAGAAATTTTCGATGTATAGATGAAACAACCTCCATATTGGAGATTTCCTCTCCTGCAGTATCTCTCCGATGGCATCTTGCCTCCGGATAAATCACTAGCAAGAAAGATGAAGCACAAGGCTCGTGGCTTTATCATACTAAGAGACGTTCTGTATAAAAAGTCTTACAGTAAACCTCTTTTACGATGCTTGGGAGATGATGAATCTCAAGTAGTCCTCTCCGAATTACATGATGGTGAGGGATCAGCTCACTGTAGGTTCAGGGCTTTAACAAGGAGAGTTTTACTGGCTGGCTATTATTGGCCCTCTATAATGCAAAATGCTAAGGAGCTGGTGCGAAGGTGTGATCCATGCCAGAGATATAGCAATGAAATTCATGTCCCAGCCATCCCTTTAGAGTCAATTTCTGAGCCTATACCTTTTGCTCGATGGGGGTTGGATTTGGTGGGACCTCTTCCTATGGCATCCGGAGGACGCAGGACGATAATTATTGCTATTGATTATTTTCGAAGTGGATTGAAGCAGCCCCACTGGCAGGAACAACATCAAAAGCTGTTATAAAATTCATTTTATCCAATATCTGTTGCAGATTTGGTGTTCCACAGAAGATAACAACAGATAATGGGCTACAGCTCGACAACAAGGAAATGGAGAGTTTCTGTGCCTCTAGGCGTATACAACATTGTTTCTCTTCACCTTTCCATCCACAAAAAAACGGTCAAGTTGAGGTGGCTAACAGAACTATACTGTCCGGTTTGAAGAAAAATTTAGAAGAGACTGCTTGGAAGTGGCCTAGTTATTTACATGAGGTTTTGTGGGCCTACCGGACTACTCCTGGGGCTGCAACACAAGAATCACCTTTTGCCTTGGTCTATGGGATGGATGCCATAGCTCCCATAGAGGCAACTCTCCCTTCTTTTCGAGTTCACAATTTCTCCGAACAAGCTAACGAAGTGGCAATCAGGGGTCAACTTTACCTAATAGAGGAAAGACGAGTTAAGGCTCACCTTAGAGCTGCACACTATCAGGGTTTGATGAGAAGCAGGTTTGCTTCTAGATTTAAAAGAAGAGATTTTCAGCCGGAGGATAAGGTGTTAAGGAAGGTCTTCCTACACACTAAAGAGAAGCTACTCGGCAAACTAGCCCCAACTTGGGAAGGACCTTATATGGTCATTGAAAGACTCAAACCTGGAATATACTGGCTAGAAGATAAGGATGGAAGGGTTTTGAATCACCCTTGGAATATTGAGCATCTCCGGATGTACTTAGAGTAGGAACAATGTAAATATTTACTTGTTTAAAAATCCATGTAAATATTTGGGGGCATACTCTTTCCTACCCTGGTGGCGCGGGGAGGTTTTAATGAGGTGTCCGGGCTTTTTATAAAATTTGATGCCTTCTTAAAAAATTCGAAGTGTTCTTACTTTGTTTTTTGTCACACCATCCGAATTAAATTAAAAGAATGATGACTACTTAAACATTTATCATCGGAGAATTTAAACACTCTCGCTTTAGAATATTTATGAAATAACTAAGGGCTATTTAAACACTAGCCACCAAAATTGAAACAAACTATGAAAGAATGCAAGAGTTGTGCAAAACGAAGATATTCATTGAAATAACCTAAGTGCCTTAGCCTTCCAAGGACTTTTAAATTGTCAGACGAAACAAAAGATCTATCCGGTCAAATGCCGGACACAATTACAAAATTGCCTTGGCCTTCCAAGGACTTTAGTTCAGATAACATAAAAAGTGAAAAGATAATTCATAATTTATGACTGAGCCTTTGAAGATGGCTCAGCCTCACTTGTCTTCTTCTTCTTCTTGGGATCGTCCTCCTCTTCATTTGGACTCTCTCCGGTTTTCTCTTCTTCATCAGAGGAGGAAGCACTAGAATAATCATGCAAGTCTCCATCAACCATAGTATGGAAGGGAAGGTCTTCGTACTCTACATGAAGCCACAAATCTCCCAGGTTCCTCTTCGGGAACTTCTCATGAAAGAGAAAGACCATGTCCGACCTCACCTTGGCATACATTTGCTCTTGAGTATCTATTACATTGTTGGCATAAGCATCGATCTTGGCCTGAATTTTGGCCTCTTGCTCCCTTAGCAGATCTGCTTTCTCCTCTGCAGCCTTGGACACTGTGTTCTCGAGCGCAATCTTGTCATTTGTCAGGTTATGGATGACTTGATCTTTGGCATTTCCCTCCTCTTTTGAAGAGGTGAGATCTTTTTCTAATCCGGACAGCTTCTCCTGGAGCTCTTTGATAGTGTCTTCGAAAGTGGCAACCTTTGTGGTCCACCCCTCTTGGCTCTTCTTTAGCTCCTCGTTTTCTCCCTTCAGAATGTCAGCATTTGGAGTGGTAGTGAGGAGATCGTCAAACAGTTTCTCCTTGTTAGATTTGAGATCTTTGATAATATCTGCCTGACTTCGAACTTGTTTCTCCAGAACAAGCACTGGCTGAACATTACTTAATATGGAGTGAGTTATAATATCCCTTTCACTTGAAACAGTAAAAGTCTTACCATTAAAAGTAATGGTGTTCGAAGTGCTTGGAGGGAGGTAAGGCCCAGCAAAGTCATCTCTAGGAAGGTTTGCAAAATAGTCACCAAGACCATCAAGCCCGGTGATATCAACACCATCAATGCTAAGGTCTCCTCCTCCAACCTCGTCAGTTTGAAAGTCACCAGGGATCTCCTCTGCTCTTGCCGGATCAGTAGGGTCTACAGGGGGAGAGGCTCCGGAGGCCGGAGAGAAAGTTCATCACCCCTGGAGGTCTTTTTCTTCTTAGCCTCCCTATCCTTGCTTTCTGCTCCTCGTTTTCGGTCTCTCTTAGGAACCCTTGGAGGTTTTGGGGATTTAGCATCTTCCCTAGCACTTTCATGCTCTACCACTTCTAGCAGAGCAGCATCAATCTGGCTTGGGGCTGGCCCCTCTGGGTTTGTTGGAGCAGCCTCCTCCACCTCGGCAGGGTTAGCCTCACCTGCAGCCTTCTTACCTTTCCCTTTCTTGCCTTTCATTTTACTTGGGGCCTTGGCCCGGCCTAGCAAGTATAGTGACCCGTCCGGTTTGTGTGTTCTCTTGAGGACTACATCCAGAGGGGGTGGAGTGGTGAGCTCTTCCCAGGTCAAGTCCCTCCGGCCAGTAATGTTCCAGAGGTGAGACCTTGCAAAATTGCCTCGTGTAAAAGCATCATGAAACCAGTTCCCCCACTATTCAGCAGTCCAAGTATTGATCTTGGTACAAGTGGTCTGCCCGGCCTTTAGATAGTCATTGAAGTCTTTGGGCAGCTCTGTTAAGATAAAAGACAAGACCAGTCAGTTTAAGAAAATTCGATAAAAGTAAAAATAAGAATGTAAGGTAGGATCCTTACGATCACTCCTCCATCTGCTGGTGAGGAGACTCGGATTGACTCCAGCTTTTATTTTCCTCCCATTCTTCCAAGCGCCGCTTACGAACAGGAATTGATTCCTCCAATTTCTCTCCGACTCAAGAAGATCATCCACTTCTTTATAATTATCACCCTTGTTGAAGTGATAGAAAGGAATGTGGTGGTTTCTGCAGAGACTGGCCACAGCTGCGAATTCCTCCATTGGTAAAGGAATCCCGGAGAGCATGGAGGCCATGATGCAGGCCATAAGTGTGTACCAGGCGTTGGGGCTCAGTTGACTAGGGCAGAGCTTGATGAGGTGGAAATACCTGACTATCTCCGGATCTAAGGGGAACATTAAACCCTAGTTAAAAAGCTCAGTAAAGATGACTATTTCACTGAGTTTGCAGTCCATTGGGGTTTCGGGGTCTATGGGGATTCTTATCTTTACGTTCTCCGGAATCTCCCACTTCGTACGCATCCGGCCCAACTCGGCTGTATGGATGAAAGCATAGTTGATTTTTTGTAAGGCAAGAAGATATTTAATGTTTACCTTGTGGAAACAAGGTCCCACTTTTCCTTCGAGAATTTATGGTAATTCTGGATGCCTAAGGCATAGTTTCTCTTTGCCCTTATCTTTCTTAGCAGTAGTAGAATCAGAAGTTTGTCCGGAGGGTTTGGACTCGAATGGAGCCTCTTCGATGGAGTCCTCCATTACTTCCTCCATTACCGATGAGGGATTCTCAGTTGTTTTTGGTAGGGGGAGTTTGAAGTTGGTTCAGTCAGGGCTCCGGACTGTTGGGCCTCAATACTCTCCTGGACTCTGGCCTCCGGATGGGGCTCTGATGTGGAGATTTCTCTTCGGGGGCTTGAGCCAGTGGCCTCCGGTCCGGACAGCCTGTCCTTGGGTACTTTTATGGGTGCCTCTGACCCTGTACTGCTCTCCTTAGTACCTGATTTTGAAGGGGTGCCTTTGGAAGCTTGCCCCTTAACCAGCTGGCCTCTTCTTTGATCGACCAGTTTGTTGGGAGAAGTATATGCATCTGACCCCATAGCTATGAATGGGGGAGGCTTTTTTAAGCTAGTAACTGCTGGCCTTGGTTCGACGGTAGGTTCTGATTCTTGAACCGATGAGTTTGAGACGATGGGAGAAAGGCTGGTTTGAAATAATCTCCTCAATTTGACACTTTTTGTTGAAGATGAACCCTGGTCAGGCTCTGTGTTTGAGGTTACTGGTTTGTCAACGGGGGAAGTAGGTAGGCCTGCTGCAATGCGCCTTTCCCTTTCAACTTTTTGTGCCTTTTCTAGTTCTGATAGATTGAGCCACCCGCCTCTGATTAAAGCGTTCCTAGCCGTGAACATAAACAACTAAAATGAAGAACTTATGTTTGAGAGAGAAAGCTCTGAAAATTAGCAAAGTGAATTTGTAGATGATGATAAAATAGTGGGAAAGTGTTTAATTTATAGTAAACCCCAAAAAAGGTGTTTTGATTCCTAGGAGAATTCAAAAGGATTAGCAAAGATTAAGAAATGGCGCTGATGTCACCTTCATTTAATGAAGAGGTTGCTTTTCAGAGAAGGTGGGAGCGAAAATCAAGGTGAAAAAACAGCTGAAGTGACGAACCAGAAAGAGACACGTGTCCCACGAACTCTGGCAAAAAACCGTTTAGATTCAAATAACCTTTTTCAGTTCGGATAAAACTATAATACAAATCGGAGGACCTGTCCGGATGTAACTGTCACTAGCCACGGACTGTTTTTCAGGTTTTGACAAAGGTTTTCGAACAAACACCTAAAAAGGGGCTACTGATGAGTCCGGATTCCGTTACCACTTCGGACAGGGCCAGTTCGGACAATGTCTACCTAACCGGACGGTGACAATTCGGACACCATCATCCATTGGACTGTTCGAACAGAACTATAGTACTTAAAACCTAATCACTTCTTGACTAAGCTTCTTGCTCTCCTACTAAGAGCTCATGGGTCCTTGAACTTGACCCGAGTCCATTAAACATGACCCGAAAGCCCATAAGGCCCAAATGTAAGGGTATAAATACCCAACCACCAACATTATATGAGGGTAATGAAAATTAAATACAACCAGGCTACTTAATTCTCCCTCCACTCTCTACCAAAATATTAAATACTCGTAAACTTCCACATAACTCTAAACAAAAATTACAAACTTACCCTCAAACGAAAATAAACCACACCAGTGCTAATAGTTTAAAGTCATTGGTTGTTATACTTATTAGTTTATGTTAGAATTTTGTGCTAATAGTTGATACTTATAGTGCTAATAATTGTGTAAAAATGACGTAAGTTTTTTAGTGTTATACTTATTGTTTTAGGTTAAATGCATTGGTTGTTATACATATTGATTTAGGTTAGAAATTTATATTAGTAAAATATGCATGTTTATTACTTTTATAGTGTTATTTTATTTGTAGGCAAGAGTACATATGTGTTGCTATGCAATGTACCAAACACATCATGGGTGGAAACTTACGGACCAAACCCGTATTCGAGATAATGTTATGGGTACTTGTTTCAAACCCATTGTGGAGTGTCTCGCACGTTGGTCTACGAACGTCCACTTACTAGAGGCGTTTATAGAGAGGTGACATCCAAAAAGCAATACCCTTCACTTCTCTTTTGTTGAGATGACGGTGAAACTTGACGATTCTAGTGGTTGAGGTCAACTATGATATTATTGAGAGGCAGAAATCGCTGAAAACAAAGGTGAAGGTAGAATTGGAGGCGAAATTGTTGAAAACAACGGTGAAGGTAGAATTGGAGGCGGAAATTGCTGAAAACAGCGGTGAAGGTAGAAGGCTCGTTTGCTTCGCTTGGCTGAATAGGACATTATGTAAGACAAATTTTTGTTATGATGACATCACTGATGGTGGTGTGCATCGAGTTACGAAGAGCTATTTGTTGCACTTGTTTGGGTTGTACCATTTTAGTCAACAAGTTGGGAAACAATGTAAACCTCAACTACTTACACTTTATCAATGACTACCGTAGTTTGGCTATATACAATTGGATGCAGTTGATACTTGTGCAGTTGTATTTCCAGTTGGGTAAGGGTTGCTTACACACCACCTCGAGCATATATAGTTTCCTTGGGATTTTAGAGACTTGGATTTATGACAATTTCCTCTCCCCCCTTGCTCATACGCAACACACTAGATTTTGTATCGCACAACCAACGATGTGAAAATATGCGCCTCTTCTATTTCGACAAAGCCAACAAGCTCGAAACAATCTTCGTGATTACCTCAATACATTCACCGACCAATATGTAAGTTATATTTATATTTATTTTTAGTTTCTATAATAATTTTATAATTTAAACTTGGTAGATATATTTCACTACATTCACCGACCAATATATAAGTTATATTTATATTTATTTTTAATTTCTATAATAATTTTATAATTTACACTTGGTAGATATATTTCATACCTTTGTTGTCTTTTGTAGGTATGGTTCATGTCTTCGTATTTACGCGATGTTCGGACATTCTGTGATTTCGCTTTGATATATACTACATTGAAGTCTTTTGAAATTTTATAAGCATACTATCCTCTACGAGTCGCTAGACAAATGGGGCACGTTCAGTAGGTACCTAGTCCACTACGAAGTACTTTGACAGGTTCTAATAGGGTTCGTCGTGCGAATACTCTTTACAATTGGGACATATTTACTGGAATTCATGGCAGTCCCACACTATTGGCCCCAATTTGTGAGGTGGAGAGTATATAATAGGGTAGGAGGATGGTACCACATTGACGTATACTGTATGGGTGCCGAAAAACTTGTGGTATGTATTTACTGATCCTGAGTTGCCTCCCGATGATGCATTTGCAGGGGTGAACCCCTCCGCCACCACTCATACGACCAGTTTATACGATTTGATGGGTCACCTACTTGAGATGCAGGCTATGGAAGAGAGGAACCCTGACTTGACTGTGGAGGAGCTTCGCGGACCTTTGCACGAGTGTTATATGCTTGCGCATCGATGCATGTATTAATTTTTTTTATATTTGGTTTTGTTGACGCTATGACTGTTTATTGTTATTGATGTTTGCATTATGGATACTTAATATTTTTTACGTATGGTTTATTTATTTTACAAAAAAATTATTTTATGTTTGTCGTTTACATTTTTCTTATCATGAAGTTCATTGTAAGTTACAAATATTTTATTACGTTTGATGCTTACGTTTCCACTAACTTAATGTTCAACGTATGTTACATAAAATATATTCAAATATTCACTACAATATATTATATTTTCAATTCATAACGTGGGCTTAACCTGACGTAGATAGGTAAACGTGCTAGCCTTATCTGCTATGTGTCCGAATGCAATTGGTTATTTGGATTATATTATCCACTACTGACACCTGTCAAATGATGATTTGCATAGTAGGATTACGTTGTCTTACTTAAAAATACAATAAATATAGACCTATAGCTCTTGTAAGAAAACAATAGACACATCAAGAAACCACATTAAAAAAATTGAAAAATGTCTCGCCGGACTCGCATAGAAGACGAATATTTGAAGAAAGCCTCCGCACAAGTCGCAAAAACATAAAACGAGGATTGGGGTGAACCATATTATGAGGCAATGGTATGTCAATTGTACTACTTATACGGTAGGGATCGTGTCCATCCATCGTGCATTTCAAGAAGCGCTAAAGAGATGAAAGATAGGTAGACAAATGTAATCAAACGACGGGTCCACTTGGTTTTCAACTTCAACAAAGAGAAACGTCCTACTACATTTCAACTATTTAATTGTCTGGTCACCGGAAATTTAATGGATGGAGAGCTTGATGATGTGCGCACTCAAATACTAAACAAGCATGAGAAAACCAAGATGGATGCATTTTACTAATTAGTTACACAAAGTTTTGTTAAGTTGTCGTCGTTACATTTTATTGAGTCCTACGTTGTTTTTGTTTAACTATCTTACGTCGTTTGCACATGTTTGAAGTTAAATTTTAGTTTTATTTTTTTTTGTTTATTTTTGTGTGATGTGTTTGTAACGACATAACTTAATGATTACTAATCTTCGATTTTCAGTTTAGATGTAGTAAGTTAGTATAAACCTAATTTTTTAAAATTTCCAGAACATTCTAGTGCACATATAAACATGTATTTGTACAAATCCACGCGCACGTGTGTCATAAACGTGTACATCGGCACCCATTTACGTCCGTGGATTTAAACAAACACACGTTTCTTAGTGTACTAGAAGGTTCTGGAAATTTAAAAAAATAAACCCAATTTTGGTTTGTTATTTACTATTAAAAATGGATATGCAAAAAATCGTAGAAATGTGCCTCTCCATCACACGTTGTTGTATATGTTTGGATTGGTTTGATTTAGTGATATTTTTTGAAGCATTTTTCGAGCAGAATTGTCCCACTAGTAATGTCATCCTTAGTGCGTAACGCAAACCAACTAGTGTATATTTCCGGTAATGGCCCATCTATTACAACCTGTAAAATTTGATAAAATGAAATAACCAAATAACAAAATACTATAAATTAATTATATTGATTTACTTACTTTCACGTAATGGTTACCATGCACGAAACCTAGACCAACTTCTAGTGTAGGACACGATCAAGGGGGCACACCATGTAAATGAAGATATGTTTATGAAAGTTGGAGAGATACGTTGTATACTATACATTGATACCGAGTGGCTATCACTAACCCAAAGTTTGGTAAAATCATCCAATGCCTATTACCACTCGCATACACTTGGAAAAAATTCAACCTTTGTAATAAGTTATCTACACATTATGCACCATCAAACACACTCTCTCATAGATCACGTTGACCTTGTAATTCGTGCATCAAATCTCGTCTAACTTGTTCCCATGAATCTATATTACGGTATATGGATAAATCTACAGACTCACATCCGCAATTATCATCAGGAGCAACGTCTTTGACGCTAGTAATATAGTCATATAAGTAGTTGGAAAACCAACTCTCGTACCCGTTAAATTCTTTACTCTTATTCAATTTTTTACTCGAGTCACTTTTTTTTTGGTTGAGCTTTATATTTGGGTGTGGCTTTGGATACTAAGAATGTGTTAGCTACCGTGGGAGTCGTGTTAGCTATTTTACGTTGAGTGTTATTGCCTTGACTAACGTCGTATTCGAACAAAGATGGCTTTCTCTTAGTTGATTTGTTTGGACTTGATTTTTTCCTACCTTTATTGATAGCCGGCTCATTATGTTCCAATACATGACTTCTCACGGGATTTAGGATTTGCATCGTCCTATTTATGATATGATATTGCACGTGTCAACCATAAGTGTAGATGATACTATCTATTAAGGAGAGTTTTCTCGTTAGCTCGTCTTCCGTACCAACGTTATCCCTAGGTTTGATCTTTATCACTCCAATAAACATCACATTCATCAAGAAGAATATGCTTACCTTCTTTCTCGATCATAGCTAGCTCCCATGCACACAATAAATTATTTATTTTTCTAATAACACAACCACAAGCTACGAGATTGAAGTCTATTTGCCTAGACACTTTTAGAGTATTCTCAATAATTTCTATGGCCGTACACGGAAGTTTACATTTTAATATTTTATAAATAGACGTCCTAGATGCGTGTCTCGGTCGAAACTTACTTCGTTCGAATGATTTGTAAATTGTACAGTGTTGACGTGAAGCAAGGCATGAACACTTTCCCAAATTTGTTCAAATGTGCATAGACTTGTGCAGATTGCCAGTTTTAGGCTCGAGTGAGCACTTTGTACCATATAACTTACATTTAAATTAATTAGAATAATAACACTTAATCTTAAAAACTACAATATAAAAATGAAAATATAACTCACCGATTGTTATTCCAATTGTCTAGATGTTTATAATTGTTCGTGTGGATGTTAAGAAATTTTTCTCGATAAGTGTCTATCCATTTTTTCACTATGTAATCGATAGCCATCAGACAAAAGACGTAGGCATGGTGTAACTCGGCAAAGTTTTTGGTATAATCTTCCAGCGTCGTCGAATGTGTTACCGTTTCATAATATTCGAGAAACTCATCGGGCATGTCCGCATTTGGCAAAACTTTATTAGCGTACGAGGAAATGTTCTTGTTTATATGCTAAGTGCATAGCATATGAGTGACATCCACAAATACATCATCAATAGCTCTCATTAACGCCAAATCCTTACCCGTGATGATAATATTAGGCAATGCGCAAATGTTACTCGTCATCACGCTCCTTGAAACACTTAATGGCCACCGGTAGTTCGTTAAGCGACACAAAAACTCTTCTTCGTCGATGTTTGACAAACTATTTCTAGCAAAACCATCTTATACCTTATAGTTTTGTACGTGCTATCAATTGTAAGAAATTAGAGGGAATATACGAAAAAACGCGATGCTTGTAGAATACGCGAAAAACAATGAAAAATCTCGTTTGATATTTCGTTTGTTTATCCATATTGTTTTAACTTACCCAATAAGTATTACATTTTGGGTTCTGCCCGTTTTATCAATCCATTGATGTTTTTGACGCATGTTGTAATACGTACCCATGCTAGACTATTACTAGACTATTTCTTAAGTTTCTTATCATCAAACCACCACGATATATGTGAGTAACCGATTGTCAATCGAGTTTATGAACATAATCCTACTCATCGGCTTTCAGCCTAACGGTTTGTGAATTACCGTCCAAAAATAAAAACGGTTGATACCAATGCCAATTTTTAATAAGAGGATAGTTGTAAGACCAAATTTCTCCTTTAACATACCATGCATTAGAAAGTTCGTTTTGAAATATTGACATGGCCACATGTTAGTGAGTGATACTCTTACAAGAATTATGGTCTCCTTAAAATGGACTCGACTAGAGTTTTTACGTAGATGCAACCATGTCAGGCCATTCAAGCAAACCCATGCTCAGCTTCTTACCGGCGGATTTCTTCTGGACGACACGATCATCAACAGAGTCGTTGAGTTCTTCGGAAAATCTATTGACTTTGCTGACTATGCCTGCAAATTCTTAAAACACATTGATCGGCGGATAAGCTCGTTCTCGTTTAACACACTGGTTTCTAGTTACGCTACTTGTGATAAGCCAAAGATTGCATTCTCAGTTTATAGAAAGTTAGTGACTGATGGGTTTTCTCCTGATATGTACACTTTCCCTGTGGTTTTAAAATCATGTGCTAAATTTTCAGGGGTCTTAGAGGGTATGCAGATTCACGGAGTGGTAATCAAGATTGGTTTCGAATTCGAAGTCTATGTACAAAACTCGATTGTTCATCTTTATAGTGTTTGTGGTGCATGTGGTGATGCGTACAAGGTGTTTGATGAAATTCAGAAGAGAGATTCGGTATCATGGACTGGAATGATTTCTGGATTTGTGAAGGCTGCCTTGTTTAAAGAGGCAGTGGTTTTGTTTTTGAAAATGGAGGTCGAGCCGAATTCGGCTTCGTTTGTCAGCGTGTTAGTTGCATGTGGGAAGCTAGGGCATTTGATTTTGGGGAAGGGAATTCATTGCATGATTGTGAAACGTGGATTTGCTGAGAGTTTGGAGGTTGGTAACTCTCTCATAGATATGTACGTCAAAAGTGAGTTTTTAAGTGATGCCAAACGAATCTTTAATGAGCTTGATAGGAGAGATGTTGTTTCTTGGACTAGTATTATGAGTGGTCTGGTTAACTCTCAGCGTCCTAAAGAATCATTAGAGTTGTTTTGTCAGATGCAGGAGTCAGGGGTTAAGCCTGATGGGGTCATACTTACCAGTGTACTTTCAGCTTGTGCTAGCCTTGGGGCTCTTGATTATGGAAGATGGGTTCATGAGTACATATTACACAAGGGGATCAAATGGGATATTCACATTGGATCTGCTATGATTGATATGTATGCAAAATGTGGCTGCATAGATACAGCATTGGATATATTTAATAAAATACCAGGTAAGAACGTGTTTACGTGGAATGTGTTGCTAGGTGGATTAGCTATGCATGGACACGGTGGTGAAACACTCCAATATTTTACAGAAATGGAAAGAACGGGCGTGAAGCCAAATGAGGTGTCCTTTCTCGCAGTTTTGTCAGCATGTTGCCATGCTGGATTTGTCGAAGTAGGACGTAAGTGTTTTAACAATATGACTAGTAATAACTATAATTTATCTCCGAGATTGGAGCACTTTGGATGCATGGTTGATTTGTTTTGCCGAGCTGGTCTATTGGATGACGCTTTAGAGGTAGTAAAATCTATGCCAATGCCACCGGATGTCTTGATATGCGGGACATTGCTTAACGCTTGCAAGGCTAAGGGAATGACGAAATTACCACAGGACATATTAAACCTTGTTTCTGAACTTGAGTCTCGAGACAGTGGTGTTTATGTACTTTTGTCCAATATATATGCTATTAGTGAGAGATGGGGAGATGTAGCAACAGTGAGGAAGTTGATGAAGGAAAAAGGCGTTGTAAAGGTACCTGGTTCGAGTAGTGTACAAACGGAGAAACTCATAGGTCTGTAGCTGGCGGTATAAGCCATACTGAAAGCAAGGGAGTATGCAAACTATCATAAAGCATCAGTAATCTAAGTTAAGTACACTCTTCTTGCAGCTGATTTAATTTCTGTTTTACAGTTTTGTTTCTATACATTTATAAAAAAAATTGTATCATGTTCATCATGCTAGTTTTAATAACTTGCTACAGTTATTATCATGTCATTAGTTATTGGTATTTTCGCAACGTTGATGCTATGTTAGGAAGATCTGAAGTTTCCGTAATTCAGTTCTACTTCTTGTACTGGTTCTACTGAGAGCATTCCAAGATATCTACTGTACTCGTGCACAACACTCACTAGCTTATACCTCACAATAGATATTTTTCTGTTCAATGTTTCAACTTCCAAAGTCCAGTAAATGTGTCTTGTACAGAATTCTATATTTTCCATCAAGCATTTTGAGTGTTCAATAGAATATAAGATGAGTTCCTTAGTTATTATTTATTTCGGTAATAAAAATCTTAAATTGCTACTAGCTTTAAAAGGAGGATGATTGGGAAAATAATTTATAAAATAGAAGAGACAAATAGAAGAGACATATATATAAGTACAGTACCCGATGAGTTTTGGGGGAAAACTTTGATACTATACATAACCAAGTATGATGATATTGTGTATCTATATGCACTTTTAGCAAACAAGGTTGTGCATTTTGGATACTCACAAACTTACTGCTTCAACTCGTTTCTCTTAGATTTGTTTCTGTGAGAATGAAGATTTCTTCTATTTAGGCATCAGTGTTCTTTTTACTAATGGTTTTCGTGATCCCTACGTTCTTTCTCCATAAAATCTGCCTCCAAAAATAGAGCAACAAAAGCCCAAAGTCGGTAAACATCTTCAAAATTGGCCAGGAATCCAAGTGCTGCTGTAAGCACATTTATTTGTGGTTCAGTATCATCTTTTATTTTGTTTTTTGATATACCCTTTGCTTTGTCCTCATTTTTCTTAGTGAGTCTAACTTTTTCTTCGCGGTACTTATCCTTGAACCATATGTGGTGCAAGACTCCAGAACCAAGAGAAATGCTGTTCTGATCAGCAAGCTTCTGAACTAGAAGAGGTTCAACCTCTTTTCCATTTGAATCAAACACGTTAAACGCAATTGCAGGCCCCCTGTCAAATTTTATCTTCGGGCCATATATTTTAACCAGTAAAGTTGCTTGTATGTTAGGATGCCGAAGTTTTGTCAAAGCATTTACCAACCAATTAATCAGGCACCTCGATCTGCTACTGATCATCATTAGTCCAAGGGAATCCACCTGATCCAGACCTCGACATTCGATCTCTAACCTCCCATTTTCCTTGGAATTAGCATATTGTCCTGATTCAAACCATTCCAACCCCTGTGGTTTTTCTATGTTTTCTCCATCTTGAATTTCAGTGTCTTCCTCCAACTCCAGACCTCCAGCTCGATGCGTTTCGACAGAACGAGGACCCGAAAAAGAGCTTGATGTGAGTGATTCATCTTCTTCTAACTTACTTTCACATATCTTCCCAAGCTTTCTGCCAGTACACGTATCAACTAAGTGAAAGAGCTTCTCTGTTTGGACAAGACTCAACATCCCTGAGCTCGTAGAGGCTTCTAGAACTGGAATTGTAGATTTTTTGACAAATAGGCAACCAAATCCAGAAGGGTTTTCTGCGAAGACCTTGTAAAATGAGCAAATGAGGAAATCTGGATGATAGATTGAAAGGCCGAAGCTATCCATGTCTTTTGGCCCCAGTGCACAAGCATCAATTAAAACATGCCAGCCATTCTCTTGTGCTTTGCCCATCCACAGATACGGATATCTAGCTCCAGTTATTCTGGAGTGGAGCGGGAATGCAAAAAGTCCTGTTTTTGTTGTCTTATTTCTCTTGCTCTCTAGCATCTTTCTCAGTTTTGCCGAGTGAATCCTCATTCTAGGCCAAGAGAACTCTGCTGACATTATTCGGGCTCCTTTGTCCTTGGAGCAATTTATCATAGCATCAACTGCTTCACTCTCGTAGTCGTAAACTGTTAGCAGCTTCCGGTTGGATTGGAAAGGGTACGACTCTGCAAGAAGTTTAAACGCAGATGTCCTGTTTGTGGTGAATACCATGCTATAATCATTTTCTGAGATTTTGAGAAAACTCATGATTTTTTTCTTCATTGCAGATTCAACTCGTGATTCTTGACCTCTCTGAAGTAGCCGTGTCTTTAGATTTCCTGTTTTGCATGAGACACCAAAGAAAGGACTGTTAGACATTTGAAGAGGCGATGGCAGTGCAACTGGAGATGATGACGAAGAAGATGATGATCCAGTTTGGTAAGTGGTGGTGTCGTGATTTTGTAGCTGAGAATAAGAGAAGAGACCAATACCCATATAGTCAAGGCAGGTGTAACGAGCAAGTAGGAGATGATAATACTCCTTGATTCGTATTTGATCGACTTGACTTGTATGCAAGTATTGTGGGTAAGTTTTCGTGAATTCTGTGAATGATTCGTGCAAAAAGGGGAGAGATTCATGGTTTGTGAATCTGGTGTTTGGGAAAATTGAGGAAGTAGTTTTTTCAACAAAAGCGTGGCGACAAGTTGCGGAAGTATTTCTGGGCTTGGGGATTGTTTTTTGCTGCTCAGACATGCCAAGAAATGGAGATGGGCAGCAAACATTAAGGCATTCTTGTGATGCTTCTTTCGAACCAGGTGACTGCATTTTTCAGTTGATTGGGCTAGCTGCTCTTTTCTTTATTGTGTGTGTCTTCAATATCAAATTTTATAGTTTATAAGATCCCTTTTACTTTTCCTTGATATTTTTTTTTTCTATTCTAGATTAGTTTCCAGTCCATAAAGTGTCAAAACAAAGATAAATGTGCGGAAACATGGTGACCTTTATTCACAAATTGACCATTTATAATAGTTACAAATATATTAAGAAACAAAATAATATGCTCTCCTAAACTAAATTTTAGATTATTGACCATATGTTGGCGATTGACTATATATAATTACCGTGACTATCGATTATGTCGTTACATAATTTTAAAGATTTTACTCTGTTTTAAAATGGTCTTTCTTATGTTATCGGAGACTTGAGAACAATTATTTTAGAGATATGGAGTTTCAGACTTTACTTAAAGCAGGGAGATAAAGTAACAAGGGTGAGTGCAAGACAAAACTGGACCGTCTTTACTTGTTAGTTCTTATTAATATTGGTCAACAAAGCTTCTTTATTTACAATCCTTAAAGACTAAGGCTTCAGCGTCCTCATTGAAGCTGGCTCCTATGAAAAAGGAGTTTCATTATATGCAAGTCATTTCACACTTTCCCACGTCTCGTAGTTTATTTCATGTTAGTCTGTTACCTTGATTAAACTTAAGTGCTCTGTAGTCATCTTTAATTTGTTTGGTGACGGACCGGACTTGCTGTATTACTATCTGAATTATAGCTTTTACCTTTTCAATTGCCTTATCTAGGCCGAGTAACATTGGCAATTTTGTTGTACTTTTTAGTTAGCGTGGCCATGGAAGTTTGCATTTCTAGCTTAGTTTATATCTATGGTATATTTGATTGCCGAAAGCACTAAGTTGAAAGCACTAAGTTAAACGTGGAGCGGTGATAATGGAAGTTCGGATCGCATTTATATCTTATGCTGGATTGTAATAGAGGACACATATAATATATTTATAAGTGTTGCAATTTTATTAAAGGTACTTATGGAAATAATGCACCTTGGGTCCATAATACTTTTAGAATTCCGATGATCCAGGCTGATAATTAGACGAGCATGCAAGCCAGCATATTATGAGCTATCAATATCAATGGAAAAGCAAAAGTTGTCATTGAGAAAAGAACAAAGAGAGAGAATCAAAGACCGGGGAACTTGCTTTTGCAATGAACTAATCATGCCATTTCTTATCTTTTGCCTTTAGGACAACAAGTTCGTCTAGATTTTGATTTTCAGTTTGAAAACTATTGATTTAATTAGAAATGATCAGATATATAGTATTATGCTCGAAAATAAAATAAATAAATAGTGATGCATGACATATTATTTTTCAACACAGGTTCAGAGTCCGGACCAGTCATATTTTCTAGCGGGGATTATTATATCATACTGTCTGGTATGCATGGACCTGAAGATTTGGAGTTATTTGTTAAGGTTGAAAGAAATTCAATCTTTAAATGATGTGTGACATAAATATGTGTTGTTGAACTACCACTTATATTAACATATGTTAACACTAAAAGAATGTTATTGCGTGGGAGTCGTTTGGGGTTTTTTTCTGTTCTTATTTAAAGAATCAATCTGTTACTTAGTTTACAAAATTTAAAACCATCTATTTCCTAGATTTTAATATTATCAAATGGGTTTTGGATTTTACAAGCTTCTTTATGTTCTCCTTGTTGTACTATCTATTTTTCATGGCTTTTGTTTTGCAGAGAAAGGTATGGTTCTTCGACGTATATGGTTTATTTAGTCCCCCTTTTCTCTTTCTCTATAAATGATCAATGCCTTTGACTAATGGACTTATTGTTTGGGTTAAATGAACTTGTTTTCTTCAGTACGGTTATCCCTTAAAACATGTAAATTATTCTTAGCCTTATAGGGAATGATCTTTTCGAGAAGGTGTTAGGGCTGTTTTGGATGCAGAACTTTTAATTTTTTTGTTTATCATTCCGGACATCCTGGGCGGTTTTCAATTTTTAAGAAAGTTAACACAAATTTGGTGCTAAAAGTTTGTTTGTTTTATTCTCTATTGCAGCCCCTCATTTCACATTTGTAAAAGAAGCAACATCGGCCCCACTAATGGCGCGTTTCGACTACATCATAATCGGAGGAGGAACCGCCGGCTGCCCATTAGCCGCAACCCTATCTAAAAACGCGACTGTCTTAGTCCTCGAACGAGGTGGTTCCCCCTACGAGCACCCGAACATGACTGACCTTTCAAACTTTGTCACAACTGTGTCGGACAACTCACCGTCCTCGCCGACTCAATTCTTTGTATCAGAAGACGGAGTCTATAACGCGAGGGCACGTGTCCTAGGGGGTGGATCGGTCCTCAATGCGGGGTTTTACACGCGTGCCAGCTGGGATTATGTAAGCGAAGTAGGGTGGAAACCTGACTTGGTAAGCAAGTCTTATGCATGGGTTGAGAAAAAAGTTGCATTCGAACCAAAAATGTTGCAATGGCAATCTGCTGTTAGAGATGGGTTACTTGAAGTTGGTATCTTGCCTTATAATAACTTCACTTATGAACATCTTTATGGCACTAAAGTTGGTGGAACTATTTTCGATAGAGATGGTCATAGGCACACTGCTGCTCATTTGTTAGAATATGCTGAACCAAACAGAACTGTGATCTATTTACATGCCACAGTTCACAGAATCCTTTTTACCACCAAAGGTAATTTAAACAACCAAATAATTTTATACAAACTTTAATTCGATTTTAATGTTTTCTGGAAATTTACAGGCAGACCTAGGCCAAAGGCATATGGGGTACTTTTCGAAGATGCTCGTGGAGTGCTACACAAGGTAGAGTTAGTAAAGAACAAATTGAGTGAGGTAATAGTGTCAGCAGGGGCACTGGGGAGCCCACAGATGTTGATGTTAAGTGGTGTTGGACCAGCAAACGAGTTACGATCACTTGGTATAAAAGTAGTGTTGGATAAACCAATGGTGGGTCAAGGAATGTCTGATAACCCTATGAATGCTCTCTTGATTCCTTCTCCACTTCCTGTTGAGGTGTCTCTAATTCAAGTTGTGGGCATTACTTCTTTTGATACTTACATCGAAGCAGCTAGTGGTTTGAGCTTCACTTACTCTTTGGCTCAAAGACTTTTTCAAGAGATGGGCTCTGTACTGAATCAGGTATGTTTATAAGGTTCGGATTATAAAGGCCTAGAAGAAAAAAGTGATATGTGACTCAAACCGAACCTGTTTATTACCATCCCTAATTATAATTATATTTTGTTTAACTTACACAGACTGGTCACGCGAGACCGAGACCGTCACCTATGATCAACATTCTCCGTGGCATAGACCCACATCTAAACTCGACAAGAGTCGGTGTGATCCTCGAGAAGATCACTGGTCCAGCTTCCAGCGGCTACCTCCAGCTTCGAAACACTAACCCACACGACAACCCAGCCGTAACTTTTAACTATTTTCAAGACCCAGAAGACTTAAGAAGATGTGTTCAGGGGATAACCACAATCATAAGGGTAATAAACTCAAAAGCGTACTCAAAATATCGATACGCGGACAACCCGATTCAAGAACTAATTGCCGTGATGCTCGATTTATCTGTCAATGCAAGGCCAAAACATTTAAGCGCTTTGTATTCTTTAGAACAGTTTTGCATTGACACTGTTATGACCATTTGGCATTATCACGGCGGGTGCCAAGTTGGAAGAGTCGTTGATCATAATTATAGGGTTATGGGTATTGATACTTTAAGGGTAATTGATGGGTCTACTTTTTATAGATCTCCTGGTACTAATCCACAAGCTACTGTTATGATGCTTGGAAGGTAAGCTTTACTCTTTAAACAATTTCAAAACTCGGATTTATCGTTTAATTACTAAAAATGGTACGTGATGCGAATTATGCAGATACATGGGACAGTCGATTCTTCAGGAGAGAGCTGCGTATATCAAGGCAAAAATAGTTTAGTTTCTATATCTGCTTTTGTATTCATATCATAGTTATTTATATTTGTTTCAGGTGATATCGGTCTCAAAATTAGACAGCCTTAGTTATTACATAAGGAGACTTTAGGCTAATTACTTCTATCTTACTTTATGTATTGTACACAAATTTATAAAACTATATTACAAGCTTTGGTTGAACTTTCAGACAAAAATGGCGGCTGGTTTTCCATCTAAAGCAAAGTCAACATTTTTTTTATAAATTCTCTAAATTTATTTATGTAATAACAACCATTCTCACTTTTGTTTCTCTTACAGAATTTCCAAACATAACTGATAACTAAGACATAAACTGTATTAAACTTTGTATGACGTAAGAGTACATAAACAATTACTATAAACTTGTATATTCAAGTCTAATTACAGTTCTACTATAAGAAAAAACAATTACAAGTATATGACAACTTTATTTCCATATGATGATCTTATTTACAGACAAAAAGGAAGTATGATAAGTTTTGCTGTTTTATAAGTTGTATCTATAAGATTCAAGTTTGAGAAAAAAAGGGAACTGAATCTTCTAAGATTTGAAAGAAGGAACGATGGTGATGACAAGACCTGGGAAGACATCGTCAGGGTCGTGAATATGAGGGTTTCGCTCGATGATGAAGAGATCATGACACTTCTCGCTTATGCTGTGCAGAGTTTCTCCTTCTCTAACCACATATATCTCTTCGCAGGGTCGATTATCCAGACGTTGACTACTGTTCATCCCTGAAACCGAGCTTAATAATGTTAAGCTCAATAGTATGATCACCAAATACAACTTTGATATGCCCATTTTCTTTTTTATGTTTTTGTGATGGAACGTTTTGGAGAGGTTCGGGTTTTGTTTTGAATAAAAGGCAAAGAGGGTATGTTCTGAATACACATACAAAATGGGTATCTTTATATACACGTAGGCGGCGCATGTATTTATTAATTTGAATTGATTTATGGAGTCATATTTATTAGTGAGGGTATTGTCTTCTAATTTTAAGACTTTCAATTGGAATCGAGATCCTTTATTTGTTTATAAGTCTATATTGGAGTTCCATGTTTCTGGTAAGTTTTTCTATGTTTTTTAAATATTAAAGAAATCAATTGGGTTCTTTATAAACTACCGGATAAATATCTATTCATGGTCTTTTTAGATCGGTTGGATCAAATATTTTCCTTGGTATAAAGATTAATAAATTATAATAAAGGCTGATTACAGTTATTTTGAGGTACTTTTGAGAAGAAGGTTACTAATAAAATAAAGGTATCTCCCCGCAAAAAAGTTTACTGAGTCAAAATATCAATTGCAAAAGAGCAATAACAACAAACAACAAAAATATGATAAGGTGTAAGCCGGTGCGAAAAATATGTAAAGCCATCATGGTGAACAGTATCAAACATTTTGTAATTGAAAGCAATGAATAAGACAATCAAAATAAGTAGCTAATATAATTGAAAATGATTAGAGATAAATGGTATATTCAAAAAAAGACGGTTAGAGAAGATTTGAGCGTTCTTCTCATGCTATAAAAACACATACCAAAGAGGTTCAATACTAAAGATGGCGAAAGTCCAAGAGCTTACCACAAATAGTCAGCTAGGCAATCATTGAATCATTGAACAAGTGTGGAAACCTTAATTTTCTAAAAACAACTCTCTTAAACATGTTGGGAGAAAAGACATTCCATTAAAATGTGATCAGTGGACTTGGAGTTACATATTGCATTCTACTAAAAGATGATCAGTGGACTCCGAGTTATAGAGAATACATTTAGAGATCGCGTTGTAACCCAAACCGGTGAGTTTGTCACGCATGGTGAGTTTTTTCAAGACAACGAGGGATGTTATACTTGTTCAAAACAAGATTGGTCCAAAAGACTTCAGGTAATGAAGGCCTGATATAATGGTAGTCACTGTTGA
This sequence comes from Limnanthes douglasii subsp. nivea, assembly GCA_036936605.1. NCBI lineage: Eukaryota > Viridiplantae > Streptophyta > Magnoliopsida > Brassicales > Limnanthaceae > Limnanthes > Limnanthes douglasii. The sequence continues at coordinate 236,191,700 of JAUPFV010000001.1, read as the reverse complement.
CGGTGAAGGTGTTCCAACCGTGATTGAGAATCCAATGTTTAACATTATTGCCGCCAGAAGAGCCCTAGAGAAGGTTGATAGTGTTACCAATTTCAAATAAGTGAGTTTGGTGTAACCGCTTGCCTGTGCGGATCTGATTGGGCCAGTTGTAAGAGCCATGGTTGACGATGTCAGAAACTATGTTGTTGATGTTCATTTTAGCATCACGGTTGATACCGAAACCATACCGTCAACGAGAGAATTAGAAAAGATCCAAGGGTCATACCATTGAGATATGAAACGACCATTGCAGACTAAAACCTTGTAGAGCTTGGAGGCAATGGGTCTAAGATTGATAATATTACGACATTCCAAATATTAGAGGAGCTAGGAGGGAAGGTCCATAAATTTTTGTCTTTTACCTTTTCAGTAATAACCTAGTTACGCCATATTAAAGAGGTGTTATTGGTCAATATAGACCATAAATACTTAAGGGCGACCACTCGATTCCAAACTTTCCAAAAAACACCCTCAGATAAAGGTAATGTGACGTTAGACCAAACGACTTTCAATCTAGTAATTTTTAAGTCGGGAAGTTCCTTAAGCGTAAGGACAAGAATAAAAGAAAAGAAGATTAGTAGACTTGACCTGCAAACAAAACAGCTTCAATGAGTTGCAACCTATATTTATGAGACATGTGCTTGGAGGTTCACGAGTTAGTCCGACTAGTAATTTTATTTAAAACAGGACTGTAGCCGCTATAAGAAAGTTAGCAGGTGATGAAGAGGACATGTAAGTATTAGACAAGAAGGGTGTCTTCCTCAAAGCCAAGGGTGCTGATGATAAAATGACAAATGAAGTTGGTTACACCAGAAAGGAAGACCCGACCTTGCTAGGAATGAGGTGGAGACTCAAGAGGTCAATGAAATATTTAAGATCATTCTTAATAAGATTAATGGAGTTGATGTTTGCACGATATAAAATCATTAGATCATCTGAAAAGGAGAGATTGAAGATTTTGAGTTCTAGACACTTTTAATGAAAACTTATGGGGTGATAAAATATTTTCTCTTTGAGAATACAAGATAAGACTTGCATAATCAAAACAAATGGGAATGAGGATAGGGGGTTCCTTGTCACATACCTTTCTTAACATGGAAGGAGCCGAATCACTTGGTAGGAATTATTGTTGAATAGAGAATATTAGATTTCACAGAGAGAGTTCCAAATAGTCAAATTTGTATTTCACTCTTGAATTTTTCATAGGCATAAATAACTTCTTCAGCCTCTTTAAATAGACTGGGTGAGTTAGTTAGAGAAACGGTTACATAATAGGATATTTACAATTCAGCCCTTAGATTTCTCCTAAAGCCTAATTTAACTTTATATTTACAGAACTTATCAATTTAGTCCCTATCAATTGCACTTTGGCCCCTCAAGAATATCTTTCCTTATCAGTAGCCCCCCTAGTTCTTATACAGACATTTATAAGAACTATCCACTCTTCGAAGATTACTCCTCCTTCAAACCCATCCTCTTCATTACGATCAGGCTTGATGACTTGCAATATCTCTTCGAGGCAACGAATAAGTGTAAATAAACTTTCCTATTCACTTCGAATCTCTCAACTTGAGATATAACTATTCTTTCACTTCGAATTTCGTTACTAAAAACGTGATTTTGCTGTAGCTTCGAATTTTCTGACACTTCCTGATAAACTGATTAGACCCTACTTGATAGATTTATGACATTGCACATTTCCTTTACGTTTCACATTCCACCCAATGAGAGAAACATACTGGTTTTGCCACTTCAAATTCTCAACGTCTTTCCTTTAAACTATAAATAGCCAACTCTTCCTTCATTAATAACTTTTTAGAGAAATCACTTTTAAACCATCTTCAACCTGTTCTTCATCTTCATCCTGCTCTTCAAGCCATCTTCAACCTGTTCTTCATAAACCTTTAAATCACTTCATCCTTTTCATCCACCAAAGCAACCTCTCAGATCAATACCCATTGTATGAGAAGATATCCTAAATATAAAAGATCTAAACCTGGAAAACCAGTAAAATCAAAGAAACCTCTCTTCCCTGGTTCTAGCAATCAAGTATTTGGTGCCTACGATTATCTTTGTATTTCACAAAGAGCCAAAGAATACAAGGCTGCTGGGTTGATCTACAACGGACCTCATTCTTCTCTTACCACTTTTAAATATGGTAATTTCGACCCCAATCTCGCCACTTCATCTTCATCTTTAGCTTCTAATCCAGAAACCAATCCAGAAACTTTTCCATCTCGAAATCAACCTACTTCTCCACTGCTAAGACCTCATCAAAAATCTAAAGGAGTTACCTTAGACAAACCATCAACTGACAAAAAACCACAAACCAAATCACCTGCCCTCACATTCGAAGCACCTAAAAATCTTAAACCCAACTTACTTCATCCTCAATTCGAAGCTATCAAAGTTAAACGTGCCAAAAAATCAACATTTCTAGCAATGGGTGAAGAAGCAGAAACCTCTTCTCCTCCTCCCCCACAAGAAGTGGTTGACACTACACCAGAAAGTAGTCAACCAATTCTTGTGACTCAAGCTGAAACTCAAATTCGAAGTCGTATCGATGAGGCCACCGATGAGGACAACAACAAAGAGAATGATTCTGAAGCTACTGAATCTGATGCCGAAGAAGAATCGGAGGATGACGGGGTGATCCCTCCGAAGAAAGTTCGAGGAAAGAAACCTCTCATTACACTCCCCGAGGATGTTGCTGCTTTGGTACAAGAAAATCTTCGATCACTTTCTCCTCGGTACATTCTTGCCCTAAAGAATGTACCCTATACTTACTACCTCGAATCAGAGAAAGAGGAACTCAGAAAGCTATGGGGATTAACAGATAAGATGATTCTTCGACTACCAGTGGAAGGGGAGACACCCCTGAGCTGCCAAAAGGATGAACTGGTAGTGTATCCTGAGCTCTTCAACTGGGGACTTCGATTTCCCCTCAATCCCATGATTGTACGGTACTTCGAAATCCTCAAGTTGTGCCAAACACAAGTTACCCCAAACCAACTATTCACTTTATTCTCCGCCATCATGGTGTCGAGGCTATGAGGCATCCCCCTCGAAATTGAGGACTTCATCTCAGTAACCAAGGTCTCAAACGGGCCAGTCCTACCATTTTACTACCTTACACTGGAGGATGATCTGAAGATTATCGATGACCTCCTCGAAGCTGACAAACTTTGGAAACAAAGGTTTGTCTTTCTATCAGGCGCTTGGGAAAATGGGAAAGAAATTTCCGATGAGAACCCCTCAAAGCTAACTCTCACCTGGAGAGACAGTAGTAAGTAAATTATTACTGTGTTGTTAACATTTCTAAGTTATTCAACCTAGCCAGATTAATGAAGTTCTCTTGTTTAACTGCTTGTTCTCTTTTCAGAAATTCCGAGGCGGTTCAAAGGTCGTCGAGAAGCTGCAAAGGACATCTTCCAAAAAATGGCTGAATGGGCAGATAAGGCCTGGGGAAATGGCTTTCACTCAGCCTTTTTACCTATCAACTTCGTCAACAGCCATCTGTGGCGCATCACTCTGGGAGCTGACTTCCCTGAAGATCCGATGACCCCTCCAGATCCCATTATAGCAGTTCAAAGAATACTTGCACCAGATGGGAAAACCTATCTTCCCACCAGGAACCGAAGCGACAGCCATCTTCCATTAAAGAAGAAAGGAAAGTTAACCCACAAGAAGGCCAGTACAAGCAAGGCTAACCCTTCCAAGACTTCGAAGCGTGCAATGAAAAGAAAAGTGCCCTCCTCCCAACTTCCCCCAATATCCGAGGAGGATTTACCTGTTATGAAAAAGAAAAAGGACAATTCTCCAAAGAAGAAAAAGAGCAAGTCCAGTACGCCAAAGAAAAAGAACGAGGCTGACATACTCGAGGAGGTACTGGCTTCCGAAGTGCACGGGAAAACCTTTATTGAAGAAAACCCTGAAGGAGGACTGACACTAGGAGATAATCAAGTAGACGACTATCTTAACCTCGAAGATTTTAATTCGAGCGGGGACTTCGCATTTACTGGTAATGGCTCCCAACCTACCAATATTATTCCATCAACTTCTACTGAGGCTGCTGTGGCTTCGACATCTAACGCCATCGTTCCAGTTCATCACCATCCATCAATCTTTCCTAATTCAGACAAATCCAATGAGGTAGCTTCAATCCTTCGTCCTTTTGATAATTTAAGTGCTGCAGCCAATAAATTATGTGAAGAAGTAAAAAATTCACACACACAATTGGAGCTTCTTGCACAAGAATTGATCAAGAGCAAAAAAGAAACAGAGTCTGTAAAGACTTCGAAAAATGAGGCACTTCAGAAATTCGAAGCTGAGAAAGACAAGCTTCTTAAGGAACACAAAGAAAAAGTCGAAGCTCTAGAGACTTCTCATCGACAAGCTATTGAAGACCTAAATTCTCAACACTCCACTGCTATCTCCGATGCAAAGAAAAAATCTACTGATGCTGAGAAACTTGTTAAAGAATTCCAAGAAAAATTAAGTAACTGTCAAAATCAAATGACGACTCTTCGAACAGAATTCGAAGAAGAAAAGAAAGCTGCTGTTAAAAAAGCCGAAGCTGTTGTTGGTTCTGTGATGCTTAATGGAATCAGAAAGGCTGAAATTGATACAGCTAACAATCTTCTTCGAGAAATCCATGCTGCCTATCCAAGGATAAACTTAACAGAATTTTGGAAACAAGTCCCCGAGAAAGATCGCCCAAAAGAGCCATTCGAAGTACCTTCAAGCTCTTCGGAAGAAAGCGATGCTACTGACGAGTCATCAGAAGAAGAAGATGCCTAATGGATTAAACATGTCATGCTTTGTTTTTTGTGTATTTTGTTAAGTAATTCTCCCCTTTTGTAGACTTTGTGTTTTATCCGACGAACAACACCCTTTTTTTTTAAACATTTTAAACTTTCTGGTGTACTTATTTAAACTTGTCGTTTCTAAAATTAGATGTATTTATAAATCGAGGCCCCTCGAAAATTAGATGCACTCATAAGACGTAGCACCTCGAAAATCAGATGCACTCATAAGACGTGGCACCTCGAAAATCAGATGCACTCATAAGACGTGACACCTCAAAAATTTGGTTGTTTCTTTAAAGCTATTGCTTCGGAAAATTATTCTTGGTCAACTTTCAAAGATGATCAATCTTCGCCAAGTCACCAAAATAATAAATCACTCATCATAATAAACAACCAATGGCCAAAAGAAATTTTATTAAAAAATTCAATATTAACCAGACACCTCGTTAAAACCTTTCTGGGCCAACAGATAAGGAAAGAGTATGTCTGCTTTACAAAGATTCGAAGTTCAGTTTTACTCACAGTACAATTTCAAGTGCTCTATATTCCAAGGATGTTTGAGCATCCTCCCCTCTCGATCAGACAACCTGTAGGAACCTGGCTTGACCTTCATTCTAACTTCGTAAGGACCTTCCCAATTCGGAGCCAATTTTCCGAGGTGCTTGTCCCTAATATGAAGAAATACTTTTCGTAACACTCGATCGCCAATTTTGAATTCTCTCCTCTTAAGTTTAACATCGTACCTACTTCTCATTAACGTTTGATAATGGACCACATTCAAATGCGCTTTGACCCTTTTTTCCTCTAACAAATCAAGCTCAACTCTTCAAGCTTCATCGTTATCCACATCGGAATATCGTAGTAGTCTGTAGGAAGGCAATGTAGATTCAGCAGGGCACACAGCATCCATTCCATATACCAAAGAAAAAGGAGTCTCTTTTGTAGCCTCTCTAGGGGTTGTTCTATATGCCCACAACACTTCTTGAAGATAATTTGGCCATTTCCCTGCTGCTCCTGCTAAATTTTTCTTCAAGCCATCGAAAATAGATCTATTCGTAACTTCCACCTGTCCATTTGCTTGGGGGTGGAAAGGAGTAGAAAAACATTGATGTATCCCTTTCGAAGAGCAAAAAGAGTCCATTTCCTTGTTATTAAATTGAGGACCGTTGTCAGTCGTTATTTTTCGAGGAACTCCAAAACGGTAGCAGATGTTACTCTGAATAAACTTGATTACATCCTTAGCTTTTGTCCCAGCTAAAGGTTCTGCTTCTGGCCACTTCGAAAAATAATCAACCGCAACTATAATCATCTGTCTTCCACCAGAAGCCATAGGTAATGGTCCTACTAAATCAATCCCCCACCTATCGAAAGGAACCGCCTCTGAGATTGTCATTAAGGGTACTGCTGGTTTGTGTATTAAATTTGCATACCTTTGGCAAGTATCACAACTTCGAACTAACAACTTGGCGTCCTGCAAAATGGTAGGCCAATAATACCCTGCCAACAATACCCTACGCGTTAAAGCTTTGAATCCACAATGAGCTGATCCATCCCCATCACGCAGCTCAGATAGAATGTTTTGAGACTCTTGTTTGCTTAAACATCGTAGCAAAGGTTTCGATGCAGACCTTTTGTACAATACCCCATCCAATACCACATAGCCAAGAGCTTTATACTTTATTTTCTTGAGCAAGTGTTTATCAGGAGGTAATATTCCCTTCGAAATAAAATTTAACAAGTCAAACCTCCAATCTCCTCGAGTGCACATCGGATCATTTACTACCTCACTAACAACTTCACACTGCTCAGAATTCAATATGATCGAGGGCGATGGTTGTGTCATGATCCATGGATATTCTTCAGAGTAAGCCATTGTTGCCAAAGAATCAGCCATTGTGTTGCTACCTCTTCGAATATGCTCCACTTCGACATTTTCAAATTGTGCCATCATTCCTCGTAGCTCTTGTAAGTACAAAACCAAACGTTCATTTTTGGCTTCTGATACTCCCTTAACATGGTTAACTACCAACTGCGAATCTGTTTCCAAGCGCACAAATATTGCTCCACAAATCTTTGCTAACCGTAATCCTGCTAGCACAGCTTCATATTCAGCTTCATTGTTCGAAGCATGAAATCCAAATTTTATAGCCTGAAACATAAACTCCCCTATTGGTGCCACCAATTCAACTCCTGCACTCGACCCTTTATTACTGGATCCCCCATCAGTTCGTATCGTCCACGTCAGATTCTCGTTCACTTTTTCGCCATCTTCCTCTTCGGATCTACTCGAGTGGAACTCAACCAAAAAGTCTGCTAAGGCTTGAGCTTTGATAGCTGTTCGAGGAGAAAATAACACATCGAAATCTCCTAACTCTACAGACCACTTAGTCATCCTTCCTGAAATGTCTGGCTTCTGCAACACATTTTTTAATGGATATGAAGTTCGAACCACAATCGTATGTGCTTGGAAGTAAGGGCGCATTTTTCTCGCTGCCACTACTATACACAGTGCCAATTTTTCGAGCTTCAAATAGCGTTTCTCAGCATCAACCAAACTTTGCTAACATAGTAGACAGGCTTCGAAATTTTCGTATCTTCACTGACCAGAACTGCACTCACTGCATAATCCGATACCGCTATATATAAAAATAACTGCTCACCCTTTCGAGGCTTTGACAATATTTCAGGAGAGGACAAAAGATTTTTGATCTTCATAAAAGCTTCTTCACAATCCGAAGTCCACTCAAAATTATTAGGTCTACGCAGCACCTGGAAAAAAGGCAAGCACTTATCTGAAAAACGAGAAATAAATCTGTTCAAAGCTGCTAACCTGCCCGTTAACATTTGCACTTCTTTGATATTCCGAGGTGAAGACATCGATATCAGAGCCCTCAATTGTTATGGATCCACTTCGATTCCTCTTTCACTAATCATGTACCCCAGAAACTTACCAGATCGGACTCCAAATGTACATTTTTCTGGGTTCAACTTCAATTGTATGGCTCTGAGATTCAAAAACGTCTCTTCTAAATCATCAATGTGTTCATCATCACTTTTGCTTTTAACAAGCATGTCATCGATGTAAACTTCGATATTTCTGCCTATTTGTGAAGCAAACGCCTTATTCATTAGCCTCTGATATGTTGACCCAGCATTTTTTAATCCGAACGGCATCACTCTATAGTAGTGTAAACCTCTGTCAGTGATAAAAGTTGTGCTTTCTTCATCATCTGGATTCATTCGAATCTAATTATACCCTGAAAAAGCATCCATAAATGTCAAGATTTTATTCCACGAAGTAGAATCCACTAACTGATCGATTCGAGGCACTGGAAAAGGATCTTTTGGACAAGCTCTATTCAGATCTGTGAAGTCCACGCACATTCGCCATTTTCCGTTCTTCTTTTTCACCACCACAGGATTAGCCGTCCACCTCGGATAATTGGCTTCCCTGATATGCCCCATCTTATATAGTCGATCCACCTCAACAACTATGGCCTCGGACTTCTCCAACGAAAAAGCTCTTCTTTTTTGAATTATCGGTTTAATCTTCGGATCTACCGCCAAGCTATGACATATGATATCACTTGGGACCCCCACTACGTCTTCGGATCTCCAAGCAAATACATCCAAATTCTCAGACAAAAACTTCAACAATTTTTCTCGCATTGATAAAGATAACAGAGTCCCGATTCGAAGTACCCTGCCATTACTGAAAACATGTTCTTCTATTTCTTCATTTACCACCACAGAACTCGAGGTTGACCTCGGATCATCAATTCCCTCATCTGTGCCACCAGAAGACAACCCCCCAAACTGCTAATTCTCCATCGGATCATCAGTATTTCTGCCTCGTAATCTAAACGCAGCAGCGTAACACTCTCTTGCCACCTTTTGATCACTTCGAACGACACCGACTCGATCCTCGATCACATACTTCAAACATTGGTGAACCATAGAGACTACAGCATACATTTTAGCCAGCCACGACCTTCCAAAAATAGCATTGTAGCTCGATGGGCAATCCACCACCACAAAAAGCACTTGTACTTTCTTTTTGAAAGGCCCCTTTCCCAAAGAAATCTGTCCCTCGAACTCTCCTATCACATTTGCTGTTGCACCAGTAAACCCAATGATAGTTCTCTCTGACCTTTCTGTTCGAGGTGGAGCGGTTAATCTATCATAAGTTGACTTGAAAAGTACATTGGCAGAGCTTCCGGTATCAATCAATACTCGTCGAATCTCCACACCGCACACCTCTGCTCCTATGACCACTGCATCTTCATGTGGCCTAGTAATCCCCCTCAAATCATCCCCATCAAAAATTATAAAGGGCACATCCTTCTTGCTGCTTAGGTGTGTCGATGCTCCTCCTTCAACTTAACGCGTTAAATTCACTATATGCCTCTTCCTCGAATTATTAGTGTTGTTCGTCATTGAATCTCCCCCAAATATTATCAGTGACTCAAAAAAGGCACACAAATCTCGAACACGTCCTTGACGCATCGGCTCATCTATTGACATTAACAATAGTCGATTAGGGTCTGGGTCGACATATTCCGAGGCCACATCAAACTCGTCACCTGCAGCATCTAAAATCATCAGTGCAGTTTCCTGCTTAGAATTAGGATTACCAGTTTTCGGAGCTGCAGCCTTAGCATTCTTCCTGACATATTCCAGCAACTTCCCATTTTCTATCAAAATCTGCATCTCCTTCTTTAGAGCAATGCAATCATTTGTATCATGGCCAATATCTTCATGATACTTGCAGAACTTATTATTGCGCTCCTCTCTTGGCCTGTTAATTGCTGGTGGCTTTCTAAAATTTATTGTTCCCCTTGCTTTCTCATATATCGAAGCCACACTTTCAGTCAGATCCGCATAATAATCTGGCCTTACCCATACATTCGATCTGGACCTAAACTGTTGCTGATTATTAGAATTGTGTTGGTTATATCCCCCTTGATACGAGCTTGATGCTCCTCGGTTAGAAACATTTTGATTATTCCTTGGACGCGATGAGTTATTATTCGAAGTGTTAGCTTGTCCATTCCCTTTCTGAATAGTACTGCCTCCTCCTCGAACCCGCGTCGATTCTTCGACCTTAATCTGATCCTCAACCTGAGCCATGAGAGCTCCAAATGTTAACGTCCTACGCCTCGTAGTCTCATCGGCTAAATCTCCTGGCAACAGTCCTTGTCTAAATGCCGCCATAGCCACACTTTCTTCACAATCATCTAGTTCAGCTTTGGTTGATACAAATCTCTTAGTATAATCCTTCAGCTTCTCTCCCACAGCCTGCTTGCATTGTATTATTGTATCCCCATTAGCTCTCATTTCTTTGCTTCCTACAAACTGTCTTCGGAAGGCGGTATAGAAGCCTCTAAAATTTGCAATTGACTCCTTAGGAATCTTGTTGAACCATTTCAGCGCAGTTCCCTTAAACGTCTGAGAGAATGCTCTACACACCAATTTATCGTCGTCCTCGAAATTAGTCATGTAGTTTTTGAATTGTTCTATATGGTCATCGGGATCTTGAGTCCCATCAAACTTATCAACTTTGGAAATATCAAACCGCCTCGGAAGCGGCATAGATCTGATCTCCCTGATCAATGGTGAGTCCCTCCAGTCGACTCCTTGAACATATTGGTCTTCGTTTCTCATCCCCACAGTAGCATATAAACTTGACTCACCTTCATACTTTCGAGGCGAATATTTCCGAGGCGAGTATTTCCGAGGTGAATATACTCGCCTATCTTTCTTTTTCCTCCCTTCCTTATACACCTTAGCTGCCCGGAATTCACGTTCTGCTCCTCTTGAATGGCCTCGAGAATATTCATACCTCGGTGTTTCATCTGACTCCGATTCGGAGTCCTCTTCATCACTAGAATTCAAATACTGTCGCTTCTGCAGTTTTCCTTTCCTTTTTATCCCACTGTACTCCTTTTTTCGCTCAAAACGTGCTTTGCGCTGTTCATACTGAACGTCGCCATCGTCCATCGACTGATCCGACTGATTATCTTGATCGCCTCTTGCTATTTTAGACCTAAGTCTAGTGCTATCATTACTTTCCTTCTTTTTCACCAATTCATCAAGCTCTGTCACCTTCCTTATCATCTCATTCATTTTTCCTTCGAAATCAAATTGGTTTGCTTGAGTTGGAATCGATTTACCTGCCTCTTGCAGATCGGATTTCAATGTTTCCATAGCCTTTCGAACGGATGGATTGTCACCTTCTGCTGGATCCATCTTCAATCAGCGAAGAACTAAACAAGAATACTTCAGAAAAACTCGAACGCAAAACTTTTAGAAAACGAAAACTTGAGACTTCGATTTTTGATCTGTTGATCAAGGTATCTTCGTCCCCTCCTTCTAGCGCCAATTTGGTAGGAATTATTGTTGAATAGAGAATATTAGATTTCATAGAGAGAGTTCCAAATAGTCAAAGTTGTATTTCACCCCTGAATTTTTCATAGGCATAAATAACTTCTTCAGCCTCTTTAAATAGACTGGGTGAGTTAGTTAGAGAAACGGTTACATAATAGGATATTTACAATTCAGCCCTTACATTTCTCCTAAAGCCTAATTTAACTTTATATTTACAGAACTTATCAATTTAGTCCCTATCAATTGCACTTTGACCCCTCAAGAATATCTTTCCTTATCATCACTTATCATAGATATTGATATAGTAAAAATGGGAGAAGATACGTTGGATTATCCAACCAATCAGGCGGATCGAAAAATCCATGACATAAGAAATATCTAGATGGATTCACGAAACCCTTACTTATTACTATGTAGCCATGAAATAGTTCTTTCGATAATATGATACTGTCATATATACTGTTTCCATTGACGAAATCCGATTAGGTGGTGTCTACGAGAGAGGAAAAAAATAATTATTACAATTGGGTTGATCAAATATTATTTGATCCGAACATAAATAGTGAAAATATTTTGTAAAAATGAATATTTTAATAAAAAAATTGGTAAACTAAGTAACAATAGATATAAATTTAAAAATTATATATATTTTATTTTATGAAAATAATTTCACTTGTATTTTCTTGTTACACCGTTTTTATTTTTTTGAAAATTATATAAAATTTTATTTTTAAATTCATTTTATATTTTATTTTAAGTTTTATTTAGCCTAAGCCGAAATAACTCATTATGATTTTAATATAAGTTTGGCATTTTGTTACGGGTTTGCATTTGGCATTTTTTTTTATATGTTTATCTAAGTTTGACCAACTTACGTATATGATCATTATCAGTAATCTATTAATTTATGCGTATGAAGTGAGGAAGAAATATGCTTTCATGGATGATAATTTTGGAGAGCTGAACCATTGGGTTTTTTTGATCGATTGACTAAATTATGATTTTGAATAGTTGTTCGTAATGTTGAAGGGTTGAGTTTTAGTATGAATGTACTGTCGAATCTCGAATGTCGATTGGTTAGAACTGAATTGTCGAGTATTAACCACTAAAATTCTACGCTTCATATTGTATGTGCAACCGAGCTCCTAAACTTTGGCATAACTATATTTTTTAGTATTAAATTATGATTGTTTTGTATGGAGTCTTGATATCCTGAGATTTGGGGATGATCAAATTGTCGAGCCTTATGTTTGTTTTGTCAATAAGTCTAATTTTTTATGTTGTTGGACCTAGTTACATTAGTCGTACCAACGTAATTCCAGAGATTTGGTCATGTATTTTTTTACTTATGTCTTGTTAAGATATTTTGAAAGAAAAAAGAGTATGAATAAATAGTAGTATACTAGAATAGCTGGTGTGTTATGGCTCGGGTGAAAATAAGTTTTTTTTTTTGTATTACCTAAGGTGGGTCACCCCTTTAGTACTTCAAGTAAACAAAAAATAAATACTATAAATCTTAAATAAAAAAAGATCGACATACCAGTAACTTTTGCTTTGCATCAAAACTTATTTATAATTGTTGGATTTTTGGAAGGACCGTTGGATCTTACTATCTAGTTAAATTTAATCAATTTGGGAATTTGAGGCATCCCAAAGTTAGATAATGCATGCTGAAATAATTTACTTAGAGAAAATAAGGTATTGTATGCTTCAATGACACATAAGATGAGATTAGCAAGACACGTCCTCCTCATACGATATTGCCGCTTATGTTTTTTACTTTCTTAGCTTTGGGCGTACTTATCCAAGATTATATCTCCTTCATATTAACAGTTGGGATGAATTATATGTTATACTTAAAAACATCTTGAGGTATGTTTTCACTTGATTACATTATTTAAATATATTCTCTTTTATCTGAGCCTTTCCGATAACCTATTTATTTCTTCGTTTCTTTATCTTACACTAAAAAATGAATCAACGAGTGATATATATTGCTTTTAAGTTTGATATTCATTGGGTAATACAACTAGAATATTCAAAGGATAGCTCTTTTCGGGGAATTATCTCATAGCCCTCTAAGGGATGTAACTGAGCCTTCTGACATTGAGGTTTAACATCTGGCTCTGATCTATATTACTCATTAAATGGGTCATTCTTGCTCATTTGATTGGCGTTATCTAAGGCTATGGCCCATGGATTTCTTGGGGTAGTTCCGAAGTCCCCAACATTTGTATGGAGAAACACACAAGTTGCGATAAAAAAACTAAATATCTACCTCTACATCATAGTTAGGGGTTATATAGGGTTATGGTGCATCTATATAGTTGATACAAGCATATTTGTATTTTTTTTGTTGGATCAAATCTTGCGAGAAACCTACGTTTATTGGAAGCAAAGGGTCTTAAAAGATTTACAAGCAGAGCTGATAGTCCCTAGTAATGAGGTAGGGAGTTTTTTCTATCTTTACACCCCAAGTTGTTGGAGTTTTTTCTATGTTACAAAGATGTGCCCTAGCCAGTTAATTTCTAACATATGTAGAATGTTGATACCTTCAATATCCCCCCACTTTGGATAATTATGAGTTCATTCATAAGGGAGTTCTTAAACTTTACCAACATTAGTTTACCTAGCCAAAGCCTTTATTATTATTTGTTTTGTTGAGCCTTTATAATAGTACTTCATAGGTTGGATAAATCATGGAAAATTTTATTTGTTTTCCTTAGTGAAAACTGGGAGATAGATCGGCCGCTTTGTCAACCTACTACTTCGAGGTCATAGACTTTGAAACATATTATTATTATTATTTTATTTTTTCAATGTTATGTTCAATTCTAGAATTTGACATGCTATTTTCACCATATTTCTAAGCGGTAAGAAGTGTTGAAGAATAAGTTTTATTCATTTATGAAAATTTATGAAAATAACATTAGGGAAGAAGAATCATACGATGTTTACCCCAACTAACTTGCTCCAGTTATGATGCTTAAATAGTGGAGAAATTTATAGAATATTTCTTTGTCATAATTGCGTCGATCATTTGGAGGTGGGGGCTTAGACCCCCAAGTAGTTATTGCTCCTATACAAAAGATACTGAGCCAACAAAAGGTATGTTCTTTTTCTGAGTAGTCCATCAAAAAAAATTAGTGATTCAAGAAAGTGTGAGAGTTACTGCGGTCCATAGAAGTAGTTGGGTGACGAAATAAGGTTGCTTAGAGGCTTATTACCCTAAACAAAATAAAAAAGACCAATAGAGATGCATATGCGTCCCAAATGGCGTAGAGGATAACTTAATAGTCCAAATATAAGCCATAAATAGTTCTTAAGGAAAAGAAGATTTGGAGAGCATATTGATTTTTTTTAAATGAAGAAACTATTACCGAATCAAAGGGTTTAATTTTACCAACCCTGTACCTGATTGATTGGATATATATATATCTTTAGAAATTAAACTAGAGCCAGCGGTGGAACTTGTAGGGGTGGTACCCTAAGAAGAAAATATTTCGGACCCAATACTTGGTATTGAGATTTTTGAAGTTGTCCTTAAAGCACAGAGCCAGATCATATTAAAGAGACTACTACACCATTCAAACATTTTTAGTTGTAAGAGGTAATCACTTAAATGGTAGATAACATACAGACCAAACCATGGATGTTGATCATCTTGTTGTGGAGCCGACAACATGACACATCGAGTTTGATGTTGATGTAAATAAATTTCTAGTTTTTTTACTTATATACAAGTAGTTCATAAACTTATACTAATTTCTATGTGGATAATGTTTAATGTCTTTGAACTACTAAAGATAATGCATATGAGTAAGAGGGTCGAGATATCAGAATTTCATCCCAAACTTAATGTTGTGGACAAAATCTTGGAGATCGTTGACAAATTTAAAAAGAAAATAAAGATAAGATGAAGCAGAAATTTATCGTTCAACCAAAGGTCATTGAGGACTTATTTAATAAAATTGATGCTGATAGAAAAAGTGTAAATTTTGGAGGCCCAACTCCGATAGTTTGAGGGTGCTCATGGCCGAACCCAAACAAATTATTAATGATGTAGTTTAAGAAATCATAAGATCTATATGTTATAACACTTACTATAAGGGAGACACATAATTTAAATTTATCAAAGGTTTCTCATGATTTGTTGGAGGCCAAGTGGCACCGTCACAATGTCGAGGTGTATGAGATACAATATGTGGGTTATGCAACAAAAAAAGTCAATAACTACATAATTTTTCTGACCTCGATCTTAGAGGGTTTGGAGAGTTAAATCCTCATGAAAATTGGTCAACCAATGTTGATTGGTCAACTTTGTTCTCAGTAACCGATATTGAGCCGACATAAGAGATTTACATAATGAATTCTGTAAAAGATAAATAATTTTACCTTTCTGTGTTTCATTTTGATATTGATAAACATAACCCCTCGACCAGATTATACCTATCTATAAGGATGAGGCACGTTCGGTCATAGAACGATACATGAGTACCATCGGCCGACAAAATGCTACTATCAATGTCGTTCATAGAAAGTCAGACCTACACCATGAAAAGTACACGGGTTATTTCCGACCAAGGTTACCTATTGACAAATGACTATTAAGCGGAGAAGGACACCAAAAACACTACCAAGATAACATAAAGAATGTGGGGACATATCACTTACCCATGATTGGACACAACTAGGAGTGGAAACTTCTTAAGGAGATAATGCGTAGGATTTTTTAATATATAAAGAGAATGAAGACATATGAACATTGTAAGATCTTTCTATTAAGTGAATAAGAAAAATCATATTTATTCCTTTGGATATTCTAGTTATCAATCATGAGTAAAATCCCTCACCAGATTTTGGCACCGTCTATTGGAACGAGCAAAACACTACTTTGTTGAAAACTTTCGATGATGTTAACTAGGTGAAGAATTGAAAAGGAAATCCCGGGAGCTCCACGTGGGAAAGGGGGGATAAGACAACCAATTTGACGTTCAAGGGATCCTTGAAAACTGTCTGAGTGGTGAAAGAGAAATGGGGGCTAACCCAAAGGACCAACAATCTCAGATAAACGTTGAAAGAGCTACCGGCAGAGTAGCTCATGAGGATTATCTCTCAACCTAGGTATATCGTTAAATTATTCTAATGTGAAAATTTTGGAATCTCATAAAGAAGAGATCAAGCGAGAGAAACTTAAGTCGCTCAGTGATAGCAAGAAAGGGACGATAAAGCCAATAAACGACTCAAGAAGATAACTAGAACACTCAAACGACTAAGTGAAAATGTTCTCTCTGAGGAAGTGATCAAGCAGAACACGCATCGAGAAGCCAACAAGGCTGGGGGTACTCATAAGACTAAAGTACACGCCCATTGAAGCGAACGCACTGATGATAGCAAGATCAAGAGGATAAAGAAAAATATCAAGTTAGGCTCTAACCGGGACGACTTATCGAGCAACGAGGTTATCCATGGAGGCAAAGGGATTGAAGTGGTGGAGCACGACCATGTAAGGACAACTACAGATGCTTACATCTTGCAAGAGTCCCTGTTTTTCAAAAGAATCCTTGAACGAAAGCTCTCTCGAAAATTTTACCCGCACAAGATGGACTCATATGATGGATCGGGAGACCCCGAACACCACCTAAAGTAGTCAGGAACATCATGATGGCCTTCAACCCATAAGTATCTTATTATACAGATTATTCTTCATGACATTCAAGGGGAACACCCTCGACTGGTTCAACAACCTTCAAAAGGGTCGATCAAAGATCTCGAATGGCTATGGGTCACATTCAGAAACAAGGAGAATACATGAAAGGATGACTCTATCATGGATCTGTACCAACAAAGGGGAGAGACGATGAAAATTTATGTATAAAGGTCCATCCAAGAAATGAACTCATTGTCGATCTGCGAAGAATTGGTGGTTGTAGCACCTTTCAAGAGGGGATTGGATCGTGAGGGTCCCCTTTTCTTAGACCTCATTTGATTTCATGTCATGAAGATGGGAGACATCCTACTTAGTTCAAACTAATTCATCAGAGAAGATGACTCAAATAAGGGGGATCTGATGCCCTCCTCCCAGTAAAAAGTTCAAGAACTTAGAGCCCCGATCGATGACAGAAACCGTTATGAAGAGATACCCCGCACAGACTATTCCAGGAATCAAGTAAGTAGATCACGACTTTCATATTATTATAGTCCTAACATGAAATTTACGCCTCTCACAGAGGACATAGCTACCATATATGAAAAAACCAAAGGAAGGGGTAAGTACCAAGCTTCAAGAAGTATGTTCGCAACCCTTTACAAAAGGTCCCTTCGTTACTTCTGTGCATACCATAATGACCATGGTCACCCAACTGACGAATGTTGGCGATTAAATGAGAAGGTCTAGAGGCATATTGATAACGAATTACTAGTCTTATTTGTCAAGTAAAGAGAGAATGTGGTGAGCGAGAATAAGGAATCTGGTAGCCCAACCGATGAGGCCTTTGAAAAATTAAAGGAGGCGAATGATAAGAAATAATGGTTATGCACCATTTTTGGGGATATACTCTTTTAGGGACCGATGTTTGAGACATAGAAAATATCTAGATATCCAAATGGTGGGAAACTCATCATATCTCAACTACCAGGAGTCGGTCGCCGACCTTACATTTAATGATGATGATTTGATGGGTATTGTGACCCCTCATGAAAACCATTAGTGCCAATATCTTAGGCGTAATAATCAATGGAGTACTGGTAGACAATGGTAGCTTAACTTATGTCATTTTCAAGGCAAAATACGAACAAATAGTAGGGGTATCTCCATTTAAGGCTACAAGCGGGTAATTGGTCTGTTATAAAGGCAAATCGACTAAATGTATGGGGGGGAGATCGAACTCCTAGTGACGCTAGGGAACATAAATATAAAGAAAGTAGTCAAAACCTTATTCATGATCATTGACGCCCTAAGCTCGTATCACGCGATAATATGATGAACTTGGCTCCATAAATTTGAAGTAACTTCATGCTCGTTTAGACAATGTGTCAAGTACCCCGTCGACAACCTCGTAAGAATAATCAAAGGAAACCAGAGAACAACGGAGAATTGTTATATCATAACGTTCGACCCTCTAAAACCAACTCAATAGCAATTATTAAGCTCGGGGTCGGGGGTCATCAAGGACAAACATAACTCACCCATCTTGAAGTTGATGATCCTATAGAGGATTAAAAGGAATAATACCTTTTTGGAGAAGAAACTTGTATACCCTTGAAAGAAGGCAAATTCATTCGAATAGGTAATAAACTCAACCCTTTGTTCAAAGATAAATTGGTAGAATAGTTGTAGAGAAATGAAGATGTATTCGCGTGGAATGGTGAAAAGGTTACCGGGGTCAATCCTAAAGTGATATAGTATTCGCTAGCCATGGACAACAAAGTCGGACCAATGCAACAAAAGTGACAGACTTTATCCCATGAGAAATAAGAGAAAATCTTTAGAAAATTAGACAAATCAATCAAGCTTGGGCACATTCGACAGGCCTAATACCCGATGTGGATAACAAATCTTATTCTAGTTAAGAAGAAGAATGGACAGTGACAGATTTGTGTAAACTTCACCAACTTCACCCGAGCGTGCCCTAAAGTCCCGTTACCTCTCCCAAGAATATACTATTTGGTTGATATCGTGTCGACAAACAACTACTCTTATTCACGGATGTTTATTCAGGGTAAAAACCAAATCAGAATGAACCCTGTGGACGAGGAGCACACTCCTTTCCAAACCGAACGCAGTTTTTACTTTTACAAAGTCATGACGTTTGGGTTAAATAATGCATGGTCAACGTACCAAAGACTAGTTAACCAAGTATTCGAGAACCAGCTTATTCAAAACATGAAGGCTTACATTAAAGATATGATCGTCAAAAGCGACTCCAAAGAGCGATAATTGAAAGTACTATAAGGATTTTAAAGAACGTTCTCATGTATAATCTTAAACTTAACCCTCTAAAATGTTCTTTTGGTGTGCACAGTGGAAAATTCCTAGGCTTCCTTGTCAGTAAGAAAGGGATTAAGGCTGACCTTTCTCAATTAAAGGTAACATTAAGAATGGAATCCTCCAGAAAAATTAAGGAAGTTCAATGGCTAATCGGATGCCTCGCTGCCCGCCAAAAAAATCACGTGGAGAGAGGAATGCAATGTGGCTTTCCAAGTTCTAAAATAGTACTTAATATTGCTAGAGGTGTTATCAGCACCGGACCCATGAGTATCTCTTTACCTTTATTTGTTAGTTTCAAGCTACGCGGTGATCGACATACTGGTACGAGAAAAGACAAAGGCAGAAAAATTGGTTTATTATTCTAGCAAAGGTCTGGTGGATATCGAGACTAAATACCTCAACCTGGAAAATCTAGCACTCGACCTAGTGGTAGCAGCTAGAAAAATTCGCATGTACTTTCAAAGTCATATTATTGTCTTGCGTACATCATTTATCCTACAAAGCATACTCCAGAAACCAAATATATCTCGACGAATTACAAGGTGGTTACTCGAGCTAGGGGGATACAAAAACATCTACGAGCCATAAACAATTATAAAAGGCTAGGCGGTGGCTGACTTCGTCAACAAATTTGTAAGATGTAGAGGACCAAACAATTTTAAAATCCAAAAAGAAGAAGAAAATAACCTCAATGAATAGTCGAGATCGAAGAGGACTCAAACACTAATCGGGGGTACATGAATCATTTTGAAAGCACCATCGGGTGAGGAAATACGATGAAAAATTAGGCTTAGCTTTAGAATGACAAACAACACAACATAATATGAAGTTGTGTTAGGAGGTCTAAAGTTAGCCCACATCTAGGAAATTAAAAAATTACTCGTCCTATCAGACTCGTAGTTAGTCATTGTTAAGGGTTGCATAAATCATTTTGAAAGCATCCTTTGATGAGGAAATACGACAAACAATTAGGTTATCTTTAGAATGACAAATAACACACCATAATATAAAGCTGTATTAGGAGGTCTAAAGTTATCCCACATCTACAGAGTTAAAAAAATTGCTCGTCCAATCAGGCTCGTAGTTAATAATTGGTCAAACCAAGGGGTTTTTCGAGGATAAACAAAAAAGCACACAAGGGTACCTCGAGGCCGTAAAAGAATGAGAACGAAAGTTCCACCATGTTAAATAGGAGTGGATACCTCAGTATGATAATTTTATTGCAGATCACTCGCCAAAACGACTACTCAATCTGACAACCCTATAATTATCAACCATGAATATCCAACGGTAGCAGCAAGCGCATATGCACTCAAGGTACATGCAGTTATAGAAAATGTTAATTGGATGGATGAGTATATTGCGTATCTCCAAAACCAAACCCTCCCCAACGATAAAGCAGACGCGATATCTCTATAGGTTCATGCAGCTAAATACACACCCTTAGATTATGTGTTGTACATGAAAAGTACTACCCGACCACTATTGCGTTGCGTCGACGAAGAAGAAAAAAAATATATCCTAACCAACATGCATAAAAGATAAGTCGATGCGGATTGTGGATACAAAATCTTAATTAGACACTTCCTACTTAGAGATATCTACTGGCCCAAGCTGATGGTCGACGTGCAAACTCTTCTACAAAGCTGCCATCCCTGCCAACAGTTCGCTAACATATGTCATATACCAAGCGAACCAATGAGCGTTGTACCCGCACCATGCTTGTTAAAAAAATATAGGATATATTTAGTAGGAGCCCTTCATATGGCCTTATGTAAACAATAATATTTAACAATGATAGTGGACTATTTCACGAAGTGGCTTAAGGCAAAGCTTTATCTAGAACAAATGCCCAGGAGATATGCAATTTTATGAATAATCATATCTTTTCCACATTTGGAATCCCACGAATCTTTATGAACGATGATGGGAAATTTCAAAATGCATCAGCGTCATATGATAAGCCAACATTTCTCGACACCGTACTATCTGCATGCCAACAGATAGGTCAATGTCACGAATCGAACAAACCTAGAAAGGACAAAATAAAGCTAGAAAACTCTAAAAGAAAGTGGCCAGACAAACTCGTAGAGGTGTTATGGGCATACAGATTTACACCCCGGTCAACCACTGGAGATGCACCCTTATATTTAGTAAATAGAATGGAGGCCTTGGTACTAGAAGAGATCAAAATTTTGAGCGATCAAATAACAAACTACTTAGAGGAATTAAATGAGGAAGATAGATAATTATTCGACCTGATTGAGAAAAGAAGAGACCAAGCAAAGGTTCGATCAAAGCACTACAGGTGTTTGATGAGAAGCAGGTTTAACTCTAAATTAAAACTTTGACACTCCAAAGTGGGTGACTTAGTCTTAAATAAAATATTTCACCGAGCTCAAGATAAAAACTTTGGCAAGCTTGTCCATACAAACTAATTTTCAAAGTACACCACATGGTGTATAGATTGAAAGACATGGATGGTAATGCATTGAAGCATCCTTGGAACATTAATCATTTGAAAATGTATCCCCATGCCACTTAGAGCGCTTGTGCACTATTTTCCCCTTTTTGGTGGCTCTTAAGGGTTTTTAATGAGGCACATTGTAAGATAAAGAACTTAATAAAATATTAAATAGCCAAATTTTTCTTTGTTAACTATTACGTTTAAATCGTGGTAATAAAACTTACTGAGCAATAAAATGAACAAAAATTTCCATAGGCAACATCTCAATCACAGTATACAAAAAATATGGGGTGCACCAATAATATAAAGTCGAATTGGTAAAAATAAACCACACCTATTTGGCTACACAATGGGCCACACTGAGCCCTGACTGAAACAATACACAAAAACAACATGGTATTTATAAACCAATCCTATAAGGCTACGCCAGGGGGCATATTGTGCCCGGGCAACAACGCTCAATTAAGCGAGCATGCACAACTGTCAAGTCTGTAAGACCGTGTAATAAGCCATAATGAGCATGGACTTATCAAACCCAATAAACTTTCTAGCTTATATGTTAAGCCTAGGTGGCTACGCAAGTTGAACTGTGCTTAACTAAATAAATAAGACTCCCTCCATCTCTTTCAATTACAAAAGAATTTATTATGTCAACACATATACTTTGCCAAGAAACTATGCAACTTTATATTCCAAAATGCAAAGAAGTATTACTTTTCAAAAATATATACAGGCTTAACAGTTAATTCATAGTTCAAAAAACATATTGTCTTAACTTAAAGAAAAAAGATAACAGTCCTTCGTATAAGCATCCTTGTTGCCCTTCTCCATAGGTTCTTTCTCCTTAAAAATGCTTTCTTAGGGAGATTTGGCGTTGATCAAAGTGTGACATTTATGAGCCGGCTTCTTGGTAGTTCACCCACTCCATAACCAATATTAAATAATTTTTCAATACGTTCATCATCTTCTTCGTTATCTGTCTCTTATGGTCGCTCATCTTTAGGTACTAAGTCTTTCAGATTTCCCAATTTCAAATCATATTTCATCTTCTACACCTCCATGATAGTATTTTTTTAAACTTTCTTCAGAAACTGTTGAGCAACCCCCACGTTATCCCTTACCCCCCATCAGCGTACGCCTTAGCAGCACGATCGACTAATTCTTTTTTAGCATTGTTCATTTCTGATGTCAACCGAGTGAGATCCACCATAATGGTAGAGCTTTCAAGTGAAAGACCACAAGATTTGAGCGTAGATTCCTCAATTTTCCTAGCAGCCCAAATTTATGTTCAATCGACTCAATGGATCGTTATGCCAGAATTTCATTTTCCCTATCAACTTCGCATCATATGCCTTCAAAGCATCCGTATCGGAAGTAATAGCAGCCAACACCTCATCCATCTCTGACTCTCTTTCATAAGCTTGTCATACGAAAAATTAGAGGTGGTGTAATCTCGTTTGTATCGCAATAACTCAGCATTGATGGATTTACCATACTTAGATATTAAGAGATCGGGCCTAAAGTCTTCCATAAATTTGGTGTCAGCAGGGATCATCTTATGATAGGCTAGCATTGATGAGTCCGGATTCTGTCAACACTTCGGACAGGGTCAGTTCGGACAATGTCTACCTAACCGGACAGATCTGGCAGTTCGGACGCCATCATCCATTGGACTGTTGGAACAGAACTAAAGTACTTAAAACCTAATCACTTCTTGACTAAGCTGCCTGTACTCCTACTTAGAACTAATGAGTCTTTAAACTCGACCCGGGTCCATTAAACACGACCCGAAGCCCATAAGGCCCAAATATAAGGGTATAAATACCTAACCACCAACATTAAATGAGGGTAATAAAAATTAAATACAACCAGGCTGCTTAATTCTTCCTCTACACTCTACCCAAACATTAAATACTCAAAAACTTCCACAAAACTCTAAACAAAAATTACAAACTTACCCTCAGACGAAAATAAACCACACCAAGAATCATTGATTATGATGACTCTAAAAATACAACCACGTGAAAATAGAAGAATGAGAAAAACCATAATACTCCAAAATTATCAGTACATCAAACATTTATATACAATTTTACCTCCATTGCCAACTTGAATTAGCGCTCAAGAATGTCTCCCATGGATATGTTGTTATAATAAGTCATTTATTGGCATTGCTTTAACTAATGGTACATGAGCATATGGGGCTTCGACATACTAACAAAGATAGGGTGTTCTTCTAATCTAGACACAATTATTTGCTCTATGGATGAGGGACCTAATTGAGGGCTTGTGCCCATATTTCATCCAGTGGTCACCTCTGTAGAAGTATCTTCTTTCTTACCAACATCACTCATAATAACGGTAAAATTAAGAGCCAAGTGGTCAGCACTAAAATCCATAAGTAGGAGGGGCTCAGTAATAACATGACCTCGATCAATAAAGGTGGGAGGAGGAGTTTCATCTCCAATAACGGAAGTGCCATTAAAGCCGCCACTGGTGCAACGTTTTGCCAATGATTGGTCTTCATGCATAGCCAAGAGATTCAAACTTACTACTGTGATGAACTTATCTATTGATCGCCTCATGCTGTCCTCCACTTAACTCCGTTTTTCATCAATACCCTTTTTTATTTCCTAATAAACCCACAAGGAGAATGATTTTTATGTCCCACTTTATCATCTTCCTTCCTCAATATAGACACCATCACACAATCACTTGAACTTTTTTCATCAGACGCATTTAAAGTAGCTGTAGTATCAGGCTGACATGTATATTTAACCATCTAAACCATCATTTTCTTCTTTTTCAGTTTAGGTTGTACGAGATTCGCATCCCGAAAAAACCCCTTCTTCGTACCCTCAATTATGGGAACCTCTTTATAATCCTTCCCGACCCTTCTCACGAGAATATCCAATCCAACACCGCCTAGATCTTCTCAAATATCAATCTTAGTAGATCAGTGGTGGCCAATTGTCCAGTAGCAGTAAGTCACATCTTCATCCTTCGACATAGCGATCTCTGGCACATACCACGAATCTTTTACCAAAAATTTAATAGGGGTAAATAAACATGGATACTCAAGATGTCACACAGATATTGCAGCAGTAGACAACTTATCCAAAGGGTTTACCTCTGGTTCTCTGTAAACATCTTTATATAATTCTTTGTACTTCCCCAAATTTGTACCCTAAACAAAGAAAATTCACAACTGTAAAAAATCACTATCAATAGAATATCAACACATGTCTTCATCCACCTCCGTTCTATTTGGAGATTATTCACCCCAATGGGATGCTCCCACTTATGAATGTTTTAAGTATTTATCAGAATTTAAAAAGTTAACCATCTTGTTTCCGCTACGCATGGATATGTAATAGTTTAGTACTTTCAATAGCTTGTAAACGTTTATAGTAGCTAAAAAATAGGCTAGAAAAATGATGATATTTAGAATCTTAGAGCTAACCAAGTATGCTTAGCATCAAACGCAAAC
Organism: Limnanthes douglasii subsp. nivea; assembly: GCA_036936605.1. Lineage (NCBI taxonomy): Eukaryota > Viridiplantae > Streptophyta > Magnoliopsida > Brassicales > Limnanthaceae > Limnanthes > Limnanthes douglasii. The sequence continues at coordinate 236,166,519 of JAUPFV010000001.1, read as the reverse complement.
CGTTGGTTGTAAGTTGTGTGAGACATATCCTAATATATCTTTTAAACTTATTAATAAAGTCTGGTAGGGGTAATCGTAATCCTCAGTCAAAAAAGGATCGTGTAAAAGCATGTTTTGCCTTCCTAAGCATGATGAGATTGTTCACCAGGCTGAATAAGGTTGTATACTACCCTAAATGTACAGTACCCTTCTTTGGTCAAATGTCTATACAAAAGGGTTAGACGATCAAAATAGATGTTAAAAATTCTTCATTTTCCATTTTCACCTCCGGTGGAAGGCCATAAACGGTATTAGTAACAGACTTCTTCTTCTTGGCAAATCCTTTACGAGGAATTTAGGGGAGGGAATAGGTAACTCATTAGCAGAGGACTGAAAACCCATAACCAAAAAATTAAGGTTTCTCAAATTAGAGGTTATGGTATCTTAGGGTCACCATGATAAAGCTAACCAATATCATGGACCAACAAAATAGATAAAGGCAGTAAAAAGAAATATAGAACTTCGATCTCTTACATTTTTACATTATCGAAAGTACACGGTTTATTACCAAACGAGGGTACATATTGACAAATAACTGCTAAGCGGACAAGGCTACTAAAATCACTACCAAGATAATATAAAAACATAGAGACATTACACTTACCAATGATTGGACACAAATATGAGTGGAAGCCGCTTAAGGAGATAATGGGAAAATGCGTATGATTTTGTAATATATAAAAGGAATTAAACCCTATGAAAATGTAAGATCATTCGATTGAATTAAAAAAACACATTTATTCCTTTTGGTATTCTTGTTATTCCTATGAATACAATTTTGTTATTAATTTCATAAGATCATTCGATTGAATTAAAAAAACACATTTATTCCTTTTGGTATTCTTGTTATTCCTATGAATACAATTTTGTTATTAACTGTTTCTTTTAAACAAGACTTTTAGTTTCACCGTGCTTCTTGAGGAATTTGGCTTCTTTCCTACTTCTAAGCATATCTGAGAGAAAATATATGGTTTCTTGGTTTTCTATGTCTTTTCATACAACATCAAGTAATGAGTAAAAGTTTCGGAGTAGTAAATGTTTAATGTAAAACTTTGATTATACGGCTCATAAGCTTAATGCACATTTAGTGCTACAACTCGAAAGTTTAATGAGAATTTTGGTGTTATAGCTCAGAATATTAATGCATAATTTGGTGCTACATATTAGAAGCTTAATACACAGTTTGGCTTTGTGGCTCAGAATCTTAATGCACAATTGAGTGCTATGACTCAAACGCTTAATATACATTTTGAAATGTCTATAACAAAAATCAGTATACGAATACCTAGAATGAATGATTTTTTTATTAATAGAATGTGGATCGCTAAGACCTATACACCAATATAAGAAGAAAATAATGCACATAAATTAGAAAATTAGAAACTAAAAAATAAATATTAGAAACTTAAAACTAGTAAAAATAGATAATGTATAAATTCTAGTATTCAACGTCTTATGGATGGAGTAAAAGTTTACCTGATGTGTCTAGTAGTTTGTATGTTCTAGGTTTTGCTTTGGTTGTGACGATGTAAAAGACTTATCTCCTTATTTTTATAGTAAACAGTATCTTTGGTTTAGAAAACGACATTTTAGCACCTAATCTTTATATGGAAATCATAAAAGTGAACTTTGAATCATATCTGTTTCATATCATTTTAAGATTTTGTTCCATGAGTAGGTTCATTTTGATTTGTTTCTTCGTAATTATATCCAATTTGGCCTTTTGGTGAGGTACCTTAGATATTGGTTTGTCGGTCCGGAGATTCTTGGATGACCGTGACCGTTGATGCTAACTCTATTTATTTAGTTTGCATGGGCCCAAAAATTACTGGTTTTTCTTAAACGAACACCTATGGAGTATATTCAGCACATCTCAAGGAAGAAAATGCGTCAACCACTAAGTTTTATGCCCAAAAGATTTACTCAAACTCGACTTTCTCAAACTTAATAGATACGATTTGAAGCTTCTTTACATAGAGTATAAGGTTTTTTTTTTGGCCTTGGACTTGACTAATGCATGATTAAACACTAGTTATGAGTAAGCAAGTAATTTATGAGGTGTTCCCCCACAGTTATGAGTCAACCGAATGCTGACTATAGCAACCTTATATTCGGTTTTGTTGTTGGAAATTGCAACCTCAACCTTGATTGATTGGTATATAGAGTCCCTTTAAGGAGACGTTATTTGTACAATGGCTCTAGAGCCAAGATTGTTAGATCCTCCATTGGTTTGGACTACCTATATAGGTTCAGAATTATCCTTCGAATATTTTGTTTTTTCCACATGAAATTCTGAAAGGAAGCATGAGTTAGATATTTAGCATCCTCTGAATATTCCATGACCTACCATGTTAGAAAGTTAGACATTGTCAATTTCATTCATTTCTCACTAACCAGGTAACCTAAGAATTTACTTGACCAAATAGCGATGATTCTTTTTTTTTTAACTTCAAGCTTACTAACTGAAGGTTTTATGTAAGATCGAACAAATATTTGGCATCATTTTCGTTAGTGACCAATATATCATCGATATATGCTCAGTTGTTACAATCGTTCTGGTAGGAAATTTGTTTCTTTTATCAAACGTTGGTATGTGACATCTGTATTTTAAGGGCCAAGAGACATAACTTTATATCAATAGCTCACATTCGGTCACAATGATAGTGTGTTCTTAATTATTTAGATGCATTTCTACTTGACTATATCCACAGTAGACATCCATAAAAGATAGCATTTTGTTGCCCAAAGATACATCTACCAGTTGATCAATATGTGTAAATAGAATTAGATCCTTCAAATATACTATATTGCAATTTGTGAAAGCTACACAATTTCTCCACTTGTCATTTTATTTTTTTACCAATACTGGATCTGGTGTTCAGATTGCTTAAAACGATTTGTGAATGTGGCATATTTAGAATGGTGTTTGACATTACTTCCATTATTATTCTATATTATATTTGTTAAGTTTTGACCACATGTTTTTTTACTATTTATGGATAGTGTGGATGCGATCATATTTTACTTTGTCTTGTGTGTTTTTTGTCAGTAGTGATCTTAGTCCAACATATCTTGTATTTTTAGATTGATCTTGCGAGATTGTATTAGGCCCGATTCGTCGTAAAACATCGTAATGATGAAAATAAATTTAATTCTTCACATATTCATGAAAATGTTTTTATTTTGAACACGGTAATATTTGTTTCTGTTAAATGATTTTCGATCAAATTGTTTTTTACTATTTTATCTTCGAACGTTATAAATTTCCGATTAACAAAGTCAACAAATAATCAATTATAAATTTATGGATTATTTTAAACGTATATTTACTACTATTCATCTCATGGTAAAACACTTCAAAAGAAAAATGATACAAATTGCTTGCGTATGTTAATGTATTTCAAAATTTGTATTAGCATGCATCTAATTCAGTTTTATTTAAAATCTTTTTATAAGTTTTTTAATTGGGACTCTAAAACTCACATTATTCCTTTATTGGAAATAATTAAATAATTAATGTGAGATCCAACATCTAACTTTATTGATATTCTAATAATAAAATGGTAATAATCGAAAAGTTAGATGTTTATAATAGTGAGGAAAATAATAAATCTAAATTTGCGCGTGAATAGGTTGCGTAACACATTGGATCTATCTCCCACTCCTTCCTTTATACTATCGGTCATGTCAAAACATGAACGTTTCAACTAACTCGACCATCTTTCTTTTCTGGTGGATCCATCATTCATTATCGCTTAATTTTATAATCATTATTATTATTATTATTATAAAACCAATCAGTTCTCTAACATATCACAAAATTATAATTATTACGCTAATAATTCATATTTATATATATAATAAATAGTTTTGAAATTGTAGTCGATTTCTTTCCTCTGAAGTATGGTTTGTTTCACATACCATTATTAAATACGATTTCTTAAAATTTAAATCGACTCCAAATTACATAAAAAGAAAGCTTCAAATCTAAACCTTAATGAAATTGAGATAAATTTCAAATCTAATACATGAAAAACCGTGACAAAATCTTGAATTGGCTTACGTTTTTTTGTTGGCGTGAAAAAGGAAGTCAAAGATAATAAGTAGGGACTAGGGAGTACGGAGGACATCAACCTATCAGGGTTGCAAAGTCCGTTCAAACATAAAATAGCATCTTCTACCATTGGCTAAGTCAAAAATAGTAAACTAAATACCTTTTATTTATTTTAATGTTTGATATTCTATACGATATTATTACCCCGATCTCAGTAAACATTAATTCAATTCAAGCTAAATTAATTTGGTATACAAAGTCTGAATATAAAGTTAGAATACATTTAATATACTTTATTTCATGTTCCGATAAACTCTTCGAATCATAATATCAAGTTTTCGGTCAGAAGAAGAGCATGTGAATGGGTTCAAATCGATTCATTTGTTATATTAAAAATGTGATTTTCACTTAAGACACCTGTAAATATGACAAAGTTAACAAAGAAAATAGTTGACTGGACCGTCTATAAACATTGTTATATTCTTTAAATACGACAAAGTTTCGGAAAATCGGTATTCGCACCAGTAAAAAATTGGATAGAATATTTCTTTTGGCGGATAAAATTTTCATGATTTGGTTAGCGGTGATTGTTTTATAAATCGAACTCGAAAAGTGTGTGTTTGGAGTACAGTCCGGAAAATTCCTGGGGTATGTAATAAGTGAGCAAGGGATACAGCCTGATCCGGACCAGCTTAATGCTTTATTCTAAATGGAGCCTCCTCGGAATATTAAGGAAGTACAACGATTAACTGGGAGGTTGGCTGCGTTAAATCGATTCATTTCAAGGTCTTCGGACAGATGTGCCCCGTTTTTTCAAACTTTAAAAGGTGCAAAGGGATTCGACTGGTCTTCACACTGTGATGAGGCCTTCAATGAAATCAAAAAACATCTGTCCTCTCCCAAGACTTTATTTAAACCTGTTGACTCTTCAGTGACTCTTGTAATAAAAAACTTCTATTTATTATACTTATTATACGTTAAAATTATTGGGTCAATATCTCGGATATTAATTTTTAAATTTTAATTTTTATATAATTAATTAAAAACCACATCCAAACAATTTAAATAGATCAAACTGGAAGGAAACAAACCAAGCTAAACCCAACCAAAAATTTTACTATCCTATTCAATTTTTTTTTAGGGAACCCACGGCCGCTACTCAGAGTGCACAATAGTTTGCAAACCAACGCCAGAAGGTAAACCACGCAAGGTGACAGATTCAGCCGAGGAAGCGTATGTAGAGGGACTCAAACTCATGACCTTTGGTCCCAAACACGTCCTACTCAACCAATGTATCCAGTTAAATTTCAAAACTAAAACAAAAAATAAATCTGAACCGGTAAATTTAATGATTTTATTTAATTCCATCAAAATTTTGAACCGATAAATTTAACGATTTGACTTAATTCCATCAAAATCACTGATCCGGATAGCGCCCTAAAAGAGACATATATTGATAGCTTGTCAAGGTTATCATTTTTAATTGATAAATCCGATGAAAAGTCATCATAATTTTTATGTTGATGTTTGTATTGTTTTTTTCACTGGTATAACTCGTGTGATTTTAAGGTCATCGGTAAAACATATTATAATTAATTGCTTTGAATAGTATTTCGTCCCCGGATCATCAGCTTTAGTGACAGATAGTCCCTAAACTTTCAAATGTTCGTTGATACTCCATGGACTATCCAGTTTGGATAAAATAGTCCCCCACATCTTTTGATTGATGTAAAGCTGTCACATTAGATCATACTCAACGTAAATTTGTATAACTAATACTCCATTGACTTTTATATAACTAATACTCCATTGACTTTAGTTTTGATTTTAACTTTTGACTATATGCCTTGTTAGCATTAGAGTGACTAACTTGATTTTTTTTATCATACGTGACACTAATAGTGTAGGTACAAATGAAATATATACATAGTAAGAGAGGATTTGAGAGTGATGTAGGTACGAAGGAAATATATGTGGAGTACGGGAGAGTATTAGTGTCACATATGATAAAAAGAATCAAGTTAGTCACTTTAATGCCAACAAGACATTTAGTCAAAGGTTAAAATCGAAACTAAAGTCGAGGGCCATTAGTCATACAAATTTATGTTGAGTACAACTTTACATCAATCAAGAGATACGGGGACTAACTTTATCCAAACTGGATATTTCAGAGACTACGAGCAGACTTTTAAAAGTCTATGGACTATTTGTCATTAAAGTTGATAATCTATGGACGAACTACTGTTCAAATCCTATATTTAGGCTATGATGTATTTTTTTAGTTTTAAAATAAAAAATTTGTTAGATAATTTTATTTTATATTTTAAAATAAGTATTATTTTAAAATTATATATTAATTTTACTCGAAAATGTATTATTTATTTTTAATTTTTAGTTATTTCAACAACTTTTTTTTTAGGTTGGCAATGAGTCGTGTTCGGGCTGATTCGTTTGAGCCCATCTTTTTTTACTTGAACCCTAACTCGGTCCGGTCCGCTGCAGGTTTAATATTTTTGAGCCTGAGCACGACTCGCACGTGTCCACAGGTCAGTCTCATCCTGTCTACAAATAATATTTTTAGTATTCGGATTTTTTGGGTCGGTTCGACCCGGTCGGAACACATCTTAAACTTAACTTTATTTATTTAATTTATACAAAAATTAAGATGTAAATTTTTTAAACCAAAACAAATATACTTAAATAAATCATTAAGTGTTACTCAAATAAAAAATATAAATCTTTATCAAATAATATATCTAAAACATGTCTTAAATAATCTGAAATAAAACATTAAAATAAACATAATTTTTTTTCAAAGTTTTCTAGTTTCAAATAGTATCATCAATCATCATCACCACCATTTATCACAATATTTTCATCTTCAATCTAATTGTCAAAATTATCAAGAAAATTTTGAAATGTCGATATTAAATGTGGCATTCCTCTTGGTGAAATACTTAAGAAATAAGATAATGTTAGATTAAATAATAAAGACCAATCATACATTTATATTAAAATAAATTAATAATTATAATAATTTAAATATTATTGATTAATATTTAGTGGAAGAATCTAATTAGTAATTATTGGAATCACAATATATATATATATATATATATATATTAGAAACAAGTTTTTTAGTAATTTAGTAATTTTTTTATATTATTTTTTTTATTAATTTTATTTTTATTTATAGTATATATTTTCGGGTCGGGACGAGTTGGAAAAACTAGAAATCCATACCCGGTTTGACCCGCATACAGGTAATAATTTTCATTTACGTACCCGACCCATTATAAGTTCGGGCTGGACCATTATAAGTTTGGGCTGGTTTGGGCCTGCTCAGACCAAGATTGTCATCCCTAGCTTTTTTATCGTTAGAAAATTTAACATAAGCATTTTTTAAAAATGGAACTTTTGATTCTAACAGTATTGAGATCCGTTTTTATTGATTTTTTTTAACAAAACTTCTTACAACATCTTATTTATAAATAGGATTATGGGAAACCCTACTCGTAAAGAAATATTCTATTACATACAACCGCGTATAAATTTTTCGGGAATAAATAGAGATTTGTAACAACATCAAAAGTTAAATGTTTTCTCCATAATTTTGATGTACTATTTTTTTTATAATCTATCCGGGATTTCAAATCAATGTCTGAGACTGTTAATTGTGCAAAAATAATAATAATAATAATAAGGACAAACTAGACATGAAAGATATAGAAGCATATAGGTGAAACATGTAGAAAAATAATAAAGAAAGAAAAATGACTATGGTTTTATTATTTTAAAAATGTACAAATTATAAGAGATTTTATGCTCTTATTTATAAGTGAATTTAGAGTTTAAAAAAAACGAAACTGAGACACAGAGAGAGCCTTTGTAAATAAATCTGCAAGTTGTGTTTCTTTGCGAAGAATTTCGCAAGTTGTCTTCAGTCTTTAAAACTTCTTCATACATATTCGTCACACTACTCACAACCAGTCCCACAAGGCTTATCGTGCCATCAAGAAACTTAAGAAGAGCAAAAACACTTTAACCAGGAGAATGGACCCAAATTTCTTGAGAAACCAGAGGTACGCAATAAAGCACAACAATGTGACACTGTTAACTCTTCTGATGATGAATAGAAATTTGATATTCTTCTCATATTCTTCATAAATATTCTAGTAGTACTCTTATGCTTGCATTTTCTTCAAGTATTTTTTCTTCACTTTTCCTCTACCCCATCATCTTCTTCAACCAAATTCAATTCAAATATTAAATATCAAACTTTGAATCCTAAATCTCAAATCACCCTCTCTCTAACAAGTTTGTTATCAAAATCAAAAAATAAAAACAAAACACCAAAATCGAAAACCAAACTCCAAAGAACAAGCACCAAACTCCAAACTCCAAAACCATAATCAAAATCCAAAATAAAAACAAAACACCAAAACCAAAATCGAAACGTCAAAACCCAAAACCCAAAATCGAACGCCAAAATCCAAACTCCAAACTTCAAACTAAACCCAAATCAAAATCCAAATCCAAACGAATCCTAACAAATCCAAACGAATCAAAACAAAAACCACTGATCTAAGCAAACGTCAAACAAAATTTGTCTCAAATCTGATCCAAAAAAATCTATAACAAATCGAAGTCCAAAACTAAATCCAATAACCATCAAACGGATCCAAACAAAATCTATACCAAATCCAAATCCAAACAAAATATATATCAAAATGAAAATCGAATTCAAGGTTATACCAACAAAAATATTGTATTGTTCCAATAGTGATTTCTCCCAAACCATAGCATGAAATCACAATTCAACGAGAAATATTAAAGGATTAGATGTATAGAACACGTTGTCCAAAATTTAGCAAAAACCGACACCATTTTCCTCTCCATTGGTTTTGTTATTGTGGTTACACGCTACAGAACCGAAAATTGAAAATTTTCACCATGAAAGTCGAAAATAATTAATTTTTTCCTTCTTCTGGTGGAAAGCTAAAACAACTGCCCGCCGACACAACGAAATACACAAAAATATAAAATCAAGATCTAAACCTACGCTCTGATACCTGTAGAAAGATGTAAATAAAGAAAGACAACTAAAGTTTTATTTTTTAGAAAGTGTACAGATTACAGAGAGTATAGGCTCTTATTTACAAATAAAACATATAAGCTAATGGGTTTGGGTTTAATATCTCTAACAAAAAAAAAGGATTACCTTTTAGCTGCTAAATCCGAGAACATATGGTAAGCATCTTTTTTAGCACTTGTCTCCCAACAACCTCACAAATATAAAACTCTAATCTGCGACACCTTGTTACAGTTATGAGGGTCATCTAAAATATTCACAACTTTATTCATAACAAAGAAACATAAAATATTATTCTTTCGCCTTGTAATATTATTTAAAGTATGAAAATTGTTAAGGCTGAATCAACTGTAAAATTTTCATACAATGATAAAGCTAGCCATTAACAAATTTCAAGTATTCAACACTAGTTGATTTGGACACATACCAGTTACCTTAAAAATCAGCATTTTTTGGAAGAATAAAAATATAACACCTTCATCAAGAATATAAGTAAAAAAATATTCTATCATTTTCGGCATCTAAAAAGGCTTTACCGGTTTAGAAAGTCAAAAATCAACCCTCCTAAGAATAGCCCAATCCATTTGATTTTCATTATATTCATAATGATAAAAATAATAGTACGAGTAATGAACAGCATGCATCATTTCAGTATTTTCCAATGAACAACTAACATATGGTACATTTTGTATTTTCATAGGTTCAGATGGAACAATGCTAATGCATAATCATTGCAACCATCATCAGTAACAACACTAACGAAAGTTGAAATTGGCTCTACAACCAAGGTTTTCGCCTTAACATTTTTACAGCGATGAATATGAGGTTCTATCATTCTTTTACAACCTGAATTGTCTCTTTCATAACATAATTTTATAATAGAGATTATTATTTTTTACCATTTTGTAAAAATGTGATGCAAATATTAACGAATTAACAGGATAAATAAATCGATAGAGGTAAAAAGAAAGGAAATTCAAAAGCTTTATGTAAGAAAACAACAAATATCATAACTTGATTTTAGAGTTGCAATGCCGATTTTGTAAAAAAAACTTAAAATACCCTTTTGATGTTGTTATAGAGAAAACTACAACTTCATATTTCATCTAATGGTGCAGTTTGATGTTATTAATCAACAAAACAGATCATCTCAACATAAACGGGTAGGATAATAGGATTCTTAATGGCAACACGCATGTGTTCGAGCCACCTTACAAATGTTTTGCCCACATGTAATGTTTCAAAAAAACTTGCACTAAACCCAATATATATATATATATCTTTTGCAAAAAGCTATCTTTTGCAAATTAATAGTTAGTGTTTACATACTAATAGCTATTTTCAAAGAATGCAACTCTTAGCAAGACATATCAAAGAATCAATATTGTTTTTCTCTTTTACTCGACTTTTGTTAGTCCTTCCTACATTTAAAAAAAACATTAAGAGGTTTTTTCATATACCTAAAAGCAATATCGAGAACTTTTAAGTAAATGTGAAGTCTTTTCGATCTCGAAACATTCCCCAATAACTATAGCAATCTGCTACTTGTTAATTGTATTGTTTTTCCCTTGGGCAAATTCAATGGCGACGAAGTATTAATAAGTTATGTTCAGCATAAAGTAATCCAAAAAACACCTCAAAGGTTTGTTCTATTGGGAATATGGGTACCGCATATTTAGCCTCCGTATATAAGTAATAAATCGATAAAGGTAAAAAGAAAGGAAATTCAAAATATTTATGAAAGAAAACAACAAAGATCATAAATTGATTTTAGAGTTCCAACGCCGATTTTGTAAAAAAAACATAAAATACCATTTTGATGTTGTTATAGAAAGCTACAACTTCATCATTGCCCTTGATCGTATTTCATCTAACGGTGTAGTCTGATGTTGTTAATCAACGAAACTGATCATCTCAACATAAATGGGTAGGATAATAGGATTCTTAATGGCAACATGTATGTGTTCAAGTCAGCTTACAAATGTTTTACCCACATGTAATGTTTCAAAAAAAATGCACTAAGTCCTATACTTATATATATTCAAGAAATAAATATATATTTTAATTGCTCATTGGAAAAGCTATCTTTTGAAAATTAATACTTAGTGTTTACATATTAATAGCTATTTTGGAAGAATGGAACTCTTACCAAGACATATCAAAGAATCAATGTTATTTTTCTCTTTTATGCGACTTTTGTTAGTCCTTCCTACATTTTTTAAAAAACATTAAAAGGTTTTTTTCCTATACCTATCGAGAAATTTTAAGTAAATGTGAAGTTTTTTCGATATCGAAACATTCACCAATAACTATAGCAATCTGCTACTTGTTAATTGTATTGTTTTTCCCTTGGGAAAATTCAATGGCGACGAAGTATTAATGAGTTATGTTCAGCATGAACTAATCCAAAAAATACCTCAAAGGTTTATTCTATTGGGAATATGGGTACCGCATATTTAGCCTATGTATATAAGTAATAAATCGATAGAGTTAAAAAAAAGGAAATTCAAAAGCTTTATGTAAGAAAACAACAAAGATCATAACTTGATTTTAGAGTTGCAATGCCGATTTTGTAAGAAAAAATAAAATACCCTTTTGATGTTGTTATAGAGAAAGCTACAACTTCATCATTGCCCTTAATCGTATTTCATCTAACGATGCAGTTTGATGTTGTTAATCAACGAAACAGATCATCTCGACATAAACCAGGTAGGATAATAGGATTCTTAATGACAACACGCATGTGTTCGAGCCGCCTTACAAATGTTTTGCCCACATGTAATGTTTCAAAAAAAAGTGCACTAAGTCCTATAGTTATATATATATATATATATATATATATATTCAAGAAAGAAATATATCTTTTAATTGCTCATTGGAACAGCTATCTTTTGCAAATTAATAGTTAGTGTTTAGATATTAATAGCTATTTTGGAAGAATGAAACTCTTACCAAGACAGATCAAAGAATTAATATTGTTTTTCTCTTTTACGCGACTTTTGTTAGTCTTTCCTACATTTAAAAAAAAAAGGTTTTTTCCTATACCTAAAAGCAATATCGAGAACTTTTAAGTAAATGTGAAGTCTTTTTTATCTCGAAACATTCACCAATAACTATAGCAATCTGCTACTTGTTAATTGTATTGTTTTTCCCTTCGGAAAATTTAATGGCAACGAAGTATTAATAAGTTATGTTCAGCATGAACTAATCCAAAAAACACCTCAAAGGTTTGTTCTATTGGGAATATGGGTATCGTATATAAGTATTAAATCAATAGAGGTAAAAAAAAAAGGAAATTCAAAAGCTTTATGTAAGAAAAAAATAAAGATCGTAACTTGATTTTAGAGTTGCAATACCGATTTTGTAAAAAAAACTTGAAATACCCTTTTGATGTTGTTATAGAGAAAGCTACAACTTCATCATTGCCCTTAATCGTATTTCATCTAATGGTGCAGTTTGATGTTGTTAATCAACGAAACAAATCATCTCAACATAAACGGGTAGGATAATAGGATTCTTAATAGTAACACGCATGTGTTCGAGCTGCCTTACAAATGTTATGCCCACATGAAATGTTTCAAAAAAAATTGCACTAAGTCCTATAATTATATATATATATATATATATATATATATATATTCAAGAAAGAAATATATCTTTTAATTGCTCGTTGGCATTGCTATCTTATGCAAATTAATAGTTATTATTTACATATTAATAGCTATTTTGGAAGAATGAAACTCTTAGCAAGACATATCAAAGAATCAATATTGTTTTCTCTTTTACTCGACTTTTGTTAGTCCTTCCTACATTTTTAAAAAACATTAAGAGGTTTTTTTCCTATACCTAAAAGCAATATCAAGAACTTTTAAGTAAATGTGAAGTCTTTTCGATCTCGAAAATTCCCCAATTGGTGTGGATAATAATTGCCTAAGGGTAGGCTGGTAATTTTAAGTGGAGTTTTAAGGTGGTGTGTGGATGTTTAACGGTTAGAGTAGAGAGTAGAGAGATGATTAAGCAGCTTGGCCGCAGTTAATTCTCATTACCCCTAGTTAATGCGGGTGGTTAGGTATTTATAATGTAATGTTTGAGCCCTTATGGGCTTTCGGGTCATGTTTAATGGACCCGGGTCATGTTCAAAGACCCATGAGCTCTAAGTAGGAGAGCAAGTAGCTTAGTCAAGAAGTGTTTAGGTTTTTTAGTACTTTTGTCATAGTTCGAACAGCCTTAAGTTCACAGCGTTCACAGAATTCTGCCCGGTCCAAATGACCTGTTCGATCCCTGCCCATGTAACATGTCCGGTATTCGGAGAGACTAGACCGATTTGCCCTTGTTCAGGGAGCATGCTGAATTCGGACTCATCAGGAGCCCCTTTTTTAGGTGTTTAAGCAAGTATTCTTGCCAAAGAACTGAAAAACAGTCCGACGTTAGAAGTGGTTTTCAACCCTGACAGATCTATGGGTATACCCGGACAGATTAAGCTTTCACGAATTCAAAACGGTTTTTGTCAGTGTTAGTGGGACACGTGTTGCTCTCTGATTGGTTACTCCAGCCGTTTTTTCACCTTGAATTTCGCACCACCTTCTTCAACAAGTAACCTCTTTAATTACAAGTAATGACATCAGCGCCGTCTTTTAATCATTGCCAAACTTTTCGAATTCTCCTAGGAATCAACTCCTTTTTTCAGATTTACTATAAATTCAAACTCATTTTCCACTGTTTTACCATCTCTTTCACATTCACTCTGCAAATTTACTCAGAGCTTTCTCTCTCTAAAGCAAAGGTTTCTGGGTAGTTTATGTTTGCAGCAAGAACAGCACTGATCAAAGGTGGGTGGCTCAATCTTTCGGAGTTGGAAAGAGCACAAAAAGTTGAGAAGGAGAGACGAATAGCAGTAGGGCTACCTTCATCACCCGCTGATAAACCAGTCGCCTCTGTTACTGAGTCAGATCGAGGCTCATCTTCCTCCAAAGGTATTAAGCCTAAAAAACTCTTTCAATCCACCCTTTCGCCCATAGTCTCTGGTTCCTCAGTTCAGGAGTTAGTACCTGCTGTTGAGCCAGGAGTCACAGTTACAAGTGTTAGGAAACCTTCTCCGTTTATTGCAATGGGGTCTGACACAGAGCACTCTCCGGAGAAGCTGGTGGTTAAAAGGACAAGCCGGCTAGTCAAAGGGATAGCCTCCAAGAATACTCCCTCCAAATCGGGGGCAAAAAATAGTGGCTCTGGGTCTGGAGTGCCCATCAGAGCTCCCCGGGAAAGACCATCTGGTCCGGATGCCAGCAGTCCGGTACCTCCAAGAGAAACTTCTGCCTCTGAGCCCCAGCCTGAGGTAAGAAGTCAAAGAAACACAGAAGGCCAGCAGTCCGGTAGCCAGGCTGAGCCAATCGTTAACCCTCCCCGGACCACTACCACAGACATTCCCCCAACAATTATGGAGGAAAGAATGGAGGACTCTGCTGAAGAGGTCCCTTTTGAGTCTGAGTCCTCCGGCCAGACTGAAAATGCTGCTGCTGCCAAAAAAGGCAAGGAAAAACTGTACTTAAGGCATCCGGACCTGCCAGAGTGCCTTGAAGAGAAGGTGGGGCCATGTTTCCACAGAGTTGAGCTCAAATATCTTTTGGCCTTACAGAAGACCAAGTATGCATTCATCCACGCTTCTGACCTGGGGCGAATGCGCACAAAATGGGGGATCCCATAAAATGTAAAGATAAGGATCCCCATAGATCCGGAGACCCCTATGGATTGCAAGAGGAACGAAATAGTCTTTTTTACAGAGCTATTTAATTGGGGACTCAGGTTCCCACTGGACCTGGAGATCGTTCGATACTTCCACCTGGTGAAGCTCTGCCCGAGCCAGCTGAGCCCCAATGGCTGGTTTACTCTGATGTCATGTATCATGGCATCTAGGCTGTCCGGGATCCCTCTCCCTATGGAAGAGTTCGCAGCGGTGGCCAACCTTTGCAAGCATCACCAATTTCCCTTCTACCATTTCAACATGGGGAACGATTTCAAGGCTGTTGATGATCTCTTGGAGTCAGAGAGCAAATGGAGGAGCCAATTTCTGTTCGTCAGTGGCGCTTGGGAAACTAGAAAGAAGATCAAGGCCGGAGAGAACCCAAGCCTCCTCAGGAGTAGGTGGAGGAGCGATCGTAAGTTCCTTACTTAAATTTTTTGTCCATTTTTATTTCTTTAAGTTGGCTTAAATTAACTGATCTCTCTTTTGTTTTAATATAACTGCCAAAGGAGTTCGGGGATTATTTGAAGGCCGGACAGGTTACCTGTGGCAAAATCAATGCTTGGGCCGCAGAGAACTGGGAGAATCGATTCCACAAAGCCTTCACCCCTGGAAATCTGGTCAGGTCTTACCTATGGAATACCACAGATCGGAGAGACCGAACCTGGGAAGAACTCTCCACCCAGCCTCCAGAAGATATTGTGCTTAGAAGGTCCCACGAACTAGATGGGACACTCTACCTGCCTGCCCGGGCCAAAGCCCCAAGCAAAATGAAAGGCAGGAGAAAAGGCAAAAAGGTGGCGAGCGATGCTGAGAAGGATGCCCCAGCAGACCCGGAGGGGCCGGCCCAGGTTCAAATTGATGCAGCCCTCTTGCAAGTAGTGGAGCATGAGACCGAAAGGCAGGAAGCAGACCTTCCAAAACCTTCAAGGGCTCCCAAAAGGACTCGCAAGCAAGAAGGTGAAGGTGCTGACCGGGAAGCCAAGAAGAAAAAGACTTCACAAGGAGAGGAGCTTGCTCTCCGGGATCCGGAGCCCTCTTTCCCCACTGAACCCTCTAACCCAACGCTGGCTGAAGAGATCCCAAGGGACTTTCATACCGATGAGGTAGAGGGGGGAGATCTCAACCTCGATGGAGTGGACATCACTGGTCTAGCTGGGCTTGGTGAGTATTTCCTTGGCCTCCCCATAGATGAATTCGTAGGGCCCTACGTTCCTCCACGCAGCTCCAATACGGTCAATTTCAATGGTAAGACTTTCATGGTTTCTAGTGAAAAGGACACTATAGCCCATTTCTTGCTTAGTAATGTGCAGCCAGTTCTTACATTGGAGAGACAAGTCCGGAGTCAGGCAGACACCATCAAAGACCTCAAGTCTGAGAAGGAAAAGCTGTCCGAAGACCTCCGCACTGCTACTACCAATGTTGATTTGCTTAAGGAAGCAAATGAGGAGCTGAAGAGGAATCAAGATGAAAGCAGCACAAAAGTTGCCACCCTAGAAGAAACCATAAAAGATCTTCAGGAGAAGCTGTCTGGTATGGAAAAGGACCTTACTGTCTCAAGGGGAGAAACTACTGCAAAGGAGAAGATCATCACCAACTTGACTACTGACAAGATTGCTCTAGAAAATGCAGTGACCCAGGTTGCTGAGGAGAAAAATGCTTTGTTAAGGGACCAAGAGGCCACAATCAATGCCAAGATCAACGCCTATGCCAGGGAGATGATTAAAAGCGAAGAGTTAATGATTCAAAGGGTAAAGTCTGATATGGTTCTCCTTTTTCATGAAAAATTTCTGAAGAGGACCCTGGGGGACTTATGGCTCTATGTGGATGATGATGACCTTCCATTTTATACAATGGTCGAGGAGGATGGAATTTCCAGTTGGTCTTCATCTGATGATGAAGAGAGGACCGAAGAGAGCCCTGGTGAAGAGGAGAATGATCCCAAGGGCAAGAAAGTAGTCGAAGCGGGGAGCGACTCTAAGGGTAAGAAAGCAGATGAAAGGGAGCCATCTTCAAAGGCTCAATCTTAATTTATGGTTTACTTAGTTTATTTTTTATTCAAACTAAAGTCCTTGGAAGGCCAAGGCACTCTTTTTTGTTGTGGTGTCCGGTATTTGTTCGGACAGGTTTTTTGTGATGTATCCTGACTTATTCGAAAGTCCTTGGAAGGCCAAGGCAATTTTAAGTTGTTCAATGAATATTTCTGTTTTGCACAAGCATCATCTTCTTTCATTGTTTGTTTTAGTTTAAATAGCTAGAGTTTAAGTAGTTTTTAGTTATTGCATTGTGAGAGTGTTTAAATTCTCCGGCTAGAGTTTAAATAGCCCTTAGATCTTTCAGTCCGGGTAGTATAACAAGAGATAGAACTTTGAAAATACTTAGAAAATTTTGAAGAAGGCATCGAATTTTATTCAACCATCCGGACACCTCACTAAAACCTCCCCGTGCCACCAGGGAGGAAAGAGTATGCCCCAAAATATTTACATGGAAGTTCAAACAAGTAAATATTTACACAAGTGTTATTCCAAATACATCCAAAGATGCTCAATATTCCAAGGATGAGTTGGAACCCTGCCATCTTTATCTTCCAACCAATAAGTTCCAGGCTTGATTCTTTCAACCACAATATACGGACCCTCCCAGGTAGGGGCCACCTTTCCGAAGAGCTTTTCTTTAGTGTGTAAGAAGACCTTCCTTAATACTTTGTCCCCTGGTTGGAAATCTCTTATTTTAACTTTAGAAGCAAACCTGCTTCTCATCAAGCCCTGATAGTGTGCAACTCTAAGGCGAGCTTTAACCCGTCTTTCTTCTATCAAATCAAGTTGATTTTTGATGGCCATCTCATTAGCGTGTCCGGAGAAGTTGTGAACACGAAAGGAAGGGAGTGTCTTCTCTATGGGGGCTACTGCATCCATTCCATAGACCAAGGCGAAGGGTGATTCTTGTGTTGCAACCCCAGGTGTTGTCCGGTAGGCCCACAAGACTTCTTGTAAATAACTAGGCCACTTCCCAGCAGTCCCTTCCAGATTCTTCCTTAAACCGGACAGTATAGTTCTATTAGCCACTTCAACTTGCCCATTAGCTTGTGGGTGGAAAGGTGAAGAAAAACAATGCTGTATACCCCTTAAGGCACAGAAGCTTTCCATTTCTCTATTGTCAAACTGTGGCCCATTGTCTGTTGTTATTTTCTGTGGGACACCAAATCTGCAACATATGTTGGACAGAATGAATTTTATGACAGCTTTTGATGTTGTCCCTGCCAGGGGAGCTGCTTCTATCCACTTTGAGAAGTAGTTAATGGCCACAATTATAGTTTTACGCCCTCCGGACGCCACAGGGAGAGGCCCTACTAAGTCCAACCCCCATCGAGCAAAAGGGATGGGCTCAGAAATTGACTCCAAAGGAATGGCTGGTACATGAATTTCATTGCTGTACCTTTGGCATGGGTCACACCTCCTCACCAATTCCTTAGCATCTGTCATAATTGATGGCCAATAATATCCGGAGAGTAATAATCTTCTTGTTAAAGCTCTAAACCCACAATGGGCTGATCCCTCACCATCATGCAATTCAGAGAGGACCACTTGTGACTCATCATCCCCCAAACAACGCAGGAGAGGTTTACTATAGGATTTTTTGTACAACACTTCTCTCAATATAATGAAACCACGAGCCTTGTGTTTCAATGTTCTGGCTTGTGATTTATCTGAAGGTACAATACCATCGGACAGATATTGTATGAGAGGAGATCTCGAGTCTTGAGGCTGTTTTACTTGTATTTCAAAAACTTCCTCTTCTTCACCCTTACTAAGTTGAATAGAAGGGCTTTCAAGCACATGGATCCATGGGTAAGACTCCGTATATGCTATTTTTGCCAATGAGTTTGCTAGCTCATTTTCTGAGGAGGAGTAAATATTTCACTAGTTGCTCCTTTCTAGCCTCAGATTGACCTAAGGTATGATGGATAAGCAATTGGGAGTCACTTAGCAGTTTGACCCTCTTAGCCCCACAGATGTAGGCTAACTTTAACCCAGCTATAGCTGCTTCGTATTCGGACTCGTTATTAGATGCCCTGAAAGCAAAACAAATAGCTTGGTACATATTATCTCCATATGGGGAAGTTAAACATATTCCTGCACCACATCCCATAGTGCTAGATCCACCATCTGTTCGGACGATCCACACTTTCTTGTCTTTTGTATCAGTAGCTTGCTCTGAATCCCTATCGGAGTGGAATTCAACCAAGAAATCAGCCACAGCTTGGGCTTTTACTGCTGTCCGGGGAGCAAAGTCTATGTCGAAGTCCCCCAATTCTACTGAACACTTAGTCATTCTGCTCGAAATGTCTGCTTTTTGAAGGACATTCTTTAAGGAAAAAGAGGTCCGGACGATGATAGGATGAGCCTGGAAATAAGGCCTCATCTTTCTTGCAGCTATTACCAGAGCTAATGCCAACTTTTCAAGTTTCAAGTAACGTCTCTCAGCATCTATCAAGCTCTTGCTGACGTAGTACACTGGGTGGGGATATCTATCGACCTCTCTTACCAGCACAGCACTGATGGCACAACTTGAAACTGCCAAATATATGAAGAGAGTCTCCCCATCAACTGGTTTGAACAAAGTTTTGGGGGAGGACATGCGTTTCTTGATCTCACTGAAAGCCTCATCACACTGTGGGGTCCAATCGAATCCCTTTGCACCCTTCAAAGTTTGAAAGAAAGGAGCACACCTGTCCGAAGACCTAGAGATAAATCTGTTTAAGGCTGCTAACCTCCCCGTTAACCGCTGTACTTCTTTGACGTTTCGAGGAGGTTCCATCTGGAAAAGAGCATTCAGCTGGTCCGGATCAGGCTGTATTCCATGCTCACTTATGATATAGCCTAGAAACTTCCCGGACTGCACTCCGAAGACACACTTTTCAGGGTTTAACTTTAAATTCACTTTTATCAAGTTCGCAAAAGTTTCTTGGAGATCGGATAAGTGTAGCTGCTTATCCATACTTTTCACCATCATATCGTCAATGTAAACCTCCATATTTCTTCCAATTTGATCAGCAAATGCCTTGTTGACTAACCTTTGATAAGTAGCCCCAGCATTTTTCAAACCAAATGGCATCACCTTGTAGCAATGTAGACCCCTGTCAGTGACAAACGTAGTATGCTCTTGATCCTTTGGATCTACTTGAATCTGATTGTACCCGGAGAAGGCGTCCATAAAGGAAAGCAGTTTGTTCCCAGAGGTAGAGTCTACTGACTAATCTATCCGGGGGACCGGATACAAGTCTTTTGGGCAAGCTCTATTGAGGTCTGTGAAGTCAATGCACATGCGCCACTTGCCATTCTTCTTTTTCACCAGGACGGGATTGGCAGTCCACAAAGGGTATTGAGATTCTTTAATGTGCCCCATCTTTGTGAGTCTGTCAACCTCTTGTATAATGACATCAGCCTTTTCTTTTGAGAAAGCTCTTCTTTTTTGAACTGGTGCTACATCTCTCCGGACAGATAGGTGATGGGATATCACTTCTGATGGAACTCCAGTAACATCAGCATTGCACCAAGCAAAAACGTGTTGATGGTCTTTCAAAAATTTCAACATTTCTTTTTTCAACATTGGTGGCATCTTGGACCCTATCTTGACACTCTTGCCTTCTTCCAAACAGTGCGTTTCAACCTCTTCGATTGGAATCAACACCCCATGGGTCTCTCTGGGGTCATCAATTTCACCCTCACCCCCAGAAAGGCCCTCAAACTGCTATTGATCATTTATACGGACTGCCCCCAGCGTTCGAGGAGCCAGTGCAGTGGCATAGCATTCTCTTGCAATCTTTTGGCTGCTCCGGACAACCCTAACCTGTCCCTGAACAGCATACTTTAAGCACTGGTGGACTGTTGAAGCCACCGCATGCATCCTAGAGAGACAAGACCTCCCTAGAATAGCATTATAGCAAGTGGGACAATCCACCACAATAAAGAGTATTCTAACCATTTTATTGAAAGGGCCCCTGCCCAATAACACCTCTTCTTCGAATTCTCCGATCACATCGGCTGAGCTGCCCGTGAAGCCCACGATTGACCTGTCCGACTTTTGAATCACAGCTGGATTTTTCATTTTCTTATAAGTGGTTAGGAAAAGGATATTGGCTGAGCTTCCAGTATCCACCAGGATTCGCCTTATTTCATTGCCCCCTATAGACGCTCCTATGACAACAGCATCCTCATGAGGGCCAGCAATGTCTCTCAAATCATCCTCATCAAAGACAATGAAGGAGAATGAGTTCGGTGACTGATAAGATGTCATGCCTCCTTCTAGCTGGGAGGCTAAATTATGAACATGCCTCTTTCTCGAAGAAGCAGTAAGAGCTGTCATAGTGTCCCCTCCGAAAATTGTAATCGACTCAAAAAACTTAATGAGCCCGGAGACCGATCTAGAACACTCCTCAATAGCACCCACTCTGTTTCGAGTTGGATCAGGATCCAAGTATTCAGATTCCACATCAAACCTTTTAACTATAACTATGGCCCCCTCCGGGGCAGCATTACTTGGACCAACCCGGTGAGTGTTGTCAGGCCTGTTACCTCCTCTTCTTTTAACGTATGCTCCCAACTTCCCCCTTTTAATCAGGTTTTGAACCTCTTGTTTCAGTGCTATGCAATCATCAGTGGTATGGGCAATATCATTGTGATATTGGCAAAAAGAGTTGTTACGATGCTCTCTATGAGACTGCAAAGTTGCTGGTCTCCGGTAATGTACTTCATCTTTTGTTTTATCAAAGATAGTGGCCACACTTTCTTTTAACTCTGCGAACCACTCCGGTTGGACCCATAGCCCTCTTTTGTTTCTGGATTGTTGACTTTGAGCAGGAGCAGCTGGCTGAGACTGAGCTTTTGCCTTACCATGCCCCTGTCCGGTTTCTCTTGCTTTGTTCCCGGACTGGTTTTGATTTGGAGTTGGTACCACTGGGGTGGATCTTACCTGCCGGTGCACCCGGGTTTTCTTTGTTTCATCGACGTTTATTTGTTTGCCAACCTGATTCAGCAACCCTCCCCATGTCATAGCCTTCTTTCTGGTCACCGAATCAGCTAGATTGCCTGGGTTCAAACCCTGTCTCAGGGATGCTATTGCTACCTGTTCAAAGCAATCAGCCAACCCATTCTTTGTATTCACAAAGCGGCTTATGTATTCTTTTAAGGATTCATTTGGCTCCTGGGCACAATGGATTATGGTGTCTCCATTGCCCTTCAGCTCCTTACTCCCTACGAACTGCCTTCGGAAGGCCACCCAAAACGTATCGAAATCTTTAATACAACCCTGAGGCAGGCTGTTGTACCATTTCAGAGCACTCCCCGTAAACGACTGGGAGAATGCCCTACACAGTAGTTTATCATCGTCATCAAAGTTCATCATGAAGTTCTTGAATTGCTCCAGATGGTTGTCCGGATCAGTACTGCCATCGTACTTCTCCATTTTAGTGCTGTCAAACCTCTTGGGGAGGTTTCCGGACAGGATTTTAGAGGACAGTGGAGACTGCCTCCAATTCCTTCCACGACTGAACACAGTATCCTCATTGGGAGTTGCAAAGATACCTGGCTCATCGTGGAAAGCAAAGGGATCCATCAGCATCCGGTCCACATGCCTCCGGCTATGAGATGATCCCTTACCAATATGCTTTTTCATTCTTCCATGGTGGTCTCTTTTTCTTGAGTATTTCTTAACCTGATTTTGCTTTTTCCTGGTTCGACCCTCATCGCTGCTAGAGGACAAGGATTTTTCATTTCCCTCGCTGTCCGAAGAGCTACCTGAAGATTCTGAGCTCGAGCTAGAACTCTCCACAGGCTTGGAACGGTGAGACTTTTTGGAACTAGCATGAGTCTTTTTGGTGCTCACATAAGTTCTAGAAGCCTCATGCTCTCTGGGGTTATCGGTATGATGAGCAACCGATGCTTTGGATTTTTCTTTCACGCCCATCTTGGCCTTCTCAGCCCTCAGAGCTTCTATTTCACACTTTAGCCTGTCACGCTCTTCGACAGTGTACTCATCGTTCTCCTCCACCACTTCAAGCAAAGCCGGTGGAAGCTCTGGATTGTCCGGATTCATACGGACAGAATTTCTTGGCAGGTTTTGAATGCTTGATTCAGGCACCTTTCTCCTCCCACTGTGGTCGCCAATTTGGTGTGGATAATAATTGCCTAAGGGTAGGCTGGTAATTTTAAGTGGAGTTTTAAGGTGGTGTGTGGGTGTTTAACGGTTAGAGTAGAGAGTAGAGAGATGATTAAGCAGCTTGGTCGCAGTTAATTCTCATTACCCCTCGTTAATGCAGCTGGGTCGCAGTTAATTCTCATTACCCCTAGTTAATGCGGGTGGTTAGGTATTTATAGTGTAATGTTTGAACCCGGGTCATGTTCAAAGACCCATGAGCTCTAAGTAGGAGAGCAAGTAGCTTAGTCAAGAAGTGGTTAGGTTTTTTAGTACTTTTGCCCATGTAACCTGTCCAGTATTCGGAGAGACTAGACCGATTTGCCCTTGTTCGGGGAGCATGCTGAATTCGGACTCATCACCAATAACTGTAGCAATCTGCAAAATATACTGATCTTTCTTTTCATGTTTAATCGATGTGGGATGTGGAACTTTGATCGAACCTAGCATGTTCGGTTAAAAGAGAATAAACTCATCCATAAATAACATCAATGTATTACAAACCTATTATGAATTTCACCGAAAATGGCCGTGATACAGTTTATTTATACCTTGAAAAATGACATTCGCCTAGAACATATAAACGTATAAACCAAGCTTCAAACAAACACTCACGGATTAAAACAACAATATTTCATATTAAATAATTCAAAAATTAGTATTTTTTTATTCTCCCACAAAAAGTAAAAATTAGTATTTTTTTATTCTCCCACAAAAAGTAAAAAGCTATTGATAATATTATATATTGTCTGATTAAAAAGTCCAAGCTTTAAAAAATTGAAATCCATTCGACTAATCTGTTTTACATAAACAAAAGTAATAGTCCAAAATTTATTCAACTATAAGCCAAGTAGTATTGGGTTGTATAAAAAAAAAGTACAAAATATATGCATATATATTATAATATACAAGAAGGTCAGGAATAAAAAATCTAATTCGTTATAGATAAAGTTTAAAATTTTAATTGTCTGATTTATTTATTAAATAAAATATTTTTTAAAAATTCTCAAACACTAAAAGACAAATGGAAAGTAAAAAATGCGGCGACGAAAGTCTAATTTTAATTTTAAAAGTAATTTTTATTCTTAAACGAAATTGAATTAGTTGGGTTTGAGTAGAATATTTCTTAAAAAAAATCTAAATCCATCCAACAAAATGTGATGGTATACAACGATGAATATAAACCACCAAAATAGTGAAAATATAATTTTTCCTTGAAATTGTAAAACAAAAGAGGATAAGACCAAGATAATGACAAATAGTATTTTACTCTGTATGGATCCTTTCAACCTTTTGAAGGGTTCTCATTGACAAATGACAATATATAAAAACCAAAATACAAATGGTTTTTGTATACAATCACTTATGGTACATGGCATTGCAAGCTCACAAATTGCTTAATGCTGCTGCTACACTAAAATACTCAAAGAACCAAATTCCTTTGCTGCTGCTACACTTAAATACTCAAAGAGCCAAACTCCTTAACACGCTATATCTCGTTCAAGCTCAAATTATGAACCAGACATCAGCAAAATAGGAAAAGAACAATAAAGTGCCGCTCAACAGGAAGTTGCAGATGGTTCCGTCGACCATTTCCATACTCTGACCTGACCAGATCCATCACCGGTGAAAAACAGGCCGCCAGGACCAATCTGAATTGTCCGAACCTGATCTTTTGCAAAAATTTTGCCTCTTTCCGAAAACCTAATTCACAAGAAGTATAAACACTATAACGAAGAATTCGACCCAACTCAACAATTCAAAAGGTAAGCGTCGATTTGAAACTCACGAAGGTAAGTCATAGAGGCGGACAGAGTCGTCATTACACGAGCACAGTAATACCGGCTTCGCTTCTCCATCATGCATCCCACACAGGGAAAGTAAACCCTGATATAACCACCACTCGTTAAATCAGTGTACTTCAAACCGCATGAACTTGTGTAACAACGGATGCATTGTAGAGAGTATTTAAATAGACAGATAATGTGTACAGACAAAATCTTGAAAGTGGATGCAAAAGTCTAATCATGGAAGAAAGATACTAAGCTAGTGGGAGCGAGAGTTATTGATCTTAACTCAAATATTGATCTTAACTCAAATATGAGGAATTTATGACATAATTTTATAACATTATATTTTTTAATCGAAACATACATGTTCTTCGGTGTGAGTGAATGTTACTTCTAGATTTCCACTTTCTGTGGCAACCCAAACCTGCCCAAACATCAAATTGCAATCAAAGGGAGCAGAAAATGCAAGATGGATAAACAAATGAGAATAATAAAGACACAAACCTTGATTGTATTGTCCAATGAACACGATAAAAGAAATTGTTCCCAGCAAATAAGAGAAGTAACGACAGCACTGTGATCTTGAAGGGTTTGTATACATTGTAGTGTTTCGAGATTCCAAACCTAATAAGATAATCAGTTATATCATCACGAGGGCTCAAAATCACTTGTTCTAGGCAATAATAGCATGATCTAGCAGAATAATGACTAACTTTTATAGAATGGTCCATGGAACCAGAGTAGAGTCGATTGGCTCCAACGTATAATGAAACAACTCCACGAGTATGGCCTCCAAGTGATGCTGCTGGTTCAAAGCAGTTAGTAACAGCATTAAATCTCCATGCCAAAATCGAACCATCCTGCGGAGGATATAACATGTTCAAAATTCATCACATTGCATCTGTATAAAACAAATCTGCAAGCATATGTGCACAAGGACCACTACTAAACTGAATTCATGCAGCCTCTCACTTGCCATCTCTACCTAAGCTGAGTGTTTAACGATTGGCAGGCAGGTAATTCTTTTTATTCAAGTTTTTATTAGGCTTTCATCTTTGGAGTAAAAATGTATCAAACTTCAAAAAATAAAATACTCTACCAAAATAGAGATTCGGGATACCCAATGCACATAGTCACAGAGAGAAAATCAATACACAGTTTGACAATTGTATAAACAGGAGATGTATGTTCGCGACTGAAAGTAAAAGGGCACACCTAATACACGCACGGAAAATGTTAAGTATGGTCACCGAGATGTGATAAACTCACACAAACGCTACTAATATTTAGGCTGTTTTGAAGTGTAAACAGGAGAGAACGGCCCTTAAAAAAATGCAGTGAGGAGAGATATATAGACTGTTTAGAAGTAAACAAAGTTAATGTTCTTGAAATAGAAGAAAGAGGTTGATATTTTTAAAAGAAATTTGAAAGAAAAAAGAGAAGAATTCTATATGGGATATCAAAAGACAAAAGATACCTATTGAACTGATTAAAAGTTAAGATTTATACATTGGAAGAATTGGCTGTTATAAGATATCCAATACAAAATATATTACGCAGTGAAGGTTTTGGATTTGGTTCAGCTATCCAATTTAGTTGAGTTTGGTCTAGCTTCTGAAAAAATGTAAACAAGAGTGAAAGCATTTTGGTTTGGTTTTCGGTTTGTACCCAATACAAAATATATCATTAAGTGACGCTTTTTTGGATTTGGTTCAGCTATTGGAATTAGTTGTGCTTGGTATAGTTTCTTAAAAAAGTAAAGCGAGGGTGAAATTGTTTTTGACTTGTTTTTGGTTTCTAAGTCTAATTACCCCCTAACACTTGCAGCAAACAGAGATAAAAAAATCTTGGCTAGATTTACCTGTGTACCAGCAAAGAGCAAATCATTTCCAACAACCATAGCATACACTTCGCCCACAGGTCCAGTAAGAGTAAGCTCGGCACTAGTTTGGGTATTCCATACCTGCAACACCATCATTGGTGGCAAACACAAATATAAATACAAAGAGGAGGAAACATGATTAAAATCAGTACAAGATACAACAAGTACCCCAAGGCTTACCTTGATAGTGTTTCGCATACCAACAAATAGCCAAGGGCCTTCACTTATCATGCAACCAGCTTCACCACCAAGAGGAATCACGCCCATACACTATAAATGCATCCAACAGACGAGTTAGAATACATGGTAACATAAAGCGGAGAGCTAAGCTGATTGATTGCTGGATTTATCAAACTGAAACAATCAAATTTCTTTGGTTTTTGTCTATTATATGTTCATAGCATGATCATTGTTATCCATGCGATATACAATACAGGTTTTGTTATGTCAAGCAACGCTAAAACAAAATGAACTACAAATAGACTAA
This sequence comes from Limnanthes douglasii subsp. nivea, assembly GCA_036936605.1. Classification (NCBI taxonomy): domain Eukaryota; kingdom Viridiplantae; phylum Streptophyta; class Magnoliopsida; order Brassicales; family Limnanthaceae; genus Limnanthes; species Limnanthes douglasii. The sequence continues at coordinate 236,139,245 of JAUPFV010000001.1, read as the reverse complement.
GATAAGTGAGAACCTGGCCCGAGACACAATCCCAAGCTTTCAAAGTCTCATCTTTACTGGCAGTGAAAAGCTTATCAGACCCTGACGGCAACGCAATCCCACTAACAAGCTGCAACCAAAACAATAAAAATCTCCAAAAGAAAACAACTAAATAAACCATACAATAAAACAACTCATCACCTTCTGGTGCCCTTCAAGCTGCGTCAAGAGAGAGAAATTATCGCCCATACTCCAAGAATGCAAATATCTACACTTATCCGCATATTTGCAGCTTCCTTGAACCCAAAAATTACAAACTGTGTCGGCCTTCGTCCCCACCCGGCTCGGACCGACTCTACCCCAGCTATTCCGGTTAAAACCTGGACCAGTCCGTCTCTGCTGACCGCCATTACTAAACCCAGACGATTCATTTGCGAAGCGTTTTGGTGCAGTGGAGCCGTTAGCGGCAAAGGCCGTTTGGTGCGGTGGAAGCGACACTTCTCTATGCAAAAAGTTGCAAGGCGACCTTGTGCACCTCCCCGCCCGCCAATGATAGCATACTTTTTGATTCGAAGGGATGGAATTCGACGACCCACCGCCGCCACCGAGTCGTTGGAAGACACGCTTGTTGCCTCCGTTAGAGTCTAAATCCATCGCGGTTTCCTATAATTAAGAGCAATCTTCTCTGACACTTGGAATTAGACGAGGTTTAAATCGGGAAACGGATCGAATTCGAAGGTAAAACGAATTGGAGAGGATTTATAGAAACCCTAAATCGGTCTCTCTTTTCCTTTTCTTTGGATTGAGATTGAGACTATAGAAATAGGAAAGATTGAATGAAAGCCTAGGATTAAACTTAGTGTATCTTTGTTGAACTAAATAACACCGGTTTGGATTCGGTGTATCAATTTTGTATCAGTCTGTATCTGTATTCGGGAGTGGAGAGCAAAATTGAAAGAGGAAAACAGGAAACGACCAGGCTTCTATTTCTTTCCATTTCCGTTTTTAACATAGAAAAAAATTGATTTAAAAAGGGTATAAAAAATTTAAATTGAATTGGATAAAATACTACAAACTAGTACTTGGGCTTTGAATAGCGGTTTATGAATTATAGTAGATTTTCAAAAGTTTGATGGTCCTACTATTCATTTTGGTTATATAGAACGATTTTTAAAAGTCCGTTTGTAGTTGTTGGTCTGTCTATTTTGAATAAAGTTAGTTTTATTCGTGTGCTTATTAAGAAGATTAAATTTATTAAAAATATAAAGTCAAATGATTAACTTTATCGAATATGAATAGTTGATGGACTATTTATCATAAAATCGATAGTGAACACACGCAGGAGGATTAACTTTATCTAAACTATATAGTTTATGGATTTTATGGCACTACTAACTTGTAAAAATTCAGAGACTATATGTCACTAAATTTGATAGTTTAGAGACGAGTTATTGTTTAAAACTTACATTTTAATAAACATTAGAAAATTATTATTTCTCGAACATCAAAACATTTATTAGTACTAGTCAATAGTCCTAAAATATATTAGTTTAAATTTTCAAAATATTTTTTATTTTAATTATCAATAAATATTAAAAAGCAAACTTTTATTTACCTACAATTAGTTATTTAAAACTCAATTAGAGCTTTCAGAATTCGGTCTATTTTAAATAGTTACATTATGTCTTTTTCATTTTATATTTTTTAACCTTATGTTTACTTTAGTTTTCTTTTCATGTCTTTTCTTTCATTTTATATTTTTTAACCTTATGTTTACTTTAGTTTTCTTTTTATGTCTTTTCTTTTATCGGTTTTATCATTTTATTATTTTTTAGTTTAGATATATACAAATTGAATGGGAAGGTTCTGAAGAAAATTCTATTAGGTTCTGGTACTAATTCTCGCCGGATCTCTGGAATGATATGAATGCTCATCTGCGTTATCTTTTAAATCTGCACCATCCCTGGATCAAGAAAGAAATCAGATGAATTTCAACTTCCCTCCTCTGAAATCATGAAAACCTGGTGACATGTTCCAACTAAAAACAAACAATCAATGTTGTGTGATGTCGTATGATAATACTAATGTAAGAATTAACCCATCCTTCAAAACCACACATATACTGCTAAACAGAGTCGTGGAAATGGGGTTTCAAATCGCAAATCATTTGTTGATCTATTTAAATCGGATGTTAAAGGTATCAATCACGATAGTTACTCCATAATCAAGAAGGGTGAGATAAAGAAAATTTAGATTCAAACGCAAGAAAGATGCTAAGAGGCAAATTCGCCACTGCAAACCTAATTTGGAAATAATAAAGAAGTTTATGGGTAACTTTAATTTTGCAGGTGAGTTCAATATGACTATCTCGGATTATAAACATATTTTTATTGAATTCACTTGCCAATAAGACTTGAAAAATATCTGGAAGCGCAATGTTTGGTTTGGATCTAAAACCATGAGACCCCTAAAGTGGACACCTTTCTTCAATCATAATGTTGAATGTCCCACTACCCCTGTCTGGATCTCTCTACCCAATCTGCCAGACTTCACGTTTAATGAAGATACAATCAAGGTGATAGAAAAGCACTGAGATATCCTTTATCTAATCTGGGTTCTACCTCGAAATAGAGCTAGATTCAACTGTTGTAAAATTTGGTTTGAAATGGATTAATCTAAAGATCTAAGGGACAAAAACTAGATCTGTTTTAGAAATAAAGAATGATTTTGGCAAGAAATTATTTATAATATTAAATCAGATTACTGCCTTAAATGTAATCATCTTGGTAATAAATAAAATAAATGCAAAAACTCTATTCACCAAGAGAGTCGGGTCTCTACAGGAAAGACTGATAGTATGAATTCAGACCAAGAAAATGTACCTGGCAGAATCAAATCGATTGTTGTAAAACCTCCAACTGAAAAATGTTCTCTTGGTCAAGAGAAATAAAAAAGACTACCAATTCAACTATGAAAAGAAAAGAAAAAAAGTCAAAGAAGTCACTAGATCTGAAATAAAAGAATCAACGGAAAGCAAAAACTCTCACTCTATCAATAATGCTATCAGTGGCCCAATCAAATCCATTGATCAGGATTCTGAAATCATTGGCCCAATCAAAGCTAATGATATTGACATAATTTTTGCGTTACACCTTATTAAAAAAGAAGAACTATTTTCTTCCATCAGAGAAACTAACACAATAAATAATTATCTTCATTCTCCAACTAGAGAAGGCACAAGAAGTTTGCAGTGTTCTCCTAGATCTGAAAAGTCATGAAAGGGTAGAAACTTTAAAAAAGTGGAAAGGAAGAAGATTAAAAGACATGAAGGCCATGTAACATCTAAGTTATTGAAAATGAAAGGTGTTAAACCTTTTCACAACTCATCTAAATGACTATTTCCATCATTAATTGGAATGTAAGGGGTTTGGGTAATAAACAGACATTAAGAATACTTAAATCCCTTAAAATATCAGAGAAATAAAGTTTTATGGCTTGACAAGAACCGATGATTACTCAATCTTATCTGGAATCTATTGCAAAAAAAAAATTAGGTTACTCTGGGATATCGGAAATATCAGTAATAAAATTTGGGTAATGTAACTCTGACTTCATTGTCAACACATTAGCAAATGAAGAACAAATGCTACATTTGAATGTTAAACACAATTCTCTTGATAAAGATTTCAGAGTTATCATTGTCTATGGAAAATGTGAAAGAGTGCAAATAAAATTACTTTGGGACTCGATTAAAGTTGCTCATGATCCTTCAAAAGAATGGATATTGCTTGGTGATTTTAATGCAGTTTTGAAACCTGATGAACAGCTTTCTTGTACAACCACCTGTATGAGAAGTATGAACGATTTTAGCAACATGTTAATGGACTGCCATCTAACTGATAGAGGCTTCTCAGGATCTAAATTTACATGGACCAATGGAAGAAAATTGAAGAGGATTGATCAGGTTTTATATAACACTCATTGGTTGAATTACTTTGAGAACACAACCATCAAACACCTGGCAAAAACATGCTCAGACCACACTCCAATCAGTATAACCATTTATATCGATATAGGTCACTTCAAATCTCACTTTAAATTTCTTAATATGTGGGCTAGACATGAGGGTTTTCTCAAGCTGGTTGAAAACATCTGGAAGAAAGAAGAGGGTGGAAATTATATTTAATTTTTCTTAGTCTAAGTTGAAAATCTTGAAAATGGTCTAAAACTATAGAACAAAAACGCTTTTGGGAATAACTTTGATGGTTTAAAGCAGATTGAAGACACTGTAAATTTCCACAATGCCAATTATCAGCAATTTAACTCTCCAAATGACAAAATTCTATTGGAAAAAGCTAAAGCTGACCATCTAGAGTTATTGGCTAGAGAAGAGAGTTAATGGGAGCAAAAAACAAAATTCAAAATGGCTAAGAGGCAATGACAAAAACACAACATATTTTCATAATTTTATAAAAAAGAAACATTGAAGAAATAAGATTATCAGAATCAGGGAATGTGGTATTTGGCTTGATGATTAGGCATCTATTGGAGATTCAGCTGAAAACTACTTCAAGGCCTTATTGACTGATCCTCCTGATCAAAATGAGGGTGTAGATCTGTTAAGCATAATCCCAAATCTAGTCACAGTTGATGATAATAAGATGCTAATGTTTATTCCGGAAGAAACTGAGATTTATATGGAAATAAAATCTCTAAACACAAATGGAGCCACTGGTCTTAATGGATTTAATGGTTATTTTTTTCAAATCTGCTGGAATATAATTGAACAAGATCTTTGTGAAGCTATCAAAGAATTTTTCAGATGGGGCTTTATACGTGCTGGTGTTCATGCTACTTCTATATGCCTAATTCCTAAATTGGATTCTCCAAAGTAATGGAAACAATTCAGACCAATAAGTCTGACTACAATGTTTAACAGAACTACATCAAAATTCATTAATAATAAGCTAGCGGCTCTGCTACCTAAAATCATATCATAAGAACATAGAGCTTTTGTGAAAAACAGAAGCATTCACGACAACATATTGATTACCCATGAACTCTGTTTTGATCTGAATTACAAGACTATAGGAAGCAATATTGTAATGAAGCTAGAATATCAAGAGCATTTGACAAATTTTCTCACAAGTTTCTCCTAAAGATTTTGTTTTCTTTTGAGTTTAATTCTCAATTTTAAGACCTTATTCTCAAGAACATTAATAATGTTCATTCATCAATCATAATCAATGGTGAATTGAAATGATATTTTAAAATCTACAAAAGATCTAAGATATGGAGATCTGTTATCTCCTAGCTTGTTTATAAATACTGAAGAGTACCTGGTTAGAGGGCTTAAACAAATAGTTGCTCTCGATTCTTCATTAAAAATAAAAAACAGAGGAGATAAAAGTGCAACTTTCCTGGCTTTCGCGGATGATTTCATAGTCTTTTGTAATGGGAATTTTTCTTCTATCAACAAGATCAATAAATTCCTGATTCATTATCAAGAAAAATCAGGTCAAGCCATAAAAAAAAAAATCAAAGATCATTGTACCTACTAAGATGACATGTTCTAGAATACACAATTTGGAACAAATTATGGGTTTTAATCACGATTTTCTACCTATGGATTATCTAGGGACTATTATCAACAATAATAACAGAGTTGAAAACTTTGAAAAACTTGTCAGCAACATTAAACAAAGAATTTTGGACTGGGACAATATTCATTTATCGTATGGAGGTAGACCAACGCTGGTTCAAACTGTCCTAAATAAAATCCGTACATATACTTTTAAACATGCTATATTGCCTAAAACAACAATTCAGCGCATCAATACTCTATGCAATATATTCATGTGGGGTTCTACTGAAGCAACAAGAACATATCATGGGCTTCTTGGCCTAAACTCTGCAAACCGTGTGGAGAAGGAGGTTTCAATTTACGGAAGCTTGAAGACATTCATGAAGTTTATTCTTACAAGTTGTGGCTAATATTCAGGGATCAGAAATCCTTATGGGCTAGACTTATATCCTCGATCTACTGCAACACATATCATCTTATCATTGTACTAATTCAAAGAAAATATTCTAAAGTTTGGAGGAGATTATTCAACATCAACGATAAAACATAAACTTATATCTACTAGGATGTCGGAGATGGATCTATGGATTTCTGAGTTGATCATTAGTTAACCTCGAAACCTTTCATTTATTTCAATTCCACTGATGACATAACATGGTTTTTCCCTACTAAAGTTATTGAATATTGGGTTGATGACCAATGGTCAATGGATATGCTGCAAGTTACTTTCTCTACTAAAATACATGAAAATATTAATAAAATATCCTTGCATTCATCCAAAGATTCTATCAAATAAGTTATGTCTGCTACTGGAAATTTTAGCACTAAAGATACATGGAACTCCATCCGATAAAAATCTAACACCTCAGACCTCTTCAAAAGAATCTAGAACACTATTACACCAAAAAATTGTTCTTTCCTGTTGTGGATAGTTATCTACGACTGGTCTCAAAGTGCCAGCATTGTGAAAATGCTGAAACTGTTAACCATACTTTTATTCAGTGTTCAAAAGCCTAGAATTTTTTGTTTTACTTTGTATCAATATTCAACATAATAATCAAAACAAATATGACTTAAACTCACTTACTCAGGAGTTGGTTTTGATCTTCACCAAATGATATGTATATCAGAAATTCTGCCGACTATTATCTCCTAAATTATTTGGTCATTTGGAAAGAAGAATAGCAATATGAATCAATATACTTATGTTAATTCCATGATTGATCATTTAATTCATATAATCTATGGTGTTGACCAAGAAAACATGTTTAAAAGGAAGCATTAGGGAAAAGAATCAAGAATTTCTCATCATTTAGGCTGCTTAAATCACCTAAACAAACCAAGACTGGATATTTTGCTGAAATGGAATCTTCTTAAAGCTTAAATATAAGATAAATTCTGACGGAGCTAGCTTCTATACAAGGGAAGCTAGTGGTGGAGGTCTGATTCGAGATCGTCAAGTAAAAATAATGCTTGGCTATATAATGCTCTATAGTAAGCAATCGTCAATTATTTCAAAGTGCAGAGCTCTGCTAGATGGATGTTTACCCTGCCAAGCAAAAGGAATAACTCAACTGGAGATGAAAACATACTCGAAACTTCTTACTGAGATGATTCTAAGAGGTAATTCGCTTTGGCATATGGATCCTATCACCAAATGCTGCAGATATTTAATAACTTCATCAACGAATATCACTCATATATAACGAGAACAAAACATGGCTGCAGACTTGATCATTAAACACACTCCCAGCAAAGGCTATGGCATGGACTTTGATAAAAACCAAGTTCCTAATAGGCTCAGGGAAATCATCTTGCTAAAAATCCTACATAAGTAAAATGACTCTGAATGACTCACTTGGGAATTCCTGCGCTGGATCTTCCATTTTCAGTCAAATTTCGGTCTTGATTAAGCGGAGTTCATAAAATTTTAGCTTGCTTCTTGGCAAAGTGGAAAATCAATGGACATCGGAGCCTTTCTGGTTAACTGTGTATTTTTCTCATGATTCAGTTCTGGTTCAAAGTGAAGCTTTGGATTCGAGCGGTTTCTCTCTCCTCTTCCAAATTTTGAAATTAATTCAAACCGCATACTATTGAATGTATTGGGTATTTTGAAGGTGTTGCGTCTATTAAAAGACCTTTTTTGTAACACAATTTATATTAATAAAGTTAAAACTAAAGGAAAAAGTTAATTGTATCTTTTGTTGTTTTATTTTTTACGATTTAGATTTAATTATAGTTCCAGATTTTTGGTAAACTATTGAAAGAAAATTATAATGTTAGGACACCTACAAGTTTTTTATTATGAAAATAAAAAAAATTGTGTAATTGCAATTGTGAAAATACGTGCTTTTAATTTGCAAAAATATGTATATTGTAATCAGTATTCGACTTGTGAAATTATGACATTTTTACTTATGGAAAAACTTGATGTTTATCACTCTAAAAAAACATGTATATTTTACTTGTGAAAAAATATTACTTGTGAACAAAATATATCTTCAATTGTGAAAAAATATTACTTGTGAACAAAATATATCTTCAATTGTGAAACAATATGGTGTTCATGACTTGTGAAAATTTATGTATTTTACTTGCAAAAATATGTGTATTTTACTTGTGAGAAAATCTATTTACACTTGTGAAAAACATGTTGTGCATTACTTGCGAAAAAATATGTATTTTACTTGTGAAAAATGATTTTTTCACTTATGAAGAACAAGTTATTTATATCTTGTAAGAATATATATATATTATTTGGGAAAAATGAATTTTCACTAGTGAAAACATGTTGTTCATCACTTGCAAAACTATGTGTATTGTAGTTGTGAAGAACAAATCAGTTGCAAAAAATATGTTGTTCATCAATTGCAAAAATATGTATATTCTAGTGAAGAAATAAATTTCCACATTGAAAAACATGTTGTTCATTACTTGCAAAAATATATGTATTTTACTTGTCAAAAAAAGAATTTTCACTTGTGAAAAATATGTTGTTCATCACTTGTGAACATATGAGCATTTTACTTGTTGAAAAATAAATTTGCACTTGTGAAAAAACATGTTGTCCGCATTGATGAACTCAGAAAATCCTTGGGGAAGTTCAGAAGCAGAAATGTTCGTGGGAGAGGATCGGACTAGGAAATGTTTGTATAAAGTGACATTAAATAACTAAGTTAGTGTTTTGTAGAGAGAGAAAAAGACAAAAGGAATAAATGTAGCAATAATTGACTAACCATTGACCCCTTTCCCAAAAAGGGAATGCCCTTTATATAGTATATGAGGTGGGTAGTAAAATTACATAATTACCAATATAAAAGTGGATTTCTCACCCTCACTCTTTTACTATTTACACACAAGTTCTTGGGGTGCATCATTTAACCCCTCTACTTCTTATGTTTGCTTCGATTTGGTCCTTAATCACTTAAGCTACATGCTTAGTCCTTTGACTTTGCATAATTTTCCTATTAATTACCTATATTTTTCTCCCCTTATCAATAGCCCCCAGTCCTTACGAAGATATTTGAGTGAGGACTGGATTTATTTTCCAGACTCATTCGGATCTTGCGACCTCCTCGAATCTGGATGGTGCTGCTGGATTAAACCTCCTTAGAAGTGATGATCTCATACCTACTCATAATGACCTCACCTAAGTCATCATTGGTTTTGAACTCGTGTGCTTTGTCTTATCGTTACAGATCCAGAGATTTATTTAGATAGTGAGGTTACTTTTGGCCACATGTCGTACCCTAAACCTGATTCTCCAGCGCGTCAATCGAAGCGGTTGGCGACAGGGGAAGCGTTTCAAAGATCCTCTAACCTTTAACCTTTTACCTTCTACTTTCTTGTACTATAAATATTTACTTTCCTCTGAATATAGGTTTTACGATTTTTATATTTCTGCTTATCTTTGAATTGAGAGTATTCGTTCTAGAGAGAGAACGTCCCAAAACCAACTTCACGTTTTGCATTTTCATGCCTGAAGAGTTCATCAACCTCGAATGGTATAAGCTTTGGAGGTGGTTTAATATTTCCAACCAGATCGCTGCTCTTAGACCTCTCGGTGGAAGAGGGTATTCCGCACCTGTAGAAATTTGTGAGTCAAACGTTCGTGACAACTGGTCCCCTATCCGAGAACGCTCTTTTAATCTTGTTACTTTGTCTCCCGGTCAAGCTTGTTTTAGTGATAACAAGGTTGATCCTTCAACGTCTGAACCTCCTTCTGAATTTCCTTCTACAACTTCTCCATTCATAATCATGGGTGATGAAAGAGGAACACCAACTAGTAAGAATACAAAAGAACACATTAAAAGGAAAAGGTCCCCCGACCCAGCAACAAAGTCTGTTCGAATGAAAATTTCTTCTTCAACTACAACTCCTCAAGTGAACCACAGGGGTCACCGCAAACGAATCCAGAAGTGAATCCCAGGAGGTCTTCGACGAGAGGTGGCATCCATCCCTGAACTTCGAGAAAGAAATATGGTTGATGAGCCCGACAACGACCAAGAGCAACCTGATATGGTGGTGGTTGAAGTGCAGCCTCTATAAGCAGTTCGTGCTGCATTTCTCCTCCCAGACCATCCGAGCCGAGCCAAGATGCTTCCTCTCCTCCCCCGAAAACTGCCACTGGTCTTCCCCCTTGGAGCGAGGAAGCTTCCTTAGTGAAGAAAGATAAAAAGAAGAGGAAATTCACAACAGACTTGCCCTCGAACATAGAGGATATTTTAGGAGACAATCTTCGCGACATAGAGTCTAAACACCTTCTTGCGTTGTATAGAGTGAAGTACAAATACTTTCATCCAACTGAGGAAGTAAAGCTGAGAGACCGATGGGGAATTCCCGAGAACATCACGATTCGGTTTCTCACCATTAAAGAGACTCCGTTATCTACTCAAAACAATAAGCTGATCCTTTATAACGAGCTCATGAACTGGGGTATGCGTCTGCCCCTTGATCCCGCAATGGTCGAGTACTTTCATCTAATCGGACTGTGTCCTTCTCAAGCTGGCGCTAACATGTGGTACACGATCATGGCCTGCATCATGGCCTCCAGACTCTACGAGATTGCATTTTCCATGGAATAGCTCATCTATATCTCAGGTGTAGCCAAGAATTCTCATTACCCTTTATAATCTCTTGGTTTTTCCAGACAGTTCAAGGTTATCAAATCATTCTTAGAGGTTGACAAGAAATGAAAACAACCAGTTGTCTTCATATCCGGATTATGGGAGACTGGATTCAAAGATTCCGAAGACCTTCGACATCGGTTGACTTTAAAATGGTCCGGGCAGGGTAAGTACCCTTGTATATTCTTCTATTTTACTGGTCATGGTCTGATAATCCTAATACTTTATTTCAACAGCTATGAAAGGGATTACTAAACCCTTTAAGCGTTATGCCAAAGTTGCCAAGGATATTTTTAAGAAGTTGAGTGCCTGGGCAAGTGAGCATTGGGACCATAAGTTCCATCAAAGATTTCTACCAATGAACTTCGTAAAAAACAACCTATGGAGGTACGACCTAGGTGAGAAAAGGTCCATATCCGAGCTTATGATGCCTCCTCAAAATGATGTCATTCTCAAACGCTTAGAGTGCATAGACAGCGCCAATTACCTTCCTACCCGGGCTCGGGATCCGAGCTATCAACATGCGGACGAACCCGAGGAGGGTGAAGAGGAGACCGAGGAGGATGCTGAGTCGGAGGGTGACGATCCCGAAGAGCAAAAAATTGAAACTTAGAGGGGTCACCAAAATGAAAGTCAGGGCGGTCCCCAAGGTGAAATTCAGGATGGTCCCCAAGATAAAATTCAGGGGGTCCCTAAGATGAGGAAAGGCCACCAGAAGTTCAACAAGAGGACCCAGCAGGCCCTCAGATGATTGAAAGAAGCTGAGAAATCCCTTGAGGTGAGGCCGCTGGTATGGGTGGGGTTGTGAGGCCAAGAAGACTTACTGTTGAGGAAAAACAGAAGAATATGGTTGAAAATGGAGGAGAGAGTGACAACACAACATGTCCGTGGTTGCCTTCCATAAAGAAGATTATAGTTGTCGACTCGGACTCTAGGGCGAATTTGTTCTTCCGAGAAGGAAACCGCAAGAGGAAAACTTAAAAGAAGGAGAATATCCCTCTCCTACCTCAGTTAATTTCGACGTTTACGAGAACGATTACGTCGTGAACGAGCTAAACAAACTACTCCGCGCTGCTCTCCTCCTCGAACGTAAAGTCAACCGCAATGATCGATATAAGAGTGAAGTCCTTCAAAAAAGGATTGAGGTGAAGAAACTGACCTCTCCGAGGTGGCTGAATTGAAGAGTAAGATAAAATATTTAACAAGTGAGCTTGCCAAGCAGTCAGAGATATCTTCCCAGGTAGAGACATTGACTTCCGAGGCAACTGAACTGAAAAAGAAAGTGAAGGAGCTGACCGATGAGCTAGCCAAGACAACAGAATTGTCCACCCAACTAAAAGAGGTCGAAAGCAAACTTTCTATGGAGAAGAAAACTTTTGATGATCGTTTAGCTACCATTACTTCCCTTGAAGCTGAAATTTCCGAGAAAAAAAAACATTTGACGACGAGCGTGAATGGTTCAGTACCAGAGATACAGAACGGGACACTCTGATTGATGGCCTCACTGAGTCTTGTGCAAAAACCAAGGTATACTTCCAGAAAGCAGTCAAAGATATTGAGAAGTTATCAGCAGAGAATGAATCTCTGAAGAAAAACTTTGAGACTGAGCAAAAGAAGCGCCTTGACGAATATGAAAATGGTATTGTCACTCGCCTTGAAGAAAGAGATGCCAACCTGAGGTCTGCTATGGTTCTGGAGATGCATGAGAGGTTTCCGGATTTGCACCTTGGTAGGCTTTGGCTGCGGGTCATAGAGAGATATCGCCCTGCAGGCATCTCTGTGGAGGACTTGGATTCCAACGATGACTCAGAAAGCTCGTCCTCAGAGTCTGATTCCCTGGAAGGCAGTAAGGAAAACTTCGTACCCGATTAGCAAGCATTAAATGTTTCCTTTATTATTTTGTTAACTGTTTGTATCCAGGACCTGCTAAAAAACAAACTTTTGTTATATACAATTTGCCTCCTGTTGTGAGGATTTATGATGGAACAAATCTCTGAGTAATGCTTAACCTAACACATTTCTTCCCTGATTCAGTTTGTCTAATGCTTGTTTTCTATAAATTAAAAAAGATGAATTCTATTGTCCAAACTTTTTTGGAGTATGTTGTGAGTTCAAAAAGATGAACTTTCTTGTCCAAAATGTTTTGGAGTACGTTTTGAGCTAAAAAAGATGAACTTTCTTGTCCAAACTTTTTTGGAGTATGTTTTGGGTTCAAAAGATGAACTTTCTTGTCCAAACGTTTTTTGGAGTATGTTTTGAGTTCAAAAAGATGAAATTTCTACGAATCGTTTTAAGAAGGCAATGTAATTTTATATTTGAGTCGTCTATTAGGGCACCTCATTAAAACTTTCCTGCGCCACCACCTCATTAAAACTTTCCTACACCACCATGGTAGGAAAGAGTATGTCACCGATATTTACATAAACTGATAAATAATATTTACATATTCCACATTCAATCTAAGTAAACTTCGAGGTGCATAATGTTCCAAGGGTGGGGAAGATCCCTCCCTTCTTTATTCTTTAGCCTGTACATCCCCGGTTTTATCTTCTTGGTTACCATGTATGGACCTTCCTAATATGGAGCTAACTTTTCCAGTCTCTTTTCTTTTGTATGAAGGAAGACTTTCCTTGGAACCTTATCCCCAACCTTGAATTTTCTTCTTCTAACTTTTGATGCATACCGACTTCTCATTAAAGTTTGATAGTGTAAAGAGTTTAATTGCGCCATTCTTCTCTTTTCTTATATTAAATCCAACTTGGTGCGCTTTCCTTTATCATTTCCCTCCTCGGAATACTCGCTTAATCTGTATGATATGAACATGGTTTCCGATGGTACTACCGCATCCATTCCATAAACAAGTGCGAATGGCGACTAGTGTGTTGCGGCCCGAGGAGTGGTCCTGTAAGCCCATAAAACTTCTTCCAAGTAATCCATCTATTTCCTAGTTTACCCTCTAGATTCTTCCTCAGCCCATCTAAGATTTTCCGATTAGTTACTTTGACATGGCCATTCGCTTGAGGCTGGAAGGGCACTGAGAAGCACTTTTGTATCCCTCTGGAGGCACAAAAGGCTCTCGTCTATTTTTTATCAAACTGCAGGCCGTTATCCATTGTAATTTTCCTTGGTAACCCAAAGCAACAACAAATGTTAGAGATGATAAATCTGATCACATCTTTCGCTCTTGTTCCTGCTAACGGTTCAGCCTCTACCCACTTGGAGAAGTAATCCACCGCAACAATGATCGTTTGGCGACCTCCTAAGGCCATTGGGAGTGGTCCGACAAGGTCGATACCCCATTGGTCGAAAGGCAAGGACTCTGATATTGATTTGAGGGGAACACCGGGCATTTAGATCGAGTTAACAAATCGTTGGCAAGTATCGCATTTCTGTACTAACTCTTTTGCGTTCGATGATATGGTCGGCAATAATAACCAGCCAGAAAAACCCTTCGTATCAACGTTTTGTAACCGCAGTGTGCAGAACCTTCCCCATCATGCAACTCTGAAAGTATCAATTGTGACTCATCCTTCCCTAAAAAACGAAGTAAAGACCGACTAACAGATTTCTTATACAGTACATCACCGAGTACCACGTATCCATATGCCTTGAATTGTATTCTTTTGTCCATTACTTTATCAACTGGTAATATGTCGTGGACTAAAAATTCTTGTATCTCACTTCTCCAATATTTCACTAGAGTTGTAGAAATTTGGAAAGCCTCGATGCCTCATTCAACCAACTCGGATCCCTTAACGATTGATGGACTTTCTTGAGTAACTATCCATGGGTACTCCTCTGAGTAAGATGCCTTGGCCAAAGAATCAGCCACTGAATTCCCCGCCTTATGAACATGTTCGAATCTGACATCCTCAAAATCCAAGGTTAAAGCCTTCAAAACCCCCAAGTATTTCGCTAAATGATCTTTTCTTACTTCTGATCGTCCAGAAGCATGGTTCATCAAAAGTTAGGAATCACTTATCAACTTGACTCTGCAAATTTTTGCAAGTCTTAGTCCAACCATAGCTGCTTCATACTATGCTTCATTGTTTGATGCTTTGAATCTGAGTCGAATGGCTTGATACATCGCAATTCCTTCCAGGGATGTCAATTGTACTCCTGCACCGCAACCAGATGAGCTTGATCCCTCATCCGTTCGGATTATCCGCTCTAGGATAGATTATTCTATATCAATATGTATGTCACCCCGATTAGAATGGAATTCAACCAAGAAGTCAGCTAGTACTCGTGCTTTGATAGCGGTTCGCGGTTCAAATTCAGTATTGATTTCTCCAAGTTCTACCGACCACTTTGTCATTTTTCCCGATACATCGGGCCTTTGCAACATATTCTTCAGCGGAAAAGGTGTTCGTACCACAACTGAATGAGCCTGAAAGTAGGGCCTAATCTTTCGCGTAAATGTTATTAGTGTGAGTGCTAACTTTTCTAATTTGAGGTACATGTTTAATGCTGCGAGCCTTCCAGTCAGAATTTGCACCTCTTTGATCGTTCTTGGTGGGTCCATAGTACACAAAGAGTTTAACTGTACAGGATCAACTTTGATGCCCTGTTCGATGACTATGTAACCTAAGAATTTTCCGTATCTTACCTCGAACGTACAATTTTATGGGTTCAACTTTAAATTTATCTTGGCCAAATTGGAAAAGGTTTCTTCCAAATCAGCTAGATGATCCTCATCTCAAAGGCTTTTAACTAACATGTCATCGATGTAGACTTCCACATTTCTACCAATCTGACTCTCAAAAGCTTTGTTTACTAAGCGCTGATATGTTGCCCCAACATTCTTTAATCTGAATGGCATCACCGTGTAACAATGCAACCCCCTTCTAGTGATAAAAGTTTTACTCTCTTTGTCCCTTGGGCCCATCTAGATTTGATTGTACCCAGCGTACGCATCCATAAAGGACAATAAACGATTTCCGGACGTCGAATCAACCAACTGATCAATTTTGGGGACCGGGAAAGGATCTTTAGTGCATGCACTGTTCAGATCAGTAAAGTATACACACATCCGCCACTTGTCATTTTTCTTCTTTATTAACACGGGTTGGCCGTCCACAAAGGGTATTGTGGTTCGCAGATGTGGCCCACTTTTTTTCTAACGATCCACTTCTGACATTATCACTTCAGATATTTCTGGAGAGAAGGATCTTCTCTTATAAATGATCGGACGAACATTGTTCCGTATTGTTAACCTGTGACAGATGACATCTGCTGGGACCCCTGTGACATCTTTTAAGCACCAAGCAAACAAATGCAATTTGGTATAAAGAAATTTGAGTAAACTTTCTTTTACCTCCAGGGATAGCTTTGTACCAATCTTGAGACTTTCATCAGGGACCATGAACCTATAGGACTCCCTCAGATCGTCAACAAGATCAGAATCCGTGAGAGACCCATCTGATTGCGATTATTTTTTTGATCTGACCCCCCTTCACCTGATTGAGGGCCAGCGCTGCTTTGTAACATTCTTTGTCCATCTTTTGAGTGGTTCTTACCGTTCCCACATTTCTACATACCACATACTTCAAACACTGATGAACAGTGGATGGTACGGCATGAATCTTAGACAAACAGGACCTTCCGAAGATGGCATTGTATGAGGTGGGAGCATCTACCACTACATATAGTACCATGACTATCTTCTTGAATGGCCCTCGATCCAACTCTACCATTCCTTCAAACTCTCTGACTACATTGGAAGTCACTCCAGTGAAACCCACTATCGTTTGGTCAGATCGTAGGATTGTTGGTGGGTTCTTTATCTAGCTGTAGGTTGACATACATATTATGTTAGCGGAGCTCCCTGTATCAATCAAAAAAATTCTTATCTTGTTTCCCGCTAACACTGCTTCGATCGCCACTGCATCCTCATGTGGACCAACTACGTCTCTCATGTCATGATCTTCGAAGAAGAGAATCGAGGATGGGTTTCTGTATAGGTGTGATGAGGCTCCTGCTTCTAACTGTGTCGCCAGGCTAACAATATGCCTCTTTCAAGAATAGTTTAATATTCCTACCACCGTGTCCCCACCAAAGATGGTTAGTGATTCAAAGACTAGCAATCGGTTCTTCAACCATGTTCACACTATTTCTGCCCGGCTTCGGATCTAGGTACTCTGCAACTATATCAAACGCATCAAAAAATTCTTCATCAACCATTTCAGATATCATCATGGTTCCCTCTTGTTTAGGAGCAACTTCTTGCTTTGGTGCGACTGTGGAATTATTTTTCACAAAATCAATTAACTTTCCATTCTCTATCAGATGCTGGACCTCTTTCTTTAATACCACACAATCTTTCGTGTTGTGCCCGATATCTTTATGAAATTTAAAATATCTATTCTTCTTATGCTCCCTTGGAGTCTGCAATGAGAAAGGCTTGCAAAAATTCCATTTGCACGTTTTTTCTTAAAAATGGTTGACACACATTCAGTCAACTCGGCATAATGAGCAGGTTGGACCCACCTGTTGGACATGGGTCTAACATATTGCGGAGTCGCTTGTCCTGTCGGTGCATATTGCTGATTCTGTACTGCCCGTTGAGGAGTTTGGCTTGTTGCTTAAACTTGTGCTCGTGGCCGGACAGTTGTAGTTGGTTGTGAAATCCGCGGTCGGACATTCACTGTTGTTGTACTAGCTCTGATTAAGGTTGGATCCTGATAGAATTGATACATTGAGTCTATCTCACAGGCCCTAGTTTCTTTAACCAAGATCATTTTCTCTATCTGATCCAACAAGGCTTCGAATGTCATGGCCTGTGTTTCCGCAGCGTTGTCTTTCATCACCCCAGGAAGTAGACCCATTCGAAAAGCAGCCCACGCTACCTTGTCTTCACAAAATTCCATATCTGTCTTGACATGTATATAGCGTTTAGTGTAATCTTTTAATTTTTCTCTGACTTTCTGCCTACACTATGGTATCCCCATTTGCACAGAATTTCTTGCTCCCGACGAAATGCTGTCGGAACATGCTTCAAAACATGTCAAAATTTTTAATGAACCCCTGAGGTAAATGATTATACCACTTGGATGTAGCATTCTTAAAGGTTTGGGAGAATGCCCTGCACAATAGCTAGTCATCATCATCATAGTTGATCATAAAGTTCTTAAACTGCTCGATGTGATTGTCTAGATCTTGAGTCCCCTCAAACATTTCCAACTTAGAAATATCGAACCACTTGGGAAGATTCCCGGACAAGATCTCCGGGGAGAGTGATGATGATCTCCAATTATGTCCGACTTTATAAGAGCTTCCCCTCAGACCATCATTTGTTGTCATATACAGTCTTTTCTCAGTCAGATAAGTAAAATGATTACTAACTCGGTAATCTTGATTATAACTGTCGGATTGAGGCTGTCTCTGAGGATTGATATGTTCGACTCAAACATTCCCTGCTTTATCCCGCTCCTCGGAATACATCTTTATTTTCCCATGTTCATCTTTCTTCCTTGACTCCTTCTTTCTCTGACTAGTCCGATGAGTGTGTTTGCGTGTCTTTGAATCTCTTTGCCTCCAATATGCTTTGTATCTGGCATCGGTGTCCGAAGATGAAAATTCATTAGAGCTCAAGGTAGTATATTCACTAGATTCTGACGGCTCGTATCTTTGTTTCGATCTAGCTCGCCTTTTGGAATGTCAATGACTTCTAATTTGTTGTCTTTCTTCAGGTTGAATGACATCTTGGATCTGGTTAGCCACGACTCTCTCTTGTTGGACTTCAGATCTGACCTTCCCGGAGCTTACTATTGGTTTGGTTTATTTTGGGCTGATGGTAGTTTTGTAAAGTGTTTTAATAATTTTGGGGTGTTTTGTGTTTAGTGTGAGGAGTAGTGAGATAATTAAGCAGGCTGCTAGTATTAAATTATGATCACCCTCTTTAATGAGAGTGGTTGAGGTATTTATACATTAATTATTGACCCATGGGCTTACCGAGTTGGGTTATGAAATCGGTTCGAATTCAAAGATCCATTAGTTTTAAGTAGATTAGCAAATAGTTTAGTCAAAAGTTATTTACGTTTGTCTTGTTCGGATTTATAGTGGTGTGATATGGTCCGAATTACCCCTGTTCGGATTAATGAGTTAGCTATGACTGTAATATCCAAACTCATCAGTAGCCCCTTTTTTAGGCCTTGCAAAGTATTTTTGGAAGGGTTAAAAATTTTACCAAGTCAACATCAATTTTGTCCGATCTGCTTGCGTCATCCGAATTGAAAAGCTTCTTTTCACAAACAACCCAGTTGGATTTTTATCAGGACTGATTTTTCTTTCCAGAATTCTAAGAGTTTTTTCTTGAATCGTGGGACACATGTCAATATCTGGTTTGACCTCTCAGCCATTATTTCCCCTAGATCGTCGCACCCACTAGGTCTAGAAAGTTACCTAGGTTTTGATTTTTCACACGTTGTGCAACCCTTAATCATTGCGAAAAACCGTGTTCACCTTCTCCTTGGTAACTATTGATTTTTACTGTTATATATATATATATATATATATATATATATATATATATATATATATATATATATATATATATATTCGTTTACTATTGCATTATCTTCCACACTCAAAACCTTCTTAGAGAGAAAAAAAAATCACATTTCATCTTCATCTTCAAACTGTTGTTGAGAGATATATGTTCACAGCCAGAAACGTCTTAGTTAAAGGAGGTTAGTTGAACTTATCTGAGTTAGAGAGAGCAAGGAAAGTACAGAGAGAAAGCTGTATCGCCATCGGTCTCCCTATTTCTCCAAGCGAGAAAAGTAATCAGCCAAACCAGGACGTCGATCAGGGGTCATCTTCCTCAAGAAACCCTAGACCTAGAAAACTTCCATTCATACCAAACCTCTCACCCATCCCTTCTGGCTCTTCCGTACAAGAATCTCAACACCCTGTTTCCAAGGAAAAGGTTGTTTCAAGCGTTAGAAAGCCCTTACCGTTTATAACAACGGGCTCTGATACAGAAAGATCACCAGAGAGGATAACACCTCGCCGCATGACTCGTCAAACAAATAACCAGTCATCACCATTATCTTCAAAACCCTCCGGATCATAGGTGGCTAAAGTTGCTCCATAGGCCAAGCCCTCCGGACAACAACCTCTACTTAACATCAGGCCCTCAGAGGTAACAAGTGCACAACCACCTGAACAACGTCCTATGAAGGAACCAGAGCAACCTTCTTCAAAGACAACTAAAAAACTTTACACAGTGATGGAATTGAATATGGAGGACAACATCGAAGAGGCCTCTTTTGAGACTGGGGCGTCAGGTCAGACAGGGGATGCTGCCTCAGAAAGAAAAGGTAAAGTTAAAGTTGGCATGACTCATCCGGACGCTTTTCCGGAGAGTCTAGAGGTTAAAGTAGGACCTTGTTTTAAACATGTCAGCGTCAAGTATTTGCTCGCTTTGCAAAATATTAACTATGTTTACACCCATACTGCTGAGTTAGGTCGAATCCAGACCAAATGGGGGATTCCAGAGTCTGTAAAAGTGAGGATACCAATCACTCTGGAGACTCCCATGGACTGTAAATTGAATGAGGTGGTAGTATATACCGAATTGTGAACTGGGGACTTCGGTTCCCTTTAGACCCAGAGATCGTCAAGTACTTTCATCTGATTAAATTGTGCCCCAATCAGCTAAGCCCCAACGCCTGGTATACTCTTAGCTTGTATCATGGCGTCTAGACTGTCAAAGATCCATCTTCCAATGGAGAAGTTTGTTGCTGTAACAAGTATGTGCAAGAACCACCAAATTCCCTTCCACCACTACAACATGGGGAATAACTTCAAGGTGGTGGACGACCTGCTAGAGTCTGAAAAACTTTGGAGGATACAGTTTCTTTTTGTCAGTGGGACATTGGAGAATGGTAGGAAGATCAAGGCCAACATAAACCCTAGCTTGCTGACCAGCAGATGTAAAAGCATTGGTAAGTTTTTCTTTCTTTTCTGTTTTACTTCTTAAACTGCAACTTTTCCTATTCTGACTAATTTATTATTTCTCTTCAGTTCTGCCGAAAGAGTTCACCAGCTACATGGAAGAAGGGAAAAATACGTGTGCAAAGCTTAATGCATGGGCTTTAGAAAATTTGGGGAATGTCTTCCACAATTGCTTCAAGTCGGGAAATTTTGTGAGGTCTCACCTGTGGAACACCACATGAAGAAGAGATCTTTTATGGGAAGAGCTAACCAACCCTCCTCCTGCTGACGTGATTTTGAAATTGACAGATTTCTGGTGTAGAAAACGACGAAGTGGACCTTTTTGCCCTTCAAGACATCGTTTTGTACTTTAATGACTTTGATAAAGATGACTTTACAGGTTCTTACCGTCCCTCCAGTTCCTCCAACATAGCAACCTACAATGGGAAATCCTTTTCCATATCCAGAGAGCAAGATACCTTAAGTCATGTTCTCCTCGGTTATATCCGGCCAGTACTCGATCTGGAGAGGCAGGTAAAAACTCAAACCAATGTTATCAAATCTCTCACTTCTGACAAGAAATCTCTGTTAGACAGTCTTCTAAGTGCTCAAAAAAGCATAGAGGTGCTGAAGAAGGAAAAAGAGGATTTGGAAACCAAGCTAACCGCATCGGAAGCAACCAAAACTGAGCTCCAAACTAAGTATTCCGGCCTGGAGACTTCTTCCTCACAAAACTTTACAGCTTTGAAGGAGCAGTTGAAAACTAAGGATGGTGCTATCTAAACCCTAACCAACGAGAAGACTAAGTTGGAAGGCACTGTTTCGGAGATGACTAAGGAAAAGGAGGCCCTGGAGCGTCAATAAGAGCAAGTTATCAAAGTAGGTATTAAAGAATATGCCAATGGAGTAGTAAACTCTTTAGAAAAGAGAGATGATGGGATCAAATCTGATAGGTGTTGTTGTTCCATGAGACCTTCCCTAAGAGAACCCTTGGTCCCTTATGGAAGTATGTGGAGTATGAGGACATCCAATTTCATACCTTGGCTGCCGGCGACAAGCACAACTATTCTAGTGGAGTTGATTCCACTAATGATGAACAAGGTACGGGTGAGAGTTCAAGTGCTGAACTCAAAAGTCCCAAAAAATATGGTCATGAAGAACAATCCGAAGAGAATAAGCCCTAAGGTTTTATCATGTATTTTTTTTTCAGTTTTTGAACAATCAAAGTCCTTAGATGGCCAATGCACATTTTGTATTACTATTCGGTTTAAGTCTGAACAAGTCCTTTGAACAATCAAAGTCCTTGGATGGGCAAGACATGTTTTGTACAATTGTTCGGTATAAGTTCGAACAGGTTTAATTCATCCAAATTCCTTTTCGTTTAATACTTAGCTTTAAATATTTCATGGTTAATGTTTAAGTAGCCCTTAAAATTTCAGAAGTATTAAGTTGAGAGTGTTTAATATCTCCAATCACACGTCTTTAATAATCACGATCAATCACTAAGCTTATCCGATATTCTCAAGATCAATAGGAAATCCGGGGTGTTGAATAAGTGATTTATACTTGAATTGAATTGAAGTAAAATCACACCAAATTTTTGAAGAATGCATCACGCTTTATTGAGAAAAAACCGGACACCTCATTAAAACCTCCCCGTGCCACCCGGGTAGGAGAGAGTGTGCCCCCTAATATTTACATTGGTATTTAACAAGTAAATATTTACGTAAAAACTTTATTCTAAATATAACCTAAGATGCTCAATATTACATGGGTGCTTCAAAGCTCTTCTTTCTTTGTCTTGAAGCTTATATGTCCTAGGTTTGACTTTCTCACAGACCTCATAAGGGCCTTCCCAGTTCGGATCCAGTTTACCGAACTGCTTCTCATTGGTATGTAAGAAGACTTTTCTTAATAACTTATCTCCCGTTTGAAAATCTATTCTTTTGACTTTGGAGGCAAATCTTCTCCTCATCAAACCTTGGTAGTGCCCTGTTCTGAAGTGTGCTTTAACCCTTCTCTTCTCTACTAAGTCCAATTGATTCCTAATCGCTATCTCATTAGCCTGTTCGGAATAGTATGGACCACGTATGATGGTAAAGTAACCTCTATGGGGGGTAATTGCAGCCATCCCATAGATCAAGGCAAAGGGGGATTCTTGTGTAGCAGCTCGAGGAGTAGTTCGGTAGGCCCACAATAATTCTTGTAAATAACTTGGCCATTTCCCCGCAGCCCCTTCCAAATTCTTTTTTAATCCAGACAAAATTGTCATGTTTGCAACTTTTACTTGACCATTTTCTTGGGGATGGAAAAGAGAGGAAAAACACTGTTGAATGCCTCTAGAGGCACATAAATCCTCCATGTCTTTATTATCAAACTGTGACCCATTGTCTGTAGTAATCTTATGGGGGATTCCAAATCTACAACATATATTGGA
Organism: Limnanthes douglasii subsp. nivea; assembly: GCA_036936605.1. Taxonomy (NCBI): domain Eukaryota; kingdom Viridiplantae; phylum Streptophyta; class Magnoliopsida; order Brassicales; family Limnanthaceae; genus Limnanthes; species Limnanthes douglasii. The sequence goes on along the minus strand of JAUPFV010000001.1, from coordinate 236,116,180 downwards.
TAAGATAAACTTAATAACAGCTTTCGGTGTAGTCCCAGCCAAAGGAGATGCCTATATCCACTTAGAGAAATAGTCAATAGCAACTATAATCGTTCTGCACCCCCCATATTCCATGGGTAGAGGTCCAACTAAATCCATTCCCCATCTAGCAAAAGGTATTGGCTCGGAAATAGACTACATAGGTACTGCTGGCACATGAATTGCATTCCCATACCTTTGACATGGATCACATTTCTTTACCATTTTTGTAGCATCTTCTATGATGGTTTCCCAATAGTATACAACCAATAGGACTCTCCGGTTAGTGCCGTGTACCCACAGTGTACTGAGCCTTCCCCATAATGTAATTTGGATAAAACAACATGGGATTCTTCAAACCCCAAACAGCGTAGGAGAGGTCTGCTAAAATACTTTTCGTAGAGAATTCCCTTATCATAAAAAAACCACGTGCCTTGTATTTAATCTTTTTATCACAACTTTATCCGAAGGCAATGTCCCATCAGAAATATATTGAATGAGGGTATATCTCCAGTCCTTAGGTTGGATCGCATATGTGCTCATACTTTCCCCATCTTCTTTCTTCTGATCTAGCTATATGGATGGGCATTCTTATATGAGAATCCAAAGGTAGGACTCAGAATATGCTATAGTTGCTAGAGAGTCGCGCAATGTATTCTCTGATCTGGGAATATGTTCATAGCAAAAACTTTTGAAGCTTGCTGCCACTTCTTTCAAAATGAGTAAGTACTTAACCAGTTGTTCCTTCTTGGCCTCAGACTGACCTTGGGCGTGATGGATAAGCAATTGAGAATCACTCATTAACCGGACCCTCTTAGCTCCACAGAGGAGAGCTAATTTAAGACCAGCTATAACTGTTTCATATTCAGACTCGTTGTTAGAGGCCCTGAATCCAAAGCATGTAGCTTGATAGATTTTGTCACCATACGGAGAGGTTAAGCAAATTCCAACTCCACAACCCATAGTTCTTGATCCACCATCCGTTCAGACCACCCATTTTTTCTTGAAATTATCTTCTGAAGTTTGTTTAGAGTACGTGTCTGTATGGAATTCTACCAAGAAATCAGCCACTGATTGAGCTTTAATTGTTGTTCGGAGAGAAAAATCAATATCTTAATCACCCAAATTTATTGACCATTTGGTCATTCTGCTTGATATATCTGTCTTTTGAAGAACATTATTTAGTGCAAAATACGTTCGGACAATAATAGAATGAGATTGGAAATACGACCTCATCTTTCTTGCTGGTATCACTGAGGATAGTGCCAACTTTTCCAACTTTAAATATCTTCTTTCAGCATCTAACAAACTCTTACTGATGTAGTACATCAGACGAGGATAATTATCCACTTCTCTTACCAAGACAGTACTCATAGCAGATTCTGACACAACCAAGTATATATAAAGCTTTTCTCCTTGAACGGGCTTGAAAAAAGTATTTGGTGAGGATAAGTGTTTCTTTATTTCAACAAAGGTCTGGTCACATTCTGGGGACCAATTGAAGTCTTTAGCATTTTTCAATATTTGGAAAAATGGAGTACACTTGTCCGATGACCTTGAAATAAATCTATTTAATGCAGCCAATCTTCCGGTGAGCCTCTGAACTTTTTTAACATTTCGAGGAGGATCCATTTATAATAGCGCATTAAGCTGATCCGGATCAGGCTGGATACCTTTTTCACTTATTATGTAACCTAAAAACTTTCCAGATCAGACCCGAAACACACATTTCTCTGGATTCAATTTCATATTCACAGCTGTTAAATTAACAAATGTTTCTTGAAGATCAGTTATGTAAAAATCCTCCTCCAGGATTTTAACCATCGTGTCATCTATGCACACTTCCATATTTCTGTCGATCTGATTAGTAAATGTTTTGTTCACCAACCTCTGATAAGTAGCCCCACCATTCTTTAACCCGAAAGGCATTACCTTGTAACAATAGAGACCTCTATCTATAATAAAACTAATATGATCTTGTTCCTTCAGATCCACTTGTATCTGATTATACCCCGAGAAGGCATCCATGAAGGACATCAGCTTATTTCCAGATGTAGAGTCTACCAGCTGATCTATCCGGATAAGATAAATATCCTTTGGGCAAGCTCTGTTAAGGTCAGTAAAATTAATACACATATGCCATTTTCCATTCTTTTTCTTGACTAACAACAGATTGGAAGTTCATAGAGGATAGTGGGACTCTTCAATGTGCCCTATCTTGGTCAGCCGATCAAACTCTTGAACTATCACATCTGTTTTTTTCCTTAGAAAAAGATCTTATTTTATGTACAACATGTGCAACATTGCTCCAGATGGACAACTTATGTGAAATAACACTTGCTGGTACCCCGGTTACATCACTATTGCACCAAGCAAACACATGTTGATTGTTTAGCAAAAAAGATAACAACTTCTTCTTTAACTCTGACGCCATCTTGGAACCAATCATGACATTCTTACCCTCTGTAAGGGAGTGAGTTTCAACTTCTTCAATGGGTATTATGATATTAGGAGCCTCTCTGGGGTCATAAATCTCACTTTCCTCAGCAGAAGGCCCTAGTAACTGCTAATATTCATTAATTCGAACTGCCCCCAATGTCTTAGGAGCAAGAACTGTTGTAAAACACTATCTAGCTATCTTCTGACTACTAAGAAAGAGCTGTTGCAAAACACTCTCTGGCTATCTTCTGACTACTTCGGATAATGCCTATTTGTCCATGAACCATATAATTTAAACATTGATGGACTGTTGAGGCCACAACATGCATTCTGGAAAGCGAAGACCTCCCAAAAATCGCGTTGTATGATGTGGGGCAATCTACCACAACAAATAACACCCTCACAATCTTTTTAAAAGGCCATTTGCCCAACAACACTTCTTCTTCAAACTCTTCAATTACACCTACAGTACTACCTGTGAAACCCACAATAGTTCTTTTTGAACATTGAATAACAGCCAGATTCATTTTCAATTTGTAGGAGCTTAAGAACAAGATGTTTGCCGAACTGCCCGTATCGATCAGAATTCGGCGTATATCATTCCCCCTATAGATGCTCCTATAACCACAGCATCCTCATAGGGTCCAACAATATCCTTCAGATCATCCTCATCAAAGACTATAAATGGGAAATGGGACTAGCACTGATGGGAAGACATTCCCCCTTCCAATTGAGTAGCCAAATTGTGGCCATGCCTCTTCCTTGATGAAGGGGTAGGTGCAGTTACAGCATCTTCTCCAAAGATAGTTAATGACTCAAAGAAACTAATCAGTATGGATACTGTCTTGGTTTGTTTTGTTATCACTCCCACCTTATTCCGAGTTGGATCATGATCCAGACACTCATAGTCCACATCGAACCTCTCAAGGATCACCATTGCACCTTCTTGAGCAGACGTTCCAGGATTGTTTGAAAGACCTGTCCGAGGAGCATTGTCAGGTCAGTTTCCACTTCGTCTTTTAACATATGCTCCCAACTTGCCCTCTTAATAAGATTTTGAACTTCTTTTTTCAATGCTATGTAGTATTGAGTATTATGGCCTATATCATTGTGATACTGGAAAAAACAAGTGTTTCGGTTTTCTCTAGGGGACCGCAACGCCGACGACTTTCGAAAGTGTACTTCATCTTTAGTTTTCTCATAGATTGTAGCTATATTTTCTTTTAACTCTGAAAACCACTCAGGCTGGACCCAAGGACCCCTCTTACCCCTTAATTGTTGGCTCTGGGTCTGGTTCTGGTTGGATTGAGTTTGCTTGGACCGGTTGGATCCTTGTCCGGTCTTCTTTGCCTTGTATCTGGACTGGTCAACAGCTGGAGGAGTCGTTATGGTGGACCTCGCCTGACGGTGCACCCTGGTTGTCTTCATTTTTTCCACATTGATCTGCTTTCCCACTTGGTTTTCTTCTGGGTTACAGAATCAACTAAGTTTCCAGGATTCAATCCCTGCCTTAGAGAAGCAATTTCCACCTGCTCAAAATAATCTGCTAATCCATTTTTGGTATTCACAAATCAACTTATGTAGTCTTTCAAGGATTCATTTGGTTCTTGGGCACAATGGATAATGGTATCCCCATTACCCTTTAGTTTTTTACTTCCAACGAATTGCTTCCGGAAGGCAACCCAAAATGTATCAAAGTTTCTAATACACCCCTGATGCAAACTATTATACCATTTAAGAGCACTCCCTGTAACATTTCGGGAGAAGGCTCTGCACAAAAGTTTATTATCGTCATCAAAATTCATCATGAAATTCTTGAACTACTCCAGATGGTTGTCCGGATCTCGACTTCCATCATATTTCTCCATCTTGGAGATATCAAACCTCTCGGGAAGCTGTCCGGACAATATTTCGCAGACAAAGGCGATTGCATCAAGTTTGTATTACCACTAAAGACTGTATCTTCATTAGGATTTGCAAAGATACATGGTTCAGACTGAAAAGCAAAAGGATCAATCAGCAACTGATCGACATGCATATGGGATGGCGCTTTGCCTTGATGCCTTTTGAGCCTACCATGCCTGTCCCTCTTTCTTGAATGATTTTTGGTTAACTTTATCTTTTTTCTGGATCTCCCCTCTTCACTGCTTGAGGACAAAGATTCTTCAAGCCCCGCCTCATTTGAAGAGCTACTAGAGGACTCAGACCCAGAACTTTCAACATGATTAGACTGGTGTATCTTCTTTGAACTAAGATGAGTCTTTAGTGATGGCTCATTCTCCCCAGGATTGTCAGTGTGGTGAAGGACTGATGCTCCAGATTTCTCTTTGATACCTTTATTTGCTTGTTTTATGGCACTTAGTACCTCTATCTCGGTCCTTAGCTGATCTCGCTCCTCAATAGTGTATTCCTTATTTTCCTGCACTGTTTCCACCTTAGGAGGTGGAGTACCTTGCGCATTCGGATCCATTCGAACGGTTTTTCTCACTGGTTTTGAATATAAAATTCAGGCACCATCGTCTCCCACCGTGGTCGCCAATTTGATTTGGTTTATTTTGGGCTGAGGGTAGTTTTGTAAAATGTTTTAATAATTTTGGGGTGTTTTGTGTTTTGTGTTTAGTGTAAGGAGTAGTGAGATAATTAAGCAGGCTGCTAGTATTAAATTCTGATAACCCTCATTAATGAGAGTAGTTTGGGTATTTATACCTTAATTATTGACCCATGGGCTTACTGGGTCGGGTTGTGAAACCGGGTCGATATTATAGTGGTATGATATGGTCCGAATTACCCCTGTTCGGTTTAATGGGTTGGTTGTGGCTGTAAGATCCGAACTCATCAACTATCGCTTCATTTTCCGCATTCAGCCTTTCAATGTCTTCTAACAATTCTTTACGTCTAGCGACCATGACTGACTCTTCAAGAAGCTATTTGGCATATCGGTTTGGGCCGTTTCCTTCGTTTGTGAGTTGTTCTTCCATCAGATGATCGCCAGACTCAGCACCAATCAGATATCTGGTCGGATTGGCCTCAGTCTCTCCACGAACTTCTTTATCTATTTTTTTAAATATTATTTTCAAGGTTTTAGAACGTTAATTTTGGGTATCATTCGGTTCCCAAAGACGACGCCACTAATGAACTTAGAAAATCCTTAGGGAAGTTCAGAAGCGGAAATGTTTGTGGGGGAGGATAAGATTAGGAAATGTTCGTAACTATAAAGTGACAGTAAATAACTAAATTAGTGTTTTGTAGATAGAGAAAAAAACAAACGGGATAATATCATTGGTCCTTAATCACTTCTTATGTTTGCTTTACTTTGGTCCTTAATCACTAAATTTACATGCTTAGGCCTTTTACTTGGCCTAATTTTCCTATTTATTACCTATGTGTTTCTCCCCTTATCACTCATCACTTGCAAAAATATTTGTAATTTACGTGTGAAAAATATCATTTTCACTTGCAAAAAACATTATGTTCCAAACTTGTGAAAAATGAGGATTTTATTTGTGAAAAAAGTTTTTTTTTCACTTGTGAAAACATGTTGTTCATGACTTACATAAATATGAGTGTCTTACTTGAAAAAAATAACTAGAAAAAATCTTAAAACACATCGTTCATGGATCTTGTCATTTTATCTTAAAAATAAAAATATGAGTGTTTCAAGATTTGAGTTACAAATATACAAATTTTAAAATTTCATTGTTAGTCCATGATTCAATGACTAATAGGTGTGTTGCGTTTCTTATTTAAAATGGTATTTTATGATTGATTTTTTGCTAAAGGTACTTATTGGTAGCTTGAGTATCCACATACTTATTGGTGATTCGAAAGTTTTTTTGGATACCTATTGATAATTGACCCTATTGAATTTAGAATTTTTCTTGGGATAGATTTTAAGTTAAGCGTGACAGCGTCAAAGAATTTTGGAAGGTGTTTATGTAATAACCGAAAAAAATAATTCAATTTTTAGGTGAGTAGTATAGAGAGAGAATTAAGCGGCTTAAGATTTTTTTTAGAAAATTAAGCTTTATCATGTTATATAAGAAGTATATTAGTTTTATTAGATCTCATTAAAGGCTCTAAAGGCCTATTTATAGGAAAATTAGACTAATAGGCCTAATGGGTTTATATGGTCTATGGGTCCATTTTGGTAACCAAAGATCATTTATACTCAAAATAAATTATTATATTAAATACCTCTAATTATTACACTTTATTACATCAACATATATAAAACAAACTTTAGTTTTATAACTCATTTGTCCGATTTAACCTTCGGATAACTGAGTCTTTATTAGTAGCCCCCTTAGTCTTCGTGCTAATACTTTGGGAGGACTAATACATGAAACCTTCTTGGATTTTGGATCGGAACCTCTTTGGATATAACTGTTAATACTTAACTCTTCATATTAGTTATGGTTAAACCAAACACGCGTTGAAGAGATAATCTTGACCTATCTTGTGGAGTCGTTTGAATATTCTCGCATGCATTATTTGGAGATGGTCATTCAGATATATTCATGTACATGTATTATGGTAATGTTAGATCCACGACCTCTTCTCTAAGTGGTGAAGAGTGATGACGGTTGGAGACGGTTCCACATCTCTAGAAAAAAACAATTGTCGAATACTTTTCAACTTGTTGAGGCTTATATCTATTGGGCTTGTGATAAAGGTTATTGAGCTTTTATATAGTTATCTATAAATTATTCTTCCCTTTTTAGCATAATTTCACTCTTTAAAAAAATTCTAGAGAGATAAGCTCTGCCCACTCACCATCGTAATTCTCACCGCTTATTCTAACTGCCACCATAAAATTATTCTCCAGCGACACCTCTTTGAATTTGTATGTTCACTGCTGCTACCGCTTTAAACGGTGGGTTGCGTCTCTCTATTAAAGATAATGAGAATAAAATAGCTAAAAGAGCTGGAGGGTTGCCAGAATCTAAGAGGCTAATAGTCAATAGTTATACCTTCAAATACGGTGGCACCTACTCATACTACAGACATATTATTTTAGCTGAACCTTAGTCCACTGCTCAATCATTTACTTCGAAAAGCCATTCTTCGGGTCCAACACAGTCCCAATGACCAGCTATAGGTAAGTCTGTTTTTATAGCCATGGGTTCAAACACAGAAGACAAGTGTCCTTGAAAGGAAACTTCCCAAACAAATGTTACGAAAGTCCAACACTCTTCTAAAAACAAAGAAAAGAATAAAAAGCCTCTGAAACATGCCCCATCATCCCTAAGCTCTCGCTTAAAGCAGTCGTCCAGAAGTAAAATAACCGCCTCCATCAGAAAGTCTCAAAAACAAGCCATTGTCTTCAGAATGTAATATCAGACAATTAGTTGATGATGAAGAAAATGATATTGTTATGGGGTTATTATTCGGGGCATTAGATTAATTCAGAGAAAATATAAAAGTCCCCAATGATAATAAGGGGAAAGACCAAAAATATATATGTCATAAGGGCAAAGAAGAGGGTGAAGTAGAATTACCTTCGTTGTTGGCCGAGTATATGGGGCCTAATTTTAAAAAACAAGCATCAAATATCTGATTACTCTTTCCAAATCTCATATAATTAATACTCAGATAATGAGTTAGGCGGGCTTCAAGTCAAGTGGGGAATTATGAAAGAAGTGACTATAAAATTACTAAATGGTGTAGAGACACCTATGAACTGTGGAGAAAATGAGTTGGTTGTCTATCCGGACATAGTGAACTGGGGGGCTTTGTTTTTTATTATATTCTAGGTTAGTTGGATACTTTGACTTAATTGCTAATGTTCGAGTCAGGCCAACCCAAATGCATGTTTCACCTTGGTGGCATGTATTATGACGTCGAGTTGTCAAAGATCAAAGTGTCAATGGAGCAATCTATCACTATTGATGGGCTGTCGGGGAACTCTCGGATCCCCTTCTACTTTCTTAACCTAAGGGATGAGTATAAATTAGTGAGTGCCTTACTAGAGACTGATAAGCTATGAAAGATGCAGATCTCTTTTTATTAGTGACTATTGATAGAATGGTAAAAAGATATTATCAAAGGACAATCTGAGCCACGTTCAAAAAGTTTGGAAAAGTACACGTAATTCCTCAAATATTTCTTTTAATTTTGACTTCTTTTATTCTTCAACATTCGTAATATACTCTAAGACTTTTTACAACTATACTAAAGTCCCACCAAAATCACTTGGGAGCTGTTAAGGTTATTTTCAAACAATTACACAATTAGGTCGATGAGAATTGGTCACATGCCTTCTACAAATGCTTCAATCCAAACAATCTAGTTCAGAGTCATCTCGGGCAGACCAATACCAAACAAAACTTATCATGGGAGGAGTTCACTACCCCCCACATTTCATTGGTTATTCTTGACCAAATTGAAGCTGCTAATGACAAGGTTAATCTTCTGACCACAATGAATTTTCCTAGTCATAAGGTAGACAAAAATGTAATGTTAACAAATAGGGTTTAAAGAAAGAAATCACGGGCTCTGAATCACTGCTCACGAAAGTAAAATTGTTGAGTTGTAGTTATTCAATGCATAGAAGATCTAGAAATACAGAGATCATGCTAAAGATGATAAGGATGTTATAGAGCGTTTGTCTAAAGCCTTAATCGACGAGGATGTACTTATTAAAACATTCGATGGAGAGTTAATTGTATTTAAGACTCGAGCTATAAAAGATAAGAAAGTTATGGTGGACGAGTATGCTGATAAATCTTAGAGTTCTTATCTAAGCGAGATGCTTCGATCAATTCTGATATTGTCTTAGACTTTTACAAAGCATTCCCAAATCTTAAAGTCGGAGAACTGTGGAGTTGGTCCTAAAAGAATTATGGCCTAACTATATGTCCTTAGTAGATCAACTAGGTATTCATCAAGATATTGATGATTAAAGTATTCATGAAAGTGAAGGTGAAAGCTCCGAATGTGGGAGGTTCAAAGAGAATGATGATGAAGGAAAATAGCCCGAAGGTAGTTGATTTTATGTTTATTTTACTATATTTTTGTATCATTGTTTTTTACAAGTCCTTGGTATGGTCAAGACATTTTATACTACTATTTGGATATTTTTTGTACAAGTACTTGGTATGGCTAAGGTATATTATAACTGTATTTAGAATTTTTATGAAAGTGTTGCTTTATTTTTATTCATCATCTTTAAACAAATCAACTATTCATCGAGTAATGCAATCAGATTCTTCTTAGTTTAAAGTAATCAGTCCCCAATAATGTATTAAACCAATTTTTTCAATCCATACTTTCTTTGAATTCGATAAACTTGACCAACTAATGTTGGATCCTTCATTGTAACCAACTAATGTTGGAAGCTTTTAATCGTGACCAAGTAATGTTAGAACTTTTACATTTGACCAACTATTGGAACCTTTTGTTGTGACCAACTAATGTTGGAACCTTTACACCTGAACAACTAATGTTGGAGTCTTTTAATTATGACCAACTAATGTTGGAGCTTTTTAATGATGACCAACTAATGTTGGAACTTTTACACCTGACCAACTAACGTTGGAACCTTTTAATTGTGTCCAACTAATGTTAGAACATTTACACATGACCAACTAATATTGGAACCTTTTAATTGTGACCAACTAATGTTGGAACCTTTACATCTGACCAACTTATATTGGAACCTTTTAATTAACACCCATAAATATTGGAATCACAAAAATAAATTAAAACAAGAATTATAAAAGGAAAAATGAGTCATAAAATTATAATAAGCAAAACAAGTCATAGAATGAAAGTGGTTCGAACACCTCATTAAAACCTCCACGAGCCACCAGGTAGGAAAACGTTTGTCATTGGATATATGGATATGAAATCTAAAAAATAAACTTTGTTTTTTTACAATTATTCTATATATAGTCTTAAGTGCTCAATATTTCATGGGTGTCAACCGATATGTTCCAGGATTACTTCTTTCAATAACCGAATAAGGGTCTTCCACATTGGGTGCTAAATTTTTTAGCCTTTTATCTTTATTGTGTAGAAAAACCTTTCTCAAAACTTTATCCTCCACTTCAAATTCTCGCCTTCAGACACGAGACGCATATCGGCTTCTCATGAGGGTTTGATAATGGAGATATCTTAGATGTGCCCTTATTGTTTTTTCTTCAATCAGATCTAAGTCAGTTCTCTTGGTTATATCATTATCATCTTTGGATTAATTTTCAAATTTGTAAAGATGAGAGGATAAACTCAGCTTAGATTACTGCATTCATCCTATAAAGCAATGTAAATGGGGATTCATGTGTTGTTGTTAGGGATGTAGTACGATAAGCCCACAATACTTATTGTAAATAACTTGGTCATTCTTCACTTGTTCCTTCTAAATTTATCTTCAAGCCATTGAGGATGGTTATGTTAACAACTTATACTTGCCCGTTGGTTTGGGGGTGGAAATGTGATAAAAAATAATGTTGAATCCGTTAGGAAGTACACAATACTTTCATGTCCATATATTCAAATTGATGACCAATATTTATCGTAATGGTTCTTGATATTTCTAACCTACAACATATATTAGACATGATAAACTTAATAACTGCTTTGAACGTAGTTCTGGAGAGAAGTTCTACTTCCACTCACTTAGAAAAATAATCAAACGTCACAATAATAATTTGACGGCCTCCGGATGCCATTAGAAGAGGTCCAACCAAATCAATCCCCTATATATCGAAGGGAAATGCCTCATATATAGACTCAAGTAATACAACTAGCATGTGTATTACGTTCACAAATCGTTAATAGGGATCACATCATCAGACTAATTCTTTATCATATGCCATAATAAAAGACTAATAGTACCCTGCTAATAAAATATTTACTGTTAAAGTCTTATAGCCATAACGAGCAGATCTAGCATCATTTGAGATTCATTAATCATAAGCCATCATAATAGTGTTTGACTGAGAGACTTTTTATAGAGGATATCCCCAATGATTATGAAACAATGTGCTTTGAACCTTAGTTTTTTTGCCAATTCCTTATCAATAAGCATATTCCATTTAGTGACAAATTCTTTGATCTTATACCTCCAATCTTTATCTGTGGTGGTTGAGATTTGGAATTCTTCTTCGGTGCTTGATATAAACTTAGAACATGTTATTATTGTGAGGTACTCTTGTATCAGAATCCATGAATGTACTTTGCTACAAACGATAGTAGCTAAGGAATCAGCTACTTAACATGAAAGTAATTTGTTATCGAGGGGTACTCGTGTTTGTACTTAACATGGGTGAAGAAAACTTATGTTTCTCTTAATGGATTTAACTATTTTACCAAATGATATTGTCTAGCTTCGGACTGTCCTGTGACGTGATTTATAAGCAGATGTGAATCACTTATTAAACAAAAAAATTTGGCACTGCAAATTTGTACAAGCCTTAACCCTACCAATGCTGCCTCATACTTTGTTTTATTATTTGATACTTTGAAACCAAACCATATTGCTTGATACATTGCATATATGAAAAAGATACGAGATAAACGTTTGTTTCATAACATAAAACACTTGAACCTTCATTTGTTTAAACTATCCATTCATTCACAGGTTTATCAATATCTAGCTCAAACTATAATCGCTCAGAATGGAATTCAACCAGAATATTTTCCCAAACTTGTGCCCTTAATTGTTGTTCGAGAAGCGAATTCAATATCGTAATGTCTCAATTCCACCTACCACTTAATCATCTGACCTGACATGTCTAGTCTCTGTAACTTATTTTAAGTGGAAAGGAAGTTTAAATAGTAATCGAAAGAGCTTGGAAATATCGCCTCATTTTCTGAGCTGCAACTACTAGAGCTAAATCGAACTTTTCCAACTTTAAGCATATGTTCTCATCATCTAACAAGCTTTTACTTATATAATAAACAGGGTGCGGGTAACCTAAAATTTCTCTAACCAAAACCGCACTTACCGTGTAATCAGACACTGGCAAGTAAAGATATAATCTTTCTCACGTAGTTGGCTTGGTTAATGTCTCCGGAGAAAATAAATGTTCTTTGATTTTTGTGAAGGCTTCATCACACTTTGAAGTCCAATTAAATTCCTTCATATTTTTCAAAACCTGAAAAAACAAATTGTGCATATTTATCCGAAGACCTTAATATAAATCTATTTAAAGTAATCAAATTTCCAATCATTATTTTTACTTATTTGATGAACCTTAGAGGATTCATATATATCAATGCATTTAATTGTCCTGGATCAGCTTGAATGCCATTTTCACTAACAATATATCCCAAGAATTCTCCAGTCCGCAACCCAAATTTACACTTTTCTAGTTTTAATTTTAACTTGATAGCTTTTAGATGAAAAAATGTTTCATTTGGATTTTAGAAATGACCATAATCCCTCATACTTTTTGCCAACATATCATCAATGTAAACCACAATATTTCTTCTAATCTGACTAGCAAAAGCTTTATTTACCAAACATTGATAAGTGGCTCCAACATTCCTTAAACCAAAAGGCATAACTTTATACTGATGAAGGACTCTATTATGAATGTGGTGATATATTGGTCATTTAGATCTATTTGTATATGGATATATCCCGCAAAAGTATCCATAAACGATAACAACTTATTACCATAAGTTGAATTTATTAGCTGATCAATTCTAAAAACATGAAACAGATCATTTGAACAAGCCCAATTTAGATTTGTGAAATCAGCACACATACACACTTCCCATTTTTCTTTTTTCACAAGTATCAGGTTGTCACCCATAAAGTGTACTAAAACTTCCGGTTATGCCTTAATTTTGTTAACCGATCAACCTTTACAACGATGGTTTAGAATTTTTTAGCTGAAAAAACTCTTAATTATTGTATGACAGGTAAAAAATTAGGTCATATTATGAGCTTATGGAAAATTATACTTGCAAGTACACCTGTTACATCCTCGGTACACTATGCAAACATGTGCAAGCTTTCAAATAAATAAGATAATAATTATTCTCTTATAAGTGGTCGTAATTATGCTCTGATTCTTACAGTTTTTCCACTCGTAAAAGTATATAACTCAATTTCTTCATCGAATATTACCAAACTAGGAGTCTCCATCAAATTATCCATCTTGCCTGATTATGAAGCGGACTCGAGTAATTGCAATTCTTATCTAGTTTCCGTGTTATGGAGTGTCTTACGGGCCAATGAGGTAACATAATATTCCATAGCTACTCTTTTACTACTGCGAACAATCCCAAATTTACCTCCAATGACATATTTAAAAAATTTATGAACTGTCAAGAAAAAAACGTACATCTTCGATAACCAAGATCCACCGAAGCTAGCATTGTAAGACGTTGGTCCATCGATGACTATAAAGAGTACCCTCACTATATTTTTTAAGGGTCCTTTTCCTATGAGAGAATCACCTTCGAACTCCTCGATTATATTTGGAGTAGCCCTTATAAACCTCACTATCTTTCTATTTTACCAGAGTATATAGTTTTCAATTTGTTTGCAGGTAGACATGAACAAAATATTTGTTGAACGTCGTATATCAATTAAGATCTTTTGAATTTCAGTTCCCTCGACTGCCGCTCCAATCACGACAACGTACTCATGTGGCCCAACGACATTTTTCAAATCATCTTCATTGAATACAATGAATGACATCAGATCCTGGTAATAAGGATGGGCATATATGTTTTCTTTTGATTGGGTTATCAAATTCACAATAAGCCTTTCTCTTGAGAAAAGCGAAGGCCCTTATACCATATCCCACAAAAAATAGTTAACGATTCAAAATATCTACATAAATATTTAACATTTCCTATCTTCTCAGATTCATCTATTACCATAATACTTTCTCGGTCATGATCAGGGTGAAGATATTCTGAATCTACATCAAACTCATTATATGATCCAATGATAACCATAATATTTTTCTATTTGAGGCAGCTTATATTTCCTTCTTTTAGACAATAACTTGAATAAAAATGGGAGCTTGCAATCGTTTCCTGATTGTGCTTTAACACATGTAGTTAATTTTTCATTTTTTTATATTAAAATTTGGATTTCTTACAAAATTAAGTATTTCGATTCTTCTTTGGAATCTCGATGTCGCTATAACCCTTTTTTCATCGCCATTTCCGCTTTTTTAATCACTTGTAAAAAACCACAGAAGTATCTAGAATTCGTCATGGTCGTGTCGGGGATCGTACTAGCTTCAAACATCGAACCTCTATTTCACCTTTTAGGGTTCTTAATATATATCGACTTGATGACAGGTCGAGCATTAAAATTAGTAATGCAAGAGATTTAACTAATCTCTGAATAGAAGAGGCTTCATTCAATGATTCTATTGTCTAATATGGCTCTAATGGCGGTTTGTATTCTACTTAATATAGCCAATGTTCCCATTGACAAAGCTAGATCTGATCCGTTTATCATGTTCTTGGTTGTTAGTAATGCCACAGTGGTATATCTGGTGAATCTGGCCAATATTTTGGTGATCAAACATACTAGTGCATTAAATTAGCAGGTTTTAGGGAACACTAAAGCTGGCGTGACTGCTGGAGTTTTGGGGATGATACTTGGGAAACCGGATTTAGTTATGGGTGTAACCGGATTTAGTGTTACAATTATAGGTGTTCTTCTTTATAGTGAATTCAAGAAATGACCTAAAGTCACTACTCATTCAGTAGAATTAATTAATTAAATTGAGTTAGACATGATGTAGTTCATTTAATAATTAAAGTTAAAGTTAAAATGTAAAAGTAAATTACAGAAAATTAATAAATTCAAAAGTTAATAAGTTAAGGTAAATAATAAAATTTTAAAATTTTACCACGCCTACCTATGAGTTGAGGTGGATTAAGAAAATGAGTATTGTTTGTCTAAAAATGGAGGACTAAACTTGCAATAAAAAGTTGTTATTTACCGTGTCATAGGTCACATTTTAGGAAATTGTACGCGCGATGGATCTTGGATGCAAAACTTGGCGAATATGATGGGCTATTTTAATACAAAAGTGCACACGATGAACCGTTTCAAAAGAAGTGGTAAACATGAGGAAATAGACCATGTTTTGTAGCATGTAAATCAAGTCTACGTATGTGCTACTCCTCGAAGACATTTATGATTTGAGGTCATATACATAGAGTGCTTGGATACCCGCACATTTTTAAAATCAGGTGGATAAACCTTTGGAACCTAATAAAGACTATACTTGGATATGTGTCACATATATTCTAACACTAAATGGATCATCAACAAATTCTATATTTATTTTCTCGCTATACGTGCGAAGTACACGAGTAAGATATCATCTATAAAGAGATTGGATATGTGTCACATATATTCTAACACTAAATTGAAACAACTCGAGCATTATGTTGATTCATTTAGATGAGTCTCACGTAAGTTGTACTATTTTTTTTTTTTAAAATAAATATTAAAAATTAAGTACAAAACTAGAAGATGTATATTTTCAAATCTAAGCTTTTAGAAATATTTTGAAGTTAAAAAAAAACATAATTTCAAAATAAAAGGCAATATATTTATAAAAATATGACTACTATTAAAATTGCAAAAACTGAAAAACAAAATTAAATTATAAGTAAAAATCTATGAAACAAAGCTTGTAAATATATTACAATATTAGAAGAACATAATTTATAAAATTAGACAAATATAATTTATAAATTCAGAAGAAAAAAATTCATTTGCGAAACTAAACTTGTAAACATATTGCAAAACTTGATAAACATGATTTGTGAAGTTAAAATATACTAATTTGTAAAAATAGGATGATTTGTGAAATTAAAATATACTAATTTGTAAAAATAGGATTAGAAGAAAATTATAAATTTTAAAGATATAGTTTTCAAAGTTATAACAAAATATTTGCAAAATAAGGCTTGTAAGCATATCACAAAATTAGAAAAATATAAGTTATAAAATTAGAAAAAAATTATTTTGAGAAATTAGATGTTTTTTTGTGGAAAACTAGGCTTGTAAACATATTGTTAAATTGTATAAACATGATTTATAAAATTAAAAAACATTAATTTGCGAAAATAAATTATAAGAAAAATTACGAAATCAGAAGAAAACAATTGTGAAAATAGAATTATTGTCTCATTTTTGTTGTGTATAATGATTTATTTAATTATTAATTTGAGTTTGATAGTTTTTTATTCCATAAAATAGAATTGTAGTATGAAATTATTGTCAGATTGGATCACGTGCAAATAAATTATCTGGATCGAGTAGTTCATCGGTTCGGACACATGCAAAGCATTTTGAATTTTTTTTTGCATAAGAGGTTCCTAAAAATCAGATGGAGGCTGAGGGTAGCTATGCACTAGTGGAGTGACCAAATTTGGAAAGTGTATCACTTGTTTCTTTTGTCTAAAGATCATACGAGGTTTTTCTTATTGATTTATTTAGCAATGAGAGTGATACAACTATTGTTTTTATTGTAACAGTTTAGGGGATATATACACTGACTGATATTAATTATGATCAATCAATGTTTGAGTCTACTTCTTCCTCTAGTACAACTACATATTCTCTACCTTTCGATCTACTCATACATGTAAGTCTACCAAACTGCGAGATTTTGCGTATTCTTCTTACTCAGCTTTGTTTGGATATTTTATAGTAAACATAGATGATTTATATGAACATCGTCAAGTTAAATCAAGTTGTTTTTTATCCTCATTGGCAAAGTGATATGACCGAAGAACTTAATTCTATTTATCATACTCATACATGAGATGTGGTTGAACCTCCACTTGGTAAGAATATAATTGGTTTTCATTAAAAATTTTAAATAAAAACAAAGTCTATTGGGTCTGTTGCGAGCTACAAGGCTCGTCTTGTAGCAAAAAGGTTTATGCAGAATTATAGAATATATTATAAGGAGATTTTTCCTAGTAGCAAATACAACAACTATTTGTAAACTTATTGTTGCATTCGTTCTCTAGTGAAAGATTTTTCGATTGGATATCAAAAATACGTTTCTAATGGTGATCTTCATAAGGAGGTTTACATGACTCCTCCCTCGAGAGTTGCTCACCAACCACGTGAAGTTTGATGACTTAGGAAAGATTTATATGGCATCAAACAAGCTCGTCATTTTTGGTTTTATAAATACCTATATTTAATATTTTACTTGTTTTTCTTGCAAGTAATCATGATTTGGATTTATTTATCCGATGTGTGAGTGCACAACATATTATTTTATATTTATAAGTAGATGATGTGATTTGGCTCATTGAAACATTTAGATGGACTGATACATATCATAATTTTCGGAAACAAAATTAACAATATTTAATTGCCCACCTTACAACGGTGCGAGGCCTTCTAGTAGGAAAGTTAGCTGTAAATTTGAAAGTAAGTAAATACAACTACAAGTTCCAAAAGAAAATTTTAAAGTTGGGCATGTCTCTTACAAGTTCAAGCTCGTAAATTCAAGAGGTTCAAGAGGGATGATTTCCTCACTGAAAATCAGCTCATTAGAAGATAAAGCAATATATAATAGAAAAATATGAATGTTACAAAAATGAATAAACATGATTCTGTTTCTTCCGGCTACATAATAATAAGGAATAAAACTCCACGGTGGTATGAAAATTTACAAAGTTGATGGTATAATTTTCACGGTCGTGTTACTGTTTTTTAGTGATAAATCGATGATGAAATTGTTCTATTATAGTTCAGAAATATAAGCGACGATAGTTTCACTATAAACTATTGACATCATTTGTATGTCTTCCAAGATTTTGTAATTTTATTATCGAGCTTTGGAGCAAATTTGGCGTAAGATTAGATTAATATTTATGAATGCTTCTCTCTTTTTACTATTTTGATTGTTGCAAAAAAGGATTTATATGTTTTTTTGTATTTAAATATGCCAGTCATAATTTATTTTGCGAGGATCATGAAATATTGAATTATGGTTCATAGATAAATGTTTTTAATAATTTTTTACATGAGACATGTACATATTTATTTATTGAGAAAAACTATTTTAGATTTTTTTTTACATTTAAATGTAAGGTTATGCATTTACATATAAGATTGGACTTTATGTGTTATATTAGATATATGGTCATCACATTAATCATTTACCAATCAGGTTATGCATTTGGTTGTCATGTTAAATATTTACCCGTCAGGTTAGACATTTAGTTTTCAATATAAACATTTAGGTGTCGCCCTATACATTTCAGTTTAACATTTTGGACTCAGCTTAAACATTTACACATAAGGTTAGACATTTACCTTTCATGTTATACATATACTTGCAAGACTAAATATATACATGTTAGTTTAGAATTTTATATGTGAGGTTATATATTTACTTTTAAAGTTAGACATTTACTTGTAAGGTTAGACAATTACCTGTTAGGTTAAGTATTTGACTGTCACATTAACTATTTAAGTTCCATATTAGAAATTTACCCATTAGGTTATACATTTAGTTGTCACATTACATGTATTTTTCTGTCAGTTTAGACATTTACATGTCAAGTTCGATATTTACTTGTAAGGTTTACTTGTCGGGTTAGAATTTTGGTTGTCACGTTAAATATTTACCTTTCAGGTTAGACATTTACATGTCATTTTAATATTTAGTTGTCATGCTATACATTTAGTTGTTAATTTAAACATTTAATTTTCATGTCATAGACATCTTTACCCATGAGGTTAGACATTTTGCCTTCAGATAAAATATTTGCTTATCAGGTTAGACATTTAGCTGTTATGATGGTTGTGAAAGTGAACATCTAGTTGTTTAATTTATAACAACTAAATATTGGAAAATATTTTTGATTGTATATACTTTGATCTTAAGATAGTTTAAACTTTAGGGTTTGTCTAGTAAGAGTTGGTTGTATATATTTTCATATTATGATAGTTTGGCATATCATATATAATTTTGATTTTTTTTTAATTATCTTTCAAATTATAGTGCTAGTTTTATGTTGTGATGTATAACCAAATAAAAAAAATTAGTTGCTTTATTCTCTATTATTTGTTTGTTTCATGTATTTTTTGAAAAAATATTCAAATTATCATATTTTAATAAAAAATAATATGAAACCGTGAACATATTTGTTTTTTGAAAACGAATCAAACTATCAATATTTTAATTATTTTAAAATATCATTGTACATATCATTTATTCTTAATTATTGCATGAATATATTAACATCTAGAATGAGATTTAGACATATTTAAGAGCAACATAGTGTCTCTGACTAGTGAGCTACACAGACTGTTATAAATAAAAAGAATAGTAATATTAATGAGTCTCAAACCTCAAATTATAATAGGGCCACTTTTTTGTTAGAAAGCTTGGGGATTTGTTCTAACCCTAATTTATTCATAATTGTTAATTACACTAACTTTTCATAACAAGTTATTCTTGACTACAAAAAGTGTTCAGGTATGGAACAAAACAAGAGACATCAAAGAATTCGCATAAAGATTAAAATGAAAACAAAAATCGATAGGAAGAAGAGTACTTGTTTTGACTATCAAGAGAAAGCTTAGGATTCACTAACTGCTAAGATCATAGATGCACATCTTGGTTTTGGTGAATCCTGGTGAAATACTAAAGATCAACTCATCGTGTAGTTAGTCCGATTATCAATCAATCAATTATGATTCTTTACATCGAAACAAGTTAAGGTTCGGCACCTGATGCTGAAGAAAAATCTCAAAAATCTTCATTGAATCACCTGAAATGGAGGAGATGTAGTTGGATTCATGATCAACTGTCTTCCTCTTCTCATTTATGACTCTAATTGAAGTATTAAACATGATTAGATGAGAACTAACTAAGAACTGGGTATACTATGATGAATATATGAGACATGTTATTCACGGGTGTATATGGTTTGTAAATCTTTGAAAGTTGTCTCTGTTAATCATTTTGAGATGAGTATATATAGATGGGCCAATGCATGTAATGGGTCATAATTTAAATGGGTCATCATTCATTAAAATTATCCAAATTACCTTGGATTCAATGGGGTAATTGTTTCTAATAAAATGGTGATATGCGTGCATGAATATCAATTTATATAAAAAAAAATTGAAAATATTATAATCGAATTTTAAAAATAAATTGTATCAATTTTTATCAATTTATAAAAAGTTATCGAAATATGTAAGATTGACCATTTTTAATTCGTTTTTTATATGTGAAATATAATGGTCTCATACTATTTTTCCAACCTTTAAATCCAAGATATGATCATTTAAAGAAGATAAAAAAACAAAGCTAATAAAAATAAAAAATATAGAGAAAGAAGATTAACAAAAGGGTGGTATGAGATCACCATAAAATATATAACAATTTTTTGTCCCGAATGGTAGAAGATATCACAACAAAATTACCAAATGATCATTTAGACCTAACTAAAATAGATTTTGAAGGTCGACGCAAATGATCATATTCTTAATAAACATTACTCTATGTATGCTTTAAATTTATGTACGACTAATATATTATTTAGCAATTTAGTGGCTTTATAAAAATAAAATAAAATATAAACACGTTGAAAGTTATGTAATACATATGTCATTAATCGATGTAAAAAAACATTTACTTGATTCATCCACAA
This sequence comes from Limnanthes douglasii subsp. nivea, assembly GCA_036936605.1. Taxonomy (NCBI): domain Eukaryota; kingdom Viridiplantae; phylum Streptophyta; class Magnoliopsida; order Brassicales; family Limnanthaceae; genus Limnanthes; species Limnanthes douglasii. Next base: position 236,095,099 of record JAUPFV010000001.1, on the reverse strand, counting down.
ATACGTTACGTCGAAAGAGAACCATAATTTTTTTAATATATTAAGAAGAAGTGTTAACAATGAAATAAAATCCTAATAGGTTTGGTGAAATATATAATAACATATTATGATAGAAAACACATTAGGAAAAAAACCATAATAGGACAGAAGCCCTAATAAGCCAATATCTATAATAATGCCATATACTACGAAGTCGTACATGAACAAAAGATATAAGTTTCAGCATTAACTGGTAACGGATTTGGATCTAGATATTTCTGGAGCGATGAGTCCCGAAACAAGAGAATACTTTAATGATTTCAAAGCTCATGGATGCATTTGATGTGTTTTCGGAATGCGTGGACCTCAAGCCAAACATGAGAGTGGATATGATGGTGAAATATTTTGTGGCTAAAGGAAAGGTTAGTGAACTTTGCATTTTTTAAAACTAACCAATTTGGGGGTGATACTATTTTAAAAATTAAGAATTCCAAAAAAATCTACATCGTAAGCCTGGCTACCTAGTTGGGAGTCGGTGTTTCATCCTATTTGTACATATATTCATCGCTGCTACTCTATTCCGATGATGATGATATGAGAGAGGTGATAAGGCCACACGAGGACGCGATGGTAATCGTAACGGGTATTATCGGAAATGAAGGTAGTTCTGTTAAATCTGATTTATGACGACGTATGAGCAGATGTAAAATCCCCCTATGATACCAATAAATTTTTTGGAAGGTCATGTCTATCAAGAATGCAAGCGGTGGCCTCGATAGTTCATCAATGCTTGAAGTACATGGTGGGGAGAAACGTAGGGACTACCCGAAGCAGCCATATAATGGCTAGAGAGTGTTACCGTACTGCTTTGGCCCCGAGGCAGATCAAAGGGGTCAAATCAAAGAATGATTAGCAGTTAAAGAGGGCTACCTTGAGAACCAACCCAGTTGATGATCTGAGGGAGATCCCCCCAACTTTTGGTCCCTGCTGAAAATTTTGAGGATTACGTTTTTACTCAGAGGAAGAGCTCAAAGATCAGTTCAATGTTATCTCCGAAGGCGAGAGAGAAATTAATTCATTTTTCGTTAACAAAGTTACACATGTTTGCGTGCTGCATTAAAGATGTTACAAGTGTACCCGTTGAGATTATATGCCACATATTGGCTATTTGAAGCATAGTACACCCAATTATCCAGAAAACAAGATTTTTTTCTCAGGATAAATCCAAGGTGATTATGGCTGATATGGATCGCTTGTCAAAAATGGGCCATATACGAGAATCTCAATACCCGTTATGGGCGACCAACCTGGTATTGGTAAAGAAGAAAAATGAGAAATAAAGAATGTGTGTGGATTTCACCGACTTGAACAGAGCTTGTCTCAAGGACCTTTTCCCATTTCCCCGAACCGATCACTTGGTAGACTCCATATTTGGAATTTGGTTATTGTCTTTTATGGATGCGTATACATGTTACAACCAGATCATGATGGATTTGAAAGACTAAGAAATCACATCGTTCATTACTGGAAGAGGCTTGCATTGTTACAAAGTCATGCAATTTAAACTGAAAAATGTAAGGGCAACTTACCAATGATTAGTGATCAAAGATTTTGAGGCTTAAGTCAGACGTAATGTAAAAGGGTATATGGATGACATCTTGGTGAAAAGTGCCAGACATGAAGACCATTTCAAAGATTTAGAGGAAATATTTAGTAACTTGAAAGCAATAAACCTAAAGTTGAATCCGGAGAAGTGCACGCTTGGAGTCCGATGCGGTAAACTTTTAGGGTTACATAGTAAAAGAAAGAAGGATAGAGGTCGACCCGATACAATTGATTTCTTTAGAGAACTATGGACCCTCATCGGTATATCAAGGATATGCAAATATTAACCGAGAGATTCAAAGATTTAAATAGATTCATATTTAGGTCTTCGGACAAGTGCCCCCTATTTTTCCAAGTACTCAAACAGGGTAACTGTTCCAGTTGGACCCCGAAGTGTACTGAAGCCTTTACAAGGATCAAAGAGTATTTTTCTTCCCCTGAGATCTTGACGAAGTCTACTCCGGGGGAGAGGTTGTTCATTTACATAGCATTTTCCGATTATACTATGATCGCGGTGTTCATTCAAGAGACTGATAATTGCCATGGACTAGTGTACTATGTCAGTAAAAGCCTCCTAGATGCAGAGAAGAAATATTTGGAGTTGGAAAAGTTTGCCCTTGTTTGGTAAACACGTCTCGAAAGATGACACCCTATTTACAAGCATATTCGATTTAAGTACGAACATATTTCCCTCTAAATAACATATTACAGAGGCCCGATATGTCGGGTCGGATGACAAAATGTCCCATGGAATCGGGTGATTTCGACATTACTTTTGGCCCGAATGACAATCAAATCTCAGGATTTGGTAGATTTTTTGGTCGAATTCCACTTCGAACGACCATATATAGAAACAAACCATGAAGAAGCAGTAGCTTCTCTAGTAGGATTATAAGTGACTCACTACTCCTTATAAATCATGCCTCCGGACAGTGCAAAGCTATGAATGATCACTTAGTAAAATATTTGAAAATTTTGAAGAGGTTGGCAGTTGTTTTCGAAAGCGTGAATTACGAGCACGTCTACAGAGTTGAAAAATTATGTGGCTGACTCTTTGGGAGACTACGACATATTTCAAAGGATACCCCTGGATACTCACACAAGAAAGTCCTTGGATAGTGAAAAACATCTAGTATAATGTGAGTTTGAATGAGGCTTTCCAGATCTCAACAAGTCATAAAATGGATTGGAGATATGATATCGGAGTTCGTAGCCAGCAACATCTTGCTCATTGACAACAGAGTGGCTAAAAAAGTACGACTTGTACAAGAAATCGTTGAGCGTGACCCTATTGCGATGCCTCAGGGAAATGAATCAGAAACGATATTGTTTGAACTGCACGATGGAGAAGGATCAGTGTTTTGTGAGTATAAAACCATTACGCAGAGATTTTTATTGGCGGGGTATTATTGGCCCATGATTATGGTTGATGCCAAAGAATTTGTCATAAGGTGTGTCACTTGCCAACGATTTGCTAACACGATTCATATACCTGCGGTGCCTTTTGAGTCTGTATCTAAGGCGTTACCTTTTGACTGAGGGGATGATTTGGTTTGACAATTTCCAATGGCTTCCAAAGGGTGATAAACAATAGTAGCCGTGGTGGACTATTTTTCCAAGTGGGTAGAAGCCGAGCCGCTATACGGGACGAAAGCAATGATGTTATCAAGTTCACCCTATCAAATATATGTTGTTATTTTTGTGTCCCGAGGAGGTTCACAATGGATAATGGCCCACAGTTTGTCAACAAAGATATGAGAGCCTTTTACTTTTCTCGGGGCATACGACAATGTTTCTCGACATCTTTTCACCCACATGAAAATGGTCAACTAGAAGTAACTAATCGAACAACCCTTGATAGGCTAAAGAAAAATTCGGAAGGTAAAGTTAGAAAATGGTCGGACTATTTACATGAGATATTATGGGCATACCAAAACACTTCCCAAACGACAACGCAAGAATCACCATATGCATTAGTATACGGGATGGATTTTGTGACACCATCAGAGGCCACATTCTCCTCATATCGAGTTAACAAACATTCCAAAGAGGGAAAAGATGAGGGAAGATGTGTTGAACTAGATATGATTGAGGAATAGCAATATTCTCTGCACTACCAAACGCTAATGAGAAGCATATACGAGTCAAGGTTCAGACGATGAGAATTAAATATAAGAGATAAGGTCCTCAGAAAAATATTCTTACACACCAAGGAAAAATGGCTCGGGAAATCGAGACCTAATTGTGAATGCTTATACAGAGTAACTGAAAAGGTAAGACCAAGAACGTATCGTTGGAAAGATAAAGAAGGAAGATAGCTTCGGCACCCGTGGGATGTCAAACACCTTAAATTGTATCTAAAATAAATGTAAAACTTGTATGTATATGTTACAGAACTTGTGTAAAGATCGGTGGCTTACTTTTTCTTACCCATGTGGCACAGGAAGGTTTTGACGAGGTGTCTGCATAGCCGATTTGTGAATATAAATGTTGTTAGCATCTTACATTTCTTACAAGATCCCAGGTCAATGGTTGTTGCCTTCACTTATTATTTTTTATTGGACCCCAGGGATCATCCAACAAACGTTGGTCAACATTTATGTATTCTTTTTTCTTGGGTCTGATGGGTCTTCCAACGAAAGTTGGTAAACATTCACCTATGTTTTGTTGGACCCGAGGGATCTTCCAATGAAAGTTGATCAATATACGCCTATTTTCTCTTGGACCCGAGGGTCTCCCAATGAAAGTTTTTCTACATTCACCTATGGTTTCTTGGACCCGAGGGGTCTTCCAACAAATTTAGTTTCAACATTCAATTATATTTCATTATCCGAATGATCTCATCGAGGAAGAGTTGTAGACTAATCACCTCCAACTAAAAAAATTACACAAGCTTATGAGAAATGAGTAAACTTCTTTTAATAATGTCTGACATACAAAACACCTCAATTACACAAGATCTTTCCACAAAAAACACAGAATTATAAGTGTCTTGCACACCACAACAAAAAAAAATTTAAATATTACACAAGTGTTTTCCAATATTTTAAGAGCATCTTCACCCCTCAGTCTTCGAGCCTCCCCCCTATAAAAGGTTTTCAGGCCAACTATTATGAGATATTTCATTTCAAAGAGAGCTGCAAGAGCTATGAGGTCATTGATTCTTAAAGCAAGCACATTGTCTGTAAAAAAGTCGAAAGTCTCCTCGGTTAGTTTGCGAGATGTATCTAGGGGGTTAATGTTATAGTGCTCAGAGGATTAAGAACTTTCTCCTCGATCTTCATGTGATACTCCCTTAGTTTTATTAGAAGGGGCGGGTTTTTTGTCTAACACCCGAGGCAAGTCTAACTTGTTATCCAACTCAATAACAACAACTCGCTCAGAGGACAGTGGGACAATTTTACATCATAATGGTCTGATAAAGGCATATTCTTCTCATCTTCCATCTCACCCATATCGATGGTTGAGCACTTACTTTTATTTTTGAAAGAATGCGTTTTTGATGAATCTTTGGGGCCATCATCCTTAATAATAATATTATCATCCGCATAGGCAACCTCAACCACAACTTCGACCTTGATGTTATTCTTCTCCTCCGAATTATTGTCACGCTTCTTGGACTCGATGGCTCGGAGCCCTAGACCTCTTTGGCAAAGAAGGCAAGTATATCAGATACCGACAACCTCTTCAATACTTTGTCTTCCATGGGGGGCACCATGCGTTCCTCTAAATAGGGAGATTTTTTTCAGATCGGCCGTCCAGAGGTGGCTCTTAGGGAAATTAGCCAAGTTTAAGCATCGTTGAAACTCGTTGGACCAGTTATTTTTGGCCCACTCACTCGGTTGAGTAAAGATCTCCTCAGTAGCCTTTTGATGCTTTTTGAAAGAACTTATCATCCTTGTATTCTCAAATAAAAATAAATGACTTGTAAAACATATACACAAACAAAGTATACACATGGATAAATCTATTCGGAATAAACGATTTACTTTGCTCGTCCACTTCAGGGGAAGCCGATGCGGACTCTCAACCAACGCTTCGAATCTTGTCTCCCAAAACCTCTAAACATAGAAAAATATTTGCTTCCACTTCTTTCCAGCTTCCAACAGGTTGTCAACCACCTTGAACTTATTCCCCAAAGTGAGCGAATAAAAAGGAACATAAAGGTTCTTCAAAATAGTGGTCAAGCCAATAAATTGCTCCATAGAGAACCCATCTCAGAGATGCTTGAGGCCATGATGCAGGCCATCAATGTGAACCACAAGTTGGGACTAGTCTGAATAGGATATATGCCGACCAGTTCAAAAAACCTAACCATGGTAGGGTCTAGAGGGAACCGAAGCCTCTAATTGAGTATCTTTGGGAAGCCAATCAGCTCGTCATCTCCAACTAACAAATGATTTTCCCCCATATTGGGGAACCAAATTGTAACCAACCTCAGGATGACCATCAGTCCCGTAGTTTATCTTACTCGGATGTGTGATATTATTGGTAGTTATCTTTGTGAAGTGTAATGAGATGCTTATTCTCAACACCACAGAAGTTTTTCCGAAAACCCGGGAAATATCTGATGGAAGCTCCATATCCTTATTTTCTTATTCAGTTTTATTCTTCTTCGAATGAGCTCTAATGCCCATCTTATCTTAGGAGGCTTGTGCATTTGGTTGATAAATGGGCTCATTTTGATCAGTATGGTAGCGTTTTGGTCTTTGGTTTCTTTTGGTTCATTGACCAAATTTCTTTGCCCCCGCTCTCTAACTGGCTCGAGGGGTCATGTTTCTATGTGCGTAATAGCATGTCTTTTTCTTTCTACATCAACCACCCAATGGGTGTCTGAAATGTGTTGCGAATTAACTACAGAGGTATTCATGGGAGCATTGGACTCTAGAATGGTTACCTTCACGTATGTTTTTTCATTGGACCGATGAAACCTTTTTCTATTCGTATATTCGTCATTCGATTTCTCCGCTTTTTTATGTTAGTCACCCATTATAATATAGAAAATTTTGGGAACTACTTTGCTCAAAGTGCCAATGTTACCATTTTCATGCGACTGATAAGCTTGATCGGGGGTTGAGTGCCATGAGGGGTGGAGGCACTTCTGGTGTTTGAAGTTTCGACCCCCTCATATTGCTTCTTGATTGGAGGATACAGACCATAGTGAATGGTTTGACGCGTCGTCAGCGACACATGCTCTTCATCTACTATTCATACTATCTTTATTTGATTGGCTTTTTCGGATATAGAAAACCAATCTAAAGCATTAAATTTATTCGACATGAACGAAAGGTATCTGAAGAGTAAAAATGATGGAAGAAAACTTGGTGGGATTTTTGGATGATCGAAGTAAAATAACAAACAATATTTTCTCTCTCTCTATAAAGTTTTTCTCTATTTCTCCCCTCTCTCTTAAAAAAACAAGAAATTGAAAGTATGAGGAGTTGGGCTTATATGTAGACAAGATTCTGGGCCTCCAACATTCATGTAAGTCCAGGGAAGATTAAGAATCTTGTAGCTCACGTAAGCCTAGGGAAGATAAAGAGTTTTATAGTTTCTCTCTTACGATTTTAAAAGCACGTGTATGGGGAAGTTGAAAGATTTTTCTGGCATACAAAGTCATAAGTCATATTTGAGAACATATAGCTTAGTATCAGAGATTAAGAGACACATTTAAGAAAAATAGCATGCATAACAAATGATTGCTAGGTTATCAAACCCCGTGGTAAAGTTTCCTGATGAGAAAGTGACCTAGTCAGTCCGATGAAAGTTGCAAGTTGAAACAGGTCGGAGTTGTCTGAGGCGTCCACAAAGATAGTTCTCACTCAGATTTTTTTTCGCAAAGACAAGAAAGGCTACTGATAAGGGTGATAATTATCCGAACATAGATCAGATAAGCCCAAATATATATATATAATATGGAGGATCTTTGTTGTAATAAGTTGTAAATATTGTTAAGGTTAGTGAAATAATGGTGGGAAATAGCCCTAAATGGACCAATTATATGGCCTTTATTACTTTAAATACATATAAAGAGCACTCATCCTGTAAGCACAAAACACTACCATAGCTTTTCTGATCATTTTCCATTTACCACTACCAAAATAAACAATATACCCTTCCTTATCAATCTGCCGAATAGAAATCAAATTGATCTTTAAATGTTGAACATGTCTAATCTTATGGATTTTCCAAACTGGTTTATTTTCATGCTTAATATTTATATCTCTAACACTTATTATCTTAAGTGATTTATTTTCATCTAAATAAACACTTCTAAAAATATTTGTAGTATAATTGACAAAAAGTTATCAGTTTGAAGCGGTATGTTAAGAAGCTCATGAGTCGAGAATCCAAGAGTTCGTGAGACGTTTAATAATAACAATAAGACATCTTATATGGTTTCTGTTACAATATTTTTGCTTTCATTACTGTGCTTCTTAGTTTCTTTGCAATACATCTATATGCGTCCAATCTGGCCATAGTTTCAAAATCCAAGAAAACTCCATGTACCTTGAGATTTCTTTTTGCTTTGTCACCTTCTTTTTATTTAGTAGTTCATATGTTCTAATTTTTTTAGATGAACTGGTTTTTGATCCAACGTTAAATGCGGTATTAGTATTCAGATACTTGTCAGAATTAGTGTGGTTTATTTCAGACTTAGGGTAATTTTGTAATTTTCCAACTAGCATGGTCAGCATTTATTACGTTTGTCATGCCCGGTTCTTTACAATAGTGGTTATGGTCCAAACTTCCCATTAGATTAAGACTAAATTCAGTAGCCAAAATATCCGACCTCATCAGTAGCCCCTTTAGGTCTTGCAAAGAATCTTTGGAAGAGCTAACTCTTAAAAATTAATATCAACATTCTCCGATCTGGTGTTGCGTCCAAACTATAAACATTTCCTTCAAGAGTGACTTTGTTCGAATTTTGGTGGAACTAATTTCTCAATTCAGAATTCTAAGAGTCTTTTTTCAATTGTGGGACATGTGGCAGGCTCTAGTTCGACCTTTCAACCGTTTTTCTCCTAAATTCTCGTACCTACTAGGCTAGAATTTACCTAGGCTGGAAATTTACCTAGGCTTTAACTCCCATACCTTGTAGCTTTTAATCATTACCCAAATCGATTTACATTCTCCTAGGTAACTGCTATTTTTATTGCTATATATAAACCTTCTTACTGTTTCATTGTCTTCAAGAATCATAAACATTTTTAGTGAGAGAAAGCTACCTTCAAATTTGTGTTCAAGTCATATATGTTCACAGCTAGAAACGCTTTAGTGAAAGGAGGTTGGTTGAACTTATCCGAGTTAGAGAAAGCAAAAAAAGTTGCAAGAGACAAGCGCATTGTTGTCGGCCTTCCTGTTTCTTCTGGTGAAGGAAACAATCAACCACAAGTGAACATATACCATGGTTCATCATCCTCAAAAGCTTCCAAGGTTAGAAAACTGCCCTTTGTCACAAACCTTTCACCTCTTCCTTCAGGGTCTTTTGTTAAGGAGTCCAAAACTCTCTCCCTAATGATAAATTTGTATCTAACATTAGAAAAACCTCGCCTTGTATCGCAATGGGTTCAGATGCAGAGCATCTCCAGAGAAATTAACCCCACGCTGAGTCACTCGTTAGTCCAATTCAAAATTCACGCCTACTTCTTCAAAACCCTTTAATTTGGAGGTAGTAAAACTTGTGTAAAAAACCAAGCCATCTGGTCAGCAGCCCATGGTAGAAACCAGATGGTCTGAACAGCCATCTACACAACCATCCGAACAACCATCTGAACAACCTCCCATTATTATGGAAGATCATATGGAGGACAACCTAGATGAAGCCCCTTTTGAGGCGTTCGGTCAAACAGAGGATAGAACTGCAGATCGGAAAGCCAAGACCAAAGTAGGTTTGACTCATCCAGATGTGCTTCCGGAGAGTCTAGAAGGTAGAGTGGGGCCAGGCTTGAAGAAGGTCATTATGAATTATTTGTTATCCCTTCAAAATATAGCCTACGTATACAACCAACTGCTGACCTGGGTCGTATTCATACTAAGTAAGGAATCCCAGAGTCTGTGAATGTGAGAATTCCAGTCACTCTAGAAACTCTGATGGATTGCAAACCCAATAAACTGGTGGTCTATACAGAAGTGTTGAACTGAGGACTCTGGTTTCCTTTAGATTCGGAGATAGTCAGATACTTCCATCTGACCAATAAATTGTGGCAGAGAACTAAGCTCCAACGCTTGGCATACTCTATTGGCCTGCATCATGGCGTCCAGGCTGTCTAAGATTCCACTACCAATGGAACAGTTTGATGTTGTGGAAAACTTGTGTAAGAATCATCGCATCCCCTTCTACCACCACAACATGGGGAATGACTACAAGGTGGTGAACGATCTCCTAGAGTCAGAAAAGCTGTAGAGGACGCAGTTCTTATTTATCAGTGGGGCCTGGGAGAATGGGAAAAAGATCAAGGTTGACTCAAACCCAAGCGAGTTAACCAACCGTTGAAAGAGTATTGGTGAGTTTCTTTTATTTCCTCTTTAATCTTTCAACCATTAAGTTTTTAATCCGAACTGATTCAGACTTTTTCCCAGTGTTTCCGAAGGAGTTTTCAGACTATGTGGAGGCAGGTCAGGATACCTGTGCCAAACTGAACGCTTGGGCCTTAGAGAAGTGGGACAGTGTTTTTCATAACTGCTTCACATCGGGGAACTATGTGAAGTCTCATCTGTGGAACACCACTGGGAAAAAAAACCTCACATGGGAAGAGCTTACCACTCCTCCTCCTGCAGATTTCATCTTTAGGAGGACTGAGGCTAAAGATGCCAAACTTTACCTGCCTGCCAGAGCCAAAGCCCCCAGTCATCTGAATAAGATGAAGAACAATAGGAAGAATAATACCACAACAGACCCACCTCAAACAACCAATAAAGGTACCGGTTCGGAGAACCAATGAGGTTTTAATGATGCTTTACTGGAAGCAGTAGAAGTCACTGTGAAGGAGGTTGGTATGTCAGACAACCCACTGAAGATTTCGAAGAAAGACAAGAAGAGTAAGGCCAATAGTGATGAGAAAGATGCCAAAAAGAAGAAAGTTACTCTGGGATCAGAGATAATTCTTCGTCCTTCTGAAATCCCTCCCCCAGCTCCTGTCGATCCTACCTTGCAAGAGGAAATTCCAGCCAATCTCCATTCCAAACAAGTTCCTGGTGATGGTAACGAATAGTTAAACCTTGACGTTTTTCAGAACATCAACATCTATTTTAATGACTTAGAAAAAGATGATTTCACGGGGCCTTACGGTCCTCCTAGCTCTTCCAACGTTATGACTCATAACAGTGAGACTTACACGATATCTAGTGAGCAAGATACCTTGAGCCATGACCTCTTGGGTTATATTTGACCAGTTCTTGTTCTGGAGATACATGTAAGGGATCAAACTGTTACCATTAACTCCCTGACTACAGAATAACAAAACTTGTCACACGATCTTCTCAACAGAGCATAGAATTATTGAAGAAGGAAAAATAGGATTTAGTTTCCAAACTGCTTAACTAAAAAATAGCCAGCAAAGAACTTCAAACCAAGTACTCTGATCTGGAGACTTCTTCCTCAAATGATATTATAGCTTTGAAGGAGCAACTACAAACTAAGAACAGTACTATCCAAACTTTATCCGATGACAAAGTCAAGTTGGAGAATATTGTCCGAGAGAAGACTGAAGAGAAAACTGCCCTAGAACACCAACAAGCTCAAGCAATAGCCGCAGAGATAAAGAATTATGCCAGTGGACTAGTGGATTTTCTGGAGAAGAGAGATAATGGAATTGAGTCTGATATGGTCTTATTGTTACATTAAACTTTTCCTAAGAGGACTCTTGGTCCTTTATGGAAATATATGGACTATGATGATCTCCCTTTCTATACGATGGCTGATGGTGACAAGCGCAACTACTCCAGTGGGATAGACTCCGATGAGGATGAAGAAGTGGGTGAGAGTTCAAATGTTGAACTCAAAAGTCCCAAAAAAGATGGTGGTGAAGAAAAGACCAAAAAGAACAAGCCCTAAGGTTACATTATGTACTTTTTGTTGGAAAGACTAAAGTCCTTGTACGGCCAATACATTTTGTTACAATGTTTGTTTAACTTTTACCCTGTAAAACTTTTAAAGTCCTTGAATAGTCAAGGCTTTTTTTGTGTATCAGAGATCGGTTTTAGTCAGATCAGATTCTAATTATCATATTTCCCTTTGTTAAAATTTTGCTTAACTCTTTTATGGACAATGCTTAAATAGCCTTTAATACTTCGGATGTGTTGAACAAAAGTATTCAACATCTTCGACCACATGTGTTTAATAAATGTTATCAAGTGCTTAACATATCTGATCAACTCAAAAATACTTGAGAGCCGGGGTGTTGAATAAGTATTTAATATCTGAACTGAAACAAAATTACCAGACTTTTGAAGAAGGCATCATATATTATTGATAAACCCAAACACCTCATTAAAACCTCCCCGCGCCACCAGGGTAGGAAAAAGTATACCCCATAATATTTACATTGATATTTAAAAATTAAATATTTACAAAAGAGTTTTATTCTAAGTATAACCTGAGATGTTCAACGTTCCATGGGTGCTTTAGAGTTCTCTCTTCTTTGTCTTGAAGCTTGTATGTTCCTGGTTTAACCTTTCCACAGACCACATAAGGGCCTTCCCAGTTCGGAGCCAGCTTACCGAATTATTTTTCCTTGGTGTGTAAAAATACATTTCTTAAAACTTTGTCCTCTGTTTGAAAATCCCTTCTTTTAACTTTGGAAGTAAATCTGCTCCTCATCAAGCCTTGGTAATGCACTGTTCTCAGATATGCTTTAACTCTTTTTTTTATCAAGTCCAACTGATTCCTAAATGATATATCATTAGCCTGTTTGGAATAGTTCTGGACTCTGTGAGATGGTAAAGTAGCTTCTATGGGAGTAATTGCATCCATCCCATATACCAGAGCAAAAGGAGACTCTTGTGTGGCAGCCCGAGGAGTAGTTCGATAGGCGCATAATACTTCTTGTAAATAACTTGGCCATTTTCCTGCAGCTCCGTCCACATTTTTATTTAATCCGGACAAGATGTTTCTATTTTCAACCTCAACCTGGACATTCGCTTGAGGGTGGAAAGGAGAAAAAAAACAATATTGAATTCCTCTGGAGGTACAGAAAGCTTCCATGTCTTTATCATCAAACTGTGGCCCATTGGCCGTAGTAATCTTCCGGGGAACCCCAAATCTGTAACATATGTTAGATAAGATAAATTTAATAACTGCCTTTGAAGTGGTTCGAGCCAAAGGAGCTGCCTCTATCCACTTAGAAATATAGTCAATATCGACTATGATTGTTCTACATCCACTGGATGACATAGGAAGAGGCCCAACCTAGATCCATACCCCATTTGGAAAAAGGTATTGGTTCAGATATAGACTCCATAGGAACTGCTGGCACATGAATTTCATTCCCATATTTTTTGACAAGGATCACACTTTTTCACCATCTCTTTAGCATCTGCCATTATGGTTGGCCAGTAGTATCCTGCTAATAGGACCCTTCTGGTTAAGGTCCTACAACCATAGTGTGCGGAACCTTCTCCATCATGTAGCTCAGATAATACCACTTTGGATTCTTCAAATCCTAAACAACGTAGGAGAGGTCTGCTGAAAGATTTATTGTAAAGAACCTCTTTTAGTCTTGTCATAAAAGTTTTCTCTGAGGGACTACAATGCTGCTGGTTTTCTAAAATGCACCTCATTCTTAGTCTTGTCATAAATTGTAGCCACACTCTCCCCCAACTCAGCAAACCACTCAGGCTGAACCCAGGGCCCCCTCTTACTTCTGGTATGTTGGCTTTGAGTTTGGTTGGACTGATTCTGCCTTGACCAGTTGGACCCTTATCTAGTCTCTTTTTCCATATAACCGGATTGGTTACTAGCTGGAGGAGTTATTGTTGTAGTAGTAGATCTCACTTGGTGGTGTACTCTGGTTTTCTTGGTCTCTTCAATGTTGATTTGCTTTCCCACTTGATTCAACAAACCACCCCAAGTTATAGCCTTCTTCCGAGTCACTGAATCGGCTAGATTTCATGGATTTAAACCTTATCCAAGGGAAGCAATTGCAACTTGTTCAAAGCAATCCGCTAGCCCATTATTTGTGTTCACAAAATGATTAATGTACTTCTTCAGGGACTTGTTTGGCTCCTGAGCACAATGGATAATGGTGTCCCCATTACCTTTGAGTTCGTTACTTCGAATAAATTGCCTCCGGAAGGCAACCCAGAACATATCAAAATTTCTTATACACCCCTGATGGAGACTGTTGTACCATTTGAGGGCACTTCCTGTGAATTTTTGGGAGAAGGCCCTACACAGTAGCTTGTCATCATCGTCAAAATTCATCATGAAGTTCTTGAACTGTTCCAGATGGTTGTCCGAATCTTGACTCTCGTCGTATTTCTCCATCTTTGAACTATTAAACCTCTTAGGAAGATGTCCGGAGAGTATTTTTGCAGACAAATGAGATTACCTTTAATTTTTGCTAAGGCTAAAAATGGTATCTTCAGACTGAGGGTAATTTTGCAAAAGGATCAATCAGCAACTGATCAATGTGCTTATGGGCTGACCCTTTACCCTTACCATGGTGCTTCTTAAGCCTGCCATGCCTACCCCTCTTTCTTGAATGTTTTTTAGTCAACCTTATTTTTTTTTGGATCTTACCTCCTCACTATTTGAAAATAATGATTCTTCAAGTTCTTCCTCATTTGATGATCTGCTGGAGGACTCAGATGCATAACTCTCAGCAGGATTAGATCGGCGTGTCTTCTTGTAACTGAGATGGGTTTTCAAAGACTGCTAGTTTTCTCCATGATTGTCAGTGTGGTGAAGTACTGACACTCCGGACTTTTCCTTAACTCCTTTTTTTACTTGTTTTATTGCTCTCAGTGCCTCTATTTCAGCCTGCAACTGGCCTTGTTCCTCGATAGTATACTCATTGTTTTCCCTTGTACCTTCCACCTCAGGAGGTGGAACATTCTGCTCATTCGGATCCATCCAAACTACTTTGCTTGCTGGTTTTGAATTGTGAAATTCAGGCACCGTCGTGCTCCCACTGTGTTTGCCAATTTGGTGTAGTTTATTTCAGTCTGAGGGTAATTTTGTAAGGTGTTTTGGATGTTTTGTGGAATTTAATGTTTAGAGTAGTGGGTGGTGAGATAATTAAGTTGTGTGCTAGCAAATAAATTCGGATTACCCTCATTAATGAAAGTGGTTGGGGGTATTTATACTTAATTACTGACCCATGGGCCTATTGGGCTAGATAGTGAAGTCGGGTCAAGTTTAAGGACCCATTAGTAATATGGTATGAAGTGACATGCAACTAGCTTAGTCAACATTTATTACGTTTGTCCTGTCCAGTTTTTTACAATAGTGGTTATGGTCTGAACTGCCCATCGGATTAAGACTGAATTCTGTAGCCAAAATATCTGACCTCATCAAGAATCATTGCTTCAAACTTATTCAGCGAGAAGCATAAATTATATATCATTATACTTTAGCTTCTCACTTCTGACGAAATTACTTATGAAGATTTTCAAAGCTTTCCAATTATTGGGTAGAGAAGATAAAAATATTATAGTACAAATTTTATTATCAAATTTTATCGCGACGTATGATACAAAATTCACGATATGACTAAAATCATTCAAGGGCTTTGTAGTTGAAGCATCTTCTGCAATATTCAATTTGAACAATTTCTTCATTACATGTATATTGTTTTTTGCTGAAGATTTTTCATACATACTTACCAAGGACGCCATCAAACCAGCATTGGTTTTTTCTTTCACAAGACTATGTGAAACTGGCATGGCTAGGGTCAATCAAACCACCCATAAAACCTATGATCCATAAGTTTCCAATCTACCTTAGACATCCCATTAGGATTCATTGAATCTAAAGAGTTTGGTGCAAGCTTTTCCTATAGAGGTAATCATCAATCTACATCCACTAGTATGGAAAGTCTGACTCATCAAGATTTTCGATTGTAAGACCTTCATATCTGATTGCAACATCTCCAAATTTGACTTCAACCACAGATGATGTCATTGTTCTTTCTCTAACATTCTTGTTATATTTTTTTCCATGGATTCTTCACAAATAGATTTTGTTAGAGATATTACGCTTAAGCCCATTAACTCATATATTTTATCTATAAATAAAATATTATACTCTATGTAATCTGTAACCTCCCCCAAAAATTAGAAAAACTTTAGCTGCTGCTTCTCTTTATTCTTTATCTAGTTTTTGTCTATATTTACATGGTATCATAGCTTGTTCGATACTTGGAGTAATATGATTGATTTTTTTGTCAGGTATTCTGTTTTGATTTGGTTCGTTTGATTCTGTTTCGAATTTGTATTTGCTTAAGAATATGGTTTCGTTTTGGTGTTAGAGATTTTTTCGATCTGATTCAGTTTCAGAGTTGTTTTCGCTTAGGAATATACTTTCATTTTGGTGTTAAAGATTTTTTCAATTTGATTTTGTTTCAGATCTTTTTTGCTTGGGAATCTTCTTTCTTTTTGGTGTTAGATATTGTTTTGATTTGGTTTGTTTTGGATCTATTTTTTCTTGAGAATGTGGACTTTATTTTGGAGTTAGAAGTTGTTTTGATTTGATTTTATTACAGAACTTTTTTCTTTTTTTTTTATTAATTTGGACTTCTGTTATAGAAAATATGATAGGGAATGATGACTCTATGCGTTCCATAAGTACCCACCTCGATGGGAAAAACTATTCTTACTGGATATATGTCGTGAAAACATTTCTTTGTGGCAAGCACATGTGGGGATATGTTTAAGGTACAAAGCTTCAATCTTCTTAGTAGTGAGAACTATGTTATACTCCTTGACACATAGGAGACAGAAAAAGCGAAGATCATCACTTGGATCAGTAATTTTGTAAATCATTCAATTGGTACTCAGTTGGCTAAGTATGAAACAACAAAAGAGGTTTGAATCACTTACAAATATTGTATACTCAGTACAATTTTACTAGGCAATACCAATTAGAATTTGATATCTAGTATTTATAGTAAAATAACTTGATTATTTTAGATTTTTATGTTGTCACGTCAAATTTGTGGGATCAATTGGAACTTACAGATTTTGTAGACTTGAACGTATTAGCCCTAGATTTCTAGAAGAAAATAGTATATATTAGTATAATTTATGGGCTTACGCTCAGAGTTTGAAGGAGTGTATGGAACAATTTTTATCGTTCCCCTCTTCGCACTGTAAATTTGGTTATTCATGAGCTTATTGCAATAGAAACACGACTCAAAACTCAAGTTGATAATGAGTCCAAAGTGACCAATGTTCCTACTGAGTTTGTTGTTTCAAACCAACGACCTCTTGCTCTAAACCACTCTAAACTAACACCACTACAGAAACGGTTTAATTTGATGAGTTTTTATTTTATAAAAGTAAGAACCATTGGAAATTACAGTGTCCATTACTAAGATAAAAACAACAGAAATCTCCTCAGTAGCAAACACCTCAACAACGATCCCCTCAACAACGTTCTTTTCAGCATCAATCATTTCAGCAACATACAAGTCATATTAAGAAATTTTGTCCTCCATTTCATTCCTTACAGTTTACTGCTGCTATTGCATCATTAGAAGATACTGATAGCACCACACCACCATTTGCAATAGACCCAATATTATGGAATCTTTAAAACAATTTCTTACTTCCAATCATCCGTCATATTCATGTCAATGTCTCACACATGTCTATATTTGTTTTCTATTTTAGGTTTTCCTTCATCTTTATGGATTTTTAAATTTTGGTATGTCTCATCATATGTCCCCTTACAAGTCATTTTTTACTTTATTGTCTCATGTTTCACCAATATACTCTTGTCTCATGTTTCACCAATATAGTTTTGTCTCTTCATATATCTCTCATGGATGTTTATTATGTTCCAAAACTTTCCTTTAATCTTATTTTGGTCAATCACTTGTGTTAATCTGACCATCGAGTCTTCTTTTCTGATTTTATATGTGTTTACAAGACCAACATAATCAAATCATAATTGGGATATGTCGTAGATTGGGAGAACCGTATGTTTGGGATGAAGTTAAAGTCGTTAATTGTTGCAACTTCTAGTATCGATTTGTCTTCTTTTCAGTTGAGTATGTCGTCATTTGATTTTTATCTCTAGCATTCTCGTTTGGGACATGTCTTTGCGTCACGTCAAAAAAAATTAGTCTTCACATGTGTTTTAGGTAAAGTTAAATATTTCTAATATTTATGATTTGGTTGTGAACTACTAAAATTTTATGTGTTACCGTTTAATCACATTATCTGTTATTTTATTGCTTTTTTTATCCATCTTTTGTCTTCAAAATTGATAATTAATCCTATTATGTATCTTTTATTGATGATTATACTCGATACACTTTGGTTTATCTTATGAAAAACACGCATGATTTCCTTGGAATTTATAGAAATTTTGAGGCATTGTTAAGACTCAACATCCTGTTGTAATAAAATGCTTCCGGTGTGACTTAAGGGGTGACCGTACATTGAATGATTTCACTCAGTTACTTGCATCTAATGATACCATACATCAGTATTCTTGTACTGACACCCCTAAACAGATTGGTGTTGCGAAAAGAAAACATCGTCACTTTGTTGGCACTACTCGTTCTTTGCTTTGATCTGCTGAGGTTATTACTATTTTTTGGGGAGAAGCAATTTTGATTCTTGTTTATATGATTAACTAAATTTATACTGCACATAATTCAGGGGTGTCTTCCTTTCAAAATTTATACAGATAACCCCTAGACTATTTTCTATACGAGTGTTTGGATGTACATGTTTTATCTTTTGTCTTCATGTTGAACACAATAAATTGGATCCTAAAACTGTCATATGTGGTTTTTAGGTTTATCGTGTTAGATGTAAAGGTTATTGTTGTTTTGATCCCACTAGTCATAAACTTTATGTATCTCGACATGTTATATTTCTTGAGCATATCTAGTTTTATTAAATTTCAGCGGCATCAAATGATATAACAATGACCAAACTTTGAACTATTGATCATTTTGAAAATAATAGCAATAGACACATTGACATTGATCTACCATCTCATGAGACGTCTACGATAGTTGACACTAGTTCTACTACATCAATGCATGACTCATTTCCTTCTTATGGTGAACCAACAACTCATCTACCCATCAGAAGATCCACTTGTACAAGTAAGTCTACCAAATTACCAGATTTTGTGTATTATTCTTACTCATCTCCTTTTTCTTATTTTATAACAAACATACATAATTTATATGAACCTCAGTCGTATAAAATTTTATGCCATAAAAGCTTAAATATGAGGTAACAACTTAATTTGAAGTCTCTTGAAAAGCGCTCCAAAAACAGGAATTTTTTTATTTGATTTTTTTATCATCCATTTAAAAGTTTGGGCTGGTAATTTGAGGATTGGTAAGCATGGAAGAAGGAGAATTCTTATCTCCAAAATCATCAAATGCCTCTGAAAATCTGGAATCTCAACTGCAATCAAGCTTAAGGAATACAGAGTATCCAGTTTTGAGATTCAGGAAAACAGAGAACTTCCTCTGCAGAATTCTAGTCAAAAAGATCAGTCCTCATTGATCTGTAATCAAATAACAAAAGTGATAAACAATCCAATCTTTGAAGAATCTAAGAAAAATATTATGGAAGATACAACACAAGATAACCAAAGAAAATCGACCTTTGTTGATATGTTCAAAAGTAAACAAGAACCAAAGATCCACAATAATCCTGTGATTTCGAAAACTGAAAATCAAGTTAGTATAAAATTTGATTACAAAGATAAAGCTAGATTGGAAGATTATGTTAAGAAAACTCTAATAGAAAGATTCTGTTAAGCAAACTCTAATAGGAAAATTCGCTACTGGTAAGCCATCAACATAAGCTATGAGAAGATTCTTGGACAGTTTTAACTTAAAAAAAGGTTACAACCTCACTCACTGGGATTATAGACACGTTCTAATAGAATTCAACAACAAAGAGGATATAAAAGGATCTTGAAAAGAAACGTTTGGAACGTTGATTCAAGAATAATGCACTTATTGAAATGGACGTCGGGTTTCAACATTGAAGTGGAGTGAGTAACCCCTGTGTGGGTGATTCTGCCTAATATGCCTGAATACATGTACAATGAGGAAATTATTCAGCATATAGCCAAGGCCATTGGTTCACCTCTAACGATATGGGTTCCTGAAAAGTATAGAGTTAGATACAACTACTGTAAAATGTGGCTTGAATTAGATGTATCCAAGAAACCAATAAGCAAAATTTGGATCAAGTTTGGAGATGAAGAAGGCTACTGGCAAGAAATAAGGTACCAAGGGTTTCCTAACTACTGCAACACCTATTTCCACTTACGCCATGATTCTAAATTCTGTGAAAAAACATCCTGAAAATCAAGACCTGAATAAAGAGGGGTTGGTTGAATCAAGTGATTCATTCAATAAAGTAAATAAGATGAGTATCTTTCTAAAGGCAATCAAGATCAAGTCTATGGTTGTTAATGTTAAAGACACAGAAGCTACGTCGAACAACAACCTTACTAATGAATCAAGGAAGAAAACTAAAAGAATTGATAAAGATAGAAATTCGAATTTGATGGAAAACCAGGATCAAAAGTATTATATTCAAGACTGTAACAGAAACAACAAATTAACAGGTGAAGAGTTTATTGGATCAATGAACAACAATGAAGTGAAAAATGCAGAAATAATTGATGCCCTTCAAACAATTGAAAATGAAGCCCTTTTGGATCAATTAAAGACTCTAGAAAATTACATTATACAAGTAACTCTCATGTCAAGGATAGTATTGGAAGTCTGCCTAATTCACCAAAACTGAAACTTATTGAAACAAGGAGGGAATGTAAAAGGGTGGAAAATAAAAAGGTCAAGAGAGCTAAAAGTTTGAAGGCAAAAGGTCAATTCTCTACCAAAATAATGCAGTTGAAAGGGTCTGCTAAATCCATTCACTCTCGTTCCAAATGACAATAATTTTTTTGAAATGGAACGTGAGAGGGGTTGGGAACAAGGCAACTCTAACTAGACTTAGATCTCTTAAGAAAGCTGAAGGTATCTCTTTCATAGCTTAGCGAGAACCTCTAATTTCCAATACTAGACTTCCTGTGATTGCCAAAAAGCTGAGATTTGATGGCTATACTGGAAACATTAACAACAAACT
This sequence comes from Limnanthes douglasii subsp. nivea, assembly GCA_036936605.1. Taxonomy (NCBI): domain Eukaryota; kingdom Viridiplantae; phylum Streptophyta; class Magnoliopsida; order Brassicales; family Limnanthaceae; genus Limnanthes; species Limnanthes douglasii. The sequence goes on along the minus strand of JAUPFV010000001.1, from coordinate 236,074,219 downwards.
TTGGGTGCTATTGAATTCTGAATATGTTGTGGAGGTCTTGGTAGATGATGAACAGATTCTATATTTAAAAGTGAAACATTCTCAACTTCCTAAAAGTTTTAGAGTTTTGTTGGTATATGGCACGAACAGAATGGATCAAAGACTTCAATTATGGGAGAATTTAAAAGCTGCAGATGAAGACTCGATAGAGTGGATTATAATGGGGGATTTCAACTCAATTTTGAACTCAGGCGAACAACTTGCTTGCACTGCTAATTGTATAAAAGGCATAGAGGATTTTAACAATTTTATGATTGAATGCAACCTTAATGATGCAGGATACTCTGGGAACAAATACACATGGACTAATGGGAGGAAATGGAGACGTCTTGACAGAGTGTTATACAATAATGCTTGGATTAACTACTTTGAAAACACTGTCATCAAGCATCTCTCTACGACTCACTCAGATCATTCTCCCATTGTCATTTGCCTCTATGATAATCAAGAGCAGAGGAAACCTTCTTTCAAATTCTTGAACATGTGGAATCGGCATCAAGGCTTCATGGATATGATCAGTAAAAGTTGGGCTGATGAAATACAGGGGAATGCTATTTTCCAGATTCTGGGGAAAGCTTAAAAGGTTTAAGGCTGATTTGAAAAGTTGGAACAAGAACATCCTTGGAAATGTATTCAGTTCCATAAATCAAATAGAAGATGAAATTCTATTTAGAGAGGTTAATTATCAAACCCCTAAAGCAATTGAAGACAAGTTACTTCTGGAGAAAGCAAATGGCACTCACATGGAGCTTCTTGTAAGAGAAGAATACTATTGGAATTAAAAAGCTCACGCAAACTGGATCAACGATGGGGACAAGAATACTGCGGTTTTTCATAATTTTATGAAAAAAAGAAGAAAAAAAAGTATTCACAGAATCTGGGATGATAACAAATGGATTGAAGACAAAAATATTATTGGTGACTCTACTAAGAAGTATTTCAAGAACATCCTTGTTGGAGATACTAATCCTAATAAAGATTTAAACATCCTTGATCTGATTCCTAAGCTGGTCTATTTTGAGGACAACAATAAGCTAATGGCTCTACCTAACAATGATGAAATTAAAAATGTTATTAGCTTTCTGAATCGTAATGGTGCTGCAGGGCCCGATGGGTTCAATGGCTTCTTTTTCAAGCATTGTTGGACTATAATCAATGATGATCTTTGTGAATAAGTCAGGGATATTTTCAAGGACAATCTCAATCTCACAAGAGTTAATGCAAATTATATCTACCTTATACCTAAGACAGACTCTCCAAAGTGTTGGAAAGAATATAGACCCATTAGCCTAACTACTACCTTCAGCAGGATTGTTTCGAAAATAATAAATCAGAGGCTTGCTATAATTCTTCCCAGCATAATTTCTAAAGTCTCACTGGTCTCACCTTATGAAGTCGATCTACTGTTAAACTTTCACCCTCTTACTGCTCCTAGTCCTGGAAGAAAATCTAATGTCTTGGACATAATGTTTAAGATCAGAGATAAGGCAGAGAAGATGATCTGCTGGCAAATTGGGGAAGGTGCTATAGATTTCTGGATTGATATATGGTATACTACCAATCCATATATCAATCTTGATTTTCAAGAAGACAAAACCTTGTACATTTCTAAACAAGCTAAAAACTACTGGAAAATGGAGGCTGGAATGTGGATTGTATGAGAAACTGCTTCTCTGCTAATACAATAGAAAAAATCTGCAAGATAAAGCTGAATAATAACAAAGATCATATCAAATGGTCCATGTCAAAAACTGGTGATTTTTCTACCAAAGATACTTGGGAAAGTATTAGATCAAAATCTAACAAATCTAATCTGTACAACAAGATTTCGAACTCTATAAGTCCCGCGAAATTTTATTTCTTAACATGGAGGGTGATCTAAAATTGGTTACCTATTGATACTAATATGCAAAAGAAAGGTGTTCAGCTAGCTTCAAAATGCCAGCTATGTGAAAGCTTTGAAACTTTGGCTCATGTTTTTATTCAATGTACTAAAGCCTGGGAAACTTGGGTCTATTTTGCCACTACATTCAGAATTCCCATCAACAGAAATATGTCCTACCAGCACCTACTTAGAAACTGGTTTTGGTCTACTTTTAAATACACCCACGTAAGAACTATTCTTCTCGTGGTTATAACTTGGGTAATTTTAATTACCATAAACAAGATCAAGCACGAGGGTATCAAGGTCACTACAAATAAGATAATTGACCACGTTATTTTCATCATAACTTTATTGGATCAGAGTCATCTTTTGAAAAGGAAGCACTGGGGTAAGGACATCAATAATTCTATTTATCTAGGCTGTGTCAACCACTTAAATAAACCTAGACTAGCTAAATATCTTAAATGGAATCTGCCTAAGAAAACTAAATACAAGCTGAACATCGATGAGGCATGTAGCTTTAAAGGTGAAGCGCCAGGTTGAGGGATTATCAGCGATCAAAATGGTGAATTAGTTGTAGCATTTGGAAGGATTTAGGGGCACTACACTCCTTTTATTGCTGAAAGTAAAGCTCTACTTGATGGGCTCATTTTGTGTCACAACAAGAAAATAAACTCTCTGGAAATCGAAACGGATTCGAAGATCCATATTAAAATAATTCTGAAAGGTACCTCTCCATGGTATCTTGAGCCAATGGCTAGATGTTTTATGAGATTAATTACTTCAAGAATGATCCTTACTCGTGTTTACCGTGAACAAAATGTTGCTGCTGATTGGTTCGCCAAGCATGCTCTGGATTCAGGTTTGAATTTAGACTACTCAAAAGATAACTAACCTAATGAATTAAGGGTCATTGTGCTCCTAGAAAGCCTAGGAACTGGTTACATAAGAATCAAAGATGAAGATTAAGGTGGTTCAGATACCTTTCGTGCATCATTCCGGTGTTGCTTCGTCAATATTGGAGCTGGTTCATCAATTCTGAGATCGGTTGCTAGCCTTTGTGTTACGTGCGGGAGATACCTTTTCAACTTCAAGTTTATGTGTTAGGAAGAAGAAGAACTTTTCAGCCTCAAATTCAGCCTCTGTGTTGGGAAGAAGAAGAATATTTTCTTCTTCAAAAATTCAACTTCAAGTTTCTGTCAAAGTTCGAATGGAAAAGATAAAGTTTGTTGATTGATTGAAATTGGAAGCTAATCTCTGGTTCTCGTTTTTTTAATTTGGAATTGCGCCAGATTTTTCATAGAATTTCAAATTTTTCATTAGTCCCTCCAATGTATTTTTAGGCCTTTGGGCTATGTAATTTTTCAAATAAGTAATAAAGGTACCCAGTATTTTGGAAAAGAAAAATTTATACCATAAAATATATTAAGTTAGTTTTAATTTCAAAATGTTATTCTCTCCTTTTCTATTTTAACTTTTTTTCATAATCTCCATTTTTTTAGGTTTTTTTAACAAAAAAAATCCAACACTATCAACTAAAGATTTTTTCATAAAAAAAAGAGCAATGTGCAAAGGAAAATAGTGAGTTTTCTTCTCATTTATAAATTTTATTTTATTTTAGATTTTGAGTAGACTTTTTGGTAGACTATAGATTGAATCACTTAAATCGTTAAATTAATTAAACATAGGGATATAATTGAGTTTGTAATGAAATATTGGCCTATATTGTTATTGATTTATGTTAAAATCATATATTTTTTTGTTAGATTTTTAAGGGTTCTACAAAAAAACAGTTTGCTGAGTTTTTGCGACTATTCTTCATCGCCGCCGGTGTGTAGGCTCGCACACCACCATTGTCAAGCTTTCTCACTGGCGGGAATTTATGTTTTGATGCTTTCACAGTTTTGTTCTTGCTAGCATGGAACACTGGCGAGCGCTTGTAGTGGCAAAGTGATTTTTTTTTTCAATTAACTTTGTCGCAACCAACGCTAGTGCTCCACGTTGGCGGGGATAAAAATTTAAAAGAAAACAAATTTAGTCCCCTTTAGCGCTAGTCTTGATTTTGGGAGTGTGTAAACATTGTTTATGCTCTAATTTTACCTAACTTCTTTTATTTTGTTCTTATTATTGGTGGCAACAAATTATAAGGCCGAAGAAAAGCTTGAAAAGTTGGAGGTTTGAAGGTAGGAAAGAGACAAAGAAACATATTTCCAAAAGAGGTCGTACTTCTCAAGTGGGTAGTGGTAGTAGTTTCCATGCAGTCAAAAGAAGTCACACTGAACATTCTGAGCATACGGAGCGGTCCATACAACGTAGCAAGTTAGAAACTGCAAGGGAACACGGTATGGGCAGTAGTGGAGGATAACGTACACTTTATGATGAATCACCGATTGACGGTTTAGGTTCTAAAGAAGAAGAGTCTAAAATTTGTACTAAACGATGTAACCAATCATGATCGTCTCAAGAATTTATTCTTATCGCAAAACAGTATTATACTATTTCTAGACTAGCAACATCATAAGGCGCACAACACATACATTGAGAATGTACCACAATGTTACAATATCACAAGGCGTACAGCACATATATTCTTCATTACCAACCTCACGGTGCTAGGAAAAATAGTGAAATTGAGGGGAGTACCACTTACGGTGAAGTGTATGCCAATTATGCTCGGTTGTTGAAGGTTACAATGAATGATATTCAATTGGAATTGGAGAAGCATGATGGGATCGGTTTTGGTCTTAAATGACTTAAGAACATATTTGCAGCAGTATCTTATCTAGGTTCACATCTCACTCATATTGGTGATATGATCATACGTGTCACACGTACGTACATCATGGATATGTTCGATTGTACTATTTTCACCAACACAAGTCAGAAGCATGTAAAGCTTGTTTTCTCATCGTTTTGAAGCACATGGATAAGCTCGGTGAGATAATATGGGGTACGAGCGCGTGTTGGCATGGTTATATATGGGTATGGGAGAAGTGTCGAAGTCAACGCTCAAGAGTTTGATCGATTTTGTCAGGTTGCTAAATTGATGCATCTACGAACAGTTCCCTTATTTTTGCTCTCAATTTAACACCAGACATACAATATCAAATCTCAAATCGTTGGTTACCAAAAAAACTCATGGAGAAAAATCTTCAGTCAAAAAATTATTGTTGCGACATCATTGGCAATCTCGATGAAAATAATGTAAGTATTGTTATGTGTGTATTGTTAATTTTATCAAAACCATATTTTTTTTTATTTTGTTATATGTTTATTTGCATGTGATATTCTAGCTGGATGCGGATATGAAAGAGAGGTTTCTAGTGTATGAAGTTGGTTATATCATAGTCATATTCAGATTATGGTTATGACTGAAGGATATACGCTAGATCGAGTGAATCGGGTTGGATAAAAAAATTAAATAATTATTATTATTAATTTAAGTATATACCGCATCCATATCAACGTCCTACGTGAAATTTGTCGTGGGAGGTCAAAGGGAAAAAACAAACAGAGAAAAGGTTTGGAGTAAAAACTGACTGGTTTGTTGTATTTTTTATAACGTTGGGGACCCGTGTACTACATGAGTGAAAGACGGGGACAAATGTGAGACAAGTCAAAAATATTGTAACTCAACCAAATATTAAGAAATGAGTACATATCCACTATCGTGTTAACCTTCAACATTGGGATGATTGATGGTCGCATTTGTTTATTGTTGACAAGTTCACGCAACCGTTAACGGAAACCGGCAAGAGAGCAATGTCTCAGTACAGAACATATGCCATGAAATATGGGGGGTTTCACATCACTCATCATATTCTCAACAGTCGTACAACGATAAAGTCTATTCATACAGCACACCGTATTCGATTTTTTGACGACATCGCAGAATAGGCAATCAATTTCACAAAGCGATCTTTGCATCACAATTATTTAACTCCGTATTATTTTAGGTATCCTGATCTTTTGTTTGTTCGTTTAGCCACCACCATGCCATGTTCTTGTTATGTACATTGGTTTGTGATAACTCTATTTCGCTATGTAACAGTTGTTTTTTGTATGCTGTATAATATAACATTGGTTGTTTTTTGTTAGAAATGTTTGTCGTATAAAATAATGTTGGTTAGTTTTTCTGAAATGTATGTTGTATTGGAAATTTTGAATGTGTTTTTATGTACTGTTTGTATTGTATTTTGTTATTGGATAACTTCTTATGGAGGGATTTTTAAAATTAATGTTGTTTTTTGTATTTGTTTTCTTTACTTTCATCGACGGTAAAAGTCACTCATATTGCCGATAGATTGTATATTATGTCAATGTGGAAATTCCACATCGAATGAGTAATTTCCCACTAGTAGTGCAAAATTCCGCACCGCTGGTGGGACGTTCATGTACTTTAATAAAAACAAGATTTATTTCCTTACGTACACCTATGGTGGAAGCCATTCGCACCACTACTGTATTATCTACGATTTATGTGAGAATATTCTTTACTAGCAGCGTCATATCCCATCAATGGTGTAAACACTCTACACCGCCAGTGGGTTTCCCAATTATAGTTATTGGATTTTTTAGTTTTTTTATTCGTACACCGGTATTCGTAGCTTCTCACACTGATGGTGTATTATCCACACTGTCGGTGTAAAACAATTCCACCAGCTACGTAATATCCCACTGGTAGTGGGTTTTCCGTTATGTCAAGTGCATTTTCTAGTTTTTTTATTCTTACACCAGTGGTGGTAGCTTCTCGCACCTTCGGTGGATTATCAATGACACTAGTGTGAAAATTCTCTACTAGTAGCGTAATATATCATCGGTGGTGTAAATATTATGCACTGCCGGTATGGAGCTCAGTTATAGATATCTCATATGTAGTCTTTTATGTCCATACACTGACGATGGTAACTACTCGCACTACAGTGGATTATCCACACTATCAGTTTGAAAATTCTACACCGACAACCTAATATTCCACCAACGATGTAAACATTCGGTACCGCCGGTTGGGTGCCTATTTATTTCTAAACTAAATTAAGTTTTTATAAAGAAAAAACGACCAAATGATTATATTACTCGACAACTAGTTTATGTCTAATGTTATCGCTTTAAATTTATCGTTATTATATTATTCATAACATACATGTTGTTTGCATGGGAAATAGTACATATAATACAATGACAAGTAAAACAAAAGCAACTAAATCAGTTAATTCAAGACTAAAAATTTTAATTTGTTTGTATCTCTTGTAATGAGAATGAATCGGTAATGATCAACCTTTGGATTATGTTGAACATAATTTTAAGAAACAATGATGTATCATTGCATATGGGCGTCAATCGTAATGTAAAGCTATAAAAAAAATACATAAATGAACAATGCAAAAATCGGTGGTATGGTGTAAGTTTAATCAAATATTTGATGAAATGGAATATTTACATCAAAAATATTATCGGTATTGACCTAACCCAATCCGAATTTTAAGAGGTTTGACTTCAGAATGGATGCATTTTTTAACGGTAGAAAAGTGAAACTAACATCAATGGTCCTAAAAAATAGATTATGTAGTTAAGTGTAGATGAGATCGCGACTCCTCTCTCGAGAATCGTCATCTTATTCTCCATAATAACTACATCACTAGATCACTTTACACGTTCCGCATTATCTATTAAATCATTCATACCAATAAATATCTTCACATCCACGAATGTGAAATCCATAAGCTCATTGTAGATGGTATCTCTAATCAACCTTCATCCACTTTTTTGTCTGTTCAAGGCAAACGTAGTTAAACGATACTAACAATGTTCATCGGTTTTGATGTCGTTGATCGACGTTATAAAATATCTATACAAGATGGTGAATTGGTTTAAGTAACCATTATGATCAACCAATGTTACTTAAGTTGGTATTATAGCGCTTAACTTGTAATCAATCGTCCTACTAGAATGCATCGTTCCACTTATTTTTGTAGGGTAACCGCTACCTTATGTATGAACTTCACTCCCCCTTCAAAAAAATTGAGGCGGAGTTTTGCTCCTTTTATGCAAAATGATCGATGAATTTTTGACGCATCTATATGGCGATAGTGCACTCGCTTTCTCAGAATCTATTACGTGTTCGTGATATGATTTGTCTCGTTCAGTGGATCATCTAGATAATATAATATATAGCTTACATTTAAAAAATGAACGACCACGCGGTTTTAGCTTACCAAAGTATCTAAAAGGAAAAATGTTATCGGATGGACTATGATAAACCATTTATTATACACATGTTCTATGTGTGCTTTGTCTTTGGTTTTCTGAAAACAAGTACGAGTTTATATTGTTTTTGTTTCAATTTCCTATCATTTTCAGATCAGTAGGGAAAACTATATCTAACCTCTTCCAATGACCGTGGAAAGAGTCTAAAGGTACCTCTAATCCTTTACTTACAAATTCGAAAATGTCGTGTGAACAAGGTATAACATGCGTAGTTCTTATTGCACAACCACAAGGTATACCGTACACAACTATCATTTTTTGGGCACATTCTACTTTCGAGGAAAAAAGTTATAAAGCATAGTGAAAACGTTAATTTTTAGCTTATCGTGCACATTGTCAGAGAATTTATGTATGGCTAAGAATCGACTTTTTTAAATGAGGATTTAATTTCTTCGTGTTACAATTCGACCAAATTATGTATCTTCAACCAAAAGGACTTGAAGTTACCTTTGGTCGTACCAAAGAAACGTTTGAGGGTGGAATGAGTGTTGTCCACTCGGTTAATGGTTTGGTTACTAGAATTAAATGACTTGTTAGTTTCCACATTATAAAATTATCACTGTAAGGCTCTAATAAACTTTCAGTCTATTCGATTACTTTCATAGATTCTTTGAAGTCACAGAGCAATTCTGAGTGGTAGTTATTGAACGAGAGATTTCTACACGATAATATCATTTTACTTCACACTTTCAAAAAATTATCGGGTGTTTTTTATCATTGATGATTTTTTTTCGGCTTCCTTAGAAAGTTCATGTTAATGTGCCATCGATATAACATGTGGGTTGCATTAGGGAACACATCTTCGACCTCGTTCACCAATGCTAAGTCTTTATTCGTCAAAATAATTGATGATGGTTTGATAGAGTGAGTTACCATCAATGATTACAAACATTCTAGTACCTATTTATAGTTCCCAATTTTCTTCCCGAACATAAACACAAATTTGATGTAGAAAGTCTTCCTAGTATAAGTGGCTATAACATCCTCATACAGTGACATCCTATATCTTATTACCTTGTAGGTGTTATCCATTATTAGCACATTTGGGAACGTTTGTAACAAATCCAAACTAACTGGGTGTTCAAAAGAAGTTCACTTATGATATCGCTTATGTCTTCGCATGATCTATGCCATTCATAATATTTTTATATTTTTAGTTTGCCTAACAAGTATTGGAACTACGAGTGACAACTTTCTAGATCTTCTGTTGTTTTAGTTGAGCATTGTATATCGTGTGCAAGTACGACAAATTCTTACGCTTTAAATTTTCACTCGGCCAAGAATTTCTCAAGGACGAGTCCATTTTGGTAGAACTAATCACAAATGCCAACTCTTGTTTAGAAAATCGTCCCAAGTACGAATGGCCTTCACTATATTTCGCAGTGTCGTGATTGTGAATCTCTAATACGATCTCTAAATACCATAAATCATCATTAATCATACTTCATTTAAGCGTGAAAGGCATCCACATTCCTTGCTTCTAATAGAATTCATCTTCAAAATATTTTGGTTCTACCAACTTCGCGTACGTTACTGATCTCCATACAAACAATAGGCTATGATTTTTTTATGCTTTTGTGTCGTCACAACATCTTAATACAACTACGAACTCGTTGTTCTTTGTGGTAACTTTAACTCAATCAATCAATTATTGTTGCTTATAGTTAGTTTTCGTGGTAAACAAATCACTATAATCGACAAGCAGGCTTTGAATACTTCGCTGGTGTCCGTAACATCAAAAACCCTCTCATTAAACCGGAATCCAAAATCTCCTCTCATTAAACCGGAATCCAAAATCTCCTCTTATAAGGGCAAACTATTTAACACCAAACCACATCGTCAGTGTACGCATCGCACCACTAACCAATGTTCATAACATATTTTTTACCTTTACATGGAGGGTGTCGGGCCATAATAGCGGATGTGCAATCCCAGTACATCGGCAGCGTTGGCCTAAGCGAACCACGACATGGGCCTGGTTACACTATTTATGTCAAAACTATCATGCAAAAGTAAAAGTCTGTTTAACCACCGTCAATATAAAATGAACACCGGCGGCGACGTAAACCTGATAGCACCTTTGTAACAAAAATATATTATAGAAAACAAAGTTTAAATTATCCATCGCCAATGCAAAGGTTCTACACCTATTTTTGAAAACAAAGTTTAAATTATTGACCGCCAATGCAAAGGTTCTACACCAACGGTATCAGAACTTCGCACCAACAGTAGGACCAAAGATGCATACATAATTGATAAAAAAAGTTTCCAAAAATCAATAGATATATCTATGCAAATGGTAACTTTAAATCTAAAGTATTCAAGAGATAATCTCATCTGGAATTTTAAAATTTTGTCAAAAAAACTTTTGTTTTCCATTTCCAATTTGTTAAGAATTTGAGGTTGAAGTTTTTCTATAAAAATGTGAATTTTTTTAACTTGAACTATAATAAAAGTTAAAACTTGCATATAAAAAGAAAGTTGTTACAAAATTATGTGTCCGTTGAAAATAAAAAACTAAGTAATATAAATTCTTCTAATTTGTTAAATAGAACCTTTTTTTTTTATCAAAATAGTAAAATTTTAAAAAACATCATTTTTTTTATCGCTTGTAAATTTTGAAGAAATGAGAGTTTAGCAAAAGCCAATGTTTATTTAACAAGTTCTAAACAAACTTGTTCTAAATTTTCATCATAACTGAAGGTTTTGTTCTTCCCATTTAGCAACAAATTAAGCATCAGTATGGATAAGATCCCAAATTCAGAACTCAAAGCTGACCTCTCATTCATTACGACCAAATTTAGGTAAGAACTGGCTTTTGCCCTACACTCCCTTTGAGCTTCCAAACTCTCTAATTCAAATCACAACCCTTTTCTTTCTCGGCAAAGCTCAAAACAGACATCGGGTAGGGGATGGATTCAAAGATAAGCGCAACTAACTGCTCAATACTATGCGATTCTCTGACACGAAAACCAAGTTTTAGACATAGAACTATTGCTTTCTCCAGTTACAGTCCTAACCAGCAAGAACCAATCTCTGTCGCTGCAATCAGAAATAACATACTGTTGAAGAGTGATAATTACAATGTTAGCTTCAAAACCCTTGGAGCTGGCAAACTCAGCATCGCAAGATATCCTGACTTTAAGTACAACGCGGAAGGTGGAGTAGGAACTGGGATCGGCACAAAGATTGCTGGTGATTTGGATAATCAAATCTCAGTTTGTTTTGACCCAAGTAGTCTTTATATTCCACCACTGACGAGTAAAACAACCAAGTTCTTAGGATTTCCATTGCCACCGTTTTTGAAGATTGATATAGTACCAAAACTTTTTGAAGGGAAGATTGACATGGAATCCGGCAAGGTAGATTGCCTTGGCATTGGCATATGCACTTTTTGTTTGCTGTTTTGTGAATACTCCATTAACAGTTACTGCTGCTTTGTTAGGTTGATCTTGAATTTGTAGCCGAGTTTTGTTTTTCTGTTGGGATTCTGTACAAAGCTCCTCCTTTGGTGGTGAAGACTGTACTAACATCTGAGGAGTCGCAGGGAAAGATGAAGACTGGTGCAGGAGAGAGACTTGATAAACAAGGGAAGTGCAGATTGGTTGGTGTAGCAACTGTTGACCCAATTGATGATTTCTTGATGAACACTTTCCTTGGTCTTCCAACTGAGTGCCTTGCTGATTTGAATGCAGTTATATCCTGCGGTTCTTCATGAGGATACAAAAAGTTATATCATTCAATACTGTAAAAAGTTCATATATTAACTGAAATATATTACTATTGCACAATTTGCCTTAATATGGCTTTCCTTATTAGCCAACTGCAGCATCCTCTTAGCGCACCTAACACATGAAAACTGAAGGGCGAAAACTGAAAAACAATAGCCGCTATAGGCATACAGTATTTATTATAACACATTTATAAATTAAACATATTACATATTACATATGGTCGGTCACAGAAGGATGGACAATAGTACAGAGCATAAAATTACAAACATTCCAAAATCTCATTGACATTGCAATTGGTTGATATGTTTATATAATACTGTTGAATCTGTAAGCTTTCACCAACTTAAATAACCTTCTTTTTCAGTGTTGGCCTTCCCGTGTGGAGACTATTAAGTATCTCTGCAACAAAACAAGTAAGTTTGAGATAACTATGTGCAGGCCCGGGAGATCTTGGAGCTGATAAGAGAAAGAAACATGGAATAAAACTCACTTTAATAACTTCTATGTCTAATGTACAACAGCAAGCAGAAGATGCGTATCGGTGCTCCTTAAGGTTGTTTAAAAAAAGAGGGGACGCCAAATGAGAGATGGTATGAGAGTATATACAATTTAGAATCACTCAAAAGCCAGCCTTTGGGTGCTAACTAGTTCAGCATATTGACCAGTTCTTGAGATCAACTCAAGATGTGTCCCAAGTTCTGTGACCCTCCCATCAGAACAAACTGCAATTTGATGGGCATTTTGAACCGTGCTTAATCTATGAGCAATTACTAATGTTGTCCGCCCCTTCATCAGGTGGTTCAGAGCGTCCTGAACCAGGCGCTCACTGACTGCATCTAGCGCACTGGTGGCCTGTAGCAAAGAAGAAAGGGTTAAAAAACGTGTGCATCCAAATGAGGGAAGAGTTTCATTACGTTCTCCTACAAATTCTCTGCTTAATTCTTTTCTTCTGGAATATTCGAAGAATCGAAAAAATGCCTAGATGTTCTGAAGGATAACCCTTTTCAGAACCTATTCAAAAACCTTACGGTTCTTACCTCATCTAAGATTAGGATAGGTGCATTCTTCAGCAGAGCTCTGGCAATAGCAATTCTCTGAAAATCAAACATGGACACAAATCAATCAACTGCAACTCGTTCTGGGGCAGTCTGCAATGTTCTTATTTTCTTAATACCTGTCTCTGTCCACCACTCAGTAAGCTTCCGCGCTCCCCAACTAGAGTATCATAACCCTTCCAATCAAAATTAAAATTCAGTAATAACCTTAATGACATGAGAAGTGCAAACAAACATGAACTTCAAGACACAACAAACCAGTGGAAGTGAAATTATAAACTCATGAGCATTTGCAGCTTTGGCTGCCCTTATGATGTCATCCTTGGAAACATCAATATCGGGAAGACCATATGCAATATTCTCCCCTAAAGAGACAGAGAAGAGAACAGGTTCCTGCAAAAGAAGAAAATGCAATGCTCAACACCGAACATGACTCTGCACCTAGTTTTCAACATCAGTCATGCATGTTTTCATATGGATGTTTTGTATCTTTAGTAAATCCAAATATACTTACCCATACAGATCATAAGTCGTTAGACAGTATGCATGACTAAATTTATCACTGAATACCTGATTAACTATTGAGACAACACGAGCCCATTCACTCTTGTCGAATGTCCGAACATCTTCACCTCCCACAGTGATACGGCCGTTAACCGGCTGCAAAATTTAAAGCTCAACTGAAGCACATAACTTCTGACCACTAAGACAAAGAAACCATGACCTACATTATAAAATAGATAGCACTCCCATAATACCTCGTAGAAACGTGCCAATAACTGGACTATTGTACTTTTCCCTGCACCACTAGATCCAACTAGAGCAGTCACAGTTCCACACTTTAATGTCAGACTGAAACCATTTAGGATATCCACATTAGGTCTTAAAGGATAAGAGAAGTCGACATCTGTAAAACAGAGCAAAAACATGTTCAAATCTCTAATTACTGTCGAAAGTTGAACTAAGCCAATGCATATATACAAGGAACGTCAGAGCAAAAGATGATACGAGACGGAGACAGTTATCATTACAAACATCAGTAGTAAAAAGACTCTAATGTACAATTAGGTTTGCGCAATCGAAGATGTGTGAGAGAAATATCCTAAAAAACTTATTAATCTGCTTCGAAAATTAAGATACCTTCAAGACATATGTCACCAGACCAAGCTAGGCTGCATAAACTGCTGGTTGATTTCAGGGCTGACATGTAGTGCATATCTTGATCTTGTCCATTAGAGCTGTCAGATAAGAATAACCTAATAGTTTCATCATGAACTTCTTTTCCCTGGATCTCTTTTTCTAAACCATAAGCAAGAGCATTATCTATTTCAATTCCAGTCAAAACAGAGTTTATTCTCTCAGTAGCAGCAAAAGTTGCACGAAGATCTCCAAACGTATTGACCAGACCTTGAACCTGTTAGAAATTAGTATTAGATCGGACATATGACAGAGTACTAAAGGATATAGACATCCAGAGAGCAAACACAAATCTACTCACAGCAAATGTTAAGGTGAACGTGTATCCAATGAAAGAAACAACAGTCCCAACAGAGAGTTCCCCCTGCATATACAATGGAACAAACGGAAAATAATGAGACAAAATTATGCAACTTTGAATGAACGAATAATAAGCTGGTGAAGATGTGATTTAAGTATTGACCAGTAGCATGTTAATCTAGCCAGCTTAAGCTTCTCACCTCTATCCTTGGCACTTATATATTGAAACAAAACAAAAAATAGGTCACCATGTGTCTCTTTATTGTCATTTTCTGTTTTCAAACTGATCCAACTTTTAGGATGTATGAAAAAGGAGAAAATTTGATATGCCAGAATAATATAGCTAAAGACATCAGTCTCACGAGCAAGAATTTCTTACCGCCTTAACTTTATTTCCTCCAAGACAATATAGGGCCACCAGAGAAACATAAACAGCAACTCTGGTTAAAGATTCATTTAAAGATTTGAAAGTCCCAAGCTTTAGACCACTATTTTGGTAGGTAATAACCTGTATAACAACAATTTTTAAAAGAATGTGGATAATTTTTGAAAGAAATCCAACATGTATTCCGTGTATGTGAAAAAAGTAAACTGCCAGTATTAGCCACTCTGTATTTCACCTGACTGCCAAACATTTGCATTTGACGTTTTTCACCACCAAACGATCTTACCTATAACAACATGTGTAGATATTTTAGTCCTCATAGGTAGCTTTAAGCTTTTGCTAAAAGAAATGTGTGAATTAGAATGACTTAATGTTAATAACGTACAGTACGAATGGCGGAAAATGTTTCTGTTATACAATCAGACATAGATGCTTGGACCATCCCATGAGCTTTAAACACAGGAATGGTTGATCTCTTATATACAGCTTCAAATATAAATAAACAACGGTCAGCAGCGTATACTAAATCTTTAAAAAAAAAAATGTGAGGTAAGTATCAGCCACACTAAAAAGATTCAGTTCACATCAAAGTTTATCCAGTTATTACCTTGACAGACCGAACTCAATGAAGATGGAAAAAGTCATATTCATACTTTTAGATTTTATAGGATAAAACATTGGTAAGATAATTTATATTTGGAACAGCTACAATTACCCAAAAAGAAAAATAAAAGTAAGTTATTACCAACTAAAACAGACACAGTTAACATTAGAACGCCAAGAATAGGTGCAAGTTGAGGGGATAGAACAAAAAGAATGCAAACTGTCCCAATTACCTACACGACAAAGAATCCAATAGATGTTAGAAGATCAAGTAAGAGATTGTGTTGTTTCCGATGCGAAAGATATTTTATTAACATAAGAGAAACTTGCCTCAGAAAATGCTCTTAATCCTCGATCTCTTGATGTGTTCTCACTAATAATGTTTTTAAGAGCATTGAGATCGGAGGTTAACAGACCAGTAAGCTCCCCAACCTTGAGATGAACAAAACAAAACAAATAAAAAGGGTCATTGAATTGTAAAATTTAGATTACAATCTCCGTACTTCGATCCATTTGTAATTGTTTCTCAACCAAATCACAAACCTTGTACCGGTCAAAGAATTCCACCTGCACAACCGGAAAATAAGAATATTAAAACATATCTATAGGAAACCAAAAAATGACAGCAACAGGATTACGAAAAAGATCTGTTATACCTTCTGGACCAAAACCCTTCTAAAAATCTGAGCTCTTAGTATTGACATAACCTTCTCCCATATATAATTGACATTTACAACGAAGACAATAGTGAAGATTGGCTCCAATGCGTATAATACCCCAATTTTACTAAGCAAACTCCATAGGGGCTCTTCCCTGGCCCCTACAAGCACTTCAAAGAATCTCCCTGGAACCAAACAAACATCCAATTGTAAACCCCACACCAACTAATTCACTACTAAGAACCCTAAAATCACAGCAGAATCCAACTCGTACCTGAAAATATAGGCATGGAGAGAGTACAAACCGAGCAACCGATGAGAGTAAAAAAGGAAACGGCTAGTCTCAGTTTGTGGTTCATCAGAAGCCTCCATAAAACTCCCCAACTGACCAATTCGGTCGATTTAGGCTTATGGGGTTCGGACTCTGTCTCCTCGATTCCCGGGTCGGGTTCCGTCGTGAAGGGAGGTCCGCTGACGTTGGCGCGAGTGATTGTGGTTCTGTAAAATGGCGGGAAGACATGTGATTGTTGGATAGAAGAGGGGAGTTTGAGGTTTACGCGGCTGATGAGATGGTGGCGGTTCCGGGAAGTGGAAGGGAAGCGAATGGGAGTCAGCTGGGGACGGGCATGAAAAATAGCCGAGGCCATGGCTGTAAATTCCGTCTGAACTGACTCGATTCTCGGTGGTTCAGAGTGTCAAATTGGGGGATATTTTGTGTATGTTTTATTTTTTAAATAGACTATTAACTTTATCAAAATAGCAGCTCTGTGATCCAAATTTTGGATAGTGTTATTTAGTATCTCAAGTTAAAAATTGGACAAAATTATTTTATATGTATTCATTTTTTATTTCAAACTCATTTTTTCTTCTTTTTTATCCTCCTAAACCAACCCAAACACGTCTAATTTTAGAAACCACTAAAAACCGTTCGACTTCGTGATACTCTATCTCTCCAACCTGAAACCCTTCCAGCTTCTCTCTGAAATCAGTCGTCCTTCGCACCTTCAACGAAATTGGACCGGTCACCGTCTTTTACTTCGTCCAACGACTAACGACCTCTTGTTCGACAACTTGTCGTCTATTCGTCTCCGGCCGGTGAATACTACAGTGTTTAGCAGTAACCAGGTAAGCATTATCGTGGAAAGTGTTGTTGTTTTTTTGCGTTTTTTATGACTTCGAACCACTATTTTCTGTTATTTCACGATCGACGTTGCTTTTTATACCAGAATGAAGTAATTAGTGACAATAGTTGGTCAATTTCTGGGTTTATCGTCGAACCCAGGGTAGAAGTTTGGTTACATGTAATGTTAATACTTTCCTGATAATTGTGATGTATGTTAGATGTGCATTAGGTAATTTATTCTTGATTTTGGTGTTGTTTCCATATTTCCCAGATCTCTGCAACGTGCATGTAAAATATAGAACAGTTCGCAGCCTGTACGAATGCGTTGTAGTACAGTTCACATCTTCATCACCCAGGATGCAAATAATTCGCAGCTTTATATCTTGATATATTTCATACCAATTCTCAGCTTAATTGAATGTGTATGCCATACATTTCACAACTTATATTTACAAACAATTCGCAAGCCAGCCTGCGAATTGTTTGTAAATACTATATTGACATGTAGGCAGTTCGCAGCTTGTCATGCGATTCGTGTGATACTCTAACTGATAGATAGGAAGTTCGCAGCTTGTGATGCGAGGTGTGTGACACTCATTCTGATTTGTGTTTGTGCAGGAAGTATGGCAACAAAACCAAGCTATTACAGGTCAGGGTTGGTGAGCCTTCTGAAGCTTCTGAAAGCGAACTATATTATCTGTGCCCACATTGAAGCTGCAAGAAACCCACCATTCTACACACTTTTAAGAACGGCTTTCGACATCCGTAATGAGGCAGAGCTGCCAAAGAATAAATTCTACTCGCTCATTCAGTATGTTGTCGAGAGGTTCTCTGTTGATGAAGACGCCTTCCATATTGGCTCAAAGTTAGTAAAACTAACTACAGATGATGTGAAGGTCATATTCGGGATGAAGCATGGCTCAGAGGAAATATCGTTAACGAAAACCGGAGCATTTCACAACAAATACGCGCCCGGCGAGGACGAAGAATCGAGGATGATGAAGAAATACTTCATGGGTAAAACTGTCAGGAAAGTAGGACCGACAAATACTAAAATAATAACGAACGCCATTTTAAAGGTACCTGTAAAATCGACTTCATCTTATAAAGCAGGATGTTGTACTTTACTAATATAGCATGTTGTCGTGGGGTTTACATGCAGGTATAGAAACAGTCATAAGCGAAGGGGGGAGCATGAGTTGGAAGACGTTGGAAGGTTGTTGATACTGTTTTTGTGCTCAGCCCTATTCTACTCTGTATCTGGAGATATTATCGGTTGGAGCACGCTTTATTTTGTTGAAGAACTCAGCAAAATAAACAATTATGACTGGTCCGGATCAATATTGTTCAAGCTTCGACAATCTATTAAGAGTTGCTTAGTTATCGAAAAACCTGATAGAGTCGTCGGTTGCGTCGCCCTTCTAATTGTAAGATTGATCTATTCAGTATAAAAATTAGTTATGTACAGAGCATCTTGATGATAATACTTGTCCCCATGCAGCCCTTCATCATGGAGCACTCAACAATCGGTCGAGAGGTAGCGAAGCCGACCTCGATACCAAGGTTTTTCAAATGGTGGGGATTAGAGTGTCAATCATCTACCGTGACGCTGCTTGTTAGAATACCCAACCTGAAAGATGATCAGGTATGAGCTTTATATAGGTATTGAATTGGGGTTGCAAACAGTTCGCAGCATATCATGCGTTTTGTTTGGTGTTATATTAGAACAATGTATCAAACATTTTGCAGCATGCGTTGCGTTCTGTTTGGTACTATGTATAATTAAGGTATGGAACAGTTCACAGCTTATTGTTTACAAACAATTCGCATGCTAACCTGCGATTTGTTTGCAACTCTAAACTGATAGAGTTTCACACAATTCGCAGCATATAATGCGAACTGTTTGTAAAAAACAAACTGTTTGTCTACACCCTGATACTTTCCAAACAAACCGCTTACAGCTATTTACTTTCATGTGCCTCTGTTGTTAGGTTTTCGAAGGTCCACTACGTGTTACTGAGGCTGAAAGCGAAGCTTTCGAAGGAATAATAGATAGTGAAGATGCAGATGCTGAATCTATTTCACCGAAAGAAAGACCAAAGAAGAGGAAGAAAAGCATAACCCCTAAACCAAGGAGACGAGTATCACAGAAACAGAAAGAATCGAATCAGGTGATATCACCCAGACCCCAACAACCAAGACTCCCCCAGCCAACGATTCCACCACCAAAACTCCCCATGACAACAAATCCACCACCACCAATCGGTACATCCCAGCAGGAGCCCGACGACGAGGGCACAACTAGTATGAGTGAAACAATCGGTAATTTTATCCTCAAACGCAGAGCGACTACTCCAAAAAAGTCTGCAATTGTAGGGGAATCAAAGCGTTTGAAGACATACACCAACAAGAATAAGTATGAGAGAAAGATAGAAAAACAGGCCAAAGAAGTAAGTATGAAATTGAGCCTTACATAATCGCTATAATCAGCACTTAATATGTTATAAAACATCTGCTATCAATTTTTCAGCTGGAAGAATTGAAACTGAAGATAGCGGAGCTTGAAGCACAACAACTCCACAATGCTATCTCTCAGCCAATTTGCCATATTGGAAGCCCAGAAGTTGAGAAGGTACCAGCATTTCTATTTAGAGCAGCGTCCACTGAATTGCAGGCATCTGTGCCTGATGATGATCAACATGATGCTGATGGAGTACTGCCAGGAGAGAGGGATGATGATGGGAACCATTCACCCATACCGGTACCATTTGGAAGGATGCAAGAAGAGTTGTTGGTGTCCACAGATACGGATACCACAGAGAGACAGACAGACAAGTCTCCTTCTACACAGGAGGCAGCCACGGTTTTGAGTCCTCCAACGGAGAAATAAAGACACGAGTCTCTTACGAATGACCAACAACTCGTACTTCACGTAGCAGAGGAGATAGAAGATCGTGAGAAAGAAGTGGCAGACCCAGACATCCTTGAAGATGTAAGTGGATCAAAACTTCACTAAGATTCAGATATTTTATTTATTGTTGTGATGAAATTGTTTCTATAATAATATTTATTGTTGTATACATATTCAAACAAAGTCAGTGTATGTATTAAAACAGTCAACGGGGTTTTCTAGTTGAATACATATTCAAACCATGCATCACATGATATGATGCTATCAAACAAATATCAGGACTGTTGTGTAGTCTTGTCCAAACAATTCGCATCGTATATTGCGAATTGTGTTATACTCTATTGGGTTGGTTATTTTACAGATCGTAGCTTACCATGCGAATTTTTTGAGATGGATCAAACAAATCTCAGGTTAGCATGTGATTTGTTCGCAACTATTATTATAGTATGCTTAACCCCTCCACCTTTTTATTTTGGAATTTGTATGAAACATGAGGCCGACAGACAACAACAACAACAACACCAACAATAACACCAACAATAACACCAACAACACCAACAGCAACAGCAACAGCAACAAGTTCAACAACAACAACAAGAACAACAACAATAACAAATAGCCTTGGCAAAGAGAGAAAGGTTAACACAAGAGATAGCGTCGGAAGAGTCAGAACGTGTCAGTCCTTGTGAGAAGCTGGAACTACTTAGCTAGGAAGGACCATCGTTAGAATACAAAACAAACATGGAGATGCACCTCAAAGACCAACGGTGGTGTGCGCAAAGTCAGAATTGCTAACCCAACGTGAAATTGTGGTACCAGTACCAAATCAACTGCAAGCTCCAAAGTCAAACGATAACACAGTAGGTTTATCCGATGCTTCTGTTGATGGTATTTACACTCAAATTTCACAGACACTTTTAAATGAAATTGATAATGTATATTACGATTGTGTAATACAACGGTCTTTGGAGAACATGTCGGAGGATGACTTTAATGATTTATGCCGACACGATCCAGATCCTATGCTGAACCAGTCAACGGCATTGGTTGTCGCTGACCGTGTGGTAATGGTTATTTATAATGATTTTGCATCATATCATGAGAATAGTGTGAATATATTTTAAGTTTTACAAACAAATATCAGGGTAGCATGCGAACTGTTCAGCGGAACCTTGATCACTCTGCATGTTATCCTGATAGATACCATGTAATGTATTCAGCTAGAACCAAACAATCCGCATATTAGCATGCGAATTGTTTGGGGTCGTTAACATTATAATGACTGACACACTCTTTTAATTTTTGTTATTTAATAAGCTCAAGTCAAGTAAAGAGACAGAGGATCCTAATTTTAATCTACTAACACCAACACAACATCTAGTGGCAGAGGAAGAGGAACAGATAATTGTAATAGAACATTAACCGCCAAAAGTAAAATACACTGGCTGGCCAAAGAAAACAAAAGTAACTGACCGTATCGATGTCGGAGAATACCACAAAATACAGTTAATTAAAGCCTACGAGCTTGACACCGCTGATCCAGTAGTATGGAATTTACCATCGTCTAAATTCTCCTACAGAATTATAGTGCAAACAAGTGATCCGCTGGCGCTACCTTTAGAACTCGAGTTGGACGTAAAGGTATCCAATTGGTAACCAATTCTCTTTTTAATGTTTCAAATAAGTCTCTTATATTTAACATAAATAAACAATTCCTTTCATAGGTTTTTGACGTTTGGATTCGAAAGATGCTTGTAGAAGTAAACTTCAAAGTTCCATGCAAAAAAGTTCCAGAAGTGTATCACGACTCCGTTATGATTTCGGGCATGACTACGGTAAGTTTAGTTACGGTAAATTTCAAATTTCCTCGCATGTTCTCGTTGTAATGTACTCTCGCTTGAATGCATCATAATCTAGACATAGGGTGGGATGTATCAGATCTAGTCGACCCAACTTTTAGAAAAGCGCCTAAAGACCCCAACATCATCATCATTCCATTATGCACCAAGACGAAGGACCGAATAAACCACTGGATGTTACTGGTTATTGATGTCGACGGCAGGTCGGTAACAAACTACAACCCACTGCTGCCTAAACTCAAAGCGATAGACAACACCACAAGGACACCTATTAAACTGGTAATATTCCTAACTATTCAATTACTTTTAAACACATTTTAAAAATCCATGATCAAATATACGCTACGAACTGTAACCAAGTCAGTTGCATTCAAATGCAAAAAATTCTCATGTTATCATGCAAATTGTTGGCAACTAAAAAGTCCTAATATTTATTTGAAAATGTAATCTGTTTTGGTTTAATTCAGTTCGCAGCATATCTATAATAGAATTCGCAGCCTAGGTTGCGAATTGACTGACATTCACGAAATGGCTTGGATGATGAACACTTCGCAATATAGGCTGCGAAATGTTTGCAGACAAAATGGATTGGATACTAAACAATTCGCAACCTAGGCTGCGAATTGTTTGACATCTACATGTTGGATTAGTTGTCAAACAATTCGCAATGTACGATGCGAATTGTTTGACAACCACAGTTTAAGTTTTTGTCCTTATTCCTAACACTAATTATTATAACCAGATTAACTATTTACTGGATAAAGGATACCTACCTACTTCAAAGACAGGGTGGAAGGTGAAAATGAAAGAAAATTTTCACAACAAAAACGTGGCACCCTTGACTGTGGTATTTTTGTCTGCAAATGCGCTAAAGATATTATCCAGCATGTTTGATTTTTTCTTAAACGACGGAGACACCTGCAAGTATTGGTGATTTTCTGTAAGACATAATGGTTTTTTTTATGTACATACATTCATTGTAATTTTTTTGTGTACATAGACTTTTTTTAATTTCAGAATTGTGCAATTCCCAGATATATATAGGAAAGATTTCTTATCAAACAGTTCGCATGCTAACCTGATATATAAAGGTTATTTAGTATTCGAACAATTCCCACCAGTCCCTTGTATATATTAAAAACAGGATCCTCACCAAACAATCCGCAAAATACCATATTAACAAACTACGGGCTGCAAAATTATCACTAAAGAGTTCGCATCAACTCCTGGTATAAAAATAAATAATTCAAAATCTATCGTCTGAAGAATATGAACAGGCTATGGCGTCTGCCTTGGTAAACGTTAACTGCATTGAGCACGCAAAAAGCAATCTAATCACCAGAGCCCATTAATTGTTGATTGGACATGGAGGCTATGTAATGATTAATATAACCACACCACCTCATAAGCTCAGACTCCTTCTATGCCTATAAATAACACTAGTAACCAAAGGCTAATTTTAAAACAAACTCTATATTTTTTAAAAAAATACTTTTTGTTTTCTTCAAATTCCAAACATCATGTCATTTTCCACCACCACAACCACCACCACATACTCTGGTTCAATAGGTTCTTTGGGTGAATCCTGGTCATCCTTAACCACCAACTGGAGCGATGACTTAATCATGCCGGCAGCACCACCAAACAATCCAATTTTTGTCATTGATTTAAACATAGAGGACTACTTTTCAGTTGACTCTCAACCAGTGGAAGTGGTTCCAATGGTTGCTGCTGAACCTTAGCCAGCAGAGGTTCCACCTCAGACGACAGAGGTTCCAAACAACAAAAGGAAAAGGGACGACGAAGCCGGTCTATCAAGGACCAAGTTTTTATGCATGATGGACGTAGATAACGAAGAAGAAAAGGAAAATGAAAAAGACTGATGATCAGCATGAAGAGGAGAAAGATCGTGAAGAATCCTCTAGTGATGACTGATAGAGTCTGTTTTTTAATGCAACTAACAAACACTAATAGGTTGTTAGTGCATGAAGACTATAATCCTCTTTTTGGAATCCATTTTTTGTATAAACTTTGAATCATATATACAATTCGCATCCTATTACCACTTGCAAAACAATTCCCATCTTAACCTAAGATATTACTTGTTTATCAATATTACTGATTTATACACAATTCGCATGCGGACCTGAGTATTGTAATGCTTTGTATTTCCATTCAATTTGCAGCATATCATGTGCTTTGCAACCAACTGAAAGCCCTACTATTTGTATGAAACAACGATTCGCAGCATAGCATGCAATGTGTAAGCAAATATCAGGACTTCTAATTGTTTACATTTCGCAACTTATCATGCGATATGAAAGCAACCATGAGTCCGGATATTTGTTTGAGACATACTTTGTAGCATAGCATGCGATCCATAGTTAATTAAAAAGTCCTGATTTTTTATTTGAAAACATAAATCGCAGCATAGCATGCGCTTTGTGGTATTTTTTTTGAAAATGCAATACTTTATAGTTGAAGACAATTCACATCATATCATGTGAATCATACGCAACTAAGAGTCCTGATATTTGTTTGAGAAAGCATTATGTTTGATCTCAATAGAATTCGTAGCATATACTAATAGTTGTTTGATATGATTTTACAAACAATCCGCATCCTGGTGAAATTTCACACAACTCGCATGGAAACCTGATAGATGTTTACAACATGATATCAAGATATTTTACATAATTTGCAATAGTGGATGTGAATTGCAAACAACTCAAAATACTTAGCATTTCTTTATTGTAATTAAAACAAAACCAAAAAGAATGTATAGATGAACAAACAACTATAAAAATGTTTAGTTTGTTGTCCAGAATAATAACAGTATTACAAATAAATGTGGCCAACGAAAATTGTCCACAACACAAATTGTGCTTAAACTGGAACATCACAAGTCCTCCTGTTATGGCCTGATTTCGAACAATGGCCACACCTCAACTGCTTGGTTGAGATTTCTCCTCTAGATGGGATTCACTTTTTCTTAGGCCTTCCGGAGCTTCTCTTAACGTTCGGAGGTAGAATTTCAACAAACCAAGGATCGTTAGAGTTGGACCCTTCCCCAAAATCCGTTATAGCTGGTATGATGAAAGAGTAACTTTCCCTGTAATTCTTAACCATAAAGAAGGGCTCTGTTACAGTAAATGGATCTTGGTCTATATACTGTATTGCCACTAAAGCGTGAGGACATGGAAAACACTTTTGTTTCCATGATCCGCAAGAACATTTGAAATCTAACAGATTAACAACAGCCACAAGATTTGAAAAGACTTCGAACATGGCGGAAGATGACTTACTTACTACCCAAGTTCGGCACATGTCAACATTTTGCTTTAGCTTCTTCTTATACTCGGGGACCAAATTAGTACTCCAGCTTAGCCCATCTTCGTATCTTCGTGAAACTTGAGTCATAAGCAAGACTCTAATCCAGTCAATAAACTCAACAATCGGTAGGCCGCAATATTTTTTGATCTGATTGTTAAACGATTATGCTGTAGTAGAAGCCATAAAGCCGTATCGTTTCCCTTTTACGTAAGCCTGCGCATACTTTTCAGGGGGTAAATTAGCAAGAAAATCATTCATTCTCTCACCACCTTCACATAGAAAAACTGTTAGTATATCTTTAAGAAGCTCTCGACTGGGAGCATAAGCAAGATGATGGAAGAAACTCAACATCCTTTTTTTATAGTCTTTGTTAGTATGTTCCAGTTTTGCTTTCAAATGCTGCATGAGATGGAAATAACAGTACGCATGATAGCAGTTTAGATACAAGACAGAAACAACATTAACGATACCAGAATGACGGTCTGAAATAAATGTGATTTGGCGCTCCAACAAATGTGGTTTCAAACACCCCAAAAACCACATCCAATTGTCCTAATCTTCAATGCTAACTATACCAAGAGCAACAGGGAATAGTCTTGGAAATTGACAGCTCAAATGGACAATACAACAGCACCCAAGCGTTTAAAAAATGTAAACAACTCGCATGCTGTCCTGAGAGTTGTTCTCAAAATATACGCTGCGAATTGTGTACAATCATAGGTTGCGAATTGTTCACAGTTTTATGGTTACATCGACTAATTCGCATCCTCTCTTGCGAAGTGTCATCAAATAAAAAACACTGCTTAATTCGCAGCCTCTTGTGCAATTCGTTCTCAAATATCAGGATTCTATGACAATGGTGTGCAACTATAGGATGCGAAATGTTGCACAAAATTTCAAACAAAACATCATAAACATTCAGATTGAATAGTTAAATGTAACTACCGTTGTTGCCGTCTTTTGCTACGGCAGTAAGCAAGGTACCCTTATACTTGCCATATAAGTGGGTTCTATCAACAAACAACATTGGACGGCATGAACGAAAACCTTGAAGGGACAAACCGAATGCTACAAAACAACGCTTGAATCGGTTTACAGCTGATAACTCCAACTGACAGTCTGAAGTAATTTCGCGGCTCTTCAATCGTTTGAAGTACCCGCTTAGTAAACTAAAAGAACTTGAACTATCTCCGGAAAGTCCCCTGTTTGCCTTCTCAAAAGCATTCCATGACAAACGGTAAGAGATGTCAAGACTGTAATTTATTTTTACATTCGATCGTATGGTTTTGGCTGTCAATGAATGACAGGTCCGGAGAGAATCCTGAATTTCCTCTGCAATCATATCTGATGTCAATTGCCTGTGCCGCTTATGCTTCTAAGAGAAAATAGGACTGCAAGTATGGTGCAGAACATACTTTTTGATCGTCATCAAGCCGATGCTGGAATCAATAGATGCATAAAGCCTCCATTTGCATCCGCTTGTGAACTTATTTTCACAATAAGCAGTGATCTTGGTTGTTGTGTTGTGCATGTATTTGAAAGCAAAACCATGTTCTAAAGCAAACTTGCACAAAGATAACCTGAGACCTGCAACACCTTCTTCAAAAGCTTGACTCACTCCTGTAATAGCATCACCCCAACCAACAGTAGCAAGTTGTTTTTTTCTCTGATCAGAATTAACTAAACTGTTACTACTCTCCCCGCTAACTAGTTGATTAAGAGATGGTTCTCCCAAACTCAAGCTACACTCTTTACGCTTTACACCACAATCTTTACCACCAGAGCTCTTATCACCAGAATTTTTTTCACCATAAAACCCTTATCGAAGACGTGTTGTTCTATGAGAAAACTAACCCGTTTTAAACGCTCCAAATTAAGATATAACACCAACCCAACAAAATTCTTTTGGTTATTAAAGAAACAATTATTGTGATCCCCGTAGGAGTAGGTAATTAGGTAGTCACCTGTGACAAGCTCCTCCCATGTGTTCTCCACATAAGCTTGGATACTTTGAAAGCTTTCAAACTCCGTGAAAGGCACAATTGCGGTTTGGTGACCATGTTTAAAAATACAAACTCGTGATTTGGACATACCTTACCCTGCACCGAACAAGCTATTAGTTATTAATCCCAAAAATAAAGTGCAAGTTATTTATTACTGCATCAAACAACTCGCATCCTATCTTGCGATTTGTGTATATCCATAAGCTACGAACTGTGTATAATTTTAGTATATAATTGAGCATTTCACATCCTGTCATGATAGTTGTTTGTAAATCAACTGGTACACTTACACTAACAAAAAATGTAAACAATTCGCAATTGTACCTGAGATTTGCTCTCAACTATTAATTCTATGAGATTTGTCTGAAAGAGGATAAGGTATGATATATCACACAATTCGCATCATCTAATGCGATTCGTAAAGCAGTTAATAAAGTCCTGATATTTGTTTGGAAATGCAATACTTAAAAGTTCCACACGGTTCGCAACATATCATGTGATTCGTAAAGTAACTAAAAAGTCCTGATTTTTGTTTAAAAATGAAATACTTTGTAGTTACACACAATTCGCAACCCATCCTGAGTTTTATAAGCAACTAAGAGTCCTGATATATGTTTGAACATGCATTACGTTGGAGTTCCATACAATTCACAACATATTTGTAAGCAACTTTTGAAATTGTTTCATGCAATTCGCATGTAACAATGGGAATTGGTAACACAATTAGCATATTCCTCATTGAATACATCACATAATTCGCATCTTGTGTCGAACGCCTGGACAACTAAAACTCATAGTCTACACATGTTTCAGGTCCGAAATCAAAATCTAATACACTACAAAATTTGTATATAACATCATAAACAAGGACATGAGTATATAACGACAAATATTAACAAAATAAACACAGATCACTGGAACAAAAACAAAAAAAACAGAGAAAAGCTCGAAATCAGGCTATGGCGTCTAAAATCAGTAGAATAAAACCTATTCTAACTCAGAAAACCAACAAATAACTTCGAAATCGGTAGGTAGTTACGATTACCTGAAAACAGCAACATGATTACTTGTAAAAGAACAGATTCCAACAAGCACGATCAGTTCATGTACGTAGAAAACAGTGGTTAGATAGGTTTTACACCACAACCTATAGAAATAAACAGACCTTTGAATGCTCTGATCACCAGAATTGTGCTTTCAGTCGTGCTTCGTGGTGGTTCGTAAGGTTAGGTGGGTAGAGCGGCTAACAAATTCAAATCTTCAAAAGCTAGAAAAAATCGAAAGAAAACAGAAAATTCTGTTTATAAGTGGGTTAAGGGTAGTTAGGGTATTAAAATAATATTAGGTATTAAGTGACAATTAGGTAGTTGAGTTGGGTATTAAGTGACAATTGATCAAACCTTGGGTATTAGATGACAATTGAATAGTTGAGTGGGTATTATAGGTGCAATTTCCCTAAAAAAATTATAAGTTACCCATTGGATTAAAAATGAAATTAAAGATAATTATTTTGGAATGGTAGTTTATAAAAAACAAATCAATCGCGTTTTACAGTAAGGTATGTTTGTGATAAAAGGTGATGAGTTCGAGTCCATTTACAAACTGTTTTTAGCTGAGTTTGTCACCTTATATGGTTTACTTTCTGGCGTTGGTTTGCAAGCTGAGTGTTGATCCTGTGTGCATTTGTTGAGTAGTGGTTGCAGGTTCCCTCTGAAAAAAGAAAATAAATCAATCGCAGTCTTAGTTATCTTTTCTAGCAAATACAGTTAAATACACAAATACCTATATTTTAAATTTTTACAATTCCATATTTTAAAATTTTATCATGATCTTTTTAAAAATCATATTTTTTTAACAAACAAAATAATATAAATTATATTTTCAAAGATTTGTTTTTTTGGACCAAATTATACATAATTTCGCAACTGGAATGGTTGCTTTATAACCATCAAATTATATATAACTCTACAACTCCACAATTGTTTTTTTTTCCAGATTTATTTTGTAACCAAATTGCACGTGTTTTTGAACTTGGACACAGTTTTTTTAAAGTTGTTTCATACAAAATGCACATATTTTCGCAACTATGAAAAAAAATAGTAGATTTACCCTCAATTAAGACTTATTTTCACAAAACGAGTTTGTGTTTTGTTTTTTACACCATCTGACTTATTTAGCAATCATAGTAATGTTTTCGCAACTATTTTCTTCTTATTTTCGCAATATGTATACACGTAATTTCGCAATTGGAACAAAATTATTTTTAAGTAACCAAATTACACGTAATTCCGTAACTTGATTATAATTTATTTTTTAGACTAATTTTGCAACCAAACTATATGTAATTTCACAATTAATTTTTATTAAAAAAACTTTCAAATATCTAGTTTTGTTCGTCTTAATAAAACAAAACCAATAGTATTTTTGAATATATTTTTTTAAAACTATGATCTAAAAGATATTTTTTCTTAGAAAAACATAAGAGCGTGAGAGAGAAAATGGTTAAGAGGTGGTTATTTGTAAATACTAATTTAATAGTAGGTGGTTATCCATAAATTATCAAACATTTGGTGCTTATAGGTAAACAAATTTGACGTTAGGTGATGTTAGATTACTTTTAAAAAAATTATAGTGACGTTATAAATAATACAACATTACTACATTTGATTGTATTAAAAATTTGGGGTTGCTACTAATAAATATTAAAGACATGTATTTATATATAAAAAATTAGTAGGGTAATTATCCTTAATTTTAAAAATTAAATTACAGTTATATATAACTTGGCTAAAAATTATTATTGGTTTATGGGTCTTGGTCATTTATCTCAAAACAGTCACTGGTGTTCATTTTGTATTAAAACGGTTATTTTTGTTGGTCACTTTTTGTGTCCATTGTCCATCGCGTTATGACACATGACATTTAAAAATTATGGTTATTTTGTTAAAATTTTAATCAATTCAATGTTTGGGAAGAGTAGTACTCATTTCATATGAAGTACTAACCATTTGTATATTAACAGCTTCAACATTATCAACACCAAGTGTTTGAACACTGCAAGCTCTACCATCATTAACTTGAACACTACCAGTTCCAGCATTATATTTTTGAAACATTACCTTCAAGAATATTAGATTTCATCGCCTTTGCATTATATTTTTATTATTTATTTTTCCTACATTTCAAATGGGTTATTCAATCGTATTGGCAAATATAAACACTTTTGTTCTTATAGCTTGGTCTTAAATGTAAGCATTTAAAAATAATAATACTATAAAAAATCTAAGTTCACCTTAGGTTGTTCTTGGTGAAAATATATGACTAACATGGATTGAGCTTTCATAACTACTACAAAAAAATATTCAATCCTTTTATGCTTGATAAGTAATAACATCTTTGTGGTCTAACGTTCACTAAATAAAATCTCCTAAACTGACTTTGGTTTTCCTCTAATGCATTCAACTGTTCTTGCAGCTTGAATCTTGAAATCTCAACTTTGGATTTGGTATAAATGAGTTGTATGTTAACAAACGTACAAATATCTTTAATAATGCTTAAACAAAAATGATATTCCTTTGAACAAGAGTAACATTTTTTCATAAAATTATAATGCAACTAGCAGAGATCGTCTCATGTGCGTGAATCAAGACACTACATAATTAAGATAAAAAAGACTTACTTATAATTTCTTCATTCAAACGCGTTTCGGCTCCAATCATGGTATGTAGTTTAGATCTTAAAATCCTCTTATTCTCCAACAATATTTCAACCTCGGCTTCAGTTGTTTCTCATTCTCACTGTTAATTTTAGTTTGAATAATAGCTTTTAGTTCAGGTCTCTTTTCAAAAGGATTAGCAATACCATTAAAAAATATTCAAATATTATAAATACGAGTTACATAATGAACACTGGACTAACAAATCATAGTCAATCCATTAATAATACCTTATAAATATGAGGTTTTAAATATCCAAAATATATTAGTCTTTATACTAAAACTAGATGGAAAAAAAAACTCTTCTCATCCTACCTGAAATTCTAGACTCAACTATCTTTTAACCAAGTCCATGAAAGAAAGATGAGTCAGATGCTTCATTTGGTTGTCTAAAGTTGCAAATTGAGTCACTATCTTATGAATCGGTCTAGGGGAAAACCATATGATTTTTAGGAGCAGAATCGACAAAACAAATACCCATGTCTGATAATTTATCACATGGGTATACAATCGTGGTTTCAATACTATATGTATCTGCAATAGTATAGACTTGTAAAATAGCTTCCATAAACTCTACAAACTTATCAACAATATTAACAACATGATCTCGAGCTACCAAAGAATTAATACAAAATTCAGTGGTGTTAATCACATCTTATTTACGCTACCTTTTTTATCAAGTGAATTGATAATCAAAATGATTATCAAGTCTGTGGTATCAAAGGATTCTTATATAGTTTTACGAGTATTTTAAGACTCGAATATCGAATCCTGTGTAAATTTTTATTTTTCTACATGCAAGTCTATATAAATTTGCACTAATTTAACAACGACGTATTAATTTTTTTTCCAAAAAATCCAAATTAAGGGTTTTGATTAAATAAATAAATAATGATAATAAATTAATTTAAAGATCAATTGTTATGGATCAGAAAACCTCCATAAATACAATTTCAATTATTTTTTTAGAATTTTTTTTATTAATTGCTTATTATTTCCGGTGTATTTATAAAATTATTAATGTATGCAATTATTTACGCCTTCAATTATTTGTTAGTATATGTATAAATGAGACCGAGAGGTAAAGTCTATTTTCGAATTGTATCAACATCACTTGGTTAAATGATTAGTGCGCAATGGTTAAGACCAAGTGATTTCTGAACTATATTCTTACACCGTAAACCTAATTGAAACAGGTACATGACTACATATATAACCATACATACAAAAACGTTAGTTAACGACGATCGAGAGATAAAAACAACACCATGAAAGATAACTAGTCTTCAAGATATTGTATTAATTAAGTTATATAAATTATCGACATGTCTTTAAATAACCCTACAATATTTTATAAAAAATAAAACTATTATATGATCTTCCATTTATAATTTTGAATTTCTAAAAATACTTTTTTTTATTCATGATAATTTATAAGAAAATTCATTTATCGACTATAAAAAAACAATAATATATAATTAATGAGTCTAATGATAACATAATGTTATCTTTTTTTATTTGGTTTTTGTTCTCGAATTTAAGATCTTGACATATTAGTTATAAGCAAAACTAATTACCCATTAGTTATAACAAACAATATTTTATTCCATTTAATAATAATAATAATTTTGATTTGATTTTATTTTAAAAAAATTATGCTTAGTCATATTTAAGAATTTGATTTATTTATACATGTAATTTATTTTAATTCACACTTATAATTAACTCTTTTAGTTTTTTTTATTTTAATTTACTAATAAACATAAAATTAAACAAAATAAGAGTACTTTTTTATTATTAAATTAAACTAACCATTAAATTAGTATAAAAGTAATATAAAATCAATGATAAATATTCTTGACCAATCATTTGCTAGTTAAAATGATATAAATATTAGAGACATAAAACTTCTAGAGGAAGAAGTTATTCTAAATAGATTGATAAAGTTATTAGGATAAAATCCATGTTACATATAAATGTAAGGGCTAAAATACAATTTACCCCATTATGTAATTAAATTTGTTAATCGTCTAACTATCTTTATAAATAGGACAAAGGGTCATGGTGGAATAAAGGAAATCATACATTCATTATTAGAACGGAGTGTTATTAATCGTTTCTTTCTCTAGAGCTAAACCATTCATTTTATCTCTCTTGAATTACTAGTATTGTTCAATTCTTAAACTGAAAAGATCTTACACTTAACAATTGCGACCACAGTGGGAGAAAACAAGGTACCCATATTACAAATCTAAAACCAAAATTTATAGAATTTGTATTTATTGATATTGGTTGAGATTATAATGGAACCAGAGAAAACAAGAATTGATCCTACAGTTCATGAAGAAATTGAGGCACTTAAATCGGATGTACGCAGAGAAGAAAGTCGAGGTAATAGTCAAGTTCTAGAGTAGCATGATCAATCCGATATCTCCGCCCCATGATTTGCCTTGAGCTCATCTAGTTGAGCTTGATGCATAGATTTCAAGTTTTCTTGTTCTTGATCATTGATTGCTCGTATGCGCCGTTTGATTTGAATGACTCTTTTGATAAATTCTTATCTATTTCAAGTTTTCTTGTTCTTGATCATTGAATAACTCTTATGTGTCGTCTTGAATTTTATCGTCACCAATCGCGTCTTCGTTACTCAAGTTCGCATCTCTTTGGTTGTCTGTTTCAATAACTTATTATAGTTTTTCCATCTCCTTGACATCTGGAGTCGAGTTTGGGGGAGGTATATTAGCATTGTTACATGCTCTTGTTTTTGGAGGGGTTTCCGAAGAATTTTTATTTTTCTTCGAAACAATAATCTTTTTTATTTTCTTTGAAGTTTCAGCTTCAATTCCTTCCCCAGTATTTGGAGAATTATCTTTGTTAGCTTTCCTCTTGGGCTTCCTCTGAATTTTCTTCGGCTTCAAATCTTTGGTAGAAGTGATTTCTGTTTTTTCCCCTTATTCTTTCAGGCAAATGACCTTGTGACATGTTCCAAACTGGTAGTATGACGCGTGCGTCAGGAGCTGCTAGCCTTTTCATGACATTTTATAGATTAGAAAGCTCAATTAATTCATTTTCTAAAATAGTACAATCCAGAGAGATCCTTCATAAACGACTGTTAACAAAATTTAAAGGTTGAAAGGAATTATGGATTCATTGTCCCATGTT
This sequence comes from Limnanthes douglasii subsp. nivea, assembly GCA_036936605.1. Taxonomy (NCBI): domain Eukaryota; kingdom Viridiplantae; phylum Streptophyta; class Magnoliopsida; order Brassicales; family Limnanthaceae; genus Limnanthes; species Limnanthes douglasii. The sequence goes on along the minus strand of JAUPFV010000001.1, from coordinate 236,039,989 downwards.
TTTTCTGCCCATACTAACAGTTTGACGAAAGTATCTTTGGTATTTTTTTGACAGATTTTATATTGCCTTAGAATTTCTACATAATACGATAGTACATCAATAGATTTGAAAAATAAGAGTAATACAAGAAAAGCAAAGGGGTTTATATAACGTATTGGTGTTTTTCCATTTGAGATTTTGCCTCAAAGTATTCTCCTCGGAAATTTCCTTTCCGTATTCCCAGGTTCCAGAGATGAAGAAAAATATTTGTTTCCAGAGTTTGTCAACCTTGAGGAGGTCCTCAATTAACTTAAAGGAATCTCAAAAATTCAGATAATGGAACCACGACACTAGATTTTTTGAGAGGCTAATAAGGGAGATAAATTCCTTGATTGATAAAGGAGTTTAGCTAAGCCTTGAAGTCATTATGTTGGACAAGAAGTTGAACCACATATTTGGGTTTTCTTGTGTCGGACACAAGTCAAAGATCTTAAAATATTCAACTACCATTTGGTCTAACAGGAATCGAAGTCCCCAATTGATGATTTCAGGGCAGACCACAAGCTTGTTTTCTCCGCAACAAAGTGGAGTTCTCCCACTTTCGGAACATAAAGCACAATATTAGCTAGAAGGCCACACTATCTTTTGAATGTTTTGCCTCTGATTGATCGTAGTACTTGTATTTTACATTTTTAATGCAATAAGATATTCAGGGAGAACCTTCTTTAGATTAACGCTCAAGGTTGCAACGATGTCTTCGAGAAATTCTACTGGCTTTCTTTTTCCATCCTTGTTTTTTAAGAGTTGGTTTCTTTAAAATATTCTATTTGGATTCTGAAACAGCAACACTGTATGTGATTTCAATAGTAGAATCAGTTTATGTCCTCGAATTTGACTTAGTGTCTTCTTCGGAGGCTTCATCTCGAACCTGAGATGGGTAGTGTTGCTAGTAGCACATGGTAAATTAGTTGGTGCAACTATTACATTTTGTTAGTTGATCTCCGAATGAATTTTTTGTGACTCTTTGTTAGTCACAACCTTTTCTTCTGAGGGAGGAGAAGATGCTGGATTACGTGAAGTATTGATTTCCTCAGAATCTCTGATGGCTAAGAATTCGCTTCTTTGAGGAAGTTGCTTTTGATGAGAATGAGTTTTTGATTAGATTCGCAGTGTCTATTTGCGGTAGAGTGAAGTTTTCAGGCTACTTTATTTTCTATCACTATAATTTGTGTATAACTAAAATTAAATGAGGAAAGAATATTTATATATTAATTAGTGAAGAAGAAAGTGGGAAGAGAATATGAAAGGTTGACAATGGCTATAGGTTAAAAAGTGAATCGGCAAACGGTTACTTACTCTAAAATAGAGTAACACGTGTACATTTTCAGATTTAATAGCATGTTGCACGCATACTAGGGGTACCCCGTGAGTTTGTAGTTGTCATTATAGAAATAATGAACAATCACGTCTTAGTTTGAAGTAAACTTAAAAAAATTGCGTAAAGGTTCGAAGGTACTTAAAGTATAATGATGAACAGTCTTAATTCGAGGCGGCCTAAAGTATAATGATGGGCATTATTGATTTAAAGCGGCTTAAAATATATTGATGAACAGTTTAGATTCGAGGTGGAATAAAGGAGATCAGATATTCATTCTTGGAACTCAGTGTTATTAATCGTTTCTCATTCTATAACTAAATCATCCATTTTCTCTCGATAGGAATTACCAGTATTGTTTGATTCTTAAACTCAAAATATCTTACACTTAACAGCTACCATGTTGGTCTTCTCAAAAACTCCAACAACAGTTTCATTATCAACATGAACATCCATTTCCACAAATGGATGCTTATAAGATTGAGAAGTACCTTCAAACTTAGTATATCGATGTTTAAGGCAAAAAAAATATTCTCATTGCTTATTAATCATATTTACACCTTCAATGATGATCTTCTTATTTATATCTAGAGAGTCGAGTTATGCCTAAGTTCAAAAGAGCCTATTTGTCTTTCCCACTAAAATTATGGAACGTTTTGTGCATATAACTTTAAGATATAACAACTTATTTCGTAAGACAAAAATAAAGAATGCTCATAGTTTTTAAGACTGCACTAGCTATATTTTCACGCAAAGCTACATATTTAGTAACACGAAGCCTCAAAAGAGAAGTTGCAAGAACTGGAGCATTTGAAATACATGTCTCAACAACATGCTTTAAAATATGAGAAGTTTGGAGAATTGGAGAATAAATAACAGTGTAAGTATTCTGATGTTCAACTATAGAAGCCATCGGTATGACATTTCCATTCTCAAATATTAAAAAAAATCAATAGTAATATCAATACCATGATAAATATTAAATCTAGCTACCAAAGTTTCTTCTTTGGTTTCACTTTCGATAATATTGGGACAAGGATCCATTTTTCTTGTTTAAGCCAATATATTTCACCATAATAGTGTATTTTGACCAACTAGTTATCTTTCTTTTCAAATAATGTTTCTTCATGATCTTCTTCCTCAAATAGTTTCTTTCCATGTTATTTTTCCATGGAGAATGTTCTTCTATATTATTCTCTCTAGTGAAATCATAAACAAAAGGGTTTCCACAGACTGGAATACTTGACCATAACTCGCTACGGACAAACTTACCAAAATGGAAGAATAAGAATAAAAAATGAGGAGACTTATTTCACCAATCTAGTATATTTTCCATGAGTACCATATTTCATGTTTGTGTCCATTGTCAATTAACGATATGAGATGAAGAGAACTGACAAAGACATTTATGGTTATAATTAAATAGAGAAAAATAAAATCAATAAAGTAAAGATTACATAAATGATAACAACCTACCATTTGAGACCCAAGTTTGGTTAAAGCGAGAAACTGTTTCTCCATGATTAGTCTCTCAAAAAATAAATACAAACTTATCATTCCATAATTTATCACAGGTTGGACGGTAATAAAAAAATGTAGCGTATGTATCCATTAAAAAGTAATAATAGTAATAAGCTTGTCCATAGAGAAATGTCAATAAATCTTATGTGATAAAACTATGGTTAAATGAAGAGTACTCCAAACATTGAGTACACGATGGCTTAGACAAATTTTAGAAACCTGAAAATTAACCTGAGTAGGTTTATAAAGGATTTTCCCGAGTACTAGAAAAAAAATGACTACATCATCGAGATTTTTTGCACGATCATCGTTATGAATATAGTAATATGGATGGCCTAGAAAAATATTTATTTGAGTAGAACTCAAATAAATCATCCTCAACTTTTGATTGTTTTTGTCACCAGAATAATTAGTCTTGTTACTACCTCGTATTGAAGATATAACCATATCATCAATATCATAATGAGCAAGAAAAACAATCTAAATTGATAAAAATCTTAATATATTTCTCTTTTTTTACTCTAACCTTCTTGGCTTGGTATATTTTACGAATGAGGTGATTGTTTTTAATAATGTTTTCTTCCCAAAGTGATCAGAAGAAAAAACCCCAATTATACCATTATTGCGATTATTTTGACTATGGAAATAGTCATTACTTCCATTTTTCTTACCCATATAAAAAAAGAAGGATAAAATATGTTGTAAGAAAAAAATCAAGAAGATGAAGATTCAGGAAGGCAATAGGAAGCCCCCAAGGGGGTAGCCGAGTTGGTTGAGTAAGGCATTCTTATAACCAAAAGGTCATGAGTTCGAGTCCCTCTACATACGCTTTCTCGGTTGAGCCTGTCACCTTGTGTGGTTTACCTTCTGGCGTTAGTTTGCAGGCTATCGCGTCAGACTGAGGGTTTACCCTGTGCGCACTCATTGCACTTTGAGTAGCGGCTGCGGGTTCCCTCCGAAAAAAAAAGGGAAGGCAATAGGAAAGTAAAATAAGCGGCCAAATGAACCAAAAAGATTAAAGAGCAACAAATAAATGTATTCATATATAAAAGTGAATCTATTTTGACCTTTGATTTGCTATTAGTTATATGGATTGGATATAATTGCATGACGATTTGCTGAGATTCAATGAGTATAGAAGGCCAAGATAAAATAGTTTAAAGAGAACACACACGTCTACTTAAAACAATAGAGTTTCACTAACGTTTCAATTATGGCCAATAACTTGCCTACTTGTTAATTTAATAACAACAAGTCCTCCAACTTTAGCAGTTTTAAGATAAAATTTTAAAATAAATGCTAAAATCTTTTGTCATTTATCTCATTTACAACGTCATAATTTTGGTCAATACCAAAAGAAGATATATTTACTTCGGTTACTTCAAAGAATCGTAGACATCATTATCACATGTTTAGAATTTTCTTAGGTCTTGACAAAGGACACGTGGGCTACTGAAATAATTTGAAAAAGAAGTCTAACTGAAGCTAAAATCAAAATCTTCAGTTTCCAAGAATTTTCGAAGTAGAATATTAATTACAACAGTCATACCCTCATCCTTCACCAATGACTAGGGAGGCTACTGGTGAATACCTTCAGAAGAATTTCAACCGAATGCAAAATAACAATAACTTTAGTTACTCGAGGTATTCAAATTAATGTCAATATTTTGGTTCATCTTAATGAGTCTTTATGTCATCCTTCACTAAATACTAAGAGGTTACTCAACCATATTTATTAAAGAATTAAATCATTTCAAATAAAATAATAATAAATAGTTAACTAATTACAAGAATAGGTAATATCTCATTGGCCTACAAATTATTAAATGTATTATTTTTTTTCGGTAAAAAATTCATCAAGGGAGATTTTGATCAGTGAATGGTTTTAATTTGACATGAACAGTTACGTAAAAATTAAATCATATACGTATAAGAGTATAACCAAAGATGGCTTACACAATTATTTCGGCATGTAAAAGATAATAAATTCGGATATGAATACATAACTTCTCCGAATAAGAAACTCAATGGTACAATATTTAGTCCATAACAAGTCATGTCTCAGACAATCAAAAGTAGTCATTTCTTGTTACTCGCACAAGGGAGATAAAGATACTAATAAAGGTGTAAATAGTTTGACCCATCAACTTATGGCCCATCAATCATCAAAGTATCTACAAGTCTAAAAGATTTTGTAAGATATATCAAGTCTAATATATCAAATTCAAATAAATATTGTTAGAAAAAGATAGTATCAAATTTGATATCTTTCTTTTATCTCGTAGATGTGATTCTCTACTTGTAAACTATATAAATTAAAGACCTAATAATCATCAATAAAATATACGTGTACCAAGTTTCAACAATCATTATTATTACATTTACTCTCAAGCTCTTACCAAGTTACTACATGTTCAGATTAACCCAAATACTCAAAATTCTCACCATAAAATTCAATTGTAACCATTACTAATTATTATTATTAAGTACATATTTAATTATAAAAAATATAATAAATTTTTTTTTAATTTTTTTAATTAACCAATCATATTAAAAAACAAAATTAATGACATACCAATACCTAAACAGAGTCGGTATTCTTTTGTTATATTGAATTATTAGTATAAAAATAATTTTTATTCACTTAAATAATTCTATTTTTGTTTATGAAAAATTATTTTTATGTAATAATATTGTTTAAAATTTTATATTAAAATCTCTAATCATTAAGCATGTAACAAAATATGTAATATTGGTTGCATGAAGTTTACAAATTTCATTTTGTTCGAAAACAATAATGATATATTTTCATCACCAAATTTGAGCAAATAAAGTTTTTACAAGGTTTTCTACAAAATAGAAACTCTCACCTCTCTTTTCCAGTATTTAATTGTTGGTTTATTTCATGTCTGTTAAGCTTAAGACATCCGCATCTTATACTTGATTCCTTATAGCCATATGCTTATAAATCTGAAAACATATAATCATGAAAAGTAGTTAATTACGAAAAAAATTATTGATATTTTTTTAACTATTCACAAGATTTATTTTTACCCCATCAAATATAGTTTGAAGGTTTAATTGTTATTTTTTCTTCCGCAACCACAATATGAACAAAAATAATTTTATAAATTTAACTTAGTGTAAATTATTTAAAATTATGAGATATGTTGTAGTATTTGTCCATTATTTTTTAAAGGGATATAACTTTGTAAACTTAAAAGAGTTGTAATAATCTATTTATAAATTTAATAAAAATAAAATTGAAATTTTTGCTATATTTTTTTATCGCACTCTATACAATTTTAGACTTTTGAATGTTTGGATGTACGTGTTTATTATTTATCCTCATGTCAAACGGAACAAGTTCTTTCATAAAACAATTTTATGTATTCTTTAGGTTATGGTATTGGACATAGATGATGTCGTTGCTTTGATTCCACAAGTCATAAGCTATATGTATCTTGATATGTTATATTTCTTGAGCATATTCCATTTTATTTGATTCTAGTAAAATTATATGACAAACATAGACAAACAATTCATGTTATTGATTCATTTGGCACCGAGAGTGATACATCCATTATTCATGATGTACCGATTTATGAGACATCTACATCAAATGATACTAATTATGTTTTATAAATTCTTGAGTCTTCTTATTCTTTTTGTGAAACTAAAAATTCTTCACATCTCAAGAGATTTACTCGTACAAATAAGACTATCAAAATCCAATACCTTGCTAATTTTTTTTAATAAAAATATATTTTTGCAAGTTTTTTCTTTATTACTTATTTCTATTTTTACGATATTTCTTATTATACTATGTATAATTTTAGAATTATAAGTGTTTGGATGTACGTGTTTTGTCCTTAATTCTCATTCCGAATAGAACAAGTTGTCTAATGAAACAATTATGTATACTTTTTAGGTTATGGTATTGGGTATAAAGGATATCGTTGCTCTGAATCCATAATTCAGAAGATATATGTATCTTGATATGTCATATTTCATGAGCATATTATGTTTTATTTGATTCCAGTAAAATTACATGACAAATGATGACAACCGTTCATGTTATTGATCCATTTAAGATTGATAGTGATACATATATTATTCATTATGTACCAGTTTATGAGTTATCTACATCAACTGATACTACTTATGTTCCATAAATACTTGAGTATGTTTATTCCTCTAGTGAAACTATAGATTCTTCATCTCTCAATATATTTACTCGTACACGTAAGTCTATCAAACTATTATATATTATTTATTCTACTTACTCACTTTCATTTACTTATTTCATAGTAAACATACATCATTTATATAAACCTCAATCGTATAAATAATTTTGTTATGATCCTTGTTGGAGAAATTATATGGTCAAAAAGTTGTTTTTATCAAAATCATACATAAGATGTAACTGAACCTCCACTTGGCAAGCATATAATTAATTCTTGTTGAGTTTTCAAAATCAAATAATGCACATCTTGTAGCAAAACGATACTCAACATAACTGTGATATGGGTTATGTGGATACTTTTTCCCTAGTGGAAAAAAAATGACGATAATTCATACTCTTATAATTTGTTCACCATTAGAAGATATTTCAATTGGATATCAATAATGTTTTTCCAAATGATAATCTACATGAGGGGGTTTCCATGCCTCTTCCCCTATGTGTTTCTCACTATTAAGGTGAAGTTTGTCGGCTTAAGAATGATTTATATGGTCTCAAACAAGCTTATCGTAGTTGGTTTGTGAAATTCTCTTTAATTATTATTTTATTAGGTTCTCTTCCAACTAATCACGATTCAACTTTATTTATCAGATGTATGAGTGCATGTCGGATTATTTTATCTCTATATGTAGACAATATGATTATTATAAATTATGATTTTGATGAAATTAAGGCGCTAAAACGTAATATTTTTACAATGGTGTAATTTTGTAATCCTAAAAAAATTGTAATAAATTGTTTATCAAATTAATAAAAACGAAAAAATTGCAAGTTTCTTTATTTATTTCTTATTTTTCATTTTAAGGATCTTTCTTGTTACACTGTATATAATTTTAGAATTTTGATTATCTTGATGTACGTGTTTTGTTCTTCATCCTCATGTCGAACAGTATAAGGTGTCTCATAAAAACATTATATGTGGTTTTAGGTTATAGTATTGGACATTAATGATATTATTACTTTGATCTTGCAAGTCATAAGCTATATGTATCTTGACATTTCATATTTTTTGAGCATATTCCATTTTATTTGGTTATAAGAAACTCACATAACAACAAAGACAACAGTTCAAGTTATTGATCCATTTGGCATTGATATCACCACATCGATTACTCATGATGTGTTGGTTTTTGAGACATCTACATCAACTGATACTACTCATGTTATATAAATGCTTAAGTCTGCTTATTTCTCTAGTGAAACTACAAAGTCTTCACTTCTCAAAAGATCTAGTCATACAAGTACATGATTTGCTTCATTTGCTTCTTTCGTGATGAACATACATGATTTATATGAACCCCAGCCGTATAAATAAAAAATGTATGATCCTCGTTGACAAAATTCTATGGTTGAAGAGCTTATTATTCTTTATCAGACTCATACATATGATATAGTTGAACCTCCACCTAAAAAACATATAATCGGTTCTCGTTGAGTTTTTAAAATCAAAATAAAGTCTGATGGGACTATTGAGAGGTATAATGTTCATCTTGTAGAAAAAACTACTTATATAAGTACGATATGGATTATGTGGATATTTTTTCATCGTAGAAAAAATAACATAATTCGTACCCTTATTGATACTACCTCCGCTGACCAGTGGAAGATCTTTGAACTAAATTTCAATAATATTTTTCTAAATAGTGACATCCATGATAGTGTTTACATGACTTCTCCTTCAGGTGTTATTCACCATGAATGTGAAGTTGTTTGGCTTAGGAAAGATGTATATGGTCTCAAACAAGCTCATCGTGTTTGGTTTGAGAAATTCTCTACGATTATTTTGTTTTTTGTTTTTTTTGTAAGTAATCATGATTCAACTTTGTTTATCAGATGATTAAGTGCATGACATAGTATTTTATATCTATATGCAGATGACATGATTATTATAGATGATAACTTTGATGACATTGAGGTACTAAAGCGTGACTTGGCTCATAGGTTTGCGATAAAATATTCAACTTTGCTATATTATTTTTTTGGATATTAAGATGACTCAGTCTCATAATGATATATTTTTTCTCATAAAAAATATATATCTAATCTACTTGAGAAAATGTAAATATTTAATATCCTCATACTAATGGTGTCACTCTATCAAACCTGACTATATACTGTACTATTGTTGAAGTTTAGTTTATATTACACTTAGTCGACCAAATATAGCTCATGAAGTTTATATGGTTAATCAGTTTTTTATTGATCCTAACTATGTCAACTAGGATATGTTCTTTATATCTTGAGATATCTTTGTGACAATCCGTTCAAGAGCCTTATATTTTTTTCGACATATTCATTCGAGTTGCGTGCATATAACTATGCTAATTGGGATAATTATTCTTATGATCGTAGATTAACCATTTGTTAATGTGATTTTTGGAGATTCATTAATCTCATAGAAAATCAAGATATGTTGTTTCTAGATCTTTTATCGAGACCGAGTATCGTTATTATTTATGGTGGATTATTACATATGTTGGGGTATTACTCACCCCACTTTCTTACATTGTGATTGTTAACGGAAATAATAATAATATATATTGACTAAATAATTTATTATAGTCAATATTCAAACGTAATCTATTATAAATATTATTAGATTAGACTAGATTTTATTGCAGTAGACTAGTATAATAATAAGATATTTTCAGAGCCTGTATATATGGCTTTAACTTGTACTGAAATTCTAAGTTATAATAAATCTTTTCTAGTTTTTACATGGTATCAGAGCCATTAGGGTTTTTATAAAAAAAAACCCATTAGGGTTTCTATAAAAAATCTAGATGGAGGTTCGTGGTGGATATAACGATTATGGTAGTTGTGGTAGATCAAACTATCGTGGTAATCGTTGTAATCGTGGTGGGTATAGTAGATATAACGATTATGGTAGTTGTGGTAGATCAAACTATCGTGGTAATCATGGTGGGTACAGTTATCGCAGTAGTCGTGGTGGATATAATAGTCAAGATGGATACAATAGACATAATAGTTCTGGTAACCATAGTGGTGATCTAAACAATGTTGAATGTGTTTACTGTCATGAACGTGGTCATACAAAGTGGAATTGTCCTCAACTACCTCAACAATTTGCTAATATGGCAACGAACGAGGAACCTCATGTGCTTTCCGCTGAGGAATATGCTAAATTTCCAAGTACCAAGAGTCTCTAAAGTCACAAAATCTTACAAACCCTGCAGCTTGTGTGTCAGGTGCAACTTGTGTGTCGGGTAACTCAACTACATGTATTATTTCTTCTTCCTCTGATTGGGTCATTGATTCTGCTGCCACTGAACATATGACAGGTGATAAACAAGTTTTTACTTCTCTTTCAAATACACATCATTCTAATGTCACATTGGCAGATGGATCATCATCTCGTGTTTTAGGTTCAGGGACTGTCAATCCCACCAAAAATATCTCTTTGACATCTGTTTTACATCTCCCTCAGTTTTCATTCAACCTTATTTCTATTAGCCAACTCACTAAAACACTAAATTGTTTTGTTACCTTTTATTCCGATCATTGTTTGTTTCAGGATCTTACGACGGATAAAATAATTGGTAGAGGGCATGAGAGTGAAGGTCTCTACTATCTTGATAAAGACTATCATACATCTACTGCATTTTATAGTATTACATCTCCATTTGAAGCACATTGTCGTATGGGTCATCCATCTTAATCTCTTTAAAACAACTTTATCCTAAATTTCGGCATTTGACATCATTAGAGTGTGAGTCATGTAGATTTGCTAAACATCATCGTCTTCCATCATATCCTCGTATTAATAAACGGGTTGCGTTTCCTTTTGAAATCGTTCATTCAGATGTTTAGGGTCCTTGTCCCGTTGTTTCTAAAACTGGTTTTAAATATTTTGTTAGTTTTGTTGATGATTATTCCCGTGTTACATGGCTATATTTAATGAAAAATCGTTCTGAGTTATTTTCAATATTTTGCACGTTTACTGCAGAATTAAATAACCAATTTAATTGTCCTATTCGTATTTTAAGAAGTGATAATGGAAAAGAATATTGCTCAAATGCATTTCAATTATTTATGGAACAAAAAGGAATGATTCACCAAATTTCGTGTGTGGACACGCCATCTCAAAATGGTGTTGCTCAAAGAAAAAATAGACATATTTTAGAGGTTACTCGTACACTTCTTTTTTAAATGAAAGTACCGAAATTATTTTGGGCAGATGTTGTTTCCACTGCCTGTTTTTTTATTAATCGTATGCCGTCCACTGTCCTTTCAAATAATATTTTATATTTCGTGTTTTTTTCCATCTAAACCTCTATTTCCTGTTGAACCACGCATTTTTGGCTATACTTGCTTTGTTAGGGATGTAAGTCCTACTCGTACAAAATTAGATCCCAAATCCTTAAAATGTGTTTATCTTGGATATTCTAGGTTTCAAAAAGGCTATAAATGTTTTTCCCCATCTCTTGATCGTTACATAGTATCTAAGGATGTTACATCTTTAGAACATGTTCCATTTTTTCCTGGTTTGTCTAATGTCGATCCAGAACCAACTACTGTCGATGATGATTTATTCATGTACACCACCGTTCAAAGATCTGATGTACCACCTCCACCATATCGACCTTCTATTAGATATGTTTATTCTCGACGTACAAAACCTCCTCCATCATGTACACTACCAATCCCTTCGTCTCCAGATCCTGTTACAAATGATAATGAGTCCACTCCTGATCTACCTATTGCTCTTCGAAAAGGTAAAAGACAATGTACTTATCCAATTTCTTCTTTTGCAAAATATGATCAATTACCTTCTTCTACCCGAGCTTTTATTACATCTCTTGATTCTATTTCTATTCCAAAAACTGTCCACGAAGCATTATGTCATTCTGGCTGGCAAGCTGAAATGTTTGAAGAGATAAGAGCATTAGAAGACACTGGTACCTGGAAGTTGGTTGATTTACCCAATGGAAAGAAAGCTATGGGTTGTAGATGGGTGTTTAATGTAAAAATGAATCCAGATGGGACGCTAGCTCGTCTCAAAGCACGACTTGTTGCAAAAAGATATGCTCAAACCTATGGTGTTGATTACTCTGAAACCTTTTCTCCGGTAGCTAAGTTTACCTCTATTCGTTTATTTATTTCTTTAGCAGCGTCAAATGATTGGCCATTTCATCAGTTAGATATTACAAATGCATTTTTACATGGAGATCTCTAAGAAGAAGTCTATGTGGAGCAACCACCTGGATTTGTTGCTCAGGGGGAGAGAGGAAAGGTATGTCATTTGTATAAATCATTGTACGGATTAAAACAAAGTCCCCGTGCTTGGTTCGACAAGTTTAGTGATGCATTAAATGAATTTGGGTTGAAGAAGAGCAGTTGTGATCACTCTATCTTTTATAAACGTTCTACAAATGAAATTATACTCGTTGTTGTATATGTAGATGATATCATTATTATTGGGAATGATACTAAATGAATTTTATTGCTTAAAACATTTTTACATTCGCGATTTCAAACAAAAGATTTAGGACTGGTGTGGATAATAATCGCCTGAGGGTAGGCTTTTAATTTGGTTGGTGTTTAATAGTAGTATGTGGGTGTTATGTATTTAGTGTAGAGAGTAGAGAGATAATTAAGCTGGCTGGTAGCAGTTAATTCTTATTACCCACACTTAATGCAGGTGGTTGGGTATTTATACCCTCATGTTTGGGCCCTTATGGGCTTTTGGGTCATGTTCAAAGACCCACGAGCTCTTAAGTAGGATAGCAAGTAGCTTAGTCAAGTAGTGTTTAGGTTTTTTAGTACTTTTGTCATAGTTCGAACAGTTCTTTGGGCTAAGTGTTCGAAGTGATCTGTCCGGTCCGGAGAGCTGGGACTGATCTGTCCTCGTCCGGGGAGCATGCAGAATTCGGACTCATCAGGAGCCCTTTTTTTAGGTGTTTGTGCAAATACTCTTGTCAAAGACCTGAAAAATAGTCCGACATCAGGGGTAGTTATAATCCGGACAGGTCTGTCAATTTGGGCTATGAGTTTATCCGGACTGATAAAGCTTCACGAATTCAAAACGGTTTTTGCCAGAGTTTGTGGGACACGTGTCGCTCTCTGATTGGTTGCTTCAGCCGTTTTTTCACCTTGAATTTTGAGCCCACCTTCTCCGAAAGCAACCTCTTAATTAAAGGTGATGACATCAGCGCCGTCTTTAATCATTACCAATCTTTTCGAATTCTCCTAGGAATCAACTTCTTTTTTTTTCAGATTTACTATAAATACAAACTCACTTTCTACTGTTTTACCATCTCTTTCACATTTACTCTGCAAAATTTCCCAAAGCTCTCTCTCTAAAGCAAACACTTTGTTCGATAGTTTATGTTTACAGCGAGGAACGCTTTGGTCAAAGGCGGGTGGCTCAACCTTTCTGAGTTAGAGAAGGCTCAAAAAGTCGAAAGAGAAAGACGAATTGCAGCAGGGTTACCTACTTCGCCCGTCGATAGACCAATCACCTCTGCCACATAGTCAGATTGAGGCTCTTCTTCTTCTAAAGGCACTAAGCCTAGAAAAGTATTCCAAACCAAGCTTTCCCTAATCATCTCTGGTTCCTCAGTTCAGGAATCGGAGCCTACTGTCGAGCCAGGAGTAACAGCTACCAGCCTAAAAAAACCCTCACCCTTCATAGCTATGGGGTCGGATATGGAGCACTCCCCTGAAAAGCTAGGCGATAGGAGGAAAAGCCGGTTAGTTAGAGGCCGAGGGTCTAAAAACACTCCCTCAAAGTCGGGGGTAAAATATAGCAGCACCGGGTCAGAGGTGCCTATTAGAGCCCCCAGGGAAAGGTTGTCCGGCCCGGAGGGCACCACTTCAAGTCTCCCAAGAGAAGCACCCACTCCGGATACTCTACCGGAGGCCAGAAACCAACAGAACACAGAAGCCCAGCAGTCCGAAGACAAGGCTGAGTCGAGTTTGAACCCTCCCCCCACTACTGCTGCTGAAATCCCTTCAACAATCATGGAGGAAGTTATGGAGGACTCTGTTGAAGAGGCTCCATTTGAGTCTGAGCCCTCCGGTCAAACTAGTAGTGCAATAATTTCCAAGAAGGATAAAGGCAAAGAAAAACTGTATTTGAGGCATCCGGATCTGCCGGAGAGCCTCGAGGGAAGAGTGGGGCCTTGTTTTCACAAGGTCAGCGTTAATTATCTCCTCGCACTGCAGAAAATCAACTACACGTTCATCCACACGGCTGAGCTGGGCCGGATGCGTACAAAATGGGGAATACCGGAGAATGTGAAGATCAGGATCCCATACACCCGGAGACTCCTATGGACTGCAAACTGAGCGAAGTGGTCATGTTCACGGAGCTATTCAACTGGGGACTCAGATTCCCTTTAGACCCAGAGATTGTCAGATACTTCCATCTGATAAAACTCTGTTCGAGCCAGCTGAGCCCCAACGCCTGGTATACCCTCATGGCCTGCATCATGGCCTCGAGGCTCTCCGGGATTCCTCTGCCAATGGAGGAGTTTGCTGCTGTGGCCAGCCTGTGCAGAAATCCCAACATCCCCTTCTACCATTTCAATATGGGGGATGACTTTAAGGCTGTTGATGATTTGCTGGAGGTGGAGAGGAATTGGAGGACCCAGTTCCTATTCGTTAGTGGTGCTTGGGAGAACGGTCAGAAGATCAAATCCGGAGTGAACCCAAGCCTCCTCAAAAGCAGGTGGAGGAGTGACCGTAAGTCTTCCACTTTATACTTTTGTTTCTTTCTTTCTTTTCTAACGTAGTTCGAATTAATGGGTCTCACTTTTGCCTTGGCAGTACTGCCCAAGGAGTTCAGTGACTATCAGAAAGTCGGGCAGGCTACTTGCTCCAAGATCAACGCTTGGGCCGCTGAGAAATGGGGGAACCGTTCCACGCTGCTTTTACTAGTGGCAACTTGGCAAGGTCTCACTTGTGGAACACCACAGGTCGGAGAGACTTGACTTGGGAGGAGCTCACCACTCAGCCTCCTCCGGACGTTGTGCTTAAGAGGACCCATGAACCAGATGGGACACTCTTCCTGCCAGGCCGGGCCAAAGCCCCGAGAAAAATGAAAGGCAAAAAGAAGAAGGGCAAGAAGGTGGTGGGTGGTGCTAACCCTGCTGATGCAGAGAAGGATGCTCCAACAGACCCGGAGGGGCCAGCCCAGAGCCAAATTGATGCTGCTCTCTTGGAAGTGGTGGAGCAAGAGACTAAAAAACAAGAAGCGAACCTCCCAAAACCTCCAATGGCTTCCAAGAGGAATCGTAAACAAGGAAGCGAAGGCACGGACCGGGAGGCTAAGAATAAGAAAACTTCTAAGGGAGACGAGCTTTCTCTCCGGGCTCCAGAGCCTTCTTTCCAAGCTGATCCTGCTGACCCAACGCATGCCGAGGAGATTCCGGGTGACTTTCATACCGACGAGATTGAGGGGGGAGATATCAACATCGATGGAGTAGACATCACCGGTCTTGGTGAGCTTGGTGAATACTTCCTCAATCTTCCTAGAGATGACTTTGTCGGGCCTTACCTTCCTCCAAGAACCTCCAACACGGTCACTTTTAATGGTAAGACCTTTATTGTTTCTAGTGAAAGGGATGCTATAGCCCACTCTTTGTTAAGCAATGTGCAGCCTGTACTTGTGTTGGAGAGACAAGTTCGGAATTAGGCAGACATCATTAAAGATCTTAAGTCTGACAAGGAGAAGCTGTCTGATGACCTTTGCACTGCCACCTCCAATGCTGCCATGTTAAAGGAAGAAACCGAGGAGTTGAAGAGAAAGCAAGAGGCAAGCACCACAAAAGTCTCCACTTTAGAGGACACCATTAGAGATCTCCGGGAGAAGCTGTCCGGTCTGGAGAAAGACTTTACCACCTCAAAGGGAGAATCCAAAGCTAAGGATCAAATCATCACCAACCTGACCAATGACAAAATCGCTCTTGAGAATACAGTGTCTAAGGCTGCCGAGAAGAAAGCTACTTTGCTAAAGGAGCAGGAGGCCAAGATTCAAGCCAAGATCGATGCTTATGCCAATAATGTGATCGGCACTCAGGAGGAGATGTATGCCAAGGTGAAGTCTGATATGGTCCTACTCTTCCATGAGAAATTTCCAAAGAAGAACTTGGGGGATTTATGGCTTTATGTTGAGCCTGAAGACCTCCCGTATCACACGATGGACGGAGGCGACATGTATGGCTACTCTAGTGATTCCTCAGATGACGAAGAACACACCGGGGAGAAAATTAGCGAAGAGAAGAGTGATCTCAAAGGGAAGGAAAAGACAGATGAAGGTGAGCCATCTTCTAAGGCTCAGCCTTAATTCATGATTCAGTTTTTACTTAGTTATCCAAACTAAAGTCCTTGGAAGGCCAAGGCATTCTTTTTTGTAATCGTGTCCGGCAACTGACCGGATAGGTTTTCTGTTCTGTTTTTTGACAATTTGAAAAGTCCTTGGAAGGCCAAGGCACTTTAAGTTATTTTAATGAATATCTTTATTTCATGTAATTCTCATCTTCTTTCATAGTCTGTTCCAATTTTGTTGGCTAGAGTTTAAATAGCCTTTAGTTATTTCATAATGAGAGTGTTTAAGTTCTCCGGCTAGAGTTTAAATAGCCCTTAGTTATTTCATAATGAGAGTGTTTAAGTTCTCCGGCTAGAGTTTAAATAGCTCTTAAGTTATTTCAATTTGGATAGTGTGACAAAGGACAAAACTTAAAACACTTGGAAAATTTTTAAGAAGGCATCAAATTTTATTCAAAAGCCCGGACACCTCATTAAAACCTCCCCGTGCCACCAGGGAGGAAAGAGTATGCCCCCAAATATTTACATGGATGTTTAAACAAGTAAATATTTACACAAATGCTACTCCAAGTACATCTGGAGATGCTCGATATTCCAAGGATGAGTCAAGACTCTTCTATCTTTGTCTTCCAACCAATACGTTCCAGGTTTAATTCTTTTAACAACTATGTACGGACCTTCCCAAGTTGGGGCCAGCTTTCCGAACAGCTTTTCTTTAGTGTGTAAGAAGACTTTCCTTAATACCTTGTCCCCTGGTTGGAAATATCTTCTTTTAAATTTGGAAGCAAACCTGCTTCTCATCAAACCCTGATAGTGTGCAACTCTAAGGTGAGCTTTAACTCGTCTTTCTTCTATCAAATCAAGTTGACCTCTGATTGCCACCTCGTTAGCGTGTTCGGAGAAGTTGTGAACACGAAAGGAAGGGAGAGTTGCTTATATGGAGCTACTGCATCCATCCCATAGACCAAAGCAAAGGGTGACTCTTGTGTTGCAGCCCCAGATGTTGTCCGGTAGGCCCATAAGACTTCTTGTAGATAACTAGGCCACTTCCCAGCAGCCCCTTCCAAATTCTTCTTTAAACCGGACAATATAGTTCTATCAGCCACTTCAACTTGCCCATTTGCTTGTGGGTGGAAAGGTGAAGAGAAACAATGTTGTATACCCCTTGAAGCACAGAAGTTCTCCATTTCCCTATTGTCGAACTGTGGCCCATTGTCTGTTGTTATCTTTTGTGGGACACCAAACCTGCAACAGATGTTGGATATAATGAATTTTATAACAGCTTTTGATGTTGTCCCTGCTAGAGGGGCTGCTTCAATCCACTTCGAGAAGTAGTCTATGGCCACAATTATAGTTTTGCGTCCTCCAGACGCCACAGGGAGATGCCCCATACTAAATCCAACCCCCATCGAGCAAAAGGAATAGGCTCAGAAATTGATTCTAAAGGAATGACTGGGACATGAATTTCATTGCTGTACCTTTGGCATGGGTCACACCTTCTTACCAATTCCTCAGCATCTTTCATGATTGATGGCCAATAGTAACCGGACAGTAAAACTCTTCTTGTTAAAGCTCTAAACCCACAATGGGCTGATCCCTCACCATCATGCAATTCAGAGAGGACTACTTGAGAATCTTCATCCCCCAAACAGCGCAGGAGAGGTTTACTGTAAGATTTCTTGTACAACACGTCTCTCAATATGATGAAACCATGAGCCTTGTGTTTCAATGTTCTGGCTAGTGATTTATCCGGAGGCACGATACCATCGGAGAGATATTGCAGGAGAGGAAACCTCCAGTCTTGAGATTGTTTCACTTGTACTTCAAAAATTTCCTCTTATTTACCCTTACTAAGTTGAATGGAGGGGCTTTACAGCACATGGATCCATGGATATGACTCTGTATATGCTATGGTTTCTAACGAGTCTGCTAGCTCATTTACTGCCCGGGGTATGTGCTCATAGACGACACATTTAAACTTGAGTGCTTCATTTTTGAAGAGGAGTAAATATTTTACAAGATGCTCCTTCTTAGCCTCAGATTGGCCTTGGGCATGGTGGATAAGAAGTTGGGAGTCACTTAGTAGCCTGACCCTCTTAGCCCCACAAATGTAGGCTAACTTTAAACCAGCTATAGCTGCTTCGTATTCGGACTCATTATCAGATGCCCTGAAAGCAAAACAAATAGCTTGGTACATTTTGTCACCATATGGAGAAGTCAAGCATACCCCTGCACCACATCCCATAGTGCTAGATCCACCATCTATTCGGACGACCCATACCTTTTTATCTTTTATGTCAGTAGTTTGCTCTGAATCCCCGTCGGAGTGAAATTCAACCAAAAAATCAGCCACAGCTTGGGCCTTGACTGCTGTTCGAGGAGCAAAGTCTATGTCGAAGTCCCCCAACTCTACTGACCACTTAGTCATCCTGCTTGAAATGTCTGCCTTTTGGATGACATTCTTCAGGGGAAAAGAAGTCTGGACGATGATGGGATGGGCCTGGAAATAAGGCCTCATCTTCCTGGCAGCTATCACCAGGGCTAATGCTAATTTTTTGAGTTTCAAGTAACGCCTTTCTGCATCCATCAAACTTTTGCTGATGTAGTACACTGGATGGGGATGACCATCGACCTCCCTTACCAACACAGCACTGATGGCACAACTTGAAACTGCCAAATATACGAAGAGTGTCTCCCCATCGACTGGCTTAAATAAAGTTTTGGGGGAGGACAGGTCCTTCTTGATCTCATTGAAAGCCTCATCACACTGTGGGGTCCAATCAAATCCCTTTGCACCCTTCAAGGTTTGAAAGAAAGGGGCACACCTGTCGAAGATCTTGAGATAAATCTGTTTAAGGCAGCTAATCTCCCCGTTAACCGCTGTACTTCTTTAATGTTTCGAGGAGGCTCCATTTGAAATAGAGCATTAAGCTGGTCCGGGTCGGGTTGTATTCCATGCTCACTTATAATATAGCCCAGAAATTTCTCGGACTGCACTCCGAACACACACTTTTCTGGGTTTAATTTCAAATTCACTTTTACCAAGTTGGCAAAAGTTTCTTGGAGATCGAACAAGTGCAATTGCTCATCCACACTCTTCACCATCATGTCAACAATGTAAACTTCCATATTTCTTCCAATCTGATCAGTAAATGCCTTGTTTACTAATCTCTGATAAGTAGCCCCAACATTTTTCAAACCAAATGGCATCACCTTATAGCAATGAAGACCTCTGTCAGTGACAAACGTGGTATGCTCTTGATCCTTCGGATATACTTGAATCTGATTGTATCCGGAGAAGGCATCCATAAAGGAAAACAGCTTGTTCCCAGAGGTGGAGTCTACTAACTGATCAATCCGGGGGACTAGATACAAATATTTTAGGCAAGCTCTATTGAGATCTGTGAAGTCAATGCACATGCACCACTTGCCATTTTTCTTTTTTACCAGAACCGGATTGGCAGTCCACAAAGGATATTGAGATTCCTTGATGTGCCCCATCTTTGTGAGCCTGTCAACTTCTTGCACAATGACATCAGCCTTCCCTTTAGAAAAACCTCTTCTTTTTTGAACTACTGGTGCTACGTCTCTCCGGACGGATAGGTGATGTGATATCACTTCTGATGGAACCCCAGTAACATCAGCATTGCACCAAGCAAAAACGTGCTGATGGTTCTTCAAAAACTTTAACATTTCACTTTTCAAAACGGGCATCTTAGACCCTATCTTGACACTTAATCTATCTTCCAGACAGTGTGTTTCTACCTCTTCGACCGGTATCAATACTCTAGGGGTCTCTCTGGGGTCATCAATTTCACCCTCACCCCCAGAAAGGCCCTCAAATTGCTATTGTTCGTTAATACGGACTGCCCCCAGCGTTCGAGGAGCCAGGGCGGTAGCATAACATTCTCTTGCAATCTTTTGGCTGCTCCGGACGACTCCAACCTGTTCCTGAACAGCATATTTCAAATACTGATGGACTGTTGAAGCCACTGCATGCATCCTAGAGAGACAAGACCTCCCTAGAATAGCATTATAGCAAGTGGGACAATCCACCACAATAAAGAGTATTCTGACCATTTTCTTGAAAGGGCCCTTGCCCAATAGAACTTCTTCTTCGAACTCTCCGATCACATCTGCTGAGCTGCCAGTAAAGCCCACGATTGATCTGTCCGAACTTTGAATTACAGCTGGATTTTTCATTCTTTTGTATGTAGTTAAGAAAAGGATATTGGCTGAGCTCCCAGTATCCACCAAAATTTGTCTTATGTCATTGCCCCCAATAGATGCTCCTATGACAACAGCATCCTCATGAGGGCCAGCAATGTCTCTTAAATCATCTTCATCAAAAACAATGAAGGGGAATGAGTTTTGTGACTGATAGGAAGTCATGCCTCCTTCTAGCTGGGAGGTTAAAGTATGAACGTGCCTCTTCCTTGATGAAGCAGTAGGAGCTGTCATAGTATCCCCTCCGAAAATTGTAAGTGACTCAAAAAACTTAATGAGTCCGGAGACCGACCTAGAACATTCCTCAATTGTACCCACTCTGTTTCGAGTTGGATCAGGATCCAAGTACTCAGATTCCACATCAAACCTCTCAATTATAACCATGGCTCCCTCCAGAGCAGCATTACTTGGACCAACCCGGTGAGTGTTGTCAGGCCTGTTACCTCATCTTCTTTTGACGTAAGCCCCCAGCTTTCCCCTCTCAATCAAGTTCTAAACTTCTTGTTTCAATGCTATGCAGTCATCAGTGGTATGGCCAATATCATTGTGATATTGGCAAAAAAAAGTTGTTGCGATGCTCTCTGGGAGACTGCAATGTGACCGGTCTCCGGTAATGCACCTCTTCCTTTGTTTTATCAAAAATGGTGGCCATACTTTCTTTTAATTCTGCAAACCACTCCGGTTGGACCCATGGTCCTCTCTTGTTTCGAGATTGCTGACTTTGAGCAGGAGCAGCTGGCTGAGATTGAGCTTTTGCCCTACCATGCCCCTGTCCGGTCTCTCTTGCTTTGTTCCCGGACTGATTTTGATTGGGATTTGGTGCCACCGGGGTAGACCTCACCTGCATGTGCACCCTGGTTTTCTTTGTTTCATCAACGTTTATTTGTTTTCCAACCTGATTCAGCAACCCTCCCCACGTCATAGCCTTCTTTCTGGTCACTGAATCAGCTAGATTGCCTGGGCTCAAACCCTGTCTTAGGGATGCTATTGCTACATGTTCGAAGCAATCAGCCAACCCATTCTTGGTGTTCACAAAACGGCTTATATATTCTTTCAAGGACTCATTTGGTTCCTGGGTACAATGGATTATCGTGTCTCCATTGCCCTTTAGCTCTTTACTCCCTACAAACTGCCTTCGAAAGGCTACCCAAAAAGTATCGAAATCTTTAATACAACCTTGAGGCAGGCTGTTGTACTATTTTAGAGCACTCCCCGTAAATGATTGGGAGAATGCCCTACAAAGTAGTTTATCATCGTCGTCAAAGTTCATCATGAAGTTTTTAAATTGTTCCAGATGGTTGTCCGGATCAATACTGCCATCGTACTTCACAATTTTGGTGCTGTCAAACCTCTTAGGGAGGTTTCCGGACAGAATTTTAGAAGACAATGGTGATTGCCTCCAATTCCTTCCACGACTAAACACAGTATCCTCATTGGGAGTTGCAAAGATACCTGGTTCATCGTGAAAAGCGAAAGGATCCATCAGCATCCGGTCCACATGCCTCCGGCTGTGAGATGAACCTTTACCAATATTCCTCTTCATCCTTCCATGTCTATCCCTTTTTCTTGAATACTTTTTGATCTGCTTTTACTTTTTTCTAGTTCGACCCTCATCACTACTAGAGGATAAAGATTTTTCAACTCCTTCATCGTCCAAAGAGCTATCAGAAGATTCTGAGCTTGAGTCAGAACTCTCCACTGGCTTGGACCGGTGAGACTTTTTGGAGCTGGCATGAGTCTTTTTTGTACTCACATGAGCCTTTGAAGACTCATGCTCTCTGGGGTTGTCGGTGTGATGAGCAGTTGACGCTTTGGACTTTTCTTTCATGCCCATCTTAGCCTTTTCTGCCCTCAGAGCTTCTATTTCACCCTTTAGCCTATCACGCTCTTCAATAGTGTACTCATCGTTCTCTCCCACCATTTCAAGCAGAGCTGTTGGTACTTCTGGATTGTCCGGATTCATTCGGACAGACCTTCTTTGCTGGTTTTGAATGCTTGATTCAGGCACCTTCTTCCCCCATTGTGGTCGCCAATTTGGTGTGGATAATAATCGCCTGAGGGTAGGCTTGTAATTTGGTTGGTGTTTAATAGTAGTATGTGGGTGTTATGTATTTAGTGTAGAGAGTAGAGAGATAATTAAGCTGGCTGGTAGCAGTTAATTCTCATTACCCACACTTAATGCAGGTGGTTGGGTATTTATACCCTCATGTTTGGGCCCTTATGGGCTTTCGGGTCATGTTAAATGGACCCGGGTCATGTTCAAAGACCCACGAGCTCTTAAGTAGGATAGCAAGTAGCTTAGTCAAGTAGTGTTTAGGTTTTTTAGTACTTTTGTCATAGTTCGAACAGTTCTTTGGGCTAAGTGTTCGAAGTGATCTGTCCGGTCCGGAGAGCTTGGACTGATCTGTCCTCGTCCGGGGAGCATGCAGAATTCGGACTCATCAAGGACCATTGAAGTATTTTTTGAGGATTGAAATAACAAGAAGCAACAAAGGTATTCTTTTATCGCAGAGAAAATATGTTCTAGATTTGTTGATGGAAACAGGAAAGCTAGGAGCAAAACCATGTAATACACCAATGGTTCCTAATTCACAATTACTAAAAGATGACGGAGAATTGTTTAGTGATCCAGAAAAGTATCGTCGATTAGTAGGAAAACTCAATTACCTTACAGTAACTCGACCAGATATTGCATATCCAGTCATTGTTGTAAGTCAGTTTATGTCTTCTCCAACAGTTAATCACTGGGCAGCACTAGAACATATATTGTATTATCTCAAATCAGCTCCTGGACTAGGATTGTGGTATGGCAGTATTGGTCATAAAAATATTGAGTGTTTTGCAGATGCAGATTGGGCTGGATCGAAAACTGATAGAAGATCGACCACTGGTTACTGCGTTTTTGTAGGGGGTAATTTGGTATCTTGGAAGAGTAAGAAACAAAATGTTGTATCGCGATCAAGTGCTGAAGCTGAATATAGAGCTATGGCTCAATCTACTGCTGAGATAATTTGGATTTTCCAATTGTTAAATAATATTGGCATCAAGACTACCATGCCTGCGAAATTATGGTGTGATAATCAAGCGGCGCTGCACATTGCGTCTAATCCTGTCTTTCACGAAAGAACGAAGCATATTGAAATTGATTGTCATTTTATCCGTGAAAAGATTCAACAAAATCTCATTCATACGAGATATGTCAAAACAGGAGAACAACTAGGATATATATTATCAAAAGCGCTCAATGGACCACGGATTACTTATATTTGTAACAAGTTGGGCATGATTAATATATATGCTCCAGATTGAGAGGGAGTGTGATTTCGTGTCAGTCTTTCGATCAAGCTTGCACTTTAAGTACTTCAGTTTAAGTTTCAAAGAGAACGTTATTATCAAAGCTACGACAGTTTCAAGCACTTTCGCACAAGCTTGAGGGGGAGTGTTAACGGAAATAATAATAATATATATTGACTAAATAATTTATTATAGTTAATATTCAAACGTAATCTATTATAGATATTATTAGATTAGACTAGATTTTATTACAGTAGACTAGTATAATAATAAGATATTTTCAGAGCCTATATATATGGATTTAACTTGTACTGAAATTCTAAGTTATAATAAATCTTTTCTAGTTTTTACAGTGATAAAAAAATGTAATGCATATTGAAAAGAGTTATATTTTTCATGAGATGTGGAAATATATTGAAATTAACTGTCATTTCACTCGTCATCATCTTCAACTGGAGAAGATCTTTCTTCCTTATGGTCCATCAGATTTGTAGGTTGTTGATATATTAACAAATACCAATTTAGCATATCGGTTTCGTTTTATTTGTGACAGATTCTGAATACTTATTATTGCTATAGTGTGAGTTTGAGTGAGGTGTTAGCATTATAACCCTTTAGCTATTTAGCCCACTAATCGATTAAATTATGGCTTTATATATTGTAGCTTAAGCTCTTTGTAAGTTACACAATTCTAAGTAATAAAACTCTAATCATCTTTTATTTCTTTCACTTTTTAGTTACATATGTCTTTCATCTTTTACAAGGGATATGTTTTTTTAAAGCTGAAAAAATTATACCCCATTTTTTATTTGTGAAGTTTTTATAAAATTTATAAAAATTAAAATTTTAAAAGTTTCTCATATACTGTATTTTTTTAATATTTTATGTTAGAGTATATATCATTTTAGAATTTCAAAAAAAACAAAAATTCACATTTTAACATAATATGTAGAGTGCCATATCTCTCATCTCAAATATAATAATCTATTTAAATTGTAAGTTTAAAAATATAAAAATAGAATAAAATTAATATGAGGATAAGTTACCAATAACCATCCGGGAAATGTAAACTATTAATAACATGATGGATTTTTAAGTTTACCGAAAATAAGACGTTAAATAAAATCTACCAAAATACCCCTATAGTATAAAAACAGAAAAACTAAGATCTCTCTCTCTCTCTCTCTCTCTCTCTCTCTCTCTCTCTCTCTCTCTCTCTCTCTCTCTCTCTCTCTCTCTCTCTCTCTCTCTCTCTCTCTCTCTCTCTCTCTCTCTCTCTCTCTCTCTCTCTCTCTCTCTCTCTCTCTCTCTCTCTCTCTCTCTCTCTCTCTCTCTCTCTCTCTCTCTCTCTCTCTCTCTCTCTCTCTCTCTCTCTCTCTCTCTCTCTCTCTCTCTCTCTCTCAGAAACTCACAAATATCTCAAATTAAATATTTACGCAACAAAATTAAGTAAATCTACAATATTTCAATATACATAAACTACTAATTCAGGTTTTCACGAAGAAATTACTTTATTTCGTCTTTAATTTTTCAGTTGATGTATTTGTACTTATTTTTAACCTTTAAAAGTTCATATCTTTTAAATTCTAACTCCAAAAAATATATTCTAAAAACAAATACATTTATATTTTTAAATATGAACAAAAAAAATCTAGAAGTGATATTTTGAAGAATATTTGTTTTTTTAGTTTTAAAACCAAATTACTCTTAATTATGCAACTAAAAGATAATTTATACTTTCATACTAATTATGCAACCTGATTACTTCTATTTTGGAAACCAAATATAACAAAAAGTAAAAAAATATACTTTATGGATCTAGTTTTGTTCATCTTAAAAAACCAAAATAAATGGTATTGTCGGATTTTTTTAAGTTATGGTTTGAAAGATATGAAATTTAAAAAAAGGACTCTAAACCTCATATCTTTCAAACCATATTTTAGCAACTACATAAAAATAGGTGTATCACATCCAATTAACACGTATTTTCACAAAACACATTATATTTTATATTATCATACAATTAGAGGTATTTCACAATCCAATTACACATAATTGTACAACAACAACAAAATATATAAAAAACAATATTTCATAAATATAATTTTGTTTGTCTTAAAAAATAAAACCAATGATACTTTCAGGTCTTTTAAATAGAGTTTGACAGATATAGCATTTAGAAAAAACAAAAAAAAAACGATTAAAACTATGTTGATATTAATAAAAATTATTATCGATAATTAGTTCTAAAACCAAAATTATTATAAACTTTTTGGATCCTATATTGTTATTAGTAAATAATTTTGATTATGGATGTTAATCAGATTATATTTGATATAAATTATATAAATATATAAAATAGATATCATATAAAAAAAATCATGCCCAACCTTATCCAAATGTTAAGTGAAGTCGAGAATAATGATATAAAAATTTACCGCAAATCGACAGTAACTCGTTCGTTGAGTTAAAATGTGACTATTATTAAAGTACGGAATTTATCTAAAACTGTATATAATATATTATTCATAAGAATTGTTATTTAAATAAGGTTATTTACTATTCAGATTTGGTAAAGTGCCAATAATTACGTTGATCAAAGAGAAAAACTATAAATAACTCTCGTATTTTTTTTAATAATCTTTTTTATAATTTTTTTTTAATTTTAAAAGATTTATATCTTTCATACCGTAGTTCAGGAAAATAAATGTGAAAGTGTCACTGATTTTATTTTTTAAGACGAACAAAATTAGATTTACGAATGATATATGTTTCTTTTTGTGAGACCGAGTAACCCTAGTCTTGGATCTTTGTCATCGAGTAGTCATGTCTCGCATCTTTGTGCTTTATTATATCTGGTATCGCATGTACCCGCTTCCATCATGCATGGTCCCGTATGATTTAATAATACTTGGTCTCTCCATTTTATCATGCACGTTCTTGCATATTTATCATCAAGTAATACATGTCTCGCATCTTTCCACTTCAACATATTTGTCTCGCATCTCTCCACTTCATCATCCGATACCAAAGGAAAATAAAGTAAAAGATGCGAGACCAAGTAGACTTAATGATAAAAGATACGAGACTAAGGTTAGTAGGTCTTGCGATTTTTTTAAAGAAAATATCATCTATATATCTAGTTTTGTTAGTGTTAAAAAAGTTGATGATACAATAAATTTTTTTTATGAGTCGTGGTTTGAAAGATACAAACTTTCTATAAAATAAAATAAAATAAAAAATAAGAAAGAGAAGCTTTGGTTGAAAGAATGAAAAGTTGTTACGTGACTAGTGATGAACATGGCTATTTGAGGTATTATTAGAAAATTGAGTATTGATTTGGAATTAAATAAAAAAATTAGATATTAGATAGGTAAGAGTAAAACTTGTATACTTATTAAATAAATAATAGTAAAATTTGAATACTAAATAGGAGTAAAAATTAGTGTTGGATATCAATTTCACTATAAATAACCATATTAAAATAATAGATAAAGACATACCAACACTTAAACAAGATTTAAGTATTTGTTTTGGAATATCTTAAAGAATAAAAAAAAATATTAAATCACAATTTTTTTTAGTATTAAAAATACGATTTTCGCGTTTTAACGTCGTTTTTATGTTAAGCTTTCAAATCACACCTAATAAAGATAAATATAATAACAATTGGTTTGTCAATGCAGAATTTATAAATTAATTTCTTATTTATAAACAATTCTTCATTTTCTTATCGTATAACAAATTAAATGATACTATTTCATCATTAAATTTGATATAAAAAACCTATTTACAATTTGGTTAAATTCGGTCCCAATAAGATAACCGACCCTAATTTTAAGTAGTTATATTTTAATTTTAACCAAATTTTTTTTCTTCTAAAATATTCCCCACAATTTTACTAAGCCCTAACCCTATTCTCTAACTATCCTCAAACCAAAACAATCCCAATTTTTCTTCCCTCTCCCTTACCAAAACCTCTCAAAAATAACAAAACCTAAATTTCGACTAACAAAAAACGTTTTTCAACAACTTCAAACTACTCTAATCGACTTAGCAACAACAAATGGGCAAGGGGAAATAATAAAAATCAATTTTCCCTGCTTTTTTCTTATATTTAGTTTTCAATGGTTTCTAGATTTATGCTATTTAGGGTGTTAGAATAGGTAAATGTATGTTTATTTAGGTGTTGGCAGTCATATGTTGCTGTTAGATGGCTAGGTTTGAGTTAGAATTAGGTTTTTAGGGTTGGATTTCGGTTTGGGTTTCAACTTTTATATGAAACTGTTCTTGATCCCCGCCGGATGAAAACCTATCAACCGACGGGGAACAGTCTGGTACCCAGATTGTTCTTGATCCCCCCGGGTGAGCCTGGGCAGCCCTGGTAAGGAACACACTGTCTTATTTGCAGGAAGCATTTGTTCCCCGTCGGGGCTACCCAGGCTCACCCGGTGGGGACCTAATTGATTATACGGTAAAATGTGACATATTTTTTTTTCCGCAGGCACGAGGTATCTAGACCCGAGGAGGAGTATAATACGTCGTAAATGGGAAGAAGTTCGTCTGCTAAAAAAAGGTGGTGGTAGTGGTAGTAGGCCAAAAGGTGAGCGGGCCGAACGTGGTGAGCGCACAGTGCATACGGAACGCTCCGAAATGCATACAAAATATGATGCCATGAGAGAGCGCGTTTTACAGTCATCACCTCCACGAGAGGTCCGTGAGTTTATAGACTCAGAGGATGAGGAATATACGGATGTCCTCGAGCCATCACCTCTACGAGAGGTCCATAACCAAGGTCGTCCAACCGACCCAGAGGGATGGAGGGACCTATTCTTGGAACATAAAAATATTTTTTTGTTCTCCGGCTATATGCAGAACAAGACCTACTTCACATTCGTGGACGATGTAAGTTCTTTAATTTAGGACTTAAATATTTATTTATTTTACTTGAATAATATTTTTTACGGTATATTGATGTTTGTTTCTTTGTTTCAGTCCCATTCCGGTATCACGGTCCAATCAAAATACGGGTTACTCGGTCAATGGGACCTTAGCAAACAGCTAGGGGTAAAAGAAATATTGGAAGGTACTTCGTTCTGGCCACTTATGCGCTACCTACGAAAATTTAACTCGCACCCACAATTGGACAAGGTGTTCATTGAAAGGTGGCACCATCAAACCAACACCTTCCAGTTCTCGTTCGGTGAGATGACCATCATGTTGGACGACGTGTATGTGATTACCAACCTCCAGGTCGAGGGAAGAATTATCGACGCCTTTAAGACCGAGTCGATAGATCAGACATATGCATGATATGCGTTGTTATTGGGAGTCTCGACCGAAAGCATGCAAAAGAAGATGGAGGCGCATGATGGGAGTGGGTTTGGCCTTTGATGGCTAAGAGAGATGTTTTCCGGGGCCGTATATCTAGATTCCAACACCGCACTTACTACAAATATGAAGAAACAAGTCGCTCGAGCATACATCATGTTTTTTTCTCGGATGTACCATATTCACGAACACTAGCGAAAAAAACATTCAATGCAATTTTCTCCATCATCTTGAGCACTTGGAGAAGCTTAATGAGTACGCATGGGTACATGCGTATTAGTATGGATGTAAAAGAGCTTGTGATGCATTTTAAAGTACTCTTTGAAGAGTTTGTGAGGTATTTCAAAGTACTCCTTGAAGAGCTTAGTTGGGTTTTCTGTATTGTTGCAGTGTTGGGTGTATGACCAATTACCTACCTTTTGGGCGGCGGTCAATAGCGGTTACAACCTGACCGATCCGAAGATGCTGGGGTAGTTTCCCATAAAGCTTACCGGAGCACTTGTTCGTGGGAAGTCGTACTACCATGACCTTTTCGCAGCGTAAGAAGATACAAATGTAAGTTTGTTTGTTTACGTCATTTATTAATATTTGTATTTATTTATTACATGTTTATATGTGTGTTTTTTATTTGCAGGTGCTTTTCCGGCCGTACAAAGATGTTTGTTCTGCGTTCCCGAAGCAGGAAATAGGGTTGTATTGCAACCATATTCGCCTAATATTTGTCAACGAGGCATACCACCTGGATCGAGTGATGCAGCAGTTTGGTTGGGTCCAAGAGAAGCCGATGGCTCCCATTTCTCCTAGAACTGGTCTCACAAGAGGGGATAATCTCCGTTATGCCCTTGAGGATAGGAATTGGATGAGTTGAAGTGACCATTTGTTTGTGATCTATAGGTATTCACCGCGTTTGAAAATAAGTAGTTAGACACCCTCCTCCTTAGTACGAAGCTTATGTCAAGAAATATGGTTGGTTTAACATCACACTGCATATCCTTAACAAGAAATCTGCGGTTGATGTAACATGATAAATCTTGTTCGTCTGTTAGACGATACTCCTGAAGAGCTCATGTCATTTGCAAGGAAGGTGCTTCAAATCACAAGTTTGTGGCTTCTTATCATGCTAGGCTTGTTGATTGTTTATATGTTGTTTTAGTTTTTGAACAATGTCTTTGGTTATTTGACTCATGCTACGCTACACTTTATGTTTCAGATGTTGATTGATTCTATTTTTATCCTTCTAAGTTTGAATTATTAATGTTGTCTTTTTTAATCACGGTACTTTTAGATATTGTGTGTTGATCTAAGTTAAATGTTTATTTTAGATACTGTGTGTTGATCTACGTTATATGATTGACTTGTATGTTTCATTAACTCCGCAATGAGGGGTCAAAATTAGATGGTTTATAAAGTCTTTAAAAGTTCCCTCCCCGACAGTTGAACAATTTTCAACCAGGGGAACTTCTCAGCCGGCGGTTGAAAATTGTTCAACCGCCGGGTAACGGCTAGGAAAAAACCTATATAAGCATATAGTTTTTTTTACTCTCAACCCCGCCGAGTAGAGAATTTTCAGCCAGTGGTTGATAAGTTCCCCCCCTGGTGGAAGTTTTTTGGCCCGCCGGCGTCAGCATCTTACTCAACCGCCAATTGTAAGTACGCAATCCAGCAGGCTACTTCCAGCGGTTAAAAATCGTTCAACCGAGGGATACTTTTTCAACCGCCGGTTAGCGATGTTACATTTGTAGACCAATTCCTAATAGGAAATGGTCTACAATCCCGATGGTTTAAAAATTATTAGCCAGCGGGGGAGTTTTCACTCGTAGGTTGAGAATATTCTCACTGTTGGGTGAATATTGTAAACTTGGAGACCATCTCATATTATGATACGGTCTTTATCCTATGCGGTTGGAAAATCTCCAAGCGGTAGGGAGATTATCACCCGACTGGTTGAAAATCATTCAACCGTCGGTTGAGAATGTCTCAACCGGTTGGTGGATACTTATTTTTAGTGTTTCCAAAAATCCTGCCGAAAATGGTTTACCCGTCCAGATTTTATTTATTTCCCGCTAACGTTTTTGGAGAATTCTCGCTTACTACCCATCTATAAGTAGTAAAACCACTCAATAACATTAACCATCAAAACATTAAGAATTGGTGATTCAAATTGGAATTTGCATGAAGATGTAAACCTCCTAAAAGCATTTGAGTTCGTCAAAGGTGATGAGGTCAGATATTTTAGACACTATAACTTGAATTTATCCAGAGGGATGTTCGGACATAACCACTATTATAAAGAACCAAACATGACAAATGTAATGGACTACGACTAAGCTAGGTGCTGGTCACCTCGCATATTGGGCTAGTGGGTCCTTAAACTTGATCCGACTTCGAGATCCGACCCGACAGTCCCACGGGTCATTAATTAAGTATAAATACCCCAACCACTTTCATTAATAAGGGTAATCAAAATTTACTGCTAGCACACAACTTAATTATCTCAGTACTCTCTACCTTAAACATTAAATTCCCAAAGCAATTTACAAAATTACCCTCAAACAGAAATAAACCACACCAAATTGGCGACCAAAGTGGGAGCACGATGGTGCGTGAATTTCACAATTCATAACCAGCAAACAAAGTAGTTCGGATGGATCCGAATGAGAAGAATGTTCTACCTCCTGAGGTGGAAGTTGTAAAGGAGAAAAATGAGTATATTATCAAGGAGCGCAACCAGTTGAGAGATGAAATAGAGGCGCTGAGAGCAATAAAACAAGCAGAGAAACGGGTTAAAGAAAAATCCGGTGCGTCAGTACTTCACCACACTGACAATCTTGGAGAAAACGATTAGTCCCTACAAAACCTATCTCAGTTCCAAGAAGACACACCAATCTAAACCTGTGGAAAGTTCTACATTTGAGTCCCTCTAAACCTATCTCGAAGTCTTTAGAGGCAGTCAAGGTTAACAAATATTGGTAGCTATTGGATCCTTCCGCTGATGAGAATGAAATTGATGATCCCAGGGAGGCTCACAATGTCATAATACATATTGAGGAGGTTGAAACCCGCTCTCTCACTGAGGGCAAGAATGTTAAAATTGGTACCAAGTTGGCACCAAATTTAAAACACCATTTATTGTCATTTTTGATAAATAATCAACATGTCTTCGCATGGTGTAATACTGACGTCACTGGAGTGCCAAATGATATGATTTCTCATAAGTTGTCCATCCGAACTGAAGTTGCGCCATTTATACAAAGGAGAAGGTCTTTCTCTAAGGAAAAAGCAGATGTGATTGTTCAGGAAGTTGATCGTTTGACCAAGATGGGTCATATTAAAGAATCCGAGTACCCTTTGTGGACTGCCAACCTTGTTCTTGTCAAGTAAAAGAATGGCAAGTGGCGCATGTGCATTGATTTTACTGATCTTAATAGGGCATGCCCCAAAGATCTTTATCATGTTCCTTAGATAGATTAGTTGGTGGATTCGACTTCTGGAAATAGGTTGTTATCACTCATGGATGCATTTTCAGGGTACAACCAGATACAAGTAGATATGAAGGATCAAGACCACACTAATTTCATCACAAACATAGGTCTTCATTGTTATAAGGTGATGTCGTTCGGATTGAAAAATGTTGGGGCTACTTACCAAAGATTAGTGAATAAAGCCTTTGCTAATCAGATTGGCAGAAACATAGAAGTTTACATGGATGATATGATGGTTAAAAGCTTGGAGGAAGATGCACATATATCTGACCTTCAAGAAATATTCTCTAACTTAGAGGTTGTGAATTTGAAATTGAACCCTAAAAAGTGTGTATTTGGGGTCCGATCTGGAAAGTTTTGGGGCTACATAATAAGTGAGGAAGGAATTCACCCGGATCCGGATCAACTT
This sequence comes from Limnanthes douglasii subsp. nivea, assembly GCA_036936605.1. Lineage (NCBI taxonomy): Eukaryota > Viridiplantae > Streptophyta > Magnoliopsida > Brassicales > Limnanthaceae > Limnanthes > Limnanthes douglasii. The sequence continues at coordinate 236,006,837 of JAUPFV010000001.1, read as the reverse complement.
AATGCCTTACTAGCTATGGACCCTCCTCAGAATATCAAGAAGTTCAAAGACTAACAGGACGATTAACTGCGTTGAACAGGTTTATTTCAAGATCATCAGATAAGTGTGCTCCATTCTTCTAAGTGTTGAGGAATGCCAAAGACTTTAATTGGTCTCCACAGTGTGATCATGATTTTATTGAAAGCAAGAAGCATTTTCCTTCACTTAAGTCTCTCTTCAAACTTGTTCGAGAGGAAAGACTCTATGTATATCTAGCTGTATCAGAGTATGCAATAAGTACTGTGCTAGTAAGAGAAATGGATAATTACCCTCGTCTGGTGTATTACATTAGAAAAAGTCTGTTGGATGCTGAAAGAAGATATCTGAAGTTGGAAAAACTGGCATTAGCCTTGGTAATTTCAACAAGAAAGATGAGACCATACTTCCAAGCTCATTCCATTATTGTTTGAACATCTTTTCCCTTGAAAAGTGTTCTTCAGAAAGCTGACGTGTCAAGTAGAATGACCAAGTGGTCAGTAGAGCTGGGTGATTATGATATTGATTTTGCACCCTGAACAATAATCAAAGCCTAGTCAGTGGCTGCTTTCTTGGTAGAATTTCATGCTGATAGATCCTCCGGACAAGTATTTGGGCTCAGCTGACTTGGACATAACTTGATCAGGTGGAAGTACCTGACTATCTCTCGATCCAAAAGAAACCAGAGTCCCCAGTTCAGCATCTCCATGTAGACCACTAGCTCGTTGGGTTTGCAATCCATCAGAGTTTCCAGTTTGACCTGGATTCTCACCTTGACAGACTCAAGGATCCCCCAATTTGTAAAAATACGACCCAATTCAACGGTGTCGGTGTATACGCTGGAGAGATAGCAAGTAGTTTACGCTAAATTTCTTGAAGTTTGGCCCTACTTTCCCTTCAAGACTCTCTGGAAGCACATATGGAAGAGTCAGACCTATTTTAGTCTTATCCTTTCGATCTGCAGCGGTATCCTCCGTCTGTCCGGATGCCTCAAAAGGGGTATCATCTAAACCATCCTCCATATTTTCTTCCATTACAATGGAAGGTTGTTTAGATGGCTGTTTGGATAACTGTTCGGATGGCTTGGCTTCTGCTAGGGGCTGCTGTCCGGATGATTTGATATCTGGAAAAGTTTTTATTGTCTCCGAACTGGTATGTTTCGGAGAGGTAGGAGTGGATTTAGATTTGGATTGGCGATTTATTCAGTGAATGGTATGCTTCTCAGGGGATTTCTCAACGTCTGAACCCATAGCAATAAAGGGTGAAGGCTTCCTAACACTGGAAACAACTTTCTCTTTAGGGAGATGGTTTTGGGACTCTTGGACAGAGGACCCTGATTAAAGAGGAGAAAGGGTTGAAGCAAAGGGTAATTTTATGATCTTAGGTGCCTTTGAGGACGATGAACCTTAGTCTGTGTTTGCTTGTGATTGATTGATTCTTTCACCAAGAGAAATAGGAAGACCAACAACAATTATATTGTCTCTTTCAACTTTTCTCGCTCTTTCTAACTCACACAAGTTTAACCAACCTCCTTTTACTAGTGCGTTTCTAGCTGTGAACATAAATGACTCGAACACGAATTGGAAAATGTACTAAGCTTTCTCTCACTAGAAATACTTGTGTTTTTAAGACAATGAAACAATGGAATGAATTTATATAACAGTGAAGAGTGAGAGTTACCTATGAGAAGATGGAACGATAATACACAATGATTAAGGGCTACAAAGTATGGGAGTTAAAACATAGGTAACTTTCTCGCCTAGTAGGTACGAGAATCTAGGGAAAAATGGCTGAGAGGTCAAACCAGAGCGTGACACGTGTCCCACGTTGAAAAAAGACTCATGGAATTCTAAACGGTAAAATTAGTCCCACCAAATTTCGAACAGAGTGACTCTTGAAATTTTTAACAGAAAAAGATAAAGTCTGCAGTTCGGATACAGAAACAGAGCGGAAAAAGTTGATTTTGATTCTTAAAAGTTAGCTCATCCAAAGCTTCTTTGCAAGTTCTAAAGGGGCTACTGTTGAGGTTAGATATTTTAGACTATATAACTTGCCTTTATCCGGAGGGCTGTTCGGACATAACCAGTATTATTAAGAACCGAATAGGACAAATGTAATGGAGTGCGACTAAGCTAGGTGCTGGTCATCTCACATCTTGGTCTAATGGGTCCTTAAACTTGATCCGACTCTGAGATCCGACCCGATAGGCCCATGGGTCATTAATTAAGTATAAATACCCCAACCACTTTCATTAATGAGGGTAATCAGAATTTACTGCTAGCACACAACGTAATTATCTCACTACTTTCTACCTTAAACATTAAATTCCCAAAACACTTTACAAAATTACCATCAAACATAAATAAACTACACCAAAAGGCACGATGCTGGAGAAAACTCTTGGCTTTGTCAATGCTGTTTTATGTATGATGTATTTCATGCACGGTAGGAAGGCATCATGTCCGGGCTGTATGATGCCCCAACCACGTGGACGCGAAGAAGTGGCCAACGAGTTAGCTTATTTGAACACCATGCTGACTATACCATTGGAGTCATTACTTTACGAAGTCCATAACGAAACCTGCGATATGCTTAATTTGGCGTTTCATAGTACTATTACGAAAGAGATGCTGGAATATGTGATTCAGGGGATGCAAGAGAAAGTGGATACGATAGCCACCAGTATTAGAAGTTACCCAACTTCTGAAGGAAGTAGCGAGGAAGAGGAATATCATTTCAAGAACGCCATGAGAATGGATGGAACTATCCGTCTCTATGAAATTGAATATCATATGAAAACTCTGTCTACTATCTATCTTTCTATTTTCGTTTGTATTTCAAATTATGTAATATCTTAAATTAATGTGTAATGTTTTAAGTTAATGAAAACCACCAATTAAGAAGTGAAAGTCTAAATATTTTTTAAGATAAACGTCATCATAAACCACAAAACATTCAAGTTTTAAGCGTGACAAATCGTACATGTGCGACAATGACCTAGTGATTACCTAGTGCTCAAACAAAAGTGGCTAAATCGTTTACATCAGGGCTACCATTTTTTAGCTTTTGGCATCTCTTGCAATAAGAATGAATCAGTAATGCCCAACCTTATGCTTCCGGCGAACGCAACTTTAAGAAATACAGATGTATCATCGCACATGGGGCATCCGCCCTAATACCAAGCTACAAAATGTAAACACGATAAAAAGCATTTATAGGGTGTCTTAGTTGAGCGTTGTACATGGTGCGCATTGAAGACGAATTATTAGGGTTCAATTTTTTCACTCCACTGAGAATGTCACGAGGACGGGATCCCATTTTCTTAGAACTAACTACGAAATCCATCTTTTTTTTGTTTAATCGTCCCAAGTACGAATGACCTTCTTTGTAGGATATAGTATCGTGATTGTGAACGCCGCATGCGACCTATAATCCTCATAAATCATCATCTATCTTCTCTTACTTCAGGGTGAAAGAACATCCACATTTTTTTGTGCCGATAGACTTCCTTTTAAGATCCTTTGGATATACCAATTTCATGTAATTTTTGAATCTTTCGAACACAAAAATTATTCTCGGAGTTTTTCAAGCAAGTCTATCGCGGCGATGTAATATAACCACAAACCCATTGTCTATTGCGGTTTGCTTAACCCAATCAAACAACTCTTGTTGGGTGTAGTGAGATTTCATGGCGAACAAGTGACTATAATCAACGAAGCAAGGCTCTGACATTATCTCCTCTTTTACCATGCACGAATCATATAAGTCATCATTTAACTCCTCCCCTCCTACATTCATCAAACATAAATGATTTCACTCAATCAAAAACGTAAATTCGCACGTCGACACCCAGCGGTTGAGAAATTCTCAACCTCCGGGGAACTTTTTATACGCCGGTTGAAAATCACACAACCGGCGGTTGAGAATAGGTACCCCGCCGGGGTAAATTTCTAAAAATTAATAAACTGGTGAAGGGCCAAAGGGGACTCGTACCCGTCGAGGTGAATATTGTCAACCATCGGGGATGTGTTTCAATCGTTGGTTGATAATATTAACCTTGACAGTTGATAATATTCACCTTGACGGTTGATAGTATTTTACCCGTCGGGGACCTAGTACGAAACAAAATTCAGATATCTAACATGTATGTGAATAAAAAACTGGCAGGTGGAGTCCACAACCCTGCCGGGTGGAAGCTACGTCCTTGACAGGTGGACATGGCCTCCCCCGACGGTTGGTCCAAGACAGAACCTGCGGGGTTGGTTCATATTGCTAAAAGGATTTCACCTCTCTCCAATCGGGGAACATGGCCTCAGCCGGTGGGAGAACACGGGTTCATCTTTCCAAAATGAGAAGAACTACAAGAATAGAAACTTTTTTGACAAAATGGTTAGAGAGACTACCTTATTTGGAGTTTCATGGTCCTCACCAAGCTTTTGCTCGCCTAAATCCATCCTTCAATCAATTGAACTTTTTTTTGAGATTTTGGGTGTTTTAGAGTTTTGAGAGGTTTTAGAGTATTTTGAGATTTTTTAGTTTTTTGAAATTTTGTTAAGTTTTGAATATAAAAAAAATATTGAAAGAAGTAATTTTGTGTTTTTTTAAATTTGGGTTAAATATACTCAAAACCCACTACATGTCCAAAAATATATTTTTAGTAAAAAACAAATTTAAAAAAAATTATTAATTTAAAAAATTCAAAAAAGTGAGACTTGTCTACATAATTTAGAATCGAATTTAGCCAAAACCTACTTCTTACAAAACATAGACTTTCACCTCTCTCAATTGAATTTTTAGTTTTAGCTTATATCACTAGTGACATCTTAAATCAGTTCGTTTAAAAATTTGTTCTTATAAAAAAAAAAAATAATAAAAAAAAGAAAGATAATTAACTATGACAAACAAGTGGCACTACTATTCGAACTATCTACAACGTTTTATTTTATTGTCCCAAATATATTAGGATGGTTTTAGTTGTAGTTTTTCTTTTTCAGCTACAGTATCAACAATTGTTTTTTTCTTTTTATGGGAGATAAGTTATCTTTAATGCTAGCCGTTATTTATTTTATAAATTATTTATAAGTTTAACAACAATGAAAAATTTACAAAATTTTCATATATTGTTTTTACTGGTATATTTTTTTAGTTATTTCAACCTTTATCATTTCAAAATTATATCTTTAATTGAAATATAATAATTTTATATTTGAAATAAACAATATAAAAATACAATAAATTTATATGAATTATGTAAATATACAAAATTAATATCATGGTGAACAAAAATATGAATAATGGAATTGTAACCTTATCTCAATACTTAATAAAGTAGTAAAAATGAGTCGAACAATATAAAAAGTTGATGCAAATAGCAGTAATCTATCGGTTGAAATATAATGACTATTACCAATAATACTGAAAGCGATATTTTTATAAAAAAATAGAATAAATTATTAATGGAAACTATGTTGGAGGTACGGTTGGATTTCATGGTGCAACTAGCCGTTTGGATGGACTTCATAGTACAGATAGATTCCATTTTTAGAGTTCGACATTTGGTTCGGCTTGAGACTGTTGCTTTCGGTTTAGTTGGACTATTTGATGTTGTTGTAGGTTCAATGCTAGAGGTTCGGCTGGATTCCATGGTCAGGTTAGAGGTTCGGCTAGACTATAGGTCGCTACTAGAGGCTCGATTAAAGCTTGGACTAATGTTGGAAGTTTTGATGGAACCCAAGTTTAAAGAAAATTTGTTCTTTTTTAAGCTAAATTGGGTTGTTGTCTTTAATAGTTGGTTCATGGCTCGTGATACTAGGGTTTTTGTCTCGTTGTTTCCGGTGGAATATTTTGACATTATTGTTATTTTCATCCACGTGTTTTTTCCATATGAGTCATTCTTGTTAGTTCAGTTTGGACTTTTGAAAAGGGTCCATTATGTTTGTTGGAGGTTTTTTCGTTATATTTCGCTATCATGGAATTTGTTGCATTGCATATTCAAATTCTAACGGTGAGCTGATCATTGGATCGGTTGGTTCCATTCACTGTGAACTTGTAGTTAGTACAGTTTGCAAAATTTTAAAAGTATTATCATGCTCCATATGCATTCGTCGGGGCCAGAGGTGAAAAGTTTGGAATGATTAGAACTGGAAGCTGAACCAACGTATCGAGAAGCTGAATAGCAAAGCTAGAAGCCAAACTAGTGGAGTTGGAAACGTGATATCTATGATCTCGGAAAGTGCTTTGTTATTGATGAGAATGTCTGGATCTACGTGTGAATTTTTAAACTATTGTTTTTTTTTATATTATTAGGTTTTTAAGTTTGGGAATAAAATAATAAATAAGAATTTTGGAGCATCAACTATTTCCCATCGACAACGTTAAATGATGATCAAAATTTTGGATTAATTGAGATCTGAAAGTTGAATACGTTATAATTGGCTTTGAACAGTAACTCGCCCCTGGACTATCTACTTTGGTGACAGATAGTCCCTGGACTTTCAAAAGTCCGTTAGTAGTCCCGGGACTATCCATTTTGGTGACATATAGTCCCTGGACTTTCAAAAGTCCGTTGGTAGTCCCTGGACTATCCAGTTTGGATAAAGTTAGTCTCATGCGTATGTTTATTAAAAGGACTAACTTTACAAAAATAGAAAGTCAAAGGACTAAATTTATCGAAAATGAATAGTTGAGGGACTATATGTCACAAAAATTGATAGTCAACACATGCAATGGGATAAATTTTATCCAAACTGGATAGTCCAGAGACTACGAACGGACTTTTGAAAATCCAGGAACTATCTGTCACCAAATGCGATAGTCCAGAGACGAGTTACTGTTCAAAACCGTTATAATTTGTAGATAAGTATATAAAATAAGTAAATATAATCAATGTTAATTAAAAAGACTATATTAACAAAGAATAAGAAGATATCATAGATTTTATTCCGTGAAGTAAATCTATAAGACATAATATCTATAATAATTAATGAAAAAGAATAGATGCATATAGTAAACATTTCTCTTTTATACGATATCACGTAATATAGAATCGTGTTCTTACACAGTTCGAGAGATTATTTTTTTTTCTTTTTTGGATTTTTTTGACTCTAAGGTTTATCATAATGGGTTCTAAATCTTTTCGGCTTGGTTTACTGACACCAAACGAATTTTATCCTTATCATATACCACTATCAATTTATATTTCTTTGACGTAAAAAGATTCTACCTCGTTAATTCCCTTTTTTTTACAAGTTACTATAACTTGAGGATTTAACTCTCACAATTCGATTAGTTATGATTTTTATTTCAGCAAAGTCTATTATAGGGAATCAAAGTTTCAAATGACTCTTCTTTTTTCCAACGCAAACAAAACTTTCGATGTAAGTTGATTGTCATATTCAATAATAATTTATTTTTTAGTGTTAGCATGAGTTTCATCGCCTACCAAACAAGATTTATACTCAGTGAAACCTTTCCCAATGGTAGCAAATTTAACTTCTTTTGTTTTCGTTGGAACATTTAGTTTTAAGGTAGCATCAATGTCTTTTTTCGCTAAAGCATGAGGTGAAAGAGTTATATGAGCAAGCAAGATATGCTCATTTTAATTTTTCGGATTCAAAAGAGGGTTTAGACCATTCTCTATGGTCTCGGCAACATGATTATCTATATAATCGTTCTCGGTTGCTGAATCCTTTATAACCTCAACAAAAATATCTTCATCACAATACTCATGACACTCGAAGCCTTCAATTTCTTTACGACGATGGCATATTCCATGTTATTTTATCATGATTTCTACTATTAGCTCAAGGATTAATGTTTTTTATCATATTCAATGCAACACCTTTAGATGGAGTATCTTCAACAATAATTTTTGGCAGTAACCTTCTTTTAGAAGAGCATCTTACAACTATTTTGTTTTAACATGGGATTCCACGGTTTTTACAATTTTGGCAGCTGTAATAGTTTTTGATTTTTTCTTGAGATGCGTCCATTCATCATCTCATCTACAAACATAGAATTCTCAAGTACACCCAATATTATGCCATATGCTACCTCATATAAATTGTTCTTCAGTAAGTATATACGATATATTTATATAAGTAATGAAAATTAGATGTCACCTTCATACTTTTAATATATTATTTTTTAGCATAATTAATCCGAGATTTCAAAATGATATTTGGTATTGCAAGTCAAACACACAAATAATTTTTCCACACATAAATGTATAAGATTATAAATTAAAGTATGAAGATTATCTTCAACTACCAAATCTGGGAGAAAAAGGTCTCATAGTAGCTTGATACATAGAAAATAATTATTCTATCATACCTTGTTATTATTGGAAACATCATTGTAAATCTTGAAAACATCATACATAATAATGAAGTATAAATGATAATTGTAGTTACCCTTAATTGTACATGAAAGTCTAAATTGACCTTAAACTTTACGAGAAGATATAATTTATGACACGACGGAAATAGAAGAAGTAACAACGATAAATGAAACCCTAATTCAAGGGTAACATGATGAAACCCTAATCTAAGGGTAACAAAGACTTAAATTTTCCGATATAACAATATATTATTCCAAAAACTTAAAGTAACTTAAGGCATATGAGATTTATATAATAGCTTCTCAAAACCCTAAATTAGAATACAAAGTAATAAAATAAATGTATTAAAATAAAATAAAATCAAATTTTAATATAATTAGATTTGATTTACACAATATAATATATTTGAATAAAATAAAATAAGTTTGTGTTTGGACTTTCTGGGCTACATCATCTTTCCCTGGTTGATAAGAATTCATCCTCGAATTCACAGCACCATCACCATCAACAACCAAATTTATTTTATTTTATTTTTTCAATTGTTGCATTGAGAATTATAATTGTTGACCTTATCGGAATAAGATAATTCTTCTCGAATGTTCCTTATTCGAAGTCACATTGAAGCCATCTAGTTGAAGAAAAAAAATATTTTCGAAAACCTTTTCATAGCCTGAAGACAACATCCCCATGTCCAGTTGATGAAAAAAAAAATAGTTTTGAAAACCTCTTCATATCCTGAGACAAAATCTCGATAAGCAATGTTTACCTTGATTCGACGATTGGTAGTCAATTTAAACTTCTTTAGTAACCGGTCAATACGGTCGTCATTGAAACGGCTGGTATGTCCCCTCATACTCAAACGATCTTCCTGATCTTCATGACCACGTGTGTTTTTCTCTTCTGTAAAGCTTGAATCAGAACAATCAAGCTTTAGAAACATGCTTCCCCATAGCAGGAACTAAGGCTCTGATACCAAACTGATGACGCGAAGGAAATAGAAGAAGTAGCAACGATAGATGAAACTCTAATTCAAGGGTAACAAAGACTGAAATTTTCAGAGATAAAAATATATTATTCCAAAAACCTAAAATAACTTAAGGCATATGAGGCTTTATATGATAGCTTCTCAAAACCCTAAATTAGAATACAAGGAAATAAAATAAATGTATTAAAATAAAATAAAATAAAATCTTAATATAATTAGATTTGATTTAAACAATATAAGATATTTGAATAAAATAAAATAAAATAAGTTTGTGTTTGGACTTTCTGGGCTACATCAATAATGCTCGCCATGTGCAAACTCGAAGCATTCAATATTAATTGACTTGGACACACACCAATTTATTCAAGAACTTCAACATTTCTCGACATAATGAAAACCTATCACCCTCATCAAGAACATATATGAAACAATACTACACCATGTAAACGAGTCTTGTCTAGTTGAGGAAATCGAGCAATTACACCTTCAGGGATTGGTCAAGCTCTTCACTTTTGATTATAGTCAGTATGATATATATACTTGTAACCATAATTTATAACATATAAAATCTCATCCTCGTCAAGCAAAATATTAACACATGTTACTTTTGGCTCCTTAGTGGATTCAGATGGAACAAACGTTAATGAAGAATCATTTTGAGCATCATCAGTGACATTATCATACAAACATAAGAAACAATCAATGACAAAGGGTTTTACCTCAACTCATTATTGGTGACAAATATAATATTGTCGCAAATTTAAGCCATTGCTTTCATAATGCATATGTGTAAAATGGCTCACACTTCATTTATCACACGTGTTATAAAGAAAGCAAAGAAAATCAAGATAAAATAACAAGACTTATAAGTTAATAAATATAAAATGAAGAAATAAAATTCAAACATTTAAGTAAGAAAGGATTGGGTCTATTGTACTATATATATGCCAATTCGAAGCAATATGAAGCAATTTGAAGCAGTTTGGAGCCAATATGGATTCTTTTCGATACTATAGATGCCGCAATAACTCTAGCAACCTATTAATTGTTAAATCTACTTTTATCCCTTATAAAAAATAAATATGTTTTTTTATTCGAGGGAAGTTTCAATCGGTGAATATTTTTTAACCAGACAAAACAATATTAGCACGAGCTAATCCGGAGACGTCTTTAAAATTTGTTCAACTAGAGAGGAATAATTCCATCAACATATAACATAAATGTATTCCAATAATTTAAAAAGTCTGGTCCGGAAGTCGTTGTAATATATAATAATGTACTTTGAGGATGAACATTCAACTACAATAAATAAAGTTTTGAGGAACTATGACAAGTTAAAGCAACAATGTCTCGGATAAAACAGTTCAAGAGTTTTTCTTTTCACGATTCTCTTTCAAGGACTAGGAGGACTATTGATAAGGATATCAACTGTATGGCCTATAAGATCTAGCCCATCGTAAGCTTAAAACCCATTCGAAATTCGACTACGAGCTCATTTGGTCGATCTCTTGAAAAACTCATCATGTTGGTCGACTACAAGGTTATTATTAATTCCACTACATGAATGAAGAAGTAAAGAACAAATAAATCATATCAATAACTACAAATAAATTCTTATATCTATAATAGTTAGAAACAAGATCTTATTTGTAATATACATTGGTATAGTATTCCCTAAGTATATATTATAAACATATAACTAGTCCAGCTCGAACATATCAGCCCATCAACTTATCCAAATATACAAATATCTAAGAGACTCGGTCAAATATACATTTAAATACAGTAGTTAAAGAAATTTAAGACATTATCTTCAAATATATGGAAGATATTTATTGCAGCACAAGACCTATAAATAAATGGCTAACAATTATTAATAAAATAACATATATTTTATTTATACTTGCTTTTACTTATCGCGACCATCTTCATTCTAAAACTTCTTCACTCTATTCTAAGTCCTATTTTTGCTTCAGCTAAGCCTAGTGCCCCGAAAATATCAACATCAACTGGCATCGTCTGGGGGAAATAAATATTTTGTTCCTATTAGAATCAAAACAAGCCAAAAACCCATATGAAATAGATGTTGAAGTCCAATAAATGAACTGATCTATCTTTGGGCGAGAAGATTGAAAGGATCATTCAAATTGACAACTTAATACCCTAGTGGCCAAATAGGACTTTACAATATCTCCAGGTTAGATTGAGCATCTGGCTTAGTAGTTAAGGTAGGAACATGCACCAATCCCACAAACTAGTACCACGCCAAAATAGGTCTGCTCCAACAACACCAATCCCACAAACTAGTACCCAATCTCAGGCCACAGTTAATTGCATGCCTAAATATTCTAGGCGATGGTCACATCGGCATAGAAAAAATCAATCAAGTTAATCCCAATAATTTAAACCCAAGAGGGGTCCATGGGTTCAAGCTGAATGGTTTGCTGAACTATGGGAGAGTATGGCTACCATTTATGATAAAACTAAGAATGTTGTGCATTTTAGGACACCATCACCAATTCAGTCTCCTAAAGAGATTCAAAATACTCGTTTTTTTAAATACCACAATGATGTGGGTTATGATACTCAAGACTGGATTACACTAAAATAAGAAGCGCAAGACTTAATTGAGTGGGGGAAGTTGTCAGCTTTTGTTAAAAAATAACAAGGGGGAATAGGCTAGTCAATACCCAGTCTAATGTAAATACAACCCGAGCTGCATCACCAATTGGTCAAGGACAAAGCATAGGAGCATCTAGACAAGAAGATGTTATGGTAATCATGGAAATATTTTATGTAGATCCAGAATATCTAGATTCTGACCCGGATTGGAATCAGGTTGGAATGATAGCAGAAAATGATTCTACAGTATCCGATCTATATAATTTTTTTGAGTCATATACTATTTTTGAGGAAGATATCGTGACTGCACCTTCAAACTGCTCAAGAAAAAGACATGTTAATAGCTTAACAACTCAGATAGAGGTAAACATATCTACACACATTTGTCAAAGCCCTGCTCAATTCATTGTCTTTGATGAAGATAATTAAGAGGCATTGTTGGACCACATGTAGATGTTGTGGTAATAGGGGCATCTATTGGAGGCAATGATGTACGAATGATTTTAATTGATACTGGCAGTTTGGTAAATATATTATTCCTATCAGCTTACAAGAAAATAACAAATCTTTCAGTTATTCGACGTTCAAATAGGCCCATAGTAGGGCTTACTGGAAGCACGCCTGATGTAATTGGGGAATTTGAAGAAGAGGTTTTGTTGGGCAAAGGGTCATTCAAGAAGTTGGTAAGAGTTTTGTTTGTGGTAGTTGATTGTCTGACATATTACAATGCTATATTTGGTAGGTCTTGGCTATCCATGAAGCATGCAGTAGCTTCTGCGGTCCATCACTGTTTGAAATATGTTGTGGGAGGGCAAGTGGGCGTCGTCTGAAGTAGAAAAAAGGTAGCCCGTGAATGCTATGTATATGTTCTTGCTTCAAATTCACTAGAAGCAGTAAAAGTTAACAAAGAATAACAATCAGTGGAGCCTCTTTCCAACCAAAACAAGATAGATGATCCAAGGGAGGCTCCTAGTGCGGTAATCCCAGTCGAAGAGGTAAAAGTTCATTATTTGGTAGAAGATAAGTGTTAGGGTCGGATCTAAACTACCATTAAAGCTAAATTAAAAATTGTTATCTTTTTTATCCACATAATTTACATGTGTTTGCATGATGCTGATGTGTCGGAAATCTTTTAAAGTGAAATTATGCTCAATAGTTTAATAATTTGGAGGGTAGTTCGAGTAATCTTACGAGGGGTAGTATTGATAAAATTCGAACCGTGATTCGAACAACACTTCTGACCTCTCCAAATGGACACATCACCAAAGATGACTAAGCAAGTAGCTAATTATCCTACACTAATTACTCATTAAGTAATTGGGCCTGACCCATGACCCGATTGGTTAATTCAAGAGTTAAGACCCTTAAACCTGGCCCATGACCAAATCTAACTCTATAAGTACTCTAAAAAGCATCATTAAGAGGATGGATGGAGAAAAACCTGCAAAATTATCGAATAACTTAAGAACTCTGATTTTGAAACCCTTTTTGAGAAGCCTTCCAAGATTAACCAAGAACCAAATCTATTTATTAAAAAACTAGCCTTAGAATATATTTTAACCTCATAAGTTTGGAGACCATAGTGGGAGCGGGGACACCCGGATTACGACAATCCAAAGTTTCCAAAGATTTACGACAATAATTCAATCATGGCTAAAGAAATGCATGCTGATCAACTTCTACTAAAAGAAGAGGATCAGATCGAAGAGGCTCAGATAAGGGTTCCGTCCGAAAATGATGAAAAAGAAGAAAGATCTCAACCAAGAAATGAGCTTGCCAAGTTAAGAAAAGATATTGAAGCAATAAAAATACATCGGCAGGCTAAAAGAGACCTGGTGGATTCAGAAGATAATCCGTTCGGATATCCTAAGCAAGTCTTGACATATCATTCCCCTAAAAACCATCAACTTTCGAGGAAAGAGCCTCATGAAGAAAAAGATTCTAGCTCTTTCGAATCCGGAAATAATTCATCTTCATCTACATACTCATTTTCTTCCTCCATAAATAGTGATTTTTATCAACAAAAGAAAAGAGATAAACACCGGGATAAACGTTGGGGAAAGAAAATTGCTAGTAGAGACAAAAAATTGAAGGATCTGGAAATGTCGGTTAAAAAGCCTAAGAAAGGGAAAAAGTTGGATTATAAAGGAAAAACGAGGGGTTCAGCTGATCACAGTATAGATCAGCTGCTGAGTGACCCGTTCGTTGTCTGATCCGAACCAGGTATTTTTGTCGATTATAATGAAATACATCAGTTTATCCAGGGACGTAACTGAAGGCAATCACGATTCTCAGTGAAGATTATATCCGGACACCCCCCATGATGTTTGGATGTGTCCAAAATGAAAAAGAATGATGGGAGTAAAGACTCGGATAATCATGTGGAACAACTTAAAAAATTTATGATGAGCTTTGATGATGATGACAAATTTTTGTGTCAGGCTTTTTCTCATACGTTTAAAGACAATGCTTTGAAGTGGTACAACAGATTTTCGGAGGGATCAATCAAGAATTTTGATATGTTCTGGATGGCCTTTCGAAGACAGCTTGTAAGGAGTAAGAAGTTAAGAGGAAATGGTGATACCATAATCCATTGTCACCAGATGGCATCAGAAACCTTGAAACAATATGTCAGTCGGTTCGTGAATACTAAGAATGGTCTAGCTGATTGCTAGGAGCAGGTGGCCATAGCTTCCTTCGGTCACGGGTTATTGGCATGGGATTTTGCTGACACAGTTACAAGGAAAAAAAAATAGAAACGTGGGGTGGCCTATTGAATCAAGTTGGAAAAGAAATCACCGTAGAAGAAACAAAACTGCTAAGGCATCCTCGGGAGAATAAACCCTTTGTAGGTGCTATGCATCAACAAGTTGTTAGTCAGTCACATGTTTTTTCTAATTCTCGACCTCGAGAATCAAGTCAAAGATCTGGATGATCTAGATCGAACCAAACCCAGCAGTCCAGGGCAAGAGGGAACAACTGGGTTCAGCCTAGTTACTTTGCAGAATTAATTGAAAATGTGGGCATAATATATGATAAAATCAAGGATCACATATAATTTCAAAGACCTTTACCTATCCAAACCCCAAGGGAGAACTAAAATACCCATTTTGTAAGTATCATGAAGACACGGGTCATGATACAAAAGATTGTATAGCTCTTAAGCAAGAGATTTAGTTGTTGATTGAAAATGGGAGATTGAATGTTCTCTAAGGGAGAACAAACCATGATAATTACAAAATAATTTCAAGATTTTTTTATTTAGATTCAGAGTATTTAGATCCGGATCCTGATTGGAACCTTGTTACCATGGTGAGGGTAATGGGAGTGTATCCCATTTGTGTAAATTCTTCGAGTCATTGACAATATTTGGAGGGAATATGATAAGTGTACCTTCGAATTTTTCTACAAAAAGGCATGTCAACACTTTGGATGTGCAATTAAAAGAGAACATGTCCGCTCATTTGTATCAAGGGCTTTCACCATTCATGGTCTTTGATGATGATGATCTAAGAGACGTCGCTAGACCATATGAAGATGCTGTGGCTATTAGGGTTTCTATTGATATTACAAAGATTCGAAGAATTCTCACCGATATCGGTAGTTTAGCCAATGTATTAATATTTTTAGCCTCCAAACAAAATGAAAAATCCCTCGGTGATCCAACCTCGAACCGGACCATCTTAGAGTTTACAGGTAGTTCGGAAACCGTCATGGGAGAGTTTGAGGGAGAAACAACTCTTGGCAGAGGGCCTTTTCAGAAAATGGTTCGAGTATTGTTTGTAGTGGTAAATTGCCCAACCAGCTATAATGCCATTTTTGGCAGGTCTTGGCTATCAAGGATGCATGCCATTGCATCTATTGTTCATCAATGTCTAAAGTAATCTGCAGGGAATCAAGTGGGAGTAGTACAGAGCAGTCAAAAGGTAGCTAAAGAATGCTATATTGTAGCACTAGCTCCAAAAAAATCTTAGTTACCAACCACTAAATCAGAGTAGCAATCAAAGGCGTCCCCTTAGGGTTAGAATCATATAGATGATCCAAGGGAGACTCATAGTAAAATTATCTCGATTAAAGAAATATAAATTCATTGTTTAGGAAAAAAAAGAAATGTTTGAATCGGTTTAACATTATCAACGAATCTAAAAAATGAGTTACTAAAATTTCTATGTGAATATCAACATGTGTTTGCTTGGCATAGTAAAGACTAACAGGAGTACCAGCTGATGTCATTTTCCATAAGTTGTCAGTACAATCAGATGCAGGGTCGGTGATCCAAAAAAGATGGGATTTTCCTAAAGAAAAATCAGAAGCAATATGGAAAGAGGTTGATCGGTTAACCAAGATGGGTCACATAAAGAGAGTGACAATACCCCTTGTGGACTGTTAATCCAGTTATGGTAAAAAATAAAAACGGGCAATGGCGTATGAGTATCGATTTCACCGATCTTGATAGCCCTTGTCCTAATGACCCCTTCCCAATGCCTCAAATAGATCAACTGATGGATTGCATTCTGGCAATAAATTATTATATTTTATGGATGCTTTTGCCGAATATAATCAAATTCAATATGATCAAGATCTTACTATATTTATTACTGACCGGGGCTACATTGTTACAAAACGATGCCCTTCGAGCTGAAAAATGTTGCTGCTACTTATCAATGTCTGGTTAACAAAACATTTATCAGTCAAATCGGTAGAAATGTAAAGATATGCATAGCTGATAAGATGGTAAAAAGTGTCAAAGAGAAAGATCATTTATCCGATCTTAGAGAAACGTTTTCTAAACTTGAAGCTATTAATTTGAAACTCAACCCCGAAAAATGTACTTTTGGTGTTCGGTCTGGAAATGTTTTGGGTTATATAATCAGTGAGCGAGGGATTCAAGCTAATCCGGCACATTTGAACGCTCTGTTAGCCGTGGATCTACCCATATTGACAAAAAAGTGTAAATACTCACATGAAGGTTAACGACGTTGAATATATTTGTGTCCAGATCTTCGGATAAATGCTCTCAATTATTTCAAGTTTTGAGAAACTCAAAGGATTTTAATTGGTCCCCGAATTGCGAAAAAACTTTCATCGAGATAAAGAGGCATTTGTCCCCCCCAAAAAACTTTGTTCAAACCAAGAGAAGGGGAAAGGCTCTACGTATATCTGGCGGTTTCGAATTATGCTACAAGTGCAATGTTAGTTCGGGAAGTGGATAGTTACCCCCGTCCCATTTATTACATTAGCAAAGCTTTACTTGATGCCGAATATAAGTATTTAAAGTCAGAACAGCTGGCTTTGGCCTTAGTCATTGAACCAAGGAAAATGCGACCCTACTTCCAGGGACATTCCATCACAGTTCGAACGTTACGAAAGTAAGATGCTTTGAGCCGAATACCAAGTGGTCCATTGAATTAGGAGATTTTGACATCGATTTTGCTCCTCAAACTACTATAAGAGGTCAAGAGGTAGCAAATTTCTTGGTAGTTATTCATTCTGATTGGAAAATACTGAATGTTTCTATGGATTCACAAGGAAACGAATGAGTGGTTCGAGTTCATAGAGGATCTAGTAGTATAGGATGCGGGACCGGAATATGTTTAACATCTCTATTTGGGGATTATATATACCAAGATATTCGGTTCGGTTTCCAAGCATCCAATAACGAATCTAATACGAAGCAGCTATCGCTGGTCTAAGGCTTGCCCAAATTTGTGGAGCCACAACGATTCGATTAATAAGCGATTCACAATTATTGGTTCACCAAGTTCAACACTTATATATAACAAATAAAGAGAAACTATTAAAGTACCTCCAGCTATCGAAAGAAGTATCAACTTATTTTGAAAATGTAAGGTACGAACATATACCCCGGGATGAGAATGCGATGACCGATTTTTTTCTACTATTGCCTACGCTGAAGCATTTCCCTGGATTTTGGTACAAGAATATCCTTCGATTACAAAAAATTCTTCAAAGAAATATCTTAATACTGAAGAAAATTGTCAAATGTCGTATCCAGTTCGGATTGGAGACATAAAATTTAACTTTTTATAACCGAGTGAATTTTGCCGGAGAGTAAAGATCTAGCTAAAAACTTGAAGTTCGAGGTGCGTGGATTTGTGGTTTTGGAGAAGTGTTGTATAAAAAGTCCTTCAGTAAACCATTGCTCCTATGTCTTGGATTGAATGAATCTCAAATTGTTATATCTGAACTCCGTGATGGAGAATGATCAACTCATTCAGGTTACAAAGCTCTAACCAGAAGGGTTTTGCTAGTGGGATATTATTGGCCTACCATTATGGCAGATGTTAAAGAATTGGTGAGAAAATGTGATCTTTGTCAAAAGTTTGAAAAATGCGATTCATGTCCCAGCTGGTCCAATGCAAAATATTTCTAGAGCAGTGCTTTTTGATAGGTGGGGACTTCATGGTCGCAGTAGATTACTTTACAAAATGGGTAGAAGCTCCACCATTTTCTGGGACCACCTCCAAGGTGGTTATAGATTTCATCTTAGCCTACATATGTTGTCGATTCAGAATACCTTGATGCATTACAACTGATAATGGTCTTCAATTTGATAACCAAGCGATAGAAGATTTGTGTGCTTCAAGAGGAATTCGACATTGTTTATCTTCTCTGTTTCATCCTCAAGCCAATAGTCAAGTAAAAGTGGTTAATCAGACCATACTCAAAGGTCTAAAAAGAATTTGACGGGGTAAGCAGGTAAATCGCCAAACTATTTACAAGAGGTATTATGGGCCTATAGGACTACTCCACACTCAGCAACACAAGAGTCACCTTTTGCTTTGGTATACGGAATGGATGTTATTGCTCCAATTGAATCCATTTTTCCTTCCTTTAGAATTCAAAACTATTCTGAAGAAGATAACAAAATGGTGGTACAAATTCAACTTGATCTCATTCAAGAAAAAAGACGTCAAGCTCATCTTAGAAAAGTTCACTATCAAGGGTTAATGAGAAGCAAGTATGCTTCGAAAATTTGGAGGAGAAAGTTTAGTGTTGGGGACCGAGTTTTATGAAAATTATATCTGCATACCAAGGATAAGAGGCTAGGAAAATTGGCCCCGAATTGAGAAGGTCCGTATACTGTTGTTGAAAGGGTTAAGCAAATGACTTACCGGTTGATTGATCAAGAGGGTGTTCCTTTAAGGCACCTGTGGAAATTAGAACACCTAAGGATGTACTTGGAATAAATTTTTAATTATTTACTTTAATTTTATTTTATGTAAATATTTCAAATGAAGGCATACTCTTTCCTACCCTGGTGGCTCGGGGAGGTTTTAACGAGGTTCCCCACTTATGAATGAACTCCTTTTTAGCCTTTAATATTATTTTCTCTCTAAAATTTATTTTTCGCTTCGAATGGCTTAAAAATAAATTCATTTTTCCTTCGAATGGATTACCTTTGAATGACTTAAGAGTAAATTCATTTTGCTTTTGAATGGACTACATTTGAAGAGCTTAAGTGTAAGTTTGTTTTCGCCTTCGAATGGACTACCTTCGAATGGACTACCTTCGAATGGCCCAAGTACAAGTTTATGCTGCCTTTGAATGAATAACCTTTAAATGGTCTGAAAGTATGGCATAAATATAAGTTCATTTTTGCCTTTGAAATTTATATTTTTAGAAAAGATTGAAGAAACCAATGTTGAAATATAAATAAAAATCATCAATAACAAATGCCTTGGCCATCCAAGGACTTTGTTCAAAAGTACATCACAAAATGTCTTGGCCATCCAAGGACTTTCCAACAATATATAAAAAAAAATTGCCTTACATCTGCCAAAGACTTGAAAAAGTTTGGGAACTAGGAGTTATTACTCTTTCGATTCTTCTTATTTTGATCTCTCTTGTTTCCCGTCTGAACTCCCTTTATTTGATCCTACTTCATCTAGTCCATCAGAAATACCCTCTGATGTTTCTTCAGAAGTGGCCATCTCGTCGGCCATGAAAATTCCCGTAGGTATGAACTTCTCTGGAACCAAGCCCCACAACGATCTCAAGCTTGGATTTGGAAATTTCTTATGAAACAACAGTACCATATCTGATTTAATAGAGGCATCCCAACAATTTTGTCCAGATTAGCAGCTGCATATGCCTCCATAGTATCGTAAGCTTCTTGGGTCGATCCGTCTTCTAAATCTTTAATTTTTCTTCCAACTATTTCTTGTATTTTTCCAAAGATTTTTTCTCACCCATAGTACGATCCAAAGATTCTTGACTGGTCTTCAATTGACCCTGCACCTCGGTTATATTTTTAGAACTAGAGCCTTCCAATTCTTTGAGTGTTCTTTGAGCTTTGTTTACCTCTTATTTAGCCTTCTCCATTTCTTATTTAAGGGTCTTAGATTCCTTGATTACATCATCAGCTCTAGTTTTTTTTTCTGCATCAAATGTCTCATGAAGCCTTTTTTCTCTTCTTCAAAGTTCTGAATAATTTCTTGTTGATTTCTGACTTCTCTTTCCAGTTCAATTACAAGCCAAATGCAACCCATGATTGAGTATCCTACAATATCGCTTTCCTTTGAAATTTCAAAGAAAGTACCATCATATTCCATGTAAGGACCAGTGCTTGGAAATGCTTTGTTAAAAGCTTCGTATTCGAACCCAATTAACTCATCAAAGATATTATTCCACCCGGTAGTACCTTCACCTTCAAAATTTGGAAATATAAAAATGGGATCTGGTGTAAGAATAATCGGTTGCTGAACGTTATGACACAATGTTTAATCCTAAATTATTGTGACTTTGTTCTTCTTTTTCTGCTTTTCTCCACTATTTTCTGCATGGCACTTTTGAGTTTTCTTTATTGGCTCGACTACATTAGTGGGCACAACATCTTCCTCCATCGTAGTTGCCACAACATCCAAGAATGATGCATCGATCCTTGGTGATTGTCCATCGGTATTTACTTCATCGATACCTTGCGAAGCACTTTTCTTCTTCAGTTTATCCATGTGACTATGGAATTTTCTCCTTTTTGAAAGATGAACCTTCAAATCGGCCTCTTAAATCCTATGTAAAACAGCAATAGGTGCAAGAGGTGTGATAAATTCTTTCCATGACAGTTCTCTCTTTGAGCTGGTCCTCCAAAGACGACTATGATTTAAATTCTCGGCAGTAAAACAGTCATGAAAACAATTGTTCCATTTCATCTCAGCCCATATATGCAGCTTCCTAAAGGTACTTTAAGCTGATTTCAAGCGATGGGTGAAACTGCAAATCGATATAGTCGTTGTCTGAAGTAAAGGTAGACAAATTAAAATGTCAAGTAGAATAGTTAGAAAGATTACCTGGACATTTCCAAATATGGTAAGCTTTCTTGGGTTTCCATGAGACAAAGACATTTTTAGATCATTTTCCCATCGTCCACTAATAAAAAAATTGTGTCTTACATATCCTATCTGACTCTTACAAATCATTCACAACTTTGAACTCATTTGCCATATTGAAATAAAAGGGGATTTTGGAGTTACGACATAATCAGTAATGGCTGCCATTTGCTCCATTAGCATAGGTGTTCGAGACAATCTTGATACTATAATACACACGAGCAGAGTATACCATACATTTGGACTAAGTTTACTTTGACATAACCGGACCAATTCAAAATACTTAACAATTTCAGGATCTAAGGGAAACCTCATACCTCAGTTCAACAATTCACTAAAAACAACTAACTCGTCTGAACCAAAGTTCATTGGAGTTTCTCTAGCCTTGGGTAACCTAACCCTAATCGTATCAGGAAATCCCCATTTGGTATGAACTGCTTCTAGTTCATTCTGATGAAAATAAACATAGGATATCTTATTTAACGCTAAAGTTATTTTACGGTTATCTTTTTGAAATTAGGGCCAACTCGATCAACCAGAGATATTGGCAAGTCTTTTGTTTCTTCCTTAACTATATTTTCTTTGTTTTGAGATCTTCTCCTTGTTACAATCCGGTCAAGGAAATGTCTAGAAGCTTCCCTTGTCTGACCGAACGTTTCCAGTTGGGAATCTACACTTGAATCCTCCATTACTCCCTCTATTATCTAGGGATCTGATTTTAGTGGTCCAGTGGGTCTGGTACCAGCATCATCATCTAAAGCAAATGAATTTTTGTTTGGACTTGGAGATGAAGGAAAATTAATAAGTACCAGTGGTTCGACAGTCGACCGAACTCTTGCTGTTGATGACCTAGTTATCCGAGTTGGGATAACCTCTTCTAAATTTGATCCCGTTGTTTTAAATGTTGAAGGAATTGGGCGACTCAAAGCTTTATGACAGGGAAGTGTTTTTGGTGAGTGATGGGGAGAAGTCGATGAGTGGGCAGTTATGGATGATTCGTGGATAAGGTTTTGAGTACCAGGGATTGTTGTAGAAGATTATGTCAGAAGACTTCCAATACCCGTGTGAGACCTTTCGTACTCTATGACTCGAATAATGACTATTGGACAAGAAGAAGCGGGAAGATCGGCAGCTATTCAGGCTTTTGTCTTCTCTTCTTCTAATTCAGAGAGATTTAACCAACCACCTTTCATTAGAGCTGCCCTCGCGGTAAACATGCAATTACCAGTGATTTTCTTTTTCTTTGAACACGTAATTTAACCCCTCTGAAAACTTATAAGAATGGCCAAATCAAAACTGGTTTACATAGAGAAGTAGTGAAACAGTTAAAAGTCACAAAACCTTATTAAAGAAATACTTAAGTACCCTAGTTACCTAGGTAAAGGTAAGCCTAATGATTGTACTCCATAGGGAAATTCAAACGCCTCACGTTAATTACTCTACTTTACCTAGGGTAGAGTAAATGCAGAACTCGATGAGCAATTGACACGTGTAAAAGAAAGATGGCAGAAATCAACAGTAATATCACAGAAGATGTAACGTTCTATAACGTTACTAATTTTGGCAAAAAACCCGAATTCCAATTTTGGGAAAAAAATCAGAATGCCTATGTTCGAAACTTTTAAAATTTTGAGAAAATCAAACTTAAGAATTAGTCTTCAAAAGTGAGTTTTTTTGTAAATACTAATGGGGGCTATATGATGGGTCGGAAATATTTTAGAGTGAAATTATGCTCAATAGATAAATAATTTAGAGGGTATTTCAGGTAATCTTACGAGGGGCAGTATTGACAAAATCCGAACTGTGATTCAAAAAATACTTCTGACCTCTCCAAATGAACACCTCACCAAATATGACTAAACAAGTAGCTATTTAGCCTACACTAATGACTCAATAAGTAATTGGACATGACCCATGACCTGATTGGTTAATTCAAGAGTTAAGACCCTTAAACCCGACCCATGACCCTAATTTAACTCTATAAATACTTTAGAAAGCATCATAAGAGGAGATGAAGTAAAACCTACAAAATTATCGAATAACTTAAGAACTCTGATTTTCAAACCCTTTTCCAGAAACCTTCCAAGATTAACCAAGAACCAAATCTGCTTTGACCTCATCAGGTGCAATGAGAATGTGACTGTAGTGCCAGCTACTGTGATAATTCATAAACTATCTATCTGATATGACGATGAGCCAATGTGCAAAGAATAAGATCATTTTCAAAAGAAAAAATTGAAGCGATTGTCCAAGAAATAGGTCGGTTGACCAAGATGGGGCATATCAAAGAATCTTCACACCCCCTTTAGACAACTAATCCTATTTTGGTCAAGAAAAAGAATGGAAAATGGCATATGTGCGTTGACTTCACAAACCTAAATAGAGCTTGCCCTAAAGATCATTTCTTAGTGCCTCGGATAGATCAGCTTATGGACTCTACATCAGAGAATAAGTTGTTGTCTTTCATGGATGCCTTCTCTGGGTATGATCAAATACAAATTAATCCTGATGATCAAGACCATACTAATTTTATTGCCGATAGAGGGCTTCATTGTTATAAGATAATGTCGTTTGGGTTAAAATATTATGGAGCCACTTATCAACGATTGGTGAATAAATCCTTTGCTAATCAGATCGGAAGAAATATGGAAGTCTACATCGATGATATGATGGTCAAGAGTCCTAAATAAGAGGATCATATCTCTTACATCCAGGAAAATTTCTCCAACCTAGAGGCCATTAATTTGAAATTAAATATGGAGAAGTGCATCTTTGGTGTCCGTTCATATAAATTTCTGGGCTATATAATAAGTGGGAAAGGGATTCACGTTGACCCAGATCAGTTAAATGCATTGTTAGCTATGGATCCACCCCAGAATATTAAAGAGGTCTATATATTAACTGAAAGATTAACAACTTTAAACTGGTATATTTCAAGGTCATCAGACAAATGTGCTCAATTTTAATTGGTCTCCTAACTGTGATCAAACTTTCCTTGAAATTAAGAGTCACTTGTTCTCACCCAAGGCATTGTTCAAACCTATTGATGAATAAAGACTTTATATGTATTTGGCTGTATCAGAGTATGTTGTAAGTGTTGTTTTTTTTCCAGAGGGAACCCGCAGCCGCTACTCCGAGTGCAATGAGTGTGCACAAGGTAAACCCTCAGTCTGACGTAATAGCCTGCAAACCAACGCCAAAAGGTAAACCACACAAGGTGACAAGTTCAGCCGAGAAAGCGTATGTAGAGGAACTCGAACTCATGACTTTTGCTCACAAGCATACCTTACTCAACCAACTCGGCTACCCCTTTGGGGGCTTTTTTAATTAATAGATTATAAATAATATATCGTTGTAAGTGTTATGTTAGTATGATAAGTGGATAATTACCCTCGTCTAGTTTACTATATAAGCAAGAGGTTATTATAAGCTAAGTAAATGTATTTACAATTAGAAAAATTGGCTTTGGTGTTGGTGATAGATGCTAGAAAGACGAGGTCTTACTTTCAAGCACATTCAATCACAGTTCAAACTTATTTTCCTCTAAGGAATGTGCTGCAAAGGGCTGACATATCGGAAAGAATGACTAAATGGTCAATTTAGCTTGGAGATTTTGACATTGATTTTGCGCCTCGAACAGCTGTCAAAGCTCAAGATGTAGCTGATTTCTTAGTAAAATTCCACTCTAAACGGTCTTGTGAAGAAGCAGAAGTCACTAAGTTTAAAAACGAATGGGTAGTGCAAACGGATAGTGGGTCTTGTTCAATAGGATTGGAGCTGGAATTAGCCTAACCTCTCTCTATGGAGATACCATATACCAGGCCATATGTTTTGGCTTCAGAGCATCCAACAATGAATCAGAGTATGAAGCGGCCATAGGTGGTTTGAGGTTAGCTTATATATGCAGGGCTAAAAGAGTCCAACTAATCAGTGATTCCTAATTGCTTATCTATCATGCTCGAGGGCAATCTAAAGCCATGAAAGAACACTTGATAAAATATTTACAAGTGTTAAATGAAGTCACCATCGGCTTTAAATGCGTTAGGTATGAGCACGTCCCTTGATCGAAAAACGCCATGGCAGATTACTTAGCCACTATCGCATAGTTCGAAGTGTATACCTGGATTCTTATGCAAAAATGTCCTTCTATAGATACAACTACAGAAAACAAAGTTGAAGTTAGAGAACATTTGCATATATCCGATGCACTCTCTAAAGATTGAAGGTATGAAATCCAAGAGTTTATTACTAGCGGAGTTCCACCTTCGGGCTAAGCTTTGGCTAATAAAGTGAGATATAAAGCTCGTGGTTTCCTAGTCTTGAGGGGAGTTCTATAGCAAAAGTCTTTTAGCAGGCCTCTATTACATTGCCTTGGATACCATCATGGCAGATGCTAAAAATTTGGTGAAGATATGCGATCTTTGTCAAAGATATGGAAATGTCATTCATGTGTCAGAAGTCCCCATGAAATCAATATCAGAGGCTATACCATTTGATAGATGGGGACTTGATCTGGTTCGGCCCATCCCAATGGCTTCAGGGGGTTGTCGTACCATAATTGTGGCAATAGATTACTTCTCCAAATAAAATAGAGGATGCACCTTTGTCCGGAATAACCTCTAAGGCAGTCATTAAATTTATTATATCCAACATATCCTGCCAATTTGGAATACCTAAATGCACCACCACAGATAATAAACCTCAGTTTGACAGTAAGGACATGGATACTTTTTGTGCATCTAGAGGAATTCAACATCATTTTTATTCTCCTTTTCATCCCTAGGCCAATGGACAAGTTGAAGTAGCAAACTGGAAAATTCTGTCAGGTTTAAAAAAGAATCTAGACGGAGTTACCGGGAATGGCCGAGTTACTTACAAAAAGTACTATGGGCATACCAGACCACTCCACATACAGCCACACAAAAGTCTCATTTTGATTTAGTTTATGGGATGGATGCAATCACACCTATAGAGGCTACTCTTCCTTCCTTCAAGGTTCAAAATTTTTCCGAAAGCATGAATGAGATAGCTATGAGGGCTCAGTTAGATTTAGTTGAAGAAAATAGGGTGAAGGCACATTTAAGAACTGCACATTATCAAAGGTTGATGAGGAGCAGATTTGCCTCCAAGGTAAAAAAAAAAAGATATTTCCAAGTTGAAGATAAATTTTTGAGAAAAGTATTCATGCACATCAAGGAAAAATAGTTCGTAAATTTAGCTCCAAACTGGGAAGGACCATACCTCGTATATGAAAGAGTAATACAAGGAACATACGAACTCCAGGATAAAGAATGCAACTTGTTGAAGCATCCATGGAATGTTGAGCATCTCAGGTTATACTTAGAGTGAACTTATCTTGTAAATATTTACTTTATCTTACTATAATGTAAATATTTGGGTGCATACACTTTCTTACCCTGGTGGCGCGGGGAAGTTTTAATGAGGTGTCCTGATTTCAGTCAATATACTAACTTTTTCCTTTTTAAATTTTTTATTTTGAGTAGATTATGTGTTTAATTCATTTGAAGAAAATAATTTTTAAAATACATTGATCAGATTTAATATACATAAATATCTTTTTTATTATGTTCAAAATACTCCGATATTAATGGCAGTATAAAATATGACAAAAAAAATTAAGTATGTGAAAGTTGAAATACCATGGAATACGAATATGATCATAAAAGAATCCAATCCACGATACAAAATTCCTTGTAAAACATAAGGACTTGTACAACTAGAGTTTCCTAGAAAATCCGCTATTAAAATAACAAAATGCCTTGCATACTCCAATGAATTCAATTTAGAATACCAACACAGTAAACATAATTAACCTTAGGGCTCGTTCCCTTCGATTTTCTTCTCAGCATTACCTTCTTCTTTCTCATTTTTATCATCACTTGAGCTCTCCCAGACTTCATTATCAGATTCAGAGTCATTCGAAGTTATGTTGAATTTATCACTTTGTGCCATAGTATGAAAGGGAATTCGTCATCCAGCACAAAACTCTATAGTTTCCGAAGAGACCCCTTGTGAAATGTTTTATGGAATAAAGGGATCATATCCGATTTGACCGACTCTTCCCTCCATTCCATGGATTTCAACACCCTATCAGCATATTCATTTCTTGCAACGGCTATATCTTGGGCCTTTATTTCTATCAAATAAGTGATCTCATCATCCTTTTTCTTGAGAAGATCTTGTAATTCCTTCTTCTCCTTGGATAATTATTCCTTGGCAGTCTTCTCCTTAGTTAGTTTTTCATTCAAGGATTTATGTTCTTGGGAAGTGGTAGATTATAGTTCGGTATAAATGGTTCGTGATTTTTCTCGATCGGTCCTAGTGTGTTCCCAATCAGCACTCAATTTCTCTTTTTCTTTGCCAAAAGTTTCAACTTTTTCCTGTTCGGCCACGAGGGGATCCTTCAGTCCTTGATTGTTAGTTTGAAGGGAAATGATGCCTTTAGTCTGAGCTCTGACTTGTCTTCCAAGTCAGTTATTGGCCTGATGTAGCCTAAGACTGCATAGCCCAATATATCATGCGCATTAGATACTTCAAAAGCTTCCCCATCGTGAATCACTTTATTAGTTATGTTGGTTGATTGGGGGGAGGTTCGATCAAAGTCTTCTTTATCAAATTCACTGAAGTACAAGTTTCATATATCATCGAGGTTAACATCATCTTCAGCAGAAGGTTGGTCAGCGATACGAAACATTGGAGAATAAGGATCGGCATGTACCTCTTTTTGAGGTGGAAATTCAGTGGGAACTTAAGTGGGAAGGATAGGAGGAATAACCTTGGATCGGAGTATGATCTCCGAATTGATGGCCATTTTCTTCTTCTTTTCTACCATGTTATCACTACCATTTTTGTGTCTCTTATGCCATTTTTTCTTCTTGATTTTTGGAGAATGTTGTGGCCCTTTGGCGTCACCTACTGTTACCGTGACAACCTCTAATAATGTAGCATCAATCTTTCCTGGAAATCCCAAACTACCCACATCGGGAACCCTTTGAGAGGTATATCCACCTTTTTCTTCTTGATTTTATCGATATGATTAGGAGCCTTATTCCTAGCTAGTAAATTAAGCTTATCATTTTTTTCCTCACTCCGTTCAAAGATATAAGTAACTTCAGGAGGACTGGTAAAATTTTCCCATGAGAGCTCTCTGGTTAAGCTTGTTCTCCATAGATGGGCCCTTACCATTTAGCTGCAGTAAAACAATTGTGCAACCCAGTTCCTCAATTTTCTGTAACCCACTGATTTAGCTCTAAAAAAAGTGGGTTATCCCTCCTCCAATTGTTCTGAGAACATCTTTGACAACACATGAAAGATGAATTCGATATGGAGTTCTAATATTATCATCCGATGTGATGTTCAATATTAACATCCGATGTTAAATTTAATATTTGTTGTAGAGTATATGCCTGAACTTTTCCAACATCTAGTTAAGGCACTTGGATTTCCTTTGGAAGCGATCTTCTTTCTATTTTCCCAAGAACCACTGATGAAGAGAAATTGAGTCATCCAAGGCTTATCAGCCTCCGTCAAATCATCAACCACCTTATAATCGTTCCCCATATTGAAATAATAGAAGGGTATATGATGGTTTCGACACAAGATGGCCACAACAACAAATTATTCAATGGGAATTGAAATCTTGGAAAGTCTTGAAAAACGATGCTGGCTAATACGGCATACCAGGAATTGGGGCTTAACTGACTCATACATAGCTTTACTAAGTGAAAGTATCTAACTATCTCTGGGTCCAAAGGGAACCAAAGACCCCAATTGAGTACATTAGTATATACCACTAGTTCTTTAGCCTTGCTATCCGTTGGAGTCTCATCGGGTATGGGAATTCTTACCTTGATTGACTTCGGAAAGTCACATTTCTTCCTTATTCTGTCCAACTCAATAGTGTGGGTATACACATAAGATATTTTTTGAAGTGCTAACAAGTACTTAACACTGTTCCAAGTTAGGATCCAATTTCCCAACAAGGCACTCTGGAAAGGGTTGGGCATCAGGTTGTGCTACTACCTTTTTATTTTTCTGAACTGTACTAGTGTCACCAGAATGTCCGAAGGTCTCTAATGGGGTATCTTTCCCACTATCTTCCATCGTCTCCTCCATTATTTATGGCGGTCGATCAGCCGACTTGAGCCAATTATCTTCTTTCTCAGTATGAGAAGTTTTGGTGGGAGGATTCGGTGGGCTTGGATTCAAAGTACACAGTACTAGAGACTCTATCCTTGTAGAACCTTAATTGAGTTTCTCTGTATCCTTGGGAGTTGAAGTTTTAGTTTTGAAATTAGAAAACCTACTAACTGTTTGAGGTGGACTCTCTCTTATATCCGACCCCATAGAAATCAAAGAAGATGGAGCTTTATGACTGGTAGCGGCTTTGATTTTGGTAAAAGGTGGTCCGTTTATCTAAACTGGTAGTTTTGGTTGTTCAAGATTTGTTAAATATGGAGCAAGAAAAGTTTTCCTGAAAATTACTGATGGTCTGTGAAAAGATGAACTCATATCTGGCTCTGATACCTCTTCTATAATCAATCCACCAGGAGAGGTAGGTAGTCCGACAATGATTCTAGTCTCTATTTTCTCTCTTTCTAACTCAGATAAGTTGAGCCAACCTCCTTAACTAAGGCAGTTCTTCTTGTGAACATAAAAGTCTTGAGAAATATTAGAGGAGTTGAATATTTGTGAGATTTCTAAGCTTCTCTATCTAGAAATAGAAACAGTTAAAATCATACTTATATAGAAAAATAGTCTACTTAAGTACTTTACCTAAGAAAAGTGAATCGGGTAAGTAATGATTAAAGTCTATTAACTATAGCCCCTTAATTTCGGAAATATAGTTGCAAGTACCTAGGAGAAAACGGCTAGTAGGTCCAACTAGAAACTGACACGTGTAACAAAGGACTAATAATAAATCGGCAACATTTGAAATGATCGGTAGACCCTTCAAATTCACTTAGAAGGAAAATCAAACATTATTCATCATAGTTAGCTCTTCCAAATATTTTCTGAAAGAGCTAAGGGGCTATATGACCAGTTCGAATATCGCTGGAAGCATATCACCAGTGATTCTGTATTATCCGAAGGGAATTTAGGATATATCAAATAAAAGTCAATGGATGAACAGTAGCTTGAGTGGAATAATGACTCAGCTATGTTCCTAACGCCTAATTTCTTGGGATTGGGGGCTCATATGATCGACCCGCCTATAAAATCTGACCCGCACAACCCATGGGTCAGAGAAAACCTATATAAATACCCCAACCAACATCAATGGATGAACAATAGCTTGAGTGGAACAATGACTCAACTATGTGCCTAACGACTCATTTCTTGGGCTTGGGGGCTCATATGATCGACCCGACTATAAAATATGACCCGCACAGCCCATAGGTTAGAGAAAACATGTATAAATACCCCAACCAATATCATTAATAGGGGTTCGACTTTTCTAAAGACATTAAATACTATCACACACCTCTTTTCTCTCACAACCTCTTACAAAGATACTTAATATTAGCCAGAAAAAGTTTAAAACCCGATATTAGCCTTGAACTAAGTTTTACCATCACCAATAATAACCAACTTTTTATTTTATCTGCTATTCTTGAAATTGCAGTGAGTATGAAATCCGTTTTTTTTTCACCATAGAATATGTTTTATTTTTGTAGCATGTCTTATTTTTATCGGGTTATTATAGGTTTTATTGGTTCAGACCTATAACTGGTCCGGGTTCAAACCTCGATTTGTTCACGACTCGATAACATTATCGGGTCGGTCTCAGAAAATTTTTATTGCACTGGTCCCGGACGGTGTATCAGTTTGGTAAGTCGAATAACAACCCTACCATGCTATATGCCTTCACCAAGCTATCAGAACACCATGGATACCATCTATCAATCACTAGAGCCAATGTGCCACCGATTATTATCTAGAACACACAAGGAATCTCACTTGGATATACAACAAACCTTTCCTAATTACAACAATAAAATGAAATAACTAGATGGACTCAAGGAATCCCACGGTATCAATCGGGGTACATACATCCATTTCAAGGTTACCAGGCAAACAAACTAAGACACAACACTAAATTGAGAGATGTAAAATGGAAATGATCAGGGTTCCAGCAAGCTTACTCGTTCATGAATGGTGTAAATTATTATAATAAGGACAATGGAGCTCATTCAGACGATGGGTCCCTATTAACCCCATAAATATTATTTTGAATCAGTTATCATACTATGATAACCATTAAATGGATAAATATTATGACAAACGAGATCCAAAGCATCACATCCACTAGTTCAGCATCAAAATATTGCAGTATCAAGCTCATGATGGGATAAAGTATCGAGCCTGTTGCATGACCCTCAAAGGAAGTGCAATGGAATGGTTCAACAGTCTCCTAAGAGGTTGCGTAAAAAATATAAGATACTTCATATGATATTTAAGAATCATTTCGTGGGTTCAAAATAAATTAAGACAGACGCAGATTACATAATCTATTGCTAGTAAGTAGTTGTTGAAAGTTTGAGAGGGTATACTAAAACATTTGCTGAAACAAAATCACAACTACAAGACTGCCACGATCTAGTGGTCATAATAGCATTTAGACAAATAGTTTAAGAAAAAAACATTTTCTGATGCAATAATGAAAAATAAAGTGTCAAACTTTGGATATCTATTGGCAAGGTAGAATGATTAATCAAAATAGATTAAGTGGCCAAAGCGGCTAAAAATCACCATTGGTCCCTCATGTTTCACCCTTGTATCAAACTAGTCATTTGTCTTCATTTTTGTCTCTCACTCATCCCCAACATTTTAGAAATTTGCATAGTCCTCTCAAACATGTGAGCTATGAGAATCTGAAATGTGGCACCCCAAAGATCCAAATTTTGTCTCATTATTGGTCCGCCACAATTCTATCAAATTATACCCCTCGCTAAGCCTAGTCATCAACCTAGTCACCTGCCATCTAATTTTACCATTTACCATAAATTGCGCATAATTGTGGGGGGCCAATAGCGAGACAAAATTTGGATCTTTGGGGTGCCACGTGTCAGATTCTCATGGCTCACGTGTGCAGAAGGACTAATCATGCAAATTTCTGAAACATGGGGATGCATGAGAGTCAAAAGTGAGGATAGAAGACTATTTTGATACAAAGGTGAATCATTAAGGAATAATGATGATTTTTAGTTGGCTAGAGCAAAGAAATTATGAGACATGTACAATCCAACTAGAGGTTCTTTAACCAACAAAACATATATTGTGGCGCATATAAGCACAAAAGACGAAGAGCCAATGAATAATGGCGCTTCAGTTTCAGCCAGTCTAAGATCAAATTAATCCCAAATAGGCAAATCAAAGTTGGCTACAGTGTTGCAAACAACGAGAGAGAAGACCGACCATCAATGGGATCATTCAAAAAATTAACAGAGTCACTAACGGTGATTTACGAAAAACCTAAGGATATTTTCTTATACAAATCAATACGGGAAGTTGTTTGGACCAAAGAAGAACAAAGACAAAAATAAATAATGTAAATTCCCTAGTGACACATTTATTTTACTAATTATTATAGGGTTTTGCAGGATCAAATCCAAGGACATGGTTCAGGTGCATTAGTCCAAGGAAAATTTGAGTGAGTTCTTGAGAAAGAAAATAACAGAGGAACAAGGACATGGTTCAGGTGATGTCGTAAAACAAGCCTAAGGCACGATCGAACCTGAATGAGCATTAGATATAAACGCAATCACAGTAGTCGAGCCATAAGAGAAAAATGATTACATGTACCCAGATCCAAACAAATAAACTATCAAAGTGATTGATGGAGAAGACGCATACTCCAGAATCATCAAAATATAAAAAAAGTACACTAACGAGATTTAGATCGTGTGTCAAGGGAAGATATCCCCATACTTGTACAAAAACCCGTACTCAGAACTATCCTTCACTGATGATGATCTATATAAAGTGGCATCTCCTTACAGTGATGCAGTACTAATATAATGGAGCTGGAAAAGATAGAAATAAATAGGGTAATGCTCAATACTTCTAGCTCGACACATATCTTATATAGAGAAATATATAAAAAAAATGAGAGGTGCATTAGTACTAATTCAAATTTAGAGAGTCATGACAGGCTTCACATGTGCAAATGCAGCTACACTATGAGAATTGACTTTGGACGTGGACCCTGAGAATAAAGAATTTAGAAAAAAAGGTACAATATTTTTTCAGGCTGTGAAATACACCGTCTTCATACAATATAATATTAAGTCGATCCTGGCTCTATAAAATGCATGATGTAATATCTAAGGTCCACCGGTATATAAGATATTCTATAAATGGTAAAGTAGTCATAATAGGAGGATACTAGAAAATATCCACGGAATATTGAGCAACATCCCTGGCTCTTAAAGTGTAGCAACCATAATATGAAGGGGTCATCTTGGAGAAGGTAGATGACCCTAGAAAGAGAGTCGCTTGGTGCAGCCAGGAAAAGAAGCGAAATAAGTAATCATGGAACAAGAAAAAATCTTAAAGATCGGCAAAAACATACCAATCGATCTTAGGTACAAAATATTAATATTTTTTAAAAAATAATTCTGATATATTTGTGTGTAGTACACATGATGTAACAAGATTCCCACCATAAGTCATATGTCATCAGTTGAATATCAATAATAAGTTGCACCTCATAATATAAAAACGAAGATCTTATTCCCAATAAAAGACAGAGGCGATCATTGCCGAGATATATAGTTTGATGTCCGCAGAAGACATACAAGAGTTTTATTACCAAATGTGATCTGGTAAAAAGAAATTGAAACTCGAGAACGTGCGTAGGCGTTACATACTTACACAAGATATATCAGAAGGATCCCTTCCAACTACAAAAAATTGATCAGCCCGTAGATACAACATCATGAAACAAAATGACATATTTTATGGATGCCTTCGTAAGATATAATCATATACAAATGAAAAAGGACAAAAAAACACACGATGTTCATTAATGAAAATAAGGATATATCTCTATAAGGTAATTCTCTTTGGACTAAAGAGTGACATAACAACCTATCAAAGGTTGGTAAATAAAATATTCACACTTCAGATATGTTGAAACATACAAGCTTATACTGATGGCATGTTGGTAATAAACCTATATAAAGAAGATCACCTGTCAGAGTTGGCTGAGACATTCGGCAACCTCGACGTGTAAATATAAAATTAAATCTAAAAAATATGCTTTCGGTATTTGGTCAAGAAAATGCTTCGGATACATAAAGAGTGAAAAAATAATTAAAGCAGATCCAGCACATCTTACCAACCTAGTAAAAATGGAGGCTCCAAGGACCGTAAAGGAAGTTCGAATTATAACTGGAAAACTAACAACACTTATTATGTTCTTATTAAGATCTTTGGATAAGTATCAATCATTATTCTAAGTGTTGAAAGAAGAAGAAAAATTACTATTGAATCTAGCATGTGACAAAGTGTTCAAAAATACCTCGTAGCCTTTCTGAAAGTACTAACAAAGCCTAAGCAATGAGAAATCCTATATTTATACTTGGCAGCCTCAAACTATGCAGTCATCACAATATTTATAAGGCAGGAATGAAAGAAATCTAAAGTAGTATACTATGTAAGTAAATCGTTACTACCAACATAAATTAAATAGTTACAATTAGAAACAATAACATTAGAATTGGTAGTAGTGGCTGGAAAACCGAGACCATATTTCCAAGTCCATATCATAATTGTTAGAACTTCATTCCCTCTAAGAAATGTATTACAAAAGTTTTTTTCTCGAGAATATTAACAAAATGTTTAGTAGAGTTAGGAGAATACGATATAAAGTTTGAGCCTAGAACGATAATAAAGACACATGCATAAGTCAATTTCCTAACGAATTTCCAATATGAGAGGCTCATTAATATTAATGATGCATCCAAAGACACATGTAAAGTCACGATCGGTGAAGGAAGTAACAACAAAAGTTCAGGGACATTAATCCAACTTGTATCTTCAAATAAGGATATCGTAAACCAATCAATCAGGTTTAGATTTCTAAGATCCGATTATGAAGTTGAATATGAAGGTTCTATTGTGGGACTTTTCCTAACAAATATTTGAGGAAAAAATACGACTTTTAACTACCTTTATTTAGTGGTTAGTCAAGCAACATGATTAAAGCAAAAAAAGAAGCATATGATTCGGTATTTATAGGATTTACAATGTTTCACTTCCCAATTCGAAAATCTAAAATTTAAATAAGTCCAAAGGTCACAAAATGCAGCAGTTGATGCACTTGCTTCTTCGACTTCTGCGTCTTCAGCACGCATGACTAATACTGTAATAAAATCCTTTCATCATATTGCGAAATCACTTCGTCTTAATCTTCACATCCAAATTAACGATGATAATAAAAGGAAAGATGGTTGGTGAACGCCAATAAAAATTACTTGATAAAAAAAGTGTTAGCTGAAGATAGAATGAAGGCCCAAAAGATGAAAAGAAAGTCCACAAGGTACGCATGGATAGTATACACATTGTGCTAAGATGCTTAGGCACAAAAAACAAACTTTATGATGTAATAATTACATAAGGGCAAATGCAGTGCTCAATGCGTGTACAAGGCTTTGTAGAAAATAATATTACTCAAAGGCTATTAGTGGGCACTGATCATAAAAAACACAAAGCCAAAATTAAACACATGTGATATATGCCAAAATTTTACAAATTATATACAGGTCCCAACAATATTTTTGGAGAAAATAACATAGGAAAATCTCATTCGATAGATAAGGTATGGATACAGTGGGACCATTCCCGATGGCTTCATGAAGAAGAAGATTCAAATAGTTTTCAAGAATTATTTCTCAAAGTAGTAGACGCACAAGCAATACAAAATATCCCGACAAACGAGCTAATAACATTTTTTAAAATGAGTATATCTTACAGGTACGAGATCCGTAGATTTATCATTACGGACAATGAAACCCGGTTTTAAAATATAAGCGACACAAAGTTTAACGGAGAAAATGGAATGAAACAAATATTATATTCTCTATTCAATCCTAAATTTAATGGGAAATTTAAAGTGGCTAACAAAATAATAACTGAGGCATTAAGAAAATATTGGAATGAGCACAAAAAACTTGACCAAATTACTTACAAAACGTTTTATGGTCATACCAAACAATACATAATCCTACGACAAAAGATACACCATTTTACATGGTATATGAAATGAAGGGAGTAGTTCCAGTAGAGATATGTATGATCACCCATACTATAGTTGCATATAACAAAAAAAATTATGATCAAGACATAACAATAACAATAGACCTAGTTGAAGAAAGAAGGGTCAAAACTCGTATTTGATCAGAATATTAAAAGACACTAATGAGGAATAAATATAAATCCAAAGTTGGATTAAAAAGATTTAAACCACCAAACAAAGTATTAAGAAGAATTTTACAGCATATACAAGAAAAAAAACATAGAAATTTAGGCCTAATTAGGAAGGACCGTTTAAAGTCGAAGCCAAAATAAATCCATGATCTTATATATTGCTGGAAGACGAGGGAAATCAAGTTTCAACTCCTTGATCTATAAATAATCTAAAACGCCACCATAGTCATATAGACTAAAAAATCTTGTAACTACTACTCTTGTAAAACATATTTATTAAACTATGATGATATACTATTTCCTCTCTCAATGGCGCAGGAATATTTTGAGGAGCTATTCGACATCAATAAAATAAAAATATGGTTTATCTTTTATTTAGATAACGCAATATAGCTAAACTTGCTAAGTAACAGTAGGTTGAAGCGAACATATCCTTCAAAAAGTATAAAACGTATAAAAAAATCTATTAATAAAAAAATTAATTAAGCAATAAAGTGGTTCAGTTATAATAACTATGTTCCTTAAAACAAACAACTAATATGTGTCAGATGATATAAATCATCATAAGTTAATATTTCAAAAGTAAAAAGTATGAATGAGAATAAGTTTATCATTAAAAACATACTCTAACCATAATTAGGATATCATAGAAAAATCTAAGTAAATAACCTAAATGTTTAATTCTCGGCTATTGAAATTAATCCGCCAATAGAAAAAAATAGGAAAGGCAAGATTTTCACTACACATAAAGACTCGTTCGTACAAAAACAAAAATTACTCATAAAAAAGTCTTACGTATACAAAACTATAGTGCTGCTGATTAAGCAGTTACAAAAAATAGAGAACAAAAAAAATCTAGTTCATATAAAACTTAAGAAGGAACAATAGGTTGAAAAGTAACATTCGTCAGTATAATGTCGCGTTCAATCCTAACGTCAATCACTTGGACGCAATATGCTTCATCGATATTCTTATTAGTACTTCTTCCTTCGCCATCTTCATCATATTCAGCTACCATATGATTTTTACTCTTATTCTCCTCAACATTTTGAAAAAGATTATAAATTTGTTTGCCATTGTCAATCTATCTTGACAAAAGAGTAATATAGTCAGGAGACTTATTAGTCCGACCAATGTCCTTTGGCCACTTTACCTCATGAGAATTATTACAAATGGTCAAGCATTAT
The DNA here is from genome assembly GCA_036936605.1 of Limnanthes douglasii subsp. nivea. NCBI lineage: Eukaryota > Viridiplantae > Streptophyta > Magnoliopsida > Brassicales > Limnanthaceae > Limnanthes > Limnanthes douglasii. The sequence goes on along the minus strand of JAUPFV010000001.1, from coordinate 235,968,887 downwards.
CCTGGATGTTCTTTATGAATATCCAACACTAATCTAGAAAAATCTTTTATAACAGTTTACTGCATATAGGAAATCATTCGAGCTTGATAATTATCAATATCTATAAAATGAGTATTACATTCAAAAACAAGTTGTTTTAACAAGGTGTTATACTTAGCTATCATGGAGTCGAATTGCTCATGCATCTCAGATTTTGAAGTTTCAGTTTTTAGACTTGACATCCACTTCCTCCTGCAACTTAAAAATTAGCAAGTTCAGTAGTGGATATTGCATCCAAAAGCATTTTTTGAAAACGTTCCCATATATTTTTGGAGGTGATAACTTTATATTTGCAAGCCATCATACGCTCCCTACATTGCAATAACACGAAATATTTATCCTTCAAAATATCATCTTGATACTGAAATTGAATGTATAATAACTTTTCTCTCTCTTTACTAGTATTAAGATCACTCTCAATACTAGATTCAAGAGTGACATTTAAACAAAATTATCCATCTATAGAATTAGAACCACCGTTGAAAATGACCTGAATATTTGATAGAGAAGCTAAACGGTTAACTTTTTCTTAGTGAAACAAAGTTAAACCATTAATAATGAGCTATAAATAAAAATACATAATAAGATCAAATATAGAAATAAGCAAAATAATCGAGGAAATAACATTACTCAAATCCAAGGTTAAAATAGCGATACATAAACTCGAAGGGATAAAGATGGATGGATAAATACCTCTGGCTCACCAGTGCAACAAACTGAGTAAGCACCTCATAAACATGGCTAAGAGAAAACAGAGGAGGAGATGAAGCATAATCTCAAATTGAAAAAGAACCTGAATGACAGGAAATACTTGGATACAAGTTAATATTACCACCATAAGTAACGCTAGTAATGGATTCTACTGGAAGAACACCATCAAACAAATTTGGATAATTATCAAGATGAATACTAGAGATAATTGTCATTGATGAAGAATTAATGACGCATTAGGTAGTGCATCATCTTCCTCCGAGCTAACATGTTGTTCAATAATTTTACTACCCGAAATGTTGATCAGCTCTGTAGACTCACCTCTATCACTATTGGCATCTTGAGAAACCTCAATAATGGTTCAATTACCAATTTTCATCAAAGATAATATATCAATCTTTTGATCAGAATGGATAACCAACTTCGAAGAAGGTAGTCTGAGAACTGGAGAAACTACATCGCATTTGTTGCGTCGAGAATGCAAAATCAAATCACGATGTTGAATAACAAACAATTAGCCTAAATAACAACATTTTTGCTTAAATACTATTGATGAGTCCGGACTAATTCACCACTGCTCACTGAGAAATCTGGACAGGGGTAATTCGGACAATAAGTGCCCACTGAACTATCCGGACATGACAAAAGTATTAAAACACTAAACATCTTTTGACTAAGCTAGGTGCTAATTAGCTTATTAAGTCAATGGGTCCTTAAACTTGACCCGGTTTCATAACTTGACCCGAAAACCCATGAGTCCATAATTAAGGGTATAAATACCCAACTATTTTCATTAATGAGTGTAATGAAAATTTAATACAAGCAGACAGCTTAAATCTCACACTACAAAACACCCAAACATTTAATACCCTTAAAACTCTCCAAAACACTTGACAAAATTACCTTTAGCTTAAAATAAACCTCACCAACTATAACTTAAGCTTTGGAAGATCCCCAATCATCACTTCTAAATCCTCCAAATTGGCGAATCTTTTAGTTGTAGTTTATCAAATATAACTGAAAAGTCGATCATAACTAAAGAAACAAATATTATGCTTAAAATGTCATGGTCAACAAGACCATCCACTAAAAGTATGAACTTCATAAAGCCAAAGTAAAAAAGTAAAAAGGACTAGAATCATAGCCAACATATGTTCCTTCTAAAGAATTCAGAGCAAGATTTGGTAGAAAGGCTAAAGGAGGTGCGGGAGTAGAAAATATGCTATAGAACTTTGGTGCATAATACAGAGGTACACAACTTTGAAAACAAAAATATATGTACTTTAAATAACCGAAGATTATGGTAAACATTACTTAGACTATTAGAATGTTTATGACTTTTAAGAGGTGGCCATTCTTATTTCTCATTGACTTCATCTGCTTCGACAAAAGAAGAAAAACCTAGATTTTCCAAAACAATATTTTTGAAAACACCAGGTGCTCTAGAAATAATACTAGATGAGCCGAATGATGTATTCTTCAAAGTTTGTCCCTTTAGTTTACTACGAAGATTCTTTTGAGAATGATAAATCTTTAATTTTTGTTTTTTAGAATATTTATTTCTCTTACCTTTATTTATAAAATACTTCACAGTAGTAGCTCCATGCGAGAAAGAAATGACAAACAAATTTATATGAGAAATTACACCTAAGATACCCATTCAACTATTCTATTCCCGTCTAGTACCCAAAGTTTGTTTTATTATCTTTTAATACCCATCTCAACTACCTAATTACCACTTAATACCTAACATTATTTTAATACCCTAACTACCCTCACCCTTCATCAACAACCACGTAACCAAAATTTCTCTTTCTTACTTTTTATTTTTATTTTATTTTTAAAAGATCCATATCTTTCAAACCGAAGCTCGAAAAAAATAAATGAAAGTACTAGCACTTTTGTTTTTTCAAAATGAACAAAACTAGATCCATTGATGATATTTTTTATTTTAAAAAATAAAATAAAATTTCACCAGTAAAAACTCTCAGGAAATCGAGAGAGTTGCAAACAACTCTCAGAAAATCCTGAGAGTTGTTTGCAACTATCATAAAATCGAGAGAGTTGCAAACAACTCTCAAGAAATCCTGAGAGTTGTTTGCAACAATCAGGAAATCGAGAGAGTTGCAAACAACTCTCAGGTTAGTTTTTCAAACAACTCTCAAGTTCGTTTTTCAAACACCTCTAAGGTTAGTACTGGTGAAGGTACCAACGAGTATGTATAGTCGGGGGTATTTTTGTCCAAATTTCAATTCGAGGTACCAAGTGACGTTATCCAAAAAACGGGTACTAGTGGATAATTAGATAGTTGAGTGGGTATTTAGTGGTATTTTTCTCAATTTATATTGACCTCTTTGTTGAGCCAAAATTTGGATAAATTTTTTTGTTTAGGCACCATCATAGAAGAACATAAAAATCTTTTAGATTTTTTCATCACCGTAACATACCTCTTGTACATATTCTCAAAGATTAGATCATCGAATGGAATATTAATAATGAGAGATGGAAAAATAAAAACAAACTAAGAAAAAGTCAACTAGTATAACATAAAGGAAAAAGAGTTGAGGAAATTAATATTCGCTTTCAACATTCTAAAAAAGATTGATAGAATTCTGACTATTTTCAATCTTAGTGCCTCAATTGCCACTAACATTGGTAAAACTATATTTTCAGTCCTCTGTACAATTATAAATATCATTAACAATTTGTGAAAATGCACCCATTTTACTAGAATATAAATGATTCTTTTTTGAACAAAAAATGTAACGACGAAAACTATTCACAAAAAACATACAAAACAACGTATTGAAAAAAGATATGCGAGAGTAAGAAAAACCAACATTAAGGAACCAATTATTTTGAGTCGTATGAAGGAACCTAACAATATCAATGTCTAATTAAAAACAAAGACCATGATCCAGCACGTATTGAAAGAAAACTACTTCACTTTCGCTTAGATAAAAAAGAGTTTCCCCGATCTCATGAAATCAAAGATGCACATTATTAGGTATTGCCTAATATTTAAACTTATGAAAAGAATTGGTATCTAAAATCAATAAGAACAATGTATAAAGCTTGGTTTTTGAGCTTTTGTTGAACTTAGACTCCCATAGTTAGTTTTGACATAAAAATATCGTAAGCAACCATACTATTAGATGGAAACTTTGAAAAACTTATTGTTTCAAAATTACGAGTGTCGAGTGATTGAAATAAAAAAAATTAATTTTCTTAGCTTCAACTTTTATAGAAAGCTAAAGAGTTTGTTATAACAAATTAAAAAACATACAAAAAAGGAAATAAATAATAAATAATAAAGAAAAGAATGTCGAAAGATAAAAGAACAAGGAACTTAAACAAAAAATAATAATTAAAATCCATTTGTAAATAATATTTTTAAAATCGATGGCATAGATCAATCAAGTATGGATCATAACAAAATAATGGTCAAGATAAAAAAAGTTAAAACGAATGCACACGCCTAACAAAATAAAAATGAGTTATTAGCACATGCAATTTGTTTAATCCGGTAGCAAAATTAAATGAACAATGAAAATAAACCCATTAATTCCAAAAGTAAAGCTACTTGGAAATAAAAAAACAAGTGTCGTCTTTGCATAATATAGTCATTAAAAACTACTTTTTATCTCCAAGCCCAAATTGGCAATATATCCTCAACTAAGTGAATAAAGGTACAAAGATGTAACAAGGACAAAATATGTTATCTAAAATTAAAAATAAAATAGAATATGAAGAAATAAATCCCTTCAAAAATAAAATACAAGAATCATATTCCTTTCCTCATCCTCTGCTAAGAGTTAGGAGGCTAATATTACGAACGGGTTCCCCATGAAATGCATAATATAGTCTAACAAATTAAGTTGGAGCAAAAATAATACTCCAAAAAATATAAGGTAACCCTTAACAAATAGTAAGAGAGTCATTCAAGCATCATCTACAACAATCTAAATTTTTTAAAACAACTAAAAGTTTGAAGACCATACGTCGTTCATAAAAGCAAAGTTATAAAAAAGATAAGAAATGCTTCGACAAAGACAATAAATACTTTGACATAATCGATAGGCGCTTCAACGAAGACAAATAATGATTTTGTCAATATCAAACACTCTTCAAAGAACACCAAACTAATCATTCTTCATTTCTCACGCAGAATAGAGGACTACTAATAATGGTGTAATTATTCCAACCTAAACATATCGGGCCACCACCTTATCTAAATACATACTAAAAAATCCAGTCATAAATACATTCAACTGTAAATTTAAGTAGTTATAGAAATTTAAACTATCATCCTCTAATATGTATATATTTGATTCATATTATTTTTACTTACTGTGAATTTCTTAACTTTACTCTAGATCTTATTTCTGCTTCTGTTAAGCCTAACGACCTGAAAATATTGACATCAATATGAAATATTATTTGGACTTTTATAAATAGATTTTAATTTAATTAATAAATATTAAAGTCTATTATTATTATATTATATTAATTGTATATTTTATTATTTAAATTGATTCTTGAGCCCAATCAGAATTCACTTAAATATAGTTATACTCACCCATTGATGAGTCCAATAATATAGACTATAATTTGAATAACAAAACGCAATGTCCTAAAAGCAAGGAGGATAATTGTTTGGGTTTGACTAAATTACTCATCTTGAAACTATAAGTTGTTCCAAATTAACTTCACCCAAAAAATTATAAATTACCTAAATTATTCCAAAAATACTTTCATTCAAAATTCTAAGTTTACCAAAATTAACTTTTATGTCACCCCGAATTCAAACTTCATCTTCTTTCTCTCACACTTCTTTTTCTTTCCCCAACATTCCAAGAGCACAAATTCAAAAAACTTCATTTATAAGCTAAAATATTTCATTTCTTATCCAAACAAAAAACTCAAATATTCTTCAATCAATGTCAAACGGTAAATAGTAATTTTTCTTCTATTTAATGGTTTAATTTTATTTTTTTATTTTTGTTGATTGTTGGTAGATTTTTATTAAGGTTTTGAAATGAGTTAATTGTAGTGTTATAATCGAGTTTGATATGATATATTAGTGTTCTTGTGTTCAAGTTTTGTTTAAACGTTGGTGTAGGTTCTTATTTTAAGGTTTTAAAGAGGTTTTGGCAACACAAATATGGGTTTCGCTTATGTTCATTGATGTTGTCGGTGTGATGGAGTTACAAAGCCAACATAAATGCATTACACTGCCATTGATTTAGGCTGACAGTAATGTATGCGTCGAAAATGTCTAATTTTGGTAAAAAAATCACTCAAATTAGTCCCTCTCGGTGCAGAGAACACTATCAACGCTACATCACTACCAGCGTTAAGCGCTTGCAGTGTAATAAAGTCACACTGCCACCTTAACTACTCACAGCGATAGTGTGTAAAACTATATTTTAACTATAGTCTCGTCCTTTAGAAAGATGCATAATTTGGATATTTCTTAAATATCTTTATTTCTTTCGATTATAGATAACACGGCGATAAGAATGTGACATGATCGAAAGCCCGATATGAGGATGCTCGAGCAAATGAGGTAAGAAAAAAGCTTCCCAAATGGAAGCTTAACAATGAAATCGCCCCACCCGAGCGTGCAAAGCACACATAATATGCGTCTACGATTCTTCTAAAGTTATAAACTGTTAGAGGAAATATGAAAGACTATGCTGTCGACGAACCTACTCATGGTAAAAGTTCATTCTTTATCGGATGACAGTACAACTTCTGATATAAACGAGCGTCAGATTACTAATAAAGTGTGTTAGTTTCCAACAAAACCACCTCAGCTCATGTCGAAGCATCAGATAAGGAAAGCCAATGTCTCAAGAGTTTGTTGTTGATGCAGAACAATATCGTATTGTATCCCGACTAGTAGCAACACGAGACTTACAACATATTTATCGGGAATGTGAGTTTCAAAACCCTATAGTGCTAAGTATTTATTTAATTTGGTTTTTACCACCTCATAATAAGATTATAACCATCTGTTTTATTTACGTATTTTCAGTCGCGACTGAGTATTAACAGCTAGCAAGTAGCTAACTGTGCAGATTATTATTCAAGTGACTCTGTTCTAGCCTCTTATTAGACACTTGAGCAAGTTCAGCTCAACCCCTCACTTGAGCGAGGCTTTCCTCGAACATTGACATCAGTAGACCAATATTTTCTAATTCCTCGAATAGGATTAGAGTGGAAATTTTGGCGAACAGTACATGCATTATGTTGCATTGTTGGGAGTTATAGAGGCAGAGATTCAAGATGAGTTGGAGAAGCAGGATGAGGTTGGTTCTAGTATGAAATGGCTCAGGAATAATTCTTCAGTGCCCCAATATTGTGATACAAATTCAAAACTTATCGATCATATGGTCTTACACGCCGCACATGTGTACATCATGTATATGTCCGGTTGCACCCTTTTCACCAATACCAGCCAGAAGAATGTACAAGTATATTTTCTCGTTTTATTAGAGCGCATGGATCACCTTGGTGATATACCGTGGGGTACTTGCACATTGTCATGACTACGAAAGGGGATAGGAAGAGTAGATTTGAGAGATAGTTTTACGGAGTAAGCAGTGAGATTATATCATAATCCTATTTGAATTATGCATGTGACATAACCGTATATGCTAGATCAAGTAATGCGGCATTTTGGTTGGATCCAGAAGAAGTCGATGGATATTTTTCAGCTCAAACACATTTGAAGAAGGATGACCACTTATACTACCCGGTTAACAGATCGCACTGGATGATTGGAAAACACATATTTTTTCTGCTGACAAGTAGACCCGACCCCTTATGCCAAACAATATAATGGTTATGGCTCAGTACAAAGCCTACGTGGTGAAGTTTGGTTGGTTTTGTATCACATATCATGTTAGGCGAACGAAACATGTTAGAGGCGTTTCAAACAGTAAAACCGTATTATACAATTGATAATACCCATGAGAAACTTCTCAAATTCAAGAACCGAGTCCATATAATCGTCATCCCCTATCTCCTCCTCATAATATTCATTTTATACTTTGTATGCATCATATAATTGTTCTTTTACGCTATGACATTTGGATGATGTTTTTTTTGCGCCGGATTATGTTTTCTACATTGGATGATGATGTTTTGGATAATTTGGTTTAATCAAATAGATATTTTATCAAATTCGAAGTTGGTTTAAGTTTGTTAAATGGATGTTTGTTTAAGTTTGATGGGTGTTAGTTTAAGTTTTTACAGGGGGTATCAATAGATTTTGGTTTAAGTTGGATGAGAAGTTTGTTTTATATTTTTAAAGTAGTATGTCCGCACCGACGGTGTAAACATGTATACACCCGATGGAATTTCCCATCGTTGGTGTATAGATTACTCAATGACAACGTACTTTCAAGCAGGAAATTTGTAAATTATTCACCACCGATCGAATTAAACGATGATGGGGTACAAATTAAGCACCGGCAATGTAATCAACACCCCCAACGACATACAAATCACGCACTACCGATGGACGCCTATGAAAAATATATATTACTCCAAGTTTTTGATGCAGACAGATTAGCGCTAGAATTTATGAAGACAGGCGATCACCCGAAGAATGCAGCGAATTGACAGTTTCGGAGCTCCCGGTGTCCGATTTTGACCCACAACACCTTATTTCGAAGGAAACGATGCCACGAGTTGAAGTCACCAGCTATGCTTGTGACATATGGCATATTTTGGGCATTCAAACTCGTTTACTATGTTATTTTGAACTTTTAGTATTTTTGGGCATTTTCGTAATTTTTATATTAGGGTTTTCATTCGAACCCTTATTTAAACAGACTTTGTTTACAATGTAAGGGAGTTTATTTTTGATAAAGAAAATTAGGGTTTTCCCTATATTGGCTTCTCTGCGTTTACTCTGTATCATATTGGTATCAAACACAGGCAATCCTGCGAGATGGTGTGAGGAAGAACCAGAGGTCGCAGCGGCGTTGCTGTGGAAGGAGATGCGAGTGATTTTAGAGATCGCGAGAATGCTGACCTGCGCCGTCAGGCCGAGTATCTTGCCCGTCAGATGGCTGAACTTACTGCCAGGCAACCCGGTGTGGAGGCTGAAGGTCCCGATAACCCTTTTGGAGAAAGGCCAGAACGAAACGCTAATCTGGAGGAGTTTGTTGATTGGTTATCCCATGTTGAGGAGGTGCTGGATTTCAAGGAAGTTCCTGAGGAGAGACGGGTAGCTTTGGTTCCCATCTACCTGCGCGGCAGGGCACAAGCTTGGTGGCAGCATGTGAAAAATATTTGTGCGCGTGAAGGCAAAGAACAAATACGTAGTTGGGAGAAGTTCCAGAAGAAAATCCGCAAGGAATTCTTGCCTTACAATTTCGAGCGAGAAGTATTCCAGCGTTTCCAGCATCTTCGTCAGGGGCCACGCTCTGTGGACGAGTATACAGAGGAGTTCTATCAGTTGCTTGCTCGTACGGAGGTGAACAAGTCATCACATCAGCGGATATCTTGCTATATTGGGGGGTTGCACCCTCAACTCCAGGATGTGTTGAACATATTCGACCCGTTGTCTGTTTCGGAAGCTCATCGGCGTGCCCTCCAGGCAGAAAAACAGTTGGCTCGACGGACCCAGATTGGCGTACGGACTGGTGCTCCTACAGGGACCTCAATTTCCGCCCCAGTTCCACGTCCAACCCCTGATCAGGCCCCTCCTGGGCGCGGTGCGACCAACCATTCTGCTGGTAAGTTACGTTGCTTTGGCTGTGGTGAGTTAGGGCATCGTCAGGTAGACTATCCGAATGCTGCGGGTGCTAGGGGTCTTTTCTCTCACGAGGCATTTAAACCGGCCCCCATTGTTCCTGATGGTCTTCCGAAGTTTGATACATATGATGAATATGTGAGTGAGGTCACGACAGAGGTTGTGACTGGTGATGTTGGTGCAGGTTTGATGGTACGACGCACTTTTCTTTCCCCTCGTGTTCTTGATCAGAGTGACTGACTACAGAATAATATGTTTCAGTCCACTTGTACAATTGGCGGTAAGGTGTGCACCTTCATTATTGATACTGGTAGCTGTGAGAATGTAATTTCTAAGACAGCGGTTTCGAAGCTCGGGCTGAAATCAGAGTCGCACCCCAAGACATACAAGCTGGCCTGGTTGAGTAAAAGTATTGATATCATTGTGTTTCAACGTGTGCTTGTATCATTTTCTGTAGGGCAGACATACCGGGATGAGGTGTTTTGTGATGTCGTACCTATGGACGCTTGTCACTTATTGCTTGGCCGCCCTTGGTAGTATGATTTGTCTGTTGTGCATGATGGTCGTGCGAATCCTTATTCATTCTTTTTTCGGGGTAAGAAGATTGTTCTAGTGCCGCCAAAGCCTCGGTCCCTCAGCATTGGCTCTGGTCCTTCCACAACGACTTTGCTGTCCCGTGCTCCTTTTTCAGGTGGCCATGGAAGAAACTGGTTTGGTCTTCTTGCTGTTTTGTGATCCTGTTGTGACTGAGTCTCGTACAGACCCTAGTCTTGCAGTTCAGTTTCTGTTGCAGGAATTTACAGATGTGATTCCTGAGACGTTGCCCCCCCCGAGTTACCTCCTCTGAGGGATATTCAACATCAAATTGACCTGGTTCGTGGTACTACTCTCCCAAATCGGCCCCACTATTGCATGAGCCCGAAGAAGCATGAGGAATTACGTCGACAGGTGGAAGATTTGTTGGCTAAGGTCCATGTTCGAGAAAGTCTCAGTCTATTTTCAGTTCCGCCGTTGCTGACACCGAAGAAGGATGGTTCCTGGCATATGTGTGTGGACATCCGAGCTATCAACAAGATCACTATTTGCTACAGGTTTACTATACCTCGTCTGGATGATCTTTTGGACCAGTTGGGTGGTGCTTCTGTGTTCAACAAGCTTGATTTGAAGAGTGGATACCATCAGATTCAGATTCGTCTTGGTGATGAGTGGAAGACGTTGTTTAAGACGCGTGAGGGACTGTTCAAGTGGTTGGTGATGCCGTTTGGCCTGTCTAACGCGCCGAGCACTTGCATGTGTGTCATGAATCAGGAATTGAGGCCTTTCATCGGTAAATTTATTGTTGTTTACTTCGATGATATTCTGCTCTATAGCGATAACCCTGTGCACTTGTCCCACTTACGTGAGGTGTTATTGGTGCTGCGTCGGGACAAGTTTTATGGTGCTGCTGCCAAATGCACGTTTATGTCCCCATCTGTCCAATTTTTAGGGTATATTGTCTCTGTTGAAGGGTTACGAGATGATCCGAGCAAAGTGGCTGCAGTGAACCAGTGGCCTCGGTCTAATTCCATCACCGAGGTTTGCAGTTTTCATAGTTTAGCTACTTTTTATCAGCGTTTCATTCCCCAGTTCAGCAGTGTTATGGCCCTGATTACGGACTGCATGAAGGGCACGAAATTTGAATGGTCCGAGGATGCAGATGCGGCGTTAGCAGATATTAAACGGCGTCTCATCACTGCACCTATTCTGGTGCTTCCCGACTTTTCCCAGCCATTCGAGCTTCACTGTGATGCGTCTAAATTTGGTATTGGGGCAGTTCTTTCCCAATCAGGGCGTCCTGTGGCTTTCTTCAGTGAGAAACTGGCGAGTGCTAAGCTGCGATTTAGTACATATGACATTGAATTTTATGTTGTGATTCAGGTTATCAAGCATTGGCGCCATTATTTGTTTCAGCGTGAATTTGTGCTATATACTGATCATGACTCTTTGAAGTATCTTGGCAGCCAGGACAAGGTCTCTCATAGACACTCTTCTTAGATAGCTTACTTGCAGCAGTTCACATTTGTCATCAAGCACAAGGCCGGTATTACGAATCGCGTTGCTGATGCTCTGAGCCGTCGTCACAGTCTACTGACTGAAATGCGAGTTCAAGTTCCTGGTTTTGATTCTTTTGTTGGCCTTTATGCTACTGACTTGTTCTTCTCTCGGGTTATTAAACTGATTCAGCAGGGGATACAATCTGATTTCTTAATGGAGGATGGATTTCTCTTTTGCGAGGTACAGTTGTGTATCCCTGACTGTAGCCTGCGTCTTCAGTTGATAAAGGAGTTGCATGCCGAGGGTCATGTGGGCCGTGATAGGACATACCAATTGCTGTCAACATCATATATTTGGCCTTCGATGCGTAAGGAAGTTGGTCGTTATGTCTCCCGTTGTCGAGTTTGTCAGTTGACCAAAGGAACATCAACGAATGCGGGTCTTTATTTGTCGTTGCCAATTCCTACTCAGCCCTAGACCGACATCAGTATGGATTTTGTTCTTGGATTACCCCGGACTCATCGTGGATTCGACTCTATTTTTGTGGTGGTTGATTGTTTTTCTAAGATGGTACATTTCATCCCATGTAGAAAGAAATCTGATGCAGTGTGTGTCGCGCAACTTTTCTTTCGAGAGATTTACCGCATTCATGGCCTCCCTAATGTCATTGTTTCTGACTGTGACACCAGGTTTGTGAATCATTCCTGGCATAGCTTATGGCGCATGGTGAATACGCAGCTCAGTTTTAGTAGTGCCTACCACCCCTAGACTGACGGTCAGACAGAGGTGGTTAACCGTTCCCTCGGTAACTTGTTGCGTAGCCTGGTGGGAGATCACCCGAAGGCGTGGGATCAGCGCCTACCGCAAGCAGAGTTTGCCCACAACCATGCCCTTAACCGCTCGACGGGTCTTTGTCCTTTCCAGGTCGTGTATGGTGTTGTGCCCCGGGGTCCTGTGGACTTGCTCGCCCTGCCTAGTAAAATTCGTATTCACACCACTGCTGAGGAGTTTGTATCGCAGATCCGCCAAACCCACCAAAAGACATACGATCAGCTTGTCTTGAGCACCGCTAAGTATAAGGTGCAGGATGATTCTCATCGCCGTCCTGTACAGTTCGAAGTTGGTGACTATGTGTGGGCAATTCTAACCAAGGCTAGGTACCCTGTCGGTGAGTACAACAAACTGGCCGCCTGGAAGATTGGCCTTGTGGAGATTGTGGAGCGGATCAACCCGAATGCTTATCGGTTGCGCTTGCCTAGCCATGTCCGTACGTCTGATGTCTTTAATGTTAAACATCTGATTCCTTATGCAGGTGACTCTTCTGACGAGGAGACTGGTTCTGATTCGAAGGCGAATCTTCTCTACCCCGGAGGGGATGATGCAGACAGATTAGCGCTACAATTTATGAAGACAGGTGATCACCCGAAGAATGCAGCAAATTGACAGTTTCGGAGCTCCCGGTGTCCGATTTTGACCCACAGCACCTTATTTCGAAGGGAATGACGCCACGAGTTGAAGTCCCCAGCTACGCTCGTGACATATGGCGTTTTTTGGGCATTCAAACTCGTTTACTATGTTGTTTCAAACTTTTAGTACTTTTGGGCATTTTCGTAATTTTCATATTAGGGTTTTCATTCGAACCCTTATTTAAACAGCCTTTGTTTACAATGTAAGGGAGTTGAATTTTGATAAGGAAAATTAGGGTTTCCCCTATATTGATTTCTCTGCGTTTACTCTGTATCAGTTTTTTATATGTTTTTTACACCGACGACGTGTACTATTAGACAGTGGCGGTTAAACACTATGTTAAAGATATCCAAATTATGCACCGGTGGTGTAGTAAAACCGTTTACGGTGTATAAATCACGTACTACCAGTGAAAGTCTATAAGAATGATAATTGTTTTTGTGTTTATTACACCTGTGGCATGAACTATAGGCGCTGGCGGTTGAATACTACGCTGTCGGTGTAAAAGCTATAGACCATAGGTATAATGAACCTATAGGCGCATGATGCCAATGGATTTCTATAACAAATGAACTCAATTCCATTTTATTTTCAGGTCTACACCAGCAGTGTAAGATGTGTACACCGCTGATGTAGTGTCCGCTGTCGGTGTATAAATTATGCACTTCCAGCGTAGTGGAACCAAAAATCAAGTGATTCGAGAGGATTCCTAGTCAATTTAAAATATGTTGTGCTATGTAAAATTTAAATTTGAAATAAGTTATCGTCAAGTTAAGTCGTTACAAACATATGATGCAAAAATTAACATAAAAAGGAAATGTTAAATTAAACTTTGAAAGGGACAGTAACAACTTAGGTATTCTGAAACTGAAACAACGACAACTTAAAACTTAAGTTAACGAAAGAACAACTTAGGACATAAGATAATAAAATAACATCAACTTGTTAATTTAGAAACTAAAACAACAATAACTTAACGATAATTCCCCTAATTGCTTATCTGTCAGGTCAGTTCTATTTTATTAACTTCATTTCTTCCTTCTTTATCATGTACTCCATCTGAGCCTCAATCTCACAATCTTTATCTTGGTTAGCATTTGAGCATGCATATAATCAAGTTGTTGCTTCGTTATACTATCAGTGATAAGCAGTTAAAGAATTGAAAAATAGTATAACATTCATTGTCGTTGATGTTGAAAACATAGTGTTCTCTTGTGTCATTGGATACATCAACCTAGTTTTAATCTCTCTAAACGTTTTGAAAATTTAGGCGGCTAGACGTGGTACCTATCATAGAGCTTGTAAAATTGACATATCATTTCCTCCCAATAGGTTTTACCCCTTTCTTCGCTATAGGTTTTTACCACTTTTATGGAGGATATTTTCAAATATTTATCTTCAAGAGGAGTCCAACCATATATATTTTTTATTCTATGAGTTTTCAAGATTAAATTCTTACAAGAGTCAATCGTTTATTTATGGACTTTTAGCCAAGGATAGCATAGTCCAAATAGACCTATCAAAATTATACAAATGTAAGTTATGAATAGTGTAAAACCCTTAAATAATCTACTTGGAACACCTATCAGATAAGACTAACTCACATCCAGGAGTATGTCAAGATAAAACCACGTGATGAATTCCACTTAAATTAGGGGGTTAAGATAAAGCGTTGTCCTAAATTTTACTTGATAAAGAAATCTGAATACACCTATCAATTGTCAGAATAACGTTATATCTAATGTTATCGTTGTGAATTTTTCTTTCTTATAATCTTCATACAATTCAAGTTTTATTCTTGGATAATAGTACATAGATTACAATAACATATACTTCGATCAAAATAGTGCACTTAAATTAAACAAAAACGGCTAGATCGGTTACTTTAAAACTACAATTTTAAATTTCCACTTATATTTTGCAACATGGGATAATCGGCAATTCCCCAGCCCAAGATTTTTCATATTCTTCCCCCAATTTAGTACAATATGATGTATCTTATCACACAAACCGCCAGCCGCAATGGTAAGCTACATAAAAAAACAATAAAAAATTATAATGTAAAAATCTAAAAACTATTTTCAATTCAACTGAATATTTTAGTTGAAATTAAACACTTACAATGACAAAGTGGTTGCCATTCACCTAACCCAACCAAATTTCCTTCATCTCCAACATTTGAGAGGGTGTTTTTTATAAAGTTAAATAAGTGTAACGAACATCATTACGCCCAGACCACGCTCCAAAGTGGAGGATGCAGTTAAAATTCGATGCGATCACGATTATCATCTCGAGCATTGTCATCCAATACTAAAATTTAGCGATACCATTATCAAAATTTACACATTCCACAGTCATAGATAACTCATCCATACTACCATATATGCTTATTTAATCAACTGGATGTTTATAATCTCGTTGTAAAAAGTATTCTTAATCGGCTTCTATCCATTTTATTTCTCGTACAAGCCAAATGCAATCAACCGACACCTGCAATGCCCGTTTGATTTAACATTGTTGATTGAAATGATGAAAGATCTACACAAGATATGGATATTTTTAAGTAACCATCCATATGAGAATCCAATTGTACCGTAGAAGGCATCGTGTTGCTTGAGGTACAACCAATCGTTCTACGTGATATTAAATGCATTGTACGAGTTCTATATGACAATTCAACTTTAAAATGTTTGTCGGGAGGTACTCCGCTTGATTGTGTAGGTACTCCACTTCCTTTCCGTAGTTTGATACATAGTTTTGTTCCCTTTTATAATGGTCGATGGAGTTTTGAAAGTTTAACATAATGATGATTCACTAGCTTCCTTCACATCTACCACATGTTTGTGATATGATTTGTCTCATTTGGTGGAAAAAATTGACACAAAAATAGATAATTTACGTTTTATAGCTAGAAAACACGTGCTTTTAGTTTATCTACAAGCTCTAAAATGGAAGATATCTCTTGATAGACTATGCCAAACCATATTTTATACACATGCTCTGTGCTTTATTTTCGTTTTGCATGAAAACATTAATTAGTTTATCCAGTTTTTTTTTCAATCGTTCTTTTGTCGCTAGATTAATATGGGAAATTATATCTAACCTATTCTAATGATTGTGAAAATATCTAAAGGTGCCACTATGTTTTTACTTACAAAGTCGAATATGTCGTGTGAACAAGGTATATTGTGCATACTTTGTATAGAACATGAGAAATTTGAACCGTCATTAACTTTCAAATTATGGGAACATTCTACTTCTAAAAAAAAAATTCTAAAGCTTCTTCAAAGGCGGTACCTCTTATGTTTTACACCTTGTGCGAAAACTTATATGTATGGTTAAAATTTGACTATTCTCAAATGAACCTCTAATTACTCTATGTTGAAAACCGAGTAAAATATGCATTTTTAACTAAAATGAATCAAAGTTACCTTTGCTCGTACCAAGGGTCTGCTTAAGGGTTGAATGAGTTCTCTAGAAGCGGTTAATGGTTTGGTTACCAAAATATAAGAATTTGTTAGTTTTTCACATGATAAACTTATCACCATAAGACTCTACCAGCCTTTCGGTGTATTCCATTCCTTTTAGATAATCTATGAAGTCGCGACACATTTCGAACTGATAGTTGATGAGTCCGAATTCGAAAATCTCCCCGGAAGGGTAGTCCAAAGTAAATCACCCCGTAAATTCGGACAGACTCCATGACTTCAGTTCGGACAGCACTGATTGAGCCGGACAGATGATCTTGAACACTGCAAACATAAGGCAGTTCGAACTATGACTAAAGTACTAAAAAACCTAATCACTGTCTGACTAAGCTACCTGCACATCTGCTTAAAACTCTTGGGTCTTTAAACATGACCCGGGTCCATTAAACTTGACCCGAAAGCCCATAAGGGCCCAAATATCATACTATAAATACCCAACCACCAGCATTAACTATGGGTAAGAAAAATTAACTGCTGCCAGGCTGCTTAATTCTCTCTCCACCCTTGAAACACTTTGAAATACCCTTAAACATCACCATACCACCGTGAAACACCCTTACACCGCCCTAAAACTCCATTTGAAATTACTAGCCTACCCTTAGGCTACTTTTATCCACACCAAATTGGCGACCACAGTGGGCGGCGACGGTGCCTGAATCAAGCATTCAAAACCAAGTAAGGGAATTCTGTCCGAATGAATCCGGATAATCCAGAGCTTCCACCAGCTTTGCTCGAAGTGGTGGAAGAGAACGATGAATATATTGTCCAAGAGCGTGACAGGTTGAGGGTCGAAATAGAAGCTCTGAGGGCTGAGAAGGCCAAGATGGGCATGAAGGAAAAGTCGAAAGCATCAGTTGCTCATCGCTCTGATAACCCTCGAGAGCATGAGGCTTCAAAAACTCATGTGAGCTCTAAAAAGACACATGCCAGTTCTAAAAAGTCTCACCGGTCCAAGCCTGTGGAGAGTTCTGACTCAAGCTCAGAATCTTCGGACAGCTCTTCGGACAGTGAGGGAAATGAAAAATCCTTGTCCTCCAGTAGTGATGAGGGGCAAACCAGGAAAAAACAGAAGCAAGTTAAAAAGTATTCCAGAAAAAGAGATCACCATGGAAGAATGAAAAGGCACATTGGAAAAGGATCATCTCACAGCCGGAGGCATATAGACCGGATGCTGGTGGATCCTTTTGCCTTCCATGATGAGCCAGGTATCTTTGCAACACCTAATGAGGATACTGCGTTCAGTCGTGGGAGGAACTGGAGGCAATCGCCATTGTCTTCCAAAATACTGTCCGGAAACCTCCCCAAGAGGTTTGATAGCACCAAGATGGAGAAGTACGATGGCAGTACTGATCCAGATAATCATCTGGAGCAATTCAAGAACTTCATGATAAACTTTGATGATGATAAACTACTTTGCAAGGCATTCTCCCAGTCCTTTACGGGGAGTGCTCTGAAGTGGTACAACAGCCTTCCTCAGGGTTGTATCAGAGACTTTGATACTTTTTGGGTGGCCTTTCGAAGGTAATTTGTGGGAAGTAAGGAGCTCAAGGGTAATGGAGATACCATAATCCATTGTGCCCAAGAGCCAAATGAATCGTTGAAAGAATACATAAGTCGTTTTGTGAACACAAAGAACGGGCTGGCTGATTGCTTTGAACAAGTGGCAATAGCATCCCTGAGACAAGGTTTGAACCCGGGCAACCTGGCTGATTCAGTAACAAGGAGGAAAGCCATGACCTGGGGTGGATTGCTAAATCAAGTTGGGAAACAAATAAATGTTGATGAAACAAAGAAGACTAGGGTGCACAGACAGGTGAGATCCACCCCGGTGGCACCAACTCCAAATCAAAACCAGTCCGGAAACAAAGCTAGAGA
Source organism: Limnanthes douglasii subsp. nivea (assembly GCA_036936605.1). Taxonomy (NCBI): domain Eukaryota; kingdom Viridiplantae; phylum Streptophyta; class Magnoliopsida; order Brassicales; family Limnanthaceae; genus Limnanthes; species Limnanthes douglasii. Next base: position 235,950,503 of record JAUPFV010000001.1, on the reverse strand, counting down.
AACCGGACAGGGGCATGGAAGAGGAAAAGCTCAGTCTCAACCAGCTGCCCCTGCACAAAGCCAACAGTCTAGAAATAAAAGAGGGCCATGGGTCCAACCGGAGTGGTTTGCAGAACTCAAAGAAAGTGTGGCAACCATTTTTGATAAAACTAAAGATGAAGTACACTACCGGAGACCAGCAACCTTGCAGTCTCCCAGAGAACATCGAAACAGTTCTTTTTGTCAATATCACAATGATATTGGCCATACTACTGATGATTGCATAGCCTTGAAACAAGAGGTTCAAAACCTGATTGAAAGAGGGAAATTGGGTGCATACGTTAAAAGCAGAGGAGGCAACAGGCCAGACAACACTCACCGGGCTGCTCCGGTTAATGCTGCCCAGAAGGGGCTATGGTGATCATTGAAAGGTTTGATATGGAATCTGAATATTTGGATCCTGATCCAACAAGGAACAGAGTGGGTGCAATAGAGGAGCGTTCCAGGTCGGTCTCCGGAATCATTAAATTCTTCGAGTCCTTGACAATTTTCGGAGGGGACACTGTAACGGCTCCTACCACTTCATCAAGAAAAAGGCATGTTCATAATTTGGCTACCCAACTAGAAGGGGGCATGACCTCTTATCAATCGTCAAGTTTATTCCCATTCATTGTCTTTGATGGGGATGATTTGAGAGACATTGCTGGCCCTCATGAAGATGCTGTTGTCATAGGAGCATCGATAGGGGGCAATGAGATAAGGCGAATCCTGGTAGATACTGGGAGCTCTGCCAATATCCTTTTTCTAGATACTTACAAAAAAATGAAAAATCCAGCTGTGATTCAAAAGTCAGACAGATCGATCGTAGGCTTCACGGGCAGCTCAGCTGATGTAATCGGTGAGTTCGAAGAGGAAGTATTGTTGGGCAGAGGCCCTTTCAAGAAAACAGTCAGAATACTTTTCATTGTGGTGGATTGTCCCACTTGCTACAATGCTATTCTAGGGAGATCTTGGCTCTCTAGGATGCATGCAGTGGCTTCGACAGTCCATCAGTGTCTAAAATACGCTGTTCAGGGGCAGGTTGGGGTTGTCCGGAGCAGTCAAAAAGTTGCAAGGGAATGTTATGCCACTGCCTTGGCTCCACGAACGCTGGGGGCAGTCCGTATAAATGACCAATAGCAGTTTGAGGGCCTTTCTGGGGGTGAGGGTGAAATTGATGACCCCAGAGAGACCCCCGGAGTGTTGATCCCGGTTGAGGAGGTTGAGACACACTGCTTGGAAGAAGGGAAATTTGTCAAGATAGGGTCCAAAATGCCACAAGTGTTGAAAGAAGAGATGTTAAAATTCTTAAAAGACCATCAGCATGTCTTTGCTTGGTGCAATGCTGATGTTACTGGAGTTCCATCAGAGGTGATTTCCCATCACTTATCTGTCCGGAAAGACGTAGCACCAGTGGTGCAAAAGAGGAGAGCTTTCCCAAAAGAAAAGGCTGATGTCATTGTACAAGAGGTTGACAGACTCACAAAGATGGGGCACATTAAAGAATCTCAGTATCCTTTGTGGACTGCCAATCCAGTCTTGGTAAAAAAGAAAAACGGTAAATGGCGAATGTGCATTGACTTCACAGATCTCAATCGAGCTTGCCCAAAAGACTTGTATCCGGTTCCCCGGATAGATCAGCTGGTAGATTCTACTTCTGGGAATAAGCCACTCTCCTTCATGGATGCTTTCTCCGGGTACAATCAGATTCAGGTGGATCCAAGAGATCAAGAGCATACCACTTTTGTTACTGATAGAGGTTTACACTGCTACAAGGTGATGCCTTTTGGTTTGAAAAATGCTGGGGCTACTTATCAAAGGTTAGTCAATAAGGCATTTGCTGATCAAATTGGAAGAAATATGGAGGTTTACATTGATGATATGATGGTGAAAAGTATGGATGAGCAGCTGCACTTGTCCGACCTCCAGGAGACTTTTGCCAACCTGGCCAAGGTAAATTTAAAGTTAAATCCTGAAAAATGTGTGTTCGGAGTGCAGTCCGAGAAGTTCTTAGGGTATATTATAAGTGAGCATGGAATACAGCCCGACCCGGACCAACTCAATGCTTTATTTCAAATGGAGCCTCCTCGAAACATTAAAGAAGTACAACGGTTAACGGGGAGGTTAGCAGCCTTGAACAGATTCATCTCAAGGTCTTCGGACAGGTGTGCTCCTTTCTTTCAAACTTTGAAGGGTGCAAAGGGGTTTGAGTGGACGCCACAGTGTGATGAGGCATTCAAAGAGATTAAGAAGCATCTGTCCTCTCCCAAGACTTTGTTTAAACCAATCGAGGGGGAGACTCTCTTTGTGTATTTGGCTGTTTCAAGCTGTGCCATCAGTGCTGTGCTAGTAAGGGAGGTTGATGGGTATCCTCACCCAGTATACTACATCAGCAAAAGCCTGATTGATGCTGAACGCCGTTACTTGAAACTTGAAAAACTAGCATTGGCCTTGGTGATAGCTGCAAGAAAGATGAGGCCCTATTTTCAGGCTCATCCTATCGTTGTCCGGACATCATTCCCTTTAAAAAATGTCCTTCAAAAAGCAGAGATATCAAGCAGAATGACAAAGTGGTCAGTAGAGTTGGGGGACTTCGACATAGACTTTGCTCCTCGAACGGCAGTAAAAGCTCTAGCTGTGGCTGATTTTCTGGTCGAATTCCATTCTGATAGGGACTCAGAACAACCTGCTGATTCAAAAGACAAAAAAGTGTGGATTGTCCGAACAGATGGAGGATCCAGTGCCATAGGATCTGGGGCAGGAATATGCCTTACTTCCCCCTATGGGGACAACATGTTCCAAGCTATTTGTTTTGCTTTCAGAGCGTCCAATAACGAGTCCGAATACGAAGCAGCTATAGCTGGGTTGAAATTGGCTTATATCTGTGGAGCAAAAAGGGTCAAGCTGCTAAGTGACTCCCAATTGCTTGTCCACCATGCCTTGGGCCTATCAGAAGCTAGAAAGGAACAATTGATTAAATATTTACTTCTCTTGAAAAATGAGGCAACGAAGTTTAAAGCTGTTGTCTATGAGCATATTCCCCGGGCAGAGAATGAGCTAGCAGACTCGTTGGCAACAATAGCGTACACGGAGTCCTATCCATGGATCCATGTGCTTGAAAGTCCTTCTATTCAACTTGATGAAGGGGAAAAAGAAGAAGTCTTTGAAATACAAGTAAATAAGCCTCAGGATTGGAGTCTCCTCTTATACAATATCTGTCCGATGGCATCGTACCTTTGGATAAATCACAAGCCAGAACTTTAAAACACAAGGCTCGTGGTTTCATCATGATTAGAGAGGTCTTGTACAAGAAATCCTATAGCAGACCTCTCCTACGCTGTTTAGGAGATCATGAGTCACAGATGGTTCTCTCCGAATTGCATGATGGTGAGGGATCAGCCCATTGTGGATTTAGAGCATTAACAAGAAGAGTGCTTCTCTCTGGATATTATTGGCCATCAATAATGAAAGATGCAAAGGAGCTGGTAAGAAGGTGTGACCCATGCTAGAGGTACAGCAATGAAATTCATGTACCAGCCATTCCTTTGGAATCAATTTCTGAGCCTATCCCTTTTGCTCGATGGGGATTGGACTTAGTTGGGCCTCTCCCTATGGCGTCCGGAGGGCGTAAAACCATAATTGTAGCCATTGACTACTTTTCGAAGTGGATAGAAGCAGCCCCCTTAGCAGGAACAACATCAAAGGCTGTTATAAAATTCATTCTATCCAACATATGTTGCAGATTTGGTGTCCCCCAGAGAATAACAACAGACAATGGGCCACAGTTTGACAACAGAGAAATGGAAAGCTTTTGTGCCTCAAGGGGTATTCAACACTGCTTTTCTTCACCTTTCCACCCACAGGCCAATGGGCAAGTTGAGGTGGCTAATAGAACAATACTGTCTGGTTTAAAGAAGAATTTGGAAGGGGTTGCTGGGAAGTGGCCTAGTTATTTACAAGAAGTCTTGTGGGCCTACCGGACAACGCCTGGGGCTGCCACACAAGAATCACCTTTTGCCTTGGTCTATGGGATGGATGCAGTAGCTCCCATAGAAAAGACACTCCCCTCTTTTCGTGTTCATAACTTCTCCGGACAGTCTAATGAAATAGCAATCAGAAATCAGCTTGATTTGATTGAAGAAAGGCGAGTAAAAGCTCATCTTAGAATGGTACACTATCAGGGCTTGATGAGAAGCAGGTTTGCTTCTAAGGTTAAAAGAAGGGACTTTCAACCAGGAGATAAAGTGTTGAGGAAAGTTTTCTTGCATACCAAGGAAAAGCTCTTCGGAAAGCTGGCCCCAACTTGGGAGGGTCCGTATACGGTGGTTGAAAGAATCAAGCCTGGCACATACTGGTTAGAAGACAAAGATGGCAGGGTTTTAACTCACCCTTGGAATATTGAACACCTTCGAATGTACTTAGAATAAAACTTATGTAAATATTTACTTGTTTCAACATCCATGTAAATATTTGGGGGCATACCGCTACCTCTCTCCGGTGCCACGGAGAGTTTTAAATGAAACTTGGAGCTTTTTTGAATAATCTTCTAAGTTTTTGCAAAATTCTGTTGGTTGTCATACTATCCGGACTGAAAGGTCTAAGGGCTACTTAAATTCTAGCCAGAGAAACTAAACACTCTCACAACACGATAACTCGAAATTACTTAAACTCCAAGATATTTAAACAGACTATGGAATAAGAGAAAGGTTGTGCAAGATAAAACGTTCATTCAATAAACTTAAAGTTGCCTTGGCCTTCCAAGGACTTTTTAAACAAGTTTGAGCACAATACAAAAATCTGTCCGGTTAAAACGGACAGCATCACAAAAAAGGTGCCTTGGCCTTCCAAGGACTTTGGTTCGAACAAAAAGTAAACAAAATAAATTACCAACTAAGGTGGAGCCTTTGAAGATGGCTCACCCTCATCTGTTCCCTTGGTCTTGATATCGCTTTTTTCCTCAATGACCTTCTTGCCTTTGGGGTCAGCCTCTTCTTCACCCGGACTCTCTCCGGTTTCCTCCTCGTCACCAGATGAGGATATATCAGTGTACCCTTCATCGACCATGGTCCAATATGGGAGATCATCGTCATCCACGTAACGCCATAAGTCCCCAAGTCTCCTCTTCGGGAACTTCTCGTGAAATAGGAGGACCATGTCGGACTTCACCTTTTCAATCAATAATTCCTCACTCCGTATCATCTCCCTGGCATAAGCGTTGATTTTGGCCTTGATCATGGCCTCTTGATCCTTCACCAGAGCAGCTTTCTCGTCAACAGCCTGAGTCACTGCATTCTCTAAAGCAAGTTTGTCAGTAGTCAGATTGGTGACAAGCTTCTCTTTTGCTGCAGTCTCATCTTTTGAGGTTTTCAAGTCCTTCTCCAACTCGGACAGCTTAGCCCGGAGATCTTCTAGGGTTTTCTCTAAAGAGGCAACTTTTGTGTTGCTTTCATTTTGACTCTTCTTCAGCTGTTCGTTCGACTCCTTGAGCAAGTCGACCTTAGTAGTGGCAGTCCTGAGGTCTTCAGACAGTGACTCCTTCTCAGACTTAAGTTCTTTGATGGACTCTGCCTGGCTCCGGACCTGCCTTTCCAAGGTAAGTACTGGTTGCACGTTGCTGAGGAGGGAATGAGCTATAACATCCCTTTCGCTGGAAACCAAGAAAGTCCCGCCATTAAAGTTTACTGTGTTGGAACTGCTGGGAGGAACATATGGCCCTGCGAACTCATCTCTTGACAGACCAAGGAAGTAATCACCTAGAGGGCCCAGACCGGTGACGTCCACTTCATCCATATTAATCTCTCCCCTATCCACTTCATCAGTGTGAAATTCCATTGGAATCCCTTCATTAAGATTCCCTGGGATCTCTTCGGCTAAGGTTGGATCAGTTGGGAAAGTGGGCTCCGGATCTCGAAGAGAAAGCTCCTCTCCTTGGGAAATTTTCTTCTTTTTTACCTCCCTATCAGCACTGTCACTCGCTTGCTTACGAGTCCGTTTAGGAGCCCTTGAGGGTTTTGGGGACTTTGCTCTTTGTTTCTCGCTCTCCTGTTCTACCACTTGTAGAAGGTTGGCATCGACTTGAGCCTGAGCTGGCACCTCTGAACCTGTTGGGACCTCTTTCTCAGCATCCTCTACTGCTCTCCTGCTTTTCTTCTTCTTGCCCTTCATTTTACTTGGGGCTTTGGCCCGGGCAGGAAGGAAAAGGGTCCCATCTAGCTCATGAGACCTTCTCAGCACTATGTCATCATCAGGAGGGGTGGAGAACTCTTCCCATGTTAAATCCCTTCGACCTGTGGTGTTCCACAGGTGAGATCTCGCCAAGTTCCCCGAAGTAAAAGCCTTGTGAAACCGGTTCTCCCAGCTCTCTGCGGCCCATGCATTTATCTTGCCACAGGTGACCTGTCCGGCTTTCAGATAGTCTCCAAACTCTTTTGGCAGTTCTAACAAAACAAAAGAATAACTAGTTAGTGAAAGCTTAAAGAAGAGAAATTCGAACAGAAGCTTAAAGAAAAACTTACGATCGCTCCTCCATCTACTTCGAAGAAGGCTAGGATTCTCCCCGACCTTGATTTTATTGCCATTCTCCCATGAGCCACTTACAAACAAAAACTGGCTCCTCCACTTACTCTCCGACTCCAGGAGATCATCGACGGCTTTCAAGTCATTCCCCATATTAAAGTGATAGAAAGGGAATTGGTGGTGTTTGCACAAACTAGCAACAGCAGCGAACTCTTCCATTGGAAGAGGAATTCCGGACAACCTAGATGCCATAATGCATGACATCAAGGTGTACCATCCGTTAGGGCTCAGCTGTGATGGACATAGCTTGACTAGGTGGAAATAGCGCACTATCTCCGGATCCAGTGGGAACCTAAGTCCCCAGTTGAATAGCTCCGTAAAGAAGACTATCTCGTTTCTCTTGCAATCCATCGGGGTCTCCGGATCGATGGGAATTCGGATCTTTACGTTTTCAGGGATCCCCCACTTAGTGCGAAGCCGTCCCAAGTCTCTAGTATGAATAAACATGTATTTGGTTTTTAACAAAGACAAAAGGTACTTAAATTCTACCTTGTGAAAGCAGGGCCCAACTCTCCCTTCAAGGCTCTCCGGCAGATCCGGACGCCTCAGATACAAGTCCTCTTTGCCTTTCTTGGCAACAACTATAGCAGTTTCAGCTTGTCCGGAAGACTCGGACTCAAACCTGACCTCCTCAGTGGAGTCTTCCATCCTCTCCTCCATTACTTTTGGGGGAGCTTCTGCAGAAACAGCCCGGGGAGGGATGAAGCTTGGTACAGCTGATCCTCCGGACTGTTGGCTAGATGTATGTTTTTGAGTTCTCGCCTCAGTTTGAGTTTTTGAGGTCGAGGTGTCCTTGGGAGGTAGTGGACTGCTAGCCTCCGGACCAACCGGCCTTTCCCGGAGAGTCCTAACAGTTGCCCCGGACCTTGAATCGCTGGTATTTTTTGAAGAAAGTCCCTTAACCAATCTGCTTGGTCTTTTCATTATTAGTTTGTCTGGAGAATGGTCGGAGTCGGACCCCATAGCAATAAAAGTGGATTTCTTCCTGACACTTGTGACAACGACCCCCGGTTCGACAATGGGGATTGACTCTTGGACTGATGAGCCAGAAACTATAGGGAGAGTGTTGATTGAAAAAGTTTTCTAGGTTTCGTACCTTTCGAAGAAGACGAACCTCTATCAGATTCTTCGATTGAAGGGGCCACTTTCTCGACAGGCGACGCTGGAAGCCCTGCTGCAAGTCTTTTCTCTTTTTCAACCCTTTGAGCTTTCTCTAGTTCTGAAAGATTGAGCCAGCCACCCTTGATTAGAGCTGTTCTTGCTGTGAACATAAAACAACTAAGGAAAGTTTGAAGTTTTAGAAGGATGAAGTTTTGAGTGAAATGGCAAAGTAAAAGTGAAAATGAGACTGTGAAAGACAAATGGAATTTATAGTAAATGTAAAAAAGGTTTTGATTCCTAGGAGAATCCGAAAAGTTGGGCAATGATTAAAAACGGCGCTGACGTCATCAATAGCACTTAAAGAAGTAACTTGTTCGAGAAAGTGGTGCAACTTTCAAGGTGAAAAAACGGCTAAAAGTAACCAACCAGAGAGTGACACGTGTCCCACTACCTCTGACAAAGAACCGTTTGGAATTTGTAACGGTTGGACTGTCCGGGCCTATCTCAATTCTCTTCGAATTGGAAAACCACTTCTTCAATCGGACTGTTTTTCAGTTCTTTAACAAGGACACTTGTTCAAATACCTAAAAAAGGGGCTCCTGATGAGTCCGAATTCGAAGAGCTCCCCGGAAGGGTAGTCCAAAGTAAATCACCCCGTAAATTCGGACAGACTCCATGACTTCAGTTCGGACAACACTGATTGAGCCGAACAGATGATCTTGAACACTGCAAACATAAGGCAGTTCGAACTATGACTAAAGTACTAAAAAACCTAATCACTGTCTGACTAAGCTACCTGCACATCTGCTTAAAACTCTTGGGTCTTTAAACATGACCCGGGTCCATTAAACTTGACCCGAAAGCCCATAAGGGCCCAAATATCATACTATAAATACCCAACCACCAGCATTAACTATGGGTAAGAAAAATTAACTGCTGCCAGGCTGCTTAATTCTCTCTCCACCCTTGAAACACTTTGAAATACCCTTAAACATCACCACACCACCGTGAAACACCCTTACACCGCCCTAAAACTCCATTTGAAATTACTAGCCTACCCTTAGGCTACTTTTATCCACACCAATAGTTATTGAACAAGATTTTTGTGTCCGACGACATCATGTTATTCCACATCTTCAAAAATACATTAGAGACTTTTTTTTATCATTGATGATTGTTTTGGTTTATCTTAGGACGTTCGTATTAATGTATCATCAAGATAACAAATGGGTTGCTTTGGGAAACACTTGATCGACCACCTTAACCGACGCTAAGTCTTTATCAGTCAAAGTATTGGATAGTTGTTCGATGAAGTGAGTTACAGTCAACGATTGCAAGCATTCTAATACATACATGTAGTTATAAAGTTTATCCCCGGATATGAACGCAAATATAATGTAGAAAGTCTTAGCAGTAGAAGTGGCTACAACAACCTCATACAAAAACATTCATACTTTATTGTCTTCTAGGTATTATCCATTATTAGCACATTTGGAAACGTCCGCGTCAACTCTAAACTAGTCGATTGTGCGAACAAAAGTTCACTTATGATACCACTCAGGTGTGCCATCGGTTTATGCTATTCCAAGTAATTTAACTTTTTTCGTACACCTAATAAATATCGCATTCCGCAAGATCGTCTTTCTTGATCTTGCGTTGTTTAGTTGAGCATTATATATAGTGCGCAAGAAGGACAAATTCTTAGGATTCATTATATTTCACTACGCCCAAAAAAAACCCGAGGATTGAATCCCATATTGGTTGAACTAATTACAAATTCTAACTTTTTTTTTATAATTGTCCCAAATAAGAATGACCATCATTGTATTTTGTGTTGTCATGATTATGAACCCCCCGCGGACAATCTTTAAGGACCATTTTTTATCTCTTACCATTTCTCATATAAGTGTAAAATGGCATAGTCATTTTTGGATTTCGGTAGTTTTTTTCTTAAGATCCTTCGGTTCTATCGATTTCATGTACATGCTGGATCTCCCGCATTCGAATAATAGCCTACAAGTTTTTTCTGTTTTTTGCATTATCGTGATATCGTACTACAACTACTAGCTCGTTGTTTATTGCGATATTTCTAACCCAGTCAACCAACTGTTGTTGCGTATAGTTGGTTTTAATGCTAAACCCATCACTATCGAATCCTTAATATTACAATCACATCCCGCTAAACCTGCATTCTTAACATCTGAATGCTCTCCCACTAAACCGATATCCTTAACACCGAAATCTACTCCCTCAAATCCGGTATCCTTAACACCAAAATTTACTCCAGCAAATCCAGTATCCTTAACACCAAAATTCACTCCGGAAATATGAGATCCTTGATATCATACAATCACAAATTATTAAAAATCAAATCCGTAAAATAGGAACAAAATTTTGGGGACTCACACACTGTCAGCATGGAATTCCCCGTTGTCGGTGTAAAAACTAGAACCCGACAACACAATATAACCCCAATAATGTATAAATCGCGTATTGCCGGTGTAACTCAGTAGTAATGAAAATAAAATACATTTCATATTCTAGGAGTACACCGATGGTACAAACTAGGGAAGAACACCGGCAGTACGGACTAGCCACATCGCTGGAGTATTTACAGCACACCGATGGCCTCCAATACGAACATCAGTGTTGTAAGCATACATTTAATAAGTTTAGTCCGTATATTAATTTCGATCTTCACATATGATGCACACCAACCACACCATCAATCGTAACTTACACCGTGTTGAGTAAGACAAATTCAACTTTCTAATATAATTATAGTCCTCGCCAACGTGACGAAGGTACAGCACGACGAAGTACACCGCGAACGACTAAAAAATATCCAATTTCTAACATAATCGAAATATCGACCAACATTGAAAAACATATCGCGGAGAAATTGCTCATCACTACCGATATCCTACACGATACAAGTTTCCAAATTGAAAAACTGGATATATTTATATGTAACTAATTTTACTTCTAACAAAAATAATATCTTCACTAAATTTCAACTTTGTCCATAAGTTTATTACTTTCTATTTTTAGGTTTACTTTAAAAATATTTGAAAGGTTGTAAAATAAATTTTTATTAATGTATAAATAAAAAATGTAATAGTTAATATTGTGTTAAAATGAATTTCAAGTTAAGTACACATAATTTGAAAATAAGTTAAACTTTTGTGTTTTGGTAAAAAAATTCAAAAAATAAGAAACAAAAGCTTCTTTTTCTTTGAAACAACTTATAAAATAAGAGGACAATTATTTAACAAAACCCCGTTTTTTATCTACATAGATGAATTATTTCCAAAAAGTTTTAAAATGATACGAAAAGTTTTCAAAATTGTTTGGTATGGGAAAACTTTAACATTTCTGGTAAGCTTATCCAATATTAAATTCGAAACATTACCTTTTAGAATATAGTTGGAAAATGTGTACGATTGAAGTGACGCAAATGTGCAATACACTAACTTAAAACCACCAACGGCATCAGCAACTACACGTGTCCTCTCTTGAATTGCCACGCAGATCACCTCATCACGCTCACACACCACACTCGCGTACTTCATCGTCCAAAAAAACACACACCCAAACTCGCTCTTCTCCGACTCGGTTCTCTTTTCCTCTGAGTTCGTTGACTACTCAACTCGATTCTTCGAATCTGATTCCAACCCTCCCCTCTCTATGCGTGTTTCACTATACATAACCACCAACTTCCTCCGAATGGATCTCAATCATCAATCATCGTAACAACTGTAGAATCAAAACTTTTTTTTACTAGTTGACTTCTTTTTGCTAAGAAATCGAATGGAGATTTCTCGTTTGATTCTTGTTTTTCTCTCGATTTCTTGTATCGTCTATGTTCTCGAAGCAAGTGAGGGTGACTCGGATCCGCTCTACAAGTAAATCGTTTTACAGCTTTCGATTTCGATGTTAATTGGTGCTTCTTGCTTGAGCTTGCTAAGGGAATATATGTTTGAATATTAGGTTATGTATCTTAGTATTGAGATGCTGCTTATGAATTTTCTGTCTGGGGGTAGAGTTTATAACAAAGTTAGGATAGAAATTGTTTATAAGAACTGTACTTGAATATGAATTACACGACAAATAATGTCGTGTAGAGAAATCGGATCCATTGCATTGATAGATGTTGAAATATTGACAGGCTTTATGTTTTAAAGTGGAGTATCAAGTAGCTTTACCTAAAAAGATGTTGTAATATTGCCAGTCCCATGTTTTGTGCTGGAATTAAGTAGGCTTTACCTAGAAATTGGAGATGATACGTTTGTAGGGAATTAGTCTTTGAGTTGAGCAACCTTATTGATTCTATTTTTCTGAAAGGAATTTCAAGGTCAAGATTGAGTTGTTGTAAGATCTGTGTTTATTAGTATTCCTTCTAGTAAGCATCGATCCTTCGATTATGGAGTTCTGTTGTTAATCCTGTTTAAGCAGCCTGAAACTAAGACCTTGGAATGTGAATTGTGCCTCTAGATTACCCTATGTTTTCCACGATTCGAGTGCACACATACAAAATTAAACATTTAACGGCAGTTCATTTTGGTAAAGTCTATAGTTTGGATCTTAACACTATGTCTAACCATTAATTCCAGGGATTGTGTTGATCAGTGTCAGAAAACTGGATGTGTCGGGGAGAAATGCTTCCCACAGTGTAAATTCTCTTCTGATGGGAAACCCGTTGAGGGGCCATGGTATATGCAAGAGCCACTCTATCTCCAGTGGAAACAATGGGATTGCCAAAGTGATTGTCGGTACCTCTGCATGCTTTCTAGGGAAGAAGAAAGAAAGAAACTTGGTGACAAGCCCGTCAAATATCATGGCAAATGGCCATTCCAACGTGTACAAGGGATCCAGGTCTAAAATATAGAATTTTGCTCTTATTAAGTATTAAAATGTTAATTTTTTTTTTAATATTCTCGAATCCTATCTCACATCGTTATCTTCAAATTTCCAGGAACCTGTAACTGTGGCTCTGGCTGCACTCAACCTCGCTATACAGTTCCATGGCTGGGTATCCTTTTTTATTCTTGTTTACTACAAGTTACCTTTGAGACCTGATAAGAAGACATACTATGAATACACTGGCTTTTTACACATTTATGGGATTGTAGCAATGAATTCATTGTTCTGGAGTGGTGCCTTCCACAGTAGGTAAGCAGTGTTCTGATGCTCTCTAAAGCTTTAAAAATGCTCCTTGGATAAGTCATGTTTTTGCCAGTACATTGAAGCGTTGTTTCCTTTCTTGTTGCATTCTCTGACTTGGTATTATTTGTAGGGATGTTGCACTGACTGAGAAGCTGGATTTTTCATCTGCTGCAGCATTACTTGGGTTTACCCTTCTTCTAGCTATTGTCCGAGCATTCAATATAAGAGATGAGGCAGGCAGGGTCATGGTTGCTGCTCCTTTGATAGCATTTATAACAACCCATATTATGTATCTCAACTTCTATCAGCTCGATTATGGTAATATATGGGAGCGATCCTTTTAAGCTTCTTTCATTCATTTTATATTATATTTTCTGACCCTCTTTCTATTGGGCTCTAAGTGTGGGAAAGGGATAGAAAAGCTAGTAGGGTATTTTATTATCATTAAGATCAGGAAAACTCGGGCAACAAATAAAAAATTAAGCGAAATTTGAAGGAAAACACTATAGCAGCAATTTTCCTCTATGATTTCAGGGAAAACATCTCTAGATTTCATTGTTTCCTCTAAAGTGTCCCACTTTTTCTCAATATTTTATAGATCCAAACAGAACCCAAGTGTAGAAAACAGAAATATAAAAAGTTAGGAGTTTTCTTTTGCTTTTAAGTAGGCATTAATGCTCAATAGTTTATTAAGGCTTATGGTTGTCACCTTGCTGCTAAATTCGGCATTGATTGGACCAACTCATGAGTCATGAGTATGCTCAAGCTCTATAGGAGTGTTTACTTTCCATTTATGTTAATGTTCGAGATTTAGGAAAATGAAAAGATCAATTGTAGTGACAAATTTTGTTTCATGTTAATAACATATCAAAGAAAAATCCTATTCCTAGTGCCTAGAGAATAAATTGAAAAGTTTTGTTCACAAATAATGGTCGATTATCAAATTTTTATTTTCCCCGTCTTACATTACAACTCTATATTTTTCAAGATCAGAAGACAGCTTTATATAAATAGAAGGCTCGGAAATCTTTTGAAACAATTGGAATTGATCTTGCAGGTCTGAACCTGAAAGTTTGTGTAACCTTGGGCACAGCTCAACTCGTAATATTGGCAGTTTGGTCTTGTATAACACCCCACCCATCCCGTTGGAAGCTCTGGGGTGTTATTGCGGGAGGATTTTTTGCTCTGCTTTTAGAAGTTTGTGACTTCCCACCCTACCGCGGTTTTGTGGATTCTCATGCGCTTTTGCGTGCGGTTAGCGTTCCTCTTGCATATCTCTGGTGGAGCTTTGTGAAAGACGATGCAGAATTCAGGACGTCAACTCTCCTCAAGAAATTTAGTTGACATTGGATCGCCAAACGGATGATATGAAGTAAACATCGATGCATCTCTTTTTTCCTTTTTTGCATTTACTATGAGCTGATCCATGACAGTTATATTAATTGGTCTCTCGGTAGGGTAATACCAATCACCTTGGTACATGCAAATATGTTTTTTTTCACTTTCCCTAAACTTTCAACCCCCACCCTTTTTGTTTTGCTCGGTTCCATTCGCTGGCTAAAGCAAATGGCGCTTGTATATTTTTTGTGCTATGTTTTGTTAGTTAGCAGGTGTGATCAATGTAATGTTTGTTTGTCCAGTTTATGATACGCTCCTGTATCATTTTTATCTGGATATGTACTATTTAAGTGTATTCAAGCTCTTTTTACTGTCGTTGTATTGAATATATTGAACAGTTTTTTGGATTAAATTTGCTGCAACTTTTACATGCTCTTGAGTATTGATTGACTTATCTTATAGCAATGGCAAAATAGGGTATAATCAGATTTATTAATAGGTATAATATAAATCTTATTCCAATCAGGATAGATTAAAATAACAATATATAAAAATAATTTTAGTTGCGAACCGGTTGGTGTGCATTGTATTTTTTTTCCGGATGGAATCCACAGCCGTTATTTAGAGTGCAATGACTGTGCATATGGTAAACCCTCAGTCTGACGCAATAGCCTGCAAACCAACACCAGAAGGTGACAGATTCAGCCGAAAAAGCGTATGCAAAGATTCGAACTTATGACTTTTGATACAAACATGTCTTACTCAACCAACTCGGCTACCCATTAGAGCTTTAGAGGCGGGTGTCGATAGTATTGACACAATTAGCACACGTTTAATTTTAAAAAATAGTGGCTAATTAGTTTTAAACACAGAGAAAAGTTATTTTTTCCATCATATTTATTATTTTTCAACTTATAATTATGGGTTTTTTTTTAATATGGTCTATTTTTCTACCTTTTTGTAACTTATGTTTTGAAAGGGTTTTAGTTAGGAAATAGTTTTTCGTTTTTTTTGTCCATCGATTTTAAAATAATCGATGAGAGTCATGTGACTATTCCATTTTCTTTTATTTAGTCTTTCGACTTTCAAATTAACGGTGAAAGTTTTTGGTCTTTACAAAATCTATAAATTTAGTCCATGGTAATGATTTTTTTTTTTCTACATTCAGAGACTAAACTTATAGATTTTGCAAAGTCTAGGGACCCTCACCGGTGATTTTAAAGTCAAGGTACTAAATGAAAGAAAACCGGATAGTCGAAGGACCTTCACCGGTGATTTAAAATTCGAAGGTCTAAATGAAAAAAAGATAGTCGAAGACTATTTCCTGATTTAACCATTTTTATGACACTGTATTATTTATCTTTATTTTGAAAAACACATAATTTCTTCATTTAAAGCACAATATATCTTCTAACAACTCTAAAATATATTCGAACATTTTTAAGTAATCAAATAGATATGGTATTTTTTTTTAAATTTTCTAACATAAAATAGACATAATATAGTGATTTATGTAATGCGATCACAAAAATGGTTGAGTTTCATAGACAATTGCATCGTCTTAAGACTCTGTTATGTAGTTCGCAATAAAAATCACTACAAAATTGGACAAGAGTATGTTTTCAACAACTATTTTTTATCTTTAATTTCATTATCTAAGTTAAAATTAAGGATTACATCGATTAAAACTGTGGTTTGCACCAAAAATTATAAAGATACCATCATAAATATTAAAATGATACAATATTCGTAGAACCAACAAATGTTAAAAGGGTACCGTCTTCGAAGAAGGAACAGATTTTTGCTAAACAATGTGGTGGATGCTCTTTGATATATTACATGTATTATACTCACGATCTTCAACACAAACATCAATTATCTTGTAATTTTTATCGCCTGCTTTGTGAAACAATTATTATGATGATCTAATTATTTTAGTACTTGTCAGACTATAACTAATTTCACTCTACCAATTGGTCGGATGAAAATAGAAAATTTTCTCTCCAAGAAATGAAATAAAAAAAAAGCTATTCTACTATCTTCATCTTCATCGTCTTTGATCATTCACTCAATATTTGATAATTGATTATGGAGGAAAGAAAGATTATGGAGGAAAGAAAGTGTTATCCACCATGTTGTCGATCTGCTGATCATGATCAGTGGCGAATCTAGAAATCAAAATTAGGGGGGGGCTAAACTATATAATAGTATACATATTTTCTGAACCTTTTTTTCCAGTAGTTTCGCCAAACCTAGTTTTATCGTTAGTTTCGAATGGGTTGTCTAACTTTAAAAACACATGCGTTTTCTAACTCTAAAGACATTAATTTCTTACCACCAATACAACCGCAAACAATTCTAAAATCGTTAGATCTTACATATTCTTCCAATCTTTTTGTAAAAAAGAATAGCACAATATCATAAACATTTTGTACGGTGCTGATAATCTCGTCACTAAAAAATTACATGAAACTATATAATGTAATATTTAGTGAATGGTTAAATGATAATTATTTCAATTTAATACAATTAATTATAATAATAAATAACACATAGCTTGTAATTTGTATTAATTTTAATTTCTTTTAAACCTAATAACATTAGAAATTAAACCTAATAACATTAGAAAGACATTTTTGTATGCCGAATTTTACGTATAAATGTTAAGAGGGGCAGGACCCTAGGGGGGCTCCAGCCCTTGCACGCCCTAGAGTGGACCCGCCACTAATCATGATACTCAATTTCCTTTTCTCCACCAGCATCAATATGATCTTCCAAAGATCAGAAATAATCCAACATTCGAATCTGTTACAACCAAGGAATCAAATTCATTTATAAAAAAATATGAACCTCTTACTAAACCAGTTAAGTCCTATGCTGATCTATGTAAGCCAAAATCTTTTAATATCTGTCATAAGAATGTAACAATTTCCCCCTAAGAATCATGTTAGGTTCAATTTCTGCAGAATATGAGTCGAGATGGATGTTTCCAAGCTTATGGCCAAGAAAATGTAGATATCTTTTGGTGAAGAGGGATTTTGGAAAGATTTAGTGTATGATACTTACCCAGATTATTGCAATTTTTGCTATCATCTGGGCACTCTGAAAAGATATGCAAGAAAATCAACCTCTCCAAGCCTATTGAATAGTTGATAGTCTTTGAATCCAAGTCTATTGAGCCTTTGATTAACCCTGATTCATTGAATATTCATGTTCAAAAAATAAAGTCTGTTGTTATCAACAATGAAAAAGATAACTTAAAGAAACATTCAAATGAATTGAAGATTAAAGGAAGTGGTGCTATCCATCACGCGTTTCCTAATACTATGATATCAACCACTATTAATCAGATTTAATTAATTTTGGGTGTTGAAAACTCTAAAATAATTGAAGTCATTCACATGATCGATCTGGGTTCTCTGAATCGCATAAGTACCAGCCTTATAAATTTAAATATTGAAGCTTCATCTCCAACTAAAGAAACTATTGGTAGTTTGCCATCCTCACCTGGGAACTGAACAATTGTTAACAACAAAGAACTCAAGAAGAAAGAACACAAAAAAGATAAGAAGTTGAAAGTTATGAATACAAAATGTCTGATTACTTCAAAGCTAGTGCAACACAAAGGTGTTGCCAAATCTACTAAATCATCTAAATAACCATTTCAATATTAAATTGGAATGTTCGTGGTCTTGGTAACAAAGATATTTTGGAAAAGCTTAAATCTATAAAAAGATTTGAGAAACCCAATTTTATGGCTCTTTAAGAGCCTATGATAAGTAGTTCTAATTTGGAGTCTATCTCTAAGAAAATGGGGTTTCAAGGACACACTAATAACATCAGCAAAAAGGTGTGGGTTATGTGGAAGAGTGAATATATTATTGAAGTCATCTATAATGAGGAACAATTTATTCACTTAAACATAAAACATAAATGGCTAAACAAAGTTTTCAGGGTGACTATGATCTCTGCTAAATGCACTAGGAGTTTGAGAAGCTTAGTGTAGGACAAATTAAGGTCTATTGAGGATGGTTACGTGAAATGGATTATATTGGGGGATTTTAACACAATTGCTAATCCCGATAAACAACTACATTGTACTACAAACTGCCTCGCCAGTATGGATGACTTTAACAATTCTATGCTTAATTGTAATTTAACTGATGTTGGATTTTCAGGTAATAAATTTATATGGACAAATGGTAGGCAATGGAGAATACTAGACAGGGTACTCTACAAAAATATATGGTTGAATTATTTTGAGACTATAATAATCACTCATCTTGCCAAGACCTGTTCTGATCACTCTCATATCATTGTTTCAATATCTTCCAACATTACAAAAATCAAGTCCTCGTTCAAGTTCTTGAATATGTGGGTATTACACAATGACTTTTACAAGTTTTTTTTTAATCAAGCTAGGCTATTGAACGGCAACTCCTATTCAAAATTTTTGGTTCAAGATAAAAAGATTAAAAGCATATCTAAAAGGGTGGAATAATAGGGTATTTCGGGAATATTTTTGACTCTATCAAGAAGATTGAAGAAGAGATCAGTTGTAAATAATCTAACTATCAAAATTCTAAATCTATCAAAGATAAAATCCTTCTTGATGCAGCAAAAGAAACTCACCTAAACTTATTAGCCAGAGAGGAGTAATACTTGTAACAGAAAACATATTCAACATGGATTAAGGATTGTGAAAAAAATATTGCATTTTTTCGTAACTTTGTGAGGAAAAAGAATAGAAGAACAAACATCACCAGAATATGGAATGGGACTGAATGACTTGAAGACCCTAACTCTATTGGAGATTATGTAGTGGAATTTTTTAAAACTTTACTTCCTGACCTCCCCAATCCATAAAATTCAAATAATTTTCTTGATTTTATCTCTAGTTCTGTCAAAGATGATGAAAATGAAATGTTGATGGCTCTACCTACAGAATCTGAAATATATTCTAATGTTAATGGTTTAAACCCTAATTCTGCTGCTAGCCCAAATGGTTTTAATGGGAAGTTCTACAAAGTTTGTTGGCCTATTATTAAAGGGGATCTTTGTGATGCTATTTATGAGATTTTCAGTGATATTAATATTCCTAAAGGTATATATGCTATTGTTCAATGTATCATTCCTGAGAATCCCTCTCCTAAAACTTCGAAGGAATTCAGGTCTATAAGTCTTACTACTCTATTCAACAAAATTGTTTCAAAGGTGATTAATAGTAGGATTGTTGTCCTATTACCTAATTTAATCTCTGTTGAGCAGGGGGTATTTGTAAAAGGCAGATGCATTCATGAATATCATGATTTCCCAATAATTTTCTTATGATCTTAACATCAAGACTAAGGAAATTAATGTTTAATTAAAGGTTGATATGGACAAATTCTTTGACATGCTTGACCATACATTTCTACTAAGTGTTCTTGCAGCTTTTGGGTTTTGTTTTGGGTTTATAAAGCTTATAGATAGGATTATTGATAACAATTATTTATCTATTGTGATCGATGGTTAAGTTAAAGTCTTCTTCAATTCTAACAAAGGTTTAAGACAGGATGACCCTCCTATCACCCAGTTTGTGTATATTGGATGAAAAGTATCTATTAAGGGGTTTGAAAAAGCTTTCTTTGGACCATATATCTACTAGATACAAATGCGGAGGTAACTTGAGCATACCTTGTTTGGGATTTGCAGATGATCTTCTCATATTTTGTAATTGATCTTCTCCATCTCTCCCCAAGATCCTTCATTTATTACAACACTATGAAGATAAGTCTGGCCAGCTAATAGACAAAAGCAAATCCAAGATAATTGCTTCAAATAGGTTTTTACCTCACATAACTCATGATCTGGAACACACTCTGGGCTTCAAACACCGCACTTTACCTTTCAGGTACATCGGACAACAATTAGAAACAAAAACAAGGTTAACAATTATGAAGATCTAGTGATTAAAATCAGGATTAAGATAGCTGAATGGGATAAAACTGTCCTCTCTTTTGGGGGAAGACTCACTCTAATACAGTCAATTATGTCAGCATATCCCATCTTTACTATACAAGTCTCAAATATCCCTAAGTTTGTGGTTCAAAGAATTGAGATCCTTTATAACAAATTGTTGTGGGGTTCCAAGGAGAAGAAGTCTACTGTCAATTGGATCCAATGGTCTAGGGTCTGTAAGCCCTTTGAAGAAGGTGGGTTAAATATGAGAAAGATTTAAGATTTGGAAGAAGTATTCTCCTACAAACTATGGCTAAAGTTTAGAAGTCAACACTTTTTATGGGCCAAGTTGATCTATGCTATCTACTGTAGTAGTTCTCATCATTTAACTACCCATAAGACTTCTAAATGCTCTAAAACTTGGCTCAGAATTTATAGGGTTAGAGATAGTAAAGAGAAGTTCATCATGTGGCATTATAAAGCTGGAAATAGGGCTGTCAACGGTTATTCGGAATCGAGAATCAGACCGGAAATGAACCGATAAGGACCGGACCAAACCTTAACGGTTCGGTTCGCGGTTCCATTCTAAAAACCGAGAATCGATAAAGAACTGATAAAGAAACGAAACAAAAAATCGGTTAGGAACCGAACCGATAGAACCGATAAACCGATAACTTCGATATGGAATCGAACCGATAAAACCGGTAAACCGATAGAACCGATACGGGATCGAACCGATAGAACCAATAAACCGGTAGAACTGATAGGGAATCAGACCAATAAAACCGTTAGAATCGATTATTTATTATTATTATTATTTATTCTTTTATAAGTTATATTACCAAAATTAACAGTTAATTACCAATTTTCAACAAAATCAAAGATTAATTTATAAATTTTATTTTTATATTATTTAAATATAAATAAATAAAAATCAAATTTTAATTGGATTTAATTTTTTCTTAGGTGGACCGAAACCGGACCGAAACCGGACTGAAACCGGACCGAAACCGGACCGATGACGAACCGAACCGATACCGGACCGAACCGAAACCGGACCGAACCGAACTCGGACCGAACCGGAACCGGAACCGGACCGAATCAGACCGAATCGAACCAGACCGGACCAAACCGAAAGCTTAGCGGTCCGGTTCTAAAAATTAGAACCGAAAACTTAGCGGTCCGGTCCAAACCGATAAGCTTAGCGGTCCGGTCCGGTTCCGTCAAAACCCGGACCGAACCGGACCGATAACAGCCCTAGCTGGAAACATGGACTTTTTTGCTTGACAAATGGTGTACTTCACAACCATTTGTCACTTTAACAGAAGAGGAAGATATGTATGGTTTTGAAAGGTGTGAAGTTAAGGAATTTTGAGAAAATAACACTTGAAATTTAACTAAGCTTGAGAATATTGTGTATTCTTCTAAAATTTAAGACATTCTCAAAGTCTTTCTCTCAGATAATTTTGAAGACCCTCCGGTCTTGATGGTATCTACAATAGAAAGACTACCTAGAATGCAATAAGAAGAAAAGGGAATAACTACAACCTTTTCAAAAAAAACTTGGAATTCAGCCACACCTCGCAAATGCTCATTTATCTATAGACGATGTTACATAATTGGCTGCATGTACATTATGTCCTGCAAAATAAAAAAACGCAATTAGCCTCGAGATGCCAACATTGTGACAATACAGAAAAATAAAATATGTTTTTGTTAATCGTAAAAAATATTGGGAGGTGTGGTCATATTTTGCTATCTTTTAAAATATTTATATCACAAGAAACATGACCTTTACTCATCTAGTAAGGTCATGGTATTGGTCATCTAATAAAGAAGTTCATTTATGATCTATTTTATCTCATATTATTGCCCGGGCTATTTGGTATGCTAAGAACAAAAAAAAGAATGATAACAAAAATTCAACACTTAGGAGATGATTAGCTATATTACTCACACACTGACTAGAATGGACATGGCTAACTTACTCAAAATAAAATACTGGGGCATTGATAGTAAAATTGGCCTTACTATTGGATGCATTAATCATCTTAGTAAACACAGGATACCTTCATCTTTAGCATGGGTGAACCCTAAACTTGGAAGATTTAAATCAAATTCTGACGGTGTCTGCAACCAGTCAGGCGAGTCTAGTGGTGGTGGAGTGGTCAGGGACAGTGAAGGTTGGTGTGGATTATTTTCGAGTAAGGGTAATTTGGTCAGATGTTTTGTGGTGTTTTAGAGGTATTAAATGTTTGCGTGTTTTGTAGTGAGAGATTTAAGCTGTCTGGTTGTATTAAATGTTCATTACCCTCATTAATGAAAGTGGTTGGGTATTTATACCCTTGATTCTGGGCCATATGGGCTTTCGGTTCAATCTTATGAAACTGGGTCGAATTCAAAAACCCATTAGTTTATTAAGCAGATTAGCAATTAGCTTAGTAAAAAGGTGATTAGTTTTTAGTACTTTTGTGCAGTTCGGATGGTTCGGTGGGTGGCTTTTGTCCGAATTGCCCCTGTCCGGTTTCTACAGTGAGTGGCAAATATTTCCGGACTCATCAGTAGCCCATTTTTTAGGTTTTTTCGAAGGCCTTTGGTAAGACCTAAAAAATCTTTCTTAGGCACTAGTAACATTCTCCGGACTGAAAACTTCTTAGAAGTTTCAAAAGTTTTGTTGTAGATCGTGGGACACGTGTCATCTTCTGATTTGCCTCACCAGTCGTTTTTCTCCTAGAACGGCGCTCCCACTAATCCCAAAAAGCAACCTCTTCATTTAATACCCATGACGTCAGCGCCGCCTTCAATCATTACTTTTGTCTTTTCGTATTCTCCTAGGTTTTTGGCGTCTCTTTTTGTCTCATTAGTATAAATTACTTCATTTTCACTGTTTTACCATCTTCATTAATCTCTCATTCCTTCATCTCAAAGTTTTCACCTCTCTTATCAAAATACTTTTGGTGTAAGCTTATGTTCACGACAAGAAACGCACTAGTAAAAGGCGGGTGGCTTAACCTTTCGGAGTTAGAAAAAACACAAAGAGTTGAGCGAGAAAGGTGCATTGCTGCGGGTCTTCCAATTTCTCCAAACGACAAGCCTGAAACACCATCTTCAGAGGCTAATCGAGGTTCATCTTCTGCTAGAAGTTCCAAACCCAATAGGTTATTTCAACCAAGTCTTTCACCCATCGTATCAGGCTCCTCGGTTCAGGAGTCACAACCCACTGTTGAACGGGAAAAATCCGTTTCAAGCACAAGGAGACCCTCTCCATTTATAGCCATGGGGTCAGATGTTAAAAAATCCCCGGAAAAAGTTACACTTCACAGAACAGGTCGCTTAGTGAAGGGCGAAGCTGTTGTTTCACAGTTTAAGTCCCCGAAATTAGGGCCCCCTAAGTCCGGGGCCAAGGACAAAGCTACAGGTTCAGGGGTATCTATCAGAGTCCCAAAGGATAAATCCTCCGGTCTGGAGGCCACTGGAACAAGCCTTCGAAATGAGCCCTACGGACCTGAGCCCCAGCCGGACACCAGACCATAAAGAGAAAGTGATGCTCAACCATCCGGATAGCTTACTGAGCCATCCACTAGCACTCCTCCACCAACTACAACTGACAAAAATTCCATGGTGATGGAAGAGGTGATGAAGGACAGCATAGAAGATGCCCCATTTGGGACCGATGTCTCCGGTCAAACAATGGAAACTACCACTGATAAAAAAAGCAAGGGCAAAGAGAAGCTGTGTTTGAAACATCCGGACTTGCCGGAGTCCCTGGAAGGCAGAGTGGAACCTTGCTTCCACAAGGTGAGCGTGAAGTATCTGCTAGCCATGCAGAACATCAACTATGCCTTCATTCATACTGCTGAATTAGGCCGGATCCGGACGAAGTGGGGGATCCCTGAATCTGTCAAAGTGAGGATACCGGTCACTCTGGAGACCCCAATGGACTGCAAGCTGAGCGAGATCGTTATCTATACGGAGCTGTTCAACTGGGGGCTCAGATTCCCCTTGGACCCAGAGATCGTCGGATACTTTCATCTGATAAAGCTCTGCCCAAGCCAACTGAGTCCCAATGCTTGGTACACCCTCATGACCTGCATCATGGCCTTTAGGCTCTCCGGTATACCGAGCCGTTTGCTGCTGTGGCTAGCCTCTGCAAGAACCACATCATCCCCTTCTACCACTACAATATGGGAGATAAGTTTAAGGTGGTGGATGATTTGCTTGAATCAGAGAAGAATTGTAATACCCAATTCTTGTTCATTAGTGGAGCTTGGGAAAATGGGAGGAAGATTAAAGCTGGTGTCAACCCAAGCATGCTCACCAGCAGATGGAAAAGCACATGTAAAAATTTCATCACGCTTGTTTTTCTTTCCTTATAAAAAATCTATTACTTAATTGCTCTTCTTTTTCTCTGGGTAGTGCTGCCGAAGGAGTTCTCCGACTACTTGGAGGAGGGGCAGACAACTTGTGCCAAGCTGAATGCCTGGACTGCTGACAAATGGGGAAATCGCTTCCATAATTGCTTTACTGCCGACAACTTAGTGAGGTCCCACCTCTGGAACACAACCGGCCGGAGATACCTGACTTGGGAAGAATTGACCACACCACCTCCTCCGGGTGTCATCCTGCAGAGGACAGAGGAGAAGAATGGGAAGCTGGCCTTGCCTGCCAGAGCTAAAGCCCCAGTAACATGAAGGGCAAGAAAGGCAAGAAGAAGCAAGATGGAACTGAGGTCGCTCAAGGTGGTGTTGAGGAGATCGTCCCAACAAATCAGGAAGGACAAGACCAAGGGGGAATCGATGTTGCTCTACTTCAAGTGGTTGAAGATGAGAGTACCAAAGAGGCAGGTGGACCTCCAAACCCCTCAAAGTCTCCCAAGAAGGATCGAAAACGGGGAGCAAATGGTGGAGATAGGGAAGCCAAGAAGAAGAAAATCTCCAAGGGGGATGAAGTAGCTCTCCGGCCTCTGGAGTCTCTTCCTCCAGTCGACCTAACAGACCCCACTTTGGCAGAGCAAATCCCAAGTGATTTACACACCGGAGAGGGTACCGGAGGGGATATCAACATTGATGGAGTAGATATCAGTGGCCTTCAAGGGATTGGCCTTTACTTTGGAGACGTCGAGAAAGACGACTTTGCTGGCCCTTACCTCCCTCCAAGCTCCTTGAATATGGTTACTTTCAATGGTAAGTCTTTTCTGTTTCAGAGGAGAATGACATGGTGACTCACTCCTTGCTGAGCAACATTCAACCGGTGCTCAACCTGGAGAGACAAGTGCGAAGTCAATCTACCCTTATCAACACTCTCAACGCAGACAAAGAGACTTTATCTAACAACCTCCTTAACACCAATCAGAGTGTTGAGGCATTAAGGAGAGAGATCGAGGAGTTGAAGAAGGGGAAATAGGACTTGGACACCAAGCTGGCCACTTCGGAGGGGGTTAACAAAGAACTCCAATCTAAGTGTTGTGGCTTGAAGAAGGATCTCTCCACTTCGAAGGAGGAGGTGAAGGCCAAGGACAATGTTATCCAAACCCTAACCAGTGATAAAATTTCACTCGAAGATGCTGTGTCTAGAGTCAACCACGAAAAAATGATTTGATAAAGAAGCATGAGAAGACAATCTAGGCCTAGATCGATGCATACACCAACAAGGTGATAGATTCCCAAGAAGAAAGGTATGCTGAAGTCAAATCCAACATGGTCTTGCTCTTTCATCTAACATTTCTGAAGAGGACGCTCAGAGATTTATGGTGATACGTGGAATAGGAAGACCTCCCATTCCGCACTATGGTTGATGGTGATAGGCACAACTATTCCAGCGGTTATGATGATACCACTGATGAAGAAGAAGGGACCGTAGAGAACCCTAATGAGGATCCCAAAGACCCTAAGAAGAAACGAGATGAGGCTGGAACATCTAAGGGAGCCCAGCCTTAAAGTTTTAACTATCTTTTATTTTTATTTAATTCTTTTGTTAGACTAAAGTCTTTGGATGGCCAAGGCATTTTTGTAACCGTGTTCGGCTTTTTTCAGGATAAACCATTTCTTTCTGAACTTCAAAGTCCTTGGATGGCCAAGAATTTTACATGTTTTAATATCATTCCCCGGTGCTAGCAGGGCAGTTTTACTTTACACAATTCTTGCATTGTTTTATAGTTGCCCAATTTTGATGGCTAATGTTTAAATAGCCCATAGTTATTTTACAAGTATTTTAAGGTGAGAGTGTTTAAATTCTCCGATGGCAAATGTTTAAATGGTCATCACTCCACCAGATCAATCCGGTCTGTCAACGATACTTAAAAAGTTTTAAGTATCCTTATTATCAAATTGTGGCCCACTGTCAAATTGTGGCCCATTATCAAAAGTATGTGGGTGGAAGGAGAAAAGAAGCAATGTTGGATGCCTCTAGAGACACAGAAATTCTCCATATCCTTATTATCAAATTGTGGCCCATTGTCTGTGGTTATCTTCTGTGGAACCCCAAATCTGCAGCAAATATTAGATAAGATAAATTTTATAACACCTTTTGAAGTAGTTCATGCCAGTGGGGATGCTTCTATCCACTTCGAGAAATAATCAATGGCAACAATGATAGTTCTGGACCCTCCGGACGCCATAGGTAGAGGTCCCACCAGATCCAGCCCCCAACAATCAAAAGGTATTGGCTCAGAAATCGACTCTAAAGGGACAACTGGATATGAATTTCATTACCATATCTTTGGCATGGATCAAACTTCTTCACCAATTCCTCGACATCTTCCATTATGGAGGGCCAGTAGTATCCAGCCAACAAGACTCTTCGGGTTAAAGCTCTATAACCACAGTGTACTGATCCTTCACCATCATGTAGTTCAGACAATACTGTTTGGGACTCTTCAATCCCCAAACATCGTAAGAGAGGTCTACTAAAAGAATTTTTGTAAATGATGTCTCTTATGATCACAAATCCACGAGCCATATACTTCATTTTCCTTGCTACTTCATTTTCCGGAGGCAAGATGCCATCTGAAATGTATTGACGAAGAGGATATCTCCAGTCTTTAAGATGACTTACTTGTATATTTAAACTTTCCTCCTCTTCCCTGCTCTGATTGAGTTGAATGGATGAGCATTCTTGCACATGAATCCATGGGTAGGACTCAGAATATGATATGGTTGCCAAGGAGTATGCTAGTGTATTCTCTGTTCGGGGTTTATGCTCATAGGTGATATCTTTGAAATTAACTGCCACCTCTTTAAGAATGAATAAATATTTGATTAACTGCTCATTCTTGGCCTCAGATTGACCTTGTGCATGATGGATAAGAAGTTGTGAATCACTCATTAACCTGACCCTTTTGGCTCCACAAATCAGGGATAACTTCAAACCAACTATAGCAGCTTCATATTCAGACTCATTGTTAGAAGCCCTAAAAGCAAAACATATAGCCTGGTATAGCTTGTCGCCGTACGGAGAGGTTAAGCATATCCCAACACCACAACCCATGGTACTTGATCCACCATCTGTCCGGACAACCCAAAACTTCTTAGTCTTTTCACTTGTGGCTTGTTTAGTACTCCTGTCCGAATGGAACTCAACTAAGAAATCAGCAACAGACTGAGCCTTGATTGCAGTTCGAGGGGCAAAATCAATGTTATAGTCTCCCAATTCTACTGACCATCTAGTCATTCTGCTTGATATGTCTGCCTTTTGAAGAACATTTTCAAGGGAAAAGATGTCCGGACAACAATAGAATGAGACTGAAAGTAGGGCCTCATTTTTCTAGCAGCAATTACTAATGCCAGTGCTAGCTTTTCAAGTTTTAAATATATTTTTTCAGCATCCATCAGGCTTTTGCAGATGTAGTACACCGGACGAGGGTAATTGTCCACCTCTCTAACTAGCACCGCACTTATGGCACATTCAGAGACTGCTAAATATATGTACAGTATTTCTCCATCAACATGTTTAAACAGGGTTTTGGGGGAGGATAAATGTTTTTTTATTTCATCAAAGGCCTGGTCGCACTGTGGAGACCAGTTGAATTCTTTGACACCCTTTAAAGTTTGGAAAAACGGGGCACACCTATCCAAAGACCTTGAGATAAAACGGTTTAGAGCAGCTAACCTCCCTGTCAATCTTTGTACTTCTTTAATATTCCGAGGAGGATTCATATGCAGTAAAGCATTGAGCTGGTCTGGATCAGGCTGTATCCCTTTTTCACTTATTACATACCCCAAAAACTTTCTTGACTGCACTCCGAAAACACACTTCTCTGGATTCAACTTTAAATTAACTTTTACCAAGTTGGCAAAAGTCTCTTGCAGATCTGCCAAGTGTAGCTCTTCTTCCACACTCTTTACCATCATGTCATCAATGTAGAATTCCATGTTTCTTCCAATCTGATCAGCGAAAGCTTTGTTCACCAAGCTCTGATAAGTAGCCCCAACATTCTTTAACCCAAAAGACATCACCTTATAACAATGAAGGCCCCTATCAGTAACAAAAGTAGTGTGTTCTTGATCCTTCGGATCCACTTGAATCTGATTATACCCGGAGAAGGCATCCATAAAGGACAACAACTTGTTCCCAGATGTGGAGTCCACTAACTGATCGATCCGGGGGACCGGATATATGTCTTTTGGGCAAGCCCTATTAAGGCCTGTAAAGTCGATGCACATACACCACTTTCCAATTTTCTTTTTTACTAACACCGGATTGGTTGTCCATAAAGGGTACTAGGATTCCTTTATGTGCCCCATCTTAGTAAGCCGATCAACCTCTTGAACTATGACATCAGCTTTCTCCTTAGAAAAAGCTCTTCTCTTTTGTACAACAGGTGCTACATCTCTTCAGATGGATAGCTGGTGTGATATAACATCTGGTGGTACTCCGGTTACAACAACATTGCACCAAGCAAAAACATACTGATGGTCTGTTAAAAAAGATAACACTTTGCTTTTCAGTTCTGATGTCATCTTGGATCCAATCTTGACATCTCTTCAATTGGTATTAAAATACCAGGGGTCTCTCTGGAGTCATTAATTTTACCCTCTCCCCAGAGGGCCCCTCCAACTGCTAATCTTCACTAATCTGAACTGCCCCCAACGTTCTAGGGGCTAGAGCTGTTGCATATCATTCCCTTGCTATCTTCTGACTACTCTGGACAACTCCCACCTGCCCTTGCAAAACATATTTCAAACATTGATGAACTGTTGAAGCCACAACATGCATTCTGCAGAGCCAAGATCTTCCCAAAATGGCATTATAGCATATGGGACAATCCACCACAATGAAAGGTATTCTAACCATCTTCTTAAAAGGGACCTTGCCCAACAAAGCCTCCTCCTCGAACTCCCCAATTACGTCTACAGAGCTTCCAGTGAAACCCACAATAGACCTGTTCGAACGTTGAATTATTGCTGGATTCTTCATTTGTTTGTAGGAAGTCAGAAAAAGGATATTGGCTGAGCTGCCAGTGTCCACCAAAATTCGTCTAATGTCATTACCCTCAATGGATGCTCCTATCACCACAACATCTTCATGAGGACCAACTATGTCTCTCAAATCATCTTCATAAAAAACAATGAAGGTAAAATGAATTTGCGATTGATAGGAGGTCATGCCTCCTTCCAACTAAGTAGTCAGGGTGTAAACATGCCTCTTCCTTGAAGAAGTAGTTGGTGCAGTCATGGTGTCCCCCCTAAATATGGTTAATGACTTAAAAAAGCTTATGAGCCCGAACACCGACTTGGTATGTTCTGTGATAACGCCCACCTTATTCCGGGCTGGATCAGGATCCAAATATTCTGACTCCACATCGAATCTTTCAATAATTACCATAGCCCCGTCCGGAGCCGACGTCCCTGCATTGTTTGTTGGGTCGGTCCGATGAGCATTATCAGGCCTATTCCCACTTCTTCTTTTAACGTAAACACCCAATTTTCCTCTTTCAATCAAATTTTGCACCTCTTGTTTCAAAGCGATTCAATCTTCTGTGTTATGGCCAATATCATGATGATATTGACAAAAACAATTATTACGACTTTCCCTGGGAGATTGAAGCGCAGCTGGCTTCCTGAAATGTACTTCATCTTTTGTCTTGTTATAAATGGTTGCCATATTTTCTTTCAATTCAGAAAACCACTCCGGTTGAACCCAAAGCCCTCGCTTATTTCTAGATTGCTGGCTTTGAGCTGGTGCTGGGTGGGATTGAGCCTTGGCCCTGTTGGGACCCTGTCCGGCTTCCTTAGCCTTGTACCAGGACTGATTCTGGTTTTGGTTTGGTGCAGCTGGGGCCGACCTCACTTGCCTATGCACCCTGGTCTTCTTTGTCTCATCTACATTGATTTGCTTCCCCACCTGATTCAGTAAACCGTCCCACGTCATGGCCTTCTTCCTGGTTACTGAATCAGCCAGATTGTCAGGGTTCAAACCCTGCCTTAGAGAAGCTATTGCTACTTGTTCAAAGCAATCAGCTAATCCATTCTCGGTGTTCACAAAGCGACTTATATACTCTTTCAAGGATTCATTTGGTTCTTGGGCACAATGGGTAATAGTGTCTCCATTGCCCTTCACCTTCTTACTTCCAACGAACTGCCTCCAGAAGGCCACCCAAAAAGTATCAAAATTTCTGATGCAGCCCTGAGGCAGGCTAGTATACCACTTCAGAGCACTCCCCGTAAAAGATTGGGAGAATGCTCTACAAAGCAACTTATCATCATCGTCAAAATTCATCATAAAGTTTTTAAATTGCTCCAGATGATTATTTGGATCTTTACTCCCATCGTATTTTTCCATCTTTGTACTGTCAAACCTCTTAGGAAGGTTTCTGGACAATATCTTGGAAGACAATGGAGATTGTCTCCAATTCCTGCCGTGAATAAACACAGTATCTTCATTAGGAGTTGCAAAGATACCTGGTTCATCATGAAAAGTGAAAGGATCCATCAACAGCCGATCTACATGTCTTCGACCATGGATGTGGCTATGAGATGACCTTTTTCCTAGATGCCTTTTCAACCTTTCATGCATGTCCCTCTTTCTTGAATACTTTTTGACCAACTTTTGCTTATTTTTAGAATGACCTTCATCACTGTTGTATGACATGGACTCATCAACTCCATCTTCGTTCGAGGAGCTACTAGAGGATTCTGAATCTGAATCTGAGCTCTCCATCGGTTTAGACCGGTGAGACTTCTTTGAGCTAGCATTAGTCTTTTCAGTGCTTACATGGGTATTTGCTGATGGGTCATGCTCCCTTAGATTGTCAGTGTGGTGAACGGCTGACACTTTTGATTTTTCTTTCAAGCCCATCTCTACCTTTTTAGCAGCCCTTAGGGCTTCTATCTCAGCTTTCAATTTGTCTCGCTCTTCGATCGTATACTCATCGTTTTCTCCCACCACTTCTGCCAAAGTTGGTGGCACTGCCTGCTTGTCCTGATTCATCCGAACTGGCTTTTCTTGATGGTTTCGAATGCTAGATTTAGGAACCTTCTCCTCCCACTGTGGTCGCCAATTTGGTGTGGATTATTTTTTACTGAGGGTAATTTGGTCAGATGTTTTGTGGTGTTTTAGAGGTATTAAATGTTTGAGTGTTTTGTAGTGAGAGATTTAAGCTGCCTGGTTGTATTAAATGTTCATTACCCTCATTAATGAAAGTGGTTGGGTATTTATACCCTGGATTATGGGCCATTTGGGCTTTTGGGTCAATCTTATGAAACCGGGTCGAATTCAAAAAATCATTAGTTTATTAAGTAGATTAGCAATTAGCTTAGTCAAAAGGTGATTAGTTTTTAGTACTTTTGTCCAGTTTGGATAATTTAGTGGGTGGCTTTTGTCCGAATTTCTCCTGTCCGGTTTCTATAGTGAGTGACAAATATTTCCGAACTCCAAAAGTAATATAGTTTTTAGCTATGGTCATCTATATGGTAAAGGAATTCCTATTGTGACCGAATGCAGAGTATTATTCGATGGTTTATATCTCTGCTACTCAAATGGAACCACTCAGCTGGATATTTAATCGAATTCACTTATCCTCACTAAAATGTTCCTACATGGAAGGGTCCCTTGGTTTCTCAGATGCATTATTAGCTGTTGCCGAAAACCTTTCTCTTCAAATATGAAATTAATACACATTTTAGAGAACATAATGAAGCAACTAATTGGATTGCGAAATCAGTTCTCAATTCTAATCAAGGTATGGACTTCGATCGAATTGAAGCTCCAAGACAACTCAGAGCATTACCTTTCTCGAAAGTTTGAGAGTTGGGTATCTAGAGGATAGATCCCAATCTGTAAGTCTCAAGTTTGAAAAACCCTAAACGCGAAAACCTAAAATCTAAGATCTCTCTTACATGATTTTCTTCGTTGAAAGCTTCCTTCCTCCAGTAGATTTGCCATCAATATCAAGTGGTTCTTCATTCAGAATCTCTTAGAAGTTCGATTTGAAGTTGAAATTTGAGTTTAAAGTAGATGGATGATATGTCGTTTTGTTTCTAGTCTAAGGGGTCAATAATTTGTAAGTAGAAATCCTAATACCAATCTGATTTACAGATGTGGTACCTTTGTACTCTTTTATAAATCGTGAAATAAAATATAACATGGTTCGTTTAAAAAAATATATATAACTAATTTGTATATCTTTTGATATCAATGTACCTGATCAATCATGGGCATGAGGCCTATAGCCTCGGTCCAAAGAAAGCACCATGAAGCAACAAGTTCTTGTAGGTGGTTCAGGTGTTCACTAGTAGATACTCCCCCCATTCCACATTATTAGTCGTTTTAGAAAATAGTTAAAATTCCACTTTAAGTGTCGTTTATAATATAAAAAATTCCATATTTTTTGACAAATAACATTAGATTGCTTCTTGTATTTGGCAAGAAAAAATATCATAATTTCATTTATTGGTTTCTTTGCCCAAACCCTAAACGTCACTTATTGTCAAGAAAGAGGTCTAGTGTTACTTAAATACTCAACCAACTTTCTTGATCCCATTAAAAGATGAAATTGTTTTTCCGGAGGAAATAACACGTGATAAATCCTACCAAAATAAGAAAAAATAATAATTTTATGGAAGATATAATTTTTCTCTTAAATTTATACTTGGGTTATTGTCTCCGATTTTTCTATGTTCATTGGTTTGTCCAAAACATTTTTCCATCCATGAAATTTTTTCTATCATACTAACCATGGCCATATATTTTTATTCCCTTCGGAAATTAATAATTAATTTTTATTAATTTTTATTAAAAATGAAGAAAAACCCAAAAATAAAAAATAAAATAAAATTTTATATTTATATATTTAAAACAAACTAAACTCAATTGAGATAATTTATAAAACGGTATATAGTATGAGACTTGGGGAGTGTATTATTATTTTGTTTGAAAATTCTAAACTTATAGAATACAAAGAATAATATATGAGCCTACTAAGTTACAAAATTTTGTTTATTCTATTGTAGAATTGACTCATAAATTATAATTTTTAGGTATATAAGTTATTTTAATTCAAAAAAACGAAAAGGATAAATGAATAGAGTATTAAAAGTGACTATTAATAATTGAACCAAGAGAGATTCGTAATTTTTATTATTGGTGAGATCAATGTACAATAGTTAGTCTATATATTTTCAATATATTTCTTAAGTGGTTTACTGAAAGACACAATATTATATATTGATAGGCTTTGAGCAGTAACTCGTCCCTGGACTATCGACTTTGGTGACAGATAGTCCCTGGACTTTCAAAAGTCCGTTCGTAGTCCCTGGACTATCCAATTTGGTGACATATAGTCCCTGGACTTTCAAAAGTCCGTTGGTAGTCCCTGGACTATCCAGTTTGGATAAAGTTAGTCCCATCGCATGTTTATTAAGGTGACTAACTTTATCAAAAACAGAAAGTCAAAGGACTAAATTTATTGAAAATGAATAGTTGAAGGACTATCTGTCACAAAAATTATTAGTCAACACATGCAAGGGGATTAACTTTATCCAAACTGGATAGTCCAGGGACTATGAACGGACTTTTGAAAGTCCAGGGACTATATGTCACCAAGTGCGATAGTCCAGGGACGAGTTACTGTTCAAAGCCTATATTGATATATCAAGAGTTGCTTTTTGTGACTTCTAGCGGGAAAAAATTAGGGAAAAACTATTCCCCTTATCAAATTTATTATTTTTCTATCTAAAATTTCATAAAAAAAACTTATCATATTGTTTTATTTTTGTGCCTTTTATTTAATTTTTATTTTTTAACATAATTATATACTATTTACTTTTATTTCTTAAAAATATTTAATTTCTTCATTTTAAACTCAACATATATTCTAAAATTACTAATATATATTCGACATATTAAGTAAAGAAATAGGATATGACAACTTTTTTGCATAAACGGACATAACATAACGATTTATGTAACAAGATTCATACAAAATTAGACAAAAATATGTTTTTAATTGTATTCTATCTTTCTTATCGAAGCTAAAATTAAGGATAACATTGATAAAAAAAAGGCAGTTTGCACAAAACATTATATGGATACTACCGTAAATGTTAAAACCATATAGTTTTTGAAAAAACAACATATATTTACCAAACGATGTGGTGGATGCTTTCATGATCATCATCACAAACATCAATTATCTTGTCATCTTTCTCACCTTACATTTGTGAAAGAAATTATTATGATGAGCTAAACATTTTGGTACTTGTTAAATTAGAACTAAATGCATAAAAGCTCGATACTTGTAGGATACGCAAAAAAAATCGAGTTTTTTGTTAGTTGTGCAATTTGTTCGCTCCTACATGAAGTACTCACGTTCTTTTAGTTTACCAAATAAGTATTACATTTGGGTTTTTCCTGATTTTTCAACCAAAAATGTTTTGACATATGTTGTAAATCGTACGTGTGCTAGAGACATTTTCAGGCTTTGGATCTTTAGACCCTGGTATGTCTCTTTTGGAAGAGAATCAATTGTCGTGAGTTTATGAACTAATTCATCTTCTTCTGCTTGTAGTCTAGCTGATCGGGAATGACCATTCAAGTGTAAAAACAGGTTTTAGTTGTGTTTTCCGTTTACCACTATCAATTTTCAATAACCAAGTACTCTTTCAACTGACTTCCCCGTTAACATGAAAGGACAACCATATTTATTGGATTAACATTGTCATCGATTCTTCACAAACCCCAATTTGAGCCTAGGTTTATAAACGTTGTGGCTCTCGTATTTATAATATATCTTAGAAGTTTTTTTATTCTTACGACCGTCACCATCTAGAACATCAAAAGTGATGAATCCTAGCTTAATGCTTTCATATTCAACCCATACGTCTGATAAAGATGTAAATAATCAAGGAGTAAAAGCAATTAGGAAAAAGGTTTTTACTTGAATCTTTGTAGTTAGAGGATATATTAAATGTAAAATGCAAATATCAAGGGCTAATAGTATAATTAGTCATAACTTGTAACTGAATCAGTTATTCATACCCCTTTCTTATAAATCAGAGGGAGGATTACACAAATAATAGAATGATTGACAATTGTTACTCATAAGTTCTCTTAATTTTTTTCTCTCTCTAAACAGGTTTGTTACTTTCTCTATCTAAAATCACTATAATCATTTCATCTTTACACATAAGATTTAATACTTATTATTGGCTACCACGGTGGGAGTTGAGTGAGGTACCTAGATAAAAAATCAAAAACCACAAATTTATGATTGAAGTTACCAAAATTCACGATTGAAGTTACAATGGAACCATAAATCAAAACTGATCCCACGGTATTGAGGGAAAATGAAGTGTTTGAGTCAGGTTTGCTTAGAGAAGGAAACCGGGTTGATAGTCAGGGAAACAAAAAATATGAGCAATCTAATATGGATGATTGGATGAATCAGTTACTATAATTGAAAACTATTTTAAACGATTAGCTTGATCAAATTGATCAACAAATTCAATCTTTTAGGCTGAAATCTGAGGTACAATGAGTCGACGAGAAAAAGAAGTTGGAAAATTTGTCTGATGAGTCTTATATTGCTCGCCAAGTTTGAAATGACCATAGAAAAACACATTTCCAGTCAGACAGGGAATATCACTCCTCACGAAAGGAAAATAAAGATAAACATTGGTATATTTCGACCAGTGATAGTGAGTTCTCTAGTTCGAATCCCAAGGGTGATTCGTTTAAACAAGGAAGATATTAGCATTCTTCAAAGGGAGAGGAAAGTCGGCATAAAAAATCCCGTAAGGAGCATAGATCCAAGAAGGAGGGTAAGTTTAGGAATATGATGGACAACCCATTATTTAAGGGTAAGACATCCGACCAATTTGTTAATATTATGGACCAAAATTTGTATGTAATCATGGGAACAACTGGAGTTAATCAATACATGCATGGAGTGGATTGGAGAAATTCTCATTTTTCTTCTAAAATTAGGTTGATACATCTTTTTAAATGCTTTGATATTTCGAATTTTGAAAAATACGATGGAACACAAGATCCTGATAATCATATTGAGCAGTTAAAAAATTACATCGTCATCTTCGAGGATGATGATAGGTTATTATGTAAAGCATTTTTTCAAACTTTTAAGAGCATCGCATTAAAATTGTGAAGAGCTTGTTGTAATGGCAGCTTTTAATAAAATATTTCTTCCAAGTGATTTAACAAACAAGGCTACGAGGAGAAGAAAATTGACATTTGGGGCTTCAATGGCTCAAGTTGAAGAATTAAATTAAATTAGAAGAGTAAAAAAAAGTTCAAAATGGGTCAAGTTTAACTCAAAGAAATTCTGGGTATGCACCTACTGACCAAGGATATTAAGGAAGTTCCTCGAATTATTAGGTACCATCTCGTCCGAAGGTGAACACTAATTTACTCCATCGAACATGAGGAGTACCTCAACCTTCTACATATCAACCTCATCGGGTGAGGTCCAACCAATGGACACGACCATAGTATTTTACAGAATTAAATGATAATGTGGCAACAATCTTTGAGATATCCAATAATCGTGTTAACTTTAGAAAACCAGTCCTAATAAATAGGCCAAGGGAGGAGCGAAACAACAAATTTTGATATAAAATGGCAAGTTAACTACTTTTGTTAAAGAACAAAATAATGGTCAGAATAATACACGTACGTCTATGCAATATAATGTGAACACACCGTCACATAAATAAAACACATTAATGATTGTGGATTTGAAGTTAGAAAGATATGAAGGCTTCGATGCGGCTTCATAATATTTGGATTCAGACCCATATCAGAATGTTGTGTTGGCTGTGAACAAACCAACGATCTAAGGGAGGGTTCATAGTATGGCTGGAAATACAAATTGTTCAAGAAAAAAACATGTAGTAATTTTGGAAACTCAAATTGAAGGTAAAATGTCTACCCATTTTTATGGGAGGAATGTTACACATATTATTTTATTTGACGATGATGATTTGAGATTCATACTTGGACCTTATGAGGATGTGGTGGTGATTGGTGCAAAAATAACGGGAATAGAGATTCGACGAATACTAATTGATACATAAAGTTCAACGAATGTGTTTTTCAAGTCAACGTATGATAAGATACATAATCCATCGATGATTCTCTGATCTGAGCATACCATAATTGGGTTCACATGGGTAAGAACACAAGTTATTGGAAAATTCGAGGGATATGTTTTGTTGGGAAGATTTCCGTTTAAGAAAAAAGTTTTTGTTTATGGTAGTGAATGTCCAACCACCTATAATACAATTTTTAGGAGGTCATGGTTGTCTATAATGTATGATTTTGTTTCAGCTGTCCATCAGTGCAAAAGTATGTAATTAGTGATCGCGTCGGAATAGTTCGAAATGATCAACAAGTAGAAAGAGAATGTTATGCAACAACATGTAAAGGATTATATCTTCCCTAACATGAAAAGTTTGACTTCGGATGAAGAAAGAGTAGATGATCCGAGGGAAACCCCGGGACCTATAGTAGTAGGATAAAATATGGAAGAGTATATATTCCATAATGGGAAACGTTTGCGGATATGGACATTATTGTCACATACTTTACGTTACCAATTGCTGAAGTATTTGTCTGACAATGTAGATGTGTTTGCTTAGAAAAACTGAGGATTTTTTAGGGGTCCCGTCTGAGGTAATATGTCATAGCTTGGCTTTAAATTTAAAAATCAGGAATATTATTCATAAAATGAGAGATTTCTCTATAGAATAATATAAGGCAATTGTGGTGGAAGTGGATCGTTTATCCAAGGTTCGACATATACAGGAAGCACAATACCTATTATGGACTGCAAATTCAGTGTTTGTAAAAAAGAGGAACGAAAAGTGGAGAACGTGTGTTGAATTTACTGATTCGAATATGGTGTATCCAAAAGATCTATTTCTTGTGCGAAGAATTGATCATCTTGTTGATCTAACATTAAGGAATAAAGTGTTTTATTTTATGAAGGTCTATATTGACTGATAAGGGAAGGAAAATATAGGTGATCAATATGTAATTTATCCCATAATAAGACCAAGATTTATATATTTAGTGATTAATGACCAAAGTAAAGCAAACATAAGATATAGAGTGGTCAAATGATACACCCTAAGAACTTCTCTGTAAATAGTCAAATAGTAGGGTGAGAAGTCCACTTTTGTGATGGTAATTATGTAATTTTACTACATATCTCATTTACTATATAAAGGACCTTTCCTTTTGGGGAAAGGGGCCAATGATTAGTCAATTATTTTTACATTTATTCCTTTTGTCTCTTTTGAGTAACCACTGATTTAATTATTCCCTGTCACTTCATACGAATATTCTCTAGTCCAATCCTCTCCCACAAATATTTCCGCTTCTGAACTTCACTAAGGATTTTATGAGTTCATCAGTGGCGCCGTCCGTGGGAACCGATTGGATCCCAGAATTAATTTTCTAAAACCTTGAAAACTATATTTAAAAAAATATGGATACTGAAGCTCGTGGAGAGATCGAGACCAATCCGACGAGATATCTAGTTGGGGTTGAGTCTGGTGACCATCTGATGGAAGGACAAGTCACAAATGAAGGCAATGGTCTGAATTGATATGCTGAAGAGCTTCTTGAGGAATCAGTCCTGGTCGTCAGACGAAAAGAACTGTTAGAAGATATCAAAAGGTTGAATGCGGAAAGGGAAGCCATGATGGTGAGTTCCAAGAAAGTCAAATTTGAGGTTCGACAAGAAAGAATCGAGGCTGATCAGATCCAAGATGCTATTCAACCTGGAGAAAACCGACGAAGGCGAAGCCATCGACATTCCATAAGGCGTGCTAGATCAGAACAAAGATACGAACCATCCAAGTCTAGTGAATATACCTCCTTAAGTTATGATAAATCTTCGTCTTCGGAGACGGATGCCAGATACAAAGAAGATCGAAGACAAAGATATTCGAGGACACGTAAGCACACTCATCAGACCAGCCGAAGAAGATATGAGTTTAGGAGGAAAGCTGATTCCGGTAAAAGAAAAATGTACTTCGAGGAGCAAGACAAGACAAGGAATGTTTGAGTTGAACATGTCATTACTCAGAGTTAATCCGATAGTTATCATCAAGATTACCAAGTCAATAATCATTTCACTTCTTCGACTGAAGAAATATTGTACCCACCAACTAATGATGGTCCGGGGGGAAGCGCTTACAAAGTCGGACACAACTGGAGGTCGTCCCCTCTTTCCCCGGAGATCCTCTCTAGGAATCTTCCCAAGTGGTTTGATATTTCCAAGCTAGAGAAGTTTGACGGAACTCAGGATCCGGACAACCACATTGAGAAGTTTAAGAACTTTATGATCAATTACGATGATGACGACAAGTTGTTATGTAGAGCATTCTCTCAAACCTTCAATAATGTTGTGTCCAAATGGTATAATCATCTACGACAAGGATGCATAAAGAACTTTGACATGTTATGCAGCATGTTCTGACAACACTTCGTCGGAAGCAAAACATTTTGCGCAAACGGGAATACCATCATTTATTATAGACATAAAATTGGAGAAATCTCGAAAGAGTACACGAAACGTTTCATTCAGGTCAAGACGAACAAAGAATTTAGTGAAGACAAGGTAGCATTAGCCTCTTTCCGAATGGGTATTCTTCCAGGGATAATAAAAGAAAATACTGCGGAGACACGGGCCTTGACATTCAGAGCTCTGTTGGATCAGATAGAGAAAATATATCCTAGTCGAAGAAACTAGGGCCTTAGAGATAGAATCTATGTCTTAATTCTATCATGGTCCGACCTTAGCTAAGGCCAGTACGACGACGGTGAATGTCCGACCACAAGCTTCACAGTCGGTCACAACTGTCCGACCACGAGCCCAAGTACAAGCAATGAACCAAACCCCTCAGCGGCCAATTCAAAACCAACAACACCAACCGACAGGACAAGCAGCTCATCAGTATGTCAGACCCGTGTCTAATATGTGGGTCCGACAAGCTCATTACGCTGAATTGACCGAGTGTGTGTCAACCATTTTCGATAAAGCACATACGAATGTGGATTTCACAAGCCTTTCCCATTAGAAGCTCTGAGGGAGCACAAGAAGAACAAGTACTGTCAGTTTCATTACGATATTCGACATTACACCAAAGATTGCGTGGCATTAAAGAAAGAAGTCCAGAATCTGATAGAGAATGGAAAGTTAGTTGATTTTTTCAAAAAGAATACCGCGATTGCACCAAAGCAACAAGCTGATCCATAGTAAGAAGATACCATGATGATATCCGAAGCGGTTGACGAAGAATTTATTGATGCATTCGATATAGACACAGGGTACCTTGATCTGAAGCCTGGCAGGAACAGTGTGAGCATGGTGGAGGAATCAATCACCAGAGGAAATGTTAGTGAATTATGCGCGTTTTTCGAATCACTAACCATTTTTTATGGGGATCTGGTAGCAGGTATATCAAACTTTTCCCGAAAAAGGTACATTGTGAGGCTTGCGACGCAGTTCGAAGCAGAAGCCTCATCGCACCTATTCAGAAATCCATCACCAATTCTTTGTTTCAAGGATGATAACATGAGAGACGTAGCTGGTACACATAAAGATGCATTGGTAATTGGTACAGAGATAGCTAGAAACCAGATGAGAAGTTTTTTGATTGACACAAGGAGCTCCGCCAACATAATGTTTATGACAACCTACAACCAGATAACAAATCTACCAACAATCCTACCGGTGTAACCGCCAACGTAGTCAGAGAATTCGAGGGAATGGTAGAACTGGGTAGAGGGTCATTCAAAAAGATAGTCATAGTACTATTCGTAGTGGTAGACGCCCCCACATCGTACAATGCCATCTTCGGAAGGTCATGGTTGTCTAAGATGCACACTGTGCAGTCTACTGTTCACCAGTGTTTAAAATATGTGGTGGGTAAAAATGTTGGAATGGTAAGGTCGAGTCAAAAAATGGCTAGGGAATGCTACAAAGCGGCACTAGCCCCCAAACAGTTGAAAGGGGTCAGACCAAAAAAAGAATAGCAGTCAGAGGGGTCTCCCGCGGATTCCGATTATGTTGACGATTCGAGGGAGACCCCTGGGTTCATGGTCCCTGGTGAAGGCGTCGAGGATCATGCTTTTAGCCCCGGTAAAATTATCAAGATAGGAACAAGGCTATCTCAAGAGGTTAGCGATATGAAACAGTGTTTGACCAATCATTCCAAAGAGAAGATTTTTTTCTCAGGAGAAAACTGAAGCGATAATGGCGGAGGTAGACCGTTTGACGGAATTAGGCCACATCCGTGAATCACAATACCCATTGTGGACGGCCAATCCGGTCTTAGTAAAGAAGAAAAATTGTAAATGGCGGATGTGTGTAGACTTCACTGATCTGAATCAGGCTTGCCCTAAAGATCCTTTCTTGGTCCCCAAAATAGATCAATTGGTTGATTCGACATCAGGAAATCGTTTACTGTCCTTTATGGATTCGTACGCTGGATACAATCAAATCCAGATGGACCCGAGCGATCAGGAAAGCACAACTGTCATCACATGAAGGGGTCTACACTACTACAAGGTGATGTCGTTCAGACTAAAAAATGCGGGGGCAATATATCAACGTTTAGTGAACAAAGGTTTCGAGAGTTAGATCGGTAGAAATGTAGAAGTCTATATCGATAATATGTTAGTTAAAAGTCCCATGGAGAAGGATCATTTAGCTATTTTGGAAGAAACCTTCGCTAATCTGGCCAAAATAAATTTGAAGTTGAACCCAGAAAAATGCACGTTTGGGGTAAGATCCGAAAAATTCTTAGGCTACATAGTCAGTGAGCAGGGTATCAAAGTTGATCCGGTGCAGTTAAATGCTTTATGTACCATGGATCCACCAAGAACGATCAAAGAGGTGCAAATTTTAACTGGAAGGCTGGCCGCATTAAACATGTTCATCTCAAGGTCACTGGATAAATACGCTCCTTTCTTCGAGGTACTGAGAAAAGAAAATTATTTCGATTGGACACAAGAGTGCTCAGACGCCTTTAACCACATCAAACAACATCTTTCCTCCTCGGAAATCCTGACAAAGCCGCATCCGGGAAAGAAGTTGTTCATTTATCTGGCAGTTTCCGATATTGCAGTCAACACTGTCTTAGTCCGGGAGGAGTCAAACGTTCTAAGGACAGTCTACTATGTGAGTAAAAGTCTTTTGGACTCGGAAAAACGGTACCTCAAGCTAGAAAAATAAGGACTTGCACTAGTAACATTCGCTCGAAAAATGAGTCCTTATTTCCAAGCTCATACGGTTGTGGTGCGAACATCTTTTCCCTTGAAGAATATACTGCAAATACCCGATGTGTCGGGAAGAATGACAAAGTGGTCGGTAGAGCTTGGGGACTTTGACATTGAATTTGAACCGTGAACCGCAATCGAAACACAAACATTACCTGATTTCTTGGTAGAATTCCATTCTAACCAGGATAACATGGATGTTGAAGAAGAAAACTCCAACCAGAATGGGTAGTCCGAACCAATGGGGGATCCAGTTCATCTGGCTGTGATGCAGGAGTACAATTGACTTCCCTGGAAGGTATTGCGATGTACTAAGCCATTCGACTCAGATTCTAAGCATCAAACAATGAGGCAGATTATGAGGCAGCTTTGGTCGGATTAAGACTTGCAAACATTTGCGGAGCCAAACGAGTTTTTTTTATAAGTGACTCCCAACTCATGGTAAACCATGATCTGGGGAGGTCAGAAGCAAGAAAAGATCATTTAGTGAAGTACCTGGGGGTCTTGAAGGCTTTGACCTTAGAGTTTGAGGACGTCAGGTTTGAACATGTTCATAGGGCAGGGAATTCAGTGTCTAATGCATCTTATTCTGAGGAACAACCATGGATAGTCACCCAAGAAAGTTCGTCAATCATTAAGGGG
Source organism: Limnanthes douglasii subsp. nivea (assembly GCA_036936605.1). NCBI lineage: Eukaryota > Viridiplantae > Streptophyta > Magnoliopsida > Brassicales > Limnanthaceae > Limnanthes > Limnanthes douglasii. Next base: position 235,906,979 of record JAUPFV010000001.1, on the reverse strand, counting down.
TCCAAACTGGTTGAAGGAGGCATCAAAGCTTTCCAGATTTCCATAGCTCTAGTGAAAGATTGGAGAAGCGAGATACACAAGTTTTTAGTCCATTACATACTGCCAGTTGACAAAGTAATGACTAAAAGAATACGGGTCAAAGTGTACAGATACGTGGTGTTGGGTGGTGTATTGTTTAAGAAATATTTTAGCCGACCTCTGCACCGGTGTTTAGGGTGAGAAGTACACTTTTGTGATGGTAATTATGTAATTTTACTACATATCTCATTTACTATATAAAGGACCTTTCCTTTTGGGGAAAGGAGCCAATGATTAGTCAATTATTTTTACATTTATTCCTTTTGTCTCTTTTGAGTAACCACTGATTTAATTATTCCCTGTCACTTCATACGAATATTCTCTAGTCCAATCCTCTCCCACGAATATTTCCGCTTCTGAACTTCACTAAGGATTTTATGAGTTCATCAGTGGCGCCGTCCGTGGGAACCGATTGGATCCCAGAATTAATTTTCTAAAACCTTGAAAACTATATTTAAAAAAATATGGATACTGAAGCTCGTGGAGAGATCGAGACCAATCCGACGAGATATCTAGTTGGGGTTGAGTCTGGTGACCATCTGATGGAAGGACAAGTCGCAAATGAAGGCAATGGTCTGAATTAATATGCTGAAGAGCTTCTTGAGGAATCAGTCCTGGTCGTCAGACGAAAAGAACTGTTAGAAGATATCAAAAGGTTGAATGCGGAAAGGGAAGCCATGATGGTGAGTTCCAGAAAAGTCAAATTTGAGGTTCGACAAGAAAGAATCGAGGCTGATCAGATCCAAGATGTTATTCAACCTGGAGAAAACCGACGAAGGCGAAGCCATCGACATTCCATAAGGCGTGCTAGATCGGAACAAAGATACGAACCATCCAAGTCTAGTGAATATACCTCCTTAAGTTATGATAAATCTTCGTCTTCGGAGACGGATGCCAGATACAAAGAAGATCGAAGACAAAGATATTCAAGGACACGTAAGCACACTCATCAGACCAGCCGAAGAAGATATGAGTTTAGGAGGAAAGCTGATTCCGGTAAAAGAAAAATGTACTTCGAGGAGCAAGACAAGACAAGGAATGTTTGAGTTGAACATGTCATTACTCGGAGTTAATCTGATAGTTATCATCAAGATTACCAAGTCAATAATCATTTCACTTCTTCGACTGAAGAAATATTGTACCCACCAACTAATGATGGTCCGGGGGGAAGCGCTTACAAAGTCGGACACAACTGGAGGTCGTCCCCTCTTTCCCCGGAGATCCTCTCTAGGAATCTTCCCAAGTGGTTTGATATTTCCAAGCTAGAGAAGTTTGACGGAACTCAGGATCCGGACAACCACATTGAGAAGTTTAAGAACTTTATGATCAATTACGATGATGACGACAAGTTGTTATGTAGAGCATTCTCTCAAACCTTCAATAATGTTGTGTCCAAATGGTATAATCATCTACGACAAGGATGCATAAAGAACTTCGACATGTTTTGCAGCATGTTCTGACAACACTTCGTCGGAAGCAAAACATTTTGCGCAAACGGGAATACCATCATTTATTATAGACATAAAATTGGAGAAATCTCGAAAGAGTACACGAAACGTTTCATTCAGGTCAAGACGAACAAAGAATTTAGTGAAGACAAGGTAGCATTAGCCTCTTTCCGAATGGGTATTCTTCCAGGGATAATAAAAGAAAATACTGCGGAGACACGAGCCTTGACATTTAGAGCTCTGTTGGATCAGATAGAGAAAATATATCCTAGTCGAAGAAACTAGGGCCTTAGAGATAGAATCTATGTCTTAATTCTATCATGGTCCGACCTTAGCTAAGGCCAGTACGACGACGGTGAATGTCCGACCACAAGCTTCACAGTCGGTCACAACTGTCTGACCACGAGCCCAAGTACAAGCAATGAACCAAACCCCTCAGCGGGCAATTCAAAACCAAGAACACCAACCGACAGGACAAGCAGCTCATCAGTATGTCAGACCCGTGTCTAATATGTGGGTCCGACAAGCTCATTACGCTGAATTGACCGAGTGTGTGTCAACCATTTTCGATAAAGCACATACGAATGTGGATTTCACAAGCCTTTCCCATTAGAAGCTCTGAGGGAGCACAAGAAGAACAAGTACTGTCAGTTTCATTACGATATTCGACATTACACCAAAGATTGCGTGGCATTAAAGAAAGAAGTCCAGAATCTGATAGAGAATGGAAAGTTAGTTGATTTTTTCAAAAAGAATACCGCGATTGCACCAAAGCAACAAGCTGATCCATAGTAAGAAGATACCATGATGATATCCGAAGCGGTTGACGAAGAATTTATTGATGCATTCGATATAGACACAGGGTACCTTGATCTGAAGCCTGGCAGGAACAGTGTGAGCATGGTGGAGGAATCAATCACCAGAGGAAATATTAGTGAATTATGCGCGTTTTTCGAATCACTAACCATTTTTTATGGGGATCTGGTAGCAGGTATATCAAACTTTTCCCGAAAAAGGTACATTGTGAGGCTTGCGACGCAGTTCGAAGCAGAAGCCTCATCGCACCTATTCAGAAATCCATCACCAATTCTTTGTTTCAAGGATGATAACATGAGAGACGTAGCTGGTCCACATAAAGATGCATTGGTAATTGGTACAGAGATAGATAGAAACCAGATGAGAAGTTTTTTGATTGACACAAGGAGCTCCGCCAACATAATGTTTATGACAACCTACAACCAGATAACAAATCTACCAACAATCCTACCGGTGTAACCGCCAACGTAGTCAGAGAATTCGAGGGAATGGTAGAACTGGGTAGAGGGTCATTCAAAAAGATAGTCATAGTACTATTCGTAGTGGTAGACGCCCCCACATCGTACAATGCCATCTTCAGAAGGTCATGGTTGTCTAAGATGCACACTGTGCAGTCTACTGTTCACCAGTGTTTAAAATATGTGGTGGGTAAAAATGTTGGAATGGTAAGGTCGAGTCAAAAAATGGCTAGGGAATGCTACAAAGCGGCACTAGCCCCCAAACAGTTGAAAGGGGTCAGACCAAAAAAAGAATAGCAGTCAGAGGGGTCTCCCGCGGATTCCGATTCTGTTGACGATTCGAGGGAGACCCCTGGGTTCATGGTCCCTGGTGAAGGCGTCGAGGATCATGCTTTTAGCCCCGGTAAAATTATCAAGATAGGAACAAGGCTATCTCAAGAGGTTAGCGATACGAAACAGTGTTTGACCAATCATTCCAAAGAGAAGATTTTTTCTCAGGAGAAAACTGAAGCGATAATGGCGGAGGTAGACCGTTTGACGGAATTAGGCCACATCCGTGAATCACAATACCCATTGTGGACGGCCAATCCGGTCTTAGTAAAGAAGAAAAATTGTAAATGGCGGATGTGTGTAGACTTCACTGATCTGAATAGGGCTTGCCCTAAAGATCCTTTCTTGGTCCCCAAAATAGATCAATTGGTTGATTCGACATCAGGAAATCGTTTACTGTCCTTTATGGATTCGTACGCTGGATACAATCAAATCCAGATGGACCCGAGCGATCAGGAAAGCACAACTGTCATCACATGAAGGGGTCTACACTACTACAAGGTGATGTCGTTCAGACTAAAAAATGCGGGGGCAATATATCAACGTTTAGTGAACAAAGGTTTCGAGAGTTAGATCGGTAGAAATGTAGAAGTCTATATCGATAACATGTTAGTTAAAAGTCCCATGGAGAAGGATCATTTAGCTATTTTGGAAGAAACCTTCGCTAATCTGGCCAAAATAAATTTGAAGTTGAACCCAGAAAAATGCACGTTTGGGGTAAGATCCGAAAAATTCTTAGGCTACATAGTCAGTGAGCAGGGTATCAAAGTTGATCCGGTGCAGTTAAATGCTTTATGTACCATGGATCCACCAAGAACGATCAAAGAGGTGCAAATTTTAACTGGAAGGCTGGCCGCATTAAACATGTTCATCTCAAGGTCACTGGATAAATACGCTCCTTTCTTCGAGGTACTGAGAAAAGAAAATTATTTCGATTGGACACAAGAGTGCTCAGACGCCTTTAACCACATCAAACAACATCTTTCCTCCTCGGAAATCCTGACAAAGCCGCATCCGGGAAAGAAGTTGTTCATTTATCTGGCAGTTTCCGATATTGCAGTCAACACTGTCTTAGTCCGGGAGGAGTCAAACGTTCTAAGGACAGTCTACTATGTGAGTAAAAGTCTTTTGGACTCGGAAAAACGGTACCTCAAGCTAGAAAAATAAGCACTTGCACTAGTAACATTCGCTCGAAAAATGAGTCCTTATTTCCAAGCTCATACGGTTGTGGTGCGAACATCTTTTCCCTTGAAGAATATACTGCAAATACCCGATGTGTCGGGAAGAATGACAAAGTGGTCGGTAGAGCTTGGGGACTTTGACATTGAATTTGAACCGTGAACCGCAATCGAAACACAAACATTACCTGATTTCTTGGTAGAATTCCATTCTAACCAGGATAACATGGATGTTGAAGAAGAAAACTCCAACCCAGAATAGGTAGTCCGAACCAATGGGGGATCCAGTTCATCTGGCTGTGATGCAGGAGTACAATTGACTTCCCTGGAAGGTATTGCGATGTACTAAGCCATTCGACTCAGATTCTAAGCATCAAACAATGAGGCAGATTATGAGGCAGCTTTGGCCGGATTAAGACTTGCAAACATTTGCGGAGCCAAACGAGTTTTTTTTATAAGTGACTCCCAACTCATGGTAAACCATGATCTGGGGAGGTCAGAAGCAAGAAAATATCATTTAGTGAAGTACCTGGGGGTCTTGAAGGCTTTGACCTTAGAGTTTGAGGACGTCAGGTTTGAACATGTTCATAGGGCAGGGAATTCAGTGGCTAATGCATCTTATTCTGAGGAACAACCATGGATAGTCACCCAAGAAAGTTCGTCAATCATTAAGGGGTCCAAACTGGTTGAAGGAGGCATCAAAGCTTTCCAGATTTCCATAGCTCTAGTGAAAGATTGGAGAAGCGAGATACACAAGTTTTTAGTCCATTACATACTGCCAGTTGACAAAGTAATGACTAAAAGAATACGGGTCAAAGTGTACAGATACGTGGTGTTGGGTGGTGTATTGTTTAAGAAATATTTTAGCCGACCTCTGCACCGGTGTTTAGGGAAAGATAAGTCATAGTTAATACTTTCAAAGCTTCACGAGGGGGAAGGATCTGCGCATTATGGATACAAAACATTGATACAAAGAGTTCTTTTGGCTGGTTATTATTGGCCAACCATCTCAGCGAACGCCAATAAATTGGTACAAAAATACGATACTTGCCAGCAATTTGCTAACTCAATCCATGGGGAATCAACCTAGTCGGACCGCATCCTATGCCTTAGGAGGGCGCCAAACGATCATCGTCGCTGTTGATTACTTCTCTGAATGGGTAGAGGCCGAATCGCTGGCAGGAATGAGAGCGAAAGATGTGATCAAATTCATCATCTCCAACATCTCTTGTCGTTTTGGTATACCAAGGAAGATTATGATGGACAACGGCCCACAGTTCGACAATAAAGAAATAAGAGCTTTGTGTGCGTCCAAAGGAATACAACAGTGTTTCTCAACATATTTCCATCCTCAAGCGAATGGCCAGGCCGAAGTAACCAATCAGACAATTTTAGATCGGCTGAGGAAGAATCTAGAGGGTAAATCCGGGAAGTGGCCAGACTACCTACAAGAAGTGCTATGGGCTTACAGGACTACTCCCCAGACCGCAACGCATGAGTCGCAGTTCATACTTGTGTACGGAATGGACGCAGTAGTGCCTTCGGAAGCCATGTTCCCACTTTATAGGCTAAGCGAGTATTCTGAGGAAGGGAGTGAGAAAGGAAAGCGTACCAAATTGGATCTGATAGAAGAAAAAAGAAGAAGTGCACAATTAAACTCTTTGCACTATCAGACTCTAATGAGAAGCCGGTATGCATCAAAGGCCAGAAGAGGAGAATTCGAAATTGGGGATAAGGTCCTAAGAAAAGTATTCCTGCATACGAAAGAAAAGAGACTTGGAAAGCTCGTTCCAAATTGGGATGGTCTATACTCGGTAACAAAGAAGATAAAACCAGGGATGTCAAGCTAAAGGATAAAGAAGGGGGAGATCTTCCCCACCCCTAGAACATTGAGCACCTCAAAGTCTACTTAGAATGAATGTGTGACACGTATATACTTTCTTTATGAGTTTATGTATGTACCAGTGGCATACTATTTCCTACCTTGGTGGCGCAGGAAGGTTTTAATGAGGTGCCCTAAATAGTCGGCTTATATATTAAATTCTATTGCCCTTTTTAAAAAAACGACTCACAGAAAGTTCATCTTTTTGAACTCAAAACATGGTCCAAAGAAGTTTGGACAAGAAAGTTCATCCTTTTGAACTCAAAACATACTCCAAAGAACTTTGGAAAAGAATTTCACCTTTTTAAACTCAAACATACTCCAAAAATGTTTGGACAAGAACGTTCATGTTTTTGAACTCAACACACACTCCAAAAATAGTTGGACAAAGAATTCAGTTTTGAATCATAAGTAGATAAACATAAAGATAAATCAAGTTAAGGAATAAATGTTTTAATGTAAGCATCACACCAAAAATTATCCCATCACAAGCCCTCACAGTAGAAGGAAAATTCTACACAAAAATTGGGATTTTTAACAGGTTCAAGGTACAAACAGTCAACAAAAAAGAAAGGAATTATCAACATTTGCTAGTCGGATGTAGAGTTCTCTTTTCTGCGTGCAGGAGAATCCGAGTCCGACAATAAACTCTCTGAGTCTTCACTAGATTTCAGGTCCTCTACGGATACTATGACGGGGCAATGTTATTCAATAACCCGGGTCCAAAGACTGCCAATGTGCAGATCCGGGAACTTCTCATACATCTTCATCATCATATCAGACCTCGACTTGGAAAAACAAAATTCTTCAAAGTGAGTGACGATCCCATCCGCATATTCATCAAGGCATTTTTTTCTGCTCAGCTTTAAAATGTTTTTTAAAGATTCATTTTCTGTTGATAATTTCTCAATGTCCGCAACCGCATTCTCAAAGTATGCATTTATCTTATAATAACCCTCAAGGAGGCCATCCATCGTCGTGTCGCGTTCAGCGTCTTTAACAATAAATTTTTCCCGCTCATCGTCGAACATTGTCTTCTCCTCGGAGAGTTCAGTCCCAAGGGAAGTAATGGCAGCCGAGCGATCCTCATAAGTCTTTTTCTCTTTAGCAAGTTCATCCTCGACTTTCTTCAATCAGGTAGATACTTCTGAGGTATTGACTAGTTCATCAGTCATCTCCTTTACTTTCTTTTTTAACTCATCTGTCTTGGAGGTCAAGGTCTCCACATGGGAAGATATTTATGTTTGTTTTTTAATCTCGTCGATTAAGTTCTTCACTTTAACTTTCAATTCGGCCACCTCGGAAGTTAATGTTTCACCTCAGTTCTTTTCTCAATGACTTCACTCTTGTAACAACCTTTATGATTGGCTTTCCCTTCAAGAAGGGCAGCAACACGAAGCAACTTATTCAACTCATTCGCAACATAATCGTTGTGATACACGTTGAAACAAGATGAGGCAGGGGAGGAATACATTCCTTCCTCAGAGTCATCCTCTTGTGTAACAAACTCACCACCAGAGTCTGAGTCGACCATTATGACTTTCTTTATCGGAGGCAAGCTTGTACATGTGGTATTGTTGCTCCCCCCACTCTCAACGACCTTTTTATGTTTCTCCTCAACGGTAAACCTTTTTGGCCTTGTTGCACCAGCCCGACCGCCAGGCCTTACTTCAACTGTATGGTCAGCCTCATTTGGTCTGTTTTCCAAGGGATGGGTCGGAGAAACGGCCTGGGGGCCCAATGGGACTTCCTGGTTGTGTTTCCGGTAACCTTTCATTTTTTAGTGGGTCCACTTGAACTACATCTTAGGGATCACCTTGAACTTTTTCTGGAAGACCACCTTGCATCTCTTCTTGGGGACCACCCCGAGCTTCATGTTGAGAACCCCCTTGAGTGCTAACTCCTTGCTCTTTGGGAGCATCACCTTTCGATTCGGCTTCCTCTTCGGTCTCCTCTTCCTCCTCCTCAGGGTTTTGGCATTTTGATGACTCGGAGCCCAAGCACGAGTAGGAAGGTAGACTGCATCATCTAAGAACTCTAAGCGTTTGAGGACGTCATCGCTTGGGGAAGGCACCATAAGCTCATATACAGACTTTTTCTCACTTAGATTGCATCGCTAGAGGTTGTTTTTGACAAAGTTCATCGGAAGGAAGCTCTGATGAAATTTGTCATCCTAGTGCTCGCCTGCCCAAGTGTTAACTTCTCAAAAATATCTTTGCCTGCTTTGGCATGACGCTTAAAGGACTTAGCAATCCTCTTCATACCTGTAAAATAAACAAAGTTAGAATTTTCGACTATGATGACCCAAAATAGTTTGGATGGAAATACTTACCCTGCCCGGACCATTTCAGCGTTAACCGATGCGGGAGATCCTCAGAGTCCTCAAAGCTAGTATCCCACAGCCCGGAGATGAATACAAACTGTTGCTTCTACTTCTTGCCCGCCTCTAAAAAAAACTTTGATTACTTTAAGTTGCCTGGCAAAACTGAGCGAGTAGAATGGGTAGTGGGATTTTTTTGCCACACCCGAGATGGAGACAAGCTGCTCGATGGTAAAAGCGATCTTGGAGAGCCTAAAGGCCATAATACAAGCCATAAGTTTGTACCACATACTGGCTCCGGCGTTAGAGGGACACAATCGATCAGGTGGAAGTAGTCAACCAGGACAGGGTCAAGGGGCAGAAGAAGACCCGAGTTCATGAGCTCAGTATAAAGAAGTAGCTCATTGTTCCGGGCAGATAACAGAGTTTTACCAACGGTGGGAAATCAGATTGTGATGTTTCCCGGAATCCCCTAACGGTCTCTTAGCTTGACTTCCTCAGTCGGATGAAAGTACTTATACTTCACTCTATACAACACCACAAGATTATTAGACTCAATGCCACGGAGGTTTTCGCCTAAAATATCCTTTATGTTCGAAGTAAAACCTGTGGTACGCTTCTTTTTATTCTTACCCTTTACAAAGGAAATCTCACCGCTTTGAGGGGGTGGACCGGTGGTAGGTTCCGAGGGAGGCGAAGAAGCAGCATGACCCGACTCGGATGATCCAGGTAGAGGAATATCAGCAGGAACAGCCTGAAGAGGCTGCACTTCGACCACTACCATTTTAGGTTGCTCCTTTTCATCATCAGGTTTACCGGTCAAATTTTTCTCCTGAAGTTCAGGAATGGATGTTAGAGATGGTTCTGTTCGGAATCCCTTCGTTAAAGGTCTCCTAAGGATCACTTCTGGAGTCGTTTGCGGTGACTTCTGTGGGGTTACTTGGGGAGTTGATGCTGAAGCAGAAATCCTCATCCTAACCAACTTTTTTGTTGGGTCGGGTACCCTCTTTCTTTTAGCATTATCTCTAGTATCCTTGACGGTTGGTCTTCCTCTTTCGTCACCCATTATTATTAAGGTAAAAGGTCGAGAAGGAAACTCAGGAGGTGTTGAAGATACAAAAGGGTCAACCCCGCTATTACAAAGCCGAGCTTGACTGGGGGAAGGTGTAGCAAGACTGATAGAACGTTCACGGATAGGAGACCAGTTATCACGGAAGATTGACTCCCAAATTTCTGCAGGTGAAGGATACTCTCTTGCACTAGGGGGTCTACGAGTGCTGATTCGGTTGGAAATGTTGAACCACCTCCAGATTTTATACCTTTCGAGGTTGACAAACTTGTTAGGCATGTAAAGGCAGAAAAATAAGTTGGCTTAGAGTCGTTCTCTCTCTAGAACAAACGTTTTAAAAAAGACAAGTAGAAAACAAAATAAAAGAAAACCTTCACTCAAAGAAAGAGGAAGATATATATATATAGTGAAAAGGACCAGAAGGTGAAGAGTTAAAGAGTAACTGTATTTTGACACGATACCCTGTGTCGAACCGCCTTGAAAGACACGTTGGCAAGTTGGACGAAAGCATGACACATGTCCAGTTGTAACTCCGTCGCCTACAAAATCTTTGACTCGATAATAGCGAAGAAGAGGCACGCGAGCCTAAAGGAAATTATTGCAAAGGCTTAGAGATGAGGTCAGCAATGAAAAGGCTTTTGATCCGACCCTATCAAACTTTCACCAAGAGCTTAAAGTTTCCAATCCGATCAGATTTTCACAAAGAGGCTAAAGTTTCCGACCCAATCAGATTTTCATCAAGAAGCTAAAGTTTCGACCTAAGTAGACAAATTCAGAGGGGCAAAGGATTTCGATCCGACCAGGGTCAAAAGGCAACTGTAGTCCACGCTCAGACATCTATGCATGGACTGGGGGGCTAATTATAAGGGAAGGAAAATATAGGTGATCAATATGTAATTTATCCTACAAATAAGACCAAGATTTATATATTTAGTGATTAAGGACCAAAGTAAAGCAAACATAAGATATGGAGGGGTCAAATGATACACCCAAAGAACTTGTCTATAAATAGTCAAATAGTGGGGTGAGAAGTCCACTTTTATGATGGTAAATATGTAATTTTACTACCTACCTCATTTACTATATAAAGGATATTCCCTTTTGGGGAAAGGTGCCAAAGATTAGTCAATTATTGTTACATTTATTCCTTTTATCTCTTTTCCTTTTGAGTAACCACTGATTTGATTATTCGTTGTCACTTCATACAAATATTCTCTAGTCCGATCCTCTCCCATGAACATTTATGCTTCTGAACTTCACTAAGGATTTTCTGAGTTCATCATTGACGATATGTTAGTCAAGAGCTCAAAAGATGATGAACATTTACAAGATTAGGAAAAAACACTTTTATTAATCTTAGAAATATTCAATTGAAGTTAAATCCAGAAAAAGAACCTTTGATGTTAGGTCGGGAAATTTCTTGGGATATATCATAAGTGAAAAAGAAATATAGGCTGATCTTGACCAACTAAAGATTTTGATAACAATGATTTCACCTCGGACGATGAAAGAAATGCAGATTTTGACAAGGAGGTTGGCTGCTTAAAATAGATTTATTTCTCGATATTGTGACAAATATGCTCCTTTTTTCCAAGTTTTACGGCACCTAAAGAATTCATTTGGACAGCCGAATATGAGGTGGAATTTTTGAAGATTAAAGAACATTTATCATCACCAGAATTCTGTCCAAGCCTCGAATAAAACAAGGTGGATATTCTTGCTCAGTTTATTATGTGAGCAAAACTTTATTAGCATCAGAAAAAGATACTTAATGCTTGAGAAGTTGGCTTTGGCCTTGGTGGTAGCTACTAGAAAAATGTGTCCCTATTTTCAAACTTATACAATTGTTGTTCGAACTTTTTTTCCATTGAAAAATATGTTACAATGACCAGATATCTCTGGAAGGATAACTAAATGGTCATTTGAGTTGGGGGATTTTGACTTAAATTTCCTCCTCGAACCACTATTAAGGCTCACGATTTAACAGATTTTTTGGTTCATTTTAATTTGAGTTGATCTGATGAGGAAAGTGATAAATATTTGATACCAAGAGATTCAATATGGGTGGTTTGAACTGATGGAGGATCCAACATATTGAGATCAAGTGCAGGAGTACATTTGGTTGGTCATTCCGGGAGAAGCTATGTATCAGACCATTTGGTTCAAATTTAGTGCGTCAAATAACAAAGCTGAGTTGAGGCTGCTTTAGCCAGTTGAAGACTTGCAAGTATTTTGGGGCAATTAAAGTTCGTCTTGAAATAAATTCATAGTTGGTAGCGAGTCACATGGCGGGGATATCCAAACCAAATTGTTTTATATCTTCGTGAGCTTTGAGGATTAACTTTTTTGTTTGTTGAGGTGGTTGTTAAGCATATCAAACGAGAGGAAAATACAATTGCGGATTCTTTGGCTACTATCTCATATACAGAGAAGTACCCCTGGATATTATTACAAGAAAGTCCGCTTATATTGAAAAAGTCAGAATAATGCAAATATTCCGAGGAGGTCATTGTCACTACAGAAATTTTTTGAGGTGATTGAAGATTTGAAATAACATTATTTTTACTAAACGGTACACTAATTCAAGTCATAAATTTAGCTAATCAGTTGAGATTTAGAGCCCATGGTTATACAATATTAGATGGAGTGTTATATAAGAAATCTTTGAGTAGGCCGTTATTTTGATGTTTGGGTAAGAATGAATCTCATGAATTTTCATCTGAACTATATGATGGGGAAGACTCTGCTTATTGTGAATTTAAAGCTTTGACAAGAAGGGTTTTGTTGGCAGGATACTATTGTCCTTCAATAATGAATGGTGCTAAAAATTTGGTACGATACTGCGATACTTGTCAAAAATTTGCAAATTGTATTCATAAACCGCTAGTACCACTAATCTCAATTTCTAAAGAGGATCTCTTTGATAGACGAGGAATAGATCTAGTATGACCATTTCCTATAGATACGAAAGGATAGAAAACGATCGTAGTGGCAGTTGATTATTTTATGAAGTGGGTTGAGGCTGAACCATTGTCGGGTACAAGAGTTAAAGATGTTATCAACTTCATTATAACTAATATTTATTGTTTATTTGGGGTTGTTCAGAAGATTACTACGGACAATAGACCTCAGTTTAATAATAGAGAAATGACTTCTTTCTGTATTTCAATGGGAATTATACATTGTTTTCAACATATTTTCATCCGCAAGCAAATGGCTAGGTAGAAGTGACTAACACGTCTATTTTAGAAGGGTTAAAGAAAAACTTGACAGATGCTGCTACGAAATGAGCTAGTTATTTACAAGAGGTGTTATGGACTTATAGAACAACATCTTCAGAAGAAACTCAAAAGACTTCTTTTTATATGGACTACATTTTGATTCATTCGGAGTCAACCTGACCTAATTGAAGAAAGAAGGTTATGGCGCATTTGAATTCGACGCAAATCAAACTTTGATAAGCAGTCGCTATAATTCAAAGGTAAGATGAAGGGATTTAAAAGTAGGGGACAAGGTTTTGAGAAAGGTATTATTGCATATAAAGGATAAAATACTGGGAAAAATAGATCCAAACTTGGAAAGACCTTATTTAGTGGTTGAAAAAATTATACCAGGTACATATCACCTCCAAGATATGAAAGGAGACTTTTGCAGTATCCTTGGAACATTGAGCATTTAATATTTTATTGGGAGTAATTTTTGGTACGTTTATGATATTTTTACTTCCACACATGTATAGTTTGTATAATGGCTTACTCTTTCCTCTCCTGGTGGCTCGGGAATGTTGTAATGGAGGTGCTATATATATTTGGTATTATGAATACAATTTATTTTGCTTGGTTAAAATTTTCTTAACTAACAATAAATTTATATTGGAAATTACACAAGGACTGGTCATCTTTGGGGTAATTTGCAAAGATAAAATTCGAGGTACTGGCGTTCACTAAAAGCATCATTCGAAGTGTTAATTTGTGTGGTGATAATTCGAGGTGCTAACGTTTATTAAGAGCATCATTTGAAGTGTTAATTCATGTGATGATAACATTTGAGGTGCTAACATTCATTATGAACATCATATGAAGTATTAATTTGTGTGATGATAAAATTTGAGGTGCTAACATCCATTAAAAACATCGTTTGAAGTATAAATTTGAGGGATGATAAAATTTGAGGTGCTAACGTTTATAAAAAGCATCGTTTGAAGTGTTCTGTTTTGTGATGATATAATTTGAAGTACTAACGTTCATTTAAAGCATTATTTGAAGTACCATTGTGAGTGGTAATTTTAAGATCTAATGATTCTCGAAGCACTTTTTAAGTGCTAACGTTCATTAAAGCATGATACAAGGAAATATTACATATTGAAAACGGACTAAAAAGAAGGTTTAATAGAAGGAGAGTCATACTTAGTATTTAACAAAACCAACAAAAAACACTACATGTTTAGCAGTAGAAGAAGATGCAGGAACCTACACAACAAGGTGAACGTAGAGAAATATTTTGACGACGATGTATGAAAGTATTTAACAATAAAACAACAATTTCTAGAACAATAATTTCCATAAAAACAACAACATTTTCTATTTACCCTCGTTATAAATGGGAGTACTATCTGAGCTGCGTCCCGATGGGTAATAGTGATAAATGCTTCTTTAGGGCGTCGAGCTACTATGATTATATTCCTGAAATCTGTTAGGTTCACCCTCGGAAAAGCTTAATGGAATTCACGAAGCAATGATATTTTTGAATGTTCTTTATAGATTTTTATGGAAGCAAGACTATCCACTGCACTATTATCCACCATAGTTTTGATTGTATCATCTTTTTCCTCTTCTGATTTGGTCTTGTATGATTCCAAATCTTGAAGGGTTTTTTCTTTTCCAGATTCACTTTCTTTGCATAGCTTTTTCGAATTAGCCTACTTTGAATTATCTTTAGTTAATGCAGCTTGGTGTTTAAACTTAAGATTTTCTAACTCAGTATGATGTTTTGACTTAAGTTTTTCAATATATTAATTATAAAATAAATACCAGACGTCATTTTATTTGAATGCATCTGCTGTGAAATTCCAACCTATCGGCTTGAAAATCTTGAAATTGCGCGATACGATTTTAATTACAAATATCTGCCCATTTTTTTTGGTATGGGCAGTTTATTTCTTCCACCAGACTACATCTTTTGCAAGGTTCTCTAATTGGTTTTGAGCATACTTGACTTCCTCGCATATTTTTTGGCAGTTCTTTTGAGGCTTGAAAAAGGTTGAAGCATATTTGAAACTTTTTGAGAAGGATCTCCTACATGAAGAGGAGGTAAGTTTTCATATAGAGCAGGGGTAGCTGAGGAAGAAACCTGAGGTGTAGATACATTTTGTTGTTGAAGTGAGTTAGATGGAGTGGCAACCACTTTTAATGCATATTTTACAGCAGCTTCAGAGATCTGATTTCCAATTACATTTATGTAATTTTGAACTTTTTTTATTTGAGGATCCATGTCCATGTTGAGCTCTTGGATTTCTTCTTCGACAACCACCTCTCCATTTTCTTGGTTTTCAATTTCTACAACTTCATTTTATTGTTTTACCTCCTCGGCAGCGGGGTTTGATTGGAAGAAGATACTTCATTCGCATTTTATGTCAAGGTTTTTGGTGGAGTTTTTGAAGAGCTCTTCTTTTTCTTGGAAGCAACAGTTTTTTTTAAGACTCAACTGGAGCCTTTTCGGTGTTTGGGGTTAGCTTTGTTAGCATTTCTTTTTTGTTTCCGCTAAGAGATTTTTCTCTTTAGTTTTTTGGAGGAGCTAGTTCGGAATTTTTTCTTCTTTTTCTTTGGAGGCAAGTGGCTTTGTGCGCTATTCCGAATAGGAAATTATGACGCGTGTGTCATGAGTAGCTAGCCTCTTCATAATATCTCACGAATTTTGGGGTTCCATTAGTTTGTCAGTTGGGACGACAAAGTCCTGGGATTCCATAAATTTATCAAGGCAAATTTTAGAGGCACGAATGCCTTGTGAAATTTGTTATACCACTTTTTTTCGCCCACTCAATTAGTTTAGCAAATGTATTATTAGCAGCAACTTGATAGATTTTGTACCATCTCAAAATTTCTACAAGGAACAATAAGAAATATAAGATTTGAAACAGAATTACACTTGCAATAAAAATAAGTTATGTCACTTAGTGGTACCTTTCCATTTGAGATTCAACCTCGAAGGATTCTCGACAGAAATATCTTTTCCACTCTCTCAAGCGCTAGAGATAAAGAAAAATCTATGTTTCTAAAATTTGTCATCCTTGAGAAGGTTGTCAATCAGTTTTGAGGAGTTTCCAAGCATGAGGTATTAGAAGGGTAGCAAGGGATTTTTTACAAGCCAATCTGTGCGATGAATTGTTTGATTTCAAAGGGTATTTAGGAAAGTCTTGAGGCCATTATACTGGATAGAAATGTAAACCAATGGTTCAGACTTGTTTGCGTCGGACAAAGATTAATAATCCTTGAAGTAACAGTAACTGAAGGCCCCCAGTTTATGATTTCGGGGAGGACCACAAGTTTTTTTTCTCCACAAGAGAGCGAAGTCTCTCCTACTACTAGTAGTTGTATAATGATGTTATCATGGATTCACCATTGCTTCTTGAGAGTCTCAACCTCAGAGTGGTTGTAATACTCATATTGCACATTTTTAGTGCAATAAGGTACTCGTGGTTGACGCCCTTGAGATTCAGACTTAGGTGTGCAACAATGTCCTCAAGAAGAGTGATATTTTCTTTGTTAGTTTTCTTATTTTTCTTTAGAGTTGGCTTCTTTGAAGTATTACCCTTAGAGTCTGAAACAAGAGTGCTTTCTGCATTTTGAATATTTGAGTCAGTTTCTGTCCTAGACTCTGACACAACTATCTCCTCGGAGACTTTGTCTCAAAGTTGAAAGGGCAGCATTGGTAGCAGAAGTACGAAAGTTATCATTTGCACTTGTGTTGGTTTATCGGTTGATCTCCGAAGGAATTTTATGCGAATCTTTGTTTGTCACAACATTTTCCTTTGAGGGAGGAGATGGTGTAGGATTTTGTGAATTGTTGACATATTTGAAATCTTTCATGGCTACAAATGCACTCTCTCAAGGAGTTTAGATTTTTTAAGAAAATGCTCCTTAAGGAATTTGAGGCGTTTCTTATCAGTTGATTCGCTGAGGATTTTGAGTTTTGTTGGAAGACGCTTTTGTTTGGTTTCAAGGAGGTTTCTCTTTTATGATTTTAGGATACTGTTGTGAGCATGCTTTAAGGGTTAGATCGAAAGGAATTTTGTTTCCAAGATAACTCTAATCAGGGTTGAAGTCCCCGTATAAAGTGGTATATGTGTATATTTTTGGGGAATTGTCAATCACACCTGCTGTTCAATATTCAGCGCCTCTCTCAGTGATGCTGAAGTAATCGTAGATACCAAAGATGGGTTATTTACTGGGATTTGGATTTTCCATAAACATATGCGATAGCAATTCTTCGAATTACGGAAACAAAGAAATTATAATATGATCGAGGAAGGATCAATACGGTGATGATGACAGTGGAGTAAAATCTTTCAAACAACTTTCTCTCTCTATCTCAACAATTTATGCGTGAGAGGTGAGAGGAAAAATGGTAGTTGAGAGTATATTTATACAATAAATAGTGGAGACAGAATTGGTCTTTTCACAGAAGGAATATGAAAGGTTAACACACGTCTATAGGAAATATATGAATCGACTAACAATGGTTACTTAGTCTAAAGTGGGCTGACATGTATAAAGTGTTAGAATTGAATAAACAGGCGTACTAGGGAGCTTCTGTAAGGTTCTAGTCTATTCTAGGTGAATGATTAGTAAAGCCACGAAAGTTTCCAAGGTGATTGTAGAAAGGTCACATAGTGTAAAAAAGTCACACAAATTTTCCAAACAAGTTTTCTAGACGATCATGGAAAGCTTTCGAGGTGGACATGAAAATTTTTCCAGGTGTTCATGGAAAGTTTTCGAGGTGATCATGGAAATGAAAAACAGATTTCTGAGGATTGATAAATTTTCTATTCAAGGTTATCCGAGCAATTAGCAAAGCTAAAGCCGAATGCAATTTCTAGAGTAATAAGTTAACATATAACAAAAACTAGTCCTTCTTCAGAAATCTTCCCAATGACTAGGGGGTTACTAATAAATATGTAAATAATCAAGGAGTAAAATCATTTATTAGTTTAGTCTTTTGTAGTTAGAGGATAAATTAAATGTAAAATGTAAATATCAAGGGCTAATAGTTTAATTAGTCATAACTTATAATCGAATCAGTTATTCATACCCCTTTATTATAAATAGAATGGACTACATAAATAAAAGATTGATTAAAAATTATTACTCACAAGTTCTCTTAATCTCTTCCTCTATTTAAAAAGGTTTGATATTTTCTCTCTATAGAACCACTTTAAGCATTTCATCTTTACACAGAAGATTTAATACTTAAAAACACCCAAATCGTATTTATTGTAATAGATTTCGGTAGAAAACATATACGTGTAATCGTCCATCGAACAAAGTGGTTGTTCCAGATCCTACAACATATATGAAAGTAAGATACACGAATATTTGCACTCATTAAATCATCATCTACGTAAATCGCACATGACCATGCACAAATTTAGCGAAATCGCATAGTAAACTTGCATATAGTATCTAAATTGCGCGTATCATTGTGTTATTGGTGGCACAATTGTGCAAGAACAAGGGTCGTAATTTTACGCGAAATTGTGTGGGTCGCTTGCGCGATTCTGTTATATTTTTGTGTGACCTGGATGCGCGGGATTGTACAAAAACCATGCGTATCACGTGAAATACCTAATGAAACTAATTTTAAAATAAAATGTACCTCGACTTGTGTTTATTGATGACCCGTTAATGGTTCCTCCTCTTCCAAAAGAAATCTTTCATGTTAAAACTAAAATTATCCTTTATATGACTTAAATACATAATTTACAAGATCCCGTATGAATTTAAATAGGTTTTTAAAAAAAAAAAGGTTTAGTGTTTTGTTAGTTGGTAATGATAGCAGATGAGATAAAATGTAGATAAGTAGGTTCGAATTAAAAAATTTATAAAATAAAAATAAAAATTGAAATGGAAGTTTAAATTTAAACCGAACTTATGATAATTATGATAAGATTCAAGAAGTTAAATCTAAGAGGAGAAATGGATCCTTTTCTCAAAGAACGCAATCCGCCCATTCTTGAACCTTAATCTGACCCATCTTTTGCAAATCCGCATAACCATAAAATTCAACCTCATCTCGAGGTTGAATCTCATCATACTCAAAATAAAGCATCTGGAATCTTTATTTCCCATCTCGAAAAAGCATTTCAAGTACTTACCCCAGAGATCGAACCCTTAAATTCACAATCTTCTCAAAACACAGAAACAGAAGACTCAATCATAAAGAATTTTCCCAAGCTTCCCCACTCGAAAAACTCCCCACTTCAGAAGAAATCTCATAATCAACAACAAATAAGGTCCAATCTGGTCTTCATAGAGAATCCAACCTCGACTCAACATACCCAAGATGGAGTTTGGCAGAAAAGAAGTTTTGCTGACATTGTCAAACCAAAGGAAAATAAATTTATTTATGAAGAAGAAGACTTCTAGTAGAATTGAGATCATCGAGCTTTCTTCTTCAAAAAAGCACATAAGAATTCTATTCTTTATTTTTCTAAGTTCACAATAATCGCAAAAAATTTATTTGGAAGACCCAATGTAGCAGAAATAAAAAACTTTACTGGTTCATTCAACTTTTTAAGTTTATCTAGTCTATATGTCTGGGAGTATAGGCATATTTTTATCGAATTAGAAAAACAATCTGACCTAAGTAAAATCTGAAAACGAAATGTATATTCTACATGTCAATATTCATTACAAATTATGAGAAGCCTAATTTTAACCTCAAGGTGGAGTATCATGAGACTTCATTTTGGATATTTGTTTCCTAAAGTTCATGAATACTTGTACAATCTTGATTCAATCACTGAAATGACAAAGGTAGGTGGCTTGCCTTTGTCTATTTGAGTTTTATCTTCTAATATAGCGAGATTTAATTGCTGTGCATCTCTATTCCTCTTCTCCAAAAATTTTGGATATGTTTTGGGGAAAACTATGGTTTTTGGAAGCCAACTTAATATGGTGAAATTCCCAAGTATTAAAAATCTTTCAAGCACTTATGCCACATTTATTCAACCTATGACAAAGAACTCAAAGATTACAAAAGGTTAGCTGACAATGATAAATAGTTAACCTTTGCTTCCAATCCAACGTCAAAGTAAACCCTCATCTCCAAAAATAACAATGGATAAATAAATCAAAACCTTCAAATCTAAAAGATGTCACAGATCTTAAAACAAACACCAATTCTTCCAATTACGACACTCAAACAATATTAAGAAATGTTTTCCCAAAAACAGATGTTTCTAATCAATGCACCTTAGAGAAACTTCAAATTGAAAAAAAAACTAATAAACCAATTTAAAGTAATGTTGAAAATCTTCAAGTTGAACAAAAAATGTCCTCTTATTAATCAAACACTACTTGTCAACTTGGTGGCAAAATACACAATGAAATACAATACGTTCTTCAAATCATAGAGATGGCAAAAACTTTACACTATCTCAAGATATGGCCATTTGATCAATGACTATATCTTCCCCAAAGTCATCCTTACATATAGCCTCCCTTCATCTCTAATAAAGGATAATCTCCTTGAAAATCCTAACCTTGAAAACCATGAACCTGAAATATCAGAACCTGAAAAACCCGAACCAGTAAAACCAATAAGAAAAAAACTTACCAGATCCAAAAATAAATTAAATAAAGTCCCAATTAATTATTTAGTAACCAAATGATCTAACATATCATCCAAATCAAGATTAAAATGAACATTTCCATCCTCAATTGGACTGACAGGGGCACTGAGAATAATGAAATTGTTAGAAAAGTCAAGTCAATTATTAAAACTGAAAATATTTCTTTCACTTCTCTCCAAGAGCCAATGATTTCAAAAGATAAATTAGGAAAAATAACAAATAAAATTGGATTTAATTATGTATTTGCCAACATTAACAACAAAATCTAAATTTTGTGGAAATATAACTTCCAGATCAACATCCGGATAGACTATGTACAATTTGTTCATATGATGGTAACTCATCTCTCTTTTAATAAATAGTTTTTAGTTACTACCATATATGCCAAATGTACCATAATCAAAGGATTCATCTCTGGAATAACCTTAGAGAGATTTGTTTCACAAACAATGAATGGCTTATTGTTGGATATTTCAATAATCTCCAATGCAACTGAACAGTTAGCATATAAAACCTTGGACATAAGAGCTATTGATGACTTTAACAAAATTATTTTGGATTTTCAATTGAAGGATCCAAGATTCACTAGATACAAGTACACATGGTCAAATAATTCAAAATGGAAATATCTTGATATGACATTAATTAACGCTTCTTGGAGAGTTTTTTTTTATATTAAAAAGGTGAAACATCTGGCTAGAACTGGCTCGGATTATTCACTTTTATGTATCATTATCTCAACTATTCCCAACAAGCCCAAATATTTATTTAAATTTCAAAACATGTGGCTACTTCATAATAAATTCCTAAAAACCGTAGAAAACAATTGGAAAGATCACATGTATGGTAACCCTTTAACTATCTTTTGGGGGAAGCTAAAAATATTGGAAAAAAAACCTGGAACATAAAAGTATTTGGTAACTTATTTGATAGTATTTTAAATTCCGAACACAATGTCCAGCACGCTGAACATTGTTTAGAAGCATAAAAAAATATAGAAAATCAAATAAACTTATCTAAGGCTATGGGTGTTCACTTAAATCTTCTTGCAAAAGTAGAAATATTTTGGGAACATAAATGTTATTTTAATTAGGCTAAATATATTCAATATTTTGTTAAAAAAAGACTAAAAAGAAACATAATCCATGCTATTAAGATAAATAATCAATGGAATGACGATCAATCCCAAATTATTGCTTCTACCTTTGATCGTTTCGTCATCTTAATGAATGGAACTTTAACTAACATCAATAAAACTTGCAAATCCATTGGTCACTATCAGTCTATATATGGTCAGTTAATGAATAAAAAAATAATATTTATCTCATCTGAAATATGAACATATTTTAAATAAAAAACATTGAAACTATATATGGTTTCACTCATATTTATCTTCCCTTTAAATACTTAGGCACCACCATTCAAAAAATTAAGAACACTAGATATGTTGATGACATAGTATAAAAATTAAGATCTAAAATCATGGATTGGGACATAAAATTCTTTACCTTTAGAGGCAGATTGACATTAATTCAATCTGTCAGCATGGAAATTCCAGTTTATTTCATGCAAAGTAGTTATATTCCTAAGACAATAATAAAAACAATCAGTCTTTTAATGAACAAATTCATTTGGGAGTCTAAAGAAAAGTATCACTGTATTGTCTGGTCTAACTGGTCCTCCTTATTCAAACTATTTGAAGAACCTGGTCTGAATATAAGGAAGCTTTCTGATATCCAAAAAATATTTCTCTTGCCATCTTTGGATGACATTCAGAAATCACAAAACCCTATGGGCTCAGTTTATGCACTCAATCTATTTCCCTTCATCCCGTCCTCTTCAAATAAAAAATTAAACCAAATGATTCCAAAGTTTGGAAAAGAATTATTAAAGTCAAAGACACTGTTGAGCAATTCTTATTTGGGAAAGTTGGCAAAGGTCATATTGACTTTTGGCTTAAAATATGAAATAACTCTTACCCTTTCATCACCCGTTCAAACCAATAGAACAATAATTTGTATAAAAAGACTTTGATATCTGATTTATAGTCAAATAGTTCATGGAACCTTGACAAACTGAAAGATCAAATCCTCTCCTTAGACATTAATAGAATTTCCAAAATAACATTATCAAATTTCAGTAAAGATTCCACCTTTTGGAAGTTAACTAATGATGGATCTTTCTCCTTCAAAACTACTTGGTAATCTATAAGAGATATCCACCCAAAATAAAATATTCGCTCTGAAATATGGGACAATGTCACCCCTAAGAAGTTCTCTTTCATCCTTTGAAGACTTCTTAATGGTTTCATATTGGTAGAAACTATTATGCAATAGAAAAACTTTGCATTGACATGTTAACAACAGGATTGTTCCAACTGAAAATCTATCTCTCACTTATTTGTAGATTTCCAAATAATCATGGTAAGTATGGTGGTATTTAAATTCCATCATTGTTCCAAATCATAATCTATCGCTCACTTATTTGTAGCTTGCCAAATATCCTGGGAAGTATGGCAATACTTCACAGAATTATTTGGTATCATCATTGGCCAACATATGTCACTCAATAATATGATTCATTTCTGGTTTATGTTAACAAAACAAACCATCCATATCAGATAAATCAACCTCCCCATAATCTGTTTGACAATCTGGCCAGCTGGTAACAATTTTAAATACAAAAAAAATTATTCTAAAACCTTAATAGACAAAATCAAGTTATTTCTGGTTGACTTAGATATTTCAAATCTTCTTAACTAATTCCATTGGTTTGGTGACTTAAAAGTAGCAAAAAAATAGATGCTTCAATCATATAACTATTCTCAAACCTTCTTTAGTAGTCAAATGGATCCCCCATTTAAACAATAGAATAAAACTTAATTATGATGATGCTTGTACATCATCCGGTGAATCCAGCATTGGAATCATCATTAGAAATCAATATGACAATCTTATAAAAGCCATTAGACATTTATATGGGAAAAACACTACTCTGATTGCTTAATTTTAGGGCTCTAATTGATGAGTTACTTCTTTGCTACGTCAACAACCTAATTCATACTTTCATAGAAAGTGATTCATTACTGCTAATTGAAATGTTAGGATCTGGTTTAGCCCCTTGGTTCCTAGTTCCTTTATTGAATTATTGTAGGAAATTAATCATGCCTTATATGATGGTGAAGTATATTTTCTGTGAACAAAATCTAGTTGCTCTATGGATTTCAAAATGAGTGATTAAGTACAAATCAAATTGTGAATTCTCTTTCACTAATGTTCCAGTCTCTCTCAAATCTAATATATATTTAAGATTAACAAAATAAAATCTTAGAGAGTCAATTATCTTATATAATGATCACTAAAATTGTTTTAGCGGGAATTATCCTCATTATATCCATATATGATTGTAATCTATTTTACAAATACTTCAACACATTTATTTGCGGATTTTTTAGCAATTGGAAATTTATAGGATTAATAGACTCCTTCAAGCAACATAGAATTGGAGCATCTAGACCTTTCAAATGTGGGAAGATGTCCCTAATATTCTCTATCATCTCATGTAATTTCAACATGAATTTAAATACTCAAATTGAATGTTTTTTTACCCAACATGTAATTTTGGCCATCGACAAATCAATAACAATCAATTTTCGTTAAAGTAAAAATAAAAAATTCTTAATCAAAAACTTATGAATAAAGGTTACAAATGAGTTCACACAGAAATGTCACGTTTATCCTGCAACACGCTAGACATGTATACACAAAGTCACGCTAATAATAATGACACGTCAGACCTGCACACACTAGCCACACACGCATAGACGCGTTAATAATAATGACATGCCAAACACGCTAATCAATTATATATTATACTAAATATAAAAACATTGAATATTATAAGAAGTATTATTATTAGTTTATTATTACATATTGAATACTATTATTATTATTATTATTATTATTTTATAAATTATAATCATATTTTTATAATTACAAGTTATATGATTATAATTTTATTATTACATTTTGATTATTATTATTATATGGTTATAAATATTTTAAGTTAGTGTAATTATTTTATAAACCAAAATCATATCTTAAGTTATAATTTAAAAATATTATTATAATGTATATGATTATAATTTTATTATTACAATTTGGTTAGTATTATTATGATTTGGTTATTAATATTTTAAATGTTGTAATTATTTTATAAACAAAATTTTTAAATATTATAATATGGTTATAATGTTGTTATTACATTTTGAATATTATTATTATTATTTTGTTATATTACAACTGTAGATATTATTTTATAAACCAAAATCATATCTTATCATGTTAAAATATTACAAGTTTGTTGGTTATAATTTTATTATTATATTTTGAATATTATTATTATGACTTGGTTATAAATATTAATAGTGTTGCTAATATTTTATAAACTAAAATCATATCTTATCATAGTAAAGTATTACAAGTTATATGGTTCTAATTTTATTATGACATTTTGATTATTATTATGATTTGGTTATAAATATTACAAATGTTGTTATTATTTTATAAACAAAAACCATATCTTATAAATTTAAAATATTATAATTTATATGGTTATAATTTTATTATTATCTTTTGATACTTATTATTGTGATTTGGTTATAAATATTACAAGTGTTGTTATTATTTTATAAATAAAAATCATATCTTATAATTTTAAAATATTATAAGTTATATGTTTATAATTTTATTATTGTATTTTGATACTTATTATTGTGATTTTGTTATAAATATTATAAGTGTTATTATAATGAAAGGTAAATAATTTTTTTAGTTTATTTAGTCGTTCATAGTTTATACTCTTGTGGGTCCGGAGTTGTACAAATGTTTGCAAATGAAAATACAAAATCTAAAAAATCTATTACAAACATAATTAATCTTCTTCAAGTTCTTCTTCGTAATCATAATCTTCAGACTCACTTGATTTACCTTCAGATTCATTTTCTTCCATAATTTATTGTTCAAATGTATCTTCATAATTATCCGGATAATCTTCGAAGATGTCGTCTACATTCATTTCGTCTCTAAACTCTTTGTCTTGCATCCTTTTATCCTCCGGGGTCCAATCCTTGACTGCCACAAGCACTCCAAGTGCTTTTCTCGCCAATCTTATTCTCTTAGTCGTGTATTGCAACCTATCTTGGCTAAAAGCACACCCACTTGCAACTGTAGACATAGTTATTGCATAAATCTCTTTAACAAACCTGCAAAGAATATGATAATCATCATTGTTGGTACTTCACCGTTTTAAGATATCTTCAATACCTCCACCGGTATAATTTGTAAAATCAAACCTAGTGCTCAAATATCTAGACAACTCATTATCAGATTGAGGGGTTTCTGTAAATTCATCGCTTTCTAACATTTTCATTTGAATATAGTTAGTAGAAGAACTCCCTCTATCACTATTATTATTACCCCTTGCATTTCAAGTTGTATTTGGTCTATATCTTTCAGCGTACTTATCATATTAAACATACAATCATATACTTCGGAAATATACCTTTCAGGCTTAACTGGGTCAGTCGGTGGACTATCTTCAGAAAATTGTAAGGCTTATAAAAAAATTAACTAGCAATTCAAATTGATGTTTTCGTGAAAAAGGATCCAAAATGCACGCAATTGAATAAGTCATCAGGATTGGATGGAAATACTTTGAAAACTTTAATTCCATTTTGGGTACCATGTCTACACTTACAACATGAGATCTATATTTATCCATATGCATGGCAAGATTAGTAATCGTGAAAAGGGCCAAGTGAACATTAGGATTATTTTGCATAGAAAAGGTTTTAGTTTCATCTTTAAAAAGTTTTAAATTTTTTAACATGGTAGTACAATAAATCCAATGTTGATTTTTAAGACTTGTTGGATGATAAGATGCATTATAAAGCAAGGTAATCTCTTCTTTAAATACATGAGCACGTGCAAGCAACATATAAGTAGAATTTCATCTAGCCTCGACATCAAATATAAGTTTTATATATGTTTTCCCATTTTCAATAACAAGTGTTTTAGAAGCTCTTTTTTAGCAGCGGGGGTCGTGCAAAATAGGACCCCATTTTTAATAGGAGCAATATACTCTTCCAAAATCATACTTATTCCATCTTTCGCAACTAATTGAAGTACATGGCCTAAACATTTGGTGTGAAACAATTTAATAGGAGCAATATAATCTTCCAAACGCATTCCATAATTATTCATGCATTCAAGTATACTCTCTCTAATTACTTGTGTGATATGATAGCCAATAGATTCAACCCACACAATTATCCTTTGGAGTACCTATTCGGGATCCATCCAAGGAAGGATAACACATAGCATATCAAAATCAGTAAAAGTAGCTATGTCACCAGTTATAGAAATATTCCATGGAAAAGCTAACATAGTTTCAATAATGTTTTTTTTCTTTTTAAAAAATATTTAAAAGCTAGCGATCGCATAGAGCTACGTGGAATGCGTTTGGCTTGTGGGTTTAACCAAGCTTGCATCCAATCTTCGCATCTCCAACTATCCACATAACCGAAAAGATGTAAAATACCAATCGCATAAATCATTGTTTCTTCCCTATACATTTCTTGGTTAAACTCAAAAGGAAAACCAGTTTGAGGGTCTACAAATGTATTACTATTTTTGTTAATTTTTTAAGGATCGAATATTCATGAGTTCTTAAATGTTTTTCCATAGTGTATGTTATAAAATAATATAACAAATTATGACAAGAAAAATGATTTGTCTTTTTATTCAGTTTTTCTCACTTCGAAAAAGATATAACACTTTAGGGTTAGCTCCCCTTTTATATATTATTCTCCTTATCTCATATTACGCCTCTCTAGTCAAAGGTCCAACTATCATTTATGGTATAAATCCTAGATTTACGACAATCAATCTGGTCTTTTATCTTTAATAGTGTTGACTCATTAATCATCCAGAGTTTAAATTCACCACCTTAATTACATTTTCCATTATTATCACTTCAGCTCAACTGGACCTACTCTGCTAATCATTGGTCGGGTCAATGATCTGAGCTGTACTGTGGCGTGGCTCTGCTCAGTGATAAAGTTCAACTTCATGAATTACTCTGAACTGCTAAGGAGCCATTTTCCATAGAGGAGCCATGTTCGGCTGTGGAGCTATGTATCTCTCAAGATCTCTGATCTACATGATTCTTGTAGGTAGACCTCATTATCTTGCCCTTGTTATGCAAATATCGAAGGAGCTCTGCTCTATTATGATCTTTGCTATCAAACATATCGGTCGGTTTGTAGTCCTGCTCTGCTCGGTGTTCTTGTACTTCTTAGTTGACCCTCAGATCCAACACTCTGGTCGGTCTGAAATCTTGTAGATATGCTTTCTTACTTCATTGTTTGCCTATTGAAGGTTTATGTATGTCTTCTTCTATTTCTCTTTGTTCGACTTTGTTGGAGGATGATCCTTCCCTTATTAGGACACTCCATAGTTAAGGGATTGTGTGTAATATACACACAATGCGTGAATTAAAACAAAATGTTGTTAATTTAAAAATAGTTTCATAACAGAGGGAGTGGTAAAAAAGAAATAAAGACGTGACGTGTGACGGTAATTATAACTATACGGGCGCTTCAGTTCTGTTAGACACATGTCCATCTTGTAGTTGTTTCTTCTGACAACAGAGCCGTTTAGACTTTCAAAATGGAGTCATTTAAACTTTCAAAACAGAGCTTGGGAACAACCAACTTGACGATTTATATATTTGACAGTGACAACTGCCATTCCATCGCGCGTGGGGCAACTTTTACCTAGAAAAGTACAACCGATTTTGCAAACAAGTCGATTAAACAAGTATTTCAGTAAAAAAGAGAAATATAAGTTTAGTTGCTAGACGTGAATCCTCTGCAGGTTAAAGAACTAAAATTCTACTCTCTCGTCCAAGTTGCGTTTCGACAAAAAGATAATCTGATTTCTCTTCATAATCTATCTTCCTCGTTATTCCTTCGTTGTAACACTGCTGAATGAAGACCATAGTTACGTATTAGTATGATTGTGAAACCTAAATGAATGCTTTGGGGATACGCCACTGAGTTTACGTGTATCTGAAGTTCTAACCCCAAATGTTTTAAACTTACCTCTCCATTTGGCTCCTTACAGTCAAAATGGCCCCAAAAAAGGTTGTGAAGAGGCCTGGGAATTCAGTGAAGGCCGCAGAAAAGAAGTTCGAACATCCTTTAGATTTAAATTGCTATTTTGATCAATTAGCACCTAAGTATGGGTATTTGGATGAACCATGATTACTGAGTGTTAAGACTAGGTTTGGAATTCCGAGCGATATAACCATTAGAGTCCCAGAGGTTGGTGAACACCCATATCAGGAAAAGAAGAATGAGACGTTCCTTTATACTACTTTGTTTAATTGGGGTTTAAGATTACCCTTGCCACTGCTTTTACGAGATTTTTTTAGCTTCATAGGTTTGTGCCCTACCCAGTTGGCTGCTAATGGGTGGAGAGTGTTACTCAACATAGTGCAGAGGGAAAATCTCTTTGGCATCTTGATATGTCTAGCCGATCTATTAGTTGTGGTAGAAGTGATTAAGTTGATGAAATCCCCTTTCTTTTATTTACAGTTTAATGGGTGTAAGAAAATAGTTGAACTCCCCAACTCAGACAAAAACTGGAAGAACTCCTTTATATTTGTATCGGTGAAACGAGAATATGAGAATGCCTTGATGAATCTACAATTGGAACGAAGATAGAAGACTGAGTGTAAGAAGGATTCTTCTGAACTTAGCGTGTGGAATTATGGTCAAAATATGCTAACCCAAAACATTGTGTGATGCAGGTGAAGGAAGACAACATGAGTGGTGTAAGGAGGGCTTAGAGGAAGGAGCGAAAAATCCCCTTATTCAAGTTGTTAACTTAGCCAGCGGGACGTGACTTCAAGAATCTATTCGGTTGTTCACGCAGATCAACTATTTGAAAGCAGGTTTGCGGCATATTCCAAAGTTGGTAATTACGAAAGACAGTAAGGTGACCATGAGAGTAAATGAAGGAGAGGCAACGACGGATCATCTACGCGCTTTGATGGAGCAGATTTATAAGGATCGAAATATAACCGGGGTGTGGCTGGCGGTTCCCTAAACTTGTAAAATGAAAGAAGCGGGGAGCTCATCGTTCTTGTCCTGCCAGTGGGAAAATGAGAATGAAACAAGTGGGGATCGCGAAATGGGCATGAAGTGCTCTAAAGACGCTTTGAGCAAAAATCCTAGCGAGCAGCAGGATGTTTAATTTGTATATCTAATATTGGTATAGGCAAACACTAAGGCCCATGTTTGGAGATTTTTATTATTAGGCTCTTGGTTTTTTATAATGTGGCAGAAATTAAGAATTGGCTTTGTATGTAAGTTTCCTTGTGGAGAATGTATGTGTTTTAAACTTGTGGTTCAGGGTGAAATTATTTACCCAGTCAAACGTTAGCACGTTCTTTGCGTAAGTCCACAAATTCTCATTTTGCGGCGAGGTCGGTCGGACCCTATTGCGTGTTCTATTCGAAGGCTTGATCAGAGATTAAGTTGCTTTGTGTAGCCAATAGGCGTGGCTTGTGGCCCGTTCGCGGCGAGGTCATTCTGAACCCTATTGCATGGCCCTGAGAGGGTTTGACACATGGTCAGGTCGCACTATATAGCCCTTAGGCGTAGCACTTAGATTTTGCATAGCCCGCAGGTGTGGGCAAGGACTTGCTTCGCGAGGGTAAAGATGTAGAAAAAGTAAAAAAACATACACATTTGGTGAAAATGATAAAATATTATTGATGGAAAATTAGTAGTCTGATGTTTCGTTAAAAACCTTCTTGTGCCATCAGGAAGGAAAAAAAATGCATCAAAATGATTACATATCATGGCGGTATAAGTTTAAATGAAGAATATTCCATAAGTGTTTCAAGGTGTTTCCCATGCTATTGGCGAGGCGATATGCTCCGCTATGTCCTTTGGAGATGACCGTATATAGTCCTTCCCAGTTGGGTCCTAGTTTACTTGTTGCCTGCTCCAAAGAATACCTTTTTTATTATTTTGTCTCCTACCTGGAAGGTACGAGGTTTTAGTCGTGCGTTAAAGTTTCCCCTCATCAGGCTTCGGTAGTGCTCTGCCCGGACCAGAGCTTGGTCGCGTTGTTCTTAATAATATCGATGCTGAGTGTCTGAGTTAAAGTATTTCTCTCTTCATCGTAATTGTTGATTCATTGACTAGGGATGATTATTTCAGCTAAGACGACTGCTTCGCTGCCATAAACCAAGGAGAAGAGGGTTTCGCCTGTTGTGGCTCGCGGTGTTGTTCGGTATGTCCACAGTACTTCGGGTAATTTATCTTGCCATTTTCATTTAGCTCCGCCCAATTTTTTCTTGAGACTCTCCAAAATTGTACGGTTTGTAACCTCCACCTGCCCATTCGCATGTGGATAATAGGGTGTGGAGAAGTGTTGGTTGATGGAGAAACGTGTACAGAATGTGGTCATCACTGGATTCTGGAATTGCGGCCCATTGTTTGTCATGAGGATGTGAGGTATGCCAAAACGAGATAGTATTTGCTATAGCAAGAAATCACATATGTCTGCTGCCTTGGTTCTTGAGAGAGCTTTTTCCTTTACACACTTAGAAAAATAGTCCACAGGTACTACAAAAAATTATCGTTCTCCCGTTGCCATTGGGAGAGGTCCTACTAGGTCGAAGACCCGCTTATCAAAAGGGAAAGGTACGGGAACTGTCTGCATCGGGTCACTTGGTAAATTGGTAGATTTTTCAAACTGCTGGTATTTGTTACACTGTTGTACCAATTTTTCCGCATCGGCTGCCAAAGCGGGCCAGTAGTAACCAGCTAATAAGAAGCGATAAATTAGGCTACGATACCTGCAGTGGGCTCCAATAGAGCCCCTCATCCAGAAGAGCTAGAGGCGTCATCGGGTTCAATTGTCCATACCGACTGGTCAATTTTACCCTCGATATTATTAGACAGTGGCTCGAGACGTGGTGAGTAAAGTTCGGTGATGAAATCTTCTACAACTTGACTTTTGATAGCGATACAAGGTTTGAACTTGATATCGTGTTCGCCGAGCTTGATGCTTCATTTTGTCAGGCGTCCCGAAGCATCTGGTTTTTGTAGTACAACCTTTAGTGGGAATGAAGTGCAGATAATTATTGTGTGGCTCTGGAAATAGAGGCGCATCTGGCATGCGCCGACTACCAGGGCTAATGCAAGTTTTTCCCGATTGAGGTAGCGTGTCTTAGCGTCGACTAGAGTTTTGATAACGTAATATATTGGGTGTTGTACACCCTCAGGTTCTCTAATTAAAACTGTACCAACGACATAAGATGAGACATATAAGTTGATAAAAAGAGTTTCACCTACTATGGGTACGGAAAGTATCTCTGGTGATGTGAGGTATCGTTTTAAAGTTGCGAAGGCTTCGTCATAGGTTGCCGTCTACGCGAATTTCCTAGCACCTCGGAGGATTTCAAAGAATGGGTGACTTTTATCTGATGCTCGGGAGATAAATTGTGGCAGCGCCACCAACCAACCTGTTAAACATTAGAATTCTTTGATGTTAGATGGTGGGGTCATCGTTAGAACTGCTTGTAGCTGAGCTGGATCAGCCTCTATCTTGTTCTTGCTGACGACGTAACCAAGGAACTTGCCACTCTTTACCCCAAAAGAGCACTTGATTGGGTTGAGCTTAAGATTATGTTGGCGTAACACACCGAATACCTTTTGGAGTACATCAAGGTGAGTATCTGGAGAGTGCGTTTTAACCAACATTTCGTCGATGTATGCCTACATATGCTTACCGAGTTAATCCCGAAAGATGTGGTTAACCAACCTTTGGTAGTAGAACCGGCATTTTTAAGACCAAATGACATGACCATATAGCAGTAAACACCACATTCAATCTGAAAAGTAGTATGCTCTTTGCCCGACGGGTTGAGGAAAATTTGATTGTAACCGGAATAGGCGTCCATGAAGGAGAGGTATTCATAACTGGAGGCAGAATCCACCAATTGGTCGATACGCGGAAGAGGGAAAGTGTTATTCGGGAAAGCCTGATTTAAATCGATGATATCCATACACATCCACCACTAACCGCTCTTCTTTCTAACCAGCACATGGTTGGCTATCCGTACTGGGTAGCGCGTAACAATTTATCGACTTCTAAACCGATAACTTCTTGCTTTTCCAGAGAGAATGAGCGACGCTTTTGTCGTATTGGTTTGGCGTGAGGATTGATTGCCAATTCATGGGAAATGGCCAAGGGATCAACCCCAGACACATCTCGAGAATCCTAAGTAAAGTTGTCTAAATTTCTACGCAATAACTCAAGTAGGGGCTGTTTAAAACAGGAATCCAAATTCCTACGGAATCGCAAGCAATGAACCTTTGATATTTCCTCCTCGGTGGAATCAGATTGGGCTGTTCCAGAAGGTTATGTCTCTCTTAGATCATCGACGAGGTCCTCTTGGGGAGGTGCCTGCATGGGGCGATCTGACACCCCCCGATCTGTAATTGCTATTTAAGGGAGCTTGTAAAGACAGCGTAACACGTTCTGGCTGTTCGCTGGTTACCTTATATAAATCCTACCGCGTTGTCGATCGGATATTTGATGCATTGGCTGAACGTGCAAACCGTAGCTTTCATTTTGTGCAGCCACAGGCGGAAATTATGGCATGGAACGGGCTTGGGGCGTCTGAAATCATGAACAGAGTCTTCATCTCCTTTTTAGTAGCTTTGTGCTCAACCGTGACAAGCAACTCAGCCTCTTCTACGCATTGCGAGGCTTTCCCCTCGTACCTCTCCATGGTCGTCTGGGTTGACTTGTAAGGTGGCACCTCATTCATGCGGTCGTAGCTGGATTTGAATATAACATTAGCAGAATTGCCCCCATCGATTAGTACCCATATTACCATGAATCCACAAATGTCGATGTTTATTATCAAGGCATCTTTGTGGGGCGTGTTGACCCCTCGTAGATCATTATCATTGAAGAAGAGGTCAGCAACATGATCGCGGTAGTTAATGTAGTGGGAGCCTTTGATCGTCCGAACCTCATGATCAATCCGAGCTCGCTTCCTAGAATTGGTGGTGTGAGACAAACCTGAGTCTCCTCCGCCAATAGTTAACAATGCTGGCGCTAGTAACTCGTTCGATGATATTGTGTTGCTGGCTACCTCACACCGTATTTCGGTGGCCATCAGGGTAAGGTCGTCATCGTTTTCCCTTGCTTCTTGCTCAATTAGATCAAAAAATCCTCCCATAATGGTGACTAACCATTGCTGCTTGCCCTTATCGACACCTTTATCTTCGTCTGGTTTGTCCTCTTCTTTGTGCTGAATTTCCTCTCGGTGCTCCGACTGGCGAGATTGGTCCTGTCGCTTTATAAATTGGAGAAGCTCCCCGCTGTCAATCAAACTCTGAATTTCTTCCTTCAGTTGCCAACATTCATCTGTAGAATGGCCGTGATCATTGTGATAGGCGTAAAAATATCTGTTGGAGCGCTTGTAGCTGGGTGCGCTCATCGTCTTAGGAGGCTCATACCTTGTTCTTCCTTTTGTTCGAGCTTAAATTACTGAAATCGATTCGGTTAATGGATTGAAACTCCAAGACGGATTTTCCGAATGAGTGGTGCGCCGTGAATGATCTCGACGAGGACCTTCTTCCGCCCGTCTGCGGTCCACCTTCTTGCGATCTAATCTTTTCTTAAGCGACGCCATCACCATGTTTTCAGCCACGTCAGTTAGGCTGTTCATGGAGTGGACGAAGCGCCATACATAACTTTTCAGCGGTTCACCTTTTTTCCAATAGAGGTCCATTATAGAATCGTGTTGTCGCCTTAACTCCTTATTGCATACAAATCTTTCCCTAAAGGCGCGCCACAAACCTGCAAAGTTATGAATCGATGTTTTAGGCAAATTACTAAACCAGTCCATTGCATTACCTTTGAGGGTCATGGACTACGCTCGGCAAAACATGGCGTCATCAGGATTATAGTTCATCATCATGTTGTAGAACAGCTCCAAATGTCATTTAGAATATCTTGTTCTGTAATAAGCCTCTATTCTAAAAGTGTTGAATTGGCTAGGAAGCTGCACCTCAAGGATCCTTTCAACAAACAGTGATTCATTGAAGATGTATATAAAAAGATTAGGTCGCACTTGATTGTACTGAACCACCTCGACCTCATTTTCTTTCTTTTGCAGCTGGCGTTCCCCTTCTTGGCGAGGGTTGAGCTTCTTTGAATTTCTTTTACTTCCGTTTTCTCCCTTGTCTTCGCGTCTCTCCTCTCGCTTGGAATATCGATCCCCGCGGTTAGAGCGTTCGTCATCCGTTCAGGCTCGATGATGGGTGCGAGTCGTGGTTGGAGCTTTGGCTTTGAATGCTTTCACTGCGTCGTTCAGGCCGGACATGGTTGCATGCATAGCTTTCTCCCAGGCGTCACGCTTGCACACTACTTTGAGTTTCTCCCGCTGCAGGTATTGGAGCTTTTGTTCGAGTCGCTGGATTTTTTTTCTAGTCATGACGTCCTCGATTTTGACATCATGCAAAACTAGATTCAGAATCGCCTCAGGCGCATGTGGAGCAAGCTCTGGTCCTGTTTGAGGAATATCTTCCATCGAATTTACCACCCCCGACCTATCAACGGCTACATTCATGACAGGGAGCTGATCTAACCCTTCTACAGGTGGGTCAGTTACTACCCTTCGCCGATCTGCTGCTCCAACTGGTTCTTGCGTATCTTTTTCTACCCCTAATCTTGTCATAACCATGATTTCGTTTTCGGAATGCCCCCTAATTTGTTATAGAAGAATATAACAAATTATGAAAAAAATGATTTATCTTTTTATTCAGTTTTTTCTCACTTCGAAGAAGATACAACACCTTACGGTTAGATCCACTTATATGCATGTTCTCATTAGCTCATATTCAGTTTTGTAACAGCAATTAGTCTACTTTTGTAACAGATTCAGTTTGAGACTAAGTCTTGGCTCCTCTATATAAAGGACCAGACTACTCTAATAAAGAGGTTGAACATAAAGAAGAACATGAAGAATTCTAGTGAAGAATCCGCCCTCGAGACATCTAGTCAGACTGGAGAGACTTTGTTGTCAACAAAAAAGAAAAATTCAGGGGTGCAATGAAGTGGTGATAGTAAGGGCAAAAGAAATCTGATGACAGAAACATAAACCCTTCCTCAGTTTTTAGTCAGACGCGTTGGACCCAATTTTACAAGGGTTAGTGTCAAATATCTTATTGTCTTAGACAAAATATCTTATGTTTATTTTCATAAATCTAAACTGGAGGTCGTTCGATCCAAATGAGGGTTTCCTGAAACAATTAAAGTTAGGTTATCTAAACCTGGAGAGACTCTGATGAACTATAGTTCTAAGGAAGCATTAGTGTATACCGACGTGCTCAAGTGGGGCCTTTGATTTACCTTGGACCCCAAGATAGTGAGATAATTTAACTTGGTAAGATTTTGCACAAGCTAAGCTAGCCTAAATCTCTGGTTCTCACTTTTGAACACTTTTATTTTGAAACTCACTTGTACTTATGTTTTCTCTCTCTAAAAACTCTTTAACATTTTATCTCTCTAGAATTTTTTTCTTAGCAATTTACTAAAGCAAAATCAAACCTCATCAGCCTATAGTTTTTTTGAAACTGATTTTGAAGATGAATTTTTCCTTCCATCTTAAGATCTATATAGTGGTAAAAAATTACCATCGCTTTATTTTCCTTGTATTGGTTGGGGTGATGATTGACTTATGTCCTTCGAGGGCACAGTAGAGATTTTGAGTTGTGGTATGCACCAACCAGAAATTAACGGTAAACGTAGAGCCGTAAGAGGTAATTTGGATGCTCATGGAAAATTAGCTTTGAAATTGGTTAACAGTTTTTTTATTCCCCCTAGTAACAATGATTCACAACTTTCTTATATTCAAACATTTTCAATTATTTTTGTGGTAAAAAACGAGGGAATAATTAATTTGGCTAGTTTGATGATTCGGCATGTGGCTCAAAAAGCTGGGGGAGGGGGGGGGGGTTAATTTACTTTATAGGACGATATTGAGTAATTTTCTTTTTAAAAAAGGGGTTGATGCGAGTATATACAGTCTGATCAAAGTTCGACCAAATATGCTAAGTGGTCGCATGGTCAGCAAATGGAGTATGCCGAGTGGTCGCATAATCAGCATGTGGAGTGGCATGGTCTTCATACGCACTAGCAAGGTCAACAAGAGTAGTGGCGTGGTCAAAACGAGAAGTGGTATAGTAGACTCAAGCAGTGGCAAGTTCGAAACGACGAGCAGCATGGTCAATACGAGCAGTGGCAAGTTCGAAACGACGAGCAGCATGGTCAATACGAGCAGTGGCATGGTCAACAAGAGGAATGGAATGATCGATTTACAGTCTCTCAAGCGGAACAATCTGAATACATGCGACAAATGATGGAGAACATGCATTTGCAAGGTCCACCACCTTCCAACAACGACAATGAAGCTCCTTAGTTTTTTTACATTTGATTATATTAAGCATTTTAATTGTAATGTTTTTATTTTTTATTTGATTCAACAACTATGTTAATTGTTTGGTTTTTATTATTAATGAATTTTTTGTTTTTCTTATATTTTTTATTAAATATTCCTTAAATATATTTCAATTTTTATTTTGTTATTTACAAGTAATATATGTATATGCATATACTTATACAATTCTAAAAACTTTAAATTTGTACCTCAAATATTCAATAGTTCGAAAATACAATAAACTATATAAATCATCTAAACATATGGACTTCAAGCTTGAAAGATCTAAAGAACTAAAAGAAATAAAAAAATTAGATCATAGCTATATAATATTTGACAATCGTATAAATATTTTAAAAATATAGTATTTAACAATCAAAATACAATTAGATGTCTAGGTAGATATTATTTAATATTTACTTAATATTAAATAAACTAACTATAATATCTAAATATAATCAAACATTATCAAAATAATATTACAAGTATATTGTTTACAATATACATATCTTAATTATAGAATTTCGATTTACTTAAGACAGACAAATTATTTTTTAATAATAGTATAAATATTTTAAAAAATATAGTATTTAAAAATAAGATACAATTAGATGTATAATAGATAGATATTATTTAATATTTACCTAATATTAAATAAACTATCTATATTCTCCAAATATAATCAAACAATATTAAAAATAATATTACAAGTACCTTGTTTACGATATATATCATAATTATAATTATAGAATTTCGATTTAGTTAAGGTATACAAATTATTTTTAATAATTGTATAAATATTTTTAAAATATAAAATTAAAAAATAAAATACAGTTAGATATCTAATAGGTAGATATTATTTAATATTTAACTAATATTAAATAAATTATCTATAATATCTAAATATAATCGAGACAATATCAAAATAATATTACAAGTATTATGTTTACAATATAGGTATTTTACAAATTCAATTTAGTTGGCATTCAAATTATTTTTAATAATAGTAATACTTAAAATCAAAATATAATAAATATCTAATTATTTCGTTTATTTTATACATATATTTTGATTATTGAAAGTCGATTTAATTAACGCATTTAAATTAATTTTAAATAACCGATTTACAATTTAAATGAGCTCTCTTGCCTGAGTTTAAACACATAACACGCACACAGAACCACCTAACATAATACGTGAAACACAGAATAGGTTAACCACGTT
This sequence comes from Limnanthes douglasii subsp. nivea, assembly GCA_036936605.1. Lineage (NCBI taxonomy): Eukaryota > Viridiplantae > Streptophyta > Magnoliopsida > Brassicales > Limnanthaceae > Limnanthes > Limnanthes douglasii. Next base: position 235,868,731 of record JAUPFV010000001.1, on the reverse strand, counting down.
TTTTTTTTTCGGAGGGAACCCGCAGCCGCTACTCAAAGTGCAATGAGTGCGCACAGGGTAAACCCTCCGTCTGACGCGATAGCCTGCAAACCAACGTCAGAAGGTAAACCACATAAGGTGACATGCTCAGCCAAGAGGGACTCGAACTCATGACCTTTTGGTAATAAGAATGTCATACTCAACCAACTCCGCTACCCCTTGGGAGCTTAACCACGTTGACTTACACGCATAACACGCACACATTTAAAACAACGGTTAAATAAAATATATATCAAGTACATATTTAAAACTGCTAAATAAATTAAATATAAAAAAACACGTACACTGTTAAAATTGTTAAATCGTGTACTCGTGGTTCGAAACGTTTGCCACCGCTGCTTATAAACCTTGATAAAGTCATGCCCAATATTAATAGCTCTACCAGAGCGGAAAACGTACGGTCCAGCCATTGTGTTTCAAAATCTATATTCTCTCTTCATATATTTGTCTTATTATATTGAAGAGTTATAACTCTAGACAGCTCACAAACTATTAAATGATACCCGTGTCGTGTGTATATGGTATGGAGTATGGATGGTCGGGCCGGTCTATTGTATTCGGGAAAATAATCTTTTCATAGAAATAGATATATATATATATGGCCCACATGGCCACACATAGAACAGAAGTAGTAAACTTATATATTTATTTATACACAAGATCCAAATAAAACACACACCAAAAGCCCTATTTACAGAAAGAAAAAAAAAAAAACAGAATTAAAATCAAGCATACCGATCTTCCCTCGCTTGTTGGATTCAAACGTCGACGTCTTCGGTCTCGGGTTGGATTTACACACAAAAACCACAATTCACTATCATATAAAAAACACTTAAATTTCAAATTTCCAGTTTTTTGAGTTTTTTTCAAATTTCATAATACTCTTTAAAAAAGAAGATATCCATCGGGATATAAAGAAAGGATAAGATGATGCAATTTGTTATTTTTTAAAACCGTGAAATATAAAAATAAGTTTTATTTTATTTTTAAAATAGTTAAACTATATTATTATAATATTATTATATGTAGAGAGAGAGAGTGCGGGTCTCTTCTATTTCCCACTCTTTTCACGTCACTGATAACTCTACAGATTTTCGCCGTCATAATTCTCATAAGAATAATCAAACGACGGCGTATTCATCGGCGGCGGATCCATGAGCATCCCCTCCGCCATATCCGCCATTAAATACATTCAGGACTTCCTCCTCATCCATAACTCCTCTAGACGACTCACCATCTCCAGGTTGACGTATTGGAACCGAGAACCGGACCGGGACCGAACCGATAAGGACCGGACCGAGAACCGGACCGAACCTTAACGGTCCGGTTCGCGGTTCCATTCTAAAAACCGAAAACCGATAAGGAACCGAAACAAAAAACCGGTTAGGAACCGAACCGATAGAACCGATAAACCGAACGAACCGATAAGGAACCGAACCGATAAAACCGATAGGACCGATAGGACCGAAGGAACCGATACGGAATCGAACCGATAAACCGGTAGAACCAATAAGAAATCGGACCAATAAAACCGTAAAAACCAATTATTTATTATTATTATATATTTTTTTATAAATTAGAATACCAAAATTAATAGTTAATTACCAATTTTTTATCGGACCGAAACGGGACCGAAATGGGACCGGACCGAACTCGGACCGAACCGAACTCGGACCGAACCGAAACCGGAACCGAACCGGACCGAACCGAACCGGACCAAACCGAACCGAACCGAAAGCTTAGCGGTTCGGTCCGGTTCCAAAAATTAGAACCGAAAGCTTAGCGGTCCGGTCCGGTCCGAACCGATAAGCTTAGCGGTCCGGTTCCTTCAAAACCCGGACCGATAACAGCCCTAAGCCCGACCCGTATCCTGAATGGGGTTGTTTCAACATAGCTGCGTTAGCCGCCGCGTCCCTTATATCGCTTGCAGACGTGGAAGCCGGAACCGGATACAGATACGCTATTTCAGGGAAATTAAGGGAGGTGCGTGAACCTTTCAAAGCGATCGCCGCTGCATCGTGAGCAGCCGCCGCCATTTCCGGCGTGGAGTAAGTTCCAAGCCAAATGCGGGTGGTTTTGCGTGGTTCGCGAATTTCAGATACCCATTTCCCGCTCCGGCTCCGGATCCCATGATAGACCGGGTGTTTACCGTTGGAGTTTTGGTTTCTGTTGGTTGACATGCTGTGATGTGGCAGGTTTGTATTGGTGGATATATAGAGCAATAGTAAAAAACAGGTTATGAATGGAATGGGTGATTAGAAATAGAAAGAATTGAAGTGGTGTTTATAGGATTTTTACACTATAGGGAAATGCGTGGGAAATGCGCAGAATTATTGATTTAAAAATAAAAACGCTGGCTGTAGTTTGGTTCATTTAATTGAATTATGTCTGGCACGTGTGGTTGGAGAGAAAGGAGCCTCAATCTAATTTACACACGTATTAAAAGTAACAATAATAAACTACTAGTAGTACTCCATACACTGCACTTATTATTAACTAAACATTTTAAAGCTTTCGTCATTTTTATATTTATATTTATATTTATATTTTAATACTATTTAACTTTTGGGTGAAGTTATTTCCTCCATAAAATATATTATTTCCTCCATCATTCATAAAAAACTCCATCTCGTTATTTCTTCCATAAAGGAAAGTCCTAATTTATTCTTATTTTAATTTTACACCAAAAACCCAAATTTCTACAGTAACTATCCACCTTCACCTCTTCTCTTCTAACCCTAACAAAACCCTAGCCACCAAACAATTTTGAAGTAGTTTCTAGAGTTCCAAAGATAAAAATCTATCGTTAATCTTATTTTTATTTTATATATATGGATTGACATATCGAATAAAATCTCTTTTTAAATCTATGATTTTTTTCCATAATGAGTTATAGGAACTCTATATGCAGAAAAAAAAACTTGTTCGTCATTTAATCGAGTTCCTGCATGTCGAGTTACTAGTTTAATCTTTTTTTAATATCAATTTCTGGTTTAATTGTTTCTTTCCTGTATATTGAGTTCAAAATATAGATTTTTTATGGTTTGATTAGTATGTGTTGATTGGGTTCTTTTTTAAAATATTATATGTGATTATGAGTTCCTAACTCAGAATCACATGCTTTTAAAAAAAAATATGTTATTCAGAGTGGTTGTCACGGAATTACATGTTTTTTTAAACATGTAATTTTATGACTAATCTTAAAAATAATTGAGTTTTTATATTCTTATGGTTTAATTTTAGAAGTTAAATCATATATGTGGGGTGTAATTTATCTCAACGATGTGTTTGTTGTAATAAGGGTTTAATAGTGGATAGTGGCATCAAATTATAAATTAGAAAGTAAATAAAGGACAAGAAGGTAAAAACAAATGTTCAGTGTTTTATTAAAAATTTAAAATGGAGGAAATAATAAATCTTATGGAGGAAATAGCTTCACCCTTTAACTTTTTGAATCATTTTCGTCATCAGCTACTTCATAATATTATGAAACTAAATATTATTATTTTATTAAAATTTTAGTATATCAAAATATTCGCTATCGTATGTATGTATGTAGTCATAAAATAAAAATAAAATATAATTAATAAATAATTAATAAATTAATAATTAATAATTTTTTGTTTGAAATAATTTTTTGAAAATAGAAAAGTTAAATATATTAGAACATATAAAAATAAGTTATATATGTTATATTCTTTTTAGAATTTTATTAGTGTATATGCACATTTTAATTTTAATTTGATTAAAAATTTATTGATATAAAATTTGTTTTTAACACTTAATAAATTTAACGAAAAATATGTAGTAACTTTGTCTAAACCCATTATTTTAATATGATAATTTTTTATTAGAAACTAGAACTAGAATTATAGAAAGCTCCAGACATGTATCTAAATATACTTTCAACAAATATTATTCTAATATGTCTAATTGTTCATATATTTTTAAAAATTTCTTTTATGATATAACAAGTTTTTAAATTTATATTACAAGCAATAAGAATATCTAAATTGAAAAGGCGTGGTTTGAAAATATCAAAGAGAGATTTTGAGATATGAGAGATTTTGTTTTTGAATGATTTGTCTATTTATAGAAATGATTAAAGGGTTTAGCTAACCGATATTTTTTGTGAATTTCAATACGTTTTTATATACATAATAATGATTCAAATTTATAATTGTTTAGGCAGACATAAATACCTTTTTACTAAATATACTGCACATAAATTTTGGGTTTACAAATCAAATTGAAGTTTAATTTTATTTAAAAAATCTTATTTTTATTTAAAATTAAAAAATAAAAATGATTTTAAAAAGTAATTTTTATTTTTAAAGATAATATTGTTTTTAATTATTGTTTTAAATTTAAAAAAAAGTTTTGTTAAAAAACATCAAAGATAAAAAAGGATTTATTTCTATATTTAAAAATAAAAAATAAAATCACCTATAAAAGATTTGCCAATGGTATATCTAGATCCCATTTGGCTACAATGAGACCTTAAATCAAATTTTTTATTTTAATTTAGGTAAAATGACCATTTTACCCATCATATAAAACCAAGTTTTCCACGAAAAATCTAAACATTTTTCTTCCTCTTCTCCAACCAAACTTCTCTCTAAATCTAATCTAATACCCAAAGAATGAATTACATTAAAATCTAACTATTTTCTTCATTTTCTTTAACAAAACTTCTCTCTATTTTTTAATTATAGTTTAATATCGTCATGTGGAACTTTCCAACTTTTCATTATAGTAAAAAGAAGTAAAAAGAATGGATCATACTAGTCGAATAGCCAATTTTTTTTACAGAATTATATTACAATGAAGTAATCTGTGGACCCGGTAATTTGTATAATTTTCTATTAAGAAATAAACTAGTAACTGTGAAAATATTTCCCAGCTTGATGGTAATGGCAATCTTGTTCGAAACCTGATCATCTTGATGGCAAGATAAGACGCGAGCTGCAATTTTTTTTAAAAGAAAATCAAAGAAATCAATATTTGAAATTAAGATCTTTGATTAATAGCGAAATCAGAAACATCAATCAGTTAACAAAACCACAAGAAAGAAAACAACACATCAATTTCTAAGTTTGAATTTAATTTACAACTAGAAACCCTAAATCCCCAAATTCTATAATTTAAGAACTTGTAAACTTTGTAACAGCCTTCATTCCTTCAGATACAACATGTTTAGCCAATTCACCAAACAACACCAACCTCACCGCAGTCTGGATTTTCCTTGAAGTGATAGTCGGTTTCTTGTTGTACCTCGCAAGCTTCACAGACTCACCAGCCAATTTTTCGAAGATATCGTTGATTAAACTGTTTATGATTCCCATAGCTTTGCTGGAAATACCGATATCGGGATGAACCTGATTCAAGATCTTTAAGATGTAGATCTTGTAAGGTCTCGACGCTTTTCTTGGATCGTTCATCTTTTTATCAGCTCCGGCGCTAGCTTCTTTTGGTAACTTCTTTCTGGCATTTGGTTTCTTCTCAGCTGCTACGGCGGCCAATGAATATTTCTCGGCGACCTTCTTCTCAGTCGGCTTCTTTTCTGCTACAGGTGTTATTGTTGATTTTGATTAGGAAATGAGTTCTCTAGAGAGAGAGATCAATTGGAGAAGAGAAATAATTTTCTGATTTTGATTGGTGAGATGCGAGCTGCAACTTGAATTTGATAAAAAAAGAAAAAAAAGAAAGGGAAAATGGAATAGAGAAAAGAGATAGTCGGCTGAAAAAAGTTTATATATTAAGGATATTTTAGTAAAATTTGAGATCTCATTATAGCTGAAAAATGTCTCATTATAACGGGGTCTCATTATAACCAAAACGGATCTCGGTTTAGCGTTGCCCATAAAAGATACTAAGTTAAATTGATTTAATAAATAAAACAGTAATATAGTATTAAAACGATTACTATTATTACAAATATCTCAGAATTTATTAATAATAAAATGCAAAAAACATTTATGAGAAGGGCAGTTATATCCATAACAAAAATAAGTAAATTTACTATTATGATAGCACTAAAATCCATGTTCTACTAACGAAAAGTAAGCAATAAATTTATTATTATAACGTTTGAGGAAGAACTTTTTCGAAGTAACAATTTCTCTCAAAAAACAACATATTCACGTCTAGAAGCTTTTGTCTTAACTAGTCATGTTTCTGGTCACAACAAGCATCACCATGCATCAGATATAGTCACGGACCATTTGGGCAAGATATAAATTTTATGTCTTACCTTTGTTGTGATTAGCCTGATCGCATAAAAGTCATGTGTACGAGTTTGATACGTTTTCCATGATCAGTACGAGTCTGATCATCATGGCAAACCTTCTTATGACCCTTTTGTCATACTTGGTTGCTTGTTTGTTTTATTAGCTTCGATGATCAGAACTCTTTTTCCGAACATCCATATTTAATCAATATTTTCAATAAAAGATATAAATCGCTACTCTTTGAAAATTCTAGACAATGATTGTATCTTGACCACCAAAGTGTTTGTCGCGATAAAATGGCTTTGCGGCGACCAAAAAGTGATGGTCACGACAAGGTTAAGGTTTTCAACTTTTTGAACAAGTTTCAAAAGTTGAAGGTTGAAATTTTTTAACGACCAAAACAAAGCTTGTGGTGGAAAAATCTTGAAATTTTAAATATATAACAGAAAACCACATCGTTGTTGCGTCAAACATTTCGCTTGTTGCGGAAAACTCCAACATGTGTCTTTCGAAAAAAATATAATTTTTGGAAAAGTTGTTCTCCAACTAATATGATTTTGCTTAAACAAATTATAAAAATACCTTACAAATATTTATGATATTTATAAGCAGGCAAATTGTTCAAAGATATAGATGAAAACAATTATAATTCTCCCAAATTATTTTAAAATAAATTTCTCTAATTTACCAATATTTATCAAATTTATTTTTGATTTCTAATTGTTTGTATATTAAGTTACAAAATTTTCTCATCTATCCTTTGTTAGAGAATATGCCTAATGACTAGGTTTTTCTATCCGCCCAATCAATAATCTCAGGATATTTGGTTTTTGCGGTGGTTTTAGGCCGGAAGGCCTAAAACCAATCTCGGTTATCATGATTTATTTCTTCTCTCCCTCTTTTACTCTCTGGTCGGAGAAACCCATTCCGTCCGAAATTCTGGCTTCTCCATATTTTCGGCCTCTCCATTTCATGGGTTTCGGTTTCGATTTTTTATTTATTTCTTCTCTATCTTGCTTCCTCCGATCGATGGTATTCACGATATCGACCGAATCTTTATTTTCCTCTTCTCTATCTTGCTTGCTTTCTTCGTCGGTTTTCACGATGTCGACCGATTTTTCTTGTTCTGGACGGGTACAAGGCGAGACTCGTGTGCCAAGGAGCTCGATGCAGAGTCTAGTATGGTTCTGGTCTAGCCCGAACTCTATTCAAAGTTTGGTTGGATTCCAATCAGATCTGATGCGAAATCTGGTATGGTTCCGTGTAAAGTCTAATCGGTGGAAAATCTGGATTTGTTTTCGTCGTGTGATGTGTATCGTCGACTCATGTATGGCTTGTGGCAGATCTTGGCTGAGTGACGATTTATCAGTAAATGGTTACTGGTTCTTCGTAAAAACCAGTAACTCTTCTAAGCCATACTGTCGTACTACTTTACTATATTTTGGTCAAAATTGCATCCTGATCCTTTTATAAACCAGTAACTCTTCTAACATTTCTTTATGGATTTTTAATCGTACTAATTTATTATATTTTGGTCAAAATTTCATCATAGTCCTTTTAGAAACCAGTAACTCTTCTGACGTTTCTCTATCGAAGTGTTATTGTCCTACTATTTTATTATATTTTGATCAAAATTGCATCTTGGTCCTTTCAAAGCATTATTGCTCACTAATCCTTTTATTATTCATGTTCTTCTTAAAAATCAATATCTTATTTATAGTATTTTTACTGATTTTTAAATCCAGCAGTAACGCTGGTTTATTATTTTTTGGTCTTAATTGTATATTGGTCCTTTTTACCATTTTTACTTAATGATCCTCCATTTATCTCTTTTATTCTTTTTGCAATCTTGCAATATTTTCTTTCTAATTGTTTTTCTCAAACGGTTTTGGTGGAAAGCGATGTAAAAATGGATTCCCCATCGAGTAGATTCACCTTTCATGGAGAGGTCTTTGATGGCCCTTCGTCATGCACTACAATAAGGTTTCGGCATCAAAAGCCAAGGCTAAAGGTAAGAAGGACTTGTCCTCCGACAGGACCAATGTCTCATATGCTGAGGAAGATAGTGGAGAGGAGGTCGAGTCACCTCCTAAAAGGTTGCGCCCAGAGGAAAAGGGAAAAATGGGTATATCCTCCAACAGGACCATCGACTGATACACTAAGGACTATCGCTCTGTTCTATTCTTATCGGTGGAAAGTCTCGATGCTAATGTTATTAGTTCCGAGGGAGTCAAGGTTAAAGGACCATCAGCTGATACACTGTATGTCTTCTATTAATGAATTTAGCTTCTTGGAATGTTCGCGGTCTTAATGACCCGATTAGGCAAAAAGATGTCACCGACTTTATTATTTCCAATCATATCTCTTTGATAGTCCTAGTGGAAACTAAAGTCCAAAGTCTGAATGTCGATCGGATAATCAGACGTATGGTTCCATTTTGGCATGTGATCACCAATCACTCTTCCCACCCCTTAGGTAGAATTTGGATTACTCGGAACCCTAGTGTTATTACGATTACTAGGATTTCTCAATCGCCTCAATTCATTCATTGTATGGCCAACTGTCATAACTTTAAAGCCACTTTCAAGCTCACTGCAATCTATGATTTTAACGAATCTCAAGATCGCATTTCGCTTTGGAATGACCTAAAAAACATCTCCAATAAGGATAATCACATCCCATGGGTCTCCCTTGGGGATTTTGATGTTATCCGCCATCCGGATGAGCGTCTTGGCTCCTCTGATTCTTGGTCTTCAGCAATTGATGAATTCAACAATTGTTGTTATCATTGTGAGCTTAGTGATCTTAGATCTGGCTTTCCTTTCACTTGGATTAACAAGCAACCTGCTCACCCTATCCTTTCCAAAATTGATCGAGTCCTTGTCAACCCTAATTGGAACGACCTCTTTCCCATGTCTCATGTCCTCATAGGTCACTTTCTCACCTCTGACCACACCACTATCACTCTTAATCTTGGACTCCCGCGCCCAAGACGGAAAAAGCCTTTTCATTTTTTCAACATCTGGAAATCTCATCCCCACTTCAAGGAAATAGTTTCCGACTGCTGAAACTCCCCCATTTCTTTCTCGGGAATGAGAATGGTCTCTGACAAACTAAATTGCTTGCAAACCGAGTTAGCTTTGTTAAATCGTAAGGAGTTTAGTGATATTTCCTCCCGAGCTGATAAAGCTCAAAATGATCTATTTGAGGCTCAGTCTAACTTAGCCTCTGACCCTCTCAACCCTCGGTTATTAACAATCGAATTGAAGGCCTCCGCTTTATTCATTTTTCTAAGCCGAGCTGCGGAATCTTTCTTGAAGTAGAAATCTAGAGAAAATTGGATTAAACTGGGCGATAGGAATACCAAATTTTTCCACAAAAGTATCAAAGCCCGGTTTTTTCGCGATAAAATCATCTCGATTTCAAATGATCAAGATTTCATCGTTTCCTCTCCTGCGAAAGTGTCAAAAGTTTTTGTTAACTTTTTAAAGAAATCTCTTGGTACCGAACACTCTGTGGTCTACCCTGGTCTGGAAAAAGTTTCTTCTCTTATCTGTTCTAAAGTTAATTCTGCTGATAAGGAATATATGACCCGTGATATTTCATGCGTTGAAATCAAATATGCTTTTCACAGTATTGATAACGATAAATCTCTACGCCCAGATGGCTTTAATTCTAGTTTCTTTAAGTCATCTTGGAACATCGTCGGCCCTGACATCTGTAAAGGGGTCCAAGAATTCTTTCTCACATGCACGCTGTTTGAATCTTGGAATGCCACCTCCATCGCTCTTATCCCCAAAAAAGACTCACCCTCTGAGCCAATTGACTTTAGACCAATTGCTTTATGCAATGTTGTCTATAAAATCATCTCCAAAATTCTGGCCAACATAATTAAAGTATCCATCCCTTATCTTATCAACTCTTTCCAATCAGATTTCATTTCTGGAAGGAATATATCTGATTATATTCTCCTCTCCCAAGGACTTCTAAAAGGATATCATTCCAATGGAAGAGGAAAAAGAATTTCCCTTAAAATCGATATAATGAAAGCCTTCGATAACGTTCGTTGGCATCTCATTCTCTATGTTCTTGTTGCGATGCATTTTCCTGAGAAACTAATCTCATAGATTGTCAAATGCATCTCCTCCCCCTCTTACTCCATTATTATTAATTGAGACACTCATGGAAATTTCAAAGGAAAAAAAAAGTCTGAGACAAGGTGATCCTCTATCCCCTCTTCTTTTTGCGCTCGTTATGCAAGTACTTTCCGGCATCCTTAAAGAGAAAACTCATAATGAGAATTTCCATTTTCATTGGAAATGCCATAAGCAAAAAATCATTAACCTCTGCTTTGCAGATGACCTAATGATTTTTTGTCATGGTGATACTCATTCCCTTAATCTCATTAAAGAGGTTCTGGAAGACTTCTATCTTCTCTCTGGCCTTAAAGTCAATCCCTTTAAAAGTCATATCTTTTTATCCGGCATTGACGATCAACTTAGATTGGATCTGCTGCCTATTTTGAATTTACCGAAAGGAACCCTCCCAGTGAAATACCTAGGAGTCCCTCTCCTCACTAGTAAGCTAACTCACTTGGATTGTCGTCCCCTCCTTCACAAGATTACCTCTAGAATTGAATATTGGACCGCAAAGCACCTCTCTTACGCGGGTATGCTTCAATTGATTAAATCAGTTTTATTTGTTGGTCAGGTATATTGGTCTTCAATTTTTATTCTTCCTTCTAGAATAATTAAAGAATTAACCCAGTATCTTCGTCGGTTCCTTTTGTCTGGATCTGCTATGAAGATCTATGGGGCCAAGGTAGCCTGGTCCACCATTACCACTCCCTATAAAGAGGGCGAACTTTGGATCCTATATTTAAAAAGCTGGAATCAGGCGGCCGTCCTTAAGCACCTTTGGTCCATAGTTAGTAATAAGAACCAATCTATGTGGTGTGATTGTATCAAAACGGAAAAAATAAAAAATAACGTTTTTGGGATGTTTCCTTCGGATCCTCCCCCTCTTGGATCTGGAGGAAAATTCTCCGCCATTGACCTTTGGCTCATAATTTATACAGGGTTGCAATTGGAAATGGTCTGAACACCTCCTTCTGGCACGACACGTGGCTCCTCTCCTCGTTGATTGCAGTCCACTATGGCACTGACATTATTTCTGACTCTCGAATGGGAAATAACCTTAAGGTTACTGACATCATAAGAAATGGTGAATGGAGTTGGCCTGCCAACTTGAAATCGGCACGAGCTCGTAGTCGGAGTCATCTGGACGAAATCAATAGACCAATTCTCTCACTCCCCCAACCAAACTCTCTCTTGATGGATGTTCCATACTGGACTGCGAAAGATGGATGCATCACTTTCACAGTCAAGGACACGTACAATGCTATTCGTGTGCCTGCCCAAAACGTGGGGTGGGCGGGGTTAGTTTGGAATAAATACAACATTCCGCGTCATTCCTTCATATCATGGCTTGCTATTAAGGGCAAGGTAGTTAGCAGAGACAAGCTCATTAGTTGGGGTTACAATACCCCAACTGATTGCCCTCTCTGCTCAGATTTGGAATCTATATCTCATATTCTCTTTGAATGTAGTTTCACTCAGAGAATCTAGATTGCCGCAAGTAATAAACTTGGGTTCCCATTCAATCCATGAGCTGGCAATCTTGGACTCTCGAGGCTTCAAGTTGGTCAAATTTGCGTGACCATTGTATTTGGCGCACATGTTTCAAAGCGGTCGTCTACCACGTATGGAAGGAGCGGAATTCAAGAATTTTTGGATCCGCTCCCGCTTTCGCCTCCTCGATCTCATACCAAATCTTATCGGATCTCCGATACAGATTTCATGGTACCAAGATTGTCTGGCCAACAACGTAGTTTAACCTTTCCTAACTTATTCTATCATAATTTGTTTTAGGTGATCTTCTTTCTGGACTGGAGCGTGGATTCCGACTGGAAGCTCCCGGAGTAGCTTCATCTCTTTAGCTTGATTTTGTTATGCTATGTCATATCTACTGTGTTATATCTCTATTTGGGCATTTAGACACTGTTCTGTCTTATAGTACTTATGTTGTCTTGTTATTGACTTTTATTGTAGTTGATGTATTACCGTGGGGTATGCCTCAGACCTATGTATGAACCCTTTCATTTAATTTAAGTTTGTTATACCAAAACAAAAAGTTACAAAATTTGTTATATGCAAAAAATTAATAATAAAATGATGGGAACAAATATTGACCATAATTAATACTTGACTCGAATTTTTATATATTAAAAAAGAATCATCCTTTATTTTTATAATTTTTTTTTTACTTTCTATTTTTAATTGTTTGTATATTAAATTACAAAATTTGTTATATGCAAAAAAATAATGATAATAAGATTGGAACAAATATTCACCACAATAAATACTTGAATCGAATTTTTATATATTAGAAACAATCATCCTTTACTTTTATAATTTTTGTTTCGTTCCACAACTTGATACTGATTCTAAAATTTAGCTGGAGTGTGGTTTTGTGGGCCGTATATTTATCCCGATAAAGTTACATATTAGCTTACAAATTTATAAATTTGGTTTGTTCTAACGAAATGGACCATAGTTTATAATCTGTAAACAGATAAAGTCGTGTAATAAAATTTAAACTTTTAAGTTTAAATCTAAAAAATGAAAGCCGGAAAAGTAAGCAATGAGTAGAGCAGAGACAAAATCATAACTTATAACTAATGCCATCTATTCGTGGTTATGATATCACATTGTCATATTAATGGACTTATATCAAGATTTATTTTTATGGGATCAAATCGGTTTTTTTTTGAATGGGTAGCCGAGTTTATTGAGTAAAACATGTCATCAAAAGTTCGAGTCTTTTTACATATGCTTTTTCGGCTGAACCTGTCATTTTATGTGGTTTATCTTTTTGGTCTTGGTTTGCAGACTATTACGTCATACTAAAAGTTTACCCTGTGCGTACTTATTACACTTTGAAGTAGTGGCGGTGGATTCCTTCTGAAAAGAAAAACCGGTTTTTGTTGTCCCATTGTAGTTTTATTATTGATATAATTACCAAATCTTTTCAAAATTCACAACTATTTTTTTTATCCTAATCATTTTTTACTATAATCCTAGATCTCTCATATTACCCACTTCAAAAATTGATGTTTTTAAAATCCGGTTCCACATGGTTGTTAGTTAACTATTGATGTATTTTTTTTCAATTTCGATATGTATTTTTAGTGATATTTAGGTTAGAACATTATGTTTCCAAAAATCATATTTTTATATATTTGTATTTTTTTATTTCAAGTTAGTTGTATAGTTTAGGTTAGGTGTAGATCTTCGATTTGATAGTCTATTTGATGGATTTGGGGTAACATGTATGGATTTAAATACTTGAATAGACCATGTTATTCGTTCAAAATCGTGCATGAATCGCGCGACGAATAACCAATTTCGCGCACCCAATACGCCAAAACCGGTTGCTCATCGCGCCATACGTGCTTAATGTTGCACGAACAACCCACAAAATTGTGCATAGATCATGCATGCAAATGACAGGTGCTTGAAATGTTTACAATACACCTTGAATATTCTATACTAAGCCCTAGTAATGTGTTTGTCTTTCGTTTTATACCTATCACATCATTTATGAATTATGTAGATAATTTTTTATATTAACTAAGATTTTTAATAGAAGACCAGTTGGATACAGTACAAGCCTAAATGCTAACAAAAAGGGAGGAAGTTGAGCGTGAGGTTACGATGGACTATATGATTGCGAATGAAGAAAATTAGCTGATGGAATAGAACCGACCTGACAAATAAGTTAAGACTAGAGAAATTATTGTTTACTTATTGTTATTTAATTATCTTAAGTCTTTAACTATTGTTGCTTTATCATTTTTTTTTGTCATTTTAAGTACTAAAGTTGTTGTTGTTTGAGTTTTGTAGAATTCTAAGTTCTTTTACTTGTTATTAGTCATATTTTAGTTTTTCATTTTAATCATTGATTTTCATATTATGTGTTTCTAAGGACTTAAGTAGACGATAACTAAAATAATATTTAAGTTTTACATAGTACAATATAGTAGAAAGGCTTTTTTTAAAAAAATATCAATAGTATTTTTGCACTGGAGGCGTGCAAAACCATCGAAATTCGCGCACCCGTATACATAATTTCAGATGACATCGCGTACTTATCGAGCGTGAAATGTAACTTAATTCGAGCGTGAAATTATTACTGGAAAGTTTGGAAATGCACAAATTTTGAGTATGTTGTGACTAATTTTGAAAAAAAACATAACATGCATAAATCTTAGAGGGATTAAAATAAAAAATGCAAACAATATTTAAATGAGTCCTAGAATAATTTTAGAATAAACTTTAACATCTAAATGATAAATAAGTAAGTCTAGGGTATATCATTGAAGCGAAACTAAAACAAGTAACACGTGGAAGTAATCAAGTCCGATCAAATTATAGAAGTATGTTGTTCTATCATGCGCTATAGATGTTGGAAAAACCTTGATTTGATGATATTTTTTGAATAATTTATCGATAAGAATTTCCCACGCAGTTACGTCCTCGTCGGTATATTTCCGATAACCATCCATCCAAGAAAACATGTAGAATTAAATTTTGGATAAATTTGCATAGCTAAAAAATAAAATACTATAAATAAATTATATTGATATAATTATTTTAACGTAGTGGTTACCATGTACAAAACCTAGATCCATTTCTTGTGTTGGAACGATCGAAGTGGTACACCGTGTAAAGGTAGATATGTATAGGAAAGTTTGAAAGATATGTGGTATACGATACATTGATATCGAGTTGTTATGACTTAGTCGATATCGGGAATGTCATTCAATGCTTATTACTACCAAGTACACTTGCAAACAATCTAATCTTTCAAGTAGCTTGTCTACATGTTTTGCATCATCAAACACTCTCTGCCTTACATCACTTTCACCTTACAATTCAGCTATCAAAATCCAATCTCACCAATTTCCATAATCATATTGACTGTATATAGATAAAGGTACGACATGATATCTACATTGACCGTTAGGAGCAACGTCTACGATGCTAGTTAGTGAGGATAAAAATTTGTTAAAGTGTATTTATGTAATTTCTTATGTGATATATTAAATTTAAGGTGGAAGGTAGAGAGATAATTGAGCTGCTATATTTAATGCTTAGAGAGATAAAATCTCAACCCTTTTAAATGTTACATTTTTGGGTTTTTATAGTTTTTTTTATCCGTGAACCAACCGGGTTGGGTCATTAATACAGGTCTAAAACCATAAACCCAAAAGTCCATTAACCATTAATTATGAGGCTTCATAAATAAAAAAGTAGAAAAAACACAGTTGAGTCATTATCAACTAACAAATAGGTGAATCAATGTGGTTTTTATTTTGGGTCTAAATTGTCCCTCGAAGAAATCCGGCCCAAGTGCTAACTATCATACCCAAATAAATCTGACCCCACAACTATCCCTCTTAGCCCTCTCAAAAAAATTTGGGAGGGATAACTGACACAAATCCGAATCGCATTTGATTTACACTTGTTCATTTTCTCAATTTTGATTTCCAGTGCTCTTCAATTGAGTATAAATGATGAAATTTTTTGAAACCCATCTGATGGTATTATTAGAGGAAGCTTATTATCCAAATGTCACAAATTTTAACAATTTATTTTTTAGGACACATGTCACCTCTTAATTGGAGCCACAAATTTATTTTACCCTATATTAAACTAACCAACCACAAGAAAGAAGAATCCATTTCTCTAAAGCCTCCTAGATACCACTGTTGTTTCCAATTCTCTCTTAAGCACTCAGGTGTTTCTTATAGTTTCTATATAAACTTATTTTTATTTTTTCACTGAAGGTACTTTTAGTGAGGGAAAAAAATCTACATTTTAGATAGAAAAAATATTTACCGTTGACAATCAACTCCTTACCGAAGATCTTTCCTTTCCTCCACCGTGTTAACCATTGCATATTGCTTCTCTAAAATCAGTTTGGTTCTTTTATGTTCACCGCAAAAAATGCATTAACCAAAGATGGTTGGCTGAACTTGTCCGAAATCGAAGAAGAAAATAAGAAAGTTAGAGTTGCTGCTGCATTGCCTGCAGCCTCAGGTACGGTTGTTGTAACCAAATCCATTGATTACGGAAGAGTTTATCCATAAAATAGGCATTACATTCCCTTCAAAAATTATTTGATCGGCTAGTCGTTCACACCACCAAATCGTTCTCCTAAAACTCTCAAATCATCAAAATCCTACGGGACCATCAGCCGTCGAAACCCTTCTTTTGTCAAAGCCATGGGATCAGATTCCGAGGAGAATACTTCACATAGATTAACTAGATTATCTAAAACCAAGACTAAACCCTCTAATGAAAAAAAGCCAACAGGGCAACAACCCACTATCAGTAGTCCCCCCATACAACCAAGTCTGAAGAGAGGAGAAAACCTTATGACTCTTCCAGCTGAGCTTCCACCAAATCCAAGTGGAGGAGAAAATCTTACAACACTAGATGTTAAGTCATCTCAAATTGAAGAAGAAAAGGTAGGAGCTCAACCTACTAAGCCTTCAGGATCTAGCCCCCAGGTTATGGAGAAGAACATGAAGGATTCTAGTGAATAATCCGCCATCGGGACATCTAGTCAGACTGGAGAGACTTTGTTGTCAACAAAAAAGAAAAATTTAGGGGTGCAACGAAGTGGTGATAGTAAGGGCAAAAGCAATCTGATGACAGAAATAGAAACCCTTCCCCAGCTTTTAGTCAGACACGTTGGACCTAATTTTACAAGGGTTAGTGTCAAATATCTTATTGTCTTAGACAATATATCTTATGTTTATATTCATAAATCTAAACTGGAGGCCGTTTGATCCAAATGAGGGTTTCCTGAAACAATTAAAGTTAGACTGTCTAAACCTGGAGAGACTCTAATGAACTATAGTTCTAAGGAAGCAGTAGTTTATACCGACGTGCTCAAGTGGGGCCTTTGATTTACCTTGGACCCCAAGATAGTGAGATAATTTAACTTGGTAAGATTTTGCACAAGCTAAGCTAGCCCAAATCTCTGGTTCTCATTGCTTTAATTCATTATTACTTCAAGACTGTTTAAGACTCTGATGTCGATGGCACAACTGGTTACCGTTGCAGGACTATTTCGTAATGCCCACATCCCCTTAGACTATTTTAACATGAGGAATGACTATAAAGTGGTAGATGATCTACTGGAGGCAGATAAAATTTAGAAAACTTAATTCATTTTCATCAGTGGTCAGTGGGAGAATGGAAAGAAGATTACCTCTCGGGGTAATCTGAGCCAGCTTACTAGACATTGAAAGAACACTCGTAATTCTCTTCAGGAATATTATTAAGTTTTTATTACTTCCTGTAACATTTTACCATTTATCTTCAACTCTTTTTTTTGTATCAGCCATTTCGAAGGTCTATCCACATCATTTGGCAGAAGCAAATGTGACCTTTAGAAAGTTGAATCAATGGGCATAAGCAAAGTGGTCCAATGGCATCCATCAATGCTTCACACCGAAATTTTTTGTTCGAAGTCACCTTTGGATGACCAATCCTGACCGGGAGCTGACATGGGAGCAGTTCACCACCCCTCATCAGCCGTCAGCCATTCTCAAGAGAACCACAATTGTTGATGGAAAACTATTTTTCCAACCAGGAATAGAGCTCCCAACTATCGGAATAAGAAGGATAAAAAGATCAAAGAAGGTTCGTTACAATTCGCTGCCAAAATGGGCAATGAAAGACATATATATGATATTGACTCAGCCTTGTTAGCAGATGTAGCTGCCCCTATTGAAAGAAGGTGAAGTGCCCTCAAAATATACCTTGCCTAAGAAGAAATATTTTCATAAGAGATGTAAACAAGGCAGCGATAAGAGATATAAGAAAATGACAAAGACCTCAACTCGTTCAGAGATTGTTTATCGTTCAGAAATCGCTCCTCCAACCATCCCTACTAATGAACCTCTAATAGTCATAATATTCGACCTTCTTCATTAGTTCCCCCTTCTGGGAGGCAAGAGTACAGAGATGTTAACCCATTTGAAGGTATATGGGGAATTTCGACTTTGAAGCCTTTGAAACTGACTTCCTTGAGTCTAGAAACACCACAAATGTTGTGGTGTTCGAATGAGTTCCCTTAGAATTATTAAAAAAGAATGATATGTTAGGGTATTCGGTCCTGAGTTATGTGAGTCCAATCGTTGAACTGGAGAGACAAGTGACGTATTAGGTTGAAAACTTTACTCCTCTTCAAAATGAAAACAAGAATTTGAAAAATTTAATCGAAAATGAAAGAACCAAAGCTAACAGTCTATCCGGAGAAGTCAAATATGTTAGAGATGAACTGGTCAAGGTAAATTTTGACCATGAGAATTTGTAAAAATCTACAATCATCTAGCTCTAAGGAGATTATCTCGTTGAAGAACCACCAAATTGATGACAAAGCCACCATTGAGCGTCTATTGGACGAGAATAAAATCCAAGAAGTTCTTATCAAGAAGAAGGAAAATGAAATAGCTTCTCTCAAGGAGAAATCCACCAAAGAGGTTGTCGATACCATATATGCCTATGTTGATGCTGTGGTAGATTATTTACATAAAATAGATGCATAAACCTAATAGAATATGGTATTAGAATTCCATAAAATATTTCCCACACTTGCCCTAGGATCTTTATAGGGATTGGTTCTAGATAATCTATTTCCTCATAACATGCCTATAGCACATCAACTTGGTACCTCTGAAGATTTACCCGATGGTGGTTCAGATGGTAGTCATGATGTGGACTCTGATGATGAAAGTTCAGATTAAAAAGAAGAAGAAAATGTTGATGGGAACAAGCCCAAATGAAGTAGGGTTTTATGTAGTTATGTTTGTGCAAGTCCTTGTCGTATATAAGGAATTTTGTTGTTTGAATCGACTTTTTTGTGCAAGTACATGGCATGGCCAAGACATTTTTGTAATTTTTTTCCTCGGATTTTGTTAAGTCCTTCGTTACCCAATGCATTTTATATCTGATCAACTTCGATTATTTCCTTATATATGCTTATCCTATTTATTGTTCGAATTTATTCAAAGATAGTTAATCTTTGAACAAGTCATTCGAAGGTTATGAAATCTTGACCTATGATGAGTTCGGATCCTGTAACCACTTCGGATAGGGTCAGTTTGGGCAAAGACTACCTAACCGGACAGGGCAGTTCGAACACCTCATCTACTGGACTGTTCGAACAAGAACTAAAGTACCTAAAACCTAATCACTTCTTGACTAAGCTGCCTGCTCTCCTACTAAGAGCTCATGGGTCCTTGAACTTGACCAGGGTCCATTAAACATGACCCGAAAGCCCATAAGGCCCAGATATAAGGGTATAAATACCCAACCACCAACATTAAATGAGGGTAATAAAAATTAAATACAACCAGGTTGCTTAATTCTCCCTCTACTCTCTAATCAAACATTAAATACTTACAAATTTCCACAAAAATCTAAACAAAAATTACAAACTTACCCTCAAAGGAAAATAAACCTCACCAAATTGGTGACCACAGTGGGAGCACGACGGTGCCTGAATTGAGCATTCGAAACCAACAGGAAAAATCAGTCCGAATGAATCCGGACGCCCCAGAAGTACCACCAGCTTTGCTTGAAGTGGTGGGTGAAAATGATGAATATACCATCGAGGAGCGTGATAGATTAAAGGGCGAGATAGAAGCTCTGAGGGCAGAGAAGGCTAAGATTGGCATGAAAGAGAAGTCAAAAGCATCAGTCGCTCATCATACCGACAACCCTAGAGAGCATGAGCCTTTGAAGACTTATGTGAGTACCAAGAAGACTCATGCTAGCTCCAAAAAGTCTTACCGGTCTAAGCTAGTGGAGAGTTGTGACTCAGACTAAGAGTCTTTCGATAGCTCCTCGGACGAGGATGGAGTTGAAGAGTCCTTATCCTCCAGCAGTGATGAGGGCCGATCCAAAAAGAAGCAAAAGTTGATTAAAAACTATTCAAGAAAAAGGGATACACATGGGAAATTGAAGAGGAATATAGGAAAAGGGTCATCTCACAGCCGGAGGCATGTAGACCGGATGCTGATGGATGCTTTTTCCTTCCACGATGAACCAGGTATCTTTGCAACTCCCAATAAGGATACTGTGTTCAGTCATGGCCGGAATTGGAGACAATCTCCATTGTCTTCTAAGATTCTGTCCGGAAACCTCCCTAAGAGGTTCGATAGCACTAAAATGGAGAAGTACGACAGCAGTAAAGATCTGGACAACCACTTGGAGCAATTTAAAAACTTCATGATGAATTTTGATGATGACGACAAGTTACTCTGTAGAGCATTCTCCCAATATTTTACGGGGAGTGCTCTGAAGTGGTATAACAGCCTACCTCAAGGCTGCATCAAGAATTTTGATACTTTTTGGGTGGCCTTTCGAAGGCAGTTTGTTGGGAGTAAAGAGTTGAAGGGGAATGGGGACACAATAATCCATTGTGCCCAAGAACCAAACGAATCATTGAAAGAATACATAAGTCGTTTTGTAAACACCAAAAATGGGTTGGCTGATTACTTCGAGCAAGTAGCAATAACATCTTTGAGGCAGGGTTTAAACCCTGGAAATTTAGCTGATTCAGTGACCAGAAAGAAAGCCATGACTTGGGGAGGTTTGCTGAATCAAGTCGGAAAGCAAATCAACGTTGATGAAACAAAGAATACTAGGGTGCACAGGCAGGTGAGGTCAGCCCCGGTTGCACCAAACCCCAACCAAAATCAGTCCGGGAACAAGGCAAGGGAGACCGGACAGGGGCATAACAGGGCTAAAGCTCAATCTCAGCCAGCTGCGCCTGCCCAGAGTCAACAATCTAGAAATAAGAGAGGGCCTTGGGTTCAACCGGAGTGGTTTGCGGAGTTAAAAGAAAGTGTGGCCACCATTTACGACAAAACAAAGGAATAAGTTCACTATAGAAGGCCGGCCGCACTGCAATCTCATAGGGAACATCGTAACAATTCTTTTGGCCAGTACCATAATGATACTGGCCATACCACTGATGATTGTATAGCCTTGAAACAAGAAGTTCAGAACTTGATTGAAAGAGGAAAGCTGGGGGCATATGTCAAAAGAAGAGGAGGAAATAGGCCTGATAATGCTCATCGGGTTGGTCCAAGCAATGCTGCTCCGGAGGAAGCTATGGTTATAATCGAAAGATTTGATGTAGAATCAGAATACTTGGATCCTGATCCAACTCGAAATAGAGTAGGTGCCATTGAAGAACGTTGGAAAACGGTCTCTGGGCTTATTAAGTTTTTTGAATCACTTACAATTTTTGGAGGGGATACTATGACAGCTCCTACTGCTTCTTCAAGGAAGAGACACGTTCATACTTTAGCCACCCAGCTAGAAGGAGGTATGACCTCCTATCAATCACAAATTCCATTTCCCTTCATTGTTTTCGATGAAGATGACTTAAGAGATATAGATGTCCCTCATGAAGATGCTGTTGTCATAGGAGCATCCATTGGGGGCAATGACATAAGACGAATCTTGGTGGATACTGGAAGTTCAGCCAATATCCTCTTCTTAACCACTTACAAAAAGATGAAAAATCCAGCCGTAATTCAGCATTTGGACAAATCAATTTTGGGTTTCACTGGAAGCTCAGCAGATGCGATCGGGGAGTTCGAAAAGGAAGTTTTGTTGGGCAAGGGCCCTTTTAAAAAGATGGTCAGGATACTTTTTATTGTGGTGGATTGTCCCACTTGTTATAATTCTATTTTAGGGAGGTCTTGGCTCTCTAGGATGCATGCAGTGGCCTCGACAGTCCACCAATGTTTGAAATATTCTGTTCAGGGACAAGTGGGAGTTGTCCGGAGTAGTCAAAATATTGCAAGAGAGTGTTATGCTACAGCACTGGCTCCACGGACGTTGGGGGCAGTTCGTATCAACGAAGAATAGCAGTTTGAGGGGGTTTCTGGGGGTGAGGGTGAAATTGATGACCCCAGAGAGACCCTTGGAGTATTGATACCGGTTGAAGAAGTTGAAATACATTCTTTGGAAGAAGGAAAAAGTGTAAAGATAGGGTCCAAAATGCCATCCGAACTGAAGATTAAAATGTTGAAGTTTTTAAAAGACCATCAACATGTTTTTGCTTGGTGCAACGCTGATGTTACTAGGGTTCCAACAGATATTATATCACATCATCTATCCATTCGGAGGGACATCGCACCTGTGGTACAAAAGAGAAGGGCTTTTTCTAAGGAAAAGGCTGATGTTATTGTTCAAGAAGTTGACAGGCTCACAAAAATGAGGAATTTAAAGGAGTCTCAGTATCCTTTGTGGACAGCCAATCCGGTCTTGGTGAAAAAGAAAAATGGCAAGTGGTGTATGTGCATTGACTTCACAGATCTCAATAGGGCTTGCCCAAAAGATTTATATCCAGTCCCCTGGATTGATCAACTGGTAGATTCCACTATGGGAATAAGCTACTATCCTTCATGGATGCTTTCTCCGGGTACAATCAGATTCAAGTAGATCCGAAGGATCAGGAGCATACCACGTTTGTTACTAACAGGGGTCTTCATTGCTACAAGGTGATGCAATTTGGATTGAAAAATGCTGGGGCTACTTATCAGAGATTGGTGAACAAAGCCTTTGCTGATCAAATTGGAAGAAATATGGAAGTATACATTGATGACATGATGGTGAAAAGTGTGGATGAACAACTTCACTTGGCAGACCTCCAAGAAACTTTTGCTAACTTAGTAAAAGTGAATTTAAAGCTAAATCCAGAAAAGTGTGTGTTTAGAGTACAGTCCGGGAAATTCCTAGGTTATATAATAAGTGAGCAAGGGATACAGCCCGATCCGGACCAGCTTAATGCTTTATTCCAAATGGAGCCTCCTCGGAATGTTAAAGAAGTACAACGATTGACTGGGAGGTTGGCTGCTTTAAATCGATTCATCTCAAGGTCTTCGGACAGTTTTGCCCCGTTTTTTCAAACTTTAAAGGGTACGAAGGGGTTTGACTGGACTTCACAGTGTGATGAGGCCTTCAATGAGATTAAGAGACATATGTCCTCCCCTAAAACTTTATTTAAACCGGTTGATGGAGAGACACTCTTCGTATACTTGGCAGTTTCAAGTTGTGCCATCAGTGCTGTGTTGGTAAGAAAGGTGGATAATTACCCCCATCCGATGTACTACATCAGCAAGAGCTTGATAGATGCAGAAAAACGCTATTTAAAGCTCGAAAAATTAGCATTAGCCTTGGTAATTGCTGCAAGGAAGATGAGGTCTTATTTTCAGGCTCATCCTATTATCGTCCGGACATCTTTTCCCTTGAAGAATGTCCTTCAAAAGGCAGACATTTCAAGTAGAATGACTAAGTGGCCAGTTGAATTGGGGGACTTCGATATTGATTTTGATCATCGAATAGCAATCAAAGCCCAAGCTTTGGCTGATTTTTTAGTTGAATTCCACTATGATAGAGATTCGAAGCGACCTACTGAGATGAAAGATAAAAAGGTCTGGATCGTCCGGACAGATGGTGGATCAAGTACTATAGGATGTGGTGCAGGGGTGCTCTTGACTTCTCCATATGGTGACAAGATGTACCAGGCTATATGTTTTGCTTTTAGGGCTTCCAACAATGAGTCAGAATACGAAGCAGTTATAGCTGGTTTAAAGTTAGCTTATATTTGTGGGGCCAAAAGGGTCAAGCTGATGAGTGATTCTCAGCTTCTTATCCACCATGCGTAAGGTCAATCTGAGGCAAAAAAGGAGAAATTAGTGAAGTACTTACTTCTTCTTAAAAATGAGGTACATAAATTCAAAAGCGTTGTTTATGAGCATATACCCCGAGCAGCGAATGAACTAGCAGATTCATTGGCAACCATAGCATACATTGAGTCATATCCTTGGATCCATGTGCTGGAGAGCCCTTCCATTCAGCTTAATATGGGTAAAGAGGAAGAAATTGTTGATGTACAAATGAAACAACCTCAAGATTGGAGATTTCCTCTCCTGCAGTATCTCTCCGATGGCATCTTGCCTCCGGATAAATCACTAGCAAGAAAAATGAAGCACAAGGCTCGTGGTTTTATCATACTAAGAGACGTTCTGTACAAAAAGTCTTACAGTAAACCTCTTTTGCATGATGGTGAGGGATCAGCTCACTGTGGATTCAGGGCTCTAACAAGGAGAGTTTTACTGGCTGTATATTATTGGCCTTCTATAATGCAAGATGCTAAGGAGCTGGTGAGAAGGTGTGATCCATGCCAGAGATATAGCAATGAAATTCATGTCCCAGCCATCCCTTTAGAGTCAATTTATGAGCCTATACCTTTTGCTCGATGGGGGTTGGATTTGGTGGGACCTCTTCCTATGGCGTCCGGAGGACGCAGAACTATAATTGTTGCTATTGATTATTTTTCGAAGTGGATTGAAGCAGCCCCGCTGGCAGGCACAACATCAAAAGCTGTCATAAAATTCATTTTATCCAACATCTGTTGCAGATTTGGTGTTCCACAAAAGATAACGACAAACAATGGGCCACAGTTCGATAACAAGGAAATGGAGAGTTTTTGTGCCTCAAGGGGTATAAAACATTGTTTCTCTTCACCTTTCCACCCACAAGCGAATGATCAGGTTGAAGTGGCTAACAGAACTATACTGTCCGGTTTAAAGAAGAATTTGGAAGGGGCTGCTGGGAAGTGGCCTAGCTATTTACAAGAGGTTTTGTGGGCCTACCGGACTACACCTAGGGTTGCAACACAAGAGTCACACTTTGCCTTGGTCTATGGGATGGATGCAATAGCTCCCATAGAAGCAACTCTCCCTTCATTTCGAGTTCACAACTTCTCCGAACACGCTAACGAAGTGGCAATCAGAGGTCAGCTTGACCTAATAGAGGAAAGACGAGTTAAGGCTCACCTTAGAGCTGCACACTATCAGGGTTTGATGAGAAGCAGGTTTTGCTTCTAGAGTTAAAAGAAGAGATTTCTAGCCGGGGGACAAGGTATTGAGGAAAGTTTTCTTACACACTAAAGAGAAGTTGCTCGGCAAACTGGCCCCAACTTGGGAAGGACCTTATATGGCCATTGAAAGGCTTAAACCTGGAACATATTGGCTAGAAGACAAGGATGGAAGGGTTTTGAATCACCCTTGGAATATTGAGCATCTCCGAATGTACTTAGAATAGAAGCTATGTAAATATTTACTTGTTTAAAAATCCATGTAAATATTTGGGGGCATACTCTTTCCTACCCTGGTGGCACGGGGAGGTTTTAATGAGGTGTCCGGGATTTTTTATAAAATTTGATGCCTTCTTGAAAAAATTCGAAGTGTTCTTACTTTGTTTTTTATCACACCATCCGGATTGAATTAAAGGAATGATGACTACTTAAACATTTGTCATCGGAGAATTTAAACACTCTCACTTTAGAATGCTTATGAAATAACTAAGGGCTATTTAAACACTAGCCACCAAAATTGAAAAAACTATGAAAGGATGCAAGAGTTGTGCAGAACAAAGATATTCATTGAAATAACCTAAGTGCCTTGGCCTTCCAAGGACTTTTAAATTGTCAGACGAAACAAAAGATCTATCCGGTCAAATACCGGACACAATTATAAAATTGCCCTGGCCTTCCAAGGACTTTAGTTTAGATAACATAAAAGATAAAAAGATAATTCATATTCTAAGACTGAGCCTTTTAAGATAGCTCAGCCTCACCTGTCTTCTTCTTTTTCTTCTTCTTGGGATCATCCTCCTCCTCATTTGGGCTCTCCCCAGTTCGTCGTCAGAAGAGGATGCACTGGAGAAATCAAACCTGTCACCTTCGGCCATTATATGGAAGGGAAGGTCTGGATACTCTACAAAAGTCCACAAGTCTCCCAGATTCCTCTTCAGAAACTTCTCATGGAAAAGCAAGACCATGTCCGACTTCACCTTGGCATACATTTCTTCTTGACTGTCTATTACATTGTTGGCATAAGCATCGATGTTGGCCTCTTGCTCCCTTAGTAGATCTGCTTTCTCCTCTGCAGCCTTGGACACCGTGTTCTCGAGCGCAATCTTGTCATTTGTCAAGTTGTGGATGACTTGATCCTTGGTCTTTGCCTCCTCTTTTGAAGAGGTGAGATCTTTCTCTAATCCGGTCAGCTTCTCCCGGAGCTCTTTGATAGTGTCTTCTAAAGTGGCAACCTTTGTGGTCTACCCTCTTGGCTCTTCTTTAGCTCCTCGTTTTCTCCCTTGAGAATGTCAGCATGTTGAGTGGCAGTAAGAAGATCATCGGACAGTCTCTCTTTGTCAGATTTGATATCTTTGATAATATATGCCTGACTTCAAACTTGTTTCTCTAAAACAAGCACTGGCTGAAAATTACTTAATATGGAGTGAGCTATAATATCCCTTTCACTTGAAACCGTAAAAGTCTTACCATTAAAAGTAACAGTGTTCGAAGTACTCGGAGGGAGGTAAGGCCCAGCAAAATTGTCTCTGGGAAGGTTGGCAAAATAGTCACCAAGTCCATCAAGCCCCGTGATGTCAACACCATCAATGCTAAGGTCTCCTCCTCCAACCTCGTCAGTTTGAAAGTCACCAGCGATCTCCTCTGCTCTTGTCGGATTAGTAGGGTCTACAGGAGGGAGAGGCTCCGGAGGCCGGAGAGAAAGTTCATCACCCCTAAAGGTCTTTTTCTTCTTAGCCTCCCTGTCCTTGCTTTCTGCTCCCCATTTTCGGTCTCTCTTAGGAACCCTTGGGGGTTTTGGGGATTGAACCTCTTCCCTATCACTTTCATGCTCTACCAATTCTAGCAGAGCAGCATCAATCTGGCTTGGGTCTGGCCCCTCTGGGTTTGTTGGAGCAGCCTCCTCCACCTCAGCAGGGTTAGCCTCACCTGCAACCTTCTTGCCCTTCCCCTTCTTGCCTTTCATTTTACTTGGGGCCTTGGCCCGACCTGGCAAGTATAATGACCCGTCCGGTGCATGTGTTCTCTTGAGGTCTACATCCGGAGGGGGTGGAGTGGTGAGTTCTTTCCAGGTCAAGTCCCTCCGGCCAGTAGTGATCCAGAGGTGAGACCTTGCAAGATTTCCCCCGGTGAAGGCATCGTGGAACCGATTCCCCCACTTTTCAGCAGCCCAAGTGTTGATGTTGGTACAAGTGATCTGCCCGGACTTTAGATAGTCATTGAAGTCTTTGGGCAGCTCTGGTAAGACAAAAAATATGGCAAGTCCGTTTAGGCAAATTCGATAAAAGTAAAAATAAAAATGTAAGATAGAATACTTACAATCACTCCTCCATCTGCTGGTGAGGAGACTTGGGTTGACTCCAGCTTTGATTTTCCTCCCATTCTCCCGAGCACCGCTTACAAACAGGAATTGAGTCCTCCAATTTCTCTCCGACTCAAGCAGATCATCCACTGCTTTATAATTATCACCCATGTTGAAGTGATAGAAGGGAATGTGGTGGTTTCTGCAGAGACTGGCCACAGCTGCGAATTCCTCCATTGGTAAAGGAATCCCGCAGAGCCTGGAGGCCATCATGCAGGCCATAAGTGTGTACCAGGCGTTGCGGCTCAATTGACTAGGACAGAGCTTGATGAGGTGAAAATACCTAACTATTTCCGGATCTAAGGGGAACCTTAAACCCCAGTTAAAAAGCTCAGTGAAGATGACTATTTCACTGAGTTTGTAGTCCATTGGGGTTTCGGGGTCTATGGGGATTCTTATCTTCACATTCTCCGGAATCCCCCACTTCGTACGCATCCGGCCCAACTCGGCTGTATGGATGAAAGCATAGTTGATTTTTTGTAAAACAAGAAGATATTTAACACTGACCTTATGGAAACAAGGTCCAACTTTTCCTTCGAGGATCTCTGGCGGATCTGGGTGCCTAAGGCACATTTTTTCTTTGCCCTTATCCTTTTTGGCAGCAGTAGCATCACTAGTCTGTCCGGAGGGTTCAGACTCGAATGGAGCCTCTTCGATAGAGTCCTCCATTATTTCCTCCATTATTGAGGAAGGGTTTTCAGTTGTCTTTGTGAGGGGGGAGTTTGGAGTTGGTTCAGCCTGACCTCCGGACTGATGAGCTTCAATACTCTCATGGACTCTATCCTCCGGCCGGGGCTTTGATGTGGAGGTTTCTCTTCGGGGGCTTGAGCCAGTAGCCTCCGGACCGGACAACCTATCCTTAGGTACTTTTATGGGTGCTTCTGACCCTGTACTG
The DNA here is from genome assembly GCA_036936605.1 of Limnanthes douglasii subsp. nivea. NCBI lineage: Eukaryota > Viridiplantae > Streptophyta > Magnoliopsida > Brassicales > Limnanthaceae > Limnanthes > Limnanthes douglasii. The sequence continues at coordinate 235,840,170 of JAUPFV010000001.1, read as the reverse complement.
CTATCCTTGGCGCCTGATTTCGAAGGGTTGCCTTTGGAAGCCTGCCCTTTGACCAGCTGACCTTTTCTTCGATCAACCAGTTTGTTGGGAGAAGTATCAGCATCTGACCCCATGGCTATGAATGGGGAAGGCTTTTTGAAACTAGTAACTGTTAAAATCGGTTCAACAGTGGGTTCTGACTCTTGAACCGATGAGCCTGAAACGATAGGAGAAAGACTGGTTTGAAACAATCTCTTCGGTTTGACACCTTTTGTAGAGGATGAACCCTGATTAGGCTCTGTGGTTGAGGTTGTTGGTTTTTCGATGGGGGAAGTGGGTAAGCCTGCTGTGATGCGCCTTTCCCTTTCAACTTTTTGTGTTTTTTCTAGTTCAGATAGATTGAGCCACCCGCCTCTGATTAAAGCGTTCCTAGCCGTGAACATAAACAACCAAAGTAAAGAACTTGTGTTTGAGAGAGAAAGCTCTGAAAATTAGCAAAGTGAAAATGAAAGTGATAGTAAAACTGTGGAAAAGTGTTTTAATTTATAGTAAACCCCAAAAAGAAGTTTTGATTCCTAGGAGAATTCGAAAGGATTTGCAATGATTAAGAGACGGCGCTGATGTCACCTTCATTAATGAAGAGGTTGCTTTTCAGAGAAGGTGGGTGTGAAATTTGAGGTGAAAAAACAGGTGAAGTAACGAACCAGAGAGAGACACGTGTCCCATGAACTTTGGCAAAAAACCGTTTAGATTCAAAGAGCTTTTTTCAGTCCGAATAAAACTATGCCACTATTCGGAGGACCTGTCCGGATGTAATTGTCACTAGCAACAGACTGTTTTTTCAGGTTTTGACAAAAGTTTTTGAACAAACACCTAAAAAAGGGGCTACTGATGAGTCCGGATCCTGTAACCACTTCGGACAGGGTGAGTTCGGGAAAAGACTACCTAACCGGACAGGGCAGTTCGAACACCTCATCCACTGGACTGTTCGAACAAGAACTAAAGTACTTAAAACCTAATCACTTCTTGACTAAGCTGCCTGCTCTCCTACTAAGAGCTCATGGGTCCTTGAACTTGACCTGGGTCCATTAAACATGACCCGAAAGCCATAAGGCCCAGATGTAAGGGTATAAATACCCAACCACCAACATTAAATGAGGGTAATGAAAATTAAATACAACCAGGTTGCTTAATTCTCCCTCTACTCTCTACTCAAACATTAAATACTTACAAACTTCCACAAAACTCTAAACAAAAAGTACAAACTTACCCTCAGACGAAAATAAACCTCACCAACCCACACAAGTCATTCGAAGGTAATCCATTCGAAAGCAATAAAAACTTAACATACAAAAGTCATTCGAAGGTAATCCATTCGAATGTGATAAAAACCTATCATACACAAGCCATTCGAAGGTGATAAATTCAAAGAAAATAAAAACTTATCATATATATACCATTCGAAGGTAATAAAAACTTATCATGCATGGTTCATTCAAAGGTAATCCCTTCAAAGGAAATGAAAACTTACCATAACTCATAATTGTAAACATTTTTAAAGTCAAATGTGGTAGATTAATAATGATTTAGACACTTTATTAAAACCTCCAGGCGCCACCAAGATAGGAAAGAGTATGCCCCCAAAATATTTACATTAAACAAAAACAAAGTAAATATTTACAATATAAATTTACTCGAGATACAACCTTAAATATTCGATGTACAACGGGTGTCTCAAAGGACTGCTTTCCTAGTCAACTAATTGACACATTCCTTGCTTAACCTTTTCACACACAGTTTATGGTCCTTCCCAATTCGGAGTCAATTCAAAACTTTTTGTCTTTAGTGTACAAAATTACTTTTCTCAAAACTTTGTCCCCCATTTGGAAGTCCCTTCCTCAAAATTTAAACGCATATCTACTCCTCATTAAACCCTGATAATGTGCCGTTCTTAAATGAGTCTTAATTCTCTCTTTTTTTATCAAATCTAGTTGATTTTTTATTGCAACCTTGTTTTCTTTTTCGGAATAATTTTGAACCCTGAAAAAGGGAAGAGTAACTTCTATGGTTGTTATTGCATCCATCCCCAATAGCAAGGTAAATGGAGATTCTTGATGGCAGTATGTGGAGTAGTTCGATAAGCCCGCAATACTTCTTACAAGTAATTTGGCCACTTTCCTGCCTCTATTTCCAAATTATTTTTTAGACTCGTCAAATGGTCATGTTTGCTACTTTTATCTTCCAATTAGTTTGGAGATGAAAAGATGAAGAAAAAAAATGATGCATTCCTCTTTATGTGCAAAAATATCCATATCCCTATTGTCAAACCGGGTGCCATTATTTGTAGTGATGCGTCTAGAAATTCCAAACCTACAACAAATATTGGAAATGATAAACTTGATTACCGCTTTGGAAGTAGCTCTATAGAGGGGTACAACCTCCGTCCATTTTGAAAATTAATTAATAGTCAAGATAATAGTTCGACATCCTCCTGAAGCCATTGGAAGGGGTCTGACTAAACCAATCCACCATCTATCGAAATGCAATACTTTGGACATTGACTTCACAGGATCTTGTGGCACGTGTATTTCATTTCTATATTTTTGACGTGGATCACATTTTTTCAAATATATATGTTTAGCATATGCCATGATAGATATCCAATAATAGTCGGCTAATAAGATCGCTCTAGTCAAAGCCTTGTATCTACAATGGATAGACCCTTCTCCATCACGTAATCCAAAAAAACTACTTGGGACTCATCGGATCCGCGACAATGCAACAAAGTCTTACTAAAAGACCTTATATAGAGGATCCATCTTAAAAATAAAATATGCGTGCTTGAAAGAAAGTTTAACTTTTAGTGAGGTTATTTTCTTCGGGAAGGTTTCCTTTAATAATGACTCTTAGATACCATATCTCTAATCTTGACTAACTGTGGCTGATATTTGGAAAATTTCTTCATTTTCAACTTCAATTTTAGGGTTCATTGTTATAGAAGGGAACTATTGTACCAAAATCCAAGGGTATGCTTCGGAAATGCAATAATGGCTAAAGAGTCTACCATCAAAAATTCTGATCTTAACACGTGTTCATATTTTACATATTTAAAACAAGTAGAAAATTATTTCAAAACTTTTAAATATTTTACCATCCGTTCTTTCCTTGTATCGGATTTCCCCCGCGTTTGGTGTACAAGAAGTTGCGAATCACTCAACGATCGGATTCTTTTGGCACCATGTATTTGAGTGAGCCTTAAACCTACTATTGTTGCTTCGTATTATGCTTCATTGTTTGATTCCTTAAAACAAAATCGTATAACTTGGTACTTTGAATCTCCATAGAGGAAATCAAACAAAGTCATTGCCACAACCTATCATGTTGGATCCTCAATTTGTTTGAACCACCCATTCTTTTCCATGCTTGTGAATAGAATATTCTTCATAGGCTCTATACAAATGGAATGCAACCAAGAAGTCTGCTACAACTTGAGCTTTGATTATTATTTGAGGAGAAAAATCTATATTATAGTCCCTCAATTTCACAGAGCACTTGGTCATTCGACCCGATAAATATGGTTTATATTGGTGTGGATAATTATCGCCTGAGGGTAGGCTTGTAATTTGGTTGGTGTTTAATAGTAGTATGTGGGTGTTAAGTATTTAGTGTAGAGAGTAGAGAGATAATTAAGCTGGCTGGTAGCTGTTAATTCTCATTACCCACACTTAATGCAGGTGGTTGGGTATTTATACCCTAATATTTGGGCCCTTATGGGCTTTCAGGTCATGTTTAATGGACCCGGGTCATGTTCAAAGACTCATGAGCTCTAAGTAGGAGAGCAAGTAGCTTAGTCAAGAAGTGTTTAGGTTTTTTAGTACTTTTGTCATAGTTCGAACAGTCCTATAGCCTGAGTGTTCGAAGTGATCTGTCCGGTCCGGAAGCCTTGGACCGATCTGTCCTTGTCCGGGGAGCATGTAGAATTCAGACTTGAGGAAACCTCCAGTCTTGAGGTTGTTTCACTTGCACTTCAAAAATTTCCTCTTCTTTACCCTTACTAAGTTGAATGGAGGGGCTTTCCAGCACATGGATCCATGGATATGACTCTGTATATGCTATGGTTGCTAACGAGTCTGCTAGCTCATTTTCTGCCCGGGGTATGTGCTCATAGACAACACCTTTAAACTTGAGTGCTTCATTTTTTAGGAGGAGTAAATATTTCACAAGCTGCTCCTTCTTAGCCTCAGATTGGCCTTGGGCATGATGGATCAGACGTTGGGAATCACTTAGTAGCTTGACCCTCTTAGCCCCACAAATGTAGGCTAACTTTAAACCAGCTATAGCTGCTTCGTATTCGGACTCATTATTAGATGCCCTGAAAGCAAAACAAATAGCCTGGTACATTTTGTCTCCATATGGAGAAGTTAAATACGCCCCTGCACCACATCCCATAGTGCTAGATCCACCATCTGTTCGGACGACCCATACCTTTTTATTTTTTATGTCAGTAATTTGCTCAGAATCCCTATCGGAGTGAAATTCAACCAAAAAATCAGCCACAGCTTGGGTCTTGACTGCTGTTCAAGGAGAAAAGTCTATGTCGAAGTCCCCCAACTCTACTGATCACTTAGTCATTCTGCTTGAAATGTCTGCCTTTTGGAGGACATTCTTCAGGGGAAAAGAAGTCCGGACGATGATGGGATGAGCCTGGAAATAAGGCCTCATCTTCCTGGCAGCTATCACCAGGGCTAATGCTAATTTTTCAAGTTTCAAGTAGCGCCTTTCTGCATCTATTAAACTTTTGCTGATGTAGTACACTGGATGGGGATGACCATCGACCTCCCTTAACAACACAGCACTGATGGCACAACTTGAAACTGCCAAATATACGAAGAGTGTCTCCCCATCAACTGGCTTAAACAAAGTTTTGGGGGAGGACAGGTGCTTCTTGATCTCATTGAAAGCCTCATCACACTGTGGGGTCCAATCGAATCCCTTTGCACCCTTCAAGGTTTGAAAGAAAGGGGCACACCTGTCCGAAGACCTTGAGATAAATCTGTTTAAGGCAGCTAATCTCCCCATTAACCGCTGTACTTCTTTAATATTTCTGGGTGGCTCCATTTGGAATAGAGCATTGAGCTGGTCCGGATCGGGCTGTATTCCATGCTCACTTATAATATAGCCTAGAAATTTCCCGGACTGCACTCCGAACACACATTTTTCTGGGTTTAATTTCAAATTCACTTTTACCAAGTTGGCAAAAGTTTCCTTGAGATCAGACAAGTGCAATTGCTCATCCACGCTCTTCACCATCATGTCATCAATGTACACTTCCATATTTCTTCCAATCTGATCAGCAAATGCCTTGTTTACTAATCTCTGATAAGTAGCCCCAACATTTTTCAACCCAAACGGCATTACCTTATAGCAATGAAGACCTCTGTCAGTGACAAATGTGGTATGCTCTTGATCCTTTGGATCTACTTGAATCTGATTGTATCCGAAGAAGGCATCCATAAAGGAAAGTAGCTTGTTCCCAGAGGTGGAGTCTACTAACTGATCAATCCGGGGACTGGATACAAATCTTTTGGGCAAGCTCTATTGAGATCTGTGAAGTCAATGCACATGCGCCACTTGCCATTTTTCTTCTTTACCAGAACTGGATTGGCAGTCCACAAAGGATATTGAGACTCCTTGATGTGCCCCATCTTTGTGAGCCTGTCAACTTCTTGCACAATGACATCAGCCTTCTCTTTAGAAAAAACTCTTCTTTTTTGAACCACTGGTGCTACGTCTCTCCGGACGGATAGGTGATGTGATATTACTTCTGATGGAACCCCAGTAACATCAGCATTGCACCAAGCAAAAACGTGCTGATGGTTCTTCAAAAACTTTAACATTTCATTTTTCAAAACGGGTGGCATCTTAGACCCTATCTTGACACTTTTTCCTTCTTCCAGACAGTGTGTTTCTACCTCTTTGACCGGTATCAATACTCCAGGGGTCTCTCTAGGGTCATCAATTTCACCCTCACCCCCAGAAAGGCCCTCAAATTGCTATTGTTCGTTAATACGGACTGCCCCCAGCGTTCGAGGAGCCAGGGCGGTAGCATAACATTCTTTTGCAATCTTTTGGCTGCTCCGGACGACTCTAACCTGTCCCTGAACAGCATATTTCAAGCACTGGTGGACTGTTGAAGCCACTGCATGCATCCTAGAGAGCCAAGACCTCCCTAGAATAGCATTATAGCAAGTGGGACAATCCACCACAATAAAGAGTATTCTGACCATTTTCTTGAAAGGGTCCTTGCCCAATAGAACTTCCTCTTCGAACTCTACGATCACATCTGCTGAGCTGCCAGTAAAGCCCACAATTGATCTGTCCGAACTCTGAATTACAGGTGGATTTTTCATTCTCTTGTATGTGGTTAAGAAAAGGATATTGGCTGAGCTTCCAGTATCCACCAGAATTCGTTTTATGTCGTTGCCCCCTATAGATACTCCTATGACAACAACAACCTCATGAGGGCCAGCAATGTCTCTTAAATCATCTTCATCAAAAATAATGAAGGGGAATGAGTTTTGTGACTGATAGGAAGTCATGCCTCCTTCTAGCTGGGAGGCTAAAGTATGAACGTGCCTCTTTCTTGATGAAGCAGTAGGAGCTGTCATAGTATCCCCTCCGAAAATTGTAAGTGACTCAAAAAACTTAATGAGTCTGGAGACCGACCTAGAACATTCCTCAATTGTACCCACTCTGTTTCAAGTTGGATCAGGATCCAAGTACTCAGATTCCACATCAAACCTTTCAATTATAACCATAGCTCTCTCCGGAGCAGCATTACTTGGACCAACCCGGTGAGTGTTGTCAGGCCTGTTACCTCCTCTTCTTTTGACGTAAGCCCCCAGCTTTCCCCTCTCAATCAAGTTTTGAACTTCTTGTTTCAATGCTATGCAGTCATCAGTGTTATGACCAATATCATTGTGATATTGGCAAAAAGAGTTATTGCAATGCTCTCTGGGAGACTGCAATGTGGCTGGTCTCCGATAATGCACCTCTTCCTTTGTTTTATCAAAAATGGTGGCCACACTTTCTTTCAATTCTGCGAACCACTCCGGTTGGACCCATGGCCCTCTCTTGTTTCTGGATTGCTGACTCTGAGCAGGAGCAGCTGGCTGAGACTGAGCTTTTGCCCTACCATGCCCCTGTCCGGTCTCTCTTGCTTTGTTCCCGGACTGATTCTGATTGGGATTTGGTGCCACCGGGGTAGACCTCACCTGCCTGTGCACCCTGGTTTTCTTTGTTTCATCAACGTTTATTTGTTTTCCAACCTGATTCAGCAACCCTCCCCATGTCATGGCCTTCTTTCTGGTCACTGAGTCAGCCAAGTTGCCAGGGTTCAAGCCCTGTCTTAAGGATGCTATTGCTACATGTTCGAAGCAATCAGCCAACCCATTTTTGGTGTTCACAAAACGGCTTATATATTCTTTCAAGGACTCATTTGGTTCCTGGGCACAATGGATTATTGTGTCTCCATTGCCCTTTAGCTCTTTACTCCCTACAAACTGCCTTCGAAAGGCTACCCAAAAAGTATCGAAATCTTTAATACAACCCTGAGGCAGGCTGTTGTACCATTTTAGAGCACTCCCCGTAAATGATTGGGAGAATTCCCTACAAAGTAGTTTATCATCATCGTCAAAGTTCATCATGAAGTTTTTAAATTGTTCCAGATGGTTGTCTGGATCAGTACTGCCATCGTACTTCTCTATTTTGGTGCTGTCAAACCTCTTAGGGAGGTTTCCGGAGAGAATTTTAGAAGATAATGGAGATTGCCTCCAATTTCTTCCACGACTGAACATAGTATCCTCATTGGGAGTTGCAAAGATACCTGGTTCATCGTGAAAAGCGAAGGGATCCATCAGCATCCGGTCCACATGCTTTCGGCTGTGAGATGACCCTTTACCAATATTCTTCTTCATCCTTCCATGTCTATCCCTTTTTCTTGAATATTTTTTTATCTGCTTTTGCTTCTTTCTAGTTCGACCCTCATCGTTGCTAGAGGATAAAGATTTTTCAACTCCTTCATCGTCCGAAGAGCTATCAGAAGATTCTGAGCTTGAGTCAGAACTCTCCACCGGCTTGGACCGGTGAGACTTTTTGGAGCTGGCATGAGTCTTTTTGGTGCTCACATGAGTCTTTGAAGACTCATGCTCTCTGGGGTTGTCGGTGTGATGAGCAACTGATGCTTTGGACTTTTCTTTCATGCGCATCTTAGCCTTCTCTGCCCTCAGAGCTTCTATTTCACCCTTTAGCCTATCACGCTCTTCGATAGTGTACTCATCGTTCTCTCCCACCACTTCGAGCAGAGCTGGTGGTACTTCTAGATTGTCTGGATTCATTCGGATAGACTTTCTTTGCTGGTTTTGAATGCTTGATTCAGGCACCTTCTTCTCCTACTGTGGTCGCCAATTTGGTGTGGATAATTATCGCCTGAGGGTAGGCTTGTAATTTGGTTGGTGTTTAATAGTAGTATGTGGGTGTTAAGTATTTAGTGTAGAGAGTAGAGAGATAATTAAGCTGGCCGGTAGCCGTTAATTCTCATTGCCTACACTTAATGTAGGTGGTTGGGTATTTATACCCTAATGTTTGGGCCCTTATGGGCTTTCGGGTCATGTTTAATGGACCCGGGTCATGTTCAAAGACCCTTGAGCTCTAAGTAGGAGAGCAAGTAGCTTAGTCAAGAAGTGTTTAGGTTTTTTAGTACTTTTGTCATAGTTCGAACAGTCCTATAGCCTGAGTGTTCGAAGTGATCTGTCCGGTCCGGAGGCCTTGGACCGATCTGTCCTTGTCCGGGGAGCATGCAGAATTCGGACTCACCATATATAATACGTTTTCAAGTGGAAAAGAACTTTGAACCGTAATGGAATGGGCTTAAAAATAAGGCCTCGTTTTCTTGGCTGCTATTAACAAAGCTAAGTTAACTTTTCCTACTTGAGGTATCCTTTCTCAGCATCCAACAAACTCTTGCTAATGTAGTAAATTGGGTGGGGTAATTGTTAACCTCCCGAAGTAACACCTTACTTACAACATAATTTGATATTGTTAGATACACGTAGAGTCTTTCTCCAATGATTGGTTTGAATAAAGTTTTAGACGAAGATAAATATTTCTTATTTTTAAGGAACGTCTTATCACAATATTAGGAACCAGATGAATTCTTAAGAATTTCTTGAAACTTTGAAAATTATGGACATGTATCCAATGATATTGAAGTAAACTTATTCAAGGCGACCAATCTTCCTATCAACATTTGAACTTATTTGGTAGTTCGAACATGGTCCATAGTTAACAATGCATCTAACTATGTTATGTAAGCCTAGATCTTTTTTTCATTAAGTGCTCATTCTCTCTTGGGTTTTACCATCATGTCATCAATGTAAACTTATATATTCCTCCCAATTTGAATGACAAATTATTCGTTCATTAGACATTGATACAGCACCAACATTTTTTAGGCCGAATGGCATTACGTTATAACAATGAAGCCCTATGTTAATGATAAACGTAGTATGACTCTGGTATTTTGGATCCATTTGTATCTGACTGTACCCAAAAAAGGTATCCATAAAGAAAGAAACTTATTTACCGAAGTATAATTCACTAACTGATCTATTCGAGGAACTGAGAAATGATCCTTTGGACATGCTCTGTTGAGATCTGTGAAATCGATACACATTCTCCATTTACCATTCTCATTCCTTACAAGTACCTCATTTTTATCCATAGTGAATACTAAAATTCCTGAACATGTCATAGTTTTGTCAATCTATCCATATTTTTAATAATAATAATACCTTAGGATTTTTCTTTATCCTTATTTGGATTATTGGGCCTGCATCAGATCGCACATATAAGTTATGAAAAATGACACTAGTTGGTACATCGGTCACATCTTCATTGCACCATGTGAATGCATGCAAATTTGTAGATAAGAAAGATAACAATTTCTCTTTTAATTTCTGATGGCAAACTAGCTCAAATTTTAACACTTTTACCTCTACTATATTGTGTACTTCGACCTCTTCGATTAGGATAACAACACTATGAGTCTCTATTGTATCATATATTTTACTCGGATTCAAAGAGGACTCGATTAAATTCTATTCTTACTTATTTGTCATATTCTCTAAGGATTTTGGAGAAAGATCAGTGACATAACATTCTCTTGCCATTTTTGGCTGCTCCAAACCACCCATACTTGACCTCCAATTGTGTGTTTCAAACATTGGTGAACTGTTTATAAAACTGTATGCATTCTTGATAGCCAAGATCTACCAAAGATAGCATTATACGGGTTCAGACAGTCTACCACAATGAACAATACTTTGACCATTTACTTAAATGGTCATTTGCCAAGAATAACCTCCTATTCGAATTCTCTAATAACGTCAGTGAAGTTACCTGTAAACCATAATATGGTTATGTTCGATCGGAGTATAATATATGGGTTTTTTCATCTGCTTATAGGTAGACAAAAACAAAATATTAGTTGGGCTGCCGGTTTCAATCAAGATTCTTCGGATTTCAGTGCTCTCAGTTTATGCCCCTATCACCACAACATCCTCATGTGGGCATGTGAGATTCTGAAGTAATTTTCATAAAATACTCTGAATGGAGTAGGTTTTTGGTAGAGACGTGAAGACATTTTCCCCTCAATTGGGTATCCTCATGTGGCCGATGATTCCCTCTTGGCCTAGATTGTTTCCTATGATTATATTGGCTTGGTCTTAGCTGTTGAGAACCCTACTCGGAGTCCCTCAGACAATTGCTAACTATAACTTGTAATTGGCTACTATATTAATGAGATTGCTTCAATCTCTAGGTTTCATACATAATGATTTTCTTTCTGACCTGGTCTAATAAGCCACCCCAAGTCATTGTCTTTTTCCGAGTCATTAAATCAACCAATTCGCTAGCTAACAATCATTGTCGAAGCGAAGCTATGACCACATGTTCAAAACAATCTTTCAACCCGTCTTTAGTGTTCATAAAACGATTAATGTAGTCTTTTAAAGATTCATTTGGATATTGCCAACAATGGATTATCGTATCTCCATTCCCTATAAGTTCTTTAATTCCCACAATCTACATTCAAAATACCATCCATAACATGTCAAAATTATTAATTGATTCATGCGGTAATCTATTATACCACTTCAAGGCGCTACTCTTGAAAGTATTAGAAAACAATCTGCACAATAGCATGTCATCATCATCAAATCTCATCATGAAATTATTAAATTTCTTGAGATAATTATTAGGGTTTTGGCTCCCCTCAATTTTCGAACTATCAAAATGCCTAATTAGATTTCTAGAGAGAATTTTCAAAGACAACGACTACTAAGTCTACTAATATCATTCGCTAAACATGTGATCCTCATTTAGAGTGGCAAAAATCCCAGGCTCGAATTGTAAAACAAGTTGATCACTTAGAAGTGATTATGCTATGGTCTCCTAACCCCCTTCATATTTCCCTGATACGTTTTCTTTTTTCCTTTACCATGTGGGTCAAATTTTTCCCTGAGAAATCTCGCTTACTTGATATATGATGTTTTTTAAATATTTTTAGCTAGCTTTCATTTCTTCTTATTATGACCATGATCACTACTTGAAGAGAAAGAGGAAAATTTTGATTTTGATTCTTTTTTTGAGCCCTCATCAGATTTTGAGGTGCTTGAACAATGTTTAACTCGATGTTCCTTTTTAGATTCTTGGTGGGCTTCGACAGACTGGTCATTCAGACCTTGCTTCGGATTATGATGAAAATTATTATCTGGCTTGTCAAATTTTGGATACTTTGAGATATTATTTTCCCTTAGATCTTTTTCAGCCCGCCTCTGGGCTCTCAATGCCTCGATTTCTGCTCATAACTGATCATGTTCTTCTTGCATGGAAATCCTTTCCTCAATATCATGATTCACATAAGACGTGTGCACATGATCCTCTTTGACTATGACCTTCTCATTTCTAAGAGGGGGATTTGTTTTCATATCGTGCTCCATGTCTCAAAGAACTTGAATGTAACTTTCTATGTTAGGTTCTGGATAGTGCTATCCGGGTACCTTCCGCTCTCACTGTAGTCACCAATCTGGTGAAGATAAAACTTAGTTGAAGGGTTTTATGTAACTTCTTAGATGATATATTAAATTTAGGGTGGAAGGTAAAGATATAATTGAGCTACTATATTTAATGTCTAGAAAGATAAAGTTGCAACCCTCTTAAATGTTGCTATTTTAGGTTTTTATAATCTAACTTTGGATCTGTGAACCAACTGGGTCAGATTTTGAATACGGATAAAAAAAACTATAAGCCTAAAAGCCCATTAACCATTAATTATGAGGCTTCATAAATAAAGAGACAGCTAACACACAGCTTGATAAGTTCGGAATATTCAGACACAGCCCACTGCATAATCCGGACAGGGGTAATTCGGACAATGACATGCCACTAAATTATCCGAACAGGACAAAAGTAAAAACAGTTAATACCTTTTGACTAAGCTATTTTCTAATCAACTTAAAAGACTAATGGATCCTTAAACTTGACCCGGTTTCATAACTTGACCCGTAAGCCCATTGGTCCTTCATTAAAGAGTATAAATACCCCAACCACTCTCATTAATGAGGGTAATGAACATTTAATACAACCAGGCTTCTCAATTCTCTCACTACTTAATACTCAAAACACTTTACAAAATTACCCCAGTCCAAAATAAACCAAACCAAATTGGCGACCACAGTTGGAGCGTGAGGGTGCATGAATCTTGCATTCAAAACCAGTAGAAAAGACCAGTTCGGTTGGATCCGAACAAGCAGGGAACTCCACCACTTGTGGTGGAGGTAGTTGGGGAAAACAAGGAATACAATATCGAAGAGCGAGACAAGTTGAGAGCATAAATAGAGGCGTTAAGGGCCATAAAACAAGCAGAAAATGGTATAAGGGAGAAGTCAGGGGCGTCAGCTATTCATCATACTGACAATCCTAGAGAGAATGATCCATCAGTAAAGGCTCATTTAAGTTAAAAAAATACCCATATTAGTTCTAAGAAGACTCACCGGTCTAAGCCGGTTGAAAGTTCAGATTCTGAGTCCTCCAGCAGCTCTTCGAGTGAGGCTGAGGTTGAGGAGTCTTTTTCATCAAGTAGTGATGAAGGAAGGTCCAGGAAGAAACAAAAACTAGTTAAAAAATATTCAAGAAAGAGAGATAGGCATGGAAGGCTTAAAAGCAATCTGGGCAAAGGGTCGTCTCACAGCCATAGCTACAGGCATGTTGATCAGTTGCTGATCGATCCTTTTGCTTTCCAGACCGAACCAGGTATTTTCGCAACACCTAATGAAGACACAGTCTTCAGCCGTAATAGGAATTGGAGACAGTCACCCTTGTCTACCAAAATATTGTCCGGAAACCTACCCAAAAGGTTTGACAGCTCTAAAATGGAAAAGTATGATGGAAGTAAGGATCCGGACAACCATCTAGAGCATTCAAGAACTTCATGATGAATTTCAATGATGATGACAAACTTCTGTGTAGAGCCTTCTCCCAATCTTTTACGAGAAGTGCTCTTAAGTGGTACAACAGCTTACCCCAGGGGTGTATCAGAAACTTTGATACATTTTAGGTTGTCTTCCGAAGGAAATTTGTGGGAAGTAAGGAGGTGAAGGGCAATGGAGATACTATTATCCCACTGTGCCCAAGAGCCAAATAAGTCCTAAAAGGACTACATATGTCAGTTCATGAATACCAAGAACAGGTTAGCAGATTGCTTCGAACAGGTGGCAATTGCTTCCTTGAGACAAAGGTTAAACCCTAGGAATCTGGCTGATTCGGTGACCAGGAAGAAAGCCATGACTTGGGGTGGCTTATTAAATCATGTAGGGAAGCAGATTAATGTGGATGAAACCAAGAAAACCAGGGTGCACCGTCAGGTGAGGTCCACCACAACAACTCAAAACCAGTCCGGATATAAGGCTAAGGAGACCAGACAAGGCTCCAACAGGGCTAAACAGACTAAGTCCAACCAGAATCAATCTCATAGCCAGCAGTCAAGGAGTAAAAGAGGTCCTTGGGTTCAATCGGAGTGGTTTGCAGAGTTGAAAGATAATGTAGCCATAATATATGACAAGACTAAAGAAGAGGTTCATTTCCGGAAACCAGCAACACTGCAGTCCCCTAGAGAGAGTTGAAATACCTGTTTTTGCCAATATCACAATGAAATAGGCCATAATACTAAAGACTGCATAGCCTTGAAATAAGAAGTGCAGAATCTTATTGAATGAGGCAAACTGGGAGCTTATGTCAAAAGAAGAAGTGGAAATAGCATGATAATGCTCCTCGGACAGGTGCTACAAACAATGTGGGAACATCTACCCAAGAAGGGGCAATAGTGATCCTTGAAATATTTTATGTTGATCTGGGTATTTGGATCCCGATCTAACTCGAAATAAGGTGGGGGTAATAATAGAGCAGACCAAGACGGTGTCTGGACTAATCAATTTCTTTGAGTCACTCACCATCTTAGGAGAAGATACCATGACGCCTACTTCTTCATCAAGAAAGAGGAATGTTCATAGTCTGGCTACTCAGTTGGAAGGGGTATGTCTTCTTATCAGTTCCAAGCCCCTTTTCCATTTATAGTTTTTGATAAGGATGATTTAAGAAATATTGATGGGCCTCATGAGGATGTTGTGGTGATGAGAGCATCTATTGGGGGCAACAATATCCGATGAATTCTGATAGACACGGGCAGTTCGCCAAACATCTTCTTCTTGAGCTCCTACAAGCAGATGAAAAATCCAGCCGTTATTCAACGGTCAAACTGAACCATTATGGGCTTCACATGGAGCTTTGCGGATGTAATCGGGGAGTTTGAGGAAGAGGTGTTGTTGGGCAAAGGGCCTTTTAAAAAGCTGGTCAGGATGTTATTTGTTGTGGTAGATTGCCCCACATGCTACAATGCAATCTTTGGAAGATCCTGGCTCTCTAGAATGCATGGTGTGGCCTCAACAGTCAACCAGTGTTTGAAGTATGCAATTCAAGGGCGGGTGGGTGTTGTCTGAAGTAGTCAGAAGATAGCAAGGGAATGCTATGCAACTGCACTTGCTCCTAAAACTTTGGGAGCAGTTCGGGTTAATGAAGATTAGCAGTTACTGGGGCCTTTTGAGGGAGATGGTGAGATTGATGTGGTGAGATTGATGACCCTAGAGAGGCCCCTAGTGTTATATTACCAGTGGAAGAGATTGAAACCCACTCCTTGGCAGAGCGTAGAAGTATCAAGGTTGGCTCCAAGATGACGCCAGAGTTGAAAAATAAGTTGTTGTCTTTTTTATCAGACAATCAGCATGTCTTCGCTTGGTGCAATGGTGATGTAATCGGAGTACTTGCAAGCTTTATCTCACACAAACTATCAGTCTGGAGTGATGTTGCACCTGTTGTGCAGAATAAGAGAACCTTCTCTAAGGAGAAAGTTGATGTAATAGTCCAAGAAGTTGATCGACTTACCAAGATGGGGTACATAAAGGAGTCCCAGTATCCTTTATGGACTGCCAATCTGGTGTTGGTCAAGAAAAAGAACGGGAAATGTCATATGTGTGTTGATTTTACTGACCTCAACAGGGTTTTCCCAAAATAGTTTTATCCAGTCCCCCGGATAGATCAGTTGGTAGACTCAACGTCTCGAAACAAGTTGTTGTCCTTTATGGATGCTTTCTCTAGGTACAACCAGATACAGATGGATCCAAAGGACCAAGATCATATCACCTTTATCACAGATAGAGGTCTCTATTGTTACAAGGTGATGCCTTTTGAGTTGAAAAATGCTTGGGCAACTTATCAGAGGTTGGTGAACAAAACATTCACTATTTAGATTGGCAGGAATATGGAGGTATACATAGATGACATGGTGGGTAAAAGCTTGGAGGATGATTTTCACATAATTGAACTTCAAGAGACATTTTCTAATTTGGCAGCTGTGAATTTGAAACTAGATCCAGAAAAATGTGTCTTTGGAGTTTGATCCGGATCAGTTTAATACTCTACTATAAATTGATCCTCCTCGGAATGTTAAAGAGGTACAGAGACTCACTTGAAGGTTGGCTGCCTTGAAGCATTTTATTTCAAGGTATTCAGACAAGTGTGCTCCATTTTTCCAAACCTTGAAAAATGCTAAAGATTTTAATTGGTCTCCACAGTACAACCAAGCTTTTACTGAAATAAAGAAATATTTATCCTCACCGAAGACTTTTTTTAAACCCATTCAGGGAAAAACACTCTACATATACTTGGTTGTGTCAAAGTGTGTTATAAGCGCAGTATTGGTGAGTTAAGTGGACATCTACCCACGTCTGATGTACTACATTAGCAAAAGTCTGATACATGCTGAGAAGAGGTATTTGAAGCTTGAAAAATTGGCACTAGCCTTAGTAATTGCATCAAGAAAAATGAGGCCGTATTTTCAGTCCCATTCCATCATTGTCCGGACGTCTTTCCCATTGAAAAATGTTCTTCAGACGGCATACATATCAAGCAGAATGACCAAGTGGTCAGTAGAGTTGGGTGATTATGACATTGATTTTGCCCCACGAACTGCTATCAAAGCTCAATCAGTTGCTGATTTCCTGATAGAATTCCATTAGGATAAGAGCTCTAAACAAACTTCTGATGGTGGATCAAACACAATGGGTTGTGGAGATGGAATTTTCCTAACCTCTCCATATGGTGATAAAATGTACCATGCTATATGCTTTGGATTCATGGCCTCTAATAATGAGTCTGAATATGAAGCGCCTATAGTCGGTCTCAAATTGGCTTTCCTGTGTGGGGCTAAAAGAGTTAGGTTGATGGGTGATTCCCAACTTCTTATCCATCATGTTCAAGGTCAGTCTGAGGCCAAGAAGGAGTAGCTGATCAAATACTTACTCATCCTGAAAGAGGTGGCAGCCAATTTCAAAAGTGTTTGGTATGAGCATATTTCTAGGTCTGAAAATACACTAACAGATTCCTTAGCGACCATAACATGTTTTGAGTCCTACCCTTGGATTCATATACAAGAGAGGAAGAAATCTTGAGTATAAAAGTAGTTCAACCTAAATATTGGAGATATTCCCTTCTCCAATACATTTCTTATGGGGTTTTGCCTCCTGATAAACCTATGACAAGAAAAATTAAACACAGGGCTCGTGGATTTTTTATCATAAGGGAAGTTCTCTATAAAAAATCTTTTAGTAGACCTCTCCAACGTTTTTCGGAGGATGAAGAATCTCAAGTCGTTTTATCTGAACTACACGATGGAGAAGGATCAGCATATTGTGGCTATAAGGTACTAACCCGGAGGGTATCGTTGGTTGGGTACTATTGGCCATCCATAATGGCAGATGCTAAAGAAATGGTAAAGAATTGTGATCCATGTCAAAGGTATGGCAACGAAATTCATGTGCCAGCAGTACCTATGGAATCTATTTCTGAGCCAGTACTTTTTGCTCGTTGGGGATTGGATTTAGTTGGGCCTCTACCAATGGCGTCCGGAGGGTGCAAAACTATTATAGTTGCAATTGATTACTTCTCGAAATGGATATGGCAAGCTCTTTTGGTAGGAACAACTTTGAAGACTGTCATTAAATTTATCCTATCCAATATATGTTGTAGATTTGAGATTCCTCAAAATATTACCACATACAATGGGCCACAGTTTGATGACAAGGATATGGAGAATTTTTGTGCTTCTAGAGGCATTCAGCATTGTTTCTCTTCTCCTTTCCATCCACAAGAAAACGGCCAGGTTGAAGTTGCTAATAGGACCATCTTGTCCGGATTAAAAAAGAATCTAGAAGGAGTTGTAGGGAAGTGGCAAAGCTATCTGCAAAAAGTGTTGTGGGCATACCGAACGACTCATCGGGCTGCTATACAAGAATCTCCTTTTGGTTTGGTGTATAGGATGGATGCCATTACTCACATAGAAGCTACCCTACCATCATACAGGGTCCATAACTATTCTGAACAAGCTAATAAGATATCAATTAGGAATCAGTTGGACTTAATAGAAGAAGGAAGGGTTAAAGCTCACTTAAGAACAGCCCACTACCAAGGCTTGACGAGGAGCAGGTTTGCTTCCAAGGTTAAGAGAAGAGATTTTCAACTGGGAGATAAAGTGTTGAGAAAAATTTTCTTACACACCAAGGAGAAGCAATTCGAAAAATTGGCTCCGAACTGGGAAGTCCCTTATGAGGTCTCCGAAAAACTTAAGCCTGGGACACATAGGCTTCAAGACAAAGAAAGAAGAGTTTTGAAGCACCCATGGAATATTGAACATCTCATGTTATATTTAGAATAAAAGTTGTGTAAATATTTACATGGTACGCGGAGAGGTTTTAATAAAGTGTCCGGTTTTTTTTCATTCAATAAAATGTGATGTCTTCTTAAAACATCTGGTGTGGTTTTACTACAATTCAATTCAAGTACAAATCATTGGTTCAACACATTGGATCTCTAAGAGATCGGATAAATCTGGTTAGGTGATGACAATTAAATACATGTCGTTGGAGATATTAAACACTCTCACTATAACACTTCTGAAATACTAAGGGATATTTAAACATTAGCCATTAAAGGTTAAATGGAATAAAGTATTAAATAAAAGAAGGTTTGATGAATTAAACCTGTTCGGATTGAAACCGTACAACAACAAAATATATGTCTTGGCCATCCAAGGACTTTAAGTATGTTAAAGACTTATTCGGACTCTAGCCGAATAACATTACAAAATGTGTCGTTGCCCTCCAAAGACTTTAATTGTTCACAAAAATGAAATAGGAGAACAAAAATATGATTAAACCTTAGGGCTTGTTCCCTTTATATTTTCCTTCACCACCACCATTCTTGGGACTTCTGAGTTCAGCACTTGAACTCTCACCAGTTCCGTCTTCATCATCAATAGTGGAATCAATTCCACTGGAGTAGTTGCGCTTATCACCATCTTCTAGAGTGTGAATGAGGATGTCATCATTTTCTACATATTTCCATAAAGGACCAAGGGTCCTCTTCGGAAAAGTCTCATTGAAAAGCAGCACCATGTCAGACCTGACTTCATTATATCTTCATCTAGGGAATCTATCACTTCATTGGTATATTTATCAATACCTGCCTGAATAGCTTGCTTCTGCTGTTTCACCAAATCCTCTTTCTCCTTGGCCATCTTCGACACGTTACCTTCTAAGGAAGTCTTCTCACCAGATAGGTTTTGGATGACACCATCTTTGGTCTTCAAGTCCTCCTTTAATTTTGTGAGATCCTTTTCCAAGCCGGCATACTTAGTTTGGAGCTCAGTACTGGCAGTCTCCAAAGTGGCCAACTTGGTTGATAAATCTTCGTTGTCCTTCCTCAATGCTTCTATCTACTTCTTTAGTTCTTCTATACTCTGATTGGCATTGAGAAGATTGGTTGATAGAGATTCCTTGTCAGTGGTGAGGGAATTGATGAGAGTGGTATGACTTTTCACTTGTCTCTTCAAGTCAAGCACTGGCTGGATGAGACCAAGAAGGGAATGGTTCAAAACATCTTGCTCTCCGGAGATGGGGAAAGACTTATCATTGAAGGTCACGATGTTAGCAGAGCTTGAGGGGCGGTAGGGACCTGCAAAATCATCCTTCTCAGAATCATTGAAGTATAAATCAATGTCTTGAAGGGAACTAATGTCCACTTCTTCAGTCCCTCCCCTAAAAACCTCTATGGACTGCAGACATGTTGGGGTCTTCTCTTGTAAAGTGGGATCAACAGGGGCTGGTGGAGGTAGAGTCTCCGAAGGGCGAAGAATTATTTCTTTTCCTAAGGTGATTTTCTTCTTTTTAGCAGACTTATCGTCACTACTGGCCCTTATTTTCTGGTCCTTCTTGGGAGGCTTTGGTGGGTTTTGTGACTCACCCGCCTCCCTTACGGTTTTAGACTCTACCACTTTGAGCAGGGCAACGTCAATTCCCCCTTGGTTCCCCCTTGGTTCCCCGAGCCAGTCCCCTCTGTAGCTGCTTGAGCCAGCTTTGTTGCAACTTTCTTCTTCTTCCCTTTCATCTTGCTGGGGGCTTTTGCTCTGGAAGTCCAGACCAATTTACCATCCTTGGCC
This sequence comes from Limnanthes douglasii subsp. nivea, assembly GCA_036936605.1. NCBI lineage: Eukaryota > Viridiplantae > Streptophyta > Magnoliopsida > Brassicales > Limnanthaceae > Limnanthes > Limnanthes douglasii. The sequence goes on along the minus strand of JAUPFV010000001.1, from coordinate 235,820,027 downwards.
TCAATTCGTTTAAGAATTACATCAGGAGGAGGCGGTTTAGTTAGCTCTTCCCATGAGAGGTCCCTTCGATCTGTGGTGTTCCACAGATAGGACCTCACAAAATTACCCGAAGTGAAGCAATTGTGGAAGGTATTCCCCCAATGCTCTGCAGTCCATGCATTAAGCTTGGCACAGGTTTTTTCCCCTCTTCTAGGTGTCCGGTGAACTCCTTCGGCAACATTGAAAAAAGGAGTGAGAAATTAATCAGAAGGATAACACTTACAATTTAAAAAGGAAAGCATGAGAAACAAAGATAGAAAGAACCCACCAGTACTTTTCCACCTACTAGTTAGCATGCTGGGATTGGTATTGGCCTTGATCTTCCTATCGTTCTCCCATGTCCCACTGACAAACAGAAACTATGTCCTCTAGTTTTTCTCGGACTCCAGCAAGTCATCCACCACCTTGAAGTTGTTCCCCATATTTTGATGGTAGAATGGAATCTGATGATTCTTGCATAGACTTGACACAATGGTAAATTGCTCCATTGGAAGTGGGATTTTTGAAAACCTTGATGCCATTATGCAAGCAAGGAGAGAATACCAGGCGTTTGGACTTAGCTGGCTTGGGAAAAGTTTAACTAGGTGGAGGTACCTGATGATTTCTTGGTCCAATGGAAACCGAAGTCCCCAGCTTAACACTTCGATGAAAATCACCACCTCGTTGAGCTTACAGTCCATAGGAGTCTCCGTAGTGATAGGTATCCTTACCTTCACTAACTCCGAAATCCTCCATTTTATCTGGATCTGACCCAACTCAGCAGTGTGAGTGTAGCTGTAGTTTATATTTTGCAGCGCCAACAAGTATTTGACACTGAGATTTTTAAAGAAAGGGCCTACATTTCCCTCTAAGCACTCCGGAAGCTCCGGATGAGTCAAACAGACCTTGACTTTGCTTTTACCCTTTTTGTGAGAAGCAGCATCCCCCGTTTGACTTGAAGCCTCAGTTTCAAAGGGATCCTCCTCGATACTATCTTCCATTACTTCTTCCATCACTGTGGAAGGTTTATCGGCTGTCTTAGATGGATGGGGGTCAGTTTCTGGTACCGAAGGTTGTTCACATGGTTGAACACCTATTGCCTCTAAAGGCCTGGTGTCCGGTTGATTTTGGGATCCGGAAGGCTTGGCCCTTGGGGCTACTATAGATGCCTCCGATTCGGAGGGCTTGTCTCTTGAAGTTTCTTTGGATGCCTCTGATCCGGAGGGATTTGGCAGTGAAGCAGTAGATTGGGATTTAGTTAGACGGGTCGTCCGACGAGGGGTTGACTTCTCCCGAGACTTTTCAGCGTCAGAACCCATGGCTATGAAGGGGGAAGTTTTTATGATACTCGAAACAGCTTTTTCTTTCACAACAGAGGGTTGAGACTCTTGAATAGAAGAACCTGAGGGAAGAGGTAAAAGGCTTGGTTTGAATAACTGTCTAGGCCTGGGGTTTCTAGAAGAGGATGATCCTTGATCAGCTTCTTGTGTCGGTTCACTAAATTTCTCACTTGGAGAAACTGAGAGGCCGACAACAATGCGATTCTCTCTTTCTACTTTTTTCGCCCTTTCTAGCTCTGATAAGTTTAACCAACCGTCCTTAACAAGTGTGTTTCTCGCTGTGAACATAAAACTCCTTAAGAACAAGTTAAAGATAAGAATGAAAATCTCTCTAGAAACGCTTTGAGTGATGAAGACGATGAAATAGTGAAAAAATGATTTATATAACAATAGAAAAAAGTAATTGTTACCTAGGAGAAGTTGAAGAGGGTTTGGCAATGATTAAAGACGGCGCAAACGTGTGAAGGATTAAATGCCTAGGTAACTTTCTAGACTTAGTGGGTGCGCCGATCTAGGAAGAATAACGGCTGGTAGGTCGAACCAGATATTGACACGTGTCACACAATCCAAGAAGAAAACTCTTAGAATTCTGGAAAGAGAAATCAGTTCGGACAGACTTCGAACTCAGTTAATGATGAGAATAAACTTCCTAGTACGGACCGCATATGCAGATCAGACAAAGTCATTACTGGCTTATTGGATTTTTTAGTCCTACCAAAGATATTTGGCAATGCCTAAAAAATGAGCTACTGATGAGTTCAGAATATTCAAACATAGCCCACTGCATAATCCGAATAGGGGTAATTCGGACAATGACATGCCACTAAATTATCCGAACAAGACAAAAGTAAAAATACTTAATACCTTTTCACTAAGCTATTTGCTAATCAACTTAAAAGACTAATGGGTCCTTAAACTTGATCCGGTTTCATAACTCGACCCGTAAGCCCATGGGTACTTAATTAAAGAGTATAAATACCCCCAACCACTCTCATTAATGAGGGTAATGAAAATTTAATACAACCAGACTGCTCAATTCTCTCACTACTTAATACACCAAACACTTAATACTCAAAACACTTTACAAAATTACCCCCAGCCCAAAATAAACCAAACCATAGCTGAGTCAATATCAGCTAAAAACAGGTGAGTTAGTATGGTTTTTATTTTGGGTCTAAATTTCCCTCTCGAATAAATCCGACCCAACTGGTAACTATCGCACCCAAAAAAATCCGATCCCATCACTAGTAATATAGTTAGATAATTAGTTTGGAAACCAAATTTTGTAATCGTTAAAATTTTGGGTCTTCTAGATTTTTTTGCTCGATTAACTTTCTCTTTTTTCGGGGAATCTTTGGCTTTGAGTACTTTGAATGTTTTTGCTAACACGACAGTTATTCTACATATCTTACCTCGTGTGCTACTTTTATTACCTTGACTTCCATCATATTCGAGCAAAGATGGGTTTCATTTAGTCGATGTATCTAGAATAATCGTTTTCCTACCTTTAATCATAATCGGATCGTTAGGCTCAAGTACATGATTTGTTGCATGATTGAGGATTCGAAGCATCGAGCAAGGATTATACCATCTATGAAGATAATTTTTCTAGTTAGTTCATCTTCTACATCAGTTTTATCTCTAAGTATGATCTTTAAATTGGTCCAATAAACATTATATTCTTCAAAAAGAATGGGTCTACCTTATCGTTCGACCATAACTACCTTGCATGCACACGATAACTCATGTATTATTCTAACAATACAACCACAAGCTACCCAATCTATGCTAATTCGCCAAACAATTTTGAGACTCTTATCAATAATGTATAAAGCAACATAAAATATTTTACCTTTTGAATTGTCATAGATATCAAGTCTAGTAATCGTTTTCGGACGATATTTACTTCACTCGAATATTTAAAAAATTATTGAGTGTTGAGCATCAAGCAAGGCATGAACATTTTTCCAAAATTGTTCAAATGTGCATAGACTTGTACCAAGTGCACTTTTTAGGCTTGAGTGAGAACATTTAACCCTATAACATATGAATTAATTAAAATTATAACACCAGATCTATCAAAATTAAAGTTTATTAATGAAACGTTTACTTACTAATTGCTAGTTTTGTTTTCTAAACATTTATACCCGTTCTTGTGGATATTAAAATATGTTTCCTCGTATTTCATTATCCATTGATTCATAACAAAATCTATAGCCATCGTAAAAAAACATATGGGTCAACTGGGTAAGATTTTTGTTATACTCTTCAACTGTGGCCGATTGGGCAACCACATCATAAAATTATTCTGTCATGTCTACTTTGGACAACACCGTCTTAGCATACGAAAGAATATTATTGTGTATATGTCATTTGCATAGTATGTGGGAGGAATCAAAAAATACATCCTTAATAACATGAATTAACGAAAACTTATTATCGGTGACAATATTATATGGAAATTTAAAATTATTATTTGTCCTCACCGTCCTTAGAATACTTAAAACCCACTTGTAGTTCGCTTGTTTTTTGGAGCTCAAAAAACTAAAGCAATACAATATGTATTGTTCGTTGATGTTACACCAATAATTTCTAGGAAATATATCGTGTACCTTGTATTCTTGTACGTGCTGTCCATTACAATAACTCGGGGAATTGTGCATAAAACCTCGATGATTGTAGGATGCACGAAAAACAATTCAAGGATCTTATTAGTTGTGTTATTTGTTCGCTCTCATACAAAGTACTCGTGTTCATTTAGTTTACCAAATAAGTAATGTATATAGGGTTTTCTGCTTTTATAAACAAACAATATTTTTGGTAGGTGTTATAAATCGTACACATGCTAGAGACATTTTCCAGGTTTTGAATCTTTAAACTCTGGCATTTCTATCTTGGACGAGAATCGATTGTCGTGAGTTTACGAACTAATTTATTTTTTCTTTTTTACTTTTAGTGTAACGGTTTAGGACAATTCAAGTGTAGAAACGGTTTGTGGTTATGTTTGTCGTTTACCACTATCAATCTCCAATAACCAGGTACTCATTCAACTGACATTCTCACTACCATCGTCATCTGTAATATTACAAGTAATGAATCCTAACTTCATGCTTTCGGATCCAACCCATATGTCCAAATCACATTTAGTGTAGTAAATTTCGCTAGTAAATATAAGTATGTAACTGGTCATCGAACATGGTGGTTGTTTCATATCCTACAACATATATGAAAGTAAGGTACACGAATATTCGCACTCATTAAATCAATATTTACGTACATCACGCATAACCATACACAAAATTAGTAAAATGCACAAACAACTACACACCTAATACCTAAATCGCACGTATCATTGCACTATTGATGGCACGCGCAAGAACAAGACTATGATTTCAAGAAAAATCGCATTGGCCACTTGCGCGATATTGTTATATATTCCGCAATGCGGTGTGCTGGACTTTAAAAAGCGCATATTGCGTGAAATCGTACTGAATGTTCCTCATATTGATCCGTTAATGGTTTCTCTTTTGTTTTTTTTCATTTATATTTAATATCATCGTTTAAATCATGTAAATTCATAATTTATTTTATGAATTTAAATAAATCTTTTTAGAAAGAACTCGCAACCGCTATTCAACAAATGCGTACAGGATAAATCATAATCAACGCCAGAAGGTAAACCACTCCGCAAAATATTTATAAAAGGATTCGAACCCATGAAAAACATAACTCAGTCCACCACCTTGCCTACCTTTTGGGAGCTAAATAATTCTTTTTTGTTAGATTTAGACTTTGTTAGTTAAAAGCAATCATGGATGGTATAAAATACAAATTGGTTAAAAAAAATTAACTTAGAAATGTTTTGCACAATTCAACTTCGAAAAAAAAAATTAAAATGGTAATCTTAATCCCATAATTATGGATATTGCCAATATTAATAGGGCTACCACAGCAGAAAACGTACGGTCCAGCCATCGTGTTTCAAAATCTATATTCTCTCTTCATATATTTGTCTTATTATATTAAGGAGTTATAACTGAAGACAGCTCACAAACTATTAAATGATACTCGTCGTGTGTATGTATGGTATTGGTATGGATGGTCCGGTCCGGTCTATTATATTCGGGAAAATAAGTTTTCTATAGAAAAATATTTATATATGGCCCACGCATACAACATAAATAATATATATTTATGCCGTAGCTTCCAATAAAACACACACCGAACGCTATACTTACAGAAAAACAGAATTAAAACAAGCATACTAATCTTCCCCCGCTTGTTTGATTCAAACATACATCGACAACTTCATTTACACACAAAAACCACAATTTCACTACCATATATAATATAGAATACTTCAATTTCAAATTTCCAGTTTTTTTAGTTTTTTTCAAATTTCATAATAATCCTTAAAAAAGAAAATATCCATCGGGATATTAAAAAGAGGAAAGTACCCCTAAATACCTTCTCAACTATCAAATACCAAGATGGTACCCGTTTTTGGACTAGTTTCATAAACTACCTAAAGCCACATTTTGGACAATTATACCCTTTGGGGTATAAAAGGGGTTCTTTTTGTTGAAACCCCCTTTTTTCACCTTCAAATCAGACTTTTGGGTTCCAATTCCCCCCACTTTCACATTTCTAAATTTGTGGAGAGAGAAACACGTTTTACGAGAGCGAAACCAAAAGACAACCGGCGATATCAATACACCTCTGCACCTCTGTTCCGATATTCCTTACAACCACGGCGGATCACCGGCGAACAGGAAGGAACGTCCTCCGGTAGAACTGAAAACCACCGGTGAAATACCGACGAAGACTAACCACTGTTTTCATCTCCGTTTCGAAATTATCGAGAAGCACCGACGAACCACCGCCGAGAAGCAACCTAACCTTTGAAGCAACCACTGTCTCTGTCTCTTGTTCGACATTTGGAACCACCACCGGCGAGCATCCAACTGCAACGAAGTTTCCGTCGAACGAAACAGTCTCGTTCAAACCAAACCAGGTATCTGTCTCTGTTTCCATGTGTAGGTTCTTTTACATTGTCTGTCGATGGGTGTTAGACGTCTTTTCTCGTACAGTGGTTGCTTCGAACGGAATAGTAAGCGTTTGTCTTACTGTTGGTCGACCGGACGATGGTAGTTGTATTGGTACTGAGTATGGTGTTGTTGATAGCACTGCTAGGAGGATGTTTGTAGGGTTTTGATTTTGCGTAGGGTTGCCCCATATCTAGCAATATGGTCTTTCACATCTATCAGTATATAGTTTAACTGCCCTGAGCAATCGATTTGGACCTGGCAGGGTTTAATCGTTAACGTGTTTGATCGTGTGCAACAGCTATAAGATGCTGTTCCAAATGTTGTGAGCGTATGTAGGTGTCGTCATACATATAGCAATGCATATTGTAAATACTATCAGGGCTGATAAGAGATGTACATGTAAGACATGACGTCAAGGCGATAATTATAAGTTTCAACGTGTTTGTAATGCAGTGGCTGCTAAGTGTTATTGCACCTTGTTAAAATCTAAATTAGTAACTAGCTTATGTAAATGTTGACAGGTTAAAATGACAGGAGTATTCTACCGCTCGGGATTGGTTGGCATAATCAATGTCTTGAGACGTGATATAATCAAAGCCGAACACATCGAGGCTGCTCGCGGAACACCTTTCTACACATTCCTCAAAACCTCGTACGACTTGAGGAACGAAACTCTGAAGCTTAAAAAGTTCCACCACCCGATCGAGGCGATCTGTGGTTTATACGACGTCAGATGGAAGGCTTTCAAGATTGGACAGAAGCGTGTTAGGCTTACCAAGAAAGACGTTCAGGCGATCTTTGGCCTCAGACACGGTAACGAAGAGATGCCGATGAGCAAATCAGGTGGATTTATCGCTCGGTACGCCGAAGGAGCAGAGCTAGAGTCGAATTTGATGAAGAAATATTTCTTGAGTCCAAGGACGAGGAAAAGCGGGCCAACGAACGATAAATCAGTTTCAAACGCGCTAATAAAGGTAAATAGAGTATGTTTGAATGCAGTTGTTTTGTAGTTCTTACTACATGCTGTGCTGGTTGATGGAATCCAGTTACATTTTCACATCACTATAAAAAAATTGCTATAAATAGCAATATAGGAACACTAAGATATCATAGATATTGTAACATTAAAAGAACAGATAAATTAGACCGAATTTATAAGATGGTGGATAGATAGCAAGATGGAATGGACCAAATATCAGACTGTACCAGCATAGATAGCAATTTAGTCAGGGATAGTTATCAGAGTATGTAACAAATGTAAGTAATGTTAAATATGAAACAGAAAACAAAGCCTGATGTATGCAGATCTGTAAAGTATCAGCCTTGAATAGATTAGATATCAGATGGTAGCATCATAGATAGCAAAGTAAACATGTATAGATATCAGAGTATGTCTACAAAGAACCATGGTATGTATGCAATCATATATGTAATGTCTTATTAGTTGTGGATGCCTTTGATTGTTCTTTCTATATTGTTGTTATGATTTTGGATGTTTTTGTAGGAAGAAATCGAGAAAGCAGTTAGAGAAGGAGGGGAGGATGAAGCGAGGGATGTGGCTAGGCTACTGATACTTTTCATATGCTCGACACTGTTCTTTTCAGTGTCGGGCGATGTAATCGGGTGGACAACAATCTTCTACGTGGAGAATCTGGACAAGATAAACGACTATGACTGGTCTGGAGCCATCTTGGATAAGCTTCACAAATCGCTGGACAAATGTATTAAGGCCGGGCATCCTTCCAGAGTTATCGGATGCGTTGCTCTGCTTTTTGTAAGTATAGTGTGTTATAATTAGCATGTCTGTTAGGAAAATGTTATTTTTAATGGTTAGTTATGTTCTGTGCAGCCGTTTCTTATGGAACATATTTCTATAAATGTCGACATACCGAGGCCTTACATAATACCTAGATGTTACAAGTGGTGGGGGCTGGAGGGCAAGGAGTCTACATTTGAAATGATCCAGATGGTCGGTGAGCTCAGGGACGACGAGGTATGTTGTGGTATAGTAGATATATCGTAGTAGTATAATACATATATCAGTTATGATTAAAATATTTTGCTGCTAAATGAATATTATACTGTATCTCCTAGGTTGTCGGCGGGGAGTTGGTGTTTACAGCATCAGAATGTTTTGTTTATGGAGTCAATGATTCGAGGATAAGGTGGGAAGGGGCTGGTGAACCAAGCGAAGAGAAGAGTAGGAAAATAAAGAAATCTGTTGCGAGCAGAAGTTCAATAAGGAAAGAAGATGACGGAGCTGGTAGTAAGAAGATAAGAAGTTCGATGATTGAGGTTGAAGATGATGTTACGTTGGGGGAGTTCATTGTGGAGAGGAAGGCAAGAGTTGGTAAAATCAAAGGGGAGAGGTTGAAGAACCGGAAAAAACGTAGGTCGAGTATGATTCCTAGTTTTGGAGTGCTGTCGCAGTCGGTACTGCGCGACAGCAAAAAACTGAAAAAAAGAAGCCGGTTGCGCCGGTTGAAAGTTGAGAACAAGAGGCTTAAAACATGCCTTGATGAAAGAAACGAAGAGGTTAGTGCTAGCATGACAAGTATAACTAATAACATCTGTATGTTTGTTAAAATGAAGATGTCTATCAAAGAAGTATTATGTAACTATCGTTGTTATAAATAATGAATGAATTTTGTATGCTCGTTTGAATCAGGTTGAAATTTTGAAGAAAGATCTGGAGGACCTTAAACAAAAGCTGGAGCTGGCAGGTGAAATAATGGATGGTGAGGATCAACAACTGATGTTGACCTTGTCCACGCCATTTTGCCGCGTTGATGAGGAAGTTACTGAAACAATAGATGCACGCGTTGGGGAGAAGTTGGTTAAGGAAACACTGGTTTACAAAAGAAGCCGGAGGCCTGTAGTAGCTGAAACAGAAAAAGCAACGGAAGAAGAGGCGTTGATGGGGAGGATAAAACAGACGAACGACAGGAGGTTGAAAAAGCTAAGCATAATGAAAGGGACGAATCGGAGGAGGACAAAGAAGAAGTTGACGGAGGTGGGGTTCAATCCGAAACACTTGTTGAACCATTGGAAGAAAGTACTACACAGGATGCTGTTGCTGTTGATGTGTCATGGAAGCCGATAGGGACTACAACAGGTGGTTGTGACGCTGGTAATGGGAAACGGGATGTGGCAGAAGGAATACCACCCCTAACTCATGCTGCCGGTGCGCAGAATGTAGTTTTGGTACCTGCACAGGGACCTGGAGTCGGAAACGACGAGGTTGAACAACAACAGCTGGTGGTGGATAGAAATGATTTGTTGGACGAAATATCCAACGATATAATGAAAACAATGGAACGACAGTTGGAGGAGTCGCCAAAAGCCGTTGATGAAGGAAAGAAGGCAGCCATCATCGGTGAGGACAAAGGAGAAGATGACATAGTAGTAGCAACTACGTTGTTGGAGATAGCAGCAACCGAACCAGTGGTTCCGGAACATGTCTCTCACAATGTAAGTGGATGTTAAAGTTGTATTTGAATATCATACATGATTGATAGTTAATCTCGCAATGAATGGTTTCCAATCGTATGTTTTTAGGAAGTCGAAACAGCGGAGCCTGAAGACACACGAAACTCTAGCTTAGTTCTATTCACTGGCACCGGAACAGCAGCAAAGTGCGAACAGCTATCACAAGCTGTGTCTCCATTAAAGGTGATAGAAATTTCCAACATAGTAGATCATTCCGCAGAGAAGATCGAAAAAGTGTCACAGGTTGAGCCATCTTCGTACGCAACACCAGAACAACAGAAAGCAGCATCGAAGGGTCTTATTGTCAAGTCGGTTACACCGTTGGGTGACGATAGCTTCATAGACTGCACCCAATCATTTTACGCTGAAGTTGACAAGGCTGTTGAAACTTCAAACGAGAAGATACGTACACTCGAATCCATCGAGGAAGAACAAATGGACGTTGAGGTAAGTAGATATTTGGTATTCTCCATAAACTTTTAAACTGTATTGTTAAGAGTTTACAACCATGCTGCTTTTTTTTAGGTACCCACTGATGACATGCCTGGGTTCAACTTACTTACTCCGACGCAGGTTCAACAACAGCGAACTGAAGTTGTAGCTTGGCCGTTCCAGACACAGACAACAGAACTTATCGATGTAAGTGAGTACGAGAAAGTGCTGAAACTGAAACAGGTAGAAACCCAGGAAGATCCAGAAGTGTGGTACTTGCCAACATCAGAGTTCTCTTACAGGCTTTCCGTAAGTGTGACAGAGATAATGGAACTTCCTAACGAAACTCAACTGGACTTCAAGGTAAAAATATATTAGGATCTATCTATCGTATTGTGCTTGTACGTCTACCAACGGGTCTGTATACGTCTATCATTAGTAATTGAAGCAACTATCATTGTGTCAACCAATAAGCTGTTGGTTGCTCAACTGACTTGGGATTGTAATTGTGTTCTGATAGGTAATAGATGCTTGGATATATAAGCTGTTAAAGGATTCAGATTTCAAAGTCCCTGTGAAAGGGTTTGATAATAAGTATTCATTTCCTGTCAACGCCATTCATAAAACTGGGTTTGCAACTGTAAGTTCCCATGGGATTATTGGTTTTATATTAGGTACATCTACTTCCTGTATTAATGTCTTAAATTTACAGGGGACACTGGCTAACAAGGGAGATATGTCTGCCATTGTGGACAATGTTTTTGAGACAATGCCCAGCGACACATATGTTGCATTCGTCCCCCTCTGTACTGTAAACACAGACGGCGTGAACCACTGGACGCTCCTGGTCATAGACATGGAGAATGGGGCTGCCAGAAGCTACAACCCAATGCTGCCATGGAGCAAATTCATTCCCGATAAGACAAGAAACACAGCCGATGCTCTGGTAAGGAATGAGTCATTCCAAGTAAACTATGTTGATTGCATTTCTAGCTATTTCGAACATTATATCTAGCAAACAGTATAGTAATGCATATCAATGACTGCTACTGTATCTATCAATGCAGCTGGCCTATTGCATGAAGAAGAAATATATACCGCATGTTAAAGGTGGGTACAAAATTAAGACCATGTTAAACATCCCACAGCAAAAGAGGGGCAGCTACGACTGCGGTGTCTTCGTTTGCAAATATGTAGAAGATATAATTACAAAAGGGTCGGTTGGAAGGCAATATGGTGATGAAATGCCGGCAGTAACAAGAGCTAAAATATTCAAACATTTCTTGAATGATTGTAACACAAACAGACGTTGGTAGTATGTAACTTATATTTTGGTACCAATTTGTATATTTCGCATAGATTAGCAATGTGTGAATGTAGCAATACCTCTATGATTTATGTTTCTAGACTGAAATTTACATGTAAAAGCACTTTTTACTTGATGCAGTCGGCTGTGAAAAAGTTATCAAAGAAAAGTTTGTTTAAATTAAGCTATCTGAAATAGCCTCCAAAGCTAGCAATCAGGAATACCTGAAATACCAGAGTATATAATACAAAATATCAGACAGTCTGATTTGATCGCAAAATATGTAAACATATTAGTCAGACCAAATGTATATTGAGACGTATTAGCAATGACAGTTGCTTCAATCTCTAGCCACTCCCGAAAGCACCACGCCACCATCTTTACACAAAATCAACATTAATAATTATCCACTGTTTGAAAATATCAATATTGCATATATAAGAAAAACTATCAATGTTCACCAAAGTGTCTATCTGGGGTTAAGGAAAGATCTATCTGGGGTTAAACAAGAAAATATCGTAGTGCGAAACATATCGTAATTTATAAAAATTTTGGTTACGAACCATAAAGTATAGTTTCAGATATCGTTCAGAAAAAATAGATAAATATCATTCAGAATTAGTCGCAAATATCATATAACAGGTTGGTGATGCACAAAATTAAAATATATGGACTGCACAACATGGTTATTGGTAGATAAATGCAATTAATTTGTTAAAAGGACTGTTAACCACACACATTACTCAGTACTACATTAATGTGTTAAAACCATTGGTTAGATTGAACTTGAAAAGACAATGGGTAGATGAAGTAGAATGATTACATTCATTTAATGAACGTGTGCCATTAAAGTTGTGAAAGAAAATATGGTTGCTTAAGGGGACTCAGCATTGGGAGCTGGGTTTTGCTATAAATAGAGGGGCATATGTCAACCTATTACTCACAAACTAACAAGCAAAGGAAAAAAAAAACACAGAACCTCTACCCTAGGTTGAAACGGCTGCTCCTCCAACCATGGCTCATTCATCACCCTTCTCCCCACACCAGAGCAGCGACGACGCCTGGTCCTCTGACTACTACTCATGCGAGAAGGCCTACAAGCACACGACGACGTCGGAGTACTCCTCCGACGAAGAAGATGCATGGTCGGTCTGGTCTGAGGAACAAGAAGACCCTTATGGATCATGGGATTCTTGGTCCACGGACGACTGTTATCTTTCTGACGATGAGAAGCTGCCAAAAAGGAAGAGGTGTAAGAGCATTAACCCATTTTGGGATGAGGAAGACGATGATGAAGATGAAGATGAAGAAGAAGAAGAAGAAGAAGAAGAAGAAGACGAAGAAGAGGACGAGGGCTCTAACGGAGACGACTCCGATTAGGTTAGAAGGTTTCTAGATGTAGTTTCATGGCCCTGTTTGTTTCTATTTTGGTGTTTTTAACTTATGTTTATGTTTTTTTGTGGACTGTAACTTGCACCAACCCTGTGCAGAAGTGTTATTTTTTGGGGGGGCTGGTGTATTTGGACTATATGTAGCAGTCACTGTTTTTAATGTTAACGTTTGAATGAATTTTCAGTTTTATGGCTATTCTCAGTATGATATAATAAGATATGTTGCAGTTGAGGAAACAGTTTTAACTGCAGTTATTTAACAAAATCGCATTGTATGACTACTAACATATCGGAGGTATGAAAACATAGTTTTATGTATCTGTCAGATGTAGAATCGACGATCTATCAATGTTTCATAGTTTGTCTATCATAGTACAACAGCGTGTATAGCAATGTAGCTCGTAATAGATATCAGAGTCTGAACCAAACAGACAGGTTACATGTCAATATTAAAAGTGTAAAAAAACATAAGTCGAAAGGTACCGTTAGATGAATGTACACCGAAATAAATGTAAGTAACATACTTTGATGTATCTGTTAGATGTAAAGGCATGTTAGATGGATTTATCTTTGAGATGAACATGGCAATTCTTTTAGGGGACTAAACATAAGTGGAAATAGAAGAAGTGCTTATCTTTGAGATGAACATGGCATGAATAATTTGAAGTACAAGTATAAGTAATGCGAGCAAAGCATCAGATGGATGTAAACCGAAACAAAAAACATACGTTTGATGTATCTGTCAGATGCAATATCTAGAATCTATCAATGGTTATAATAGTCGCTATCATAGTATAGCTTCAAAGATAGCAATGTACACGTGAATAGATATCATAGGGGATAAGAAACAGAAATGGAACATGTAAATGTTAAAATTGTACAAAACAGACGTCGAAAGATAAGGAGTGCTTATCTTTGATATGTAAAATGTTACAAAAAAGTAGGTTAATAATGTTTAGAAAGGAGCATCACATGACCTCCTATTATGGCCCGATTTCAAACATCGACCACAACGGGACTGGCTGCTGAAAATTTCGCCCCTTGATGGAATACGCTTCTTCCTCGGACGACCGGGTCGTCTTTTAACGTTAGGGGGCAGCACCAAGGGCTCTCCATCATAATCTGCGCTACTGGATTCACCAAACTCCGTTATAGCCGGTATGTTAAATGAATAGCTGGACAGGAAATTTTGTGTAGTGAAAAACGGCTCGACCAACGTCATAGGATCCTCGTTTATAGATGCAATTACAGCCAACGCATGAGGGCACGGGAAACATTCTTGCTGCCAAGAGTCGCATGTGCATTTGAAATCCAGTATGTTGACCACCATGACTGGGTCCGATAAAACCTCAAAATAAGCCGCAGAAGACTTGCGAACTAACCATGTCCGACCGGATTGTACATTATCTTTGAACATCTTGTCAAACTCGGGGCACAAATGTGTGTTCCAAGTTTGGCCTTCTCCTAAACGTCCAGACATTTGAGTCATCAGAAGAGCTCTAATCCGGTCGATTAATTCGACTATAGGCAGATGGCACAACTTCTTAATCTGGCCATTGAACGATTCAACAGCTGTTGATGCCATCGCCCCATACCGTTTGCCTTTGACATATGCCTGAGCCCATTTTTCTGGGGCAAGATTCCTGACGAAGTTTTCAATACGATTACCGCCTTGTCGCAACCACTGACCATAACGTTCATTAAAAAGATCGACCGTAGGGGCATAAGCACAGCTCTTGAACATCGCTAGCATATCTTGTTTGTAGACTCTGTTAGTGTGTTCAAGAGCTTTATTCAAGTTCTGAATAAGATGGAAGATGCAATAAGCGTGGTAGTCAGTAGGATAAAGAATTGCGACAGCGCTAATAATACCAGCATGGCGGTCTGAAATGAAAGTTATCTGGCGCCCTAACAGATGAGGTTTTAAAGTTTCCAAAAACCAGAACCAGTTGTCCGAGTCTTCACTACCACATATACCAAAAGCAACAGGGAAAAGACCTGGTATGGAAAAGAAGATTAAAAACAGAACTACAGTAACAGAACGATGTTTTGTTCGATTGTGTAATAGTTAACAAATCGCAGTCTGTGTAACCAAATCTAGCAAACAAAGCCTACCAAGCTAGCAATCAGTAATAGCTAAAATACCAGAGCATGTAATACAAACTATCAGACAGTGTTATTAAATCGCAAACTATGTATGCTTATTTATCAGATCAAATGTATATTGAGACGTATTTGTACTGACCGTTGTTTCCATCTTTTGCCACTGCTGAAAGCAACACGCCACCGTGCTTCCCTGTCAGGTGGGTTCCGTCAACGTAGAGTAGAGGGCGGCACGAATGGAAACCCTGAAGGCACGCCCCAAATGCTATAAAACAGCGACGAAAAACATTGCTGGGAGCCAAATCGAGACGATAGTCCGTAGTGATGTCCCGACTCTTTAGCCTCTTGAAGTATGGTTTTAGCAATCCGAAAGACGTATTGCTATCTCCAAATACAGCGTGACGGGCCTTCTCCAACGCATTCCAAGATAGACGATATGAAACGTGTAAACCGTAGTCTTGCTTGATGGTGGACTGTATAGTCTTAGCTGTTAAAGAATGGCTGTTTCGTAGAGAATCGTGAATTTCATCAGCAATCAAATCGGACGACAGATGCCGGCTTTTCTTCTTTGTGAATACGGGACTGCACGTGTGGGTACTGAAAAATCTTTTAATTGTCATCAAACCGGTCTTACAATCGACAAAAGCGTAAAGCCTCCATTTGCAGCCATCCGAATCTTTGTTTACACAATAAACGGTGATCTTGTTAAAGGTATTGTGCATGTACCTAAACGCAAAACCGTTCTCTAATGCATAACGGGATAAGGATAACCTAAGACCTTGAGCACCGTCTGGAAATGACTATCCAACACCCATGATAGCTTCCGCCCATCCCGCTGTAGCTAGATGTCTTTTTTTCGGGGTTGTAATGGCCAAACAGGTACTGCTTTCACCGCTGGTTCGGTGTATGTGAGAGGATTCTTCGAACAGTTGAACGGGTTGTTTACGTTTAACGGCGGAGCCTTTATCAGGTATATGTTCTTCGATAAGAAATGACACACTCTTCAAACGCTCAATATCGAGGTAACATTCCAACCCGATGAAATCGGTCTCCTTATTAAAAATACAATTATTCTGAGCACCGCAAGAGTACGTAATGTTGTAGTTGCCTCTAACAAGCCCTTGCCATGTTTGCTCAACGTACTGTTGAAATGACTCGAAGTTTACGAATTCGGACAGCGGAACAATACTTGTCTCCGTACCAAGTTTGAAAATGCAAACCTTTGGTTTAGACATTGTGTACCCTGAATTATAAGACTTTTGGTTAGTTTGTTTAATGTTGGTGTAGAACTCCTGAATGTGTTACTGATAGTATAACAGATATAGCAATATACTATGTCTAACATATCATGGTATATCGGTCGTGGTCAATTTTCAGGACAAATAGCAAACTGGCATACCTAAATTATCATGGTATATCGGTCGTGGTCAATTTTCAGGACAAATAGCAAACTGGCATACCTAAACTATCAGGGTATATCGGTCGTGGTCAATTTAAGCACAAATAGCAAACTGGCATACCTAAACTATCAGGGTATATCGGTGATGGTCAATTTTCAGCACAAAATAGCAAACTGGCATACCTAAACTATCAGGGTATATGGACTAATAATCTGTTTTCAAACACATATATCAACATGTTATATATAACATAGCAGCAAGAGGAAATGGTTGGAAACATATAGCAATATCAAGTACCTAAACTGTAAGGGTATATGGAGCCATGGTTTATTTATCAACACATATAGCAACCTGACAAAACTAACATATCATGGTGTATGCAGTCAGGTTTAATGTACAAACAAATCTAACATATCAGGGTGTATGTAGTAATCTAGCAACCTGTAGCATACAATTGCAGGCGTAAAATCGCAAGGAGCAACCATATAAATATCAGGGTTCAAACAGAGGTGGGGGAATGAAAATTCTCACCGGAATGTGATCGGAGCCGGTTTGGATACTTTGGATTGAGCAGAAGCAGATGGAAATAAGCTTCCTGGAATTAACGCACGTTATATTAGAGTCTATAATCGATTTCGAAAAGGGAAAACGATTTCGAAACTGAAAACTCGACTCTGTTACTCACCTGTAAAATGTAACGACAGGCTACGATTTCGAAACTATCAACCGGAGCTAGGAGGCTGTGTACGGTGGTCTGGGAGGCTGAGACACGGTGCAAGATCGGAGCTAGGAGGATATAACGGTGCAAAACAGTACCCAGGAGGCTGACGACGTTAAAATTGTTATCTGAAAGTCGCCGGTGATCGGAACACTCCGATAAGGCTCCTAGATGGATCGCCGGTGGTAACGTAAGGTAAATGGTGGTTCAAGTGTGTCGCCGGAGGTGGTGTGATCAGCCGTAGTTTTTTGAAATGAAGAAACGTTCTTGAAAAATGGGTTGTTTGAAAGGTTAGGAGAGAGGAGAGAGAAAGGAGGCTAATAAATTCAAAATTCAAAATTCAAAAGTGATTAAGAAGATGCTGGAGCTAAAAGGGGTCCTTTTTTTCACAAATCAACCTTATATACTAGGTTGAGGGTAATCTTGGTATTAAAAAAAGAAAAGGTATTGTTTAATGAGATGGGTATTTAGTAAGCATTAACCCATTAAAAGGCACTAGGTTGTAATAGGTTTGGCTAAAGGGTACTTAGTGTGTCATTTCCCTATTAAAAAAAAATAAGATGATGAAATTTGTTATTTTTTTAAGACGGTGAAATATAAAAATAAGTTTTATTTTATTTTTGAAATAGTTAAACTATAATATTATAATATTATGTTTTGTAGAGAGAGAGAGGGAGAGAGAGTGTGGGTCTCTTCTACTTCCCACTCATTCCACAGATTTCCGCCGTCATAATTCTCATAAGAATAATCAAACGACGGCGTATTCATCGGCGGCGGATCTATGAACATCCCCTCCGCCATATCCGCCATCAAATACGGCATATTCAGGACTTCCTCCTCATCCACAACTCCTCTAGACGACTCACCGTTTCCAGGTTGACCCGTGTAGTAACCCGACCCGTATCCTGAATGGGGTTGTTTCAACATAGCTGCGCTAGCCGCCGCGTCCCTTATATCGCTTGCTGACGTGGAAGCCGGAACCGGGTACAGATACGCCATTTCGGGGAAGTTAAGGGAGGTACGTGAACCTTTCAAAGCGATCGCCGCTGCATCGTGAGCAGCCGCCGCCATTTCCGGCGTGGAGTAAGTTCCAAGCCAAATGCGGGTGGTTTTGCGTGGTTCGCGGATTTCAGATACCCATTTCCCGCTCCGGCTCCGGATCCCATGATAGACCGGGTGTTTACCGTTGGAGTTTTGGTTTCGGTTGGTTGACATGCTGTGATGTGATGTGACGTGGCAGGTTTGTATTGGTGGATATATATAGCGATAGTAAAAAACAGGCTATGAATGGGTGATTAGAAATAGAAAGAATTGAAGTGGTGTTTATAGAAATTTAAACTATAGGGAAATGCGTGGGAAATTCGCAGAATTATTGATTTAAAAATAAAATCACTTGCTGTAGTTTGGTTCATTTAAGTGTATTATCTCTGGCAGATAGAGATATATCATAACTTGATTGGAAAGAGAGGGGAGGCTTACTCTCATTTATACACGTATTTAAAACAATAGATTCAAGCTCTACATATCCGATTCCAGTTTAAGTAAAATTGGGTTATCCAATTTCAGTTTAAATGTACCCAATTTTAAGTATATTTAAATGTGATTTAAATATATTCAACTTTTTTAAGAATATTATTTTCTAGGTATATAAGTTAATTTTTTTATACTAACTTCCATCTACCATATTTTATCTACACTTTCTCTCACTTCCCTTACTCCTTTCTAAGCTCTCAAACTCTCTTCTCTCAAACACTCTCACCTCTCTCTCAAATTTTCCGGCGAGCTACCACCACTCCTCCTCCTCCTCCATCATGGTGAAGAACAAAAACCCACCACCACCTACGTAAGTTCCCTAATCTAATTTTGCAAATTAATTTAGGTAGTTTTAGGTATGAATTTAGGATTTAGGTTAGATTAAGTTATGAATTTAGGGTTTAGGTATAGATTTAGGGTAGAAATTAGGCTAGTGGCCATTTTCCAACCCGGTTGCCGGCTGGAAAATGGCCGGCAAGTCGCAGAGGGGCTGCGCCTAGGGCAGCACCATCGGTGCGTATGCCCAGTACCGGTCGTATTGGGCATACGTACCGATGGTGCTGGCCTATGTGCACCATCGGTGCGAGTGGTTGTGCTCGGCACAGCCCCTCTGTGCCGAGCGACACAACGATTGTGTATCGAGCGGCACATGTGCATGTGTCGCTCGGTACGGGCTGCTGTACATTTTTGGTGCACAGGCGAATTTTTTTAAAAATTGCAAAAAACATATTTAAAAAATTACTTTTGCATTTTTTCTAAAAAAATAGAAATTTATAAGAAATTACTTTCAATAGGAATTCGATTGCGAATTGTAGTTTTGTTTTTTTTAATTTTGCGGGTTATATCATATGTTATTGTTATTAATTTCGTAATTTTTTTGTATTATTGTAGGTCAGACGCCGTTGAGGAGCGACGTCTTCCTCACTCTAAGGCGTATCCCCCGGGATCACGAGCGCAACACCCGGGGAAGAATTTAAAGACGGTACGGGCCGTCGAAGATGAGCGGGTCCGCGATGCCAAGCGCGGACGAGATTCCGCTGAGTACCCTGAGACTATTCCTCTTAGGGAGGAGGAGGAGAGGATAATGACTGATCGGTATTTGCGCCGAATAAACCATGGAAAGAGGAAAGAAAAAGCCTTAGAGATTGCAGTGGATGATAGTAGAGGCGGAGGCTCCTCATGACGCGAGACGTCGCATTCACACCGATCACCACCTCCCGCTACTAGTGATCCACCACCTCCCGCTCGCAGTGCTCCATCCCTGCGCATACTAGTACACATCCACCGCCTGTTAGTGATAGGGTGGATGCCACTGGGGACCCTGAGCAGGACACCATCGATGAAGAGCATATCGATGCGATCCACACAGAGGAGCAGCGAAAGACGTCTGCATTTCTAAAATGCAACAAGATACCTCTGTTTCCTGACTACAAAGAGCACGGGGCGTATCACGTCTTTATAGGACAGGTAAGTACCAAATTATTAAACGTCTAGTCTAAGGTTTTACTATTTTCAATTTCTGACTTAGTTTTTATTTACAGAGTCGCACTTCATTAGTCATACATGCACATTATAATGTGCTTCGTATGTGGGACCTCAGTGCTCAGCCAGAGGTGCAGCGACATTTGGCGCGCACTCCTTTCGGTCCTCTTATAGCCCACTTACCTCAGTACTTCACGCACTCAGTACTTGATAAGGTATTCGTTGAGTGTTGGCATCAGGAGACCAACACGTTCCATTTCTCATTTGGGGAGATGACGATTACCCTCGACGATGTCAGCTGCATTACAGGTCTACCTGTAGTTGGTCGGACCTCGGATGTAGTCACGGTTCCAAGTGATGAGGCATACAGCTACTATGCTAGTATGATAGGTTTGCCAGTGGATGAGGTCGGTGCAGAGATACAGTCCACTAGAGGCGTTGGCTTCAAGATCAAGTGGCTGCGGGAGAATTTCATCAGGGGTCGCTACATCGAGTAGACTGATGCTGAGACTATCCACCAGGTATCACGAGCATACCTGATGTTCTTATTTGGTTGCAATATTTTTACGGATACTAGTCAGAAAAACGTCAAGGCTGACTACTTGCACGGGTTGGCGAATATGGATTCTGGTTTGTGGGACATAGCGTGGGGTACGAGTGCATTGGCATTCCTGTTCCGTGGTTTGAGTGATGCTTTGAAAGCATCGAAGCATAACCTGTACGGATTTGTAGCCATGCTTGATTGCTGGATTTATGACCATTTCCCCGCGTTTAGAGCCTCCAAGAACGCGGACCACGTAGCGAGGCAGCCTAGGATTTTGAAGTGGCTACCGAATCGGATTGTTGGGCAAAACATCCGCCCCAAATCGGTTGTTCGTACTCTCCTTTCAGATCAGAAGGAGACAGATGTAAGTGTTTAAATTTTAGTAGTCAGTAACATATTCATATTAAGTTTTATTTTTTTAAACTGTTTAAGTGTTTTACTTTTTTGGAATAGGTCATTTTTTAGCCGTACGAGGATATCAGAGTCCAGTTCCCCGTGTAGGAGATCCGCACCATCGTTTATCCTTTACGGATGATAAGCACGGTCGAAGGTTACATGCCTGATCGGGTTATGCGCCAGTTCGGACGGGTTCAGGATGAGCCCGAACTCCCACTTGTACTCCGACCGAGTTACAAGAAGGGAGATTTGGCGAGGTACACATAGCGAGAGAGTGCATGGCTAGATTGGCGTCATCACTTGCTTTCTGAGGATCGGTTGACCATTACCATTACCACATATAGATAGTCTGCGACGAACACCTACTGGAGGTACCTGGCTGAGTATGGTTGGCATACTATTAGTCCACAACCACGCACTACGGACAAAATATTGCTAGACGCTGCTCGGTCGATTGTTACATTGTCTGTAGGTCGTGGGGAATAGTGTGCGCTTAGGTGGAGAGATCAAGTCCAACAGCTCTTCTCTCCTTGGATGTTTGTCCTCATTATTGGACTTGTTTTAGCTTTGTTATGATCTATCTTTTTCATTCACGTTGATGTTATTTATCCATTTGTAGGATTTGTTAAACTATCGTCTTTTGTATTATGACATCTACTTTTTTATTTCCATCGTTTCCTTTAGATTTGTTAAACTTTCTTTGAATGCTTATTTATAATTTAGAATCCGCAAAATACCTAATTCGTACCATTGTAACCATCCAACTTTTAAACCATAACAAAAAATTAAAAAAATACTTCAACCGTTATAAAAAATTAACACCATCAAACCCACTCCAACCCATGAAGTAAGACTTCAGTTTTTAAACCATAACAAAAAAAAATTCAAAAATTTACAAGTCATTGTGCACCATTGGTACGCAGTCAGGAGTACCTATGGTGCACACTACTGCGTACCAATGGTACAACCGTGTGTGCACCATGGGTATGATAGAAGGCGTACACATGGTGCGCTGTACCATCGGTAAAAGGGGCATGTACCGATGGTACATGTCCCTTATACCGATGGTGCTATGGACTTGGAACCATCGGTACACTCCATTGTGCACCATAGGTACACAGTAGGCAGTACCTATGGCTCGCAATTGATACTTGAAATTTTTTCCCGGTACTTTTTCCTACGTCTTCTTTTTTCGCACTCTTTAATTCCCGCCAAAGTAATTCTTCATTTTTCTATTTAAAGAGGTCTAAGTTACAACACCAAACACACAAAACTCTTCTTCAAATCTAGTTGAAGTCTTTCTTAATGGGTTGGAGTGTGTTTGATGATGCTCATCTACTCGAGGTTGTGAAAGCTGTGAAGTTCAAACGGCCGAACGATAATACCGATGAGTTTTTCGATGAAGTTTTGTGTATGATGTATTTCATGTACGGCGAAATGTCTACGTCTAGACAAATGCCACAATCTCGTACTCGTGAGGAGATAGCCATTAGGTACATGTGTATAACTAGTGGACCGATGTTCTTGGTGTTTAACGAGCCCCCAGAAGTTAGGAACGAGGCATTCGACTCCTTCGGTTTAATGATCACAGACTATATGTATTCAGAAATGGAAGAATACGTTCATTCTCAAATTTCCATGAAGGAGGAACCAATGCGTATTCTTAGCGACAATAGAGGCTACAATTTTGACTAACTGTCTGTTCAATCTCAAGTTATGTACTCATGTTTATGCGATGTTGTTGTTGCTTGTTTGTAACGTTTGATATTAAGTTATGAAACGATTAATTGATTATCGTTATAAGTTGAAAATTTTCATAAATTACAGTCAAATAACTGAAGTACAAAATGTTATGATAAAGTAAACAAAGTTCTAAACAACATAAATCTAACCAAAAAATATAAAGTGACCAAAAGACAAAAAACCAATCGAAGCATGAACATAAATACCACCAAAAGATATAAATCGACTACTAAAATTCATCAAGATTAGTTACTTATGGGAATGAACAAACTGGCATTCTCCCTTCGAGTTCCGTCTATTTTTTGCAGCGACCAACTATTGGTAGTTCCCAATATGTAGCCTCTTCACTCTTCAACTTCTGCCACGTAGGATGTATGCGCACGCAAGGGCTTATGGGCTTGATGGATAGCTGTTTAATACTACTTAAATTAGAATAAAAAATTGAGTAATACAGTTGTAAGTAATAACAAAACCATAAATCGAATGACTTACATTGACGAAGTGATTAGTATAAACGAATCCAAACCCAATTTCACGTCTTTGGGTCATAATTGGGGGTTTACCGTGCAGAGGTAAAAAAGTATGACTACAGTTGGGAGACCCCACGAGTGACACAAAATGAACAATGCATTCGAACTTGGTTCCAATCGCAATGCCCATTTCCGGCATTGTCATCCAATATTTGGGGGATGCTGGTGTCTCGTAGTAGTTTATACTTTCTGCAACCTTCAGGTAATCCTCTTTACCGTTATATATCTTGTTGTATGTGTCATAGTTGTCCATGAGTTCATCGTATATTACCTTCCGAACACCTCACAAACCTTCTTCATGACCGTACAACCCAAACAAAACTGCTATATATCCACAATGACCATCTGCCTTAACATCATTTATACCCGATATAAAAGGATTGAAGTGAGTCGGAAACCAACAAAAAAAACCTTTCGGGTCGTGTATTAGTTCTGTGACTCCACCAATGGATGATTGTATGATTTTTCTAGCGAGCGAGGTAATGGAAGAACTACGAGTACGAGGTACTTTAGGCACATCTGCCTGAATCGTATTTGCACTAGCAACTACTTTACCCTTTTTAACTTTTGATGGTTTTAAAGAGTTCATGACTGGGTCATGACTAGCCTTATCATCATCATCCACGTGTTCCCAATAGCATTTGTCCTGTTTAGTGGATGATGTATCGACAACTAATTTTCTTTTCACTTGCAGGCGGCCTCGGTGTTTCTGCTTCTCCAATGGCTCTAGCAATGAGGATGTTTCAGGATAAATAATTTCAAACCATTCTTGTAAATGTATTTTATATGGCTTTTGTATTTTGTCTTCATAACATCGGTTACTAGCTTTTGCAGATCATCTTTGAGAATCTCCATGGTCGTACGGAATAAACGAGACATTATTTCTAACCTTGTCCAGTGGGTGTGAAACGCATCTAACGATGCAGCTATTCCGTCCTTACGCCACTTGCGGACCTGGTGATAGCAAGGTATACCATGGGTAGATTTTATAGCGCATATACAGACGCCATTGTGTTTAACATCCGACCCATCTTCAATAGCGACCATCTTGCTATCTTCGGCCTTCTCTACTTCGTCGAAAAATAGTTCTAACGCCATGTGGGAAACCTTACCTCGAATTTCATCAAAAAAATTGTCCGCGAACTTATGCAGTGCTATGTAACGAATCTTCTCGAATAACGACCTAATGGCAACATGTTGGATTTCGACAAGCGAATGAACCCTCCCCCAAAATAACTCAAAGTTTAATTTACGTGTACGTAGGTGACACTTTAGGTTAAAATGAGCACTCTCGACGCGGTTAGTCGTACAATGTCCCAAATGCAACTTATTCTTCGTCTTCCAAACAACGAATTTGTCCATGTATTTATCGAGCCACGATTTTTCAGTGTATTCAATTGCAAGAGGGTAGTCTTTGTACTCCAATAGCATGTCTCGTCGGGCGTGATTGAATTTAATCTCTGATGCTACATACGCAATCTTCTTCCAAGCAGAAACAAATTTCAAATGATCACTTTTCTCGGGGAAGTATTTTCTTATTTCCCCCTGAACATTTTGTGCTATGTGCCATCGACATAACATATGCATTGTCTCTGGGAATACCACTTCTATGGCGTTCATCAGCGCTAAATCTCTGTCAGTCAGGATGACACAAGGTTCTTGAATTCCGTGAACGGAAATCAATGACTTCAAACATTCTAACACCCATTTGAAGTTGTTTAACTTCTCCCCGGACATGAAGGAAAATGTCGCACAGAACGTCAATCCGGTACACGTCACACCCACTATCTCAAACAATGGCATACCATATCGTATGACTTTATGCGTACTATCCATGATCAAAACTGTTGGAAATGTCCGCAAAAGGTCAACACTGACTGGATGGGCGAAACACATATATGTAATGACTTGTCCATCGTCTTCTCCAGATTTATGCCATTCATAATAATTATGTGACTTAAGCTCCCCCAACAAGAACTGGAGTTGTGATCTACCCCCTTTTTTAAAATCCTACTTTTTTGTCGTGCATTGTAGATGGTGAACATGGTAGAAACATTATCTTCGTTCAGCTTCTTAACACCATTCAGTACATCTCTGGGGTTAGTACCAATGTAGATCGCTCGTTCAACATATTCCATCTCTTCATCATTCAAATGGCCAACAAAAGAATGACCGTCTAACTGTTTTGAACTCTCGTGGTTATGAGTACCACATTTTAATTCTAACTTCCATTGATCTGGTTCCACCATTAACCCGAGAAGCTGCAATGGGCAGTCAATTTTTTTCGTTCCTGTAGACTTCCGTTTACGGTCTTTTTCTCCTACTCTTGGAGTATATTTTCCCGACCTCTCACACTGGAAATACATCGTAGGATTTTTTCTACTGTTTACTTTTTCACGTCGACTTATGTTGATAACCATACCATGGCGTTTTCATGTCTTCGTAACCCAATTAATCAACGCTTCGTGTGTAATGAACTCGGTAGTGAAGAACAAATGACTATAGTTAGTAGCGAAAGGTTCCTCAGTCCCATTGGTGACATCCGTCCCCTGCTACACAACAACAAACCACAATAAGCAATCTGGTATAATTAAAAACAAAAAAAACCTCGATTTTTTACGAAACATTTGCGCGAACCGATGTTTAAGAGGCCTAGAACCGGTGGTTCTAAGCCTCAGAACCGGCCGTACACGACCAGGTGCACCACCGGTTCTATGGCCTTAAACCGGTGGTGAAGAGGCCTCAGAACCGAGCGGACTGAGGCCCCTACACCACCGGTTCAAGGACATAGAACCGGTGGTACTGAGGCCTCAGTACCGACCGGATAGAGGCCTCAGCACCACCGGTTCCTGGTCATGGAACCGGCGGTGCTGAGGCCACCGGTAAAAATTTTACCTTTTCCTGCGATGACTGCTTCTCCGGCGACTCCAACTACTTTTCCGACGACATTCCATCAGCTCTTATCTCCGGCGACATCAAATCCTCCACGCTAATCCCTAGTTCTGGTTGAGTCATGATCGATTTTGTGTTTTTCTCTAGAACAAGGTTGAATGTTCTTGATTTTATTTTGAAGTTTGAACTTGGTTTCAAAGATTTTAATAAAACTAGACTATTTGGATGATAAATTCACTAAAGAAGAATGTTTGTTTGGGTATAGATAACAAAATAGATTATTTGGTGAATTGGGTATACTTAGGATAAACTTAGTATCATTTTTATTTAATGGCAGTTTCGAGACTAATTTGATTGTCGAAGGTAATTTGGTAAAAAAATCAAACTAAAGTCAAAGGAGAATTTTGGGTATACTTAAACCGGAATTAGGTATATATAGCCATACCCAATATAATATGATAAAACTAGTAGTGCCATTTAATTATTCACTATAATCATACTGATCATTATGCAACAACTACTTCCCTGATTAGTAACTAACCAGATATCTACCAAATACGAAGCATTATATTATTTAATCAATTTCTTGTAGTTGTTTCGGTATTAAATTATGATGAAAGTTTTTATATGTATTTGTAATTTGGTTTGTTTTTAATATTTTTAATGAAACTAGAGAAATTGGGGAATATTTTTAGGTTCGATGATTGATGAAATTATTCATGTTCGAACAGTAAACAGAATCAAACGGTATCCGTAGTTGGCCATCATATTAACATCCTTTATTCGACTTTATGAAAGTTCTAAACAGGGTGAGAAATTGGTTTAAGTAACTGTTCGGATCAACCAAAGTTATTTTGCTAGCATCGTAGCTCTTGGCATACAACTAAACATTGCACTATAATGCATCGTTCCACTTGATTGTGTAGGATAAGCACTCATTGATTTATGCAATCCGCTTTCTTTAAAAACAATTGAGGCAGTGTTCTCCTTCTTCTAAGCAAAATGAGTGGTGGATTTTTGAAATACTTTCCTAGAAATGGTGCAATCACTTTCTCGGAATCAATTACATGTTCGCGATAAGATTTATCTCGTTTAATGGATGTTTTAGATGCAGTTGTAAATAATTTACATTTAGAAGCTAGACGACCGCACGATTTTAGTTTTTCCAAAGGCTTTAAAACGAAAGTTGTTTCCTAATGGACTATGGTAAACCATTTCTTGTACATATGCTATATGCGTGCTTTGTCCTTAGTGACCATGACATCGAGTACGAGTTTATCCACGTTATAAACATATCACTGTAAGACTTTAACAAATTTTTGGTGTATTCCATTGCTTTCAGATATTCTTTGAAGTCACAGAACATATCTGGCCTATAATTATTAAACGAATTCCATATCCGACAAAATCATTTTACTTCACAGTTTCAAACATTCATCAAACATTTTTTTTTATTATTGATGATTTTTTTGTTTGCTAGAAAGTTCATGTTAATGTGCCATCGATATAACATGTGGGTTGCATTGAAAAACACTTCTTCGACCTCCTTCACCAACACTAAGTCTCTATCCGTAAAAAAATGGAGGATGGTTCGATGGAGTGAGTTACCATTAACGATTTTACACATTCTAACACCCATTTGTAGCTCCCAAATTTCTCTCCGGACATAAACGAAAATATGATGTATAAATTATTTCAGGTACAAGCGGCTCAACAACCTCATACAACGGTATCCCGCATCTTATTACCTTGTATGCGTTATCCATTATTACCACATTTAGAAATGTTCGTAATAAATACAAACTAGTCAGGTGTACAAATAAAATTTCACTTATGGTACCGCTTTCGTCTTCGCACGATCTATGTTATTCTTAATAATTTAATCTTTTTAGTTCGCTTAACAACTATTGAAACTACAAGCGACTGCCTTTCTTGATCTTTCATTATTCTAGTTAAGTATTGTACACGGTGCGCAAGGATGACGAATTATTAAGGTTCAACTTTTTCACTCCGTCAATAATATCGTGAAATGAGATCCTGGTAGAACTAATTAAAAAATCCAACTATTCTTTAGACATTTGTCCCAAGTACGAGTCACTTTTGCTGAATTTTATAGTGTCATGATTGTAAACCCGACATATGGCCTCTAACGACCATCAATCATCATTTCCCTATTTTCCGCATTCACATTTCTTGGTTCCCGTAGACTTCCTCTTAAGATCCTTTGGTTCTACCAATTTCGTGTACTTTTTTTTATCTATTGCATACAAACAATAGTCTAGGAATTTTCTGCTTTTGACATCGTTGCGACGTCTTAATACAACTATGAACTCGTTGTCTTTTGCGGTAACCTTAGCCCAATCAATTAATTATTATTTTGTATAGTTAATTTTTATGGTGAACAAATCCTTTATCATTAATCGAGAATAATTAACCTCACCCTATATAGATAAGCTTTAATCATCAAAATCATAAATAAAAGGAATTTGTACATCAACGGTGTATAAATTCAACATCGTCGGTTGAATTGTGTACGCCGACAGTGTAAAAATTCCTTATCGACAGTTCTGTTTCCCACATTCGATATACAAATCTACACTGTCGATGTGGCCAATAAATCAATAATTAGACTTCACATATGATATCTCACCCTCCCACCATAGGTGTCAATCCACTACCACTGGCGCCGCCAGCAACGATAAACCGTCGATGACTAATTTGTGGCATATGATGAAGGTATGGCACCAGCAGCGTTGGCCAAAACACAACGATGGCGAGGGCTTGGTTAGCATGTCGGTGTCTAAATTAAAAGATAAAGTGTAAATCATATTTTTGGCACCGTTGGTGCAAAATACACGTACTAGCGGTGTAAGTACATAGCACTGGCGGTGTTGGCTACCTTGCACCGTAGGTTCTGAAAAAAAAATCTAGAAAAAATTTAATTACCGTCTGTGTCAAGGCTTGCATCAACGATGTCATACTGTAAAATAAAAAATAACTTCCCAAATAGGATTATATATATGAAAATAGTAAGTTTACATCTAATTTTATAAAAAATACTTCATTTGGAGGTTCAAGCTTATCAACAATGTTCTTGTTCTCATTTTCTGTTTATAAAAACAATCTAATTTTACAGATCTCGAGAAAAAAATGTGAATTTTATTTTATTAAACAAAAAACTAAATTTTGTAAAACAAAATTGAAATTTGTAAATAAATAGAAAGCTTGTACTAATTTTTTTGTACGGTGAAATTAACAAACTTAGTACATATTTCAATTTCATATTTTATATATTTAGAGGAGGAAAAAAAAGAAAAGTTGGAGTCAAAGGCTCCAAGAAAATGAAGGCTCCCAGAAACAGAGAATCAAGAACATAGTTTTGGAATTGATAATCAACATCATGTTGATTCTCATTTTCAATTTGTTTCTATGAATTTGTAAGACTAATCCTCCTGTTGATTCTCATTCAGTTATATTAATTTTCATCTTTTTTAGTTGATTTTCTTTGGTTTTCAGATCTTCTGAATTTCAGAGTTTCGAGCATCCTGTTTCTCTGCTTTTAGTCCAGTGGTTTGTTTCATAGGATGGATAAATAATTTCATGATCTTTGCTATTCTTTGAGACATCCACAACAAACTGAATCTCAAACAAAATATGAAGATGAGCAGACTAAGAAGTCCAAAACGTTCGCTGAAATATTAGGAAGTAACAATAAACCTGGTGGAGATGGTTATCCTATGTATTTTCAACATAAAACTAATCACATATCAGTTTAATTTCCACTAAGTGTGAAAGATTCCTTAATTAGTCAGATGAAATTCACTTTGATTGGAAAGTCCAGTCAAGGCATTCCTAAATAACAAGTTATAGATGACTTTCTTCAAAAGATGAAATTAAGGAATGAATAGAGCATAAGAATTTGGAATTCTAGACATATGTTGTTGGAATTTAATTATAAGGAAGATATGTGCAAAGTTTGGTCTAAAAACATTTGGTTTTTTGAAAAATCTACAATGAGACTGTTGAAATAGATGTCGGATTTCAACACCAAATTTGAATTCCCAATCTGTCTAGTATGGATCAAATTTAAAAAGCATTCTGAATTCATGTAATACAAAAAAATGATCTATTTATTTTCCAAAACAATAGGTAATCCTATGAAAAAAAAATTTAGAAAGAAACAAAGCTTACCATAATTCTTGCTTGCGTGGGTTGAACTTGATCTGACTTAAAACTATACAATATAAAATCAAGGTTGTTGGATTAATGTTAAAGAATTTCCATAATATTGTAACTTCTGCTTTCGCGTTGGATATGAATCCTGCTCTTGCAAAAAAGCTTAAGAGAAAAATAAAAAAAATCAAATTAATAGAATAAATATAGAAGAGATCATTGAAGATCCTAATGAAGAAGGCAATGAAGGGTCCATGAGATACAAGAATCAGAAACTGAAATCGTTAATTGTGATTAACAAAAAACATACAAATGCAAATTCATCTTGTTCAGATCATAGCCCTCTATGCACCACTATTATGGCCAGAACTTGTTCAGATCATAGCCCTCTATGGCCAGAACTTGTTCAGATCATAGCCCTCTATGCACCACTATTATTATGATAAAGAGATTCATAAAAAAAACTTTAAATTCCTTGATGCGTGGACTTTAGATAACAACTTTATTCCTTTTGTAAAGAACAATTCAGATAAAAAAAATCTGGATATCCTCTTTCCAAATTCTGGTACAAATCAACTAGACTTAAAAAGGCTCTTAAAAAAGGTAATATCTCTTATTTTGGGAACATCTTTAACAAAGTCCATGAGGCTAAAATTCAGGTTAACTATAGGTAGAACCTGCATCAAATCGAAAACAATACTAAATCTAAATTTAACCTTTCTAAAGCTAACACTGATCTCCTTTTGGCCCTGAATATGGAGGAGTCCTATTGGCTCCAAAAATGTTATACTTCCTGGCTGATTGATGGTGAAAAGAATACAAAGCTTTTCCACAATTATGTCAAAAAAAAGAAAGGAGAACACAATCAACAACATTAAAGAGGGTGATAATTGGATTACAAACAAGGATCAGATTGGCCTATCAGTTGTAAATTTCTTTAAATTGCTTATTACAGATCCTCCTTACTCTAACAAAATAGAAGAAGATAGCCTGATAAACAACAACATTTTCTGCAATATTCCCAAGCTAATAATTGATGATGACAATGAATTCTTATTAACTATTCATAGTGAAAACGAAATACTTAGTATCATTACTAATCTTAAATCTTCTAGTACCTCAGGTATAGATGGTTTCAATGGCTATTTTTTCAAAACTTGTTGGAATATAATCAAGGAGAATCTCTGCTTAGCTATGGCTGACTTCATTCAAGGTCTGAATATCCCTAAAGGCATCTTTTCTACTGGTATCTGCTTAGTCCCTAAGTTTGCTAAATCCGTGAAATAGAAGGACTTGAGACCGATTAGTCTCTGTAGTTTACTCAACATAATTATGTCTAAGGTTGTTAACAATAAGTTACTTAAAATTCTGCCTAAAGTCATTTCTAGAGTGCAATGTGCTTATGTCTCTTCTATCCGCAATAATATCCTTATTGCAAAAAAATCTTATATATGACCTAAGTAGAAACAAGAAGTCCAGTAATATTATGATCCAAGCTGACATGTCGAAAGCTTTCGAAAGAATCTTTCATCAAGCTAATCAGTAATCTGATTGGCAATGTGCATATGTTAATGACAAGGTATATGATTTCTTCAAAACCAGAAGGGGCTTGAGACAAGGGGACCCCTGTCCCCCAGTCTCTTCATTATGGCTGAAGAAATCCTTATTATAGGTCTTTACAAGTTGTTCTCTGATAATAAAGATATGCAGTTCTAATCTAGAAGCAAAATGCTAATCCCTAGTTTAGCATTTGCTAATAACATTTTGATTTTTACGAATAGTAATTATGATTCTATTGATAAGTTAGGCAAGTTTTTGCAAATCTATCAAAATGTATCTGGTCAATTAATAAACAACAAAAAAACCAAAATCATTTTGTCATCCAAAATAAAGAACACAATGGTATCTGTTATAACTAACCTTTCAGGATTCAGCTTTAGCTCCTTGCCAACAGAGTATTTGGGGATTACTTTGAACAATAACAACAAATACAGTAACTACCTGTCATTGATAAACAAAATTACGGTTAAGATAAGAGAATGGGAAGACAAAAAGCTTTCTTTTTGTGGCAGAATTACTCTAATTCTCTCTGTGCTGATTGTTATTCCTACCTATTAGTGTCAAAGCTGTTCAATTCCTAAGACTATTATCTATATAATTAACAAGATTTTCAACAAGTTTTTGTAGGGTTTCACATCTACTGAGAATAAAATTAACTTGGCTAATTGGGATGCTATGTGCAAAACTTATAAAGAAGTTGGCTTGAACATTCGTAAAATTGCTGATCTACAGATAACTTTTGATTGTAAGATCTGGATTAATTTTAGGAACAATGCCAGCCGATGAGCCAATCTCATGAATAATATTTATTGCAACTCTGTACGCCCTCTGCAAACTTCCTACAAAAGAGTTGGCTCTAGTACGTGGAAAAGGCTTCGTAAAATCAAACATCTTGTTGAGCTTAACATAAGGTGGAACTTAGGGAAAGAAAATGTGGAATTCTGGCTCCAAAACTGTTATGATCTTCCCCCTCTTATCACTTTAAATGACAATTGCAATAATACTAGATACAGACAACAAAATGTTATTGAATTCTAGAAGGATAATAATTGGGATAATTGCAAGCTCAAGATGTTTCTTAAGAAAATCAGTATTGACTTGATTTACAAAAATTATATCGAGGATGAGAAAAATGATACAATCGTCTGGAAACTGTCCAAAGATACTAAATTCAACACTAAGCTAACCTGGAACCATGTGAGAAACAAGCATAATAAATCTGACATCTTTGGTAAGATGTGGAATTTTGTAATTCCTAAAAAGTTCTCATTTCTTGCTTGGAAACTACTGTATAACTATATTCTAGTGGATACTATTCTCTAAAAAAACAATTTTGATTACTGTCTCAAAGTGTTAATTATGTTGCGGTATGGAATCCTCAATTCATCTATTCATTAATTGCGATTTTGTTTGGAGTCTTTGGTGATACTATGCTTATATCTTTAAATCCATAGTGGAAAAATTCATGACTATATTCCACATGATTCGGACCTGGTGTTGGTCTACTCATAGTTATGTTCATATTAAAACGATTTTGCATATCCTCATTCTATGTACCATATAGAAAGGTAGAAACAACAACAAATTTAACAACAAAGCGCAAAATTATGAGGCAACCATCATGTATATCAACAACATAATTCTATGTCTTGATCAATCTAACATTCTTCGGGCTAAGTACTGGAACAAGGACCTCAAAATAGCTAAAGATATGGGTTGTTCTTGCTATATATCTGAAGAAAGAAAGCCTACTTATCAGAAATGTTGTCCGATTAAAGAAAATTACCTTAATCTTAACTCTGATGCAACTTGCCAGAGAAATGGTAACTCAAGAGGTGGCTTTCTGATTCACAATCATAATGGAGACATAATAAGAAGAGGTACCAATCTGTATGGGAAAATGACTCCAATCATGGCTG
The DNA here is from genome assembly GCA_036936605.1 of Limnanthes douglasii subsp. nivea. NCBI lineage: Eukaryota > Viridiplantae > Streptophyta > Magnoliopsida > Brassicales > Limnanthaceae > Limnanthes > Limnanthes douglasii. The sequence continues at coordinate 235,786,010 of JAUPFV010000001.1, read as the reverse complement.
AGTGTCAAGCTTTGCTAGATGGATTTCTTCTCTGAAAAAAAATGGTTATAACAAGGTTAAGATTGAAACATATTATCTTCTTTTAATTAATATGATTTATAGTGGAATGTATCCTTTTCATTTAAATAAGATCCTTCATTGTTGCAGAAGACTTATCTCGTCTTATATGAGTATGTCTTACATTTCTAGGGTCCAAAATCAGGGAGCGGGTTGGCTGGCCAAATGAACCCTAAAATGTAAAATGAAAACTGAATACAACAACTTTGAAACTCCAAATCTTTTAAAAGCTATCACATTATTAGAAAGCTTAAATCTTGGTTATTTTAATATTGAAGATTGATTCTCTTTTGTAATTTACCTTTGTGGATGATTCTAACAGGCAGCAAGCTCAGTTTAACAGAGCCAAAAATTTCTATTATTTTGCATGTTAAAAAACTCGGAAGAAGACAGCGAAAATCCATAAAAAGATCCGTTCATTTCATTGGAAATTATTAATTTTAAAATTGCTGCATTTGAAGGAATAGAGATTAATTGTCCCTGTTTTCGGAAAAGACTTCTTAATTTTTAGTATTCTATTCTTTCTCTACGTCTGTTTCTATGGAGGGAAAAAATTGTAATTTCTTTATGACGCTATTGCTTTTAATTCTAAATTTAATTTTGAGTTGTAGGCGAGCATTTAATGGTAACTGTTTCTTTTGGTGGACCTGAGCTAATAAAAACTAGGTTTATAAAAAAAATTAAAAAATAACAAACTTAGTATTTTTTTTTTCATTTAATTTTCAAAAAGATAAAAAAAAATAAGTAAAATCTCATCACTTTGGAGCATTATGAGTTTTTAAGAATGCTTTAGCCAAAGCCCAACAAATATTACAAGCGAGACTAAAATTCTAACTGACATTTCGTTAATATGCTAACATATATATATTTGTCCTATTATATTAAAGAGTCATATGAGTTATGTCCCACAGCCCACAAAATATTAAATGATATATAGAGTGTGCGGTCTAATACATTTGTAAAAAATAAGTTTTTTATAGAAAAATATTGCTATATGGTCCACGTACAGAACAAATGTTTAGATTTCGTAATTGGCTTTTTTTATTATAAAGATTTCTTTAGATAGTTTTGTATTTGTAAAATATTTTGTGAGATTCTTTTGATTTTTTGTGGGTTTTGATAATTCTAATAATTTAATTTGATTATATTATAATATTATTTTATAAATATTAAATTTATCAAAATCTTCGTGGACGAAACATTTAGAAAGGTTTTAAACAGTAAAAAGATTATAAATAAATTATATATATTTATTTATTTATAAAACACACACTGAACGCTATACTTACAGAAAAACAGAATTAAAACAAGCATACTAATCTTCCCCGCTTGTTGGATTCAAACATACATCGACAACTTCATTTACACACAAAAGCCACAATTTCACTACCATATATAATATAGAATACTTCAATTCCAAATTTCCAGTTTTTTTAGTTTTTTTCAAATTTCATAATAATCCTTAAAAAAGAAAATATCCATCGGGATATTAAAAAAAGATAAGATGATGAAATTTGTAATTTTTTTAAAACGGTGAAATATAAAAATAAGTTTTATTTTATTTTTGAAATAGTTAAACTATAATATTATAATATTATGTTTTGTAGAGAGAGAGGGGGGAGAGAGAGTGTGGGTCTCTTCTACTTCCCACTCATTCCACTTCACTGATAACTCCACAGATTTCCGCAGTCATAATTCTCATAAGAATAATCAAACGACGGCGTATTCATCGGCGGTGGATCCATGAGCATCCCCTCCGCCATATCCGCCATCAAATACGGCACTTTTATCAGATTCGATGATGTCAGAAGAGGTGGATCGTGCGAACGACGCGGATCAGATTCCAAAGAAGAAGGATCCAAAAGAAAAAGGGTCAAAGAACAGTCTAAGAGAGATTATAGTCGGCGACCTCAGCAGTTTGAGCAACCAACTAGACGATTCACTGCGTTGACGGAAGCCATCTTTGTGATTTACGACCGAACACGAGGACGAACGAAGTACCAAGCACCGCGAGTGATGAGTGCTTTAGGTTTTAACCGATCTAACCGGTATTTCTGCGCGTAGCATAATGACCATGGACACTCCACGGATGAATGCTGGCAACTCAGAGAAGATATCCAACGCCTGATTGATAATGGAGAGTTGATAAAATACATCAAGCGGTCACATCCAGATTGTCGCGATGAAGTCAGTTCTCCCATCAACGAGAAACTAAGAAATGAAGAAGAAATAGAAGCTAATAAGTAGCAGTGGCTTCTCATGATATCATGGGGTAATTCAACACCAATGCAGGGGACCACCTCAAACAAACGGGTTAAAAATGAACTCGACGTGTATGATATAGATGCCAATTCCTATCGTTGTTACAGGGATCCAGTGGCTGATCTCACGTTCAACGACGACGATCTCAGAGGTGTTAGTCTGCCCCATGAGGACGCATTAACTATCTATATGGATATCGGATCTGGTATGGTGACTCAAGTTCTGGTCGACGGTGGAAGTTCCGCAAACATCATATTCAAAAACAGTTTGACCGCATGCAAAATGTACCTCTATACCGGCCAACACAATGCACTTTGATCGGCTACGAGGGTAGAACTTCACAATATGTTGGGGAAGTGGAGCTACTGGTAAAAGTCGGTCACGGAACCACGAAAAAAGAGTTAAAAACACTGTTTATAATCTCCGACGCACCGAGCCCTTACCATGCTATTATTAGGAGACCGTGGCTGCATAGGATGGACGCAATACGGTGTATGTTCCGGCAGCGCATAAAATATCCGGTAGGCGGCTTGGTGGGAACGATACGAGGCAGCCAAAAGACCGCGCGAACCTGCTAAGTGATCGTGTCTGATCCATCCAAACCGCTCTGATAACAATTAAACGGCGAATGGGTTCTTGAACCAGAAACACTGGATCCTACCTCACCGGACCCAGTGGATGACCCGCGTGAGGTTGACAACTCTACTAATACAATTACTGCAGTAGTGGACACACCTATAGCCGACAGTCGCATGCTTTAACTTTGAAGGGAGTTATCTAAATATTTTATGGTACATTTAATTATTTTATTAGCACAAAATTTAGATGTTTTTGCATGGGAGGCAGCTGATGTCTCAGGGGTAAGCCCATCGATTATATGTCATGAGTTGGCTATCAACCCTTGCGTCAAACCAATACGCCAAAAACGTAGATCTTTCTTAGTAGAAAAATAGGCAGCTATCTTAGCCGATGCGGCCAAATTAACTCGTCCGGGACACATCCAGAAAGCACCATATCTAGTTTGGATAGCTAATCCTGTTTCGGTAAAAAAGAAGAACGGGCAGTGGAGAATGTATGTGGCCTTCACTGACTTGAATCAGGCATGTCCTAAAGACGTCTTCCCACTGCCGCGCATCGATCAGTTAGTCAATTCAGGCTCGGGTTGTGAATACGTGTCATTCATGGACGCATACTCCGGGTATAATTAGATTCGCCTCCACACATCCAATCAGAAGCACACCGCTTTTCAAACTGAGAGAGGCTTACATTGCTACACGGCCATGCTTTTTGGTTTAAAGAATGTTGGGTCGACATACCAACGACTGATAAACCACATTTTCCAAGACCATCTGGGGCACCATTTAGAAGCATACATTGACGACATGATTGTTAAAATTCACAAGGAAACGCAACACTTGGAGACATTGTAGACAATTTTTGATATGTTACGACAGTTTAACCTCAAACTCAACTAGGATAAGTGTTCTTTTGGGGTAGCTAAGGGAAATTTCTTGGGTTACTTGGTGAGTCAACGAGGTATTGAAGCCGACCTTGTCCAGCTAAATGAAATTATGCAAATGGACCCTCCAAAAAGTATCAAAGAAGTACAATATCTCACGGAAAGGCTAGCAGCGTTATCTAGGTTCATTTCCCGCGCATCGGACAAGATTCATCACTTTTTTGAGGTCCTATGGGGCAATAAGAAGTTTGAATGGACAAAAGAGTGCAGTGAAGCTTTTACCGATCTCAAACAATACCTCACCTCTCCAGAGATTCTATCTGCACCCATGGCTGAGGAACCATTGTTCTTCAATCTGGCAGTATCACCATTTTCCGTCAGTTCGGCTTTAGTTCGCGACCAAAACGGGGTATAGCGCTTGATATATTATTCGAGAAAAACGCTAACGGATGCGGAAACAAGGTACCTGAATCTTGAAAGGCTAGCTTTGAGTTTAATTATTGCCGCCCGACGAATGCGTCCATATTTCCAAGGGCACGTCATCACTGTGCGAACACCTTTTTCTCTACGAACAGTACTACAGAAGCCAGACGTCTTCAGACGACTCACCAAGTGGACTATCGAGCTCAGTGAGTACGACATTCGTTTCGAATCACGGTTGGCTATTGAGGGACAGGTAATCGCAAATTTTCTTATCGAATTCTCTTCCTCTAGGCATCAAGAGACTGATACAGAAGATCAAGAAGTAACAAGGCTAGACCAGTGGATTGTTGAAATTGATGGTGCATCTTGCGCATCCGGCGGAGGAGTAGGAATTGTCTTGCGCTCCCCAAATGATGAAGAGATCAAGCAGGAAGTTCATTTTAATTTCCCAGTCACAAATAACGTGGCAGAGTATAAAGCTTCTCTTTGTGGCATGCAATTGGCCTTGATTTGTGGAGCACAAAACATTAGGATAAAATCCGACTCGTAGTTAGTCGTCAACCAGGAAATGGGTACTTACGATGCCAGGCAGGATGATATCAAAGATTATCTTGTTATACTCAAGGAGACGAATCTAAGTTCACCTATGTTTTGTACGAGCACATCCCACGAAAGGACAATTCAGCAGCCGATATTCTAGCCAAGGCCCGCAGCTTTCGGAGAACACCGCACGATTTTACTCCAACAGCTCCGGATAACGGAACTCATACCTACAATAGAAACCATCAACTCAATCGCAAATGATACTGACTGGAGAATACCATACCTGCAATACCTGACATTTGATCAATTGCCAGCAAATAAAAACGAGGCCCGAGCACTGTAGATTAAGGCAGCCAAGTTTTTTGTGGCCGATAACATCTTATACAGGAAGAGTTCAACTCGGCCCTTACTCCAATGTCTTGATCGCACAGAGGCCAGTTTAGTCTTAATCGATCTACATTCAGGGGAACATGTGCTAAATGTGGTCACAAAACGCTAATTCGCCGGTTCCTCCTGGCAGGATACTTGGCTCGAGCTCGCAGTTGATGCAGAAAGTATTATGTAACAATGTCACAAATGTAAAGAGTATGCCAACATATAGCATAGACCCATCGAACCAATGCAAAACATTCATGTTCCATTCCCTTTCGATAAATGGGGGATAGATCTAGTGGACCCTATACCAATGGCTACTAAAAATAGGCAATTCCTTATCGTCGCGGTAGATTACTTCTCCAAATGGGTCGAGGACAGAGCTCTATTCCGAACACGGGCGCAAAAGGTCTGTGACTTCATCCATAATCATATTTTGACTAAAAATTATATTCCACGAATTCTAATGATAGATAACGGCTCACAATTTCAAAATTCAATACTCAAAATTCAATACTCACCAACTTCTGCAAACGATATGAGATTCTCCAGCACTTTTCCACCCCATATTATCCCCAGGCCAACGGTCAAGTCCAAGTAACCAGTAGGACGCTGCTGGAAGGAATTAAGAAAAAAATGGAAGGAGCTAAAGGGAAATGGCCGGATAAATTAGCTAAGGTATTATGGGCATGTCAAACCACCTCGCGCTCAACAACAAGAGACACCCCTTTCGCCCTGGTGTACGACACTGAAGCAGTCATCCCATCAGAGATCATTGTGCCAAGTCATCAAATAGAACACTACGAAGAAGAAGAAAATCTAATAGCCAAATCAACAAGCTTGGATCTCCTTAAAGAGCGACACGATCAGGACCGAGTACGAGCAGAGCATTACAGAAGCCTGATGAGGATACATTTCAACGCTCGACTCAAGCTGTGCTCTTTTTAAGTGGGAGATCAGGTATTAAAGAAAGTATTTCAAGGCTCTAGTAGTGGAACGGGTAGAAAAGCCCATATACGATAATCTCCAAAGGGCACCATGTGGTGTACAAATTGGCAGATCACTGCGGCCAAGCACTCAAACACCCTTGGAATGTCAATCACCTAAAATTGTATCGCCAAACTGCTTAGACTGTATTGATGCACTCTTTTTCCTCCCTGATGGCGCGGGGAGGTTTTTTCATGAGGCATCTTAAGACACAATTTACTTATTCAATATAATTTATGTTTTCACCATTATGTGTTTGTTGCAAGTTTTATCCTTACAATTAGCGAACGGGTCAATGACCACGCCATACGCGGCTACGCAATGGACCATACTAAGGTCAAACTAAGTGTCTATAAACACGAATGAGCTATTTGGCCACGCCTACGGACTACATAACGACCATACTGTGCCTCATACTTTGTACTGGGTATATTAGCGAACTGGTTAAATACCAAGTTTAAGATAGACTACGCAATAGGGTCTACATGACCTCACCACGATCAAAATATCATGAGAATTAATGTCTAAGCTACGCAATGAGCCCTACTGAGCTCGATATTATCAAGATCTCCATGCAAGTAACAAATACATACTTCACACTTTCTCCATAAATACTAATAACATAAAGCATACATTTTCGCTCGCATACACTTCTAATTGTTCTGTTTCGCATAAGTAACATCAGATCAATAAGTTCAACATATATTCAAATATACATCACATAACACCATGTTTTTCAAAAACATAAATAAAAAACAAGAGACAACAAAAACTATCACAACTTGGCACTTGGGGAAGAGGCCAGCTTGCTCTGCTCTGATGGAGTAACATCAGCCACAACAGTGTTAACAACTTCAATAATTGGCACAAATCGCAAGCCAAGATCTTGAGGTGGTACAGGATGTTGAACAAAAGACACCAAAGATCCCAAGTTCAGCCCATGATTCAGCGCCAACACCTCAGCTATAGCTTTTATGTTCTCCTTGGCTATCATCTTTGTGGTAACCGTGAACATCTGCGTCTCCCTCTCTGCTACAGCTGCCTCCAAGTCCTTTTTCCACCGCTATCTCTCCCGCTCGAGCTCTGCATGCCCCTCCTCCACTTGGGCGATCAATTTGGTGTTGTCAACAGACAAATTTGCTATTCGCTCAGCTTGCTCTTCCATCATTTTCGATTGAGCCAAGTTCCTATCCACCAGGTTTGATCTCTGAGTGAAACGTTCATAATTCCTCATCAACAGGTTTTCATTTTGTTTCAACACTGCTTTGTGATTTTCGGATACGGCTTTACATCTCTCATCGCTGCATATTAAAGCCTATTTTAGGGTTTGTATCGTAGTCTCCAGTTTTGCCTTCGCTTCAAGCGCCTGATTTTTGGTCGCCTTTGCTAAGGTATACGCATGCCTCAAGCATATAAATGTACCAGTGCTCGTTTTGACTAACCCGAACACCATGGCTTCTGGTCTCCACTTCTTCATAATCTCTAAATCAACTGGGGACATGCGCCGGTAGCCTAATACGACCGAGTTATGATGAATATGTACAAATCCAAAGAGTCAGACTTGTGCTACCACCTCCTATTCAAAACATAAAACTAGTGTCTTACCTCAATGACGAGCTCAACTTGTCGCTGTAAGATCTCAGGAACTGACATCCCATCATAATAAGATAAGTCAGGAATTCGACAGAGCTGTTCAAACAAAAATGAGGAGGGGTGTGGTATGATAATCTGCTTGGGTAACAGCTCCTCCAACAACACCTTATGTTGATTGGTCTCATCGTCATTATCTTCGTCCGTGGTTTTCTCCATCACTCATATTATTTGAGATACAGTACCCTCTCCCGCTGCTGTTTCCAAAGGAGGTATGTTCGATGTATTCACCCAACGCTTCATCTTCTCAGCATGCTCTGGCGGGATAACTTTCTTCTTCTGAGCCTCATTTTTTTTCTCCTCACTGTCTTCCACCAAATAAATCACGTATCCCCCAGCATTAGGATTCACCCCCTCGTCCCGTTTAGATAACGGATGAACTGGGGGACATGTTGCTCCGTCAGGCGCGGCCTCTGTTCTATCATTGTCATCATCTCTGAGCTGCAACTTCCTGACATCATCTTTAATCACTTTTTGCCTCTTACTCCAAGGCTTAACCAATGAAGGCGACTCAATGTCCCCTTCTTTTTCTCGCTCTGCTCGCACCTTGGTAGTCTGAGCGACTTCTTGAACAGCTGGCGCATTCTTTTCGACTTGGACGACCTCCTCCCCCTTTTTACTTGCCAATACCTCTCCTTGCCCACCGGGATGGCCAGAAGCAGATGATTAATCTCCTGCTTCAGTACCCTTTCGGGTAGTTTGCGGTACTGCGAGCCAAATCGTGGCATTATTGTTCTCCCGATATATCTTTTCCATTAACGCCCTAATACGCTCCATCGTGGCTTCAGCCCCGTCTGCCACCATGACCTTTCCGTCTGATGCAATCTCCAACTTTGGTACAGACCACAAGCCTGACTTTAGATAATTATAGCGCGTAAAAAGCTATTTGACGTCTTGCTGCCACGCCTCACAAGCTAAATTCCTGATTCGGATTATAGGATTCACGTAACCCTTGGCTTTCCCTTCCTTCCACCAGCTCTGACTAACTGCCTCACCTGCACAAATAAGCACTTATAAGTTGCTGGTTAACAAGACTCGACCAACAATTCGATATTTCAACTAGTTCGATTGATGCTTACACTTTACTTTTCATTTCCTTTCTAACTTAAGATTCAAAGTGGGTGTTTTATGCTCCCAATTTCTGGATACAAAAACAAAGGAATTCTTTCAATTCTTATCTGATGAAGGGAGCTCGACAATGTTTTTCATCCTTTTTAATTAGGTATAGAAGAAAGAGGCTTTGGACAGTTTGGTCACATCAGTGGAAACTAACAAATCTGCTAAGCACACGTGAGCTCAGTACTACGCTAAGCAGCATTCTCCACCCGTTTGCGGAAAGTCGGGAAGGGTAGATTCTTAGCACGTTAAAGTAATCATGAATCAACTCAGGCATCGACAGCTGCAAACCCCAATCGAACAAAGTGGTGAAAAGACGCGTCTCTGTTTCTTGGGCTTGATAAGTATGCTCGTCTACAAATGGCGCTCTTATGGTTACATTCTCGGGAATACTACAACTACTCCTAAGACTATCCACTTCAGACTCATCTAGGTAAACATATTTGGGGGCTATTTGCGAGAAATAGTTCTCCAAAATACTGACTTCCTCAAACCCAGGCTCCACGATTTTATCTACTTTCATCTTCGTCGCCCTTTTCGGTGTCATAGCTTCTACTGAGACTGCAAGGAGGTAAGGTTATGAATCAGTATGATTATAACAGAAAAGGGAGATCGATTCGACGTAGGGAAAGCATGCGCGTCTGGGGTATACCCTACTCACAAATGCCTCACTCTAGAATCTAGGGTTCTAAACTCTAACATAACATTATGAGCAATTACATTTTTTGAAAAATAACATACCTGGTTTTTGGTGCAAAAAACGACAGAGAATTTTTGGATGACAACTGATACTTTCTTCTCCAACAAGAATGACACAGTAACGCTCGAGGGTATCTCTATTTATTTCTCAAGAAAGAAATCAAACAATAAGTTAAAAGCATTGAAACTCTTAAAATATACTGGTACGACGTCACTAAGCAATTAAAATTGTACCAAAAACTCAAACATCAGGCGTTGTATCCCAGATACGGCTGTGTTAGAACCGTCACAGTTACACCATCAACACGTGTCGAATAATGAAGCTAACAGTAACTTGAATAACGACGCGCCTACCTTACGCCCCTACCTTTTTATTAGCGGTAATATTTATTTTATAGGTTCACTAATTCCTTTCCAAAATTATTAAAACCTATAAATTATGGGGTGCCCTGATAAGGGAGGATTCCCCCGAGTAAGTATCTAAACGAGCTGGAAAGGTAGATGAAGAGCTTGGACTAAGATATTAAAGGAAGAAGAATCAAACGAGCAAACAAAGAATGAGCTCATACTATCCAATCGACCTCAAAGATAAGTGGAGAACAAGCTCAAAGATAATCAGTGTAACGAGTTGACCGACCAGACCAAGAATGAAATAACCAAACAAGGGACGAGCTCGTGCATAGCCAATCAAGGGACGAGTTCGTGCATAACCAATCGACCTTAAAGTTAAGTGGAGAATGAGCTCGAAGATAATTAATTGACCTCGAATAAAGGCAAAGAGGAGCCAAACAACCAGAAGCAGTTGAGTGAGCTCAAGAACACGCAGCTTAGAACAAACCCTATCACGCTCAAGAAGTGAGCCAGCTCGGATTGGCATGCGGGTCCGGCCAAATCAAATAATTGAAGAATAAAGTGTTTCCTTACTCATCATTTAATAAACGTTACAAATTTCGAGTCAAACCGTTTATGTAGTTTGCCCGAAATTATAGGAGAAGTGATATTAGTGAGTTAGTGGGGTATTAAGTGTACTTGAATACAAATGTAACTACTCACCAACTCACAGGAGTGTAAGTAGGAAGACTATTTTGATAATTGATACGATCTTTTTGCCTTATCTCTTTTCTGACTAAGAACGTAAATTTTTACTTTAGCACAACTTGTTATTCCCGTAACATTTTGTACGTTTACGCTTCATTCATACAAACAAATCAATGACGTATTTAAAAAACACAACAAAATAAATCAAACATACAACACTAATATATTTGAAAAAATAATGGTAGCCAAATTGGACGTCTAATTTCTGGAATCTGATGTCCGATTGGCGTAATCGGACGTCGATTGGCTAAATCGGACGTTCAGTTTAGACCTAATTTGTTCCTAAAAAAAATTTCAAGAATATTTTCTCTATAAGTAGCTACCACCATGTCCCGGAATTAAAAGAACATGAGCTAAGGCTCTTGAGATGATTCTTGTAGTCAATCATCTTCGTCCCATTTTTGTGGTAAATATGCACCCGCTATCTCACATTAGATTCACTTCCTCGAAACAAAATACGGATATAAATCAGTTTCATAAACTTCATGACACAACCACTTCAAAATAGGTTGCCACAAATCGAGCAAAGTAGTAACAACTATCAACACAACCAAAACTGAGATTGCAACTACCATTTTTCCACCTTCCACCGCCGAAGCAACTAATCCACATATTTTATTTTTTTCCATATATTTTTGTACATTTACGCGTGGTTCATACAAAAAAATCAATAACGTATCTAAAAAACACAACAAAACAAAACAAATCCAACATACAATAGTAATATATTTGAAAAAAATAGTGTTAGCCAGATTGGACGTCTAATTTCTAGAATTGGATGTCCGATTGGCGTAATCAATCGTCTGGTTTGGGCTTAATTTTTTTCTAAAAAATAATTCAAGAATATTTTCTCTATAAGTAGCTACCACTATGTACCGGAATAAAAAGAATATGAACACCGCAAAGGCTCTTGAGGTGATTCTTGTAGTCAATCATCCTCGTCCCCTTTTTGTGGTAAAGATACACACGATATCTTGCATTAGATTCACTTCCTCGAAACAAAATAGGAATATAAATCGGCTTCTTAAACTTTATGACACAACGAGTTGAAAAAGGTTTCCACAAATCCACCAAAGCAGCAACAATGAACAACACAACTAAAACGGAGATCGCAACTACTATTTTTTCACATTCTATCGCCAAATCAACTTAAATAATCCACATATTTTGTGTTTTTCCATACATTTTTGTACATTTACGCTTCTTTCATACAAAAAAAAAATCAATGACGTATCTCAAAAACAAAAGAAATCCCACATATAACTCTAATATATTTTAAAAAATAGCGGTAGCCAAATTGGACGGCCAATTTTTAGAATAGGATGTCCAATTGGCGTAATCGAAGGTCTGGTCTTTTGAGGTGATTCTTGTAGTCAATCATCTTCGTCGCGTTTCCGTGGTAAAGATACATCTGATATCTCAGATTAGATTTACTTTATCGAAACATAATAGGGATATACATCGGTTTCGTAAACTTCATGACACAACCACTTGAAATAGGTTGTCGCAAATCCAGCAAAGCAATAACAGCTATTAGCACAGCCAAAATTGAGATTGCAACTACTCCATCTGTCTCATAATGTTAGACGTTTTAGAAGCGATTTTTTGTATCATGTTAATTGTCTTTGTCTTTTTTCAAGATAGCATTGATTATGTCTGTTCTACTTCCATCCAATGGGATTTCTAATTGATTGCATCAACTTTGCATCCGACCAATCAAATTTAATTTTGTCAGTGTTTTCAAAGTAATTATTACTTTTCATACAAAATAATATATGATGTATCTCAAAAACAAAACAAAAGAAATCCAACATACATCACCAATATATTTGAAAAAGATATCAATAGCCAAATTGTACGTCCAATTTCTTGAATCGAAGTCTGATTGGCGTAATTAGACATTGATTGGCTAAATCGAACATTCGGTATTGGCCTAATTTTTTTCCTAAAAAAATTAATAATTATAATTATATCTCTATTAGTAGTTACCAACCATCATGTCCTGAAATGAAAATAATAGGAACACCGCTAAGGCTCCAGAGGTGATTCTTATAGTCAATCATCTTCGTCTATTTTTTGTGGTAAAGATACACCCGGTATCTCGCATTAGATTCACTTCCTTAAAATAAAATAAGGATATAAATTGGTTTCATAAACTTCATGACACAAACACTTGAAATATGTTGCCGTAAATCCAGCACAGCAGTAACAGCTATCAACAAAACCAAAACTGAGATTGCAACTACCATTTTCCACATTTTACCGAACGTGAGCCTACTTCACGGTCTGTCAGGCATCGGCGTCGCTTCGAAACTCGTGCGCCTGTGGTTCCCTTTATACATGGGACTCTGGACTAACAATTCCGGAGAGTGAATCCCCACGTGCCAGATGGTTATCCGGATTACAGACTTCATGAGGCGTATAACGTGTTTATGGGCGAGGTAAGTTAGGATTGGTTTAACGTGTAGTAAATTCTATTTTATATATTGTCTAAATTAAATAAATATTGTGTAGGCTCTTCGACCCATGCAATGCTATGCGATGTACGGTACCCATTATCCATGGGTTCTCACCGGTCAGAGCAAGGTGAAGGAGCAGGTGATGATTTCTTGTTTTACTCCCCTCATTGATTGCTTCAAGCGTTGGTCTACCAACGTGTACCTGGTTGATGCGTTTATAGAAAGGTGGCCTTCAGAGACCAACAACTTCCACTTCTCATTCGGGGAGATGACGGTCACATTAGATAACGTACACGCTATCACTGGTCTACCAGTTACAGGTGACGATTTCGACCTCCAAACGTTTCCTAGTGATTGACAACGTTTAGCTTGGTATTCTAGTTCACTAGGTATACCTATCGATGTTCTTAAGGAGGAGTTAAAGAGTAACAGAGCGGTAATTCAAGATCCGTTAGGCTACAGTTTCTCCGTGAGGTATACATCTAGAGTTTTTTATGGATGATTCCATTGTGATGATATGGTGGTATGTGTCAATAGGGGTTATTTGCTCACATGGTAGGTTGTTGTATTGTGACCAACAAGACTGAGAACAATATATCTTTAGATTAATTGCAATATGTCGAGCACTATAGGACGTCAGTTAGATATAACTTAGGCTAGCATTTATTAGCTCAGCTGTATCACCATCTAGGAAAATCGTCCATACACACCACGTTAGGGTTTACTGGTTTTGTATATCTGTTGGAGACTTGGATGTACGATCACTTCCCCCCCCCCCCTCCGTTTTCGACCACGGACAACGGTCTCTACGAGCCTTCTATGCCTAACATGTGCAGATACGCGGCTACACCTTATTATGTGGATGACGAGACTCATATGAATACCCGCCATACACTGTGTTCGTTAAGAGAGCATAATGTAAGTTATATTGTCTTTATTTTTATTTGTTTTTTCAATCAATATTTTATCACAACTTAGTGTTGATCAATCATTCTTTTATTATGTTGTAGGTCTGGTTCATGCCATACGAGCTTATCCGCGATGATTTCTCCTTCTAAGACGTGGCATTAAAAGATCATACGTTGAAGGCTTTCGACATAGTTGAGGCGTACTATCCACGGGGGGTAAACCTTACTGGGAGGAAATATTATGCCAGATGTATTTCCTATATGGTAGGGATGGCGTGCATCCGCCTAAGATTTATAGGCGTTTGGATGAGGTAAAAGCTCGGTGGTACGTTATAAAGAAATTTCATGTACATCTGGTTTCCAACCTCGACGATTTGGAACATCATATTGCGTTTAACATGTTCAACTGCCAACTCACGGATACTTTAACGGAGGATCGGCTGGATCGTGTTAGTTCATACATTATTACCATCAAGGAAGAGAAAATGCGTGTTGTTGCAGAGGATTACGAGATTTCAAAAAAAAGAAAGGAAGTTAATGAAATGGAACTGGCCTAATTGATAAACTTCGTTAGCTAGAAGTTAATGGAGTTATTGGAAAAAATATATTAGTTATTGTTTGAGTTAATTTTTTCTTCAGTTCTTGTTTCAAATGTAGTTTCCTTCAACGTTTTTTTTTTAATTTTTATGATTTCTGGTGTACTTTTTCGCTAATTAATGCTACATTGAAGTTGTTTTTGGACATAAATTTGGAAGATTTTTTTTTTGCCTCAAATTTACACAAATGGAGTTAAATGACTAGAGTATAATATTGGTCTAAAAAAATCGAGTTTAGAACTCGGGAACATGCGAAAAACGGAAAATGTCGAAATTTCCAATAGGTTTCGCGAATAGAGCAGCTGATGTTTTAGGTAATTCGCGAACACAGAAGGCCCAAATGTGCCAAAATCCTAAACACACCGTTCGCAATTTGGACACATCATGGCGTACTGGGTTAGAGATTTTGCTGAAATTGAGCTTAATGCGTTCGCGAATTCGCTACTGTACCAGTTTTTAATCCTTATTAGTTGCAATTATGATGAAATAGACACAAATATGGTACGTACAAAAATTAAAAACAAAACTAGAATATTTAATATAGAAAAAACTTAGAATTTTTTAAATAAATAAACCGTGCTACTATAGATTACAAAAGATAACAAAATTTCAAATAAAATATCCGTAAATGCGAAACATAAAAACTACCAAAGTGTGTACAAAATCATTGGTCTCCGCTTAAATCGTAGACATGTGGTGGCTCTTCGTGTGCGGTTGATGGTTGGGCAGGCTTGATTTGGTTATTTTTGTTGAATTGTTTTTCGAGCAGTATTGCCCAACCGGTTATGGACCAACTAGGATAGATTTTTGGAAGTGGTCCATTCAACACAACCTACAAAAAGAAAATTAAGATATTAATTAGAGTAAAAATATGATTAAGTATTGAAGGATTCATAGGTATACTTACTTTCACAAAATGGTTACCATGTACAAAACTTATACCAACTTCCATGCTAGGAGACGATCGAGGAGGCACACCGCGTAGAGGTAGGTACTTGTAGGATTGGTGGAGCGATACATGGTATACGATACATTAAGATCACTAAACCATAGTCGGGTAACGTCATCCAATGCTGAGTACCATTGCCATACACTTCAAAAATGTCCAACCTTCTTACTAGGTTATTTACACGTTGTGAACCATCAAACACTCTCTCCCATAGGTCGCGTTGATTTTGAAATTTTCCAATCAAATCCCGTGTAACTTGGTCCCATGAATCGGAGTTGCCGTAGACGGTTAAAGCAATGACATGGAATCCGCAATTACCGTCGAGAGACACGTCTTCGATGCTAGAATTGTATTCATGAAAATAGTTGGGAAACCAACTCTCGTACTCGCTAAAATCTTTGCTTTTTAATGTTTTTTTTATCGAGTCGCTTTCTCCTTCTTGGGTTACGCCTTTGTTTTCGGTTTTTCATTCACTTTGTCTTTTGGTACTAAAAATTCTAGATTAGTTACTGAGGTGGTCGTGCAATCTATAGTATCAGGAGTTTTAGCGCATAAACTACTATCGAATTCCCACTTGGATAGGTTTCATTTAGTTGCTTTGTCCCGACCGGCTTTCTTCCTAGCTTTAGTGACAACCGGCTCCTTAAGTTCCAAAACATGACTCCTAGCGGGATCTAGGATTTGCATCATCCTATTTATGATATGATCTTGGACGTGTGCACCGTAACCGTGAATGGTGCTATTTATTAAGGATAGCTTTCTCGTAAGCTCATCTTCGGTACAAATCTCATCCTTAGTTTTGATCTTTAAAGTACTCCAATAAACATCACACTCATCCTTTTGAATCGCCCCACCTTCTTTATAAATCAAAGCTAACTTGCATACAAATAGTAAATTATGAGTTTTCCTAATAACACAACCACACATCCTGGGATTGAACCATATTCCTTAGGTCGTTTTAAGATTTACCTCTATTATTTTTATAGCCGTATGTGAAAGTTTACCTTTGATATCCTTATAAATAACCACATTAACCCCCCCCCCCCCTACTTGAGTTTCTTAGATGAAACGTATTATTCTCGAACGATTCGAAAATGTTTGAGTGTTGAGCGGTAAGCAATGCTTGACCGTTTTTTCCAAAATTTCTCAAATGTGCATAGACTACTGCCGATTGCTCGCTTGAGGCTTAAACGAACACTCTCCACCCTATAACGTAAGATAGTGTAATAAATTAATAGTCTAACACTTAATATTAAATACTATTGTATATATATAATAATATAATTCACCGGTTGCTAGTATGGTTGCCCAAATGTTTAAACTTGCCTGTGTAGATATTGAGAAATGTGTGTCCATAATTGTCTATCCATTGCTTCATCACGTAGTCGAGAACCAATAGACAAAATACGTACGTGTGGTGTAACTCGGCAAGGTTTTTGTTATAATCTTTGAGTGTGGCCGAATATTGAACCATGTTATAAACATTGAAGAACTCATCGGCCATGTCCGCATTTGGAAAAATGTTTCATGCGTAGGAGCAAATGTTCCTACTAATATGCCAAGTGCATAACATATGAGTGGCATCCAGAAATATATCATCGATAGCGTTCATTAAGGCCAACTCCCTATCAGTCACGATAATATTAGGCAATGGGCACATGTTGTTCGTCAACACGCCCCTTAGGACGCTCAATCCTCAAGTCTAGCTCTCTTATTTCTCGGAGCCCAAAAAAACAAAAGCGACACAAAACGTCTTTTTCGTCGAAGTTTGGCCAACTATTTCTAACAAAGACATCTTATACCTTGTAGTCTTATACGTGCTATCCATTATAAGAACTTGAGAAAAAGTACAGCAAGAAATCGATTCTTTTAGGATGTACAAATAAACAACTCAAGGATCTCGTCTGTTCGTTCGCAAGTCCGCTCCCAAACATAGTACTCGTGTTGTTTTAACTTACCAAACAAGTATTGCATTTGGGTCTTGCCTGCTTTATCGACCAAATCGTGTTTTTTACACATGTTGTAAATCGTGCGCATGCTAGACACATTTTTCGAGTCTTTAAGCTTTAAACCGCAGTATCTCTCTCTTGGTCAAGAATAAACTTCAGTTTGACTACGGACAAACTTCTCATCTTCTACTTTTAGTCTAGCGGTTTGTGAGTGACAATCCAAGTGCAAAAACTGTTTGTGGTTGTGTTTCTCGTTTAACACTGTCAATTTCCAATAACCGGATAGCTCTAAGGCCGGTTTTCCGCTTAAATAGAACGGGCACCCGCATTTTTTCGATGAACAATCTCGGCGCTTCTTAACATATTGTGGATTGAGCTTAGGCTTGTAAACCCCGTGCCTCTCGCACCTAAAATACACCCTAAGAGTTTTCCCACTTTTGCTACCGTCGTCGTCTTTACTACGTAATATAATGAATCTTAGTTTTTTTATATTTCGAATTCAACCCATAAGACCAAATTGGGTTTGGTGTATAAGGTATCCGTAGTAAACATTTTTGTGTAATCGGCCATCGAACATGGCGCTTGGTCTGGTCCTTACAAATGGTGTGCGCTAATTATATAAAAACCTCCCTAATTTTAATTAAACTCGACACACAACTTGAACAAAATTCGTGAATTGTTTTTTTTTAAATTTCAAAATCGCGAATGGAGTTTTCTCGATTTTGAAAAAATCGCGAATACCTTGCTCGTGATTTCGTCAAAATCGAAAAGACTCCCTTCGCGATTTTGATATTTAAAAAAATCAGTTTGCGAACTCTGGGTTCACAGTTCATCATGTTCAGAGCATAGTGTTTGCGAGAATCGCACTGAAAGTAGAAAATCTCGAAAAATACCTCAGCTTGGGTTTTGAGATGGTCCATTAAAGGCTCCTCCTCCATCGAAGCAAAATCGTCGATATTACAGCTAAAATCATCATTCAAGCCGCTCAAATCGATAAATTTAGTGTTTTTTAGAATTTTTGGTATGTTAAAGAGAGAAAGCTTAAGAGAGAAGAACATTTTATTTTTTGGGTCAAAATTAGGTTTTATATATGAAAGATATAGCGGTTATTTTACATACGGTGAAAAAAATTGAGTTTGGGGTCTCACTATAGCCAAAATGGATCCCAAAATAGCCTTGGCCTTTGCCAAAGTCTCAAAAATATTACAAGCCAGACTAAAATATACTAACACGTATTTGTCATATTATATTAATGAGGCATATAAGTTTTTTGTTGTGAGAAAACATTAATTAAAATAAAATGTGTTCATACAAGTACCTAGGGCATACCCCGATGAGATACAATCGACATAAGGAGGTCGATAAATAGGACTGTTGAATCAATCAAATTAGGAGTGATAGAACAACAAAGTATAACTGGACATACTAAAACAACTCAACTAGGGCCAATCAAGCTGACAAATGGAAACTCCAATGAAGTCCACATCAATGGAAGACAACGAACGAGACTGAGAGGAGGGGACCCACAAATAAAGTAAAAGAATAATTAAATACTTTGAGTGAAACTACAATCAAAGAGGAGATGAATAATAGCTTCAGAAGCAGAGTTGCATAAGGCACAATCAGGTGGCGTATTGATATCCCAGCTGAGAAACTTATCTCTGGTAGAAAGTTTGCCGATGATAGTAAGCCATAAAATAAATGAGTGACGAGGAATATTAAATTTATCCCATACCAACCCGACTCACCCCACAACAGGGGCATGCGTATGAATAGCGTTATAGGTATCCTTGATTGTGAAGTGATTGCAACCAGCCTTCGCAGTCCAATAAGGAACATCATAAGAATTGATTTTCGGAGGGGGTAGGGTAAGGATGAGGTTGTTTATCTCCAGAAGATTAGAACGACTTCTGGTTCTAGCAGATCTGATGTTAGAAGGCCAATTCCAATGACCATCGAGAATGATATACGATACCTTGAGATTTTTCCCGAGGCGGCAATCCTTGATGAATTGGTACCATAGTGATAAGCAAGAGGTAGGGAGGAGCCATGGGTTGTACCAGAAGGATGTGCTCGAACCATTACCAATAGCCACCCTATACAAATTACTAGCCAACGGGCGAAGACGAAGAATTTTCCTCCAAATCCAAGAAGAGGAGGAACCAATGGAAATACCCTAGAAATTATTATTTTTGATTTTTCAATTTTTATCCAATCACACCATATAGAGTGACTATTATTATTGATAATAGACCAAAGATGTTTAAGGACAGCCACCTGATTCCAGATTTTTAGATTTAGGATCCCAAAACCGCCCTCTTTTGTGGGAGAGGTGATATTGGACCAGTAAACTTGACTAGCAAATTAGACATATTTGATAAGTTGAAGTCTACCCGCATAAGATAGATTATTGGAGGTCCAACAGTCGATCCGAGCAGTAATCTTATGAAGAGGAGGACGACAGTCCAAGTGGGTAAGGCGACCAATAAGAAGAGAGACTCTCGGATATTTAACTAGGAGAGATCCTTACAAATAACCCATAATAGACAAGAGCTCAGTGCGAAGAGGATTATTGATACCCGAAAGAAAGATATGACTTTTAGAGGGGTTGAGTTTGAGACTAGAAAGGGTAAAGAAATCATCTAGAGCATATTTGATAAGGAGATTGGAGTTGACATCTCCATGACAGAAGATCATAAGATCGTATGCAAAGCAGAGGTTTGTAACTTTTAATTTGTGGCACTTCGAGTGAAACCAAAAGTTTTTGTCTTTACTCTTCTCCTTGAGGATGTTGAAGAGGACTTGCATGATAAGGACAAAGAGAAAAGAGGAAAGCGGGTCCCTTTGTTTGAGACCCTTTCTACCTTTGAAGTTACCATAAGGATCTCCATTAATATTGATAGAGTAAGAGGGGGAGGTGATGCAGTTGATGATCCAAGTGATCATCTTTTTCGGGAAATTCATCGCCACAAGAAAGTCCAGGATGATATACTAGCGGATATTATCAAAAGCTTTCATAAGATCAATTTTAAGGGCCACCTTTTTACCTCTGGAATTAGTATGATAGCCCCTAAGAAGTTCTTGTGAGAGAAGGATGTTATCCGAGATGTTCCTACCCGAGACGAAATCTAATTGGGAATTATCAAACAAATAGGGGAAAAACCCTTAATTCTATTTGCTAAGATTTTAGAGATAGTCTTGTAAACAATATTACAAAGAGAAATAGGTCTAAAATCTGTAGCCACAGAAGAGGAATCTTTTTTGGGAATGAGAGAAATGGAAGTGGAGTTCCAAGAGGTGTCGAGAATTCTGGTTTCAAAAAACTCGAGGACAGTATTACATATATCATACCCTACAACATTCGAGGTGAACTTAAATAAACTAGAATGAAAACCATCAGGACCTGAAAATTTATTACTATCAATACTGAAAATGGCAGACTTATCTTCTTGTTAGGCATCTCACGAATCATTGATGTCTTGTCAGTTCCATTTACTTTAGAGGAAAAAAAACGAAACTTTCTCCAACCCCAGATAACCAGCAGGATGCCTAGTACCAAGGGAGTCCTCAAATTAGCTCACAATGACCTTACAAACACTAGCGGGAGTTGAAACAATGAAACCCTGGTCATTATTGATAGACATAATTTTGTTACGGAAAAGACAGGTTTTTATACTATTGTGGAAAAATTTGGTGTTTTTATCACCAAGCTTGATCCAGTTTTCTCTAGATTTTTGCTTGAGGAAGGATTCTTTAGCACGACTAAGAAAGATGAAAGTCGTAGAAGCCTCGACTTCTTTGGTGATAAGGATAGGGTTGAGGGGATCAAGGGCGAGATTAGATTGAGCTTGAAAAAGAATGTTTTGAGCAGTAGAAACCCTAGTAATAATGTCATTAAACTCCTTACGGTTGAGAGAAACAAGCTCATGCTGAAGACGATTGAGTTTATCAGTGACAAGGCTCATACTAGAGGAAGAGATAGGAAGATTCTAGCTTTTGTAAACAATGTTTTTTAATTGAGGATGAGAATTCTATATATTAAAGAATTTGAATGGTTTCTTACATCTTTTATGGGGGAACCCACGATTGAGAGTGGCAGTGGTGTGGTCGGAGGAACGGAGAAAAGGAAAGCGAGAGAATGACATAAGGAAGAGATCGTCACAACCAGGTTTGACTAGAACACGGTCAATTTTAGAGAAGATCGGGTGAGAAGGCTGCTTATTAATCCAAGAGAAGTTGAACCCAGTGGATTGGAGATCACTGAGCTCCCTAAGGTAGCAACAATTATTGAAGTCATCAATAGTCGATGACCAATTTTCGAAGGAGCCTAATCGCTCATTCGAATGACGTATGATATTGAAATCCCCTATGGAGACCCAAGGGATGCCCTGATCTTTCTTGGAAATGGTTATTAAATCATTTCTAAGATGATAACAGTTCAAAGCGTCATTGAAAGCGTAGATGGCAGTGAATCTGAAATAGGCATTGAAGTTATGGTACTTGGCCATACAATGGATGTACTGAGAGGATTGAGATAACCTAGAAACAGTGATAATACTAGGATTCCAAATAATCCAAATTCTACCAAGAGGATGGGAAGAATGATTGGTAAGGACATAGAAAAAGGGAACCATATATCTAATAATAGAGTCGACTTTAAAATGTTGGACTTTAGTTTCAACTAATATTAACAATGAGATACTATTACTAATTATGAAATCACTAACATCATTTTGCCTAACAGGATTATTAAGACCCCTCGCATTCCAAGAGGCAATATTCATTGAAAATATATAAAAAAAAACTTACATCGTATCAAACAATGTATTCTCGGAAGACATATCCTTTTTACCCTTAACCTTAGCTCCCGAGAAACGAAGCCTTTAGAAAAAAATCTTAATAGAATTGTGAAAGAGAAATGAAACACATAAAATTTATAATTACAGGTGGAGTACCTTCAAAAACTAATATTATAGTTCATTAAATACGAGTGAATAAATTGATTTAATAAGAACCATAAGTTCACTTTTAATTCAATTAAAGACAAGGCTGAATCAAATAATTTCATGTAAATGCAATTAGGAAGAGGGGGAGAGAAAACCAGCGTTATTGGCCACACAAGACTATTGCCATAGTCCATTATGAAAGGTCTAAACAAGATGAGGAATTCGTTTAAGTAACTGTTGGGATCAACCAAAGTTACTTTGCTAGCATCGTAGCTCTTAACATACAACTAAACATTATAGTAGAATACATTGTTTCACTTGCTTGTGTATGATAACCACTCCTTCATTTATAAAATATTTGAGCCAGTATTCTGCTTCTTCTATGCAAAATGAGCGGTGGACTTTTGAAATACTTTCTTAGCAATGGTACACTCAATTTATCGGAATCTATCACATGTTTGCGATAAGATTTATCTCGTCTAGTGGATGATTTAGATGCAGTAATAGATAATTTACATTTGGAAGCTGGACGACTACGCGCTTTTAGTTTTTCCAAAGGCTCTAAAAGGAAAGTTGTTTCCAGACGGACTATGGTAAATAATTTCTTGTATATATGCTCTATACGTGCTTCGTCCTTGGTTACCATGACATCGAGTACGAGTTTATCCACTTTGTCTTTCAATTGCTCGATCGTCATAAGGGCAGTACAGATAACTATGTCTAACATCTTCCAATGATCATGAAAAGAGTGTAAAGGTACCTTTAAAGTGTTACTTAAAAATTCATAGATGTCGTGCGAATAAGGTATACCGTGCGTAGTTTGTATTGCACAACAAGAAGGCATACTATACACAACTATCATTGTTTGGGCACACTCTACTTCCAACAAAGAAAGTTCCAAAGCAAAGATCCCATTTTGCTAAATCCAAGTATTCTTTAGACAATCGTCCCAGGTACGAGTGAACTTTGCTGAATTTTATAGTGCCATGATTATAAATCCCGCATACAACCTCTAAGGACCATAAATCATCATTTGCCATATTCTCAGAATCCGTATTTCTTGGTTCCGGTAGACTTCCTCTTAAGATCCTTTGGTTTTACCAACTTCGTGTCCTTTCCTGATCTCTAACATACAAACAATAGTTTAGGGCTTTTCTGCTTTTGACATCGTCGTGATGTCTAAATACAATTACAAATTCGTTGTCTTCTGCGGTAACCTTAACCCACTCAATCAATTGTTATTGTGTATAGTTACTTTTCGTGGTGAACAAATAACTATAATCGACAGTGCAAGCTTTAAAATCGTTTCTCATTAATCTGGTATCATTAACCTCATCCTACATAGACAAATTTTAATCATAGAAATCCCAAAAAAAAGAATTTGTACACCGGTGGTGTATAAATTCACCATCGTCGGTAGAATTATTACACTGATAGTGTAAAAATTCCTTGTCGCCAGTGTTGTTTCCCACATTCGATATAAAAATCTATACCGCTGGTGTGGCCAGTAAATCAATAACTAAACTTCACATATGATATCTTACCCTCCCAGTGGCGGTGCTGAGCCTCCCACCGGAAGTGTCAACCTAGTACCATCGGCGCCGCCAACAATGATAAACCGTCGGTGACTAATTTGTGGCATACGATGAAATTATGACACCAGCACCGTTGCCAAAGCACAATGACAACGAGGGCTTGGTTACAATATCGGTGTCTAAATTAAAAGGTAAAATATAAATCTTATTTTTGGCACCGTTGGTGCAAAGTGACGTACTGACGGTATAAGTACATAATACTGACTGTGTTGGCTACCTTGCACCGCAGGTTTCACAAAAAAAATTCTTAGAAAAATTTAGTCACCGTTTGTCAAAGTTTGCATCGACGATATGAGGCGGTAAAAAAACTTTCTAGACATGATTAGGTTTATGAAAATGGAAACTTTACATCTAATTTATTATAAAAATTATTTAATTTGGAATTTCAAACTCATAAACAATATTTCTGTTATTGCTTTGTGTTATACTCATTCTTTAAAATGCTTATTACAGATCCTCCTTACTCTAACAAAATGGAAGAAGATAACCTGATAAACAACAACATTTTTTGCAATATTCCCAAGCTAATAACTTATGATGACAATGAATTCTTATTAACTATTCATAGTGAAAACAAAATACTTAGTATCATTACTAACCTTAAATCTTCTGGTACCTCGTGTATAGATGGTTTCAATGGCTATTTTTTCAAAACTTGTTGGAATATAATCAAGGAGGATCTCTGCTTAGATATGGCTGACTTCATTCTAGGTCAGAATATCCCTAAAGGCATCCTTTCTATTGGTATCTGCTTAGTTCCTAAGTTTGCTCATCCTGTGAAATGGAAGGACTTGAGACCGATTAGTCTATGTAGTTTACTCAACATAATTATGTCTAAGGTTGTAAACAATAGGTTACTTAAAATTCTGCATAAAGTCATTTCTAGAGTGCTCATAAATCTTCTATCCGTAATAATATCCTAACTGCAAAAAATCTTATATATGACCTAAGTAGAAACAAGAAGTCTAGTAATATTATGATCCAGGCTGACATGTCGAAAGCTTTCGAAAGAATCTTTCATCAAGCTAATCAGTAATCTGATTGGCAATGTGCATATGTCAATGACAAGGTTTATGATTTCTTTAAAACCAGAAGGGACTTGAGATAAGGGGACCCCTGTCCCCCAGTCTCTTCATTATGGTTGAAGAAATCCTTATTATAGGTCTTTACAAGTTGTTCTCTGATAATAAAGATATGCAGTTCCAATCTAGAAACAAAATGCTAATCCCTAGTTTAGCATTTGCTAATAACATTTTGATTTTTACGAATAGTAATTATGATTCTATTGATAAGTTAGGAAAGTTTTTGCAAATCTATCAAAATGTATATGGTCAATTAATAAACAACAAAAAAACCAAAATCATTTTCTCATCCAAAATAAACAACACAATGATATCTGATATAACTAACCTTTCAGGATTCAGCTCTAGCTCCTTGCCAACAGAGTATTTGTGGATTACTTTGAACAACAACAACAAATACAGTAACTACCTGTCATTGATAAACAAAATTACGGTTAAGATAAGAGAATGGGAAGACAAAAAGCTTTCTTTTTGTGGCAGAATTACTTTAATTACCTCTGTGCTGATTGTTATTCCTACCTATTGGTGTCAAAGTTGTTCAATTCCTAAGACTATTATCTACAGAATTAACAAGATTTTCAACAAGTTTTTGCAGGGTTTCACATCTATCGAGAATAAAATTAACTTGGCTAATTTGGGTGCTATGTGCAAAACTTATAAAGAAGTTGGCTTGAACATTCGTAAAATTGCTGATCTATAGATAACTTTTGATTGTAAGCTCTGGATTAATTTTAGGAACAATGCTAACTGATGGGCCAATCTCATGAATAATATTTATTGCAACTTTGTACGCCCTCTGCAAACTTCCTACAAAAGAGCAAGCTCTGGTATATGGAAAAGGCTTTGTAAAATCAAACATCTTGCTGAGCCTAACATAAGGTGGAACTTAGGAAAAGAAAATATGGAATTCTGGCTCCAAAACTGGTATGATCTCCCCCCTCTTATTACTTTAAATGACAATTACAATAATACTAGATACATGAAGCAAAATGTTATTGAATTCTAGAAGGATAATAATTGGGATAATTGCAAGCTCAAGATGTTTCTTAAGAAAATCAATATTGACTTGATTCACAAAAATTATATCGAGGAGGAGGAGAAGGATACAATCGTCTGGAAACTGTCCAAATATACTAAATTCAGCACTAAGCTAACCTGGAACCATGTGAGAAACAAGCGTAACAAATCTGACATCTTTGGTAAGATGTGGAATTTTGTAATTCCTAAAACGTTCTAATTTCTTGCTTGGAAATTGCTGCATAACTATATTCTAATGGATACTATTCTCTAAAAAACACATTTGATTACTGTCTCAAAGTGTTAATTATGTTGTAGTATGGAATCCTCAATTCATCTATTCATTAATTGCAATTTTTTTGGAGTCTTTGGTGATACTATGCTTATATCTGTAAAGCGAGAGTGGAAAAATTCATGACTATATTCCACATGATTCAGACCTGGTTTTGGTCTACTCATAGTTATGTTCATATTAAAACGATTTTACATATCATCATTCTATGTACCATATAGAAAGGTATAAACAACAATAAATTTAACAACAAAACGCAAAATTATGAGGCAACCATCAGGTATATCAACAACATAATTCTATGTCTTGATCAATCTAACATTCTTCGGGCTAAGCACTGGAACAAGAACCTCAAAATAACTAAAGATATGGGTTGTTCTTGCTATATATCTGAAGAAAGATAGCCTACTTATCAGAAATGTTGTCCGTTTAAAGAAAATTACCTTAATCTTAACTCAGATGTAACTTGCCAGAGAAATGGTAACTCAGGAGGTGGCTTTCTGATTCGCAATCATAATGGAGACATAGTAAGGAGAGTTACCAATCTGTATAGAAAAATGACTCCAATCATGGCTGAGTGTCAAGCTTTGCTAGATGGATTTCTTCTCTGCAAAAAAATGGTTGGAACAAGGTTGAGATTGAAACATATTATCTTCTTTTAGTTAATATGATTTCTAGTGGAATGTATCCTTTTCATTTAAATAAGATCTTTCATTGTTGCAGAAGACTTATCTCGTCTTATATGAGTATGTCTTACATTTCTAGGGTCCAAAATCAGGGAGCTGGTTGGTTGGCCAAATGAACCCTAAAATGTAAAATGAAAACTGAATACAACAACTTTAAAACTCCAAATCTTTTAAAAGCTATCACATTATTAGAAAGCTTAAATCTAGGTTATTTTAATATTGAAGATTGATTCTCTTTTGTAATTTACCTTTGTGGAGGATTCTAACAGGCAGCAAGCTCAGTTTGACAGAGCCAAAAATTTCTATTATTTTGCATGTTAAAAAACTCGGAAGAAGACGGCGAAAATCCATAAAAAGATCCGTTCATTTCATTGGAAATGATTAATTTTAAAATTGCTGCATTTGAAGGAATAGAGATTAATTGTCCCTGTTTTCGGAAAAGACTTCTTAATTTTTAGTATTCTATTCTTTCTCTACGTGTGTTTCTATGGAGGGAAAAAATTGTAATTTCTTTATGACGCCATTGCTTTTAATTCTAAATTTAATTTTGAGTTGTAGGCGAGCCTTTAATGGTAACTGTTTCTTTTGGTGGACCTGAGCTAATAAAAACTAGATTTATAAAAAAAATTAAAAAATAACAAACTTAGTATTTTTTTTTTCATTTAATTTTCAAAAAGATAAAAAAAAATAAGTAAAATTTCATCACTTTGGAACATTATGAGTTTTTAAGAATGCTTTAGCCAAAGCCCAACAAATATTACAAGCCAGACTAAAATTCTAACTGACATTTCGTTAATATTTTTTTTTGGCAAAATTTATTGAATTAACTAAGAATAAAAGTTCAACAACAAGGACCCAAACAAAGAGGGCCAAAAAGAAAAGGACAAAGGCCCAAATCAAGGCTAACAGATCCAGGACCAAAAATTAGCCCCAAATGAGAAATCATTAAACCCTAATTGGAACCCTAATTCCATCTGACCTCAGTGTCTTCTCTCTTTCACACAAACATTCCACTGTCTCAGACGAACCCTAGATCTCAGCCAACTAAAATCACCAAATCCAGCCATCATTTCCACACAATCAACTACACCTTCGATCAAAGCTTCCCAAAACCTAACCTGGGTCTATATACCCAACACCTAAACTTTCAAGGACAATGATCGCACGAAGAGGGTTAGGAGCATCGTGACTTGCAAAGGAACGATTCGTCTTCTCCTCAAGAGTCCATTTCGAAATCCAATCAGCCGCTACATTTTCCGATATGGAAATGTGGCTGATTTTCATGGACGGACGAATTAGTGCTCTGTAAATCTCATCCCTGTATCGGTTTATCACGTCCCCGGAGGAAAGGCTACTGACCAGAGTCAAACAGTCCGACTCGATGTCGACGTTGCTCCACCCTCTTCTGTTGCATAGGAGAAGGGCTTCCATTAGAGCTCTCCTTTCAGCTTGAAGGGGGCTAAGCTTACCGAAAAGGAAACCAGCACCTTCAACACAATTCCCCAGCTCGTCACGAACAATGAGACCACCAGCAGCTTCACCGGTGTAACAACAGGCGCCATCTGTATTGATTTTCAGTCTTCCCTGGGCAGGAGCCTTCCACATCCGGTAAGTCACCTTCCTCTGATTAATAGACATAGCACCAATCATAGCACCTGCATCTATAACATTCACCCAATGCTTAGTTTTTAGCTTAGAGTCCATAGCCAAAATAAATCGATTAATTCTACACACAGCATTATAGAAGTTATCAATTGGTTTACCAAACTTGCAGTGATTTCTGTTATACCATATTGTCCATACTATCAGTTGAGGCACAATATGGGTAACATGAAATTTACTGCAAGTTTAACTAAACCAAATGAGGAACATGTGCCTCAAACTCATAAACCTCCTTACTGGAACCTTAAACATGACCCCATAGTAGTTCCATAATTTCCAGGCATAGCTGCAACTGATGAAGAGGTGAGTTGTATCTTCACAGTTGCAGCAAAACTGGCACTTAGAAACTATAAAGAAATGTTTCTTGGAGAGTACACTATCATTAGGAACAAAAAAATTTAGTATCTTCCAGCTTAGAAACGAAAACTTTGTTGGTATAAAGCGATGCCAAATTTTTTTGAAAAAGAAAGACCTGTTGCTTTTAACTCTAATGTTTTCCCAAGTAATTTTTGTATTAAATTTTTTATCTTTTGAAAGACTCCACTCTATACAATCATCCTGATCATGATTGATTTTAACACAACATTGTGTTGATATCTCTCATGAGAAAGAAATGATGTAATGTTGGAGTCCCATATATCTTCTTTCCAAAATGACTTAACCTTAGCTGGAAGGTACCAAGAATTTTGATCAGTGATAATGGGAACCATCTTATGCCATGAATCTCTCCAGAAATCCACATTTCCTCGCCCTACATTCCACTGAATAAAAAGGTCAACATTCTCTCTAACAGAACAGAGACCCTTCCATACTATAGAATCATTCACACCACACTTAGCAGTAAGTGGATGCATGTCCTTGCAATAGGTATTAGAGATTAGATCAGACCAAAGGGAATTCCCTTTCCTAAACAAATACCAGAGTTTATAGGCAAATGTGAGTTGAATATCAGACAGAAGTTTGATATTCAAACGACCTTCCTCAAAGGGCTTGCAAAGGTTTCTCCAACCAGCCCAATGAATTGCACTCTCATTAACTTTAGGTCTCCAAAGAAATTTATTAAAACAGAGTTCAATTTTGTTCAAAATGGTTTTTGGAATTACACTGTTTTGCATCCAGAAAAATATGATAGGATGAAGAACATGTCTTATAAGTGACAGTCTGCCACTATAAGACAAATTCTTCAGATCCCATTCATTAATCTTGTTATAAATTTTTGTTAAAAGAGGAGTGTAATGCTTCCCTTTATTGTTTGCAGCTATGGTGATGCCCAGATAGCTGAAAGGAGCATTTTCAGTCTTAAATCCCAAGGTAGCATTGATTCTGGCAGAGTTTGCATTACAGCATCTAGTAGAGGTAATAATTTTGGTCTTTTCACTATTAATCAATTGCCCAGACTCTTTCTGATATTGGTTGAGCAGGTGACTCAAGCTTTTGATGGATGATGGATCACTGTTTGAGAAGATAATAACATCATCTGCAAATGCCAAACATGGTAAGATGTATCCAGACTTTAAGTAGTACTGCATTTTGTTATTCAACACATATAGATTCTCCAAACCCCTTAAGAGGGCTTCCTCAGCAAGGATAAAAAGGCAAGGAGATAAAGGATCTCCTTGTCTTAATCCTGTATTATGAGGGAAATAACCAGAACAAGTCCCATTTATTAATATTGATATCATTACATTAGAAATTAGCCTATAAATCAGAGAGACGATATCATCTGAAAACCCAAAACATTTTAACGTTTTAATAACAAAGGTGTGAGACAATCTGTCAAACGCCTTTGTCATGTCTAACTGTAAGATGATATTGCCTTTAGAAGGCTTTCTTCTAATGTTGTGAAGCATTTCCTTAATCGTTAAAATGTTATCATGAATCAGTCTTTCTTTCACAAATGCACTCTGCCCTCTAGATATAATTCTGGGAAGAATGCAAGAGATTCTCCTATTAATGAGGGCAGAAAACAATCTGTTCATAATGGTACACATACTTAATGGTCTATAGTTGTTCCAGGTAATTGGATTAGCCACTTTAGGAACAAGCACAATCACAGTGGCAAACACACCTTTTGGGATGGATCTACCAGCAAGGTAAGCATTTAAAGCATTACAAAGGTCATAACTAATTATATTCCAGCAGTGTTTAAGAAAGAAAGTGTTAAACCCATCAGTGCCAGGGGCACTGTCGTTCTTCATGTCATTTATAATTGCTCTGACTTCCTCCCTAGATGTAGGCTTAGCAATCTCTCTATTATCCCTGTCCAAAACAAGCTTAGGAATGTTTTTTAGAATGGATTCATCATCACTAACATTGTTACTATTATCAGGTTCATTGGAAATGATCATTTTGAAGTGATCAACAGCTGAAGAAGCAATCTCACATTGATCAGTAAGCCAAATATCTTTATATTTAATTCCAGCAATAAAGTTTCTCTTTCTTTTCTTGGCTACAAATCTATGATAAAGTTTTTTATTCCCATCACTGTCGTTTAGCCAAGAATTGAAACATTTCTGCTTCCAATAGCATTCCTCATCTTTTAATGCAAGGATGAGAATGCTATTGGCTTTAGAAAGCTTTGATTTTGAAGTGTTGTCTTTAGTATACTGGTGGATCAATTCACAGTTCTCAACATCAACAATAGCTTCTTTAACTTTATTAAAAATGTTTCCAAAAGTTGTAAAATTCCAATTTTTTAAATGCTTCTTCAATCTTTTAAGCTTATACCAAAAAAATTGTGTTTTCCTCACCATTACAATGCTTGGACCAATTCTGACTTACACAATTCATGAAGTCAGGATGGTTTGCCCAAGCATTGATAAATTTAAAAGAACCCTTCTTAATATTAGAACTAAGTGAAGTGGCCTTACTAATTGAAAGTAAAAGAGGTGCATGGTCAGAACAAGTTCTGACCATGTGGCAAACCTGTATACTTAAACCATTAAGCATCTTTTGATTAATAAGCACCCAATCTAATCTTTTCCAAACATTGTTGTTGCTCCAAGTATCACGAGTTCCACTGTGTGCAGGCACTTCCAGGTTGCAGTTCCTTATGAAGTCATTAAAATCCTCAGCACTGGAACCATCAAAAGTCTTGCAATTAAGCTGATCGTCAGGACATCTTGTGGTGTTGAAATCCCCAGCCAAGATCCAAGGCATATCAGAGGTAATGTTACTAAGCTGACTCCAAAGCAACTTTCTCTGTAATCTCAATTTTTTTGCATAAAAACAACATTTGAAAACAGCATGATTGATCTCAACATGTAAATACTGGTCCTGATCATCAATAACCGAAATACTAACTTCATTAGACCAAAATATCCAAATTTTGTTAGATGTATTAGCCACCCAATTCTCAAATCCAATCCTCCTAGCAACCAACTCCACCTTATCAAACCTAGCCATATGCTCTTGGATAGTAACCAATTTGACATTCTCATTTTTAATAATAAACTTGAGCCTAGCAATCGTAGGATTATTATGAACACCCCGTGCATTCCAACTGATAAACTTAATCATTATCAGAACCAGAGTTTTTTAAAACCATTTCTCTCTTTCTAAGAGAGTTTATAGACAATCTTTTTGAGTTGCTATTCCTATTTGCAGATTTGATCTTCGTGGATATAACAGTCTCAAAGTCTTGCTCAGGATCATAAGAGCTCGCCCTTGGAGATGGGTTATAACTCCCAGCCTTACCATATATATTTCGTTTATAAGCTAACATATATATTTGTCCTATTATATTAAAGAGTCATATGAGTTATGTCCCACAGCCCACAAAATATTAAATGATATATAGAGTGTGCGGTCTAATACATTTGTAAAAAATAAGTTTTTTATAGAAAAATATTGCTATATGGCCCACGTACAGAACAAATGTTTAGATTTCGTAATTGGCTTTTTTTATTATAAAGATTTCTTTAGATAGTTTTGTATTTGTAAAATATTTTGTGAGATTCTTTTAATTTTTTGTGGGTTTTGATAATTCTAATAATTTAATTTGATTATATTATAATATTATTTTATAAATATTAAATTTATCAAAATCTTCGTGGACGAAACATTTTAGAAAGGTTTTAAACAGTAAAAAGATTATAAATAAATTATATATATTTATTTATTTATAAAACACACACTGAACGCTATACTTACAGAAAAACAGAATTAAAACAAGCATACTAATCTTCCCCCGCTTGTTGGATTCAAACATGCATCGACAACTTCATTTACACACAAAAGCCACAATTTCACTACCATATATAATATAGAATACTTCAATTCCAAATTTCCAGTTTTTTTAGTTTTTTTCAAATTTCATAATAATCCTTAAAAAAGAAAATATCCATCGGGATATTAAAAAAAGATAAGATGATGAAATTTGTTATTTTTTTAAAACGGTGAAATATAAAAATAAGTTTTATTTTATTTTTGAAATAGTTAAACTATAATATTATAATATTATGTTTTGTAGAGAGAGAGAGGGGGAGAGAGAGTGCGGGTCTCTTCTACTTCCCACTCATTCCACTTCACTGATAACTCCACAGATTTCCGCCGTCATAATTCTCATAAGAATAATCAAACGACGGCGTATTCATCGGCGGCGGATCCATGAGCATCCCCTCCGCCATATCCGCCATCAAATACGGCATATTCAGGACTTCCTCCTCATCCACAACTCCTCTAGACGACTCACCGTTTCCAGGTTGACCCGTGTAGTAACCCGACCCGTATCCTGAATGGGGTTGTTTCAACATAGCTGCGCTAGCCGCCGCGTCCCTTATATCGCTTGCTGACGTGGAAGCCGGAACCGGGTACAGATACGCCATTTCGGGGAAGTTAAGGGAGGTACGTGAACCTTTCAAAGCGATCGCCGCTGCATCGTGAGCAGCCGCCGCCATTTCCGGCGTGGAGTAAGTTCCAAGCCAAATGCGGGTGGTTTTGCGTGGTTCGCGGATTTCAGATACCCATTTCCCGCTCCGGCTCCGGATCCCATGATAGACCGGGTGTTTACCGTTGGAGTTTTGGTTTCGGTTGGTTGACATGCTGTGATGTGATGTGACGTGGCAGGTTTGTATTGGTGGATATATATAGCGATAGTAAAAAACAGGCTATGAATGGGTGATTAGAAATAGAAAGAATTGAAGTGGTGTTTATAGAAATTTAAACTATAGGGAAATGCGTGGGAAATTCGCAGAATTATTGATTTAAAAATAAAATCACTTGCTGTAGTTTGGTTCATTTAAGTGTATTATCTCTGGCAGATAGAGATATATCATAACTTGATTGGAAAGAGAGGGGAGGCTTACTCTCATTTATACACGTATTTAAAACAATAGATTCAAGCTCTACATATCCGATTCCAGTTTAAGTAAAATTGGGTTATCCAATTTCAGTTTAAATGTACCCAATTTTAAGTATATTTAAATGTGATTTAAATATATTCAACTTTTTTAAGAATATTATTTTCTAGGTATATAAGTTAATTTTTTTATACTAACTTCCATCTACCATATTTTATCTACACTTTCTCTCACTTCCCTTACTCCTTTCTAAGCTCTCAAACTCTCTTCTCTCAAACACTCTCACCTCTCTCTCAAATTTTCCGGCGAGCTACCACCACTCCTCCTCCTCCTCCATCATGGTGAAGAACAAAAACCCACCACCACCTACGTAAGTTCCCTAATCTAATTTTGCAAATTAATTTAGGTAGTTTTAGGTATGAATTTAGGATTTAGGTTAGATTAAGTTATGAATTTAGGGTTTAGGTATAGATTTAGGGTAGAAATTAGGCTAGTGGCCATTTTCCAACCCGGTTGCCGGCTGGAAAATGGCCGGCAAGTCGCAGAGGGGCTGCGCCTAGGGCAGCACCATCGGTGCGTATGCCCAGTACCGGTCGTATTGGGCATACGTACCGATGGTGCTGGCCTATGTGCACCATCGGTGCGAGTGGTTGTGCTCGGCACAGCCCCTCTGTGCCGAGCGACACAACGATTGTGTATCGAGCGGCACATGTGCCTGTGTCGCTCGGTACGGGCTGCTGTACATTTTTGGTGCACAGGCGAATTTTTTTAAAAATTGCAAAAAACATATTTAAAAAATTACTTTTGCATTTTTTTTAAAAAAATAGAAATTTATAAGAAATTACTTTCAATAGGAATTCGATTGCGAATTGTAGTTTTGTTTTTTTTTAATTTTGCGGGTTATATCATATGTTATTGTTATTAATTTCGTAATTTTTTTGTATTATTGTAGGTCAGACGCCGTTGAGGAGCGACGTCTTCCTCACTCTAAGGCGTATCCCCCGGGATCACGAGCGCAACACCCGGGGAAGAATTTAAAGACGGTACGGGCCGTCGAAGATGAGCGGGTCCGCGATGCCAAGCGCGGACGAGATTCCGCTGAGTACTCTGAGACTATTCCTCTTAGGGAGGAGGAGGAGAGGATAATGACTGATCGGTATTTGCGCCGAATAAACCATGGAAAGAGGAAAGAAAAAGCCTTAGAGATTGCAGTGGATGATAGTAGAGGCGGAGGCTCCTCATGACGCGAGACGTCGCATTCACACCGATCACCACCTCCCGCTACTAGTGATCCACCACCTCCCGCTCGCAGTGCTCCATCCCTGCGCATACTAGTACACATCCACCGCCTGTTAGTGATAGGGTGGATGCCACTGGGGACCCTGAGCAGGACACCATCGATGAAGAGCATATCGATGCGATCCACACAGAGGAGCAGCGAAAGACGTCTGCATTTCTAAAATGCAACAAGATACCTCTGTTTCCTGACTACAAAGAGCACGGGGCGTATCACGTCTTTATAGGACAGGTAAGTACCAAATTATTAAACGTCTAGTCTAAGGTTTTACTATTTTCAATTTCTGACTTAGTTTTTATTTACAGAGTCGCACTTCATTAGTCATACATGCACATTATAATGTGCTTCGTATGTGGGACCTCAGTGCTCAGCCAGAGGTGCAGCGACATTTGGCGCGCACTCCTTTCGGTCCTCTTATAGCCCACTTACCTCAGTACTTCACGCACTCAGTACTTGATAAGGTATTCGTTGAGTGTTGGCATCAGGAGACCAACACGTTCCATTTCTCATTTGGGGAGATGACGATTACCCTCGACAATGTCAGCTGCATTACAGGTCTACCTGTAGTTGGTCGGACCTTGGATGTAGTCACGGCTCCAAGTGATGAGGCATATAGCTACTATGCTAGTATGTTAGGTTTGCCAGTGGATGAGGTCGGTGCAGAGATACAGTCCAGTAGAGGCGTTGGCTTCAAGATCAAGTGGCTGCGGGAGAATTTCATCAGGGGTCGCTACATCGAGTAGACTGATGCTGAGACTATCCACCAGGTATCACGAGCATACCTGATGTTCTTATTTGGTTGCAATATTTTTACGGTTACTAGTCAGAAAAACGTCAAGGCTGACTACTTGCACGGGTTGGCGAATATGGATTCTGGTTTGTGGGACATAGCGTGGGGTACGAGTGCATTGGCATTCCTGTTCCGTGGTTTGAGTGATGCTTTGAAAGCATCGAAGCATAACCTGTACGGATTTGTAGCCATGCTTGATTGCTGGATTTATGACCATTTCCCCGCGTTTAGAGCCTCCAAGAACGCGGACCACGTAGCGAGGCAGCCTAGGATTTTGAAGTGGCTACCGAATCGGATTGTTGGGCAAAACATCCGCCCCAAATCGGTTGTTCGTACTCTCCTTTCAGATCAGAAGGAGACAGATGTAAGTGTTTAAATTTTAGTAGTCAGTAACATATTCATATTAAGTTTTATTTTTTAAACTGTTTAAGTGTTTTACTTTTTTGGAATAGGTCATTTTTGAGCCGTACGAGGATATCAGAGTCCAGTTCCCCGTGCAGGAGATCCGCACCATCGTTTATCATTTACGGATGATAAGCACGGTCGAAGGTTACATGCCTGATCGGGTTATGCGCCAGTTCGGACGGGTTCAGGATGAGCCCGAACTCCCACTTGTACTCCGACCGAGTTACAAGAAGGGAGATTTGGCGAGGTACACATAGCGAGAGAGTGCATGGCTAGATTGGCGTCATCACTTGCTTTCTGAGGATCGGTTGACCATTACCATTACCACATATAGATAGTCTGCGACGAACACCTACTGGAGGTACCTGGCTGAGTATGGTTGGCATACTATTAGTCCACAACCACGCACTACGGACAAAATATTGCTAGACGCTGCTCGGTCGATTGTTACATTGTCTGTAGGTCGTGGGGAATAGTATGCGCTTAGTTGGAGAGATCAAGTCCAACAGCTCTTCTCTCCTTGGATGTTTGTCCTCATTATTGGACTTGTTTTAGCTTTGTTATGATCTATCTTTTTCATTCACGTTGATGTTATTTATCCATTTGTAGGATTTGTTAAACTATTGTCTTTTGTATTATGACATCTACTTTTTTATTTCCATCGTTTCCTTTAGATTTGTTAAACTTTCTTTGAATGCTTATTTATAATTTAGAATCCGCAAAATACCTAATTCGTACCATTGTAACCATCCAACTTTTAAACCATAACAAAAAATTAAAAAAATACTTCAACCGTTATAAAAAATTAACACCATCAAACCCACTCCAACCCATGAAGTAAGACTTCAGTTTTTAAACCATAACAAAAAAAATTCAAAAATTTACAAGTCATTGTGCACCATTGGTACGCAGTCAGGAGTACCTATGGTGCACACTACTGCGTACCAATGGTACAACCGTGTGTGCACCATGGGTATGATAGAAGGCGTACACATGGTGCGCTGTACCATCGGTAAAAGGGGCATGTACCGATGGTACATGTCCCTTATACCGATGGTGTTATGGACTTGGAACCATCGGTACACTCCATTGTGCACCATAGGTACACAGTAGGCAGTACCTATGGCTCGCAATTGATACTTGAAATTGTTTCCCGGTATTTTTTCCTACGTCTTCTTTTTTCGCACTCTTTAATTCCCGCCAAAGTAATTCTTCATTTTTCTATTTAAAGAGGTCTAAGTTACAACACCAAACACACAAAACTCTTCTTCAAATCTAGTTGAAGTCTTTCTTAATGGGTTGGAGTGTGTTTGATGATGCTCATCTACTCGAGGCTGTGAAAGCTGTGAAGTTCAAACGGCCGAATGATAATACCGATGAGTTTTTCGATGAAGTTTTGTGTATGATGTATTTCATGTACGGCGAAATGTCTACGTCTAGACAAATGCCACAATCTCGTACTCGTGAGGAGATAGCCATTAGGTACATGTGTATAACTAGTGGACCGATGTTCTTGGTGTTTAACGAGCCCCCAGAAGTTAGGAACGAGGCATTCGACTCCTTCGGTTTAATGATCACAGACTATATGTATTCAGAAATGGAAGAATACGTTCATTCTCAAATTTCCATGAAGGAGGAACCAATGCGTATTCTTAGCGACAATAGAGGCTACAATTTTGACTAACTGTCTGTTCAATCTCAAGTTATGTACTCATGTTTATGCGATGTTGTTGTTGCTTGTTTGTAACGTTTGATATTAAGTTATGAAACGATTAATTGATTATCGTTATAAGTTGAAAATTTTCATAAATTACAGTCAAATAACTGAAGTACAAAATGTTATGATAAAGTAAACAAAGTTCTAAACAACATAAATCTAACCAAAAAATATAAAGTGACCAAAAAACAAAAAACCAATCGAAGCATGAACATAAATACCACTAAAAGATATAAATCGACTACTAAAATTCATCAAGATTAGTTACTTATGGGAATGAACAAACTGGCATTCTCCCTTCGAGTTCCGTGTATTTTTTGCAGCGACCAACTATTGGTAGTTCCCAATATGTAGCCTCTTCACTCTTCAACTTCTGCCACGTAGGATGTATGCGCACGCAAGGGCTTATGGGCTTGATGGATAGCTGTTTAATACTACTTAAATTAGAATAAAAAATTGAGTAATACAGTTGTAAGTAATAACAAAACCATAAATCGAATGACTTACATTGACGAAGTGATTAGTATAAACGAATCCAAACCCAATTTCACGTCTTTGGGTCATAATGGGGGGTTTACCGTGCAGAGGTAAAAAAGTATGACTACAGTTGGGAGACCCCACGAGTGACACAAAATGAACAATGCATTCGAACTTGGTTGCAATCGCAATGCCCGTTTCCGGCATTGTCATCCAATATTTGGGGGATGCTGGTGTCTCGTAGTAGTTTATACTTTCTGCAACCTTCAGGTAATCCTCTTTACCGTTATATATCTTGTTGTATGTGTCATAGTTGTCCATGAGTTCATCGTATATTACCTTCCGAACACCTCACAAACCTTCTTCATGACCGTACAACCCAAACAAAACTGCTATATATCCATAATGACCATCTGCCTTAACATCATTTATACCCGATATAAAAGGATTGAAGTGAGTCGGAAACCAACAAAAAAAACCTTTCGGGTCGTGTATTAGTTCTGTGACTCCACCAATGGATGATTGTATGATTTTTCTAGCGAGCGAGGTAATGGAAGAACTACGAGTACGAGGTACTTTAGGCACATCTGCCTAAATCGTATTTGCACTAGCAACTACTTTACCCTTTTTAACTTTTGATGGTTTTAAAGAGTTCATGACTGGGTCATGACTAGCCTTATCATCATCATCCACGTGTTCCCAATAGCATTTGTCCTGTTTAGTGGATGATGTATCGACAACTAATTTTCTTTTCACTTGCAGGCGGCTTCGGTGTTTCTGCTTCTCCAATGGCTCTAGCAATGAGGATGTTTCAGGATAAATAATTTCAAACCATTCTTGTAAATGTATTTTATATGGCTTTTGTCTTTTGTCTTCATAACATCGGTTACTAGATTTTGCAGATCATCTTTGAGAATCTCCATGGTCGTACGGAATAAACGAGACATTATTTCTAACCTTGTCCAGTGGGTGTGAAACGCATCTAACGATGCAGCTATTCCGTCCTTACGCCACTTGCGGACCTGGTGATAGCAAGGTATACCATGGGTAGATTTTATAGCGCATATACAGACGCCATTGTGTTTAACATCCGACCCATCTTCAATAGCGACCATCTTGCTATCTTCGGCCTTCTCTACTTCGTCGAAAAATAGTTCTAACGCCATGTGGGAAACCTTACCTCGAATTTCATCAAAAATTTTGTCCGCGAACTTATGCAGTGCTATGTAACGACTCTTCTCGAATAACGACCTAATGGCAACATGTTGGATTTCGACAAGCGAATGAACCCTCCCCCAAAATAACTCAAAGTTTAATTTACGTGTACGTAGGTGACACTTTAGGTTAGAATGAGCACTCTCGACGCGGTTAGTCGTACAATGTCCCAAATGCAACTTATTCTTCGTCTTCCAAACAACGAATTTGTCCATGTATTTATCGAGCCACGATTTTTCAGTGTATTCAATTGCAAGAGGGTAGTCTTTGTACTCCAATAGCATGTCTCGTCGGGCGTGATTGAATTCAATCTCTGATGCTGCATACGCAATCTTCTTCCAAGCAGAAACAAATTTCAAATGATCACTTTTCTCGGGGAAGTATTTTCTTATTTCCCCCTGAACATTTTGTGCTATGTGCCATCGACATAACATATGCATTGTCTATGGGAATACCACTTCTATGGCGTTCATCAGCGCTAAATCTCTGTCAGTCAGGATGACACAAGGTTCTTGAATTCCGTGAACGAAAATCAATGACTTCAAACACTCTAACACCCATTTGAAGTTGTTTAACTTCTCACCGGACATGAAGGAAAATGTCGCACAGAACGTCAATCCGGTACACGTCACACCCACTATCTCAAACAATGGCATACCATATCGTATGACTTTATGCGTACTATCCATGATCAAAACTGTTGGAAATGTCCGCAAAAGGTCAACACTGACTGGATGGGCGAAAAACATATATGTAATGACTTGTCCATCGTCTTCTCCAGATTTATGCCATTCATAATAATTATGTGACTTAAGCTCCCCCAACAAGAACTGGAGTTGTGACCTACCCCCTTTTTTAAAATCCTACTTTTTTGTCGTGCATTGTAGATGGTGAACATGGTAGAAACATTATCTTCGTTCAGCTTCTTAACACCATTCAGTACATCTCTGGGGTTAGTACCAATGTAGGTCGCTCGTTCAACATATTCCATCTCTTCATCATTCAAATGGCCAACAAAAGAATGACCGTCTAACTGTTTTGAACTCTCGTGGTTATGAGTACCACATTTTAATTCTAACTTCCATTGATCTGGTTCCACCATTAACCCGAGAAGCTGAAATGGGCAGTCAATTTTTTTCGTTCCTGTAGACTTCCGTTTACGGTCTTTTTCTCCTACTCTTGGAGTATATTTTCCCGACCTCTCACACTGGAAATACATCGTAGGATTTTTTCTACTGTTTACTTTTTCACGCCGACTTATGTTGATAACCATACCATGGCGTTTTCATGTCTTCGTAACCCAATTAATCAACGCTTCGTGTGTAATGAACTCGGTAGTGAAGAACAAATGACTATAGTTAGTAGCGAAAGGTTCCTCAGTCCCATTGGTGACATCCGTCCCCTGCTACACAACAACAAACCACAATAAGCAATCTGGTATAATTAAAAACAAAAAAAACCTCGATTTTTTACGAAAAATTTGCGCGAACCGATGTTTAAGAGGCCTAGAACCGGTGGTTCTAAGCCTCAGAACCGGCCGTACACGACCAGGTGCACCACCGGTTCTATGGCCTTGAACCGGTGGTGAAGAGGCCTCAGAACCGAGCGGACTGAGGCCCCTACACCAACGGTTCAAGGACATAGAACCGGTGGTACTGAGGCCTCAGTACCGACCGGATAGAGGCCTCAGCACCACCGGTTCCTGGTCATGGAACCGGCGGTGCTGAGGCCACCGGTCAAAATTTTACCTTTTCCTGCGATGACTGCTTCTCCGGCGACTCCAACTCCTTTTCCGACGACATTCCATCAGCTCTTATCTCCGGCGACATCAAATCCTCCACGCTAATCCCTAGTTCTGGTTGAGTCATGATCGATTTTGTGTTTTTCTCTAGAACAAGGTTGAATGTTCTTGATTTTATTTTGAAGTTTGAACTTGGTTTCAAAGATTTTAATAAAACTAGACTATTTGGATGATAAATTCACTAAAGAAGAATGTTTGTTTGGGTATAGATAACAAAATAGATTATTTGGTGAATTGGGTATACTTAGGATAAACTTAGTATCTTTTTTATTTAATGGCAGTTTCGAGACTAATTTGATTGTCGAAGGTAATTTGGTAAAAAAATCAAACTAAAGTCAAAGGAGAATTTTGGGTATACTTAAACCGGAATTAGGTATATATAGCCATACCCAATATAATATGATAAAACTAGTAGTGCCATTTAATTATTCACTATAATCATAGTGATCATTATGCAACAACTACTTCCCTGATTAGTAACTAACCAGATATCTACCAAATACGAAGCATTATATTATTTAATCAATTTCTTGTAGTTGTTTCGGTATTAAATTATGATGAAAGTTTTTATATGTATTTGTAATTTGGTTTGTTTTTAATATTTTTAATGAAACTAGAGAAATTGGGGAATATTTTTAGGTTCGATGATTGATGAAATTATTCATGTTCGAACAGTAAACAG
The DNA here is from genome assembly GCA_036936605.1 of Limnanthes douglasii subsp. nivea. Lineage (NCBI taxonomy): Eukaryota > Viridiplantae > Streptophyta > Magnoliopsida > Brassicales > Limnanthaceae > Limnanthes > Limnanthes douglasii. Next base: position 235,743,519 of record JAUPFV010000001.1, on the reverse strand, counting down.
AATCAAACGGTATCCGTAGTTGGCCATCATATTAACATCCTTTATTCGACTTTATGAAAGTTCTAAACAGGGTGAGAAATTGGTTTAAGTAACTGTTCGGATCAACCAAAGTTATTTTGCTAGCATCGTAGCTCTTGGCATACAACTAAACATTGCACTATAATGCATCGTTCCACTTGATTGTGTAGGATAAGCACTCATTGATTTATGCAATCCGCTTTCTTTAAAAAAAAATTGAGGCAGTGTTCTCCTTCTTCTAAGCAAAATGACTGGTGGATTTTTGAAATACTTTCCTAGAAATGGTGCAATCACTTTCTCGGAATCAATTACATGTTCGCGATAAGATTTATCTCGTTTAATGGATGTTTTAGATGCAGTTATAAATAATTTACATTTAGAAGCTAGACGACCGCACGATTTTAGTTTTTCCAAAGGCTTTAAAACGAAAGTTGTTTCCTAATGGACTATGGTAAACCATTTCTTGTACATATGCTATATGCGTGCTTTGTCCTTAGTGACCATGACATCGAGTACGAGTTTATCCACGTTATAAACATATCACTGTAAGACTTTAACAAATTTTTGGTGTATTCCATTGCTTTCAGATATTCTTTGAAGTCACGGAACATATCTGGCCTATAATTATTAAACGAATTCCATATCCGACAAAATCATTTTACTTCACAGTTTCAAACATTCATCAAACATTTTTTTTTATTATTGATGATTTTTTTGTTTGCTAGAAAGTTCATGTTAATGTGCCATCGATATAACATGTGGGTTGCATTGAAAAACACTTCTTCGACCGCCTTCACCAACACTAAGTCTCTATCCGTAAAAAAATGGAGGATGGTTCGATGGAGTGAGTTACCATTAACGATTTTACACATTCTAACACCCATTTGTAGCTCCCAAATTTCTCTCCGGACATAAACGAAAATATGATGTATAAATTATTTCAGGTACAAGCGGCTCAACAACCTCATACAACGGTATCCCGCATCTTATTACCTTGTATGCGTTATCCATTATTACCACATTTAGAAATGTTCGTAATAAATACAAACTAGTCAGGTGTACAAATAAAATTTCACTTATGGTACCGCTTTCGTCTTCGCACGATCTATGTTATTCTTAATAATTTAATCTTTTTAGTTCGCTTAACAACTATTGAAACTACAAGCGACTGCCTTTCTTGATCTTTCATTATTCTAGTTAAGTATTGTACACGGTGCGCAAGGATGACGAATTATTAAGGTTCAACTTTTTCACTCCGTCAATAATATCGTGAAATGAGATCCTGGTAGAACTAATTAAAAAATCCAACTATTCTTTAGACATTTGTCCCAAGTACGAGTCACTTTTGCTGAATTTTATAGTGTCATGATTGTAAACCCGACATATGGCCTCTAACGACCATCAATCATCATTTCCCTATTTTCCGCATTCACATTTCTTGGTTCCCGTAGACTTCCTCTTAAGATCCTTTGGTTCTACCAACTTCGTGTACTTTTTTTATCTATTGCATACAAACAATAGTCTAGGAATTTTCTGCTTTTGACATCGTTGCGACGTCTTAATACAACTATGAACTCGTTGTCTTTTGCGGTAACCTTAGCCCAATCAATTAATTATTATTTTGTATAGTTAATTTTTATGGTGAACAAATCCTTTATCATTAATCGAGAATAATTAACCTCACCCTATATAGATAAGCTTTAATCATCAAAATCATAAATAAAAGGAATTTGTACATCAACGGTGTATAAATTCAACATCGTCGGTGGAATTGTGTACGCCGACAGTGTAAAAATTCCTTATCGACAGTTCTGTTTCCCACATTCGATATACAAATCTACACTGTCGATGTGGCCAATAAATCAATAATTAGACTTCACATATGATATCTCACCCTCCCACCATAGGTGTCAATCCACTACCACCGGCGCCGCCAGCAACGATAAACCGTCGATGACTAATTTGTGGCATATGATGAAGGTATGGCACCAGCAGCGTTGGCCAAAACACAACGATGGTGAGGGCTTGGTTAGCATGTCGGTGTCTAAATTAAAAGATAAAGTGTAAATCATATTTTTGGCACCGTTGGTGCAAAATACACGTACTAGCGGTGTAAGTACATAGCACCGGCGGTGTTGGCTACCTTGCACCGCAGGTTCTGAAAAAAAAATCTAGAAAAAATTTAATTACCGTCTGTGTCAAGGCTTGCATCAACGATGTCATACTGTAAAATAAAAAATAACTTCCCAAATAGGATTATATATATGAAAATAGTAACTTTACATCTAATTTTATAAAAAATACTTCATTTGGAGGTTCAAGCTTATCAACAATGTTCTTGTTCTCATTTTCTGTTTATAAAAACAATCTAATTTTACAGATCTCGAGAAAAAAAATGTGAATTTTATTTTATTAAACAAAAAACTAAATTTTGTAAAAGAAAATTGAAATTTGTAAATAAATAGAAAGCTTGTACTAATTTTTTTGTACGGTGAAATTAACAAACTTAGTACATATTTCAATTTCATATTTTATATATTTAGAGGAGGAAAAAAAAGAAAAGTTGGAGTCAAAGGCTCCAAGAAAATGAAGGCTCCCAGAAACAGAGAATCAAGAACATAGTTTTGGAATTGATAATCAAAATCATGTTGATTCTCATTTTCAATTTGTTTCTATGAATTTGTAAGACTAATCCTCCTGTTGATTCTCATTCAGTTATATTAATTTTCATCTTTTTTAGTTGATTTTCTTTGGTTTTTAGATCTTCTGAATTTCAGAGTTTCGAGCATCCTGTTTCTCTGCTTTTAGTCCAGTGGTTTGTTTCATAGGATGGATAAATAATTTCATGATCTTTGCTATTCTTTGAGACATCCACAACAAACTGAATCTCAAACGAAATATGAAGATGAGCAGACTAAGAAGTCCAAAACGTTCGCTGAAATATTAGGAAGTAACAATAAACCTGGTGGAGATGGTTATCCTATGTATTTTCAACATAAAACTAATCACATATCAGTTTAATTTCCACTAAGTGTGAAAGATTCCTTAATTAGTCAGATGAAATTCACTTTGATTGGAAAGTCCAGTCAAGGCATTCCTAAATAACAAGTTATAGATGACTTTCTTCAAAAGATGAAATTAAGGAATGAATAGAGCATAAGAATTTGGAATTCTAGACATATGTTGTTGGAATTTAATTATAAGGAAGATATGTGCAAAGTTTGGTCTAAAAACGTTTGGTTTTTTGAAAAATCTACAATGAGACTGTGAAATAGATGTCGGATTTCAACACCAAATTTGAATTCCCAATCTGTCTAGTATGGATCAAATTTAAAAAGCATTCTGAATTCATGTAATACAAAAAAATGATCTATTTATTTTCCAAAACAATAGGTAATCCTATGAAAAAAAAATTTAGAAAGAAACAAAGCTTACCATAATTCTTGCTTGCGTGGGTTGAACTTGATCTGACTTAAAACTATACAATATAAAATCAAGGTTGTTGGATTAATGTTAAAGAATTTCCATAATATTGTAACTTCTGCTTTCGCGTTGGACATGAATCCTGCTCTTGCAAAAAAAGCTTAAGAGAAAAATAAAAAAAAATCAAATTAATAGAATAAATATAGAAGAGATCATTGAATATCCTAATGAAGAAGGCAATGAAGGGTCCATGAGATACAAGAATCAGAAACTGAAATCGTTAATTGTGATTAACAAAAAACATACAAATGCAAATTCATCTTGTTACAAGGTAACAATAGTGACTCCTGATCAATCAAATTTGCAATTCAGTGAAACAACAATCCTTATAGAAACAATAATGAAGTCAGTGGTTTGGAAACTCCAAAGAATAATGAAATTATTGAAACTATCCAATCTTTGGATAAATGATACATCATGGATTATGAAAATAAAACCTTCAAGGCATCCACACCTGAGAGAGACAACATTGGCAGTAAACAATCCACTCAAAATTACAAGAATAATGATGCAACACAGAGTTCCAGAAAGTCTTAAACAGGAAACTTAGAGAGGCAAGAGAAAGGAAAAAAACTAACATCTTAGACATAAAATTCTTAAGATTCTCGGGATCCTCCTTAAAGACTAAATCAAGTTCAAGATGATGAAAGTTATGAACTGGAATCTTAGGGGAATAAAAAACAAGTCTAAATCTAGAAGACTCAAATACATCATCAATAAAGAACACATAAGCATGGTGTCCATTCAAGAGCCTTTTACTAAAATGGAGAACTTTCCTTCTTTTTCAGCTAAACTTGGTTTTGACAACTACACTTCTAATCTTTCAAATAAAATATGGTTGTTGTGGAAAAATAAATTTTATGTCAAACAATCTTAAACCATGATCAATGAATCCATTTAGATATATCTGAAACTAATCAAGATATTAGGTTCTTTTCTTACTATAGTGTATACGAAATGTCAAAGTTATAATATGAGGATTCTCTTGACTGAATTAAAGAATATCTCTCTTAGCGCTAACAACTCTGATTGGATCATTATGGGGGATTTCAACGCCATATGCTCAAATGATGAACATATTGGATGCTTAACTTTTTCTATGGATAGTGTTGAAAACTTCAATGGTATGATCAAAGAATGAAACCTTGAAGATGCAAGTTATTACGGGTCTAATTATACTTGGAACAAAAACAACAAACGAAAAAGACTAGATAGAGGTTTTATAAACTCTAATAGTCCAACCATTACAACAACGCTAAAGTGATGCATATGGCCAGAACTTGTTCAGATCATAGCCCTCTATGCACCACTATTATTATGATAAAGAGATTCATAAAAAAAACTTTAAATTCCTTGATGCGTGGACTTTAGATAACAACTTTATTCCTTTTGTAAAGAACAATTCAGATAAAAAAAATCTGGATATCCTCTTTCCAAATTCTGGTACAAATCAACTAGACTTAAAAAGGCTCTTAAAAAAGGTAATATCTCTTATTTTGGGAACATCTTTAACAAAGTCCATGAGGCTAAAATTCAGGTTAACTATAGGTAGAACCTGCATCAAATCGAAAACAATACTAAATCTAAATTTAACCTTTCTAAAGCTAACACTGATCTCCTTTTGGCCCTGAATATGGAGGAGTCCTATTGGCTCCAAAAATGTTATACTTCCTGGCTGATTGATGGTGAAAAGAATACAAAGCTTTTCCACAATTATGTCAAAAAAAATAAAGGAGAACACAATCAACAACATTAAAGAGGGTGATAATTGGATTACAAACAAGGATCAGATTGGCCTATCAGTTGTAAATTTCTTTAAATTGCTTATTACAGATCCTCCTTACTCTAACAATATAGAAGAAGATAGCCTGATAAACAACAACATTTTCTGCAATATTCCCAAGCTAATAATTGATGATGACAATAAATTCTTATTAACTATTCATAGTGAAAACGAAATACTTAGTATCATTACTAATCTTAAATCTTCTAGTACCTCAGGTATAGATGGTTTCAATGGCTATTTTTTCAAAATTTGTTGGAATATAATCAAGGAGAATCTCTGCTTAGCTATGGCTGACTTCATTCAAGGTCTGAATATCCCTAAAGGCATCTTTTCTACTGGTATCTGCTTAGTCCCTAAGTTTGCTAAATCTGTGAAATAGAAGGACTTGAGACCGATTAGTCTCTGTAGTTTACTCAACATAATTATGTCTAAGGTTGTTAACAATAAGTTACTTAAAATTCTGCCTAAAGTCATTTCTAGAGTGCAATGTGCTTATGTCTCTTCTATCCGCAATAATATCCTTATTGCAAAAAATATTATATATGACCTAAGTAGAAACAAGAAGTCCAGTAATATTATGATCCAAGCTGACATGTCGAAAGCTTTCGAAAGAATCTTTCATCAAGCTAATCAGTAATCTGATTGGCAATGTGCATATGTTAATGACAAGGTATATGATTTCTTCAAAACCAGAAGGGGCTTGAGACAAGGGGACCCCTGTCCCCCAGTCTCTTCATTATGGCTGAAGAAATCCTTATTATAGGTCTTTACAAGTTGTTCTCTGATAATAAAGATATGCAGTTCTAATCTAGAAGCAAAATGCTAATCCCTAGTTTAGCATTTGCTAATAACATTTTGATTTTTACGAATAGTAATTATGATTCTATTGATAAGTTAGGCAAGTTTTTGCAAATCTATCAAAATGTATCTGGTCAATTAATAAACAACAAAAAAAACAAAATCATTTTGTCATCCAAAATAAAGAACACAATGGTATCTGTTATAACTAACCTTTCAGGATTCAGCTTTAGCTCCTTGCCAACAGAGTATTTGGGGATTACTTTGAACAATAACAACAAATACAGTAACTACCATTCATTGATAAACAAAATTACGGTTAAGATAAGAGAATGGGAAGACAAAAAGCTTTCTTTTTGTGGCAGAATTACTCTAATTCTCTCTGTGCTGATTGTTATTCCTACCTATTAGTGTCAAAGCTGTTCAATTCCTAAGACTATTATCTATATAATTAACAAGATTTTCAACAAGTTTTTGTAAGGTTTCACATCTACTGAGAATAAAATTAACTTGGCTAATTGGGATGCTATGTGCAAAACTTATAAAGAAGTTGGCTTGAACATTCGTAAAATTGCTGATCTACAGATAACTTTTGATTGTAAGATCTGGATTAATTTTAGGAACAATGCCAGCCGATGAGCCAATCTCATGAATAATATTTATTGCAACTCTGTACGCCCTCTGCAAACTTCCTACAAAAGAGTTGGCTCTAGTACGTGGAAAAGGCTTCGTAAAATCAAACATCTTGTTGAGCTTAACATAAGGTGGAACTTAGGGAAAGAAAATGTGGAATTCTGGCTCCAAAACTGGTATGATCTTCCCCCTCTTATCACTTTAAATGACAATTGCAATAATACTAGATACAGACAACAAAATGTTATTGAATTCTAGAAGGATAATAATTGGGATAATTGCAAGCTCAAGATGTTTCTTAAGAAAATCAATATTGACTTGATTTACAAAAATTATATCGAGGATGAGAAAAATGATACAATCGTCTGGAAACTGTCCAAAGATACTAAATTCAACACTAAGCTAACCTGGAACCATGTGAGAAACAAGCATAATAAATCTGACATCTTTGGTAAGATGTGGAATTTTGTAATTCCTAAAAAGTTCTCATTTCTTGCTTGGAAACTACTGTATAACTATATTCTAGTGGATACTATTCTCTAAAAAAACAATTTTGATTACTGTCTCAAAGTGTTAATTATGTTGCAGTATGGAATCCTCAATTCATCTATTCATTAATTGCGATTTTGTTTGGAGTCTTTGGTGATACTATGCTTATATCTTTAAATCCATAGTGGAAAAATTCATGACTATATTCCACATGATTCGGACCTGGTGTTGGTCTACTCATAGTTATGTTCATATTAAAACGATTTTGCATATCCTCATTCTATGTACCATATAGAAAGGTAGAAACAACAACAAATTTAACAACAAAGCGCAAAATTATGAGGCAACCATCATGTATATCAACAACATAATTCTATGTCTTGATCAATCTAACATTCTTCGGGCTAAGTACTGGAACAAGGACCTCAAAATAGCTAAAGATATGGGTTGTTCTTGCTATATATCTGAAGAAAGAAAGCCTACTTATCAGAAATGTTGTCCGATTAAAGAAAATTACCTTAATCTTAACTCTGATGCAACTTGCCAGAGAAATGGTAACTCAAGAGGTGGCTTTCTGATTCACAATCATAATGGAGACATAATAAGAAGAGGTACTAATCTGTATGGGAAAATGACTCCAATCATGGCTGAGTGTCAAGCTTTGCTAGATGGATTTCTTCTCTGAAAAAAAATGGTTATAACAAGGTTAAGATTGAAACATATTATCTTCTTTTAATTAATATGATTTATAGTGGAATGTATCCTTTTCATTTAAATAAGATCCTTCATTGTTGCAGAAGACTTATCTCGTCTTATATGAGTATGTCTTACATTTCTAGGGTCCAAAATCAGGGAGCGGGTTGGCTGGCCAAATGAACCCTAAAATGTAAAATGAAAACTGAATACAACAACTTTGAAACTCCAAATCTTTTAAAAGCTATCACATTATTAGAAAGCTTAAATCTTGGTTATTTTAATATTGAAGATTGATTCTCTTTTGTAATTTACCTTTGTGGATGATTCTAACAGGCAGCAAGCTCAGTTTAACAGAGCCAAAAATTTCTATTATTTTGCATGTTAAAAAACTCGGAAGAAGACAGTGAAAATCCATAAAAAGATCCGTTCATTTCATTGGAAATTATTAATTTTAAAATTGCTGCATTTGAAGGAATAGAGATTAATTGTCCCTGTTTTCGGAAAAGACTTCTTAATTTTTAGTATTCTATTCTTTCTCTACGCTGTTTCTATGGAGGGAAAAAATTATAATTTCTTTATGACGCTATTGCTTTTAATTCTAAATTTAATTTTGAGTTGTAGGCGAGCATTTAATGGTAACTGTTTCTTTTGGTGGACCTGAGCTAATAAAAACTAGGTTTATAAAAAAATTAAAAAATAACAAACTTAGTATTTTTTTTTCATTTAATTTTCAAAAAGATAAAAAAAAAAGTAAAATCTCATCACTTTGGAGCATTATGAGTTTTTAAGAATGCTTTAGCCAAAGCCCAACAAATATTACAAGCGAGACTAAAATTCTAACTGACATTTCGTTAATATGCTAACATATATATATTTGTCCTATTATATTAAAGAGTCATATGAGTTATGTCCCACAGCCCACAAAATATTAAATGATATATAGAGTGTGCGGTCTAATACATTTGTAAAAAATAAGTTTTTTATAGAAAAATATTGCTATATGGCCCACGTACAGAACAAATGTTTAGATTTCGTAATTGGCTTTTTTTATTATAAAGATTTCTTTAGATAGTTTTGTATTTGTAAAATATTTTGTGAGATTCTTTTGATTTTTTGTGGGTTTTGATAATTCTAATAATTTAATTTGATTATATTATAATATTATTTTATAAATATTAAATTTATCAAAATCTTCGTGGACGAAACATTTAGAAAGGTTTTAAACAGTAAAAAGATTATAAATAAATTATATATATTTATTTATTTATAAAACACACACTAAACGCTATACTTACAGAAAAACAGAATTAAGACAAGCATACTAATCTTCCCCCGCTTGTTGGATTCAAACATACATCGACAACTTCATTTACACACAAAAGCCACAATTTCACTACCATATATAATATAGAATACTTCAATTCCAAATTTCCAGTTTTTTTAGTTTTTTTCAAATTTCATAATAATCCTTAAAAAAGAAAATATCCATCGGGATATTAAAAAAAGATAAGATGATGAAATTTGTTATTTTTTTAAAACGGTGAAATATAAAAATAAGTTTTATTTTATTTTTGAAATAGTTAAACTATAATATTATAATATTATGTTTTGTAGAGAGAGGGGGGAGAGAGAGTGTGGGTCTCTTCTACTTCCCACTCATTCCACTTCACTGATAACTCCACAGATTTTCGCAGTCATAATTCTCATAAGAATAATCAAACGACGGCGTATTCATCGGCGGTGGATCCATAAGCATCCCCTCCGCCATATCCGCCATCAAATACGGCACTTTTATCAGATTCGATGATGTCAGAAGAGGTGGATCGTGCGAACGACGCGGATCAGATTCCAAAGAAGAAGGATCCAAAAGAAAAAGGGTCAAAGAACAGTCTAAGAGAGATTATAGTCGGCGACCTCAGCAGTTTGAGCAACCAACTAGACGATTCACTGCGTTGACGGAAGCCATCTTTGTGATTTACGACCGAACACGAGGACGAACGAAGTACCAAGCACCGCGAGTGATGAGTGCTTTAGGTTTTAACCGATCTAACCGGTATTTCTGCGCGTAGCATAATGACCATGGACACTCCACGGATGAATGCTGGCAACTCAGAGAAGATATCCAACGCCTGATTGATAATGGAGAGTTGATAAAATACATCAAGCGGTCACATCCAGATTGTCGCGATGAAGTCAGTTCTCCCATCAACGAGAAACTAAGAAATGAAGAAGAAATAGAAGCTAATAAGTAGCAGTGGCTTCTCATGATATCATGGGGTAATTCAACACCAATGCAGGGGACCACCTCAAACAAACGGGTTAAAAATGAACTCGACGTGTATGATATAGATGCCAATTCCTATCGTTATTACAGGGATCCAGTGGCTGATCTCACGTTCAACGACGACGATCTCAGAGGTGTTAGTCTGTCCCATGAGGACGCATTAACTATCTATATGGATATCGGATCTGGTATGGTGACTCAAGTTCTGGTCGACGGTGGAAGTTCCGCAAACATCATATTCAAAAACAGTTTGACCGCATGCAAAATGTACCTCTATACCGGCCAACACAATGCACTTTGATCGGCTACGAGGGTAGAACTTCACAATGTGTTGGGGAAGTGGAGCTACTGGTAAAAGTCGGTCACGGAACCACGAAAAAAGAGTTAAAAACACTGTTTATAATCTCTGACGCACCGAGCCCTTACCATGCTATTATTAGGAGACCGTGGCTGCATAGGATGGACGCAATACGGTGTATGTTCCGGCAGCGCATAAAATATCCGGTAGGCGGCTTGGTGGGAACGATACGAGGCAGCCAAAAGACCGCGCGAACCTGCTAAGTGATCGTGTCTGATCCATCCAAACCGCTCTGATAACAATTAAACGGCGAATGGGTTCTTGAACCAGAAACACTGGATCCTACCTCACCGGACCCAGTGGATGACCCGCGTGAGGTTGACAACTCTACTAATACAATTACTGCAGTAGTGGACACACCTATAGCCGACAGTCGCATGCTTTAACTTTGAAGGGAGTTATCTAAATATTTTATGGTACATTTAATTATTTTATTAGCACAAAATTTAGATGTTTTTGCATGGGAGGCAGCTGATGTCTCAGGGGTAAGCCCATCGATTATATGTCATGAGTTGGCTATCAACCCTTGCGTCAAACCAATACGCCAAAAACGTAGATCTTTCTTAGTAGAAAAATAGGCAGCTATCTTAGCCGATGCGGCCAAATTAACTCGTCCGGGACACATCCAGAAAGCACCATATCTAGTTTGGATAGCTAATCCTGTTTCGGTAAAAAAGAAGAACGGGCAGTGGAGAATGTATGTGGCCTTCACTGACTTGAATCAGGCATGTCCTAAAGACGTCTTCCCACTGCCGCGCATCGATCAGTTAGTCAATTCAGGCTCGGGTTGTGAATACGTGTCATTCATGGACGCATACTCCGGGTATAATTAGATTCGCCTCCACACATCCAATCAGAAGCACACCGCTTTTCAAACTGAGAGAGGCTTACATTGCTACACGGCCATGCTTTTTGGTTTAAAGAATGTTGGGTCGACATACCAACGACTGATAAACCACATTTTCCAAGACCATCTGGGGCACCATTTAGAAGCATACATTGACGACATGATTGTTAAAATTCACAAGGAAACGCAACACTTGGAGACATTGTAGACAATTTTTGATATGTTACGACAGTTTAACCTCAAACTCAACTAGGATAAGTGTTCTTTTGGGGTAGCTAAGGGAAATTTCTTGGGTTACTTGGTGAGTCAACGAGGTATTGAAGCCGACCTTGTCCAGCTAAATGAAATTATGCAAATGGACCCTCCAAAAAGTATCAAAGAAGTACAATATCTCACGGAAAGGCTAGCAACGTTATCTAGGTTCATTTCCCGCGCATCGGACAAGATTCATCACTTTTTTGAGGTCTTATGGGGCAATAAGAAGTTTGAATGGACAAAAGAGTGCAGTGAAGCTTTTACCGATCTCAAACAATACCTCACCTCTCCAGAGATTCTATCTGCACCCATGACTGAGGAACCATTGTTCTTCTATCTGGCAGTATCACCATTTTCCGTCAGTTCGGCTTTAGTTCGCGACCAAAACGGGGTATAGCGCTTGATATATTATTCGAGAAAAACGCTAACGGATGCGGAAACAAGGTACCTGAATCTTGAAAGGCTAGCTTTGAGTTTAATTATTGCCGCCCGACGAATGCGTCCATATTTCCAAGGGCACGTCATCACTGTGCGAACACCTTTTTCTCTACGAACAGTACTACAGAAGCCAGACGTCTTCAGACGACTCACCAAGTGGACTATCGAGCTCAGTGAGTACGACATTCGTTTCGAATCACGGTTGGCTATTGAGGGACAGGTAATCGCAAATTTTCTTATCGAATTCTCTTCCTCTAGGCATCAAGAGACTGATACAGAAGATCAAGAAGTAACAAGGCTAGACCAGTGGATTGTTGAAATTGATGGTGCATCTTGCGCATCCGGCGGAGGAGTAGGAATTGTCTTGCGCTCCCCAAATGATGAAGAGATCAAGCAGGAAGTTCATTTTAATTTCCCAGTCACAAATAACGTGGCAGAGTATAAAGCTTCTCTTTGTGGCATGCAATTGGCCTTGATTTGTGGAGCACAAAACATTAGGATAAAATCCGACTCGTAGTTAGTCGTCAACCAGGAAATGGGTACTTACGATGCCAGGCAGGACGATATCAAAGATTATCTTGTTATACTCAAGGAGACGAATCTAAGTTCACCTATGTTTTGTACGAGCACATCCCACGAAAGGACAATTCAGCAGCCGATATTCTAGCCAAGGCCCGCAGCTTTCGGAGAACACCGCACGATTTTACTCCAACAACTCCGGATAACGGAACTCATACCTACAATAGAAACCATCAACTCAATCGCAAATGATACTGACTGGAGAATACCATACCTGCAATACCTGACATTTGATCAATTGCCAGCAAATAAAAACGAGGCCCGAGCACTGTAGATTAAGGCAGCCAAGTTTTTTGTGGCCGATAACATCTTATACAGGAAGAGTTCAACTCGGCCCTTACTCCAATGTCTTGATCGCACGGAGGCCAGTTTAGTCTTAATCGATCTACATTCAGGGGAACATGTGCTAAATGTGGTCACAAAACGCTAATTCGCCGGTTCCTCCTGGCAGGATACTTGGCTCGAGCTCGCAGTTGATGCAGAAAGTATTATGTAACAATGTCACAAATGTAAAGAGTATGCCAACATATAGCATAGACCCATCGAACCAATGCAAAACATTCATGTTCCATTCCCTTTCGATAAATGGGGGATAGATCTAGTGGACCCTATACCAATGGCTACTAAATATAGGCAATTCCTTATCGTCGCGGTAGATTACTTCTCCAAATGGGTCGAGGACAGAGCTCTATTCCGAACACGGGCGCACAAGGTCTGTGACTTCATCCATAATCATATTTTGACTAAAAATTATATTCCACGAATTCTAATGATAGATAACGGCTCACAATTTCAAAATTCAATACTCAAAATTCAATACTCACTAACTTCTGCAAACGATATGAGATTCTCCAGCACTTTTCCACCCCATATTATCCCCAGGCCAACGGTCAAGTCCAAGTAACCAGTAGGACGCTGCTGGAAGGACTTAAGAAAAAAATGGAAGGAGCTAAAGGGAAATGGCCGGATAAATTAGCTAAGGTATTATGGGCATGTCAAACCACCTCGCGCTCAACAACAAGAGACATCCCTTTCGCCCTGGTGTACGACACCGAAGCAGTCATCCCATCAGAGATCATTGTGCCAAGTCATCAAATAGAACACTACGAAGAAGAAGAAAATCTAATAGCCAAATCAACAAGCTTGGATCTCCTTAAAGAGCGACACGATCAGGACCGAGTACGAGCAGAGCATTACAGAAGCCTGATGAGGATACATTTCAACGCTCGACTCAAGCTGTGCTCTTTTTAAGTGGGAGATCAGGTATTAAAGAAAGTATTTCAAGGCTCTAGTAGTGGAACGGGTGGAAAATTGGGACCAAACTAGAAAAGCCCATATACGATAATCTCCAAAGGGCACCATGTGGTGTACAAATTGGCAGATCACTGCGGCCAAGCACTCAAAAACCCTTGGAATGTCAATCACCTAAAATTGTATCGCCAAACTGCTTAGACTGTATTGATGCACTCTTTTTCCTCCCTGATGGCGCGGGGAGGTTTTTTCATGAGGCATCTTAAGACACAATTTACTCATTCAATATAATTTATGTTTTCACCATTATGTGTTTGTTGCAAGTTTTATCCTTACAATTAGCGAACGGGTCAATGACCACGCCATACGCGGCTACGCAATGGACCATACTAAGGTCAAACTAAGTGTCTATAAACACGAATAAGCTATTTGGCCACGCCTACGGACTACATAACGACCATACTGTGCCTCATACTTTGTACTGGGTATATTAGCGAACTGGTTAAATACCAAGTTTAAGATAGACTACGCAATAGGGTCTACATGACCTCACCACGATCAAAATATCATGAGAATTAATGTCTAAGCTACGCAATGAGCCCTACTGAGCTCGATATTATCAAGATCTCCATGCAAGTAACAAATACATACTTCACACTTTCTCCATAAATACTAATAACATAAAGCATACATTTTCGCTCGCATACACTTCTAATTGTTCTGTTTCGCATAAGTAACATCAGATCAATAAGTTCAACATGTATTCAAATATACATCACATAACACCATGTTTTTCAAAAACATAAATAAAAAACAAGAGACAACAAAAAATATCACAACTTGGCACTTGGGGAAGAGGCCAGCTTGCTCTGCTCTGATGGAGTAACATCAGCCACAACAGTGTTAACAACTTCAACAATTGGCACAAATCGCAAGCCAAGATCTTGAGGTGGTACAGGATGTTGAACAAAAGACACCAAAGATCCCAAGTTCAGCCCATGATTCAGCGCCAACACCTCAGCTATAGCTTTTATGTTCTCCTTGGCTATCATCTTTGTGGCAACCGTGAACATCTGCGTCTCCCTCTCTGCTACAGCTGCCTCCAAGTCCTTTTTCCACCGCTATCTCTCCCGCTCGAGCTCTGCATGCCCCTCCTCCACTTGGGCGATCAATTTGGTGTTGTCAACAGACAAATTTGCTATTCGCTCAGCTTGCTCTTCCATCATTTTCGATTGAGCCAAGTTCATATCCACCAGGTTTGAGCTCTGAGTGAAACGTTCATAATTCCTCATCAACAGGTTTTCATTTTGTTTCAACACTGCTTTGTGATTTTCGGATACGGCTTTACATCTCTCATCGCTGCATATTAAAGCCTATTTTAGGGTTTGTATCGTAGTCTCCAGTTTTGCCTTCGCTTCAAGCGCCTGATTTTTGGTCGCCTTTGCTAAGGTATACGCATGCCTCAAGCATATAAATGTACCAGTGCTCGTTTTGACTAACCCGAACACCATGGCTTCTGGTCTCCACTTCTTCATAATCTCTAAATCAACTGGGGACATGCGCCGGTAGCCTAATACGACCGAGTTATGATGAATATGTACAAAGCCAAAGAGTCAGACTTGTGCTACCACCTCCTATTCAAAACATAAAACTAGTGTCTTACCTCAATGACGAGCTCAACTTGTCGCTGTAAGATCTCAGGAACTGACATCCCATCATAATAAGATAAGTCAGGAATTCGACAGAGCTGTTCAAACAAAAATGAGGAGGGGTGTGGTATGATAATCTGCTTGGGTAACAGCTCCTCCAACAACACCTTATGTTGATTGGTCTCATCGTCATTATCTTCGTCCGTGGTTTTCTCCATCACTCATATTATTTGAGATACAGTACCCTCTCCCGCTGCTGTTTCCAAAGGAGGTATGTTCGATGTATTCACCCAACGCTTCATCTTCTCAGCATGCTCTGGCGGGATAACTTTCTTCTTCTGAGCCTCATCTTTTTTCTCCTCACTGTCTTCCACCAAATAAATCAAGTATCCCCCAGCATTAGGATTCACCCCCTCGTCCCGTTTAGATAACGGATGAACTGAGGGACATGTTGCTCCGTCAGGCGCGGCCTCTGTTCTATCATTGTCATCATCTCTGAGCTGCAACTTCCTGACATCATCTTTAATCACTTTTTGCCTCTTACTCCAAGGCTTAACCAATGAAGGCGACTCAATGTCCCCTTCTTTTTCTCGCTCTGCTCGCACCTTGGTAGTCTGAGCGACTTCTTGAACAGCTGGCGCATTCTTTTCGACTTAGACGACCTCCTCCCCCTTTTTACTTGCCAATACCTCTCCTTGCCCACCGGGATGGCCAGAAGCAGATGATTAATCTCCTGCTTCAGTACCCTTTCGGGTAGTTTGCGGTACCGCGAGCCAAATCCTGGCATTATTGTTCTCCCGATATATCTTTTCCATTAACGCCCTGATACGCTCCATCGTGGCTTCAGCCCCGTCTGCCACCATGACCTTTCCGTCTGATGCAATCTCCAACTTTGGTACAGACCACAAGCCTGACTTTAGATAATTATAGCGCGTAAAAAGCTATTTGACGTCTTGCTGCCACGCCTCACAAGCTAAATTCCTGATTCGGATTATAGGATTCACGTAACCCTTGGCTTTCCCTTCCTTCCACCAGCTCTGACTAACTGCCTCACCTGCACAAATAAGCACTTATAAGTTGCTGGTCAACAAGACTCGACCAACAATTCGATATTTCAACTAGTTCGATTGATGCTTACACTTTACTTTTCATTTCCTTTCTAACTTAAGATTCAGAGTGGGTGTTTTATGCTCCCAATTTCTGGATACAAAAACAAAGGAATTCTTTCAATTCTTATCTGATGAAGGGAGCTCGACAATCTTTTTCATCCTTTTTAATTGGGTATAGAAGAAAGAGGCTTTGGACAGTTTGGTCACATCAGTGGAAACTAACAAATCTGCTAAGCACACGTGAGCTCAGTACTACGCTAAGCAGCATTCTCCACCCGTTTGCGGAAAGTCGGGAAGGGTAGATTCTTAGCACGTTAAAGTAATCATGAATCAACTCAGGCATCGACAGCTGCAAACCCCAATCGAACAAAGTGGTGAAAAGACGCGTCTCTGTTTCTTGGGCATGATAAGTATGCTCGTCTACAAATGGCGCTCTTATGGTTACATTCTCGGGAATACTACAACTATTCCTAAGAGTATCCACTTCAGACTCATCTAGGTAAACATATTTGGGGGCTATTTGCGAGAAATAGTTCTCCAAAATACTGACTTCCTCAAACACAGGCTCCACGATTTTATCTACTTTCATCTTCGTCGCCCTTTTCGGTGTCATAGCTTCTACTGAGACTGCAAGGAGGTAAGGTTATGAATCAGTATGATTATAACAGAAAAGGGAGATCGATTCGACGTAGGGAAAGCATGCGCGTCTGGGGTATACCCTACTCACAAATGCCTCACTCTAGAATCTAGGGTTCTAAACTCTAACATAACATTATGAGCAATTACATTTTTTGAAAAATAACATACCTGGTTTTTGGTGCAAAAAACGACAGAGAATTTTTGGATGACAACTGATACTTTCTTCTCCAACAAGAATGACACAGTAACGCTCGAGGGTATCTCTATTTATTTCTCAAGAAAGCAATCAAACAATAAGTTAAAAGCATTGAAACTCTTAAAATATATTGGTACGACGTCACTAAGCAATTAAAATTGTACCAAAAACTCAAACATCAGGCGTTGTATCCCAGATACGGCTGTGTTAGAACCGTCACAGTTACACCATCAACACGTGTCGAATAATGAAGCTAACAGTCACTTGAATAACGACGCGCCTACCTTACGCCCCTACCTTTTTATTAGCGGTAATATTTATTTTATAGGTTCACTAATTCCTTTCCAAAATTATTAAAACCTATAAATTATGGGGTGCCCTGATAAGGGAGGATTCCCCCGAGTAAGTATCTAAACGAGCTGGAAAGGTAGATGAAGAGCTTGGACTAAGATATTAAAGGAAGAAGAATCAAACGAGCAAAGAAAGAATGAGCTCATACTATCCAATCGACCTCAAAGATAAGTGGAGAACAAGCTCAAAGATAATCAGTGTAACGAGTTGACCGACCAGACCAAGAATGAAATAACCAAACAAGGGACGAGCTCGTGCATAGCCAATCAAGGGACGAGTTCGTGCATAACCAATCGACCTTAAAGTTAAATGGAGAATGAGCTCGAAGATAATTAATTGACCTCGAATAAAGGCAAAGAGGAGCCAAACAACCAGAAGCAGTTGAGTGAGCTCAAGAACACGCAGCTTAGAACAAACCCTATCACGCTCAAGAAGTGAGCCAGCTCGGATTGGCATGCGGGTCCGGCCAAATCAAATAATTGAAGAATAAAGTGTTTCCTTACTCATCATTTAATAAACGTTACAAATTTCGAGTCAAACCGTTTATGTAGTTTGCCCGAAATTATAGGAGAAGTGATATTAGTGAGTTAGTGGGGTATTAAGTGTACTTGAATACAAATGTAACTACTCACCAACTCACAGGAGTATAAGTAGGAAGACTATTTTGATAATTGATACGATCTTTTTTCCTTATCTCTTTTCTGACTAAGAACGTAAATTTTTACTTTAGTACAACTTGTTATTCCCGTAACATTTTATACGTTTACGCTTCATTCATACAAACAAATCAATGACGTATTTCAAAAACACAACAAAATAAATCAAACATACAACACTAATATATTTGAAAAAATAATGGTAGCCAAATTGGACGTCTAATTTCTAGAATCGGATGTCCGATTGGCGTAATCGGACGTCGATTGGCTAAATCGGACGTTCAGTTTAGACCTAATTTGTTCCTAAAAAAAATTTCAAGAATATTTTCTCTATAAGTAGCTACCACCATGTCCCGGAATTAAAAGAACATGAGCTAAGGCTCTTGAGATGATTCTTGTAGTCAATCATCTTCGTCCCATTTTCGTGGTAAATATGCACCCGCTATCTCACATTAGATTCACTTCCTCGAAACAAAATACGGATATAAATCAGTTTCATAAACTTCATGACACAACCACTTCAAAATAGGTTGCCACAAATCGAGCAAAGTAGTAACAACTATCAACACAACCAAAACTGAGATTGCAACTACCATTTTTCCACCTTCCACCGCCGAAGCAACTAATCCACATATTTTATTTTTTTCCATATATTTTTGTACATTTACGCGTGGTTCATACAAAAAAAATCAATAACGTATCTAAAAAACACAACAAAACAAAACAAATCCAACATACAATAGTAATATATTTGAAAAAAATAGTGTTAGCCAGATTGGACGTCTAATTTCTAGAATTGGATGTCCGATTGGCGTAATCAATCGTCTGGTTTGGGCTTAATTTTTTTCTAAAAAATAATTCAAGAATATTTTCTCTATAAGTAGCTACCACTATGTACCGGAATAAAAAGAATATGAACACCGCAAAGGCTCTTGAGGTGATTCTTGTAGTCAATCATCCTCGTCCCCTTTTTGTGGTAAAGATACACACGATATCTTGCATTAGATTCACTTCCTCGAAACAAAATAGGAATATAAATCGGCTTCTTAAACTTTATGACACAACGAGTTGAAAAAGGTTTCCACAAATCCACCAAAGCAGCAACAATGAACAACACAACTAAAACGGAGATCGCAACTACTATTTTTTCACATTCTATCGCCAAATCAACTTAACTAATCCACATATTTTGTGTTTTTCCATACATTTTTGTACATTTACGCTTCTTTCATACAAAAAAAAAATCAATGACGTATCTCAAAAACAAAACAAAAGAAATCCCACATATAACTCTAATATATTTTAAAAAATAGCGGTAGCCAAATTGGACGGCCAATTTTTATAATAGGATGTCCAATTGGCGTAATCGAAGGTCTGGTCTTTTGAGGTGATTCTTGTAGTCAATCATCTTCGTCCCGTTTCCGTGGTAAAGATACATCTGATATCTCAGATTAGATTTACTTTATCGAAACATAATAGGGATATACATCGGTTTCGTAAACTTCATGACACAACCACTTGAAATAGGTTGTCGCAAATCCAGCAAAGCAATAACAGCTATTAGCACAGCCAAAATTGAGATTGCAACTACTCCATCTGTCTCATAATGTTAGACGTTTTAGAAGCGATTTTTTGTATCATGTTAATTGTCTTTGTCTTTTTTCAAGATAGCATTGATTATGTCTGTTCTACTTCCATCCAATGGGATTTCTAATTGATTGCATCAACTTTGCATCCGACCAATCAAATTTAATTTTGTCAGTGTTTTCAAAGTAATTATTACTTTTCATACAAAATAATATATGATGTATCTCAAAAACAAAACAAAAGAAATCCAACATACATCACCAATATATTTGAAAAAGATATCAATAGCCAAATTGTACGTCCAATTTCTTGAATCGAAGTCTGATTGGCGTAATTAGACATTGATTGGCTAAATCGAACATTCGGTATTGGCCTAATTTTTTTCCTAAAAAAAAAATAATTATAATTATATCTCTATTAGTAGTTACCAACCATCATGTCCTGAAATGAAAATAATAGGAACACCGCTAAGGCTCCAGAGGTGATTCTTATAGTCAATCATCTTCGTCTATTTTTTGTGGTAAAGATACACCCGGTATCTCGCATTAGATTCACTTCCTTAAAATAAAATAAGGATATAAATTGGTTTCATAAACTTCATGACACAAACACTTGAAATATGTTGCCGTAAATCCAGCACAGCAGTAACAGCTATCAACAAAACCAAAACTGAGATTGCAACTACCATTTTCCACATTTTACCGAACGTGAGCCTACTTCACGGTCTGTCAGGCATCGGCGTCGCTTCGAAACTCGTGCGCCTGTGGTTCCCTTTATACGTGGGACTCTGGACTAACAATTCCGGAGAGTGAATCCCCACGTGCCAGATGGTTATCCGAATTACAGACTTCATGAGGCGTATAACGTGTTTATGGGCGAGGTAAGTTAGGATTGGTTTAACGTGTAGTAAATTCTATTTTATATATTGTCTAAATTAAATAAATATTGTGTAGGCTCTTCGACCCATGCAATGCTATGCGATGTACGGTACCCATTATCCATGGGTTCTCACCGGTCAGAGCAAGGTGAAGGAGCAGGTGATGATTTCTTGTTTTACTCCCCTCATTGATTGCTTCAAGCGTTGGTCTACCAACATGTACCTGGTTGATGCGTTTATAGAAAGGTGGCCTTCAGAGACCAACAACTTCCACTTCTCATTCGGGGAGATGACGGTCACATTAGATAACGTACACGCTATCACTGGTCTACCAGTTACAGGTGACGATTTCGACCTCCAAACGTTTCCTAGTGATTGACAACGTTTAGCTTGGTATTCTAGTTCACTAGGTATACCTATCGATGTTCTTAAGGAGGAGTTAAAGAGTAACAGAGCGGTAATTCAAGATCCGTTAGGCTACAGTTTCTCCGTGAGGTATACATCTAGAGTTTTTTATGGATGATTCCATTGTGATGATATGGTGGTATGTGTCACTAGGGGTTATTTGCTCACATGGTAGGTTGTTGTATTGTGACCAACAAGACTGAGAACAATATATCTTTAGATTAATTGCAATTTGTCGAGCACTATAGGACGTCCGTTAGATATAACTTAGGCTAGCATTTATTAGCTCAGCTGTATCACCATCTAGGAAAATCGTCCATACACACCACGTTAGGGTTTACTGGTTTTGTATATCTGTTGGAGACTTGGATGTACGATCACTTCCCCCCCCCCCCCTCCATTTTCGACCACGGACAACGGTCTCTACGAGCCTTCTATGCCTAACATGTGCAGATACGCGGCTACACCTTATTATGTGGATGACGAGACTCGTATGAATACCCGCCATACACTGTGTTCGTTAAGAGAGCATAATGTAAGTTACATTGTCTTTATTTTTATTTGTTTTTTCAATCAATATTTTATTACAACTTAGTGTTGATCAATCATTCTTTTATTATGTTGTAGGTCTGGTTCATGCCATACGAGCTTATCCGCGATGATTTCTCCTTCTAAGACGTGGCATTAAAAGATCATACGTTGAAGGCTTTCGACATAGTTGAGGCGTACTATCCACGGGGGTAAACCTTACTGGGAGGCAATATTATGCCAGATGTATTTCCTATATGGTAGGGATGGCGTGCATCCGCCTAAGATTTATAGGCGTTTGGATGAGGTAAAAGCTCGGTGGTACGTTATAAAGAAATTTCATGTACATCTGGTTTCCAACCTCGACGATTTGGAACATCATATTGCGTTTAACATGTTCAACTGCCAACTCACGGATACTTTAACGGAGGATCGGCTGGATCGTGTTAGTTCATACATTATTACCATCAAGGAAGAGAAAATGCGTGTTGTTGCAGAGGATTACGAGATTTCAAAAAAAAGAAAGGAAGTTAATGAAATGGAACTGGCCTAATTGATAAACTTCGTTAGCTAGGAGTTAATGGAGTTATTGGAAAAAATATATTAGTTATTGTTTGAGTTAATTTTTTCTTCAGTTCTTGTTTCAAATGTAGTTTCCTTCAACGTTTTTTTTTTAATTTTTATGATTTCTGGTGTACTTTTTCGCTAATTAATGCTACATTGAAGTTGTTTTTGGACCTAAATTTGGAAGATTTTTTTTTTGCCTCAAATTTACACAAATGGAGTTAAATGACTAGAGTATAATATTGGTCCAAAAAAATCGAGTTTAGAACTCGGGAACATGCGAAAAACGGAAAATGTCGAAATTTCCAGTAGGTTTCGCGAATAGAGCAGCTGATGTTTTAGGTAATTCGCGAACACAGAAGGCCCAAATGTGCCAAAATCCTGAACACACCGTTCGCAATTTTGACACATCATGGCGTACTGGGTTAGAGATTTTGCTGAAATTGAGCTTAATGCGTTCGCGAATTCGCTACTGTACCAGTTTTTAATCCTTATTAGTTGCAATTATGATGAAATAGACACAAATATGGTACGTACAAAAATTAAAAACAAAACTAGAATATTTAATATAGAAAAAACTTAGAATTTTTTAAATAAATAAACCGTGCTACTATAGATTACAAAAGATAACAAAATTTCAAATAAAATATCCGTAAATGCGAAACATAAAAACTACCAAAGTGTGTACAAAATCATTGGTCTCCGCTTAAATCGTAGACATGTGGTGGCTCTTCGTGTGCGGTTGATGGTTGGGCAGGCTTGATTTGGTTATTTTTGTTGAATTGTTTTTCGAGCAGTATTGCCCAACCGGTTATGGACCAACTAGGATAGATTTTTGGAAGTGGTCCATTCAACACAACCTACAAAAATAAAATTAAGATATTAATTAGAGTAAAAATATGATTAAGTATTGAAGGATTCATAGGTATACTTACTTTCACAAAATGGTTACCATGTACAAAACTTATACCAACTTCCATGCTAGGAGACGATCGAGGAGGCACACCGCGTAGAGGTAGGTACTTGTAGGATTGGTGGAGCGATACATGGTATACGATACATTAAGATCACTAAACCATAGTCGGGTAACGTCATCCAATGCTGAGTACCATTGCCATACACTTCAAAAATGTCCAACCTTCTTACTAGGTTATTTACACGTTGTGAACCATCAAACACTCTCTCCCATAGGTCGCGTTGATTTTGAAATTTTCCAATCAAATCCCGTGTAACTTGGTCCCATGAATCGGAGTTGCCGTAGACGGTTAAAGCAATGACATGGAATCCGCAATTACCGTCGAGAGACACGTCTTCGATGCTAGAATTGTATTCATGAAAATAGTTGGGAAACCAACTCTCATACTCGCTAAAATCTTTTCTTTTTAATGTTTTTTTTATCGAGTCGCTTTCTCCTTCTTGGGTTACGCCTTTGTTTTCGGTTTTTCATTCACTTTGTCTTTTGGTACTAAAAATTCTAGATTAGCTACTGAGGTGGTCGTGCAATCTATAGTATCAGGAGTTTTAGCGCATAAACTACTATCGAATTCCCACTTGGATAGGTTTCATTTAGTTGCTTTGTCCCGACCGGCTTTCTTCCTAGCTTTAGTGACAACAGGCTCCTTAAGTTCCAAAACATGACTCCTAGCGGGATCTAGGATTTGCATCATCCTATTTATGATATGATCTTGGACGTGTGCACCGTAACCGTGAATGGTGCTATTTATTAAGGATAGCTTTCTCGTAAGCTCATCTTCGGTACAAATCTCATCCTTAGTTTTGATCTTTAAAGTACTCCAATAAACATCACACTCATCCTTTTGAAACGCCCCACCTTCTTTATAAATCAAAGCTAACTTGCATACAAATAGTAAATTATGAGTTTTCCTAATAACACAACCACACATCCTGGGATTGAACCATATTCCTTAGGTCGTTTTAAGATTTACCTCTATTATTTTTATAGCCGTATGTGAAAGTTTACCTTTGATATCCTTATAAATAACCACATTAACCCCCCCCCCCCCCTACTTGAGTTTCTTAGATGAAACGTATTATTCTCGAACGATTCGAAAATGTTTGAGTGTTGAGCGGTAAGCAATGCTTGACCGTTTTTTCCAAATTTTCTCAAATGTGCATAGACTACTGCCGATTGCTCGCTTGAGGCTTAAACGAACACTCTCCACCCTATAACGTAAAATAGTGTAATAAATTAATAGTCTAACACTTAATATTAAATACTAATGTATATATATAATAATATAACTCACCGGTTGCTAGTATGGTTGCCCAAATGTTTAAACTTGCATGTGTAGATATTGAGAAATGTGTGTCCATAATTGTCTATCCATTGCTTCATCACGTAGTCGAGAACCAATAGACAAAATACGTACGTGTGGTGTAACTCGGCAAGGTTTTTGTTATAATCTTTGAGTGTGGCCGAATATTGAACCATGTTATAAACATTGAAGAACTCATCGGCCATGTCCGCATTTGGAAAAACGTTTCATGCGTAGGAGCAAATGTTCCTACTAATATGCCAAGTGCATAACATATGAGTGGCATCCAGAAATATATCATCGATAGCGTTCATTAAGGCCAACTCCCTATCAGTCACGATAATATTAGGCAATGGGCACATGTTGTTCGTCAACACGCCCCTTAGGACGCTCAATCCTCAAGTCTAGCTCTCTTATTTCTCGGAGCTCAAAAAAACAAAAGCGACACAAAACGTCTTTTTCGTCGAAGTTTGGCCAACTATTTCTAACAAAGACATCTTATACCTTGTAGTCTTATACGTGCTATCCATTATAAGAACTTGAGAAAAAGTACAGCAAGAAATCGATTCTTTTAGGATGTACAAATAAAAAACTCAAGGATCTCGTCTGTTCGTTCGCAAGTCCGCTCCCAAACATAGTACTCGTGTTGTTTTAACTTACCAAACAAGTATTGCATTTGAGTCTTGCCTGCTTTATCGACCAAATCGTGTTTTTTACGCATGTTGTAAATCGTGCGCATGCTAGACACATTTTTCGAGTCTTTAAGCTTTAAACCGCAGTATCTCTCTCTTGGTCAAGAATAAACTTCAGTTTGACTACGGACAAACTTCTCATCTTCTACTTTTAGTCTAGCGGCTTGTGAGTGACAATCCAAGTGCAAAAACGGTTTGTGGTTGTGTTTCTCGTTTAACACTGTCAATTTCCAATAACCGGATAGCTCTAAGGCCGGTTTTCCGCTTAAATAGAACGGGCACCCGCATTTTTTCGATGAACAATCTCGGCGCTTCTTAACATATTGTGGATTGAGCTTAGGCTTGTAAACCCCGTGCCTCTCGCACCTAAAATACACCCTAAGAGTTTTCCCACTTTTGCTACCGTCGTCGTCTTTACTACGTAATATAATGAATCTTAGTTTTTTTATATTTCGAATTCAACCCATAAGACCAAATCGGGTTTGGTGTATAAGGTATCCGTAGTAAACATTTTTGTGTAATCGGCCATCGAACATGGCGCTTGGTCTGGTCCTTACAAATGGTATGCGCTAATTATATAAAAACCTCCCTAATTTTAATTAAACTCGACACACAACTTGAACAAAATTCGTGAATTGTTTTTTTTTAAATTTCAAAATCGCGAATGGAGTTTTCTCGATTTTGAAAAAATCGCGAATACCTTGCTCGTGATTTCGTCAAAATCGAAAAGACTCCCTTCGCGATTTTGATATTTAAAAAAAATCAATTTGCGAACTCTGGGTTCACAGTTCATCATGTTCAGAGCATAGTGTTTGCGAGAATCGCACTGAAAGTAGAAAATCTCGAAAAATACCTCAGCTTGGGTTTTGAGATGGTCCATTAAAGGCTCATCCTCCATCGAAGCAAAATCGTCGATATTACAGCTAAAATCATCATTCAAGCCGCTCAAATCGATAAATTTAGTGTTTTTTAGAATTTTTGGTATGTTAAAGAGAGAAAGCTTAAGAGAGAAGAAGAACATTTTATTTTTTGGGTCAAAATTAGGTTTTATATATGAAAGATATAGCGGTTATTTTACATACGTTGAAAAAAATTGAGTTTGGGGTCTCACTATAGCCAAAATGGATCCCAAAATAGCCTTGGCCTTTGCCAAAGTCTCAAAAATATTACAAGCCAGACTAAAATATGCTAACACGTATTTGTCATATTATATTAATGAGGCATATAAGTTTTTTGTTGTGAGAAAACATTAATTAAAATAAAATGTGTTCATACAAGTACCTAGGGCATACCCCGATGAGATACAATCGACATAAGGAGGTCGATAAATAGGACTGTTGAATCAATCAGATTAGGAGTGATAGAACAACAAAGTATAACTGGACATACTAAAACAACTCAACTAGGGCCAATCAAGCTGACAAATGGAAACTCCAATGAAGTCCACATCAATGGAAGACAACGAACGAGACTGAGAGGAGGGGACCCACAAATAAAGTAAAAGAATAAATAAATACTTTGAGTGAAACTACAATCAAAGAGGAGATGAATAATAGCTTCAGAAGCAGAGTTGCATAAGGCACAATCAGGTGGCGTATTGATATCCCAGCTGAGAAACTTATCTCTGGTAGAAAGTTTGCCGATGATAGTAAGCCATAAAATAAATGAGTGACGAGGAATATTAAATTTATCCCATACCAACCCGACTCACCCCACAACAGGGGCATGGGTATGAATAACGTTATAGGTATCCTTGATTGTGAAGTGATTGCAACCAGCCTTCGCAATCCAATAAGGAACATCGTAAGAATTGATTTTCGGAGGGGGTAGGGTAAGAATGAGGTTGTTTATCTCCAGAAGATTAGAACAACTTCTGGTTCTAGCAGATCTGATGTTAGAAGGCCAATTCCAATGACCATCGAGAATGATATACGATACCTTGAGATTTTTCCCGAGGCGGCAATCCTTGATGAATTGGTACCATAGTGATAAGCAAGAGGTAGGGAGGAGCCATGGGTTGTA
Organism: Limnanthes douglasii subsp. nivea; assembly: GCA_036936605.1. Lineage (NCBI taxonomy): Eukaryota > Viridiplantae > Streptophyta > Magnoliopsida > Brassicales > Limnanthaceae > Limnanthes > Limnanthes douglasii. Next base: position 235,716,053 of record JAUPFV010000001.1, on the reverse strand, counting down.
CCAGAAGGATGTGCTCGAACCATTACCAATAGCCACCCTATACAAATTACTAGCCAACGGGCGAAGACAAAGAATTTTCCTCCAAATCCAAGAAGAGGAGGAACCAATGGAAATACCCTAGAAATTATTATTTTTGATTTTTCAATTTTTATCCAATCACACTAGATAGAGTGACTATTATTATTGATAATAGACCAAAGATGTTTAAGGACAGCCACCTGATTCCAGATTTTTAGATTTAGGATCCCAAAACCGCCCTCTTTTGTGGGAGAGGTGATATTGGACCAGTAAACTTGACTAGCAAATTAGACATATTTGATAAGTTGAAGTCTACCCGCATAAGATAGATTATTGGAGGTCCAACAGTCGATCCGAGCAGTAATCTTATGAAGAGGAGGACGACAGTCCAAGTGGGTAAGGCGACCAATAAGAAGAGAGACTCTCGGATATTTAACTAGGAGAGATCCTTCCAAATAACCCATAATAGACAAGAGCTCAGTGCGAAGAGGATTATTGATACCCGAAAGAAAGATATGACTTTTAGAGGGGTTGAGTTTGAGACTAGAAAGGGTAAAGAAATCATCTAGAGCATATTTGATAAGGAGATTGGAGTTGACATCTCCATGACAGAAGATCATAAGATCGTATGCAAAGCAGAGGTTTGTAATTTTTAATTTGTGGCACTTCGAGTGAAACCAAAAGTTTTTGTCTTTACTCTTCTCCTTGAGGATGTTGAAGAGGACTTGCATGATAAGGACAAAGAGAAAAGAGGAAAACGGGTCCCTTTGTTTGAGACCCTTTCTACCTTTGAAGTTACCATAAGGATCTCCATTAATATTGATAGAGTAAGAGGGGGAGGTGATGCAGTTGATGATCCAAGTGATCATCTTTTTCGGGAAATTCATCGCCACAAGAAAGTCCAGGATGATATACTAGCGGATATTATCAAAATCTTTCATAAGATCAATTTTAAGGGCCACCTTTTTACCTCTGGAATTAGTATGATAGCCCCTAAGAAGTTCTTGTGAGAGAAGGATGTTATCCGAGATGTTCCTACCCGAGACGAAATCCAATTGGGAATTATCAAACAAATAGGGGAAAAAACCGTTAATTCTATTTGCTAAGATTTTAGAGATAGTCTTGTAAACAACATTACAAAGAGAAATAGGTCTAAAATCTGTAGCCACAGAAGAGGAATCTTTTTTAGGAATGAGAGAAATGGAAGTGGAGTTCCAAGAGGTGTCGAGAATTCTGGTTTCAAAAAACTCGAGGACAGTATTACATATATCATACCCTACAACATTCGAGGTGAACTTAAAGAAACTAGAATGAAAACCATCAGGACCTGAAAATTTATTACTATCAATACTGAAAATGGCAGACTTATCTTCTTGTTAGGCATCTCACGAATCATTGATGTCTTGTCAATTCCATTTACTTTAGAGGAAAAAAAAACGAAACTTTCTCCAACCCCAGATAACCAACAGGATGCCTAGTACCAAGGGAGTCCTCAAATTAGCTCACAATGACCTTACAAACACTAGCGGGAGTTGAAACAATGAAACCCTGGTCATTATTGATAGACATAATTTTGTTACGGAAAAGACAGGTTTTTATACTATTGTGGAAAAATTTGGTGTTTTTATCACCAAGCTTGATCCAGTTTTCTCTAGATTTTTGCTTGAGGAAGGATTCTTTAGCACGACTAAGAAAGATGAAAGTCGTAGAAGCCTCGACTTCTTTGGTGATAAGGATAGGGTTGAGGGGATCAAGGGCGAGATTAGATTGAGCTTGAAAAAGAATGTTTTGAGCAGTAGAAACCCTAGTAATAATGTCATTAAACTCCTTACGGTTGAGAGAAACAAGCTCATGCTGAAGACGATTGAGTTTATCAGTGACAAGGCTCATACTAGAGGAAGAGATAGGAAGATTCTAGCTTTTGTAAACAATGTTTTTTAATTGAGGATGAGAATTCTATGTATTAAAGAATTTGAATGGTTTCTTACATCTTTTATGGGGGAACCCACGATTGAGAGTGGCAGTGGTGTGGTCGGAGGAACGGATAAAAGGAAAGCGAGAGAATGACATAAGGAAGAGATCGTCACAACCAGGTTTGACTAGAACACGGTCAATTTTAGAGAAGATCGGATGAGAAGGCTGCTTATTAATCCAAGAGAAGTTGAACCCAGTGGATTGGAGATCACTGAGCTCCCTAAGGTAGCAACAATTATTGAAGTCATCAATAGTCGATGACCAATTTTCGAAGGAGCCTAATCGCTCATTCGAATGACGTATGATATTGAAATCCCCTATGGAGACCCAAGGGATGCCCTGATCTTTCTTGGAAATGGTTATTAAATCATTTCTAAGATGATAACAGTTCAAAGCGTCATTGAAAGTGTAGATGGCAGTGAATCTGAAATAGGCATTGAAGTTATGGTACTTGGCCATACAATGGATGTACTGAGAGGATTGAGATAACCTAGAAACAATGATAATACTAGGATTCCAAATAATCCAAATTCTACCAAGAGGATGGGAAGAATGATTGGTAAGGACATAGAAAAAGGGAACCATATATCTAATAATAGAGTCGACTTTAAAATGTTGGACTTTAGTTTCAACTAATATTAACAATGAGATACTATTACTAATTATGAAATCACTAACATCATTTTGCCTAACAGGATTATTAAGACCCCTCGCATTCCAAGAGGCAATATTCATTGAAAATATATAAAAAAAAACTTACATCGTATCAAACAATGTATTCTCGGAAGACATATCCTTTTTACCCTTAACCTTAGCTCCCGAGAAACGAAGCCTTTAGAAAACAATCTTAATAGAATTGTGAAAGAGAAATGAAACACATAAAATTTATAATTACAGGTGGAGTACCTTCAAAAACTAATATTATAGTTCATTAAATACGAGTGAATAAATTGATTTAATAAGAACCATAAGTTCACTTTTAATTCAATTAAAGACAAGGCTGAATCAAATAATTTCATGTAAATGCAATTAGGAAGAGGGGGAGAGAAAACCAGCGTTATTGGCCACACAAGACTATTGCCATAGTCCATTATGAAAGGTCTAAACAAGATGAGGAATTCGTTTAAGTAACTGTTGGGATCAACCAAAGTTACTTTGCTAGCATCGTAGCTCTTAACATACAACTAAACATTATAGTAGAATACATTGTTTCACTTGCTTGTGTATGATAACCACTCCTTCATTTATAAAATATTTGAGCCAGTATTCTGCTTCTTCTACGCAAAATGAGCGGTGGACTTTTGAAATACTTTCTTAGCAATGGTACACTCAATTTATCGGAATCTATCACATGTTTGCGATAAGATTTATCTTGTCTAGTGGATGATTTAGATGCAGTAATAGATAATTTACATTTGGAAGCTGGACGACTACGCGCTTTTAGTTTTTCCAAAGGCTCTAAAAGGAAAGTTGTTTCCAGACGGACTATGGTAAACAATTTCTTGTATATATGCTCTATACGTGCTTCGTCCTTGGTTACCATGACATCGAGTACGAGTTTATCCACTTTGTCTTTCAATTGCTCGATCGTCATAAGGTCAGTACAGATAACTATGTCTAACATCTTCCAATGATCATGAAAAGAGTGTAAAGGTACCTTTAAAGTGTTACTTAAAAATTCATAGATGTCGTGCGAATAAGGTATACCGTGCGTAGTTTGTATTGCACAACAAGAAGGCATACTATACACAACTATCATTGTTTGGGCACACTCTACTTCCAACAAAGAAAGTTCCAAAGCAAAGATCCCATTTTGCTAAATCCAAGTATTCTTTAGACAATCGTCCCAGGTACGAGTGAACTTTGCTGAATTTTATAGTGCCATGATTATAAATCCCGCATACAACCTCTAAGGACCATAAATCATCATTTGCCATATTTTCAGAATCCGCATTTCTTGGTTCCGGTAGACTTCCTCTTAAGATCCTTTGGTTTTACCAACTTCGTGTCCTTTCCTGATCTCTAACATACAAACAATAGTTTAGGGCTTTTCTGCTTTTGACATCGTCGCGATGTCTAAATACAATTACAAATTCGTTGTCTTCTGCGGTAACCTTAACCCAATCAATCAATTGTTATTGTGTATAGTTACTTTTCGTGGTGAACAAATAACTATAATCGACAGTGCAAGCTTTAAAATCGTTTCTCATTAATCTGGTATCATTAACCTCATCCAATATAGACAAATTTTAATCATCAAAATCCCAAAAAAAAGAATTTGTACACCGGTGGTGTATAAATTCACCATCGTCGGTAGAATTGTTACACTGATAGTGTAAAAATTCCTTGTCGCCAGTGTTGTTTCCCACATTCGATATAAAAATCTATACCGCTGGTGTGGCCAGTAAATCAATAACTAAACTTCACATATGATATCTTACCCTCCCACTGGCGGTGCTGAGCCTCCCACCGAAAGTGTCAACCTAGTACCATCGGCGCCGCCAACAATGATAAACCGTCGGTGACTAATTTGTGGCATACGATGAAAGTATGACACCAGCACCGTCGCCAAAGCACAATGACAACGAGGGCTTGGTTACAATATCGGTGTCTAAATTAAAAGGTAAAATATAAATCTTATTTTTGGCACCGTTGGTGCAAAGTGGACGTACTGACGGTATAAGTACATAGTACTGACTGTGTTGGCTACCTTGCACCGCAGGTTTCACAAAAAAAATTCTTAGAAAAATTTAGTCACCGTTTGTCAAAGTTTGGCGGTAAAAAAACTTTCTAGACATGATTAGGTTTATGAAAATGGAAACTTTACATCTAATTTATTATAAAAATTATTTAATTTGGAATTTCAAACTCATAAACAATATTTCTGTTATTGCTTTGTGTTATACTCATTCTTTAAAATGCTTATTACAGATCCTCCTTACTCTAACAAAATGGAAGAAGATAACCTGATAAACAACAACATTTTTTGCAATATTCCCAAGCTAATAACTTATGATGACAATGAATTCTTATTAACTATTCATAGTGAAAACGAAATACTTAGTATCATTACTAACCTTAAATCTTCTGGTACCTCGTGTATAGATGGTTTCAATGGCTATTTTTTCAAAACTTGTTGGAATATAATCAAGGAGGATCTCTGCTTAGATATGGCTGACTTCATTCTAGGTCAGAATATCCCTAAAGGCATCCTTTCTATTGGTATCTGCTTAGTTCCTAAGTTTGCTCATCCTGTGAAATGGAAGGACTTGAGACCGATTAGTCTATGTAGTTTACTCAACATAATTATGTCTAAGGTTGTAAACAATAGGTTACTTAAAATTCTGCCTAAAGTCATTTCTAGAGTGCTCCTAAATCTTCTATCTATAATAATATCCTAACTGCAAAAAATCTTATATATGACCTAAGTAGAAACAAGAAGTCTAGTAATATTATGATCCAGGCTGACATGTCGAAAGCTTTCGAAAGAATCTTTCATCAAGCTAATCATTAATCTGATTGGAAATGTGCATATGTCAATGACAAGGTTTATGATTTCTTTAAAACCAGAAGGGGCTTGAGATAAGGGGACCCCTGTCCCCCAGTCTCTTCATTATGGTTGAAGAAATCCTTATTATAGGTCTTTACAAGTTGTTCTCTGATAATAAAGATATACAGTTCCAATCTAGAAGCAAAATGATAATCCCTAGTTTAGCATTTGCTAATAACATTTTGATTTTTACGAATAGTAATTATGATTCTATTGGTAAGTTAGGAAAGTTTTTGCAAATCTATCAAAATGTATCTGGTCAATTAATGAACAACAAAAAAACCAAAATCATTTTGTCATCCAAAATAAACAACACAATGATATCTGCTATAACTAACCTTTCAGGATTCAGCTCTAGCTCCTTGCCAACAGAGTATTTGTGGATTACTTTGAACAACAACAACAAATACAGTAACTACCTGTCATTGATAAACAAAATTACGGTTAAGATAAGAGAATGGGAAGACAAAAAGCTTTCTTTTTGTGGCAGAATTACTTTAATTACCTCTGTGCTGATTGTTATTCCTACCTATTGGTGTCAAAGTTGTTCAATTCCTAAGACTATTATCTACAGAATTAACAAGATTTTCAACAAGTTTTTGCAGGGTTTCACATCTATCGAGAATAAAATTAACTTGGCTAATTTGGGTGCTATATGCAAAACTTATAAAGAAGTTGGCTTGAACATTCGTAAAATTGCTGATCTATAGATAACTTTTGATTGTAAGCTCTGGATTAATTTTAGGAACAATGCTAACTGATGGGCCAATCTCATGAATAATATTTATTGCAACTTTGTACGCCCTCTGCAAACTTCCTACAAAAGAGCAAGCTCTGGTATATGGAAAAGGCTTTGTAAAATCAAACATCTTGCTGAGCCTAACATAAGGTGGAACTTAGGAAAAGAAAATATGGAATTCTGGCTCCAAAACTGGTATGATCTCCCCCCTCTTATTACTTTAAATGACAATTACAATAATACTAGATACATGAAGCAAAATGTTATTGAATTCTAGAAGGATAATAATTGGGATAATTGCAAGCTCAAGATATTTCTTAAGAAAATCAATATTGACTTGATTCACAAAAATTATATCGAGGAGGAGGAGAAGGATACAATCGTCTGGAAACTGTCCAAATATACTAAATTCAGAACTAAGCTAACCTGGAACCATGTGAGAAACAAGCGTAACAAATCTGACATCTTTGGTAAGATGTGGAATTTTGTAATTCCTAAAACGTTCTAATTTCTTGCTTGGAAACTGTTGCATAACTATATTCTAATGGATACTATTCTCTAAAAAACACATTTGATTACTGTCTCAAAGTGTTAATTATGTTGTAGTATGGAATCCTCAATTCATCTATTCATTAGTTGCAATTTTGTTTGGAGTCTTTGGTGATACTATGCTTATATCTGTAAAGCGAGAGTGGAAAAATTCATGACTATATTCCACATGATTCAGACCTGGTTTTGGTCTACTCATAGTTATGTTCATATTAAAACGATTTTACATATCATCATTCTATGTACCATATAGAAAGGTATAAACAACAACAAATTTAACAACAAAACGCAAAATTATGAGGCAACCATCAGGTATATCAACAACATAATTCTATGTCTTGATCAATCTAACATTCTTCGGGCTAAGCACTGGAACAAGAACCTCAAAATAACTAAAGATATGGGTTGTTCTTGCTATATATCTGAAGAAAGATAGCCTACTTATCAGAAATGTTGTCCGTTTAAAGAAAATTACCTTAATCTTAACTCAGATGCAACTTGCCAGAGAAATGGTAACTCGGGAGGTGGCTTTCTGATTCGCAATCATAATGGAGACATAGTAAGGAGAGTTACCAATTTGTATAGAAAAATGACTCCAATCATGGCTGAGTGTCAAGCTTTGCTAGATGGATTTCTTCTCTGCAAAAAATGGTTGGAACAAGGTTGAGATTGAAACATATTATCTTCTTTTAGTTAATATGATTTCTAGTGGAATGTATCCTTTTCATTTAAATAAGATCTTTCATTGTTGCAGAAGACTTATCTCGTCTTATATGAGTATGTCTTACATTTCTAGGGTCCAAAATCAGGGAGCTGGTTGGTTGGCCAAATGAACCCTAAAATGTAAAATGAAAACTGAATACAACAACTTTAAAACTCCAAATCTTTTAAAAGCTATCACATTATTAGAAAGCTTAAATCTAGGTTATTTTAATATTGAAGATTGATTCTCTTTTGTAATTTACCTTTGTGGAGGATTCTAACAGGCAGCAAGCTCAGTTTGACAGAGCCAAAAATTTCTATTATTTTGCATGTTAAAAAACTCGGAAGAAGACGACGAAAATCCATAAAAAGATCCGTTCATTTCATTGGAAATGATTAATTTTAAAATTGCTGCATTTGAAGGAATAGAGATTAATTGTCCCTGTTTTCGGAAAAGACTTCTTAATTTTTAGTATTCTATTCTTTCTCTACGTGTGTTTCTATGGAGGGAAAAAATTGTAATTTCTTTATGACGCCATTGCTTTTAATTCTAAATTTAATTTTGAGTTGTAGGCGAGCCTTTAATGGTAACTGTTTCTTTTGGTAGACCTGAGCTAATAAAAACTAGATTTATAAAAAAAATTAAAAAATAACAAACTTAGTATTTTTTTTTTCATTTAATTTTCAAAAAGATAAAAAAAAAATAAGTAAAATTTCATCACTTTGGAACATTATGAGTTTTTAAGAATGCTTTAGCCAAAGCCCAACAAATATTACAAGCCAGACTAAAATTCTAACTGACATTTCGTTAATATATTTTTTTGGCAAAATTTATTGAATTAACTAAGAATAAAAGTTCAACAACAAGGACCCAAACAAAGAGGGCCAAAAAGAAAAGGACAAAGGCCCAAATCAAGGCTAACAGATCCAGGACCAAAAATTAGCCCCAAATCGAAATCACTAAACCCTAATTGGAACCCTAATTCCATCTGACCTCAGTGTCTTCTCTCTTTCACACAAACATTCCACTGTCTTAGACGAACCCTAGATCTCAGCCAACTAAAATCACCAAATCCAGCCATCATTTCCACACAATCAACTGCACCTTCGATCAAAGCTTCCCAAAACCTAACCTGGGTCTATATACACAACACCTAAACTTTCAAGGACAATGATCGCACGAAGAGGGTTAGGAGCATCGTAACTTGCAAAGGAACGATTCGTCTTCTCCTCAAGAGTCCATTTCGAAATCCAATCAGCCGCTACATTTTCCGATATGGAAATGTGGCTGATTTTCATGGACGGACGAATTAGTGCTCTGTAAATCTCATCCCTGTATCGGTTTATCACGTCCCCGGAGGAAAGGCTACTGACCAGAGTCAAACAGTCCGACTCGATGTCGACGTTGCTCGACCCTCTTCTGTTGCATAGGAGAAGGGCCTCCATTAGAGCTCTCCTTTCAGCTTGAAGGGGGCTAAGCTTACCGAAAAGGAAACCAGCACCTTCAACACAATTCCCCAGCTCGTCACGAACAATGAGACCACCAGCAGCTTCACCGGTGTAACAACAGGCGCCATCTGTATTGATTTTCAGTCTTCCCTGGGCAGGAGCCTTCCACATCCGGTAAGTCACCTTCCTCTGATTAATAGACATAGCACCAATCATAGCACCTGCATCTATAACATTCACCCAATGCTTAGTTTTTATCTTAGAGTCCATAGCCAAAATAAATCGATTAATTCTACACACAGCATTATAGAAGTTATCAATTGGTTTACCAAACTTGCAGTGATTTCTGTTATACCATATTGTCCATACTATCAGTTGAGGCACAATATGGGTAACATGAAATTTACTGCAAGTTTAACTAAACCAAATGAGGAACATGTGCCTCAAACTCATAAACCTCCTTACTGGAACCTTAAACATGACCCCATAGTAGTTCCATAATTTCCAGGCATAGCTGCAACTGATGAAGAGGTGAGTTGTATCTTCACAGTTGCAGCAAAACTGGCACTTAGAAACTATAAAGAAATGTTTCTTGGAGAGTACACTATCATTAGGAACAAAAAAATTTAGTATCTTCCAGCTTAGAAACGAAAACTTTGTTGGTATAAAGCGATGCCAAATTTTTTTGAAAAAGAAAGACCTGTTGCTTTTAACTCTAATGTTTTCCCAAGTAATTTTTGTATTAAATTTTTTATCTTTTGAAAGACTCCACTCTATACAATCATCCTGATCATGATTGATTTTAACACAACATATGTGTTGATATCTCTCATGAGAAAGAAATGATGTAATGTTGGAGTCCCATATATCTTCTTTCCAAAATGACTTAACCTTAGCTGGAAGGTACCAAGAATTTTGATCAGTGATAATGGGAACCATCTTATGCCATGAATCTCTCCAGAAATCCACATTTCTTCGCCCTACATTCCACTGAATAAAAAGGTCAGCATTCTCTCTAACAGAACAGAGACCCTTCCATACTATAGAATCATTCACACCACACTTAGCAGTAAGTGGATGCATGTCCTTGCAATAGGTATTAGAGATTAGATCAGACCAAAGGGAATTCCCTTTCCTAAACAAATACCAGAGTTTATAGGCAAATGTGAGTTGAATATCAGACAGAAGTTTGATATTCAAACGACCTTCCTCAAAGGGCTTGCAAAGGTTTCTCCAACCAGCCCAATGAATTGCACTCTCATTAACTTTAGGTCTCCAAAGAAATTTATTAAAACAGAGTTCAATTTTGTTCAAAATGGTTTTTGGAATTACACTGTTTTGCATCCAGAAAAATATGATAGGATGAAGAACATGTCTTATAAGTGACAGTCTGCCACTATAAGACAAATTCTTCAGATCCCATTCATTAATCTTGTTATAAATTTTTGTTAAAAGAGGAGTGTAATGCTTCCCTTTATTGTTTGCAGCTATGGTGATGCCCAGATAGCTGAAAGGAGCATTTTCAGTCTTAAATCCCAAGGTAGCATTGATTCTGGCAGAGTTTGCATTACAGCATCTAGTAGAGGTAATAATTTTGGTCTTTTCACTATTAATCAATTGCCCAGACTCTTTCTGATATTGGTTGAGCAGGTGACTCAAGCTTTTGATGGATGATGGATCACTGTTTGAGAAGATAATAACATCATCTGCAAATGCCAAACATGGTAAGATGTATCCAGACTTTAAGTAGTACTGCATTTTGTTATTCAACACATATAGATTCTCCAAACCCCTTAAGAGGGCTTCCTCAGCAAGGATAAAAAGGCAAGGAGATAAAGGATCTCCTTGTCTTAATCCTGTATTATGAGGGAAATAACCAGAACAAGTCCCATTTATTAATATTGATATCATTACATTAGAAATTAGCCTATAAATCAGAGAGACGATATCATCTGAAAACCCAAAACATTTTAACGTTTTAATAACAAAGGTGTGAGACAATCTGTCAAACGCCTTTGTCATGTCTAACTGTAAGATGATATTGCCTTTAGAAGGCTTTCTTCTAATGTTGTGAAGCATTTCCTTAATCGTTAAAATGTTATCATGAATCAGTCTTTCTTTCACAAATGCACTCTGCCCTCTAGATATAATTCTGGGAAGAATGCAAGAGATTCTCCTATTAATGAGGGCAGAAAACAATCTGTTCATAATGGTACACATACTTAATGGTCTATAGTTGTTCCAGGTAATTGGATTAGCCACTTTAGGAACAAGCACAATCACAGTGGCAAACACACCTTTTGGGATGGCTCTACCAGCAAGGTAAGCATTTAAAGCATTACAAAGGTCATAACTAATTATATTCCAGCAGTGTTTAAGAAAGAAAGTGTTAAACCCATCAGTGCCAGGGGCACTGTCGTTCTTCATGTCATTTATAATTGCTCTGACTTCCTCCCTAGATGTAGGCTTAGCAATCTCTCTATTATCCCTGTCCAAAACAAGCTTAGGAATGTTTTTTAGAATGGATTCATCATCACTAACATTGTTACTATTATCAGGTTCATTGGAAATGATCATTTTGAAGTGATCAACAGCTGAAGAAGCAATCTCACATTGATCAGTAAGCCAAATATCTTTATCTTTAATTCCAGCAATAAAGTTTCTCTTTCTTTTCTTGGCTACAAATCTATGATAAAGTTTTGTATTCCCATCACTGTCGTTTAGCCAAGAATTGAAACATTTCTGCTTCCAATAGCATTCCTCATCTTTTAATGCAAGGATGAGAATGCTATTGGCTTTAGAAAGCTTTGATTTTGAAGTGTTGTCTTTAGTATACTGGTGGATCAATTCACAGTTCTCAACATCAACAATAGCTTCTTTAACTTTATTAAAAATGTTTCCAAAAGTTGTAAAATTCCAATTTTTTAAATGCTTCTTCAATCTTTTAAGCTTATACCAAAAAAATTGTGTTTTCCTCACCATTACAATGCTTGGACCAATTCTGACTTACACAATTCATGAAGTCAGGATGGTTTTCCCAAGCATTGATAAATTTAAAAGAACCCTTCTTAATATTAGAAGTAAGTGAAGTGGCCTTACTAATTGAAAGTAAAAGAGGTGCATGGTCAGAACAAGTTCTGACCATGTGGCAAACCTGTATACTTAAACCATTAAGCATCTTTTGATTAATAAGCACCCAATCTAATCTTTTCCAAACATTGTTGTTGCTCCAAGTATCACGAGTTCCACTGTGTGCAGGCACTTCCAGGTTGCAGTTCCTTATGAAGTCATTAAAATCCTCAGCACTGGAACCATCAAAAGTCTTGCAATTAAGCTGATCGTCAGGACATCTTGTGGTGTTGAAATCCCCAGCCAAGATCCAAGGCATATCACAGGTAATGTTACTAAGCTGAATCCAAAGCAACTTTCTCTGTAATCTCAATTTTTTTTGCATAAAAACAACATTTGAAAACAGCATGATTGATCTCAACATGTAAATACTGGTCCTGATCATCAATAACCGAAATACTAACTTCATTAGACCAAAATATCCAAATTTTGTTAGATGTATTAGCCACCCAATTCTCAAATCCAATCCTCCTAGCAACCAACTCCACCTTATCAAACCTAGCCATATGCTCTTGGATAGTAACCAATTTGACATTCTCATTTTTAATAATAAACTTGAGCCTAGCAATCGTAGGATTATTATGAACACCCCGTGCATTCCAACTGATAAACTTAATCATTATCAGAAGCAGAGTTTTTTAAAACCATTTCTCTCTTTCTAAGAGAGTTTATAGACAATCTTTTTGAGTTGCTATTCCTATTTGCAGATTTGATCTTCGTGGATATAACAGTCTCAAAGTCTTGCTCAGGATCATAAGAGCTCGCCCTTGGAGATGGGTTATAACTCCCCGCCTTACCATATATATTTCGTTTATAAGCTAACATATATATTTGTCCTATTATATTAAAGAGTCATATGAGTTATGTCCCACAGCCCACAAAATATTAAATGATATATAGAGTGTGCAGTCTAATGCATTTGTAAAAAATAAGTTTTTTATAGAAAAATATTGCTATATGGCCCACGTACAGAACAAATGTTTAGATTTCGTAATTGGCTTTTTTTATTATAAAGATTTCTTTAGATAGTTTTGTATTTGTAAAATATTTTGTGAGATTCTTTTGATTTTTTGTGGGTTTTGATAATTCTAATAATTTAATTTGATTATATTATAATATTATTTTATAAATATTAAATTTATCAAAATCTTCGTGGACGAAACATTTAGAAAGGTTTTAAACAGTAAAAAGATTATAAATAAATTATATATATTTATTTATTTATAAAACACACACTGAACGCTATACTTACAGAAAAACAGAATTAAAACAAGCATACTAATCTTCCCCCGCTTGTTGGATTCAAACAAGCATCGACAACTTCATTTAGACACAAAAGCCACAATTTCACTACCATATATAATATAGAATACTTCAATTCCAAATTTCCAGTTTTTTTAGTTTTTTTCAAATTTCATAATAATCCTTAAAAAAGAAAATATCCATCGGGATATTAAAAAAAAATAAGATGATGAAATTTGTTATTTTTTTAAAACGGTGAAATATAAAAATAAGTTTTATTTTATTTTTGAAATAGTTAAACTATAATATTATAATATTATGTTTTGTAGAGAGAGAGAGGGGGAGAGAGAGTGCGGGTCTCTTCTACTTCCCACTCATTCCACTTCACTGATAACTCCACAGATTTCCGCCGTCATAATTCTCATAAGAATAATCAAACGACGGCGTATTCATCGGCGGCGGATCCATGAGCATCCCCTCCGCCATATCCGCCATCAAATACGGCATATTCAGGACTTCCTCCTCATCCACAACTCCTCTAGACGACTCACCGTTTCCAGGTTGACCCGTGTAGTAACCCGACCCGTATCCTGAATGGGGTTGTTTCAACATAGCTGCGCTAGCCGCCGCGTCCCTTATATCGCTTGCTGACGTGGAAGCCGGAACCGGGTACAGATACGCCATTTCGGGGAAGTTAAGGGAGGTACGTGAACCTTTCAAAGCGATCGCCGCTGCATCGTGAGCAGCCGCCGCCATTTCCGGCGTGGAGTAAGTTCCAAGCCAAATGCGGGTGGTTTTGCGTGGTTCGCGGATTTCAGATACCCATTTCCCGCTCCGGCTCCGGATCCCATGATAGACCGGGTGTTTACCGTTGGAGTTTTGGTTTCGGTTGGTTGACATGCTGTGATGTGATGTGACGTGGCAGGTTTGTATTGGTGGATATATATAGCGATAGTAAAAAACAGGCTATGAATGGGTGATTAGAAATAGAAAGAATTGAAGTGGTGTTTATAGAAATTTAAACTATAGGGAAATGCGTGGGAAATTCGCAGAATTATTGATTTAAAAATAAAATCACTTGCTGTAGTTTGGTTCATTTAAGTGTATTATCTCTGGCAGATAGAGATATATCATAACTTGATTGGAAAGAGAGGGGAGGCTTACTCTCATTTTCACACGTATTCAAAATAATATAATAAAACTACTAGTGCTATTTAAGTATTCACTATAATCATAGTGATCACTATGCAATAGCTACTTCACTGATTAGTAACTAACCAGATATGTAAACGAATACGAACCAATATATTATTTCGTCAATTTTATTATACATATTTGGGACATATTTGGAGGAATGATATTACGAGCTATATATAAATATGTAATTGTATGAGATAATCTAAATTTGGCCAAACAGATAATCAAGTAAGCTAAAAAAAAATTAAATTAGTAGGCTTAATTCTTTTAATACTACCGTAATTGATTTTAAAATTGATCAGTTTATCGTTTGAGTTCAAGTTTAGAACTTACCGTTTGCTAAGCCAGTGTTATCAGCTTGCCGGATCATTACCTCCCAAAAAACCGATTCTTTTAAAGATCATTAATCTTTCTTCCGCTAGAAATGAGTGAGTAAAGTAAAAAATTTGGTCTAGATTTGCTCTTATATTGTAAAATTTGTAAAATTGTAGTGATAGTATTAATGGTTATTCACATATTAATGGTATAATATTCGAGTGGTAATAATTAACGCAATAAAAAATTTAAAAATAACGCTTTCTATGGAGTTTATTGTTTTTTTATATCTCTATATTTTTTCGTGTTTTTGCCAAGCTAGGGTCGTGCAACTTCGGTTTACCTATAGCAAATGCTTTGATAGTTGATGGCGATTGTCTCGTCGCAATCTCAGCTTTGGAATCCAGATATGTTGCTGCAGCTGAAATCCATTTATGGTGCCACAAGTATGTTCTCTGAGAATATTCTCGAAGCTCAACTCCCAAGGAAGTTCGACCCTTTCCGAATGGAAGCTTATGATGGAACAGGATACCCAGAAAGACATTTGGAGCAATTCCGAAGCATGATGATGGCGTTCAACCCTGATGACGGATGCTATGCCGAGCATTTTCTATGACCCTCAAAGGTAATACAATGGATTGGTTCAACAACTTACCAAAAGGGTCAATCTACGCCTTTACCGGGTTGTGGAAAACATTCAGAGAACGGTTTGTTGGTAACAAGGAGCTCAAGCGAGAGTGAGATTCAATCATGGACCTTTTACCAGCGGCGAGGCAAGTCCCATAAAAGTTATGTTAGCAGATTTGTTCATGTCATGAATGCTTTACCAGATTTAGCGGAAAACATGGCGGTGGCGTCCTTAAAGCGAGGGCTCGGCCGAAAGAGTGACCTCTATGCCGACCTCATCAAGTTCCCAACAGAGAACATGGGGGATTTACTCGCCAGGGCTGGCACTTTTATCAGAGTCGATGACGCCAGAAGAGGTGGATCTTGCGAACGACG
Source organism: Limnanthes douglasii subsp. nivea (assembly GCA_036936605.1). Classification (NCBI taxonomy): domain Eukaryota; kingdom Viridiplantae; phylum Streptophyta; class Magnoliopsida; order Brassicales; family Limnanthaceae; genus Limnanthes; species Limnanthes douglasii. The sequence goes on along the minus strand of JAUPFV010000001.1, from coordinate 235,700,187 downwards.
CGGATCAGATTCCAAAGAAGAAGGATCCAAAAGAAAAAGGGTCAAAGAACAGCCTAAGAGAGATTATAGCCGGCGACCTCAGCAGTTCGAGCAACCAACTAGACGATTCACTGCGTTGACGGAAGCCATCTCTGTGATTTACGACCGAACACGAGGACGAACGAAGTACCAAGCACCGCGAGTGATGAGTGCTTTAGGTTTTAAGCGATCTAACCGGTATTTCTGCGCGTAGCATAATGACCATGGACACTCCACGGATGAATGCTGGCAACTCAGAGAAGATATCCAACGCCTGATTGATAATGGAGAGTTGATAAAATACATCAAGCGGTCACATCCAGATTGCCGCGATGAAGTCAGTTCTCTCATCAATGAGAAACTAAGAAATGAAGAAGAAATAGAAGCTAATAAGCAGCAGTGGCTTCTCATGATATCATGGGGTAATTCAACACCAATGCAGCGGACCACCTCAAACAAACGGGTTAAAAATGAGCTCGACGTGTATGATATAGATGCCAATTCCTATCGTTATTACATGGATCCAGTGGCTGATCTCACGTTCAACGACGACGATCTCAGAGGTGTTAGTCTGCCCCATGAGGACGCATTAACTATCTATATGGATATTGGATCTGGTATGGTGACTCAAGTTCTGGTCGACGGTGGAAGTTCCGCAAACATCATATTCAAAAACAGTTTGACCGCATGCAAAATGTACCTCTATACCGGCCAACACAATGCACTTTGATCGGCTACGAGGGTAGAACTTCACAATGTGTTGGGGAAGTGGAGCTACTGGTAAAAGTCGGTCACGGAACCACGAAAAAAGAGTTAAAAACACTGTTTATAATCTCCGACGCACCGAGCCCTTACCATGCTATTATTAGGAGACCGTGGCTGCATAGGATGGACGCAATACGGTGTATGTTCCGGCAGCGCATAAAATATCCGGTAGACGGCTTGGTGGGAACGATACGAGGCAGCCAAAAGACCGCGCGAACCTGCTAAGTGATCGTGTCTGATCCATCCAAACCGCTCTGATAACAATTAAACGGCGAATGGGTTCTTGAACCAGAGACACTGGATCCTACCTCACCGGACCTAGTGGATGACCCGCGTGAGATTGACAACTCTACTAATACAATTACTGCAGTAGTGGACACACCTATAGCCGACAGTCGCATGCTTTAACTTTGAAGGGAGTTATCTAAATATTCTATGGTACATTTAATTATTTTATTAGCACAAAATTTAGATGTTTTTGCATGGGAGGCAGCTGATGTCTCAAGGGTAAGCTCATCGATTATATGTCATGAGTTGGCTATCAACCCTTACGTCAAACCAATACGCCAAAACGTAGATCTTTCTCAGTAGAAAAATAGGCAGCTATCTTAGCCGATGCGGCCAAATTAACTCGTCCGGGACACATCCAGAAAGCACCATATGTAGTTTGGATAGCTAACCCTGTTTTGGTAAAAAAGAAGAACGGGCAGTGGAGAATGTGTGTGGCCTTCACTGACCTGAATCAGGCATGCCCTAAAGACGTCTTCCCACTGCCGCGCATTGATCAGTTAGTCAATTCAGGCTCGGGTTGTGAATACGTGTCATTCATGGACGCATACTCCGGGTATAATTAGATTCGCCTCCACACATCCAATCAGAAGCACACCGCTTTTCAAACTGAGAGAGGCTTATATTGCTACACGGCCATGCTGTTTGGTTTAAAGAATGTTGGGTCGACATACCAACGACTGATAAACCACATTTTCCAAGACCATCTGGGGCACCATTTAGAAGCATACATTGACGACATGATTGTTAAAATTCACAAGGAAACACAACACTTGGAGACATTGTATACAATTTTTGATATGTTACGACAGTTTAACCTCAAGCTCAACTAGGATAAGTGTTCTTTTGGGGTAGCTAAGGGAAATTTCTTGGGTTACTTGGTGAGTCAACGAGGTATTGAAGGCGACCTTGTCCAGCTAAATGCAATTATGCAAATGGACCCTCCAAAAAGTATCAAAGAAGTACAATGTCTCACAGAAAGGCTAGCAGCGTTATCTAGGTTCATTTCCCGCGCATCGGACAATAGTCATCACTTTTTTGAGGTCCTATGGGGCAATAAGAAGTTTGAATGGACAAAAGAGTGCAGTGAAGCTTTTACCGATCTCAAACAATACCTCACCTCTCCTGCACCCATGGCTGAGGAACCATTGTTCTTCTATCTGGCAGTATCACCATTTTCCGTCAGTTTGGCTTTAGTTCGCGACCAGAACGTGGTATAGCGCTTGATATATTATTCGAGCAAAACGCTAACGGATGCGGAAACAAGGTACTTGAAACTTGAAAGGCTAGCTTTGAGTTTAATTATTGCCGCCCGACGAATGCGTCCATATTTCCAAGGGCACGTCATCACTGTGCGAACACCTTTTTCTCTACGAACAGTACTACAGAAGCCAGACGTCTTCAGACGACTCACCAAGTGGACTATCGAGCTCAGTGAGTACGACATTCATTTCGAATCACGGTTGGCTATTGAGGGACAGGTAATCGCAAATTTTCTTATCGAATTCTCTTCCTCCAGGCATCAAGAGACTGATACAGAAGATCAAGAAGTAACAAGGCTAGACCAGTGGATTGTTGAAATTGATGGTGCATCTTGCGCATCCGGCGGAGGAGTAGGAATTGTCTTGCGCTCCCCAAATGATGAAGAGATCAAGCAGGAAGTTCATTTTAATTTCCCAGTCACAAATAACGTGGCAGAGTATAAAGCTGCTCTTTGTGGCATGCAATTGGCCTTGATTTGTGGAGCACAAAACATTAGGATAAAATCCGACTCTTAGTTAGTCGTCAACCAGGAAATGGGTACTTACGATGCCAGGCAGGACGGTATCAAAGATTACCTGGTTATACTCAAGGAGTACGAATCTAAGTTCACCTATGTTTTGTACGAGCACATCCCACGAAAGGACAATTCAGCAGCCGATATTCTAGCCAAGGCCCGCAGCTTTCGGAGAACACCGCACGATTTTACTCCAACAGCTCCGGATAACGGAACTCATACCTACAATAGAAACCATCAACTCAATCGCAAATGATACTGACTGGAGAATACCATACCTGCAATACCTGACATTTGATCAATTGCCAACAAATAAAAACGAGGCCCGAGCACTGTAGATTAAGGCAGCCAAGTTTTTTGTGGCCGATAACATCTTATACAGGAAGAGTTCAACTCGGCCCTTACTCCAATGTCTTGATCGCACGGAGGCCAGTTTAGTCTTAATCGATCTACATTCAGGGGAACATGTGCTAAATGTGGTCACAAAACGCTAATTCGCCGATTCCTCCTGGCAGGATACTTGGCCCGAGCTCGCAGTTGATGCAGAAAGTATTATGTAACAATGTCACAAATGTAAAGAGTATGCCAACATATAGCATAGACCCATCGAACCAATACAAAACATTCATGTTCCATTCCCTTTCGATAAATGGGGGATAGATCTAGTGGACCCTATACCAATGGCTACTAAAAATAGGCAATTCCTTATCGTCGCGGTAGATTACTTCTCCAAATGGGTCGAGGACAAAGCTCTATTCCGAACACGGGCGCAAAAGGTCTGTGACTTCATCCATAATCATATTTTGACTAAAAATTATTTTCCACGAATTCTAATGATAGATAACGGCTCACAATTTCAAAATTCAATACTCAAAATTCAATACTCACCAACTTCTGCAAACGATATGAGATTCTCCAGCACTTTTCCACCCCATATTATCCCCAGGCCAACGGTCAAGTCCAAGTAACCAGCAGGACGCTGCTGGAAGGACTTAAGAAAAAATTAGAAGGAGCCAAAGGGAAATGGCCGGATAAATTAGTTAAGGTATTATGGGCATGTCAAACCACCTCGCGGTCAACAACAAGAGACACCCATTTCGCCCTGGTGTACGACACCGAAGCAGTCATCCCATCAGAGATCATTGTGCCAAGTCATCAAATAGAACACTACGAAGAAGAAGAAAATCTAATAGCCAAATCAACAAGCTTGGATCTCCTTAAAGAGCGACACGATCAGGACCGAGTACGAGCAGAGAATTACAGAAGCCTGATGAGGATACATTTCAACGCTCGACTCAAGCTGTGCTCTTTTTAAGTGGGAGATCAGGTATTAAAGAAAGTATTTCAAGGCTCTAACAGTGGAACAGGTGGAAAATTGGGACCAAACTAGAAAATCCCAGATACGATAATCTCCAAAGGGCACCATGTGGTGTACAAATTGGCAGATCACTGCGGCCAAGCACTCAAACACCCTTGGAATGTCAATCACCTAAAATTGTATCGCCAAACTTCTTAGACTGTATTGATGCACTCTTTTTCCTCCCTGATGGCGCGGGGAGGTTTTTTCATGAGGCATCTTAAGACACAATTTACTCATTCAATATAATTTATGTTTTCACCATTATGTGTTTGTTGCAAGTTTTATCCTTACAATTAGCGAACGGGTCAATGACCACGCCATACGTGGCTACGCAATGGACCATACTAAGGTCAAACTAAGTGTCTATAAACACGAATGAGCTATTTGGCCACGCCTACGGACTACATAACGACCATACTGTGCCTCATACTTTGTACTGGGTATATTAGCGAACTGGTTAAATACCAAGTTTAAGATAGACTACGCAATAGGGTCTACATTACCTCACCACAATCAAAATATCATGAGAATTAATGTCTAAGCTACGCAATGAGCCCTACTGAGCTCGATATTATCAAGATCTCCATGCAAGTAACAAATACATACTTCACACTTTCTCCATAAATACTAATAACATAAAGCATACATTTTCGCTCGCATACACTTCTAATTGTTCTGTTTCGCATAAGTAACATCAGATCAATAAGTTCAACATGTATTCAAATATACATCACATAACACCAGGTTTTTCAAAAACATAAATAAAAAACAAGAGACAACAAAAACTATCACAACTTGGCACTTGAGGAAGAGGCCAGCTTGCTCTGCTCTGATGGAGTAACATCAGCCACAACAGTGGTAACAACTTCAACAATTGGCACAAATCGCAAGCCAAGATCTTGAGGTGGTACAGGATGTTGAACAAAAACACCAAAGATCCCAAGTTCAGCCCATGATTCAGCGCCAACAGCTCAGCTATAGCTTTTATGTTCTCTTTGGCTATCATCTTTGTGGCAACCGTGAACATATGCGTCTCCCTCTCTGCTACAGCTGCCTCCAAGTCCTTTTTCCACCGCTACCTCTCCCGCTCAAGCTCTGCATGCCCCTCCTCCACTTGGGCGATCAATTTGGTGTTGTCAACAGACAAATTTTCTATTCGCTCAGCTTTCTCTTCCATCATTTTTGATTGAGTCAAGTTCCTATCCACCAGGTTCGAGCTCTGAGTGAAACGTTCATAATTCCTCATCAACAGGTTTTCATTTTGTTTCAACACTGCTTTGTGATTTTCGGATACGGCTTTACATCTCTCGTCGCTGCATATTAAAAAGCCTCTTTTAGGGTTTGTATCGTAGTCTCCAGTTTTGCCTTCGCTTCAAGCGCCTGATTTTTGGTCGCCTTTGCTAAGGTATACGCATGCCTCAAGCATATAAATTTACTAGTGCTCATTTTGACTAACCCGAACACCATGGCTTCTGGTCTCCACTTCTTCATAATCTCTAAATCAACTGGGGACATGCGCCGGTAGCCTAATACGACCGAGTTATGATGAATATGCACAAAGCCAAAAAGTCAGACTTGTGCTACCACCTCCTATTCAAAACATAAAACTAGTGTCTTACCTCAATGACGAGCTCAACTTGTCGATGTAAGATCTCAGGAACTGACATCCCATCATAATACGATAAGTCAGGAATTCGACATAGCTGTTCAAACAAAAATGAGGAGGGGTGTGGTATGATAATCTGCTTGGGCAACAGCTCCTCCAACAACACCTTATGTTGATTGGTCTCATCGCCATTATCTTCGTCCGTGGTTTTCTCCATCACTCATATTATTTGAGATACAGTACCCTCTCCCGCTGCTGTTTCCAAAGGAGGTATGTTCGATGTATTCACCCAACGCTTCATCTTCTCAGCATGCTCTGGCGGGATAAGTTTCTTCTTCTGAGCCTCATCTTTTTTCTCCTTACTGTCTTCCACCAAATAAATCAAGTATCCCCCAGCATTAGGATTCACCCCCTCGTCCCGTTTAGATAACGGATGAACTGGGGGACATGTTGCTCCGTCAGGCGCGGCCTCTGTTCTATCACTGTCATCATCTCTGAGCTGCAACTTCCTGACATCATCTTTAATCACTTTTTGCCTCTTACTCCAAGGCTTAACCAATGAAGGCGACTCAATGTCCCCTTCCTTTCTCGCTCTGCTCGCACCTTGGTAGTCTGAGCGACTTCTTGAACAGCTGGCGCATTCTTTTCGACTTGGACGACCTCCTCCCCCTTTTTACTTGCCAATACCTCTCCTTGCCCACCGGGATGGTCAGAAGCAGATGATTAATCTCCTGCTTCAGTACCCTTTCGGGTAGTTTGCGGTACTGCGAGCCAAATCCTGGCATTATTGTTCTCCCGATATATCTTTTCCATTAACGCCCTGATACGCTCCATCGTGGCTTCAGCCCCGTCTGCCATCATGACCTTTCCGTCTGATGCAATCTCCAACTTTGGTATAGACCACAAGCCTGACTTTAGATAATTATAGCGCGTAAAAAGCTATTTGACGTCTTGCTGCCACGCCTCACAAGCTAAATTCTTGATTCAGATTATAGGATTCACGTAACCCTTGGCTTTCCCTTCCTTCCACCAGCTCTGACTAACTGCCTCACCTGCAAAAACAAGCACTTATAAGTTGCTGGTTAACAAGACTCGACCAACAATTCGATATTTAAACTAGTTCGATTGATGCTTACACTTTACTTTTCATTTCCTTTCTAACTTAAGATTCAGAGTGGGTGTTTTATGCTCCCAATTTCTGGATACAAAAACAAAGGAATTCTTTCAATTCTTATCTGATGAAGGGAGCTCGGCAATCTTTTTCATCCTTTTAAAATGGGTATAGAAGAAAGAGGCTTTGGACAGTTTGGTCACATCAGTGGAAACTAAAAAATCTGCTAAGCACACGTGAGCTCAGTACTACGCTAAGCAGCATTCTCCACCCGTTTGCGGAAAGTCGGGAAGGGTAGATTCTTAGCACGTTAAAGTAATCATGAATCAACTCAGGCATCGACAGCTGCAAACCCCAATCGAACAAAGTGGTGAAAAGACGCGTCTCTGTTTCTTGGGCATGATAAGTATGCTCGTCTACAAAGGGCGCTCTTATGGTTACACTATTCCTAAGAGTATCCACTTCAGACTCATCTAGGTAAACATATTTGGGGGCTATTTGTGAGAAATAGTTCTCCAAAATACTGACTTCCTCAAACACAGGCTCCACGATTTTATCTACTTTCATCTGCGTCGCCATTTTTGGTGCCATAGCTTCTACTGAGACTGCAAGGAGGTAAGGTTATGAATCAGTATGATTATAACAGGAAAGGGAGATCGATTCGACGCAGGGAAAGCATACGCGTCTGGGGTATACCCTACTCACAAATGCCTTACTCTAGAATCTAGGGTTCTAAACTCTAACATAACATTATGAGCAATTACATTTTTTGGAAAATAACATACCTGGTTTTTGGTGCAAAAAACGACAGAGAATTTTTGGATGACAACTGATACTTTCTTCTCCAACAAGAATGACACAGTAACGCTCGAGGGTATCTCTATTTATTTCTCAAGAAAGCAATCAAACAATAAGTTAAAGGCATTGAAACTCTTAAAATATATTGGTACGACGTCACTAAGCAATTAAAATTGTACCAAAAACTCAAACATCAGGCGTTGTATCCCAGATACGGCTGTGTTAGAACCGTCACAGTTACACCATTGACACGTGTCGAATAATGAAGCTAACAGTCACTTGAATAACGTCGCGCCTACCTTACGCCCCTACCTTTTCATTAGCGGTAATATTTATTTTATAGGTTCACTAATTCCTTTCCAAAATTATTAAAACCTATAAATTATGGGGTGCCCTGATAAGGAAGGATTCCACCGAGTAAGTATCTAAACGAGCTGGAAAGGTAGATGAAGAGCTTGGACTAAGATATTAAAGGAAGAAGAATCAAACGAGCAAACAAAGAATGAGCTCATACAATCCAATCGACCTCAAAGATAAGTGGAGAACGAGCTTGAAGATAATCAGTGTAACGAGTTGACCGACAAGACCAAGAATGAAATAACCAAACAAGGGACGAGCTCGTGCATAGCCAATCAAGGGACGAGTTCGTGCATAACCAATCGACCTTAAAGTTAAGTGGAGAATGAGCTCGAAGATAATTAATTGACCTCGAATAAAGGCAAAGAGGAGCCAAACAACCAGAAGCAGTTGAGTGAGCTCAAGAACACGCAGCTTAGAACAAACCCTATCACGCTCAAGAAGTGAGCCAGCTCGGATTGGCATGCGGGTCCGGCCAAATCAAATAATTGAAGAATAAAGTGTTTCCTTACTCATCATTTAATAAACGTTACAAATTTCGAGTCAAACCGTTTATGTAGTTTGCCCGAAATTATAGGAGAAGTGATATTAGTGAGTTAGTGGGGTATTAAGTGTACTTGAATACAAATTTAACTACCCACCAACTCACAGGAGTATAAGTAGGAAGACTATTTTGATAATTGATACGATCGTTTTGCCTTATCTCTTTTTTGACTAAGAACGTAAATTTTTACTTTAGCACAACTTGTTATTCCCGTAACCTTTTGTACGTTTACGCTTCATTCATACAAACAAATCAATGACGTATTTCAAAAACACAACAAAATAAATCAAACATACAACACTAATATATTTGAAAAAATAATGGTAGCCAAATTGGACGTCTAATTTCTGGAATCGGATGTCCGATTGGCGTAATCGGACGTCGATTGGCTAAATCGGACGTTCAGTTTAGACCTAATTTGTTCCTAAAAAAAATTTCAAGAATATTTTCTCTATAAGTAGCTACCACCATGTCCCGGAATTAAAAGAACATGAGCTAAGGCTCTTGAGATGATTCTTGTAGTCAATCATCTTCGTCCCATTTTCGTGGTAAATATGCACCCGCTATCTCACATTAGATTCACTTCCTCGAAACAAAATACGGATATAAATCAGTTTCATAAACTTCATGACACAACCACTTCAAAATAGGTTGCCACAAATCGAGCAAAGTAGTAACAACTATCAACACAACCAAAACTGAGATTGCAACTACCATTTTTCCACCTTCCACCGCCGAAGCAACTAATCCACATATTTTATTTTTTTCCATATATTTTTGTACATTTACGCGTGGTTCATACAAAAAAAATCAATAACGTATCTAAAAAACACAACAAAACAAAACAAATCCAACATACAATAGTAATATATTTGAAAAAAATAGTGTTAGCCAGATTGGACGTCTAATTTCTAGAATTGGATGTCCGATTGGCGTAATCAATCGTCTGGTTTGGGCTTAATTTTTTTCTAAAAAATAATTCAAGAATATTTTCTCTATAAGTAGCTACCACTATGTACCGGAATAAAAAGAATATGAACACCGCAAAGGCTCTTGAGGTGATTCTTGTAGTCAATCATCCTCGTCCCCTTTTTGTGGTAAAGATACACACGATATCTTGCATTAGATTCACTTCCTCGAAACAAAATAGGAATATAAATCGGCTTCTTAAACTTTATGACACAACGAGTTGAAAAAGGTTTCCACAAATCCACCAAAGCAGCAACAATGAACAACACAACTAAAACGGAGATCGCAACTACTATTTTTTCACATTCTATCGCCAAATCAACTTAACTAATCCACATATTTTGTGTTTTTCCATACATTTTTGTACATTTACGCTTCTTTCATACAAAAAAAAATCAATGACGTATCTCAAAAACAAAACAAAAGAAATCCCACATATAACTCTAATATATTTTAAAAAATAGCGGTAGCCAAATTGGACGGCCAATTTTTATAATAGGATGTCCAATTGGCGTAATCGAAGGTCTGGTCTTTTGAGGTGATTCTTGTAGTCAATCATCTTCGTCCCGTTTCCGTGGTAAAGATACATCTGATATCTCAGATTAGATTTACTTTATCGAAACATAATAGGGATATACATCGGTTTCGTAAACTTCATGACACAACCACTTGAAATAGGTTGTCGCAAATCCAGCAAAGCAATAACAGCTATTAGCACAGCCAAAATTGAGATTGCAACTACTCCATCTGTCTCATAATGTTAGACGTTTTAGAAGCGATTTTTTGTATCATGTTAATTGTCTTTGTCTTTTTTCAAGATAGCATTGATTATGTCTGTTCTACTTCCATCCAATGGGATTTCTAATTGATTGCATCAACTTTGCATCCGACCAATCAAATTTAATTTTGTCAGTGTTTTCAAAGTAATTATTACTTTTCATACAAAATAATATATGATGTATCTCAAAAACAAAACAAAAGAAATCCAACATACATCACCAATATATTTGAAAAAGATATCAATAGCCAAATTGTACGTCCAATTTCTTGAATCGAAGTCTGATTGGCGTAATTAGACATTGATTGGCTAAATCGAACATTCGGTATTGGCCTAATTTTTTTCCTAAAAAAATAATAATTATAATTATATCTCTATTAGTAGTTACCAACCATCATGTCCTGAAATGAAAATAATAGGAACACCGCTAAGGCTCCAGAGGTGATTCTTATAGTCAATCATCTTCGTCTATTTTTTGTGGTAAAGATACACCCGGTATCTCGCATTAGATTCACTTCCTTAAAATAAAATAAGGATATAAATTGGTTTCATAAACTTCATGACACAAACACTTGAAATATGTTGCCGTAAATCCAGCACAGCAGTAACAGCTATCAACAAAACCAAAACTGAGATTGCAACTACCATTTTCCACATTTTACCGAACGTGAGCCTACTTCACGGTCTGTCAGGCATCGGCGTCGCTTTGAAACTCGTGCGCCTGTGGTTCCCTTTATACGTGGGACTCTGGACTAACAATTCCGGAGAGTGAATCCCCACGTGCCAGATGGTTATCCGAATTACAGACTTCATGAGGTGTATAACGTGTTTATGGGCGAGGTAAGTTAGGATTGGTTTAACGTGTAGTAAATTCTATTTTATATATTGTCTAAATTAAATAAATATTGTGTAGGCTCTTCGACCCATGCAATGCTATGCGATGTACGGTACCCATTATCCATGGGTTCTCACCGGTCAGAGCAAGGTGAAGGAGCAGGTGATGATTTCTTGTTTTACTCCCCTCATTGATTGCTTCAAGCGTTGGTCTACCAACATGTACCTGGTTGATGCGTTTATAGAAAGGTGGCCTTCAGAGACCAACAACTTCCACTTCTCATTCGGGGAGATGACGGTCACATTAGATAACGTACACGCTATCACTGGTCTACCAGTTACAGGTGACGATTTCGACCTCCAAACGTTTCCTAGTGATTGACAACGTTTAGCTTGGTATTCTAGTTCACTAGGTATACCTATCGATGTTCTTAAGGAGGAGTTAAAGAGTAACAGAGCGGTAATTCAAGATCCGTTAGGCTACAGTTTCTCCGTGAGGTATACATCTAGAGTTTTTTATGGATGATTCCATTGTGATGATATGGTGGTATGTGTCACTAGGGGTTATTTGCTCACATGGTAGGTTGTTGTATTGTGACCAACAAGACTGAGAACAATATATCTTTAGATTAATTGCAATTTGTCGAGCACTATAGGACGTCCGTTAGATATAACTTAGGCTAGCATTTATTAGCTCAGCTGTATCACCATCTAGGAAAATCGTCCATACACACCACGTTAGGGTTTACTGGTTTTGTATATCTGTTGGAGACTTGGATGTACGATCACTTCCCCCCCCCCCTCCATTTTCGACCACGGACAACGGTCTCTACGAGCCTTCTATGCCTAACATGTGCAGATACGCGGCTACACCTTATTATGTGGATGACGAGACTCGTATGAATACCCGCCATACACTGTGTTCGTTAAGAGAGCATAATGTAAGTTACAATGTCTTTATTTTTATTTGTTTTTTCAATCAATATTTTATTACAACTTAGTGTTGATCAATCATTCTTTTATTATGTTGTAGGTCTGGTTCATGCCATACGAGCTTATCCGCGATGATTTCTCCTTCTAAGACGTGGCATTAAAAGATCATACGTTGAAGGCTTTCGACATAGTTGAGGCGTACTATCCACGGGGGTAAACCTTACTGGGAGGCAATATTATGCCAGATGTATTTCCTATATGGTAGGGATGGCGTGCATCCGCCTAAGATTTATAGGCGTTTGGATGAGGTAAAAGCTCGGTGGTACGTTATAAAGAAATTTCATGTACATCTGGTTTCCAACCTCGATGATTTGGAACATCATATTGCGTTTAACATGTTCAACTGCCAACTCACGGATACTTTAACGGAGGATCGGCTGGATCGTGTTAGTTCATACATTATTACCATCAAGGAAGAGAAAATGCGTGTTGCTGCAGAGGATTACGAGATTTCAAAAAAAAAGAAAGGAATTTAATGAAATGGAACTGGCTTAATTGATAAACTTCGTTAGCTAGGAGTTAATGGAGTTATTGGAAAAAATATATTAGCTATTGTTTGAGTTAATTTTTTCTTCAGTTCTTGTTTCAAATGTAGTTTCCTTCTACGTTTTTTTTTTAATTTTTATGATTTATGGTGTACTTTTTCGCTGATTAATGCTACATTGAAGTTGTTTTTGGACCTATATTTGGAAGATTTTTTTTTTTGCCTCAAATTTACACAAATGGAGTTAAATGACTAGAGTATAATATTGGTCCAAAAAAATCGAGTTTAGAACTCGGGAACATGCGAAAAACGAAAAATGTCGTAATTTCCAGTAGGTTTCGCGAATAGAGCAGCTAATGTTTTAGGTAATTCGCGAACACAGAAGGCCCAAATGTGCCAAAATCCTGAACACACCGTTCGCAATTTTGACACATCATGGCGTACTGTGTTAGAGATTTTGCTGAAATTGAGCTTAATGCGTTCGCGAATTCGCTACTGTACCAGTTTTTAATCCTTATTAGTTGCAATTATGATGAAATAGACACAAATATGGTACGTACAAAAATTAAAAACAAAACTAGAATATTTAATATAGAAAAAACTTAGAAATTTTTAAATAAATAAACCGTGCTACTATAGATTACAAAAGATAATAAAATTTCAAATAAAATATCTGTAAATGCGAAACATAAAAACTACCAAAGTGTGTACAAAATCATTGGTCTCCGCTTAAATCGTAGACATGTGGTGGATCTTCGTGTGCGGTTGATGGTTGGGCAGGCTTGATTTGGTTATTTTTGTTGAATTATTTTTCGAGCAGTATTGCCCAACCAGTTATGGACCAACTAGGATAGATTTTCGGAAGTGGTCCATTCAACACAACCTACAAAAAGAAAATTAAGATATTAATTAGAGTAAAAATATGATTAAGTATTGAAGGATTCATAGGTATACTTACTTTCACAAAATGGTTACCATGTACAAAACTTATACCAACTTCCATGCTAGGAGACGATCGAGGAGGCACACCGCGTAGAGGTAGGTACTTGTAGGATTGGTGGAGCGATACATGGTATACGATACATTAAGATCACTAAACCGTAGTCGGGTAACGTCATCCAATGCTGAGTACCATTGCCATACACTTCAAAAATGTCCAACCTTCTTACTAGGTTATTTACACGTTGTGAACCATCAAACACTCTCTCCCATAGGTCGCGTTGATTTTGAAATTTGCCAATCAAATCGCGTGTAACTTGGTCCCATGAATCGGATTTGCCGTAGACGGTTAAAGCAATGACATGGAATCCACAATTACCGTCGAGAGACACGTCTTCGATGCTAGAATTGTATTCATGAAAATAGTTGGGAAACCAACTCTCGTACTCGCTAAAATCTTTTCTTTTTAATGTTTTTTTTATCGAGTCGCTTTCTCCTTCTTGGGTTACGCCTTTGTTTTCGGTTTTTCATTCACTTTGTCTTTTGGTACTAAAAATTCTAGATTAGCTACTGAGGTGGTCGTGCAATCTATAGTATCAGGAGTGTTAGCGCATAAACTATTATCGTATTCCCACTTGGATAGGTTTCATTTAGTTGCTTTGTCCCTACCGGCTTTCTTCCTAGCTTTAGTGACAACCGGCTCCTTAGGTTCCAAAACATGACTCCTAGCGGGATCTAGGATTTGCATCATCCTATTTATGATGTGATCTTGGACGTGTGCACCGTAACCGCGAATGGTGCTATTTATTAAGGATAACTTTCTCGTAAGCTCATCTTCGGTACAAATCTCATCCTTAGTTTTGATCTTTAAAGTACTCCAATAAACATCACACTCATCATTTTGAATCGCCCCACCTTCTTTATAAATCAAAGCTAACTTGCATACAAATAGTAAATTATGAGTTTTCCTAATAACACAACCACACATCCTGGGATTGAACCATATTCCTTAGGTCGTTTTAAGATTTGCCTCTATTATTTTTATAGGCGTATGTGAAAGTTTACCTTTGATATCCTTATAAATAACCACATTAACCCCCCTACTTGAGTTTCTTAGATGAAACGTATTATTCTCGAACGATTCGAAAATGTTTGAGTGTTGAGCGGTAAGCAATGCTTGACCGTTTTTCCCAAAATTTCTCAAATGTGCATAGACTATTGCCGATTGCTCGCTTGAGGCTTAAATGAACACTCTCCACCCTATAACGTATGATAGTGTAATAATTTAATAGTCTAACACTTAATATTAAATACTAATGTATATATATAATAATATAACTCACCGGTTGCTAGTATGGTTGCCCAAATGTTTAAACTTGCCTGTGTGGATATTGAGAAATGTGTGTCCATAATTGTCTATCCATTGCTTCATCACGTAATCGAGAACCAATGGATAAAATGCGTACGTGTGGTGTAACTCGGCAAGGTTTTTGTTATAATCTTTGAGTGTGGCCGAATATTGAACCATGTTATAAACATTGAAGAACTCATCGGCCATGTCCGCATTTGGAAAAACGTTTCATGCGTAGGAGCAAATGTTCCTACTAATATGCCAAGTACATAACATATGAGTGGCATCCAAAAATATATCATCGATAGCGTTCATTAAGGCCAACTCCCTATCAGTCATGATAATATTAGGCAATGGGCACATGTTGTTCGTCAACACGCCCCTTAGGACGCTCAATCCTCAAGTCTAGCTCTCTTATTTCCCGGAGCTCAAAAAAACAAAAGCGACACAAAACGTCTTTTTCGTCGAAGTTTGACCAACTATTTCTAACAAAGACATCTTATACCTTGTAGTCTTATACGTGCTATCCATTATAAGAACCTGAGAAAAAGTACAGCAAGAAATCGATTCTTTTAGGATGTACAAATAAACAACTCAAGGATCTCGTCTGTTCGTTCGCAAGTCCGCTCCCAAACATAGTACTCGTGTTGTTTTAACTTACCAAACAAGTATTGCATTTGGGTCTTGCCCGCTTTATCGACCAAATCGTGTTTTTGACGCATGTTGTAAATCGTGCGCATGCTAGACACGTTTTTCGAGTCTTTAAGCTTTAAACCGTAGTATCTCTCTCTTAGTCAAGAATAAACTTCAGTTTGACTACGGACAAACTTCTCATCTTCTACTTTTAGTCTAGCGGCTCGTGAGTGACAATCCAAGTGCAAAAATGGTTTGTGGTTGTGTTTCTCGTTTAACACTGTCAATTTCCAATAACCGGATAGCTCTAAGGCCGGTTTTCCGCTTAAATAGAACGGGCACCCGCATTTTTTTGATGAACAATCTCGGCGCTTCTTAACATATTGTGGATTGAGCTTAGGCTTGTAAACCCCGTGCCTCTCGCACCTAAAATACACCCTAAGAGTTTTCCCACTTTTGCTACCGTCGTCGTCTTTACTACGTAATATAATGAATCTTAGTTTTTTTATATTTCAAATTCAACCCATAAGACCAAATCGGGTTTGGTGTATAAGGTATCCGTAGTAAACATTTTTGTGTAATCGGCCATCGAATATGGCGCTTGGTCTGGTCCTTACAAATGGTATGCGCTAATTATATAAAAACCTCCCTAATTTTAATTAAACTCGACACACAACTTGAACAAAATTCGTGAATTGTTTTTTTTTAAATTTCAAAATCGCGAATACCTTGCTCGTGATTTCGTCAAAATCGAAAAGACTCCCTTCGCGATTTTGATATTTAAAAAAATCAATTTGTGAACTTTGGGTTCACAGTTCATCATGTTCAGAGCATAGTGTTTGCGAGAATCGCGCTGAAAGTAGAAAAATCTCGAAAAATACCTCAGCTTGGGTTTTGAGATGGTCATTTAAAGGCTCCTTCTCCATCGAAGCAAAATCGTCGATATTACAGCTAAAATCATCATTCAAGCCGCTCAAATCGATAAATTTAGTGTTTTTTAGAATTTTTGGTATGTTAAAGAGAGAAAGCTTAAGAGAGAAGAAGAAAATTTTATTTTTTGGGTCAAAATTAGGTTTTATATATGAAAGATATACGGTTATTTTACATACGTTGAAAAAATTTGAGTTTGGGGTCTCACTATAGCCAAAATGGATCCTAAAATAGCCTTGGCCTTTGCCAAAGTCTCAAAAATATTACAAGCCAGACTAAAATATGCTAACACGTATTTGTCATATTATATTAATGAGGCATATAAGTTTTTTGTTGTGAGAAAAAATTAATTAAAATAAAATGTGTTCATACAAGTACCTAGGGCATACCCCGATGAGATACAATCGACATAAGGAGGTCGATAAACAGGACTGTTGAATCAATCAAATTAGGAGTGATAGAACAACAAAGTATAACTGGACATACTAAAACAACTCAACTACGGCCAATCAAGCTGACAAATGGAAACTCCAATGAAGTCCACATCAATGGAAGACAACGAACGAGACCAAGAGGAGGGGACCCATAAAGTAAAAGAATAAATAAATAATTTAAAATTAGTTACATAGGCCAACAAATCTTGGTGTCGTGGAATCTGAACCAAAGATCCGAGAAGATTCGGTGAGAAACAAGAGGGGCAGTGGCCGGAGGGGAACCAAAACTTCTTGAGTTCCTCTCCTTCCAAACGTGATAAATAACCGTGCCAAAGCAAAAGCGTCAAATGTGATAGTTTTGAGAACGAGACTAATTTGAGGTCTCGTAGATCCAAGACTGCCAACATGATGCAAAAAAAGGGAAACCTAGTTTTGAACTAGCAAGGTCCAAATACTTTGAGTGAAACTACAATCAAAGAGGAGATGAATACTAGCTTCAGAAGCAGAGTTGCATAAGGAACAATCAGGTGGCGTATTGATACCCCAGCTGAGAAACTTATCTCTGGTAGAAAGTTTACCGATGATAGTAAGCCATAAAATAAATGAGTGACGAGGAATATTAAATTTATTCAATACCAACCCGACTCACCCCACAACAGGGGCATGCGTATGAATAGCGTTATAGGTATCCTTGATTGTGAAGTTATTGCAACCAGCCTTCGCAATCCAATAAGGAACATCATAAGAATTGATTTTCGGAGGGGGTAGGGTAAGAATGAGGTTGTTTATCTCCAGAAGATTAGAACGACTTCTGGTTCTAGCAGATCTGATGTTAGAAGGCCAATTCCAATGACCATCGAGAATGATATACGATACCTTGAGACTTTTACCGAGGCGGCAATCCTTGATGAATTGGTACCATAGTGATAAGCAAGAGGTAGGGATGAGCCATGGGTTGTACTAGAAGGATGTGCTCGAACCATTACCAATAGCCACCCTATACAAATTACTAGCCAACGGACGAAGACGAAGAATTTTCCTCCAAATCCAAGAAGAGGAGGAACCAATGGAAATACCCTAGAAATTATTATTTTTGATTTTTCAATTTTTATCCAATCACACCAGATAGAGTGACTATTATTATTGATAATAGACCAAAGATGTTTAAGGACAACCACCTGATTCCAGATTTTTAGATTTAGGATCCCAAAACCGCCCTCTTTTGTGGGAGAGGTGATATTGGACCAGTAAACTTGACTAGCAAATTAGACATATTTGATAAGTTGAAGTCTACCCGCATAAGATAGATTATTGGAGGTCCAACAGTCGATCCGAGCAGTAATCTTATGAAGAAGAGGATGACAGTCCAAGTGGGTAAGACGACCAATAAGAAGAGAGACTCTCGGATATTTAACTGGGAGAGATCCTTCCAAATAACCCATAATAGACAAGAGCTCAGTGCGAAGAGGATTATTGATACCCGAAAGAAAGATATGACTTTTAGAGGGGTTGAGTTTGAGACTAGAAAGGGTAAAGAAATCATCTAGAGCATATTTGATAAGGAGATAGGAGTTGACATCTCCATGACAGAAGATCATAAGATCGTACGCAAAGCAGAGGTTTGTAATTTTTAATTTGTGGCACTTCGAGTGAAACCAAAAGTTTTTGTCTTTACTCTTCTCCTTGAGGATGTTGAAGAGGACTTGCATGATAAGGACAAAGAGAAAAGAGGAAAGCGGGTCCCTTTGTTTGAGACCCTTTCTACCTTTGAAGTTACCGTAAGGATCTCCATTAATATTGATAGAGTAAGAGGGGGAGGGGGAGGTGATGTAGTTGATGATCCAAGTGATCATCTTTCTCGGGAAATTCATCGCCATAAGAAAGTCCAGGATGATATACCAGCGGATATTATCAAAAGCTTTCATAAGATCAATTTTAAGGGCCACCTTTTTACCTCTGGAATTAGTATGATAGCCCCTAAGAAGTTCTTGTGAGAGAAGGATGTTATCCGAGATGTTCCTACCCGAGACGAAATCCAATTGGGAATTATCAAACAAATAGGGGAAAGAACCCTTAATTCTATTTGCTAAGATTTTAGAGATAGTCTTGTAAACAAAATTACAAAGAGAAATAGGTCTAAAATCTGTAGCCACAGAAGGGGAATCTTTTTTGGGAATGAGAGAAATGGAAGTGGAGTTCCAAGAGGTGTCGAGAATTTTGGTTTCAAAAAACTCGAGGACAGTATTACATATATCATACCCTACAACATTCGAGGTGAACTTAAAGAAACTAGAATGAAAACCATCAGGACCTGAAAATTTATTACTATCAATACTGAAAATGGCAGACTTATCTTCTTGCTAGGCATCTCACGAATCATTGATGTCTTGTCAGTTCCATTTACTTTAGAGGAAAAAAAAAACGAAACTTTCTCCAACCCCAGATAACCAGCAGGATGCCTAGTACCAAGGGAGTCCTCAAAGTAGCTCACAATGACCTTACAAACACTAGCGGGAGTTGAAACAATGAAACCCTGGTCATTATTGATAGACATAATTTTGTTACGGAAAAGACAGGTTTTTATAATATTGTGGAAAAATTTGGTGTTTTTATCACCAAGCTTGATCTAGTTTTCTCTAGATTTTTGCTTGAGGAAGGATTCTTTAGCACGACTAAGAAAGATGAAAGTCGTAGAAGCCTCGACTTCTTTGGTGATAAGGATAGGGTTGAGGGGATCAAGGGCGAGATTAGATTGAGCTTGAAAAAGAATGTTTTGAGCAGTAGAAACCCTAGTAATAATGTCATTAAACTCCTTACGGTTGAGAGAAACAAGGTCATGCTGAAGACGATTGAGTTTATCAGTGACAAGGCTCATACTAGAGGAAGAGATAGGAAGATTCTAGATTTTGTAAACAATGTTTTTTAATTGAGGATGAGAATTCTATATATTAAAGAATTTGAATGGTTTCTTACATCTTTTATGGGGGAACCCACTATTGAGAGTGACAGTGGTGTGGTCGGAGGAACGAAGATAAGGAAAGCGAGAGAATGACATAAGGAAGAGATCGTCACAACCAGGTTTGACTAGAACACGGTCAATTTTGGAGAGGATCGGGTGAGAAGGCTGCTTATTAATCCAAAAGAAGTTGAACCCAGTGGATTGGAGATCACTGAGCTCACTAAGGTAGCAACAATTATTGAAGTCATCAATAGTCGATGACCAATTTTCGAAGGATCCTAATCGCTCATTCGAATGACGTATGATATTGAAATCCCCTATGGAGACCCAAGGGATACCCTGATCTTTCTTGGAAATGGTTATTAAATCATTTCTAAGATGATAACAGTTCAAAGCGTCATTGAAAGCGTAGATAGCAGTGAATCTGAAATAGGCATTGAAGTTATGGTACTTGGCCATACAATGGATGTACTGAGAGGATTGAGATAACCTAGAAACAGTGATAATACTAGGATTCCAAATAATCCAAATTCTACCAAGAGGATGGGAAGAATGATTGGTAAGGACATAGAAAAGGGAACCATATATCTAATAATAGAGTCGACTTTAAAATGTTGGACTTTAGTTTCAACTAATATTAACAATGAGATACTATTACTAATTATGAAATCACTAACATCATTTTGCCTAACAGGATTATTAAGACCCCTCGCATTCCAAGAGGCAATATTCATTGAAAATATATAAAAAAAACTTACAGCGTATCAAACAATGTATTCTCGGAAGACATATCCTTTTTACCCTTAACCTTAGCTCCCAAGAAACGAAGCCTTTAGAAAACAATCTTAATAGAATTGTGAAAGAGAAAGGAAACACATAAAATTTATAATTACAGGTGGAGTACCTTCGAAAACTAATATTATAGTTCATTAAATACGAGTGAATAAATTGATTTAATAAGAACCATAAGTTCACTTTTAATTCAATTAAAGACAAAGCTGAATCAAATAATTTCATGTAAATGCAATTAGGAAGAGGGGGAGAGAAAACCAGCGTTATTGGCCACACAAGACTATTGCCATAGTCCATTATGAAAGGTCTAAACAAGATGAGGAATTCGTTTAAGTAACTGTTGGGATCAACCAAAGTTACTTTGCTAGCATCGTAGCTCTTAACATACAACTAAACATTATAGTAGAATACATTGTTTCACTTGCTTGTGTATGATAACCACTCCTTTATTTATAAAATATTTGAGCCAGTATTCTGCTTCTTCTACGCAAAATGAGCGGTGGACTTTTGAAATACTTTCTTAGCAATGGTACACTTAATTTATCGGAATCTATCACATGTTTGCGATAAGATTTATTTCGTCTAGTGGATGATTTAGATGCAGTAATAGATAATTTACATTTGGAAGCTGGACGACTACGCGCTTTTAGTTTTTCCAAAGGCTCTAAAAGGAAAGTTGTTTCCAGACGGACTATGGTAAACAATTTCTTGTATATATGCTCTATACGTGCTTCGTCCTTGGTTACCATGACATCGAGTACGAGTTTATCCACTTTGTCTTTCAATTGCTCGATCGTCATAAGGGAAGTACAGATAACTATGTCTAACATCTTCCAATGATCATGAAAAGAGTGTAAAGGTAGCTTTAAAGTGTTACTTAAAAATTCATAGATGTCGTGCGAATAAGGTATACCGTGCGTAGTTTGTATTGCACAACAAGAAGGCATACTATACACAACTATCATTGTTTGGGCACACTCTACTTCCAATAAAGAAAGTTCCAAAGCAAAGATCCCATTTTGCTAAATCCAAGTATTCTTTAGACAATCGTCCCAGGTACGAGTGAACTTTGCTGAATTTTATAGTGTCATGATTATAAATCCCGCATACAACCTCTAAGGACCATAAATCATCATTTTCCATATTTTCAAAATCTGCATTTCTTGGTTCCGGTAGACTTCCTCTTAAGATCCTTTGGTTTTACCAACTTCGTGTCCTTTCCTGATCTCTAACATACAAACAATAGTTTAGGGCTTTTCTGCTTTTGACATCGTCGCGATGTCTAAATACAATTACAAATTCGTTGTCTTCTGCGGTAACCTTAACCCACTCAATCAATTGTTATTGTGTATAGTTACTTTTCGTGGTGAACAAATAACTATAATCGACAGTGCAAGCTTTAAAACCGTTTCTCATTAATCTGGTATCATTAACCTCATCCTACATAGACAAATTTTAATCATCAAAATCCCAAAAAAAAAGAATTTGTACACCGGTGGTGTATAAATTCACCATCGTCGGTAGAATTGTTACACTGATAGTGTAAAAATTCCTTGTCGCCAGTGTTGTTTCCCACATTCGATATAAAAATCTATACCGCTGGTGTGGCCAGTAAATCAATAACTAAACTTCACATATGATATCTTACCCTCCCACTGGCGGTGCTGAGCCTCCCACCGGAAGTGTCAACCTAGTACCATCGGCGCCGCCAACAATGATAAACCGTCGGTGACTAATTTGTGGCATACGATAAAAGTATGACACCAGCACCGTTGCCAAAGCACAATGAAAACGAGGGCTTGGTTACAATATCGGTGTCTAAATTATCAGGTAAAATATAAATCTTATTTTTGGCACTGTTGGTGCAAAGTAGACGTACTGACGGTATAAGTACATAGTACTGACTGTGTTGGCTACCTTGCACCGCAGGTTTCACCAAAAAAATTCTTAGAAAAATTTAGTCACCGTTTGTCAAAGTTTGCATCGACGATATGAGGCGGTAAAAAAAACTTTCTAGACAGGATTAGGTTTATGAAAATGGAAACTTTACATCTAATTTATTATAAAAATTATTTAATTTGGAATTTCAAACTCATAGACAATATTTCTGTTATTACTTTGTGTTATACTCATTCTTTAAAATGCTTATTACAGATCCTCCTTACTCTAACAAAATGGAAGAAGATAACCTGATAAACAACAACATTTTTTGCAATATTCCCAAGCTAATAACTTATGATGACAATGAATTCTTATTAACTATTCATAGTGAAAACGAAATACTTAGCATCATTATTAACCTTAAATCTTCTGGTACCTCGTGTATAGATGGTTTCAATGGCTATTTTTTCAAAACTTGTTGGAATATAATCAAGGAGGATCTCTGCTTAGATATGGCTGACTTCATTCAAGGTCAGAATATCCCTAAAGGCATCCTTTCTACTGGTATCTGCTTAGTCCCTAAGTTTGCTCATCCTGTGAAATGGAAGGACTTGAGACCGATTAGTCTATGTAATTTACTCAACATAATTATGTCTAAGGTTGTAAACAATAGGTTACTTAAAATTCTGCCTAAAGTCATTTCTAGAGTGCTCCTAAATCTTCTATCCATAATAATATCCTAATTGCAAAAAATCTTATATATGACCTAAGTAGAAACAAGAAGTCTAGTAATATTATGATCCAGGCTGACATGTCGAAAACTTTCGAAAGAATCTTTCATCAAGCTAATCAGTAATCTGATTGGCAATGTGCATATGTCAATGACAAGGTCTATGATTTCTTTAAAACCAGAAGGGACTTGAGATAAGGGGACCCCTGTCCCCCAGTCTCTTCATTATGGTTGAAGAAATCCTTATTATAGGTCTTTACAAGTTGTTCTCTGATAATAAAGATATGCAGTTCCAATCTAGAAGCAAAATGCTAATCCCTAGTTTAGCATTTGCTAATAACATTTTGATTTTTACGAATAGTAATTATGATTCTATTGATAAGTTAGGAAAGTTTTTGCAAATCTATCAAAATGTATCTGGTCAATTAATAAACAACAAAAAAACCAAAATCATTTTGTCATCCAAAATAAACAACACAATGATATCTGCTATAACTAACCTTTCAGGATTCAGCTCTAGCTCTTTGCCAACAGAGTATTTGTGGATTACTTTGAACAACAACAACAAATACAGTAACTACCTGTCATTGATAAACAAAATTACGGTTAAGATAAGAGAATGGGAAGACAAAAAGCTTTCTTTTTGTGGCAGAATTACTTTAATTACCTCTGTGCTGATTGTTATTCCTACCTATTGGTGTCAAAGTTGTTCAATTCCTAAGACTATTATCTACAGAATTAACAAGATTTTCAACAAGTTTTTGCACGGTTTCACATCTACCGAGAATAAAATTAACTTGGCTAATTGGGGTGCTATGTGCAAAACTTATAAAGAAGTTGGCTTGAACATTTGTAAAATTGCTGATCTATAGATAACTTTTGATTGTAAGCTCTGGATTAATTTTAGGAACAATGCCAACTGATGGGCCAATCTCATGAATAATATTTATTGCAACTTTGTACGCCCTCTGCAAACTTCCTACAAAAGAGCAGGCTCTGGTATATGGAAAAGGCTTTGTAAAATCAAACATCTTGCTGAGCCTAACATAAGGTGGAACTTAGGAAAAGAAAATATGGAATTCTTGCTCCAAAACTGGTATGATCTCCCCCCTCTTATTACTTTAAATGACAATTACAATAATACTAGATACATCAAGCAAAATGTTATTGAATTCTAGAAGGATAATAATCGGGATAATTGCAAGATCAAGATGTTTCTTAAGAAAATAAATATTGACTTGATTCACAAAAATTATATCGAGGAGGAGGAAAAGGATACAATCGTCTGGAAACTGTCCAAATATACTAAATTCAGCACTAAGCTAACCTGGAACCATGTGAGAAACAAGCGTAACAAATCTGACATCTTTGGTAAGATGTGGAATTTTGTAATTCCTAAAAAGTTCTCATTTCTTGCTTGGAAACTGCTGCATAACTATATTCTAATGGATACTATTCTCTAAAAAGCACATTTGATTACTGTCTCAAAGTGTTAATTATGTTGTAGTATGGAATCCTCAATTCATCTATTCATTAATTGCGATTTTGTTTGGAGTCTTTGGTGATACTATGCTTATATCTATAAAGCGAGAGTGGAAAAAATCATGACTATATTCCACATGATTCAGACCTGGTTTTGGTCTACTCATAGTTATGTTCATATTAAAACGATTTTACATATCATCATTCTATGTACCATATAGAAAGGTATAAACAACAACAAATTTAACAACAAAACGCAAAATTATGAGGCAACCATCAGGTATATCAACAACATAATTTTATGTCTTGATCAATCTAACATTCTTCGGGCTAAGCACTGGAACAAGAACCTCAAAATAACTAAAGATATGGGTTATTCTTGCTATATATCTGAAGAAAGATAGCCTACTTATCAGAAATGTTGTCCGTTTAAAGAAAATTACCTTAATCTTAACTCAGATGCAACTTGCCAGAGAAATGGTAACTCAAGAGGTGGCTTTCTGATTCGCAATCATAATGGAGACATAGTAAGGAGAGTTACCAATCTGTATAGAAAAATGACTCCAATCATGGCTGAGTGTCAAGCTTTGCTAGATGGATTTCTTCTCTGCAAAAAAATGGTTGGAACAAGGTTGAGATTGAAACATATTATCTTCTTTTAGTTAATATGATTTCTAGTGGAATGTATCCTTTTCATTTAAATAAGATCTTTCATTGTTGCAGAAGACTTATCTCGTCTTATATGAGTATGTCTTACATTTCTAGGGTCCAAAATCAGGGAGCTGGTTGGTTGGCCAAATGAACCCTAAAATGTAAAATGAAAACTGAATACAACAACTTTGAAACTCCAAATCTTTTAAAAGCTATCACATTATTAGAAAGCTTAAATCTAGGTTATTTTAATATTGAAGATTGATTCTCTTTTGTAATTTACCTTTGTGGAGGATTCTAACAGGCAGCAAGCTCAGTTTGACAGAGCCAAAAATTTCTATTATTTTGCATGTTAAAAAACTCGGAAGAAGACGGCGAAAATCCATAAAAAGATCCGTTCATTTCATTGGAAATGATTAATTTTAAAATTTCTGCATTTGAAGGAATAGAGATTAATTGTCCCTGTTTTCGGAAAAGACTTCTTAATTTTTAGTATTCTATTCTTTCTCTACGTCTGTTTCTATGGAGGGAAAAAATTGTAATTTCTTTATGACGCCATTGCTTTTAATTCTAAATTTAATTTTGAGTTGTAGGCGAGCCTTTAATGGTAACTGGTTCTTTTGGTGGACCTGAGCTAATAAAAACTAGGTTTATAAAAAAAATTAAAAAATAACAAACTTAGTATTTTTTTTTCATTTAATTTTCAAAAAGATAAAAAAAAAATTAAAATTTCATCACTTTGGAACAATATGAGTTTTTAAGAATGCTTTAGCCAAAGCCCAACAAATATTACAAGCCAGACTAAAATTCTAACTGACATTTTGTTAATATTTTTTTTTTGGCAAAATTTATTGAATTAACTAAGAATAAAAGTTCAACAACAAGGACCCAAACAAAGAGGGCCAAAAAGAAAAGGACAAAGGCCCAAATCAATGCTAACAGATCCAGGACCAAAAATTAGCCCCAAATCGAAATCACTAAACCCTAATTGGAACCCTAATTCCATCTGACCTCAGTGTCTTCTCTCTTTCACACAAAAATTCCACTGTCTCAAACGAACCCTAGATCTCAGCCAACTAAAATCACTAAATCCAGCCATCACTTCCACACAATCAACTGCACCTTCGATCAAAGATTCCCAAAACCTAACCTGGGTCTATGTACCCAACACCTAAACTTTCAAGGACAATGATCGCACGAAGAGGGTTAGGAGCATCATGACTTGCAAAAGAACGATTCGTCTTCTCCTCAAGAGTCCATTTCGAAATCCAATCAGCCGCTACATTTTCCGATCTGGAAATGTGGCTGATTTTCATGGACGGACGAATTAGTGCTCTGCAAATCTCATCCCTGTATCGGTTTATCACGTCCCCGGAGGAAAGGCTACTGACCAGAGTCAAACAGTCCGACTCGATGTCGACGTTGCTCCACCCTCTTCTGTTACATAGGAGAAGTGCCTCCATTAGAGCTCTCCTTTCAGCTTGAAGGGGGCTAAGCTTACCGAAAAGGAAACCAGCACCTTCAACACAATTCCCCAGCTCGTCACGAACAATGAGACCACCAGCAGCTTCACCGGTGTAACAACATGCGCCATCTGTATTGATTTTCAGTCTTTCCTGGGCAGGAGCCTTCCACATCCGGTAAGTTACCTTCCTCTGATTAATAGACATAGCAGCAATCATAGCACCTGCATCTATAACATTCACCCAATGCTTAGTTTTTAGCTTAGATTCCATAGCCAAAATAAATCGATTAATTCTACACACAGCATTATAGAAGTTATCAATTGGTTTACCAAACTTGCAGTGATTTCTGTTATACCATATTGTCCATACTATCAGTTGAGGCACAATATGGGTAACATGAAATTTACTGCAAGTTGAACTAAACCAAATGAGGAACATGTGCCTCAAACTCATAAACCTCCTTACTGGAACCTTAAACATGACCCCATAGTAGTTCCATAATTGACAGGCATAGTTGCAACTGATGAAGAGGTGAGTTGTATATTCACAGTTGCAGCAAAACTGGAACTTAGAAACTATAAAGAAATGTTTCTTGGAGAGTACACTATCAGTAGGAACAAAAAATTTTAGTATCTTCCAGCTTAGAAACGAAAACTTTGTTGGTATAAAGCTATGCCAAATTTTTTTGAAAAAAAAGACCTGTTGCTTTTAACTATAATGTTTTCCCAAGTAATTTTTGTATTAAATTTTTTATCTTTTGAAAGACTCCACTCTATATAATCATCCTGATCATGATTGATTTTAACACAACATATGTGTTGATATCTCTCATGAGAAAGAAATGATGTAATGTTGGAGTCCCATCTATCTTCTTTCCAAAATGACTTAACCTTAGCTGGAAGGTACCAAGAATTTTGATCAGTGATAATGGGAACCATCTTATGCCATGAATCTCTCCAGAAATCCACATTTCCTCGCCCTACATTCCACTGAATAAAAAGGTCAGCATTCTCTCTAACAGAACAGAGACCCTTCCATACTATAGAATCATTCACACCACACTTAGCAGTAAGTGGATGCCTGTCCTTGCAATAGGTATTAGAGATTAGATCAGACCAAAGGGAATTCCCTTTCCTAAACAAATACCAGAGTTTATAGGCAAAGGTGAGTTGAATATCAGACAGAAGTTTGATATTCAAACGACCTTCCTCAAAGGGCTTGCAAAGGTTTCTCCAACCAGCCCAATGAATTGCACTATCATTAACTTTAGGTCTCCAAAGAAATTTATTAAAACAGAGTTCAATTTTGTTCAAAATGGTTTTTGGAATTACACTGTTTTGCATCCAGAAAAATATGATAGGATGAAAAACATGTCTTATAAGTGACAGTGTGCCACTATAAGATAAATTCTTCAGATCCCATTCATTAATCTTGTTATAATTTTTTGTTAAAAGAGGAGTGTAATGCTTCCCTTTATTGTTTGCAGCTATGATGATGCCCAGATAGCTGAAAGGATCATTTTCAGTCTTAAATCCCAAGGTAGCATTGATTATGGCAGAGTTTGCATTGGAGCATCTAGTAAAGGTAATAATTTTGGTCTTTTCACTATTAATCAATTGCCCAGACTCTTTCTGATATTGGTTGAGCAGGTGACTCAAGCTTTTGATGGATGATGGATCACTGCTTGAGAAGATAATAACATCATCTGCAAATGCCAAACATGGTAAGATGTATCCAGACTTTAAGTAGTACTGCATTTTGTTATTCAACACATATAGATTCTCCAAACCCCTTAAGAGGGCTTCCTCAGCAAGGATAAAAAGGCAAAGAGATAAAGGATCTCCTTGTCTTAATCCTGTTTTCTGAGGGAAATAACCAGAACAAGTCCCATTTATTAATACTGATATCATTACATTAGAAATTAGCCTATAAATCAGAGAGACAATATCATCTAAAAACCCAAAACATTTTAACGTTTTAATAACAAAGGTGTGAGACAATCTGTCAAACGCCTTTGTCATGTCTAACTGTAAGATGATATTGCCTTTAGAAGGCTTTCTTCTAATGTTGTGAAGCATTTCCTTAATCGTTAAAATGTTATCATGAATCAGTCTTTCTTTCACAAATGCACTCTGCCCTCTAGATATAATTCTGGGAAGAATGCAAGAGATTCTCCTATTAATGAGGGCAAAAAACAATCTGTTCATAATGGTACACATACTTAATGGTCTATAGTTGTTCCAGGTAATTGGATTAACCACTTTAGGAACAAGCACAATCACAGTGGCAAACACACCTTTTGGGATGGCTCTACCAGCAAGGTAAGCATTTAAAGCATTACAAAGGTCATAACTAATTATATTCCAACAGTGTTTAAGAAAGAAAGTGTTAAACCCATCAGTGCCAGGGGCACTGTCGTTCTTCATGTCATTTATAATTGCTCTGACTTCCTCCCTAGATGTAGGCTTAGCAATCTCTCCATTATCCCTGTCCAAAACAAGCTTAGGAATGTTTTTTAGAATGGATTCATCATCACTAACATTGTTACTATTATCAGGTTC
Organism: Limnanthes douglasii subsp. nivea; assembly: GCA_036936605.1. Lineage (NCBI taxonomy): Eukaryota > Viridiplantae > Streptophyta > Magnoliopsida > Brassicales > Limnanthaceae > Limnanthes > Limnanthes douglasii. The sequence continues at coordinate 235,670,696 of JAUPFV010000001.1, read as the reverse complement.
ATTGGAAATGATCATTTTGAAGTGATCAACAGCTGAAGAAGCAATCTCACATTGATCAGTAAGCCAAATATCTTTATCTTTAATTCCAGCAATAAAGTTTCTCTTTCTTTTCTTGGCTACAAATCTATGATAAAGTTTTGTATTCCCATCACTGTCGTTTAGCCAAGAATTGAAACATTTCTGCTTCCAATAGCATTCCTCATCTTTTAATGCAAGGATGAGAATGCTATTGGCTTTAGAAAGCTTTGATTTTGAAGTGTTGTCTTTAGTATACTGGTGGATCAATTCACAGTTCTCAACATCAACAATAGCTTCTTTAACTTTATTAAAAATGTTTCCAAAAGTTGTAAAATTCCAATTTTTTAAATGCTTCTTCAATCTTTTAAGCTTATACCAAAAAAATTGTGTTTTCCTCACCATTACAATGCTTGGACCAATTCTGACTTACACAATTCATGAAGTCAGGATGGTTTGCCCAAGCATTGATAAATTTAAAAGAACCCTTCTTAATATTAGAACTAAGTGAAGTGGCCTTACTAATTGAAAGTAAAAGAGGTGCATGGTCAGAACAAGTTCTGACCATGTGGCAAACCTGTATACTTAAACCATTAAGCATCTTTTGATTAATAAGCACCCAATCTAATCTTTTCCAAACATTGTTGTTGCTCCAAGTATCACGAGTTCCACTGTGTGCAGGCACTTCCAGGTTGCAGTTCCTTATGAAGTCATTAAAATCCTCAGCACTGGAACCATCAAAAGTCTTGCAATTAAGCTGATCGTCAGGACATCTTGTGGTGTTGAAATCCCCAGCCAAGATCCAAGGCATATCAGAGGTAATGTTACTAAGCTGACTCCAAAGCAACTTTCTCTGTAATCTCAATTTTTTTGCATAAAAACAACATTTGAAAACAGCATGATTGATCTCAACATGTAAATACTGGTCCTGATCATCAATAACCGAAATACTAACTTCATTAGACCAAAATATCCAAATTTTGTTAGATGTATTAGCCACCCAATTCTCAAATCCAATCCTCCTAGCAACCAACTCCACCTTATCAAACCTAGCCATATGCTCTTGGATAGTAACCAATTTGACATTCTCATTTTTAATAATAAACTTGAGCCTAGCAATCGTAGGATTATTATGAACACCCCGTGCATTCCAACTGATAAACTTAATCATTATCAGAAGCAGAGTTTTTTAAAACCATTTCTCTCTTTCTAAGAGAGTTTATAGACAATCTTTTTGAGTTGCTATTCCTATTTGCAGATTTGATCTTCGTGGATATAACAGTCTCAAAGTCTTGCTCAGGATCATAAGAGCTCGCCCTTGGAGATGGGTTATAACTCCCCGCCTTACCATATATATTTCGTTTATAAGCTAACATATATATTTGTCCTATTATATTAAAGAGTCATATGAGTTATGTCCCACAGCCCACAAAATATTAAATGATATATAGAGTGTGCAGTCTAATGCATTTGTAAAAAATAAGTTTTTTATAGAAAAATATTGCTATATGGCCCACGTACAGAACAAATGTTTAGATTTCGTAATTGGCTTTTTTTATTATAAAGATTTCTTTAGATAGTTTTGTATTTGTAAAATATTTTGTGAGATTATTTTGATTTTTTGTGGGTTTTGATAATTCTAATAATTTAATTTGATTATATTATAATATTATTTTATAAATATTAAATTTATCAAAATCTTCGTGGACGAAACATTTAGAAAGGTTTTAAACAGTAAAAAGATTATAAATAAATTATATATATTTATTTATTTATAAAACACACACTGAACGCTATACTTACAGAAAAACAGAATTAAAACAAGCATACTAATCTTCCCCCGCTTGTTGGATTCAAACAAGCATCGACAACTTCATTTAGACACAAAAGCCACAATTTCACTACCATATATAATATAGAATACTTCAATTCCAAATTTCCAGTTTTTTTAGTTTTTTTCAAATTTCATAATAATCCTTAAAAAAGAAAATATCCATCGGGATATTAAAAAAAAATAAGATGATGAAATTTGTTATTTTTTTAAAACGGTGAAATATAAAAATAAGTTTTATTTTATTTTTGAAATAGTTAAACTATAATATTATAATATTATGTTTTGTAGAGAGAGAGAGGGGGAGAGAGAGTGCGGGTCTCTTCTACTTCCCACTCATTCCACTTCACTGATAACTCCACAGATTTCCGCCGTCATAATTCTCATAAGAATAATCAAACGACGGCGTATTCATCGGCGGCGGATCCATGAGCATCCCCTCCGCCATATCCGCCATCAAATACGGCATATTCAGGACTTCCTCCTCATCCACAACTCCTCTAGACGACTCACCGTTTCCAGGTTGACCCGTGTAGTAACCCGACCCGTATCCTGAATGGGGTTGTTTCAACATAGCTGCGCTAGCCGCCGCGTCCCTTATATCGCTTGCTGACGTGGAAGCCGGAACCGGGTACAGATACGCCATTTCGGGGAAGTTAAGGGAGGTACGTGAACCTTTCAAAGCGATCGCCGCTGCATCGTGAGCAGCCGCCGCCATTTCCGGCGTGGAGTAAGTTCCAAGCCAAATGCGGGTGGTTTTGCGTGGTTCGCGGATTTCAGATACCCATTTCCCGCTCCGGCTCCGGATCCCATGATAGACCGGGTGTTTACCGTTGGAGTTTTGGTTTCGGTTGGTTGACATGCTGTGATGTGATGTGACGTGGCAGGTTTGTATTGGTGGATATATATAGCGATAGTAAAAAACAGGCTATGAATGGGTGATTAGAAATAGAAAGAATTGAAGTGGTGTTTATAGAAATTTAAACTATAGGGAAATGCGTGGGAAATTCGCAGAATTATTGATTTAAAAATAAAATCACTTGCTGTAGTTTGGTTCATTTAAGTGTATTATCTCTGGCAGATAGAGATATATCATAACTTGATTGGAAAGAGAGGGGAGGCTTACTCTCATTTTCACACGTATTCAAAATAATATAATAAAACTACTAGTGCTATTTAAGTATTCACTATAATCATAGTGATCACTATGCAATAGCTACTTCACTGATTAGTAACTAACCAGATATGTAAACGAATACGAACCAATATATTATTTCGTCAATTTTATTATACATATTTGGGACATATTTGGAGGAATGATATTACGAGCTATATATAAATATGTAATTGTATGAGATAATCTAAATTTGGCCAAACAGATAATCAAGTAAGCTAAAAAAAAATTAAATTAGTAGGCTTAATTCTTTTAATACTACCGTAATTGATTTTAAAATTGATCAGTTTATCGTTTGAGTTCAAGTTTAGAACTTACCGTTTGCTAAGCCAGTGTTATCAGCTTGCCGGATCATTACCTCCCAAAAAACCGATTCTTTTAAAGATCATTAATCTTTCTTCCGCTAGAAATGAGTGAGTAAAGTAAAAAATTTGGTCTAGATTTGCTCTTATATTGTAAAATTTGTAAAATTGTAGTGATAGTATTAATGGTTATTCACATATTAATGGTATAATATTCGAGTGGTAATAATTAACGCAATAAAAAATTTAAAAATAACGCTTTCTATGGAGTTTATTGTTTTTTTATATCTCTATATTTTTTCGTGTTTTTGCCAAGCTAGGGTCGTGCAACTTCAGTTTACCTATAGCAAATGCTTTGATAGTTGATGGCGATTGTCTCGTCGCAATCTCAGCTTTGGAATCCAGATATGTTGCTGCAGCTGAAATCCATTTATGGTGCCACAAGTATGTTCTCTGAGAATATTCTCGAAGCTCAACTCCCAAGGAAGTTCGACCCTTTCCGAATGGAAGCTTATGATGGAACAGGATACCCGGAAAGACATTTGGAGCAATTCCGAAGCATGATGGTGGCGTTCAACCCTGATGACGGATGCTATGCCGAGCATTTTCTATGACCCTCAAAGGTAATACAATGGATTGGTTCAGCAGCTTACCAAAAGGGTCAATCTACGCCTTTACCGGGTTGTGGAAAACATTCAGAGAACGGTTTGTTGGTAACAAGGAGCTCAAGCGAGAGTGAAATTCAATCATGGACCTTTTACCAGCGGCGAGGCAAGTCCCTTAAAAGTTATGTTAGGAGATTTGTTCATGTATGAATGCTTTACCAGATTTAGCGGAAAACATGGCGAGGCAAGTCCCTTAAAAGTTATGTTAAGATATTTTATTTAATATTATATATATATTAAATAAAATATATACATCTAATTGTATTTTGATTACAACTTTCAATATTTGTAAAAAAAACGATTATAAATATAAAAAAATTGATAGTCTTAAACAAGATATCGTAAACAATATAATTGCAAAATGATTTGTATATTGTTTGAACATACTAGATATTTAAGATGTTATATTTAATATTAGATACATATTAAATAATATATACCTATTAGACATATAATTGTATTTTGATTTTAAATTATTAGGTGATTCTTTATATTCTTTCAAGCTTGAAGTGTTTATGGTTAGATGAATTATATAGTTTATTGTATTTTCGAAGTATTCAATATTAGAAGTTTAAATTTAAATTTTTTAGAATTGTATAATTATATGCATAAACTTAAATTACTTGTAAATAACAAAATAAAAAATTGAAAGTGAGAGTGATTTAAATAACATTTAATAAAAAAATAGAAGCAAAACAAACAATTCATTGAAAATAAAAACCAAACAAGTAACATAGTTGTTCAATCAAATAAAAAAGAAAAACATTACAACGATACTGCTTAAGACAATCAAATGTAAAAAACTAAGGAGTTTCATCGTTGTTGTTGTTAGGTGGTGGACCTTGCAAATGCATGTTCTCCATCATCTGTCGCATATACTTCGACTGTTCGGCTTGAGAGTTTGCAAATCACTCATTCCATTGATCTTGTCTATGATGCCACTGCTCGTATTGACCATACCACTGTTGGAGGTGACCAAGTTGATCATTCACCCCTACTTGCCACTGCTGTATCTGGCTAAGCTGGTCATTCACCCTTTCCGAATGGAAGCTTATGATGGAACAGGATACCCGGAAAGACATTTGGAGCAATTCCGAAGCATGATGGTGGCGTTCAACCCTGATGACGGATGCTATGCCGAGCATTTTCTATGACCCTCAAAGGTAATACAATGGATTGGTTCAGCAGCTTACCAAAAGGGTCAATCTACGCCTTTACCGGGTTGTGGAAAACATTCAGAGAACGGTTTGTTGGTAACAAGGAGCTCAAGCGAGAGTGAAATTCAATCATGGACCTTTTACCAGCGGCGAGGCAAGTCCCTTAAAAGTTATGTTAGGAGATTTGTTCATGTATGAATGCTTTACCAGATTTAGCGGAAAACATGGCGAGGCAAGTCCCTTAAAAGTTATGTTAAGATATTTTATTTAATATTATATATATATTAAATAAAATATATACATCTAATTGTATTTTGATTACAACTTTCAATATTTGTAAAAAAAACGATTATAAATATAAAAAAATTGATAGTCTTAAACAAGATATCGTAAACAATATAATTGCAAAATGATTTGTATATTGTTTGAACATACTAGATATTTAAGATGTTATATTTAATATTAGATACATATTAAATAATATATACCTATTAGACATATAATTGTATTTTGATTTTAAATTATTAGGTGATTCTTTATATTCTTTCAAGCTTGAAGTGTTTATGGTTAGATGAATTATATAGTTTATTGTATTTTCGAAGTATTCAATATTAGAAGTTTAAATTTAAATTTTTTAGAATTGTATAATTATATGCATAAACTTAAATTACTTGTAAATAACAAAATAAAAAATTGAAAGTGAGAGTGATTTAAATAACATTTAATAAAAAAATAGAAGCAAAACAAACAATTCATTGAAAATAAAAACCAAACAAGTAACATAGTTGTTCAATCAAATAAAAAAGAAAAACATTACAACGATACTGCTTAAGACAATCAAATGTAAAAAACTAAGGAGTTTCATCGTTGTTGTTGTTAGGTGGTGGACCTTGCAAATGCATGTTCTCCATCATCTGTCGCATATACTTCGACTGTTCGGCTTGAGAGTTTGCAAATCACTTATTCCATTGATCTTGTCTATGATGCCACTGCTCGTATTGACCATACCACTGTTGGAGGTGACCAAGTTGATCATTCACCCCTACTTGCCACTGCTGTATCTGGCTAAGCTGGTCATTCACCCTTTCCGAATGGAAGCTTATGATGGAACAGGATACCCGGAAAGACATTTGGAGCAATTCCGAAGCATGATGGTGGCGTTCAACCCTGATGACGGATGCTATGCCGAGCATTTTCTATGACCCTCAAAGGTAATACAATGGATTGGTTCAGCAGCTTACCAAAAGGGTCAATCTACGCCTTTACCGGGTTGTGGAAAACATTCAGAGAACGGTTTGTTGGTAACAAGGAGCTCAAGCGAGAGTGAAATTCAATCATGGACCTTTTACCAGCGGCGAGGCAAGTCCCTTAAAAGTTATGTTAGGAGATTTGTTCATGTATGAATGCTTTACCAGATTTAGCGGAAAACATGGCGAGGCAAGTCCCTTAAAAGTTATGTTAAGATATTTTATTTAATATTATATATATATTAAATAAAATATATACATCTAATTGTATTTTGATTACAACTTTCAATATTTGTAAAAAAAACGATTATAAATATAAAAAAATTGATAGTCTTAAACAAGATATCGTAAACAATATAATTGCAAAATGATTTGTATATTGTTTGAACATACTAGATATTTAAGATGTTATATTTAATATTAGATACATATTAAATAATATATACCTATTAGACATATAATTGTATTTTGATTTTAAATTATTAGGTGATTCTTTATATTCTTTCAAGCTTGAAGTGTTTATGGTTAGATGAATTATATAGTTTATTGTATTTTCGAAGTATTCAATATTAGAAGTTTAAATTTAAATTTTTTAGAATTGTATAATTATATGCATAAACTTAAATTACTTGTAAATAACAAAATAAAAAATTGAAAGTGAGAGTGATTTAAATAACATTTAATAAAAAAATAGAAGCAAAACAAACAATTCATTGAAAATAAAAACCAAACAAGTAACATAGTTGTTCAATCAAATAAAAAAGAAAAACATTACAACGATACTGCTTAAGACAATCAAATGTAAAAAACTAAGGAGTTTCATCGTTGTTGTTGTTAGGTGGTGGACCTTGCAAATGCATGTTCTCCATCATCTGTCGCATATACTTCGACTGTTCGGCTTGAGAGTTTGCAAATCACTCATTCCATTGATCTTGTCTATGATGCCACTGCTCGTATTGACCATACCACTGTTGGAGGTGACCAAGTTGATCATTCACCCCTACTTGCCACTGCTGTATCTGGCTAAGCTGGTCATTTACCCCCCCCCCCCCCCCCCCGCCAATTCTGAAATTCAGTTTGCCATTTTGTAAAATTATGATGCAGTCCGTTTGTTGAGTATGCGCAAAGTGTATATAATCCATATGCTGCTCATGCGAATACTCAGCAAATTCGCGATCGGTTCGTCTTTTTTGTCGCGGTACTCCAGAAGAACCACCAATAGCATTTGGATCAAAAGGCGGCTGAACTTGATGCTGCGTAGGTGGATTTGGCGGTTTTGTAAGACCGTTCGCAGTCCATATCTGATTCAACTCGGGCCTATGGTGGATCTATGCCTCCAATTTTGAGATCAACTTTCCATCCCAAGAGTATATCTCTTGCAATTTTAAAAAGTTTCTACCTATAGCACTAGTCGGCCTCACCTTCATCGGAGTGTACATACTCGCATCAACTCCTTTCGAAACAAGCAAGTAGCTCACTATCATCCCATAAGGTAGTTTATCTGTACCACACCTCATAGCCATATTTCGAATCATCAAGCTAGGTAAACTAATTCTTCCCTGATTTCGGACGATAAAAGCAGTTACAAATGTTTGAATATATGAAAGTTGCGAATCATTGTTACTAGGGGGAAGAAATATATTATTTACCAATTTCAAAGCTAATTTCCCATTAGTATCCAAATTACTTCGCATGGCTCGATATCTACCGCTAAATTTTGGAGCATCCGCACCATAACAAGTAAGAAGCTCTGCTGCTTCTTCGTAGGACATAGGCCAATCAGCACCCCAGCCCGAAGAAGGATAAGTGATGGAAGGTAATTTATCACAGGTATATACATCACGGGTTCGAACGAAAAAAAGATCTTCCAAATCAGTTTCAAAAAAACTATAGGGTTGACCATCAATCAAACAACTCATTCCTAAACCTCTACCATTTGGATTATTCTCAATTAAATGTGCGGTGCATAAAACTTGCGTATTAGTTCTATATATCATTCAAAATTGAATCTAGCTAGTTTTTCCAACCTAGGCCATTAGTAGGTTCAATAAGTTTGAATTTTTTTTGCATACCCTCTACTTCGATCAGTTCATCATAGTCCAAATACATACCCGCCCAAATTTTGGTTACACCTCGTCGTGCTTCCAGATTACGGACGCGAACCTCCCCTTTGCCGTGATGTTCGTAAGTCGCGCTCTCCGTTACCTCCATCTCTTCATACCCCAAATCTCTTTTGGCATCTCCCCTTCGTCTCGAGGATGATTCAGCTCCTCCACCAAGACGGGCTTGCTTTGATCTTCTCGAAGACATTCTAGCGAAACCTGAAATGTAAAATAGTGTTTGAAAATTATAAAAATAATTTTGAGAAGTGTAGGTAACTAGAGAGAGATTGGTAGTGGTGTGAAAAATAGAAGGGGAATGGGTAGTATTTATAGGGATTTTTTTGTCAATTAGCCGTCGGATGACGTCATCGTGCGGACCATCCGGGGCTTCCAGACGAATCTCTGGATGCCCCGGATGAATTAAACGGCTAGTTGAGATCAACTAGCCGTAGAGGTCCGGGGCATCCAGATTGATCTCCGGATGGCCCGAATTTACCGTCCGGGCATCCGGATATTACATCCGGATGCCCCGGACCGTTTATCAGGATCATCCGGACATTGATCCGGATGGTCCGGATTTTTTTTTTAAATTTTCGAATTTTTTTTATGGGTCTCCCCTATAAATAGAGGAGACCCCAACTCAATATTCACAACTCAAAAACACCTCTCTACTTCTCTCTACTTGTTCAAAATATTCTAGAAAACTCAAATTACTTATTTTACATATTCTACTTCTACTTTCGAAATTGTTTGATTTTTGTTTTTCCACAAATTGTTTCTATTTGATAAAAACACTTAAATAACATTGGGATAACATTATAATAGCTCAATTAAGAGCTTTATATAATTTATCAAGTTATTTACTTGTTTTAGTTATTTAAATTAGTTGTTTTAATTTTAATATTATTAGTTGTTCTTAGTTGTTACTAGTCTAAATTTAGTTGTTATTAGTCTAAATTTAGTTTTTATTATTTGCAATATTAATTAGTTTCCATTAGTATTGTATTTCATATTTAAAAAAACGTTGTTATTAGTTTTAAAATGACTTCAAAACGTAGAAATACTAATGCTCACCTACCCGCTAATGTGGATCTCAATATCGTAGATGATTTTCCTACAGACTCCCCTCACGTTGACACACTCTCTTCCCACGAAAGTGGTGGTGGAAGTACTAGTGGTGGATCGAGATATCGTAAGAAAACATCTTGGATTTGGAAACACTATACTCCATCGGAAGATGGCTATTCTAGTATTTGTAACGTGTGCAAAAAATATTATCTTCACGTAAGTGGAAATAGAAATATGGGCACTAGAACTATGGTAAAACATTTACTGAAACATGAAGTATATGATCCTACAAAACCTAACCCAAATAATGTTTGCATGAACCCTCAAACAGGTCTTCTTTTTGAGTTTAACCACGATACGTATAAGGAAGAAACAATGATTTATGCAGTCGGTAGTTTACAACCATTTAGTTTTGGGGATTCTTGGAGATACGAAAATTGGATGCAAGCTGGGGTAAACCCACAGGCAAAACGCATTCCACGTAGCTATTTGAGATCGCTAGCCTTTAAATATTTTTTTAAAAGAAAAAAAACATTATTCAAACTATGCTAACTTTGCCATGGAATGTTTCGATTACTAGTGGCATAACTAATTTTACTGATGTTGATATGGTATGTGTTACCCTTCATTGGATGGATCCCGAATGGGTACTCCAAAGGAGAATTATATGGTTTGAATCTATTGGGAAGCATAACGCACAATTAATTAGGGAGAGTATGGTTGAATGCATGAATATTTATGGCATTAGAAATAAGATTATGTCTATTTCGTTGGATAATGCATCTTATAATATTAATGCTATAAAATTTCTTATACAAGATTGCAATCCCGTTTTTCCTAAATTGTTTCACACCAGATGTTTATGCCACGTACTTCAATTAATTGCGGAAGACGGAATACTTAAGGTTATGGCTAATTATATTGTCCCTATTAAAAATAGGATCCTATTTTGCACGACCTTAGCTGCTAAAAAAAGAGCTTTTAAAACACTTGTTACTTCAAATGGAAAACAATATAAGAAACTTATATTAGATGTCGAAACTAGATGGAATTCTGCTTATGCAATGCTTGCACGTGTGCATGTTTTTAAAGAAGAGATTATGACGCTTTATAATGCATCTTATCCTGAAACACTAATTGGAAAAAAGCATTGGAAATATTGTGCACACATGTTAAGATTTTTAAAACTTTTTAAAGATAACACTCAAACTTTTTCTTCACAAAATCAACCTAATGCTCATTTGGTCCTTTTCACGATTACTAATCTTGCCATGCATATGAATGAATTTAGATCAAATTTTGTATGCGTAGACATGGTGCCCGAAATGGAATTGAAGTTCACAAAGTATTTTCATCCAATCCTTGAGAGTTATTCATTTGCTTGCCTTTTAGATCATTTTTCACGAAAAGATAAATTTGAATGGCTAGTTAGATGGTTTTATCGATCTGTACAGTTTTCTACAACTAAACCACCGAAGGAACCAATTGACCCTGAAGGGTATATTACCGGTATATATGAATGTTTGCATAATATCTATGATAAGTATGCTGAAAGATATAGATCAAATACAACTACAAATGTAAGGAGTAGTAACAATAAGGGTAGATGGAGATTTTCTACTAACTATGTTCAAATTGCAATGTTACGAAACAATGAATTTACAAAGACCCCTCAATCTGATAATGAGAACTAGATTTGATTTTACGAATTTTCCCGACTAGGGTATTGAAGATATCATAAGATGGTGGGGTACCAAAACTGAAGAGTTTCCTATTTTTTGCAGGGTTGTTAAAGAGATTTATGCAATACTTATGTCTACAGTTGCAAGTGAGTGTGCTTTCAGCCAAGCGAGGTTGCAATACACGACTAAGAGAACAAGATTGACGGGCAAAGCACTTGGAGTGCTTGTGGTAGTCAAAGATTGGACAGCGACGGATAAAATGATGCAAGACAGAGAGTTTAGAGACGAATTGAACGTAGACGACATCTTCGAAGATTATCCGGATGATTATGAAGAAACACTTGAACAAGAAATTATGGAAGAAAACGAAGCTCAATGTGAATCAAGTGAGGGCGAAGACGAAGATTTTACTTACGAAGAAGACGAAGTTGAAGATGAATGATGTCTGTAATAATGATTTACTATTTTTTATTTTAATTTGAAAACATTTGTACAACTCCTGACCCGCAAGAGTATAAACTGTGAACGACTAAATTAACCAAAAAAAACTTTACATTTTATTATAATAACAACAATTGTATTATGAACTACTTATAAGATATGATTTTGGTTTAAAAAATAATAACAAACACTTGTAATATTTAAAACCAAATTACAATAGTAATCAAAATGTAATATTAAAATTATAACCATAAAATTTGTAATAGTTTAACATGATAAGATATAGTTTTGGTTTATAACATAGTATCAACACTACTAATATTATATCCAAAAACATAATAATAATATTCAAAATGTAATAATAACATAAGTAATATTTAAAATTTTGGACTATATAATAATTACAACAGTTAAAATACTAATAACCAAAACAAATTAATACTAACCAAAACATAATAATAATTTTATAATCATATGCAATATCTCAATATTTTTTAAATATAACTTAACATATGATTTTGGTTATAAAATAATTAAAATATTTATAATATTTACAAATAAATTGCGGTTTTTTACAAGTAAACCGCGGTTTTGCGGTCCTAACGAATTGCGGTCCTGGCGGTTTGCGGTCCCGGCGGTTTACTCCTTATACGGTCCTGGCAGTTTGTCGTCCTAACGTTTTGCGATCCTTGCGGTTTGCAGTCCTGATGGATCAGTTAAACGATATACCCGCCGATTTATAAACAGTTCTCCGACTTTGAACCGTGGTTTCAAAACCATTTGCCACCACTAACTATAATAACACTAACTATAATAATAGTGATCACTATGCAACAGCTACTTCACTGATTAGTAACTAACCACATGTGTAAACGAATACGAACAAATATATTATTTCGTCAATTTTATTATACATATTTGGAGGAATGGGATTACGAGCTATGTATAAATGTGTAATTGAATGAGATAATCTAAATTTGGCCACACAGATAATCAAGTAGGCTAAAAAAAAATTAAATTAGCAGGGTTAATTCTGTTAATACTATAATAATTGATTTTGAAATCGATCAGTTTATCGTTTGAGTTCAAGTTTAGAACTTATCGTTTGCTAAGCCAGTGTTATCAGTTTGCCGCATTGGTCTTACTGTTTTCGCTAGAAATGAATGAGTAAAGTAAAATTTTTGGTTTAGATTTTCTCTTATATGATAAAACGGTAGCGATAGTGTTAATTTTTATTTACGTATTAATGGTATAATATTCGAGTTGTAATACTTAACACAATAAAAAATTTAAAGATAATGCTTTCTGTGGAGTCTATTGTTCTTTGTATATCTCTTTATTTTCTCGTGTTTCTGCCAAGCTAGGATCGTGCAACTTCTATTCACAGATAGCAAATGCTTTAATAGTTGATGGCGATTGCCTCTCCGCAATCTCAGCTTTGGAATCCGGATATGTTGCTGCAGCTGAAATCCATTATCTTGTGCTACAAGTATGTTCTCAGAGAATATTCTCGAAGTTCAACTCCTAAGAAAGTTCGACCCTTTTCGAATGGAAGCTTATGATGGAACAGGATACCCGTAAAGATATTTGGAGCAATTCCGAAGTATGATGATGGCGTTCAACCCTGATGACGGATGCTATGCCGAGCATTTTCTATGATCTTCAAAGGTAATACAATGGATTAGTTCAGCAGCTTACCAAAAGGGTTCATCTACGCCTTTACCGGGTTGTGGAAAACATTCAGAGAATGGTTTGTTGGTAACAAGGAGCTTAAGCGAGAGTGAGATTCAATCATGGACCTTTTACCAGCGGCGAGGTAAGTCCCTTAAAATTTATGTTAGGAGATTTGTTCATGTCATGAATTCTTTACCAGATTTAGCGGAAAACATGGCGGTGGCGTCCTTAAAGTGATGGCTCGACCGAAAGAGTGACCTCTATGCCGACCTCATCAAGTTCCCAACAGAGAACATGGGGATTTACTCGCCAGGGATGGCACTTTTATCAAAGTCGATGACGCCAGAAGAGGTGGATTTTGCGAACGACGCGGATCAGATTCCAAAGAAGAAGGATCAGAAAGAAAAAGGGTCAAAGAACAGCCTAAGAGAGATTATAGCCGGCGACCTCAGCAGTTCGAGCAACCAACTAGACGATTCACTCCGTTGACGGAAGCCAAATCCGTGATTTACGACCGAACACGAGGACGAACGAAGTACCAAACACCGCGTGTGATAAGTGCTTTCGGTTTTAAGCGATCTAACCGGTATTTATGCGCGTAGCATAATGTTCATGGACACTCCACGGATGAATGCTGGCAACTCAGAGAAGATATCTAAAGACTGATTGATAATGAAGAGTTGATAAAATACATCAAGCGGTCACATCCAGATTGCCGCGAGGAAGTCAGTTCTCCCATCAATTAGAAACTAACAAATGAAGAAGAAATAGAAGCTAATAAGCAGAAGTGGCTTCTCATGATATCAGGGGATAATTCAGCACCAATCCAGGGGACCACCTCAAACAAACGGGTTAAAAACGAGCTCGACGTGTATGATATAGATGCCAATTCCTATCGTAATTACAGGGATCCAGTGGCTGATCTCACGTTCAACGACGACGATCTCAGAGGTGTTAGTCTGCCCCATGAGGACGCATTAACTATCCATATGGATATCAGAGGTGGTATGGTGACTCAAGTTCTGGTCACGGTGGAAGTTCCGCAAACATCATATTCAAAAGCAGTTTGACCGCATGCAAAATGTACCTCTATACCGGCCAACACAATGCACTTTGATCGGCTACGAGGGTAGAACTTCACAATGTGTTGGGGAAGTGGAGCTAGTGGTAAAAGTCGACCACGGAGCCACGAAAAAAGAGTTAAAAACACTGTTTATAATCTCCGACGCACCGAGCCCTTACCATGCTATTATTAGGAGACCGTGGCTGCATAGGATGGACGCAATATCGTGTATGTTCCGGCAGTGCATAAAATATCCGGTAAGCGGCTTGGTGGGAATGATGCGAGGCAGCCAAAAGATCGTGCGAACCTGCTAAGTGATCGTGTCTGATCCATCCAAACGTCTCTGATAGCAATTAAACGGCGAAGGGGTTCTTGAACCAGAGACACTGGATCCTACCTCACCGGACCCAGTGGATGACCCGCGTGAGATCGACAACTCTACTAATACAATTACTGCAGTAGTGGACACACCTATAGCCGACAGTCGCATGCTTTAACTTTGAAGGGAGTTATCTAAATATTCTAAGGTACATTTAATTGTTTTATAAGTAAAACAATTAGATGTTTTTGCATGGGAGGCAGCTGATGTCTCAGGGGTAAGCCCATCAATTATATGTCATGAGTTGGCTATCAACCCTTGCGCCAAACCAATACGCCAAAAACATAGATCTTTCTCAGTAGAAAAAAAGGCAGCTATCTTAGTCGATGCGGCCAAATTAAATCATCCGGAACACATTCGGAAAGCACCATATCCGGTTTGGATAGCTAACCTCGTTTTGGTAAAAAAGAAGAACGGGCAGTGGAGAATGTGTGTGGCCTTCACTGACCTGAATCAGGCATGCCCTAAAGACGTCTTCCCACTGCCGCGCATCGATCAGTTAGTCAATTCAGGCTCAGGTTGTGAATACTTGTCATTTATGGACGCATACTCCGGGTATAATTAGATTCGCCTCCACCCATCCGATCAGAAGCACACCGCTTTTCAAACTGAGAGAGGCTTATATTGCTACACGGCCATGCCGTTTAGTTTAAAGAATGTTGGGTCGACATACCAACGACTGATAAACCACATTTTCCAAGACCATCTGGGGAACCATTTAGAATCATACATTGACGACATGATTGTTAAAATTCATGAGGAAACACAACACTTGGAGACATTGTAGACAATTTTTAATATGTTACGACAGTTCAACCTGAAGCTCAACAAGGATAAGTGTTCTTTTGGGGTAGCTAAGGAAAATTTCTTAGGTTACGTGGTGAGTCAACGAGGTATTGAAGCCAACCTTGTCCAGCTAAATGCAATTCTGCAAATGGACCCTCCAAAAAGTATCAAAGAAGTACAATGTCTCACGGGAAGACTAGCAGCGTTATCTAGGTTCATTTCCCGCGCATCGGACAAGAGTCATCACTTTTTTAAGGTCCTATGGGGTAATAAGCAGTTTGAATGGACAAAAGAGTGCAGTGAAGCTTTTACCGATCTCAAACAATACCTCACCTCTCCAAAGATTCTATCTGCACCCATGGCTGAGGAACCACTGTTCTTGTATCTGGCAGTATCACCATTTTCTGTCAGTTCGGCTTTAGTTCGCGACCAGAACGGGGTATAGCGCCTGATATATTATTCGAGCAAAACGCTAACGGATGCGGAAACAAGGTACCTGAATCTTGAAAAGCTAGCTTTGAGTTTAATTATTACCGCCCGAAGAATGCGTCCATATTTCCAAGGGCACGTCATCACTATGCGAACACCTTTTTCTCTACGAACAGTACTACAGAAGCCAGACGTCTTCAGACGACTCACCAAGTGGACTATCGAGCTCAGTGAGTACGACATTCGTTTCGAATCACGGTTGGCTATTGAGGGACAGGTAATCGCCGATTTTCTTATCGAATTATCTTCCTCCAGGCATCAACAGACTGATACAGAAGATCAAGAAGTAACAAGGCTAGACCAGTGGATAGTTGAAATTGATGGTGCATCTTGCGCATCGGACGGAGGAGTAGGAATTGTCTTGTGCTCCCCAAATAACGAGGAGATCAAGTAGGAAGTTCATTTTAATTTCCCAGTCACAAATACCGTGGCAGAGTATAAAACTGCTCTTTGTGGCATGCAATTGGCCTAGATTTGTGGAGTACAAAACATTAGGATCAAATCCGACTCTTAGTTAGTCGTCAACCAGGAAATGGGTACTTACGATGCCAGACCGGACGATATCAAAGATTACCTTGTTATACTCAAGAAGTACGAATCTAAGTTCACCCATGTTTTGTACGAGCACATCCCACGAAAGGAAAATTCAGCAGTCGATATTCTAGCCAAGGCCCGCAGCTTTCGGAGAACACCGCACAATTTTACTCCAACAACTACGGATAACGGAACTCATACCTACAATAGAAACCATCAACTCAATTGCAAATGATACTGACTGGAGAATACCATACATGCAATACCTGACATTTGATCAATTACTAGCAAATAAAAACGAGGCCAGAGCACTGCAGGGGAACAGGTTCTCAATGTGGTCGCCGAACGCTAATTCATCGGTTCCTCCTGGCAACAATGTCCAGAGCTCGCAGTTGATGCAGAAAGTATTGTGCAACAATGTCACAAATGTCAAGAGTATGACAACACACAGCATAGACCCATCGAACAAACATTCATGTTCCATTCCCTTTTGATAAATGGGGGATAGATCTAGTGGGCCCTATAACAATGGCTACTGGAAATAGGCAATTCCTTATCGTCGGGGTAAATTACTTCTCCAAATGGGTCGAGGCCAAAGATCTATTCCGAATACGGGCGCAAAAGGTCTGTAACTTCATCCATAATCAGATTCTGACTAAAAATTGTATTCCACGAATTCTAATGATAGATAACGACTCACAATTTCAAAATTCAATACTCAAAATTCAATAATCACCAACTTCTGCAAACGATATGGGATTCTCCAGCACTTTTCCACCCCATATTATCCCCAGGCCAACGGTCAGGTCCAAGTAACCAATAGGACGCTGCTGGAAGGACTTAAGAAAAAATTTGAAGGAGCCAAAGGGAAATGGCCGGATAAATTAGCTAAGGTATTATGGGCATATCAAACCACCTCGCGCTCAACAACAGGAGACACCCCTTTCGCCCTGGTGTACGACACCGAAGCAGTCATCCCATCAGAGATCATTGTGCCAAGTCATCGAATAGAACACTACGAAGAAGAGGAAAATCTAATAGCCAAATCTACAAGCTTGGATCTCCTTGAAGAGCGACACGATCAGGACTGAGTACGAGCAGAGCATTACAGAATCCTGATGAGGATACATTTCAACGCTCGACTCAAGCTGTGCTCTTTTTAAGTGGGAGGTCAGGTATTAAAGAAAGTATTTCAAGGCTCCAACAGTGGAATATGTGGCAAATTGGGACCAAACTAGAAAGGCCCATATACGATAATCTCCAAAGGGCACCATGTGGTGTACAAATTGGCAGATCACTGCGGCCAAGCACTCAAACACCCTTGGAATGTCAATCACCTAAAATTGTATCGCCAAACTGCTTAGAATGTATTGATGCACTCTTTTTCCTCCCTAATGGCGCGGGGAGGTTTTTTAATGAGGCAGCTTAAGACACAATTTACTCATTCAATATAATTTATGTTTTCACCATTATGTGTTTGTTGCAAGTTTTATCCTTACAATTAGTGAACGGGTCAATGACCACGCCATATGTGGCTACGTAATGGACCATACTGAGGTCAAACTAAGTGTCTATAAACACGAATGAGCTATTTGGCCACGCCTACAGACTACATAACGACCATACCGTGCCTCATACTTTGTACTGGGTATATTAGCGAACTGGTTAAATACCAAGTTTAAGATAGACTATGCAATAGGGTCTACATGACCTCACCGCGGTCAAGATATCATGACAATTAATGTCTAAGCTACGCAATGAGCCCTACTGAGCTCGATATTATAAGGATCTCCATGCAAGTAACAAACACATACTCCACACTTTCTCCATAAATACTAATAACATAAAGCATACATTTTCGCTCGCATACACTTCCAATTGTTCTGTTTTGCATAAGTAACATCAGAGCAATAAGTTCAACATGTATTCAAATATACATTACGTAACACCAGGTTTTTCAAACAAATAAAAAACAAGAGACAACAAAAACTATCACAACTTGGCACTTGGGGAAGAGGCCAGCTTGCTCTGCTCTGATGGAGTAACATCAGCCACAGCAGTGGTAACAACTTCAACAATTAGCACAGATCGCAAGCCAAAATCTTGAGGTGGTACAGGATGTTGAACAAAAGACACCAAAGATCCCAAGTTCAGCTCAGGATTCAGCGCCAACAACTCAGCTATAAATTTTATGTTCTCCTTGGCTATCATCTTTGTGGCAACCGTGAACATCTGCATCTCCCTCTCTGCTACAGCTGCCTCCAAGTCCTTTTTGCCACCGCTACCTCTCCCGCTCGAGCTCTGCATGCCCCTCCTCCACTTGGGCGATCAATTTGGTCTTGTCAACAGACAAATTTGCTATTCGCTCAGCTTGCTCTTCCATCATTTTCGATTGAGCCAAGTTCATATCCACCAGGTTTGAGCTCTGAGTGAAACGTTCATCATTCCTCATCAACAGGTTTTCATTTTGTTTCAAAACTGCTTTGTGATTTTTGGATACGGCTTTACATCTCTCGTCGCTGCATATTAAAGCCTCTTTTAGGGTTTCCATCGTAGTCTCCAGTTTTGCCTTCGCTTCAAGCGCCTGATTTTTGGTCGCCTTTGCTAAGGTATACGCATGCCTCAAGCGAACAAATTCAGCAGTGCTCGTTTTGGCTAACCCGAACACCATGGCTTGTGGTCTACACTTCTTCATAATCTCTAATTTAACTGGGGACATGCGTCGGTAGCCTAATACGACCGAGTTATGATGAATCTGCACAAAGCCAAAGAGTTAGACTTGTGCTACCACCTCCTATTCAAAACATAAAACTAGTGTCTTACCTCAATGACGAGCTCAACTTGTCAATGTAAGATCTCAGGAACAGACATCCTATCATAATACGATAAGTCTGGAATTCGACGGAGCTGTTCAAGCATAAATGAGGAGGGGTGTGGTATGATAATCTGCTTGGGCAACAGCTCCTCCAACAACACCTTCTGTGGATTGGTCCCACCGTCATTATCTTCGGCCGTGGTTTTATCCATTACTCATATTATTTGAGACACAGTACCCTCTCCTGCTGTTGTTTCCAAAAGAGGTATGTTCGATGTATTCATCCAACGCTTCATCTTCTCAGCATGCTCTGGTGGGATAACTTTCTTCTTCTGAGCCTTATTTTTTTCTCCTCACTGTCTTCCACCAAATAAATCAAGTATCCCCATCATTAGGATTCACCCCCTCGTCTCGTTTAGATAACGGATGAACTGGGGGACATGTTGCTCTGTCAGGCGCGGCCTCTGTGCTATCACTGTCATCATCTCTCAGCTGCAACTTCCTGACAGCATCTTTAATCGCTTTTTGCCTCTTACTTCAAGACTTAACTAATGAAGGCGACTCAATATCCCCTTCATTTTCTCGCTCTGCTCGCACCTTGCTAGTCTGAGCGACTTCTTGAACAGCTGGCGCATTCTTTTCGACTTGGACAACCTCATCCCATTTTTTACTTGCCAATACCTCTCATTTCCCACCCGGATGGCCAGAAGCAGATGATGAATCTCCTGCTTCAGTACCCTTTTTGGGTAGTTTGCGGTACTGTGAGCCAAATCATGGCATTATTGTTCTCCCGATATCTCTTTTCCATTAACGCCCTGATACGCTCCATCGTGGCTTCAGCCCCGTCTGCCATCATGACCTTACCGTCTGATGCAATCTCCAACTCTGGCACAGACCACAAGCCTGACTTTAGATAATTATAGTGCGTAAAAATCTATTTGACATCTTGCTGCCACGCCTCACAAGCTAAATTCCCGATTCGGATTATAGGATTCACGTAACCCTTGCCTTTCCCTTCCTTCCACCAGCTCTGGCTAACTGCCTCACCTGCACAAACAAGCACTTATAAGTTGCTGGTTAACAAGACTCGACCAACAATTCGATATTTCAACTAGTTCTATTGAGGCTTACACTTTACTTTTCATTTCCTTTCTAACTTAAGATTCAGAGTGGGTGTTTTATGCTCCCAATTTCTGGATACAAAAACAAAGGAATTATTTCAATTCTTATCTGATGAAGGGAGCTCGACAATCTTTTTCATCCCTTTAAAATGGGTATAAAAGAAAGGGCCTTTGGACAGTTTGGTCACATCAGTGGAAACTAACAAGTCTGCTAAGCACACGTGAGCTCAGTACTACGGTAAGCAGCAATCTCCACCCGTTTGGGGGCTATTTGCGAGAAATAGTTCTCCAAAATACTGACTTCTTCAAACACAGGCTCCACGATTTTATCTACTTTCATCTTCGTTGCCCTTTTCGGTGCTATAGATTCTAATAAGACTGCAAGGAGGTAAGGTTATGAATCACTATGATTATAACAGGAAAGGGCGATCGATTCGACGTAGGGAAAGCATGCACGTCTGGGGTATACCCTACTCACAAAGGCCTCACTCTAGAATCTAGGGTTCTAAACTCTAATATAACATTATGAGAAATTATATTTTTTGGAAAATAACATACCTGGTTTTTTGTGCAAAAAACGACAGAGAATTTTTTGATGACAACTGATACTTTCTTCTCCAGCAAGAATGACACAGTAACGCTCGAGGGTATCTCTATTTATTTCTCACGAAAATAATCAAACAATAAGTTAAGGGCATTGAAACTCTTAAAATATATTGATACGACGTCACTAAGCAATTAAAATTGTACCAAAAACTCAAACATCAGGCGTTGTATCCCAGATACGGCTATGTTGGAACTGTCATAATCACACCATCGACACATGTCGAATAATGAAGCTAACAGACACTTGAATAACGACGCTCCTACCCTACGCCCCTACCTTTTCATTAACGGTAATATTTATTTTATAGGTTCACTAATTCCTTTCCAAAATTATTAAAACCTATAAAGTAGGGGGTGCCCTGATAAGGGAGGATTCCCCTGAGTAAGTATCTAAACGAGCTGGAAATGTAGATGACGAGCTTGGACTAAGATATTAAAGGAAGAAGAATCAAACAAGCAAACAGAGAATGAGCTCATACAATCCGATCGACCTCAAAGATAAGTGGAGAACGAGCTCAAAGATCATCTGTGTAACGAGTTGACCGACCAGACCAAAAATGAAATAACCAAACAAGGGACGAGCTCGTGCATAACCAATCAAGGGACGAATTCACGCATAACCAATCGACCTTAAAGCTAAGTGGAGAAAGAGCTCGAAGATAATTAATTGACCTCGAATAAAGGCAAAGTGGAGCCAAGCAACCAGAAGCAGTTGAGTGAGCTTAAGAACATGCAGCTGAGAACAAACCCTATAACGCTCAAGAAGTGAGCCAACTCGGATTGGCATGCGGGTCCGGTCAAATCAAATAATTGAAGAATAAAGTGTTTCCTTACTATTATTCAATAAACTTTACAAATTTCGAGTCAAACCGTTTATGTAGTTTGCCCGAAATTATAGGAAAAGTGACGTTAGTGAGTTAGTGGGGTATTAAGTGTACTTGAATACAAATGTAATTGCCCACCAACTCACAGAAGTATAAGTAGGAAGACTATTTTGATAAATGATACGATCTTTTTGCCTTATCTCTTTTCTGACTAAGAACGTAAATTTTTACTTTAGCACAACTTGTTATTCCCGTAACATTTTGTACGTTTACACTTCATTCATACAAACAAATCAATGACGTATCTCAAAAACACAACAAAAGAAATCAAACATACAACACTAATATATTTGAGAAAATAATGGTAGCCAAATTAGACGTCTAATTTATGGAATCGGATGTCCGATTGGCGTAATGGTAGCCAAATTGGACCTAATTTGTTCCTAAAAAAAATTCAAAATATTTTCTCTATAAATAGCTACCACCATGTCCCGGAATTAAAAGAACAGGAGCTAAGGCTCTTGAGATGATTCTTGTAGTCAATCATCTTCGTCCCATTTTCGTGGTAAATATGCACCCGATATCTCAAATTAGATTCACTTCCTCGAAAAAAAATAGGGATATAAATCAGTTTCATAAACTTCATGACACAACCACTTCAAAATAGGTTGCCACAAGTTGAGCAAAGTAGTAACAGCTATCAACACAGCCAAAACTGAGATTGCAACTACCATTTTTCCACCTTCCACCGCCGAAGCAACTAATCCACATATTTTTTTTCCATACATTTTTGTACGTTTACGCGTGGTTCATACAAATGAAAATCAATAACGTATCTAAAAAACACAACAAAACAAAACAAATTCAACATACAATAGTAATATATTTGAAAAAAAATAATGTTAGCATGGACGTCTAATTTCTAGAATTGGATGTCCAATTGGCGTAATCAATCGTCTGGTTTGGGCTTAATTTTTTTCTAAAATATAATTCAAGAATATTTTCTCTATAAGTAGCTACCACTATGTACCGGAATCAGAAGAACATGAACACCGCTAAGGCTCTTGAGGTGATTCTTGTAGTCAATCATCCTCGTCCCCTTTTTTTAGTAAAGATACACACGATATCTTGCATTAGATTCACTTCCTTGAAACAAAATAGGGATATAAATCGGTTTCTTAAACTTTATGACACAACGAGTTGCAAAAGGTTGCCACAAATCCACCAAAGCAGCAACAGTGAACAACACAGCTAAAACTGAGATCACAACTACTATTTTTTCACATTCTATCACCAAATCAACTTAACTAATCCACTTATTTTGTCTTTTCCATACATTTTTGTACATTTACACTTCTTTCATACAAAAAAAATCAATGACGTATCTAAAAAACACAACAAAAGAAATCCCACATATAACACTAATATATTTAAAAAAAAATAGTGGTAGCCAAATTGGACGACCAATTTTTAGAATAGGATGTCCAATTGGCGTAATCGAAAGTCTGGTCTTTTGAGGTGATTCTTATAGTCAATCATCTTTGTCCCATTTTCGTGGTAAAGACGCATCTGATATCTCAGATTAGATTTACTTTATCGAAACATAATAGGGATATACATCGGTTTCGTAAACTTCATGACACAACCACTTGAAATAGGTTGTTGCAAATCCAGCAAAGCAATAACAGCTATCAACACAGCCAAAACTGAGATTGCAACTACTCCCTCTGTCTCATAATTTTAGACGTTTTAGAAGCGATTTTTTGTATCATGTTAATTATCTTTGTCTTTTTTCAAGATAGCATTGATTATGTCTGTTCTACTTCCCTCCAATAGGATTTCTAATTGATTACATCAACTTTGCATCCGACCAATCAAATTTAATTTTGTCAGGTTTTTTTCAAAGTAATTATTACTTTTCATACAAAATAATATATGATGTATCTCAAAAACAAAACAAAAGAAATCCAACATACATGACCAATATATTTGAAAAAGATATCAATAGCCAAATTGTACGTCCAATTTCTTGAATCGATGTCTGATTGGCGTAATCGGACGTTGATTGGCTAAATCGAACCACCATGTCCCGAAATGAAAAGAATAGGAACACCGCTAAGGCTCCAGAGGTGATTCTTATAGTCAATCATCTTCGTCCTTTTTTCGTGGTAAAGACACACCCGATATCTCGCATTAGATTCAATTCCTTAACATAAAATAAGGATATAAATTGGTTTCATAAACTTCATCACACAAACACTTGAAATACGTTGCCGCAAATCCAGCAAAGCAGTAACAGCTATCAACAAAACCAAAACTGAGATTGCAACTACCATTTTCCTCCTTTTACCGACCGTGAGCCTACTTCACGGTCCGTCAGGCATCGGCGTCGCTTCAACACTCGTGCGCATGTGGCTCCCCTTATGCGTGGGACTCTGGACTAACAATTCCGGATAGTGAATCCTTACGTGCCGGATATTTATCTGGATTACAGACTTCATGAGGCGTATAACGTGTTTATGGGCGAGGTAAGTTAGGATTGGTTTAACGTGTAGTAAATTCTATTTTATATATTGTCTAAATTACATAAATATTTTGTAGGCTCGTCGACCCACACAATTCTACGCGATGTACGGTACCCATCATCCATGGGTTCTCACCGGTCAGAGCAAGGTGACGGAGCAGGTGATGATTTTTTGTTTTGCTCCCCTCATTGATTGCTTCAAGCGTTGGTCTACCAACGTGTACGTGGTTGATGCGTTTATAGAAAGGTGGCCTTGAGAGACCAACAACTTCCACTTCTCATTCGGGGAGATGACGGTCACATTAGATAACGTACACGCGATCACTGGTCTACCAGTTACAGGTGACGGTTTCGACCTCCAAACGTTTCCTAGTGATTGACAGCGTTTAGCTTGGTATTCTAGTTCACTAGGTATACCTATCGATGTTCTTAAGAAGGAGTTAAAGAGTAACAGGGCGGGTAATTCAAGATCTGTTAGGCTACAGTTTCTCCGTGAGGTATACATCTAGAGTTTTTTTTATTGATGATTCTATTTCTGATTATATTATGGTATGTGTCACTAGGGGTTATTTGCTCACATGCTAGGTTATTTTATTGTGATCAACAAGACTGAGAACAATATCTCTTTAGATTAATTACAATTTGTCGAGCACTATAGGATGTCAGTTTGATATAACTGAGGCTAGTATTTATTAGCTCAGTTGTATCACCATCTAGGAAAATCGTCAATACACACCACGTTAGGGTTTACTGGTTTTGTATCTTTGTTAGAGACTTGGATATACGATCACTCCCCCCCCCCTCCGTTTTCGACCACGGGCAACGATCCCTACGAGCCTTCTATGCCTAACATGTGAAGATACACGCCTACACCTTATTATGTGGATGATGAGACTCGTATGAATACCCGCCATACACTGTGTTCGTTAAGAGAGCATAATGTAAGTTACATTGTCTTTATTTTTATTTGTTTTTTCAATCAATATTTTATTACCACTTAGTGTTGATCAATCATTCTTTTATTATGTTGTACGTCTGGTTCATGCCATACGAGCTTATCCGCGATGATTTCTCCTTCTACGACGTGGCATTAAAAGATCATACGTTGAAGGCTTTCGACATAGTTGAGGCGTACTATCCACGAATGGGGTAAACCTTACTGGGAGGCAATGTTATGCCAGATGTATTTCCTATATGGTAGGGATGGCGTGCAGCCGCCTAAGATTTATAGGCGTTTGGATGAGGTAAAAGCTCGGTGGTACATTATAAAGAAATTTCATGTACATCTGGTTTCCAACCTCGAAGACTTGGAACATCATATTGCGATTAACATGTTCAACTGCCAACTCACGGATACTTTAACGGAGGATCAGCTGGATCGTGTCAGTTCAGAAATTATTACCATTAAGGAAGAGTAAATGTGTGTTGCTGCAGAGGATTACGAGATTGCAAAAAAAGAAAGAAAGTTAATGAAATGGAACTGGCCTAATTGATAAACTTCGTTAGCTATGAGTTAATAGAGTTATTGGAAAAAATATGTTAGTTATTGTTTGAGTTAATTTTTTCTTCAGTTTTTGTTTCAAATGTAGTTTCCTTCTACGTTTTTTTTTTAATTTTTATGAATCCTAGTGTACTTTTTCGCTGATTAATGCTACATTGAAGTTGTTTTTGGACCTAAATTTGGAAAAAAAAATTGCCTCAAATTTACACAATTGGAGTTAAATGACTAGAGTATAATATTGGTCCAAACAAAATCGAGTTTAGAACTCGGGAACATGCGAAAAACGGAAAATGTCGAAATTTCCAGTAGGTTTCGCGAATAGAGAAGCTGATTTTTTAGGTAATTCGCGAACACAGAAGGCCCAAATGTTCCAAAATCGTAAACACACCGTTCGCAATTTTGACACATCATGGCGTACTGTGTTAGAGATTTTGCTGAAATTGAGCTTAATGCGTTCGCGAATTTGCTACTGTACCAGTTTTAATCCTTATTAGTTGCAATTATGATGAAATAGACACAAATATGGTACATACAAAAATTAAAAACAAAACTAGAATATTTAATATAGAAAAAACTTAGAATTTTTTAAATAAATAAACCGTGCTACTATAGATTACAAAAGATAACAAAATTTCAAATAAAATATCCGTAAATGCAAAACATAAAAACCACCAAAGTGTGTACAAAATCATTGGTCTACGCTCAAATCGTAGACATATGGTGGCTCTTCGTGTGCGGTTGATGGTTGGGCAGGCTTGATTTGGTTATGTTTGTTGAATTATTTGTCGAGCAGTATTGCCCAACCGGTTATGGACCAACTATGATAGATTTTCAAAAATGGTCCATTCAACACAACCTACAAAAAGAAAATTAAGATATTAATTCGAGTAAAAAATATGATTAAGTATTGAAGGATTCATAGGTATACTTAATTTCACAAAATGGTTACCATGTACAAAACCTATACTAACTTCCATGCTAGGAGACGATCGAGGAGGCACACCGCGTAGAGGTAGGTACTTGTAGGATTGGTGGAGCGATACATGGTATACGATACATTAAGATCACTAAACCGTAGTCGGGTAACGTCATCCAATACTGATTACCATTACCATACACTTCAAAAATGTCCAACCTTCTTACTAGGTTATTTACACGTTGTGAATCATCAAACACTCTCTCCCATAGGTCGCGTTGATTTTTCAATTTGCCAATCAAATCCCGTGTAACTTGGTCCCATGAATCGGAGTTGCCGTAGACGGTTAAAGCAAAGACCTAGAATCCGCAATTACTGTCGAGAGTCACGTCTTCGATGCTAGAATTGTATTCATGCAAATAGTTGGGAAACCAACTCTCGTACTCGCTAAAATCTTTGCTCTTTAATGTTTTTTTTCGATCGAGTCGCTTTCTCCTTCTTGGGTTGCGCCTTGGTTTTCAGTTTTTCATTCACTTTGTCTTTTGGTACTAAAAATTCTAGATTAGCTACTGAGGTGGTCGTGCAATCTATAGTATCAGGAGTGTTAGCGCCTAAACTACTATCGTATTCCCACTTGGATAGGTTTCATTTAGTTGCTTTGTCCCGACCGGATTTCTTCCTAGCTTTAGTGACAACCGGCTCCTTAGGTTACAAAACATGACTCCTAGCGGGATCTAGGATTTGAATCATCCTATTTATGATGTGATCTTGGACGTGTGCACCGTAACCGCGGATGGTGCTATTTATTAAGGATAGCTTTCTCGTAAGCTCATCTTCGGTACAAATCTCATCCTTAGTTTTGATCTGTAAAGTACTCCAATAAACATCACACTCATCCTTTTGAATCGCCCCACCTTCTTTATAAATCAAAGCTAACTTGCATGCACATAGTAAATTATGAGTTTTCCTAATAACACAACCACACATCCTGGGAGCGAACCATATTCCCTAGGTCGTTTTAAGATTTGCCTCTATTATTTTTATAGCCGTATGTGAAAGTTTACCTTTGATATCCTTATAGATAGCCACCTTAACCCCCCCCCCCCCCCCCCCCCCCGACTTGAGTTTCTTGGATGAAACGTATTGTTCTCGAATGATTCAAAAATGTTTGAGTGTTAAGCGGTAAGCAATGCATGAACACTTTTCCAAAATTGCTCAAATGTGCATAGACTACTGCCGATTTCTCGCTTGAGGCTTGAGTGAACACTCTCCACCCTATAACGTAAGATAGTGTAATAAATTAATAGTCTAACACTTAATATTAAATACTAATGTATAGATATGGTAAAATAACTCACTGGTTGCTAGTATGGTTGCCCAAATGTTTAAACTTGCCTGTGTGGATATTGAGAAATGTGTGTCCATAATTTTCTATCCATTGCTTCATCACGTAATCGAGAACCAGTGGACAAAATGCGTACGTGTGGTGTAACTCGGCAAGGTTTTTGTTATAATCTTTGAGCGTGGCCGAATATTGAACCATTTTATAAAAATCGACAAACTCATCGGCCATGTACGCATTTGGAAAAACTTTTCATGCGTAGGAGCAAATGTTCCTACTAATATGCCAAGTGCATAGCATATGAGTGGCATCCAGAAATATATCATCGATAGCATTCATTAAGGCCAACTCCCTATCAGTCACAAAAATATTAGGCAATGGGCACATGTTGTCCGTCAACACGCCCCTTAGGATGCTCAATCCTCAAGTCTAGCTCTCTTATTTCTCGGAGCTAAAAAAACAAAAGCGACACAAAACGTCTTTTTCGTCGAAGTTTGGCCAACTATTTCTAACAAAGACATCTTATACCTTGTAGCCTTATACGTGTTATCCATTATAAGAACTTGAGAAAAAATGCAACAAGAAATCGATGCTTTTAGGATGTACAAAAAACAACTCGAGGATCTCGTCTGTTCGTTCGCAAGTCCACTTCATGTTGTTTTAACTTACCAAACAAGTATTGCATTTGGGTCTTGCCCGCTTTATCGACCAAATTGTGTTTTTGACGCATATTGTAAATCGTGCGCATGCAAGACACATTTTTCGAGTCTTTAAGCTTCAAACCGCAGTATATCTCTCTTGGTCGAGAATAAACTTCAGTTTGACTACGAACAAACTTCTCATCTTCTACTTTTAGTCTAGCGGCTCGTGAGTGACAATCCAAGTGCGAAAACGGTTCGTGGTTGTGTTTCTCGTTTAACACTGTCAATTTCCAATAACCGGATAGCTCTAAGGCCGGTTTTCCCCTTAAATAGAACGGGCACCCGCATTTTTCCGATGAACAATCTCAGCGCTTCTTAACATACTGTGGATTGAGCTTAGGTTTGTAAACCCTGTGCCTCTCGCACCCAAAATACACCCTAGGAGTTTTCCCACTTTTGTTACCGTCATCGTCTTTACTACGTAATATAATGAATCTTAGTTTTTTTTTATATTTCGAATTCAACCCATAAGACCAAATCGGGTTTGGTGTATAAGGTATCCATAGTAAACATTTTTGTGTAATCGGCCATCGAACATGGCGCTTGGTCTGGTCCTTACAAATGGTATGCGCTAATTATATAAAAACCTCCCTAATTTTAATTAAAGTGGACACACAACTTGAACAGGATTCGTGAATTTTTTTTTTAATTTCAAAATCGCGAATGGAGTTTTCTTTATTTTGACAAAATCGCGAATACCTTGCTCGTGATTTCGTCAAAATCAAGAAGACTCCCTTCGCGATTTTGATGTTTAAAAAAAATCAATTTGCGAACTCTGGGTTCACAGTTCATTCAGAGCATAGTGTTTGCGAGAATCGCACTGAAAGTAGAAAAATCTCGAAAAATACCTCAGCTTGGGTTTTAAGATGGTCCATTAAAGGCTCCTCCTCCATCGAAGCAAAAACGTCGATATTACAGCGCAAATCATCATTCAAGCCGCTCAAATCCATAAATTTAGTGTTTTTTTAGAATTTTTGGTATGTTATAGAGAGAAAGCTTTAGAGAGAAGGAGAAAAGTTTATTTTTTGGGTCAAAATTAGGTTTTATATATGAAAGATATAACGGTTATTTTACATACGTTGAAAAAATTGAGTTTGGGGTCTCACTATAGCCAAAATGGATCCCAAAATAGCCTTGGCCTTTTCCAAAGTCTCAAAAATATTACAATCCAGACTAAAATATGCTAACACGTATTTGTCCTATTATATTAATGAGGCATATAAGTTTTTTTGTTGTGAGAAAACATTAATTAGAATAAAATGTTTTCATACAAGTACCTAGGGCATGCCCCGATGAGATACAATCGACATAAGGAGGTCGATAAACAAGACTGTTGAATCAATCAAATTAGGAGTGATTGAACAACAAACAATAACTAGACATACTAAAACAACTCAACTAGGGCCAATCAAGCTGACAAATAGAAACTCCAATGAAGTCCACATTAATGGAAGACAACGAATGAGACCGAGAGGAGGGGACCCATAAATAAAGTAAGAGAATAAATAAATAAATTAAAATTAGTTACATAGGCCAACCAATCTTGGTGTCGTGGAATCTGAACCGAAGATCCGAGAAGATTCAGTGAGAAACAAGAGGGGCAGTGGCCGGAAGGGAACCAAAAATTCTTGAGTTCCTCTCCTTCCAGACGTGATAAATAACCGCGCCAAAGCAAAAGCGCCAAATGTGATAGTTTTGAGAATAAGACCAATTTGAGGTCTCGTAGATCCAAGACTGCCAACATGAAGCAGAAAAAGGGAAACCTAGTTTTGAACTAGCAAGGTCCAAATACTTTAAGTGAAACTATAATCAAAGAGGAGATGAACAATAGTTTCAGAAGTAGAGTTGCATAAGGCACAATCAGGTGGCGTATTGATACCCCAGCTGAGAAACTTATCTCTGGTAGAAAGTTTACCGATGATAGCAAGCCACAAAATAAATGAGTGACGAGGAATATTAAATTTATTCCATACCAACCCGACCCACCCCACAACAAGGGCATGCGTATGAATAGCGTTATGGGTATCCTTGATTATGAAGTTATTGCAGCCAGCCTTCGCAATACAATAAGTAACATCATAAGAATTGATTTTCGGAGGGGGCGGGGTAAGGATGAGGTTTTTTTTTTATCTCTAGAAGATTAGAACGACTTCTGGTTCTAGCAGATCTGATGTTAGAAGGCCAATTCCAATGACCATCGAGAATGATATACGATACCTTGAGATTTTTCCCGAGCCGGCAATCCTTGATGATATTGGTACTATAGTGAGAAGAAAGAGGTAGGGAGGAGCCATAGGTTTTACCAGAAGGATGTGCTCGAACCATTACCAATAGCTACCCTATACAAATTACTAGCCAACGGGCGAAGGCGAAGAATATTCCTCCAAATCCAAGAAGAGGAGGAACCAATGGAAAGACTCTAGAAATTATTATTTTTGATTTTTCAATTTTTATCCAATCACACAAGATATAGTGACTATTATTATTGATAATAGACCAAAGATGTTTAAGGACAGCCACCTGATTCCAGATTTTTAGATCTAGGATCCCAAGACCTCCCTCTTTTGTGGGAGAGGTGATATTGGACCAGGCCACTTTGGCACCGTGAATTTTCATAGCGTAACCCGACCAGAGGAAACGATGAAGGTTCCGGGTCAGCTCTTTAATGATCCTGAAAGGGAGGATATAGATGGAGGACCAGTAAACTTGACTAGCAAATTAGACATATTTGATAAGTTGAAGTCTACCCGCATAAGATAGATTCTTGGACGTCCAACAGTCGATCCGAGCAGTAATCTTATGAAGAAGAGGACGACAGTCCAAGTGGGTAAGACGACCAATAAGAAGAGAGACTCTCGGATATTCAACTGGGAGAGATCCTTCAAAATAACCCATAATAGACAAGGGCTCAGTGCGAAGAGGATTATTGATACGCGAAAGAAAGATATGACTTTTAGAGGGGTTGCGTTTGAGACTAGAAAGGGTAAAGAAATCATCTAGAGCATATTTGATAAGGAGATTGGAGTTGACATCTCCATGACAGAAGATCATAAGATCGTCTGCAAAGCAGAGGTTTGTAATTTTTAATTTGTGGCACTTCCAGTGAAACCAAAAAATTTTGTCTTTACTCTTCTCCTTGAGGATGTTGAAGAGGACTTGCATGACAAGGACAAAGAGAAAAGAGGAAAACGGGTTCCTTTGTTTGAGACCCTTTCTACCTTTCAAGTTACCGTAAGGATCTCCATTAATATTGATAGAGTAAGAGGGGGAGGAGATGCAGTTGATGATCCAAGTGATCATCTTGGTCGGGAAATTCATCGCCACAAGAATGTCTAGGATGATATGCCAGTGGATATTATCAACAGCTTTCATAAGATCAATTTTAAGGACCACCTTTTTACCTCTGGAATTAGTATGATCGACCCTAATAACTTCTTGTGAGAGAAGGATGTTATCCGAGATGTTCCTACCCGAGACGAAATCCGATTGGGAATTATCAAACAAATAGGGGAAAGAACCCTTAATTCTATTTGCTAAGATTTTAGAGATAGTCTTGTAAACAACATTACAAAGAGCAATAGGTCTAAAATCTGTAGCCACGGAAGGGGAATCCTTTTTGGGAATGAGAGAAATTAAAGTGGAGTTCTAGGAGGTGTCGAGAATTCTGGTTTCGAAAAACTCGAGGACACTATTACATATATCATACCCTACAACATTCGAGGTGGACTTAAAGAAACTAGAATTAAAACCATCAGGACCTGAAAATTTATTACTATCAATACTGAAAATGGTAGACTTAATCTTCTTGCTAGTGATCTCATGAATCATTGATGCCTAGTACAAAGGGATGCCTAGTACCAAGGGAGTCCTCAAAGTAGCTCACAATGACCTTACAAACACTAGCGGGAGTTGAAACAATGAAACCGTGGTCATTATTGATAGACATAATTTTGTTACGGAAAAGCCAGGTTTTTATACTATTGTGGAAAAATTTGGTGTTTTTATCACCAAGCTTGATCCATTTTTCTCTAGATTTTTGCTTGAGAAAGGATTCTTTAGTACGACTAAGAAAGATGAAAGTCGTAGAAGCCTCGACTTCTTTGGTGATAAGGATAGGGTTGAGGGGATCAAGGGCGAGATTAGATTGAGCTTGAAAGAGAATGTTTTGAGCAGTAGAAACCCTAGTAATAATTTCATTAAACTCCTTACGGTTGAGACAAACAAGCTCATGCTGAAGACGATTGAGTTTATCAGTGACAAGACTCATACTAGAGGAAGATATATGAAGATTCTAGCTTTTGGAAACAATGTTTTTTAATTGAGGATGATAATTCTATATATTAAATAATTTGAATGGTTTCTTACATCTTTTATGGGGGAACCCATGATTGAGAGTGACAGTGGTGTGGTCGGAGGAATGGAGAAAAAGAAAGCGAGAGAATGACACAAGGAAGAGATCGTCACAGCCAAGTTTGACTAGAACACGGTCAATTTTGGAGAGGATCGGGTGAGAAGGCTGCTTATTAATCCAAGAGAAGTTGAATCCAATGGATTGGAGATCACTGAGCTCCCTGAGGTAGCAACAATTATTGAAGTCATCAATAGCCGATGACCAATTTTCGGAGGAGCCTAATCGCTCATTCGAATGACGTATGACATTGAAATCCCCTATGGAGACCCAAGGGATGCCCTAATCTTTCTTGGAAATGGTTATTAAATCATTTCTAAGATGATAACGGTTCATAACGTCATTGAAAGCGGAGATGGCAGTGAATCTGAAATAGGCATTGAAGTTATGGTACTTGGCCATCCAATGGATGTATTGAGAGGATTGGGATAACCTAGAAACAGTGATAATACTAGGATTCCAAATAATCCAAATTCTACCAAGAGGATGGGAAGAATGATTGGTAAGGACATAGAAAAAGGGAACTATATATCTAATAATAGAGTCGACTTTAAAATGTTGGACTTTAGTTTCAACTAATATTAACAATGAGATACTATTACTAATTATGAAATCACTAACATCTTTTTCCTAACAGGATTATTAAGACCCCTTGCATTCCAAGAGGAAATATTCATTGAAAATATAAAAAAAACTTACACCGTATCAAACAATGTATTCTCGGAAGACAAATCCTTTTTACCCTTAACCTTAGCTCCCAAGAAACGAAGCCTTTAGAAAATAATCTTAATAGAATTGTGAAAGAGAAAGGAAACAAATAAAATTTATAATTACAGGTGGAGTACCTTCGAAAACTAATATTATAGTTCATTAAATACGATTGAATAAATTGATTTAATAAGAACCATAAGTTCACTTTTAATTCAATTAAAGACAAGGTTGAATCAAATAATTT
Organism: Limnanthes douglasii subsp. nivea; assembly: GCA_036936605.1. Classification (NCBI taxonomy): domain Eukaryota; kingdom Viridiplantae; phylum Streptophyta; class Magnoliopsida; order Brassicales; family Limnanthaceae; genus Limnanthes; species Limnanthes douglasii. The sequence continues at coordinate 235,636,374 of JAUPFV010000001.1, read as the reverse complement.
CATGTAAATGCAATTAGGAAGAAGGGCCACATTACTTAATAAAATATAATAGAAAGGAGTAAGAGAGAAAACCAGCGTTATTGGCCACACAAGACTATTGCCATAGTCCATTATGAAAGGTCTAAACAAGATGAGGAATTCGTTTAAGTAATCGTTGGGATCAACCAAAGTTACTTTGCTAGCATCGTAGCTCTTAACATACAACTAAACATTATAGTATAATACATCGTTTTACTTGCTTGTGTATGATAACCACTCCTTCATTTATGTACTCTGCTTCATATATAAAATATTTGAGCCAGTATTCTGCTCCTTCTACGCAAAATGACCGGTGGACTTTTGAAATACTTTCCTAGCAATGGTGCACTCAATTTATCAGAATCTATCATATGTTTGCGATAAGATTTATCTCGTCTAGTGGATGATTTAGATGCAGTAATAGATAATTTACATTTGGAAGCTGGACGACTACGCGATTTTAGTTTTTCCAAAGGCTCTAAAAGGAAAGTTGTTTCCAGACGGACTATGGTAAACAATTTCTTGTATATATGCTCTATGCGTGCTTCGTCCTTGGTTACCATGACATCGAGTACGAGTTTATCCACTTTGTCTTTCAATTTCTCGATCGTCATAAGGCCAGTACAGATAACTATGTCTAACATCTTCCAATGATCATGAAAAGAGTGTAAAGGTACCTTTAAAGTGTTACTTAAAAATTCATAGATGTCGTGCGAATAAGGTATACCGTGCGTAGTTTGTATTGCACAACAAGAAGGCATACTATACACAACTATCATTGTTTGGGCACACTCTACTTCCAACAAAGAAAGTTCCAATGCAAAGATCCCATTTTGCTAAATCCAAGTATTCTTTAGACAATCATCCCAGGTACGAGTGAACTTTGCTGAATTTTATAGTGCCATGATTATAAATCCCGCATACAACCTCTAAGGACCATAAATCATCATTTGCCTATTTTCAGAATCCGCATTTCTTGGTTCCGGTAGACTTCCTCTTAAGATCATTTGGTTTTACCAACTTCGTGTCCTTTCCTGATCTCTAACATACAAACAATAGTTTAGGGCTTTTCTGCTTTTGACATCGTCGCGATGTCTAAATACAATTACAAATTCGTTGTCTTCTGCGGAAACCTTAACCCACTCAATCAATTGTTATTGCGTATTGTTACTTTTCGTGGTGAACAAATCACTATAATCGACAGTGCAAGCTTTAAAATCGTTTCTCATTAATTTGGTATCATTAACCTCATCCTACATAGACAAATTTTAATCATCAAAATCCCAAAAAAAAGAATTTGTACACTGGCGGTGTATAAATTCACCATCGTCGGTAGAATTGTTACACTGATTGTGTAAAAATTCCTTGTCGCTAGTGTTGTTTCCCACATTCGATATAAAAATTTATACCGCTGGTGTGGCCAGTAAATCAATAACTAAACTTTACATATGATATCTTACCCTCCTACTGGCGGTGCTGAGCCTCCCACCGGAAGTGTCAACCTAGTACCATCGGCGCCGCCAACAATGATAAACCGTCGGTGACTAATTTGTGGCATACGATGAAAGTATGACACCAGCACCGTTGGCCAAAGCACAATGACAACGAGGGCTTGGTTACAAAATCGGTGTCTAAATTAAAAGGTAAAATATAAATCTTATTTTTGGCACCACTGGTGCAAAGTGGACGTAATGACGGTATAAGTACATAGTACTGACTGTGTTGGCTACCTTGCACCACAGGTTTCACAAAAAAAATTCTTAGAAAAATTTAGTCACCGTTTGTCAAAGTTTGCATCGACGATATGAGGCGGTAAAAAAAACTTTCTAGACAGGATTAGGTTTATGAAAATGGAAACTTTACATCTAATTTATTATAAAAATTATTTAATTTGGAATTTCAAACTTATAAACAATATTTCTGTTATTGCTTTGTGTTATACTCATTCTTTAAAATGCTTATTACACATCCTCCTTACTCTAGCAAAATGGAAGAAGATAACCTGATAAACAACAACATTTTTTGCAATATTCCCAAGCTAATAACTTATGATGACAATGAATTCTTATTAACTATTCATTGTGAAAACGAAATACTTAGTATCATTACTAACATTAAATCTTCTGGTACCTCGTGTATAGATGGTTTCAATGGCTATTTTTCAAAACTTATTGGAATATAATCAAGGAGGATCTCTGCTTAGGTATGGCTGACTTCATTCAAGGTCAGAATATCCCTAAAGGCATCCTTTCTACTAGTATCTGCTTAGTCCCTAAGTTTGCTCATCCTGTGAAATGGAAGGACTTGAGGCCGATTAGTCTATGTAGTTTACTCAACATAATTATGTCTAAGGTTGTAAACAATAGGTTACTTAAAATTCTGCCTAAAGTCATTTCTAGAGTGCTCCTAAATCTTCTATCTATAATAATATCCTAACTGCAAAAAATCTTATATATGACCTAAGTAGAAACAAGAAGTCTAGTAATATTATGATCCAGGCTGACATGTCGAAAGCTTTCGAAAGAATCTTTCATCAAGCTAATCATTAATCTAATTGAAAATGTGCATATGTCAATGACAAGGTTTATGATTTCTTTAAAACCAGAAGGGGCTTGAGATAAGGGGACCCCTGTCCCCTAGTCTCTTCATTATGGTTGAAGAAATCCTTATTATAGGTCTTTACAAGTTGTTCTCTGATAATAAAGATATACAGTTCCAATCTAGAAGCAAAATGATAATCCCTAGTTTAGCATTTGCTAATAACATTTTGATTTTTACGAATAGTAATTATGATTCTATTGGTAAGTTAGGAAAGTTTTTGCAAATCTATCAAAATGTATCTGGTCAATTAATGAACAACAAAAAAACCAAAATCATTTTGTCATCCAAAATAAACAACACAATGATATCCGCTATAACTAACCTTTCAGGATTCAGCTCTAGCTCCTTGCCAACAGAGTATTTGTGGATTACTTTGAACAACAACAACAAATACAGTAACTACCTGTCATTGATAAACAAAATTACGGTTAAGATAAGAGAATGGGAAGACAAAAAGCTTTCTTTTTGTGGCAGAATTACTTTAATTACCTCTGTGCTGATTGTTATTCCTACCTATTGGTGTCAAAGTTGTTCAATTCCTAAGACTATTATCTACAGAATTAACAAGATTTTCAACAAGTTTTTGCACGGTTTCACATCTACCGAGAATAAAATTAACTTGGCTAATTGGGGTGCTATGTGCAAAACTTATAAAGAAGTTGGCTTGAACATTCATAAAATTGCTGATCTATAGATAACTTTTGATTGTAAGCTCTGGATTAATTTTAGGAATAATTCCAACTGATGGGCCAATCTCATGAATAATATTTATTGCAACTTTGTACGCCCTCTGCAAACTTCCTACAAAAGAGCAGTCTCTGGTACGTGGAAAAGGCTTTGTAAAATCAAACATCTTGCTGAGCCTAACATAAGGTGGAACTTAGGAAAAGAAAATATGGAATTCTGGCTCCAAAACTCGTATGATCTCCCCCCTCTTATTACTTTAAATGACAATTACAATAATACTAGATACATGAAGCAAAATGTTATTGAATTCTAGAAGGATAATAATTGGGATAATTGCAAGCTCAAGATGTTTCTTAAGAAAATCAATATTGACTTGATTCACAAAAATTATATCGATGAGGAGGAAAAGGATACAATCATCTGGAAACTGTCCAAATATACTAAGAGAGTTTATAGACAATCTTTTGGAGTTGCTATTCCTATTTGCAGATTTGATCTTCGTGGATATAACAGTCTCAAAGTCTTGCTCAGGATCATAAGAGCTCGCCCTTGGAGATGGGTTATAACTCCCAGCCTTACCATATATATTTCGTTTATAAGCTAACATATATATATTTGTCCTATTATATTAAAGAGTCATATGAGTTATGTCCCACAGCCCACAAAATATTAAATGATATATAGAGTGTGCGGTCTAATACATTTGTAAAGAATAAGTTTTTTATAGAAAAATATTGCTATATGGCCCACGTACAGAACAAATGTTTAGATTTCGTAATTGGCTTTTTTTATTATAAAGATTTCTTTAGATAGTTTTGTATTTGTAAAATATTTTGTGAGATTCTTTTGATTTTTTGTGGGGTTTGATAATTCTAATAATTTAATTTGATTATATTATAATATTATTTTATAAATATTAAATTTATCAAAATCTTCGTGGACGAAACATTTAGAAAGGTTTTAAACAGTAAAAAGATTATAAATAAATTATATATATTTATTTATTTATAAAACACACACTGAACGCTATACTTACAGAAAAACAGAATTAAAACAAGCATACTAATCTTCCCCCGCTTGTTGGATTCAAACATACATCGACAATCTCAGCGCTTCTTAACATACTGTGGATTGAGCTTAGGTTTGTAAACCCTGTGCCTCTCGCACCCAAAATACACCCTAGGAGTTTTCCCACTTTTGTTACCGTCATCGTCTTTACTACGTAATATAATTAATCTTAGTTTTTTTTTATATTTCGAATTCAACCCATAAGACCAAATCGGGTTTGGTGTATAAGGTATCCATAGTAAATATTTTTGTGTAATCGGCCATCGAACATGGCGCTTGGTCTGGTCCTTACAAATGGTATGCGCTAATTATATAAAAACCTCCCTAATTTTAATTAAACTGGACACACAACTTGAACAGGATTCGTGAATTTTTTTTTTAATTTCAAAATCGCGAATGGAGTTTTCTTTATTTTGACAAAATCGCGAATACCTTGCTCGTGATTTCGTCAAAATCAAGAAGACTCCCTTCGCGATTTTGATGTTTAAAAAAAATCAATTTGCGAACTCTGGGTTCACAGTTCATTCAGAGCATAGTGTTTGCGAGAATCACACTGAAAGTAGAAAAATCTCGAAAAATACCTCAGCTTGGGTTTTAAGATGGTCCATTAAAGGCTCCTTCTCCATCGAAGCAAAAACGTCGATATTACAGCGCAAATCATCATTCAAGCCGCTCAAATCCATAAATTTAGTGTTTTTTAGAATTTTTGGTATGTTATAGAGAGAAAGCTTTAGAGAGAAGGAGAAAAGTTTATTTTTTGGGTCAAAATTAGGTTTTATATATGAAAGATATAGCGGTTATTTTACATACGTTGAAAAAATTGAGTTTGGGGTCTCACTATAGCCAAAATGGATCCCAAAATAGCCTTGGCCTTTTCCAAAGTCTCAAAAATATTACAATCCAGACTAAAATATGCTAACACGTATTTGTCCTATTATATTAATGAGGCATATAAGTTTTTTTGTTGTGAGAAAACATTAATTAGAATAAAATGTTTTCATACAAGTACCTAGGGCATGCCCCGATGAGATACAATCGACATAAGGAGGTCGATAAACAAGACTGTTGAATCAATCAAATTAGGAGTGATTGAACAACAAACAATAACTAGACATACTAAAACAACTCAATTAGGGCCAATCAAGCTGACAAATAGAAACTCCAATGAAGTCCACATTAATGGAAGACAACGAATGAGACCGAGAGGAGGGGACCCATAAATAAAGTAAGAGAATAAATAAATAAATTAAAATTAGTTACATAGGCCAACCAATCTTGGTGTCGTGGAATCTGAACCGAAGATCCGAGAAGATTCAGTGAGAAACAAGAGGGGCAGTGGCCGGAAGGGAACCAAAAATTCTTGAGTTCCTCTCCTTCCAGACGTGATAAATAACCGCGCCAAAGCAAAAGCGCCAAATGTGATAGTTTTGAGAATAAGACCAATTTGAGGTCTCGTAGATCCAAGACTGCCAACATGAAGCAGAAAAAGGGAAACCTAGTTTTGAACTAGCAAGGTCCAAATACTTTAAGTGAAACTACAATCAAAGAGGAGATGAACAATAGTTTCAGAAGTAGAGTTGCATAAGGCACAATCAGGTGGCGTATTGATACCCCAGCTGAGAAACTTATCTCTGGTAGAAAGTTTACCGATGATAGCAAGCCACAAAATAAATGAGTGATGAGGAATATTAAATTTATTCCATACCAACCCGACCCACCCCACAACAAGGGCATGCGTATGAATAGCGTTATGGGTATCCTTGATTATGAAGTTATTGCAGCCAGCCTTCGCAATACAATAAGTAACATCATAAGAATTGATTTTCGGAGGGGGCGGGGTAAGGATGAGGTTTTTTTTTTTATCTCTAGAAGATTAGAACGACTTCTGGTTCTAGCAGATCTGATGTTAGAAGGCCAATTCCAATGACCATCGAGAATGATATACGATACCTTGAGATTTTTCCCGAGCCGGCAATCCTTGATGATATTGGTACTATAGTGAGAAGAAAGAGGTAGGGAGGAGCCATAGGTTTTACCAGAAGGATGTGCTCGAACCATTACCAATAGCTACCCTATACAAATTACTAGCCAACGGGCGAAGGCGAAGAATATTCCTCCAAATCCAAGAAGAGGAGGAACCAATGGAAAGACTCTAGAAATTATTATTTTTGATTTTTCAATTTTTATCCAATCACACAAGATATAGTGACTATTATTATTGATAATAGACCAAAGATGTTTAAGGACAGCCACCTGATTCCAAATTTTTAGATCTAGGATCCCAAGACCTCCCTCTTTTGTGGGAGAGGTGATATTGGACCAGGCCACTTTGGCACCGTGAATTTTCATAGCGTAACCCGACTAGAGGAAACGATGAAGGTTCCGGGTCAGCTCTTTAATGATCCTGAAAGGGAGGATATAGATGGAGGACCAGTAAACTTGACTAGCAAATTAGACATATTTGATAAGTTGAAGTCTACCCGCATAAGATAGATTCTTGGACGTCCAACAGTCGATCCGAGCAGTAATCTTATGAAGAAGAGGACGACAGTCCAAGTGGGTAAGACGACCAATAAGAAGAGAGACTCTCGGATATTCAACTGGGAGAGATCCTTCAAAATAACCCATAATAGACAAGGGCTCAGTGCGAAGAGGATTATTGATACGCGAAAGAAAGATATGACTTTTAGAGGGGTTGAGTTTGAGACTAGAAAGGGTAAAGAAATCATCTAGAGCATATTTGATAAGGAGATTGGAGTTGACATCTCCATGACAGAAGATCATAAGATCGTCTGCAAAGCAGAGGTTTGTAATTTTTAATTTGTGGCACTTCCAGTGAAACCAAAAGTTTTTGTCTTTACTCTTCTCCTTGAGGATGTTGAAGAGGACTTGCATGACAAGGACAAAGAGAAAAGAGGAAAACGGGTTCCTTTGTTTGAGACCCTTTCTACCTTTCAAGTTACCGTAAGGATCTCCATTAATATTGATAGAGTAAGAGGGGGAGGAGATGCAGTTGATGATCCAAGTGATCATCTTGGTCGGGAAATTCATCGCCACAAGAATGTCTAGGATGATATGCCAGTGGATATTATCAACAGCTTTCATAAGATCAATTTTAAGGACCACCTTTTTACCTCTGGAATTAGTATGATCGACCCTAATAACTTCTTGTGAGAGAAGGATGTTATCCGAGATGTTCCTACCCGAGACGAAATCCGATTGGGAATTATCAAACAAATAGGGGAAAGAACCCTTAATTCTATTTGCTAAGATTTTAGAGATAGTCTTGTAAACAACATTACAAAGAGCAATAGGTCTAAAATCTGTAGCCACGGAAGGGGAATCCTTTTTGGGAATGAGAGAAATTAAAGTGGAGTTCTAGGAGGTGTCGAGAATTCTGGTTTCGAAAAACTCGAGGACACTATTACATATATCATACCCTACAACATTCGAGGTGGACTTAAAGAAACTAGAATTAAAACCATCAGGACCTGAAAATTTATTACTATCAATACTGAAAATGGTAGACTTAATCTTCTTGCTAGTGATCTCATGAATCATTGATGCCTAGTACAAAGGGATGCCTAGTACCAAGGGAGTCCTCAAAGTAGCTCACAATGACCTTACAAACACTAGCGGGAGTTGAAACAATGAAACCGTGGTCATTATTGATAGACATAATTTTGTTACGGAAAAGCCAGGTTTTTATACTATTGTGGAAAAATTTGGTGTTTTTATCACCAAGCTTGATCCAGTTTTCTCTAGATTTTTGCTTGAGAAAGGATTCTTTAGTACGACTAAAAAAGATGAAAGTCGTAGAAGCCTCGACTTCTTTGGTGATAAGGATAGGGTTGAGGGGATCAAGGGCGAGATTAGATTGAGCTTGAAAGAGAATGTTTTGAGCAGTAGAAACCCTAGTAATAATGTCATTAAACTCCTTACGGTTGAGACAAACAAGCTCATGCTGAAGACGATTGAGTTTATCAGTGACAAGACTCATACTAGAGGAAGATATATGAAGATTCTAGCTTTTGGAAACAATGTTTTTTAATTGAGGATGATAATTCTATATATTAAATAATTTGAATGGTTTCTTACATCTTTTATGGGGGAACCCATGATTGAGAGTGACAGTGGTGTGGTCGAAGGAATGGAGAAAAAGAAAGCGAGAGAATGACACAAGGAAGAGATCGTCACAGCCAAGTTTGACTAGAACACGGTCAATTTTGGAGAGGATCGGGTGAGAAGGCTGCTTATTAATCCAAGAGAAGTTGAATCCAATGGATTGGAGATCACTGAGCTCCCTGAGGTAGCAACAATTATTGAAGTCATCAATAGCCGATGACCAATTTTCGGAGGAGCCTAATCGCTCATTCGAATGACGTATGACATTGAAATCCCCTATGGAGACCCAAGGGATGCCCTAATCTTTCTTGGAAATGGTTATTAAATCATTTCTAAGATGATAACGGTTCATAACGTCATTGAAAGCGGAGATGGCAGTGAATCTGAAATAGGCATTGAAGTTATGGTACTTGGCCATCCAATGGATGTATTGAGAGGATTGGGATAACCTAGAAACAGTGATAATACTAGGATTCCAAATAATCCAAATTCTACCAAGAGGATGGGAAGAATGATTGGTAAGGACATAGAAAAAGGGAACCATATATCTAATAATAGAGTCGACTTTAAAATGTTGGACTTTAGTTTCAACTAATATTAACAATGAGATACTATTACTAATTATGAAATCACTAACATCTTTTTCCTAACAGGATTATTAAGACCCCTTGCATTCCAAGAGGAAATATTCATTGAAAATATAAAAAAAACTTACACTGTATCAAACAATGTATTCTCGGAAGACAAATCCTTTTTGCCCTTAACCTTAGCTCCCAAGAAACGAAGCCTTTAGAAAATAATCTTAATAGAATTGTGAAAGAGAAAGGAAACAAATAAAATTTATAATTACAGGTGGAGTACCTTCGAAAACTAATATTATAGTTCATTAAATACGATTGAATAAATTGATTTAATAAGAACCATAAGTTCACTTTTAATTCAATTAAAGACAAGGTTGAATCAAATAATTTCATGTAAATGCAATTAGGAAGAAGGGCCACATTACTTAATAAAATATAATAGAAAGGAGTAAGAGAGAAAACCAGCGTTATTGGCCACACAAGACTATTGCCATAGTCCATTATGAAAGGTCTAAACAAGATGAGGAATTCGTTTAAGTAATCGTTGGGATCAACCAAAGTTACTTTGCTAGCATCGTAGCTCTTAACATACAACTAAACATTATAGTAGAATACATCGTTTTACTTGCTTGTGTATGATAACCACTCCTTCATTTATGTACTCTGCTTCATATATAAAATATTTGAGCCAGTATTCTGCTCCTTCTACGCAAAATGACCGGTGGACTTTTGAAATACTTTTTTAGCAATGGTGCACTCAATTTATCAGAATCTATCATATGTTTGCGATAAGATTTATCTCGTCTAGTGGATGATTTAGATGCAGTAATAGATAATTTACATTTGGAAGCTGGACGACTACGCGCTTTTAGTTTTTCCAAAGGCTCTAAAAGGAAAGTTGTTTCCAGACGGACTATGGTAAACAATTTCTTGTATATATGCTCTATGCGTGCTTCGTCCTTGGTTACCATGACATCGAGTACGAGTTTATCCACTTTGTCTTTCAATTTCTCGATCGTCATAAGGCCAGTACAGATAACTATGTCTAACATCTTCCAATGATCATGAAAAGAGTGTAAAGGTACCTTTAAAGTGTTACTTAAAAATTCATAGATGTCGTGCGAATAAGGTATACCGTGCGTAGTTTGTATTGCACAACAAGAAGGCATACTATACACAACTATCATTGTTTGGGCACACTCTACTTCCAACAAAGAAAGTTCCAATGCAAAGATCCCATTTTGCTAAATCCAAGTATTCTTTAGACAATCATCCCAGGTACGAGTGAACTTTGCTGAATTTTATAGTGCCATGATTATAAATCCCGCATACAACCTCTAAGGACCATAAATCATCATTTGCCTATTTTCAGAATCCGCATTTCTTGGTTCCGGTAGACTTCCTCTTAAGATCATTTGGTTTTACCAACTTCGTGTCCTTTCCTGATCTCTAACATACAAACAATAGTTTAGGGCTTTTCTGCTTTTGACATCGTCGCGATGTCTAAATACAATTACAAATTCGTTGTCTTCTGCGGAAACCTTAACCCACTCAATCAATTGTTATTGCGTATTGTTACTTTTCGTGGTGAACAAATCACTATAATCGACAGTGCAAGCTTTAAAATCGTTTCTCATTAATTTGGTATCATTAACCTCATCCTACATAGACAAATTTTAATCATCAAAATCCCAAAAAAAAGAATTTGTACACTGGCGGTGTATAAATTCACCATCGTCGGTAGAATTGTTACACTGATTGTGTAAAAATTCCTTGTCGCTAGTGTTGTTTCCCACATTCGATATAAAAATTTATACCGCTGGTGTGGCCAGTAAATCAATAACTAAACTTCACATATGATATCTTACCCTCCTACTGGCGGTGCTGAGCCTCCCACCGGAAGTGTCAACCTAGTACCATCGGCGCCACCAACAATGATAAACCGTCGGTGACTAATTTGTGGCATACGATGAAAGTATGACACCAGCACCGTTGGCCAAAGCACAATGACAACGAGGGCTTGGTTACAAAATCGGTGTCTAAATTAAAAGGTAAAATATAAATCTTATTTTTGGCACCACTGGTGCAAAGTGGACGTAATGACGGTATAAGTACATAGTACTGACTGTGTTGGCTACCTTGCACCACAGGTTTCACAAAAAAAATTCTTAGAAAAATTTAGTCACCGTTTGTCAAAGTTTGCATCGACGATATGAGGCGGTAAAAAAAACTTTCTAGACAGGATTAGGTTTATGAAAATGGAAACTTTACATCTAATTTATTATAAAAATTATTTAATTTGGAATTTCAAACTTATAAACAATATTTCTGTTATTGCTTTGTGTTATACTCATTCTTTAAAATGCTTATTACACATCCTCCTTACTCTAGCAAAATGGAAGAAGATAACCTGATAAACAACAACATTTTTTGCAATATTCCCAAGCTAATAACTTATGATGACAATGAATTCTTATTAACTATTCATAGTGAAAACGAAATACTTAGTATCATTACTAACATTAAATCTTCTGGTACCTCGTGTATAGATGGTTTCAATGGCTATTTTTTCAAAACTTATTGGAATATAATCAAGGAGGATCTCTGCTTAGATATGGCTGACTTCATTCAAGGTCAGAATATCCCTAAAGGCATCCTTTCTACTAGTATCTGCTTAGTCCCTAAGTTTGCTCATCCTGTGAAATGGAAGGACTTGAGGCCGATTAGTCTATGTAGTTTACTCAACATAATTATGCCTAAGGTTGTAAACAATAGGTTACTTAAAATTCTGCCTAAAGTCATTTCTAGAGTGCTCCTAAATCTTCTATCTATAATAATATCCTAACTGCAAAAAATATTATATATGACCTAAGTAGAAACAAGAAGTCTAGTAATATTATGATCCAGGCTGACATGTCGAAAGCTTTCGAAAGAATCTTTCATCAAGCTAATCATTAATCTGATTGAAAATGTGCATATGTCAATGACAAGGTTTATGATTTCTTTAAAACCAGAAGGGGCTTGAGATAAGGGGACCCCTGTCCCCTAGTCTCTTCATTATGGTTGAAGAAATCCTTATTATAGGTCTTTACAAGTTGTTCTCTGATAATAAAGATATACAGTTCCAATCTAGAAGCAAAATGATAATCCCTAGTTTAGCATTTGCTAATAACATTTTGATTTTTACGAATAGTAATTATGATTCTATTGGTAAGTTAGGAAAGTTTTTGCAAATCTATCAAAATGTATCTGGTCAATTAATGAACAACAAAAAAACCAAAATCATTTTGTCATCCAAAATAAACAACACAATGATATCTGCTATAACTAACCTTTCAGGATTCAGCTCTAGCTCCTTGCCAACAGAGTATTTGTGGATTACTTTGAACAACAACAACAAATACAGTAACTACCTGTCATTGATAAACAAAATTACGGTTAAGATAAGAGAATGGGAAGACAAAAAGCTTTCTTTTTGTGGCAGAATTACTTTAATTACCTCTGTGCTGATTGTTATTCCTACCTATTGGTGTCAAAGTTGTTCAATTCCTAAGACTATTATCTACAGAATTAACAAGATTTTCAACAAGTTTTTGCACGGTTTCACATCTACCGAGAATAAAATTAACTTGGCTAATTGGGGTGCTATGTGCAAAACTTATAAAGAAGTTGGCTTGAACATTCATAAAATTGCTGATCTATAGATAACTTTTGATTGTAAGCTCTGGATTAATTTTAGGAATAATTCCAACTGATGGGCCAATCTCATGAATAATATTTATTGCAACTTTGTACGCCCTCTGCAAACTTCCTACAAAAGAGCAGGCTCTGGTACGTGGAAAAGGCTTTGTAAAATCAAACATCTTGCTGAGCCTAACATAAGGTGGAACTTAGGAAAAGAAAATATGGAATTCTGGCTCCAAAACTCGTATGATCTCCCCCCTCTTATTACTTTAAATGACAATTACAATAATACTAGATACATGAAACAAAATGTTATTGAATTCTAGAAGGATAATAATTGGGATAATTGCAAGCTCAAGATGTTTCTTAAGAAAATCAATATTGACTTGATTCACAAAAATTATATCGATGAGGAGGAAAAGGATACAATCATCTGGAAACTGTCCAAATATACTAAGAGAGTTTATAGACAATCTTTTGGAGTTGCTATTCCTATTTGCAGATTTGATCTTCGTGGATATAACAGTCTCAAAGTCTTGCTCAGGATCATAAGAGCTCGCCCTTGGAGATGGGTTATAACTCCCAGCCTTACCATATATATTTCGTTTATAAGCTAACATATATATTTGTCCTATTATATTAAAGAGTCATATGAGTTATGTCCCACAGCCCACAAAATATTAAATGATATATAGAGTGTGTGGTCTAATACATTTGTAAAGAATAAGTTTTTTATAGAAAAATATTGCTATATGGCCCACGTACAGAACAAATGTTTAGATTTCGTAATTGGCTTTTTTTATTATAAAGATTTCTTTAGATAGTTTTGTATTTGTAAAATATTTTGTGAGATTCTTTTGATTTTTTGTGGGTTTTGATAATTCTAATAATTTAATTTGATTATATTATAATATTATTTTATAAATATTAAATTTATCAAAATCTTCGTGGACGAAACATTTAGAAAGGTTTTAAACAGTAAAAAGATTATAAATAAATTATATATATTTATTTATTTATAAAACACACACTGAACGCTATACTTACAGAAAAACAGAATTAAAACAAGCATACTAATCTTCCCCCGCTTGTTGGATTCAAACAAGCATCGACAACTTCATTTAGACACAAAAGCCACAATTTCACTACCATATATAATATAGAATACTTCAATTCCAAATTTCCAGTTTTTTTAGTTTTTTTCAAATTTCATAATAATCCTTAAAAAAGAAAATATCCATCGGGATATTAAAAAAAAATAAGATGATGAAATTTGTTATTTTTTTAAAACGGTGAAATATAAAAATAAGTTTTATTTTATTTTTGAAATAGTTAAACTATAATATTATAATATTATGTTTTGTAGAGAGAGAGAGGGGGAGAGAGAGTGCGGGTCTCTTCTACTTCCCACTCATTCCACTTCACTGATAACTCCACAGATTTCCGCCGTCATAATTCTCATAAGAATAATCAAACGACGGCGTATTCATCGGCGGCGGATCCATGAGCATCCCCTCCGCCATATCCGCCATCAAATACGGCATATTCAGGACTTCCTCCTCATCCACAACTCCTCTAGACGACTCACCGTTTCCAGGTTGACCCGTGTAGTAACCCGACCCGTATCCTGAATGGGGTTGTTTCAACATAGCTGCGCTAGCCGCCGCGTCCCTTATATCGCTTGCTGACGTGGAAGCCGGAACCGGGTACAGATACGCCATTTCGGGGAAGTTAAGGGAGGTACGTGAACCTTTCAAAGCGATCGCCGCTGCATCGTGAGCAGCCGCCGCCATTTCCGGCGTGGAGTAAGTTCCAAGCCAAATGCGGGTGGTTTTGCGTGGTTCGCGGATTTCAGATACCCATTTCCCGCTCCGGCTCCGGATCCCATGATAGACCGGGTGTTTACCGTTGGAGTTTTGGTTTCGGTTGGTTGACATGCTGTGATGTGATGTGACGTGGCAGGTTTGTATTGGTGGATATATATAGCGATAGTAAAAAACAGGCTATGAATGGGTGATTAGAAATAGAAAGAATTGAAGTGGTGTTTATAGAAATTTAAACTATAGGGAAATGCGTGGGAAATTCGCAGAATTATTGATTTAAAAATAAAATCACTTGCTGTAGTTTGGTTCATTTAAGTGTATTATCTCTGGCAGATAGAGATATATCATAACTTGATTGGAAAGAGAGGGGAGGCTTACTCTCATTTTCACACGTATTCAAAATAATATAATAAAACTACTAGTGCTATTTAAGTATTCACTATAATCATAGTGATCACTATGCAATAGCTACTTCACTGATTAGTAACTAACCAGATATGTAAACGAATACGAACCAATATATTATTTCGTCAATTTTATTATACATATTTGGGACATATTTGGAGGAATGATATTACGAGCTATATATAAATATGTAATTGTATGAGATAATCTAAATTTGGCCAAACAGATAATCAAGTAAGCTAAAAAAAAATTAAATTAGTAGGCTTAATTCTTTTAATACTACCGTAATTGATTTTAAAATTGATCAGTTTATCGTTTGAGTTCAAGTTTAGAACTTACCGTTTGCTAAGCCAGTGTTATCAGCTTGCCGGATCATTACCTCCCAAAAAACCGATTCTTTTAAAGATCATTAATCTTTCTTCCGCTAGAAATGAGTGAGTAAAGTAAAAAATTTGGTCTAGATTTGCTCTTATATTGTAAAATTTGTAAAATTGTAGTGATAGTATTAATGGTTATTCACATATTAATGGTATAATATTCGAGTGGTAATAATTAACGTAATAAAAAAATTAAAAATAACGCTTTCTACGGAGTTTATTGTTTTTTTATATCTCTATATTTTTTCGTGTTTTTGCCAAGCTAGGGTCGTGCAACTTCGGTTTACCTATAGCAAATGCTTTGATAGTTGATGGCGATTGTCTCGTCGCAATCTCAGCTTTGGAATCCAGATATGTTGCTGCAGCTGAAATCCATTTATGGTGCCACAAGTATGTTCTCTGAGAATATTCTCGAAGCTCAACTCCCAAGGAAGTTCGACCCTTTCCGAATGGAAGCTTATGATGGAACAGGATACCCGGAAAGACATTTGGAGCAATTCCGAAGCATGATGATGGCGTTCAACCCTGATGACGGATGCTATGCCGAGCATTTTCTATGACCCTCAAAGGTAATACAATGGATTGGTTCAACAGCTTACCAAAAGGGTCAATCTACGCCTTTACCGGGTTGTGGAAAACATTCAGAGAACGGTTTGTTGGTAACAAGGAGCTCAAGCGAGAGTGAAATTCAATCATGGACCTTTTACCAGCGGCGAGGCAAGTCCCTTAAAAGTTATGTTAGGAGATTTGTTCATGTATGAATGCTTTACCAGATTTAGCGGAAAACATGGCGAGGCAAGTCCCTTAAAAGTTATGTTAAGATATTTTATTTAATATTATATATATATTAAATAAAATATATACATCTAATTGTATTTTGATTACAACTTTCAATATTTGTAAAAAAAACGATTATAAATATAAAAAAATTGATAGTCTTAAACAAGATATCGTAAACAATATAATTGCAAAATGATTTGTATATTGTTTGAACATACTAGATATTTAAGATGTTATATTTAATATTAGGTACATATTAAATAATATATACCTATTAGACATATAATTGTATTCTGATTTTAAATTATTAGGTGATTCTTTATATTCTTTCAAGGTTGAAGTGTTTATGGTTAGATGAATTATATAGTTTATTGTATTTTCGAAGTATTCAATATTAGAAGTTTAAATTTAAATTTTTTAGAATTGTATAATTATATGCATAAACTTAAATTACTTGTAAATAACAAAATAAAAAATTGAAAGTGAGAGTGATTTAAATAACATTTAATAAAAAATAGAAGCAAAACAAACAATTCATTGAAAATAAAAACCAAACAAGTAACATAGTTGTTCAATCAAATAAAAAAGAAAAACATTACAACGATACTGCTTAAGACAATCAAATGTAAAAAACTAAGGAGCTTCATCGTTGTTGTTGTTAGGTGGTGGACCTTGCAAATGCATGTTCTCCATCATCTGTCGCATATACTTCGACTCTTCGGCTTGAGAGTTTGCAAATCACTCATTCCATTGATCTTGTCTATGATGCCACTGCTCGTATTGACCATACCACTGCTGGAGGTGACCAAGTTTATCATTCACCCCTACTTGCCACTGCTGTATCTGGCTAAGCTGGTCATTTGCCATTTTGTAAAATTATGATGCAGTCCGTTTGTTGAGTATGCGCAAAGTGTATATAATCCATATGCTCCTCATGCGAATACTCAGCAAATTCGCGATTGGTTCGTCTTTTTTGTCGCGGTACTCCAGAAGAACCACCAATAGCATTTGGATCGAAAGGCGGCTAAAGTTGATGCTGCGTAGGTGGATTTGGCGGTTTTGTAAGACCGTTCGCAGTCCATATCTGATTCAACTCGGGCCTATGGTGGATCCATGCCTCCAATTTTGAGATCAACTTTCCATCCCAAGAGTATATCTCCTACAATTTTAAAAAGTTTCTACCTATAGCACTAGTCGGCCTCACCTTCATCGGAGTGTACATACTCGCATCAACTCCTTTCGAAACAAGCAAGTAACTCACTATCATCCCATAAGGTAGTTTATCCGTACCACACCTCATAGCCATATTTCGAATCATCAAGCTAGGTAAACTAATTCTTCCCTGATTTCGGACGATAAAAGCAGTTACAAATGTTTGAATATATGAAAGCTGCGAATCATTATTACTAATGGGAAGAAATATATTATTTACCAACTTCAAAGCTAATTTCCCATTAGCATCCAAATTACTTCGCATGGCTCGATATCTACCGCTAATTTTTGGAGCATCCGCACCATAACAAGTAAGAAGCTCTGCTGCTTCTTCGTAGGACATAGGCCAATCAGCACCCCAGCCCGAAGAAGGATAAGTGATGGAAGGTAATTTATCACAGGTATATACATCACGGGTTCGAACGAAAAAAAGATCTTCCAAATCAGTTTCAAAAAAACTATAGGGTTGACCATCAATCAAACAATTCATTCCTAAACCTCTACCATTTGGATTATTCTCAATTAAATGTGCGGTGACATAAAACTTGCGTACTAGTTCTATATATCATTCACAATTGAATCTAGCTAGTTTTTCCAACCTAGGCCATTAGTAGGTTCAATAAGTTTGAATTTTTTTTGCATACCCTCTACTTCGATCAGTTCATCATAGTCCAAATACATACCCGCCCAAATTTTGGTTACACCTCGTCGTGCTTCCGGATTACGGACGCGAACCTCCCCGTTGCCGTGATGTTCGTAAGTCGCGCTCTCCGTTACCTCCATCTCTTCATACCCCAAATCTCTTTCGGCATCTCCCCTTCGTCTCGAGGATGATTCAGCTCCTCCACCAAGACGGGCTTGCTTTGATCTTCTCGAAGACATTCTAGCGAAACCTGAAATGTAAAATAGTGTTTGAAAATTATAAAAATAATTTAGAGAAGTGTAGGTAACTAGAGAGAGATTGGTAGTGGTGTGAAAAATAGAAGGGGAATGGGTAGTATTTATAGGGATTTATTTTTTCAATTAGCCGTTGGATGACGTCATCGTGCGGACCATCCGGGGCATCCAGACGAATCTCCGGATGCCCTGGATGAATTAAACGGCTAGTTGAGATCAACTAGCCGTAGAGGTCCGGGGCATCGAGATTGATCTCCGGATGGCCCGAATTTACCGTCCGGGCATCCGGACATTACATCCGGATGCCCCGGACCGTTTATCAGGATCATCCGGACATTGATCCGGATGGTCCGGATTTTTTTTTAAATTTTTGAATTTTTTTATGGGTCTCCCCTATAAATAGAGGAGACCCCAACTCAATATTCACAACTCACAAACACCTCTCTACTTCTCTCTACTTGTTCAAAATATTCTAGAAAACTCAAATTACTTATTTTACATATTCTACTTCTACTTTCGAAATTGTTTGATTTTTGTTTTTCCGCAAATTGTTTCTATTTGATAAAAACACTTAAATAACATTGGGATAACATTATAATAGCTCAATTAAGAGCTTCATATGATTTATCAAGTTATTTACTTGTTTTAGTTATTTAAATTAGTTGTTTTAATTTTAATTTTATTAGTTGTTCTTAGTTGTTACTAGTCTAAATTTAGTTGTTATTAGTCTAGATTTAGTTTTTATTATTTGCAATATTAATCAGTTTCCATTAGTATTTTATTTCATATTTAAAAAAATGTTGTTATTAGTTTTAAAATGGCTTCAAAACGTAGAAATACTAATGCTCACCCACCCGCTAATGTGGATCTCAATATCGTAGATGATTTTCCTACAGACTCCCCTCACGTTGACACACTCTCTTCCCACGAAAGTGGTGGTGGAAGTACTAGTGGTGGATCGAGATATCGTAAGAAAACATCTTGGATTTGGAAACACTATACTCCATCGAAAGATGGCTATTCTAGTATTTGTAACGTGTGCAAAAAATATTATCTTCACGTAAGTGGAAATAGAAATATGGGCACTAGCACTATGGTAAAACATTTACTGAAACATGAAGTATATGATCCTACAAAACCTAACCCAAATAATGTTTGCATGAACCCTCAAACAGGTCTTCCTTTTGAGTTTAACCACGATACGTATAAGGAAGAAACAATGATTTATGTAGTCGGTAGTTTACAACCATTTAGTTTTGGGGATTCTTGGAGATACGAAAATTGGATGCAAGTTTGGGTAAACCCACAGGCAAAACGCATTCCACGTAGCTATTTGAGATCGCTAGCCTTTAAATATTTTTTTAAAAGAAAAAAAAAGCATTATTCAAACTATGCTAACTTTGCCATGGAATGTTTCGATTACTAGTGGCATAACTAATTTTACTGATTTTGATATGGTATGTGTTACCCTTCATTGGATGGATCCCGAATGGGTACTCCAAAGGAGAATTATATGGTTTGAATCTATTGGGAAGCATAACGCACAATTAATTAGGGAGAGTATGGTTGAATGCATGAATATTTATGGCATTAGAAATAAGATTATGTCTATTTCGTTGGATAATGCATCTTCTAATATTAATGCTATAAAATTTCTTATACAAGATTGCAATCCCGTTTTTCCTAAATTGTTTCACACCAGATGTTTATGCCACGTACTTCAATTAATTGCGGAAGACGGAATACTTAAGGTTATGGCTAATTATATTGTCCCTATTAAAAATAGGATCCTATTTTGCACGACCTCAGCTGCTAAAAAAAGAGCTTTTAAAACACTTGTTACTTCAAATGGAAAACAATATAAGAAACTTATATTAGATGTCGAAACTAGATGGAATTCTACTTATGCAATGCTTGCACGTGTGCATGTTTTTAAAGAAGAGATTATGACGCTTTATAATGCATCTTATCCTGAAACACTAATTGGAAAAAAGCATTGGAAATATTGTGCACACATGTTAAGATTTTTAAAACTTTTTAAAGATAACACTCAAACTTTTTCTTCACAAAATCAACCTAATGCTCATTTGGTCCTTTTCACGATTACTAATCTTGCCATGCATATGAATGAATTTAGATCAAATTTTGTATGCGTAGACATGGTTCCCGAAATGGAATTGAAGTTCACAAAGTATTTTCATCCAATCCCTGAGAGTTATTCATTTTCTTGCCTTTTAGATCCTTTTTCACGAAAAGATAAATTTGAATGGCTAGTTAGATGGTTTTATCGATCTGTACAGTTTTCTACAACTAAACCACCGAAGGAACCAATTGACCCTGAAGGGTATATTACCGGTATATATGAATGTTTGCATAATATCTATGATAAGTATGCTGAAAGATATAGATCAAATACAACTACAAATGTAAGGAGTAGTAACAATAAGGGTAGAGGGAGATTTTCTACTAACTATGTTCAAATTGCAATGTTACGAAACAATGAATTTACAAAGACCCCTCAGTCTGATAATGAGCACTAGATTTGATTTTACGAATTTTCCCGACTAGGGTATTGAAGATATCATAAGATGGTGGGGTACCAAAACTGAAGAGTATCCTATTCTTTGCAAGGTTGTTAAAGAGATTTATGCAATACTTATGTCCACAGTTGCAAGTGAGTGTGCTTTCAGCCAAGCTAGGTTGCAATACACGACTAAGAGAACAAGATTGACGGGCAAAACACTTGGAGTGCTTGTGGCAGTCAAGGATTGGACAGCGACAGATAAAATGATGCAAGACAGAGAGTTTAGAGACGAATTGAACGTAGACGACATCTTCGAAGATTATCCGGATGATTATGAAGAAACACTTGAACAAGAAATTATGGAAGAAAACGAAGCTCAATGTGAATCAAGTGAGGACGAAGACGAAGATTTTACTTACGAAGAAGACGAAGTTGAAGATGAATGATGTTTGTAATAATTATTTACTATTTTTTATTTTAATTTGAAAACATTTGTACAACTCCTGACCCGCAAGAGTATAAACTGTGAACGACTAAATTAACCAAAAAAAACTTTACATTTTATTATAATAACAACAATTGTATTATGAACTACTTATAAGATCTGATTTTGGTTTAAAAAATAATAACAAACACTTGTAATATTTAAAACCAAATCACAATAGTAATCAAAATGTAATATTAAAATTATAACCATAAAATTTGTAATAGTTTAACATGATAAGATATAGTTTTGGTTTGTAACATAGTATCAACACTACTAATATTATATCCAAAAACATAATAATAATAATATTCAAAATGTAATAATAACATAAGTAATATTTAAAATTTTGGACTATATAATAATTACAACACTTAAAATACTAATAACCAAAACAAATTAATACTAACCAAAACATAATAATAATTTTATAACCATATGCAATATCTCAAAAGTTTTTAAATATAACTTAACATATGATTTTGGTTATAAAATAATTAAAACATTTATAATATTTACAAATAAATTGCGGTTTTTTACAAGTAAACCGCGGTTTTGCGGTCCTAACGGTTTGCGGTCCTGGCGGTTTGCGGTCCCGACGGTTTACTCCTTATACGGTTCTGGCGGTTTGCCGTCCTAACGTTTTGCGATCTTTGCGGTTTGCAGTCCTGATGGATCAGTTAAACGATATACCCGCCGATTTATAAACAGTTCTCCGACTTTGAACCGTGGTTTCAAAACCATTTGCCACCACTAACTATAATAATAGTGATCACTATGCAACAGCTACTTCACCGATTAGTAACTAACCACATGTGTAAACGAATACGAACAAATATATTATTTCGTCAATTTTATTATACATATTTGGAGGAATGGGATTACGAGCTATGTATAAATGTGTAATTGAATGAGATAATCTAAATTTGGCCACACAGATAATCAAGTAGGCTAAAAAAAATTAAATTAGCAAGGTTAATTCTGTTAATACTATAATAATTGATTTTGAAATCGATCAGTTTATCGTTTGTTCAAGTTTAGAACTTATCGTTTGCTGAGCCAGTGTTATCATTTTGCCGCATTGGTCTTACTGTTTTCGCTAGAAATGAATGAGTAAAGTAAAAATTTTGGTTTAGATTTTCTCTTATATGATAAAACGGTAGCGATAGTGTTAATTGTTATTTACGTATTAATGGTATAATATTAGAGCTGTCAATTTTGGACACGACCTGTAAACCCAACACGAACACGACCCGAAATTTTAGGGTTAGAGACCTGATATTTCAGACCCGATGAAATTAAGACACGACACGAACCCGACTCGAAAAAAAACGGGTCGGGTTCGGGTTGGGTTCGTGTCACCCGAAACTGACCTGTAAAACCCGAAAAGACCTGTAAACCCGAAACTGACCTGTAAAACCCGAAAAGACCCGTAAACCCGAAAAGACCCGTAAACCCGAAAAGACCTGTAAACCCGAAACTGACCTGTAAAACCCGAAAAGACCCGTAAACCCGAAAAGACCCGTAAACCCGAAAAGACATGTGAAACCCGAAAAGACATGTAAACCCGAAATAGACCTGTAAAACCCAAAAGACCTGTACACCTGTAAAATAAAATACTGAAAACACTTAATAAAATTTTATTAATAAAATAATATTATTTTAGTAATTTGACCTATAAATTAGAACACCAAAAATACTTATAAAACTTTATTAATGAAATAATTTTATTTTAAATTTAAAAGATATAAAATAAATAGTATACTTAAATGTGTATATGAGGGAAGACAAATGATGGTTCACATGTTTGCTATAAAGTTTTGAATTTTATTCTTCTTTCATGTATATTAATAAAGTTTTGAATCTTTCATCTTCAGTGTATATAGATTATAATATTAAGAATAAAAAATGGAAATGATTTATTATTTAACGTTTTTTTTATCTGATTCGTGTGAGTTTGCTAGATTTATTAATAGATATTGAATGCATTCAATCTTGTTTTGTGGGATGAATCGATTTACAATTCTTGTGGTTATTTGTTAAGAAGTGATAACTTAGTGGTTATTTGATATTTTTTGAAATTTATTTAATTTATCTCATGTATTTTTTTCATGTTTAGGTGAGATGGAAAATCCATCATCACCATATATTATACGGTAAGATTATTTCACCGGTGATAGTAAAGCCGGTGTAAATATATGAAGTAAGCGTATCTTGACTTTATATAAATATAGTGGACCAACAAAATTTCAAAAGGGGATGTAGCTCAAATGGTAGAGCGCCCGTTTTGCATGCGGGAGGTACAGGGTTCGATCCCTTGCATCTACATTTATTAAGTTTTGCCTTTACCCAAAATTCGTGTCAAACAGGTCGGGTTCGGGTCCAACAGGTTTTTAACAGGTCGGGTTCGTGTCTTTGAACCTGACACGAATTTCGGGTTCGGGTCGGGTTCGTGTCACAGGTTCTAAAATTTCGGGTTGGTCAAACCCGACACGAACACGACCCGAAACCCGAAATTGACACTTTTATATAATATTCGAGTATTAATACTTAACACAATAAGAAATTTAAAGATAATGCTTTTTGTGGAGTCTATTGTTCTTTGTATATCTCTATATTTTCTCGTGTTTCTGCCAAGCTAGGGTCGTGCAACTTCTATTCACAGATAGCAAATGCTTTAATAGTTGATGGCGATTGCCTCTCCGCAATCTCAGCTTTGGAATCCGGATATGTTGCTGCAGCTGAAATCCATTATCTTGTGCTACAAGTGTGTTCTCAGAGAATATTCTCGAAGCTCAACTCCTAAGAAAGTTCGACCCTTTTCGAATGGAAGCTTATGATGGAACAGGATACCCGTAAAGATATTTGGAGCAATTCTGAAGTATGATGATGGCGTTCAACCCTGATGACGGATGCTATGCCGAGCATTTTCTATGATCTTCAAAGGTAATACAATGGATTAGTTTAGCAGCTTACCAAAAGGGTTCATCGACGCCTTTACCGGGTTGTGGAAAACATTCAGAGAATGGTTTGTTGGTAACAAGGAGCTTAAGCGAGAGTGAACAATCATGGACCTTTTACCAGCGGCGAGGTAAGTCCCTTAAAATTTATGTTAGGAGATTTGTTCATGTATGAATTCTTTACCAGATTTAGCGGAAAACATGGCGGTGGCGTCCTTAAAGCGATGGCTCGACCGAAAGAGTGACCTCTATGCCGACCTCATCAAGTTCCCAATAGAGAACATGGGGGATTTACTCGCCAGGGATGACACTTTTATCGAAGTCGATGACGCCAGAAGAGGTGGATTGTGCGAACGACGCGGATCAGATTCCAAAGAAGAAGGATCAGAAAGAAAAGGGGTCAAAGAATAGCCTAAGATAGATTATAGCCGGCGACCTCAGCAGTTCGAGCAACCAACTAGACGATTCACTCCGTTGACGGAAGCCAACTCCGTGATTTACGACCGAACACGAAGACGAACGAAGTACCAAACACCGCGTGTGATAAGTGCTTTCGATTTTAAGCGATCTAACCGGTATTTCTGCGCGTAGCATAATGTTCATGGACACTCCACGGATGAATGCTTGCAACTCAGAGAAGATATCTAACGACTGACTGATAATGGAGAGTTGATAAAATACATCAAGCGGTCACATCCAGATTGCCGCGAGGAAGTCAGTTCTCCCATCAATGAGAAACTAACAAATGAAGAAGAAATATAAGCTAATAAGCAGAAGTGGCTTCTCGTGATATCAGGGGATAATTCAGCACCAATCCAGGGGACCACCTCAAACAAACGGGTTAAAAACGAGCTCGACGTGTATGATATAGATGCCAATTCCTATCGTAATTACAGGGATCCAGTGGCTGATCTCACGTTCAACGACGACGATTTCAGAGGTGTTAGTCTGCCCCATGAGGACGCATTAACTATCCATATGAATATCGGAGGTGGTATGGTGACTCAAGTTCTGGTCGACGGTGGAAGTTCCGCAAACATCATATTCAAAAGCAGTTTGACCGCATGCAAAATGTACCTCTATACCGTCCAACACAATGCACTTTGATCGGCTACGAGGGTAGAACTTCAAAATGTGTTGGGGAAGTGGAGTTACTGGTAAAAGTCGGCCACGGAGCCACGAAAAAAGAGTTAAAAACACTGTTTATAATCTCCGACGCACCGAGCGCTTACCATGCTATTATTAGGAGACTGTGGCTGCATAGGATGGACGCAATATCGTGTATGTTCCGGTAGTGCATAAAATATCCGGTAAGCGGCTTGGTGGGAACGATGCGAGGCAGCCAAAAGATCGCGTGAACCTTGATAGCAATTAAACGGCGAAGGGGTTCTTGAACCAGAGACACTGGATCCTACCTCACCAGACCCAGTGGATGACCCGCGTGAGATCGACAACTCTACTAATACAATTACTGCAGTAGTGGACACACCTATAGCCAACAGTCGCATGCTTTAACTTTGAAGGGAGTTATCTAAATATTCTAAGGTACATTTAATTGTTTTATAAGTAAAACAATTAGATGTTTTTGCATGGGAGGCAGCTGATGTCTCAGGGGTAAGCCCATCAATTATATGTCATGAGTTGGCTATCAACCCTTGCGCCTAACCAATTCGCCAAAAACATAGATCTTTCTCAGTAGAAAAAAAGGCAGCTATTTTAGTCGATGCGGCTAAATTAACTCGTCCGGGATACATTCGGAAAGCACCATATCCGGTTTGGATAGCTAACCCTGTTTTGGTAAAAAAGAAGAACGGGGCAGTGGAGAATGTGTGTGGCCTTCACTGACCTGAATCAGGCATGCCCTAAAGACGTCTTCCCACTGTCGCGCATCGATCAGTTAGTCAATTCAGGCTCGGGTTGTGAATACTTGTCATTCGTGGACGCATACTCCGGGTATAATTAGATTTTCCTCCACCCATCCGATCAGAAGCACACCGCTTTTCAAATTGAGAGAGGCTTATATTGCTACACGGCCATGCCGTTTGATTTAAAGAATGTTGGGTCGACATACCAACGACTGATAAACCATATTTTCCAAGACTATCTGGGGCACCATTTAAAATCATACATTGACGACATGATTGTTAAAATTCATGAGGAAACACAGCACTTGGAGACATTGTAGACAATTTTTAATATGTTACGACAGTTCAACCTGAAGCTCAACAAGGATAAGTGTTCTTTTGGGGTAGCTAAGGAAAATTTCTTAGGTTACGTGGTGAGTCAACGAGGTATTGAAGCCGACCTTGTCTAGCTAAATGCAATTCTGCAAATGGACCCTCCAAAAAGTATCAAAGAAGTACAATGTCTCACGGGAAGACTAGCAGCGTTATCTAGGTTCATTTCCCGCGCATCGGACAAGAGTCATCACTTTTTTGAGGTCCTATGGGGTAATAAGAAGTTTGAATGGACAAAAGAGTGCAGTGAAGCTTTTACCGATCTCAAACAATACCTCACCTCTCCAAAGATTCTATCTGCACCCATGGCTGAGGAACCACTGTTCTTGTATCTAGCAGTATCACCATTTTTCGTCAGTTCGGCTTTAGTTCGCGACCAGAACGGGGTATAGCGCCTGATATATTATTCGAGAAAAATGCTAACGGATGCGGAACAAGGTACCTGAATCTTGAAAAGCTAGCTTTGAGTTTAATTATTGCCGCCCGAAGAATGCGTCCATATTTCCAAGGGCACGTCATCACTGTGCGAACACCTTTTTCTCTACGAACAGTACTACAGAAGCCAGACGTCTTCAGACGACTCACCAAGTGGACTATCGAGCTCAGTGAGTACGACATTCGTTTCGAATCACGGTTGGCTATTGAGGGACAGGTAATCGCCGATTTTCTTATCGAATTCTCTTCCTCCAGGCATCAACAGACTGATACAGAAGATCAAGAAGTAACAAGGCTAGACCAGTGGATAGTTGAAATTGATGGTGCATCTTGCGCATCGGACGGAGGAGTAGGAATTGTCTTGTGCTCCCCAAATAACGAGGAGATCAAGTAGGAAGTTCATTTTAATTTCCCAGTCACAAATACCGTGGCAGAGTATAAAACTGCTCTTTGTGGCATGCAATTGGCCTTGATTTGTGGAGTACAAAACATTAGGATCAAATCCGACTCTTAGTTAGTCGTCAACCAGGCAATGGGTACTTACGATGCCAGACCGGTCGGTATCAAAGATTACCTTGTTATATTCAAGAAGTACGAATCTAAGTTCACCCATGTTTTGTATGAGCACATCCCACGAAAGGAAAATTCAGCAGTCGATATTCTAGCCAAGGCCCGCAGCTTTCGGAGAACACCGCACAATTTTACTCCAACAACTACGGATAACGGAACTCATACCTACAATAGAAACCATCAACTCAATTGCAAATGATACTGACTGGAGAATACCATACATGCAATACCTGACATTTGATCAATTACTAGCAAATAAAAACGAGGCCCGAGCACTGCAGATTAAGGTAGCCAAGTTTTTTGTGCCCGATAACATCTTATACAGGAAGAGTTCAACTCGGCCCTTACTCCAATGTCTTGATCGCGCAGAGGCCAGTTTAGTCTTAATCGATCTACATTCAGGGGAACAGGTTCTCAATGTGGTCGCCGAACGCTAATTCGTCGGTTCCTCTTGGCAACAATGTCCCGAGCTCGCAGTTGATGCATAAATTATTGTGCAACAATGTCACAAATGTTAAGAGTATGACAACATACAACATAGACCCATCGAACCAATGCAAAACATTCATGGTCCATTCCCTTTTGATAAATGGGGGATAGATCTAGTGGGCCCTATAACAATGGTTACTGGAAATCGGAAATTCCTTATCGTCGGGGTAAATTACTTCTCCAAATGGGTCGAGGCCAAAGATCTATTCCGAACACGGGCGCAAAAGGTCTGTAACTTCATCCATAATTAGATTCTGACTAAAAATTGTATTCCACGAATTCTAATGATAGATAACGACTCACAATTTCAAAATTCAATACTCAAAATTCAATAATCACCAACTTCTGCAAACGATATGGGATTCTCCAGCACTTTTCCACCCCATATTATCCCCAGGCCAACGGTCAGGTCCAAGTAACCAATAGGACGCTGCTGGAAGGACTTAAGAAAAAATTGGAAGGAGCCAAAGGGAAATGGCCGGATAAATTAGCTAAGGTATTATGGGCATATCAAACCACCTCGCGCTCAACAACAGGAGACACCCCTTTCGCCCTGGTGTACGACACCGAAGCAGTCATCCCATCAGAGATCATTGTGCCAAGTCATCGAATAGAACACTACGAAGAAGAGGAAAATCTAATAGCCAAATCTACAAGCTTGGATTTCCTTGAAGAGCGACACGATCAGGACTGAGTACCAGCAGAGCATTACAGAATCCTGATGAGGATACATTTCAACGCTCGACTCAAGCTGTGCTCTTTTTAAGTGGGAGGTCAGGTATTAAAGAAAGTATTTCAAGGCTCCAACAGTGGCATAGGTGGCAAATTGGGACCAAACTAGAAAGGCCCATATACGATAATCTCCAAAGGGCACCATGTGGTGTACAAATTGGCAGATCACTGCGGCCAAGCACTCAAACACCCTTGGAATGTCAATCACCTAAAATTGTATCGCCAAACTGCTCAGAATGTATTGATGCACTCTTTTTCCTCCCTGATGGCGTGGGGAGGTTTTTTAATGAGGCATCTTAAGACACAATTTACTCCTTAAATATAATTTATGTTTTCACCATTATGTGTTTGTTGCAAGTTTTATCCTTACAATTAGTGAACGGGTCAATGACCACGCCATATGTGGCTACGTAATGGACCATACTGAGGTCAAACTAAGTGTCTATAAACACGAATGAGCTATTTGGCCACGTCTACAGACTACATATCGACCATACTGTGCCTCATACTTTGTACTGGGTATATTAGCGAACTGGTTAAATACCAAGTTTAAGATAGACTATGCAATAGGGTCTACATGACCTCACCGCGATTAAGATATCATGACAATTAATGTCTAAGCTACGCAATGAGCCCTACTGAGCTCGATATTATAAGGATCTCCATGCAAGTAACAAACACATACTCCACACTTTCTCCATAAATACTAATAACATAAAGCATACATTTTCACTCGCATACACTTCCAATTGTTCTGTTTCGCATAAGTAACATCAGAGCAATAAGTTTAACATGTATTCAAATATACATTACGTAACACCAAGTTTTTCAAACAAATAAAAAACAAGAGACAACAAAAACTATCAGAACTTGGCACTTGGGGAAGAGGCCAGCTTGCTCTGCTCTGATGGAGTAACATCAGCCACAGCAGTGGTAACAACTTCAACAATTGGCACAGATCGCAAGCCAAGATCTTGAGGTGGTACAGGATGTTGAACAAAAGACACCAAAGATCCCAAGTTCAGCTCAGAATTTAGCGCCAACAACTCAGCTATAAATTTTATGTTCTCCTTGGCTATCATCTTTGTGGCAACCGTGAACATCTGCATCTCCCTCTCTGCTACAGCTGCCTCCAAGTCCTTTTTCCACCGCTACCTCTCCCGCTCGAGCTCTGCATGCCCCTCCTCCACTTGGGCGATCAATTTGGTCTTGTCAACAGACAAATTTGCTATTCGCTCAGCTTGCTCTTCCATCATTTTCGATTGAGCCAAGTTCCTATCCACCAGGTTTGAGCTCTGAGTGAAACGTTCATCATTCCTCATCAACAGGTTTTCATTTTGTTTCAAAACTGCTTTGTGATTTTTGGATACGGCTTTACATCTCTCGTCGCTGCATATTAAAGCCTCTTTTAGGGTTTCCATCGTAGTCTCCAGTTTTGCCTTCGCTTCAAGCGCCTGATTTTTGGTCGCCTTTGCTAAGGTATACGCATGCCTTAAGCGAATAAATTCAGCAGTGCTCGTTTTGGCTAACCCGAACACCATGGCTTCTGGTCTACACTTCTTCATAATCTCTAATTTAACTGGGGACATGCGTCGGTAGCCTAATACGACCGAGTTATGGTGAATCTGCACAAAGCCAAAGAGTTAGACTTGTGCTACCACCTCCTATTCAAAACATAAAACTAGTGTCTTACCTCAATGACGAGCTCAACTTGTCAATGTAAGATCTCAGGAACAGACATCCTATCATAATACGATAAGTCTGGAATTCGACAGAGCTGTTCAAGCATAAATGAGGAGGGGTGTGGTATGATAATCTGCTTGGGCAACAGCTCCTCCAACAACACCTTCTGTGGATTGGTCCCACCGTCATTATCTTCGGCCGTGGTTTTATCCATTACTCATATTATTTGAGACACAGTACCCTTTCCTGCTGTTGTTTCCAAAAGAGGTATGTTCGATGTATTCACCCAACACTTCATCTTCTCAGCATGCTCTGGTGGGATAACTTTCTTCTTCTGAGCCTTATTTTTTTCTCCTCACTATCTTCCACCAAATAAATCAAGTATCCCCATCATTAGGATTCACCCCCTCGTCTCGTTTAGATAACGGATGAACTGGGGGACATGTTGCTCCGTCAGGCGCGGCCTCTGTGCTATCACTGTCATCATCTCTCAGCTACAACTTCCTGACAGCATCTTTAATCGCTTTTTGCCTCTTACTCCAAGACTTAACTAATGAAGGCGACTCAATATCCCTTTCATTTTCTCGCTCTGTTCGCACCTTGCTAGTCTGAGCGACTTCTTGAACAGTTGGCGCATTCTTTTCGACTTGGACGACCTCATCCCCTTTTTTACTTGCCAATACCTCTCATTGCCCACCCGGATGGCCAGAAGCAGATGATGAATCTCCTGCTTCAGTACCCTTTTCGGGTAGTTTGCGGTACTGTGAGCCAAATCATGGCATTATTGTTCTCCCGATATCTTTTTTCCATTAACGCCCTGATACGCTCCATCGTGGCTTCAGCCCCGTCTGCCATCATGACCTTAACGTCTGATGCAATCTCCAACTCTGGCACAGACCACAAGCCTGACTTTAGATAATTATAGCGCGTAAAAATCTATTTGACATCTTGCTGCCACACCTCACAAGCTAAATTCCCGATTCGGATTATAGGATTCACGTAACCCTTGCCTTTCCCTTCCTTCCACCAGCTCTGACTAACTGCCTCACCTGCACAAACAAGCACTTATAAGTTGCTGGTTAACAAGACTCAACCAACAATTCGATATTTCAACTAGTTCTATTGAGGCTTACACTTTACTTTTCATTTCCTTTCTAACTTAAGATTCAGAGTGGGTGTTTTATGCTCCCAATTTCTGGATACAAAAACAAAGGAATTATTTTAATTCTTATCTGATGAAGGGAGCTCGACAATCTTTTTCATCCCTTTAAAATGGGTATAGAAGAAAGGGGCTTTGGACAGTTTGGTCACATCAGTGGAAACTAACAAGTCTGCTAAGCACACGTGAGCTCAGTACTACGGTAAGCAGCAATCTCCACCCATTTGCGGAAAGTCGGGTAAGGTAGATTCCTAGCACGTTAAAGTAATTACAAATCATCTCAGGCAGCGACAGCTGCAAACCCCAATCGAACGAAGTGGTGAAAATACGCGTCTCTGTTTTTTGGGCATGATAAGTATGCTCGCCTACAAAGGGCGCTCTTATGGTTACATTCTCGGGAATACTACAACTATTCCTAAGAGTATCCACTTCAGACTCATCTAGGTAAACACATTTGGGGGCTATTTGCGAGAAATAGTTCTCCAAAATACTGACTTCTTCAAACACAGGCTCCACGATTTTATCTACTTTCATCTTCGTTGCCCTTTTCGGTGCCATAGATTCTAATGAGACTGCAAGAAGGTAAGGTTATGAATCACTATGATTATAACAGGAAAGGGCGATCGATTCGACATAGGGAAAGCATGCACGTCTGGGGTATACCCTACTCACAAAGGCCTCACTCTAGAATCTAGGGTTCTAAACTCTAATATAACATTATGAGAAATTATATTTTTTGGAAAATAACATACCTGGTTTTTGGTGCAAAAAACGACAGAGAATTTTTTGATGACAACTGATACTTTCTTCTCCAGCAAGAATGATACAGTAACGCTCGAGGGTATCTCTATTTATTTCTCACGAAAATAATCAAACAATAAGTTAAGGGCATTGAAACTCTTAAAATATATTGATACGACGTCACTAAGCAATTAAAATTGTACCAAAAACTCAAACATCAGGCGTTATATCCCAGATACGGCTGTGTTGGAACTGTCATAATCACACCATCGACACATGTTGAATAATGAAGCTAACAGACACTTGAATCACGACGCTCCTACCCTACGCCCCTACCTTTTCATTAACGGTAATATTTATTTTATAGGTTCACTAATTCCTTTCCAAAATTATTAAAACCTATAAAGTAGGGGGTGCCCTGATAAGGGAGGATTCCCCTGAGTAAGTATCTAAACGAGCTGGAAAGGTAGATGACGAGCTTGGACTAAGATATTAAAGGAAGAAGAATCAAACGAGCAAACAGAGAATGAGCTCATACAATCCGATCGACCTCAAAGATAAGTGGAGAACGAGCCCGAAGATCATCTGTGTAACGAGTTGACCGACCAGACCAAAAATGCAATAACCAAACAAGGGACGAGCTCGTGCATAACCAATCAAGGGACGAATTCGCGCATAAACAATCGACCTTAAAGCTAAGTGGAGAAAGAGCTCGAAGATAATTAATTGACCTCGAATAAAGGCAAAGAGGAGCCAAGCAACCAGAAGCAGTTGAGTGAGCTTAAGAACATGCAGCTCAGAACAAACCCTATCACGCTCAAGAAGTGAGCCAGCTCGGATTGGCATGCGGGTCCGGTCAAATCAAATAATTGAAGAATAAATTGTTTCCTTACTATTATTTAATAAACGTTACAAAATTCGAGTCAAACCGTTTATGTAGTTTGCCCGAAATTATAGCAAAAGTGATGTTAGTGAGTTAGTGGGGTATTAAGTGTACTTGAATACAAATGTAACTGCCCACCAACTCACAGAAGTATAAGTAGGAAGACTATTTTGATAAATGATACGATCTTTTTGCCTTATCTCTTTTCTGACTAAGAACGTAAATTTTTACTTTAGCACAACTTGTTATTCCCGTAACATTTTGTACGTTTACACTTCATTCATACACACAAATCAATGACGTATCTCAAAAACACAACAAAAGAAATCAAACATACAACACTAATATATTTGAGAAAATAATGGTAGCCAAATTGGACGTCTAATTTCTGGAATCGGATGTCCGATTGGCGTAATGGTAGCCAAATTGGACCTAATTTGTTTCTAAAAAATATTCAAGAATATTTTCTCTATAAATAGCTACCATCATGTTCCGGAATTAAAAGAACAGGAGCTAAGGCTCTTGAGATGATTCTTGTAGTCAATCATCTTCGTCCCATTTTTGTGGTAAATATGCACCCGATATCTCACATTAGATTCACTTCCTCGAAAAAAATAGGGATATAAATCAGTTTCATAAACTTCTTGACACAACCACTTCAAAATAGGTTGCCACAAATTGAGCAAAGTAGTAACAGCTATCAACACAGCCAAAACTGAGATTGCAACTACCATTTTTCCACCTTCCACCGCCGAAGCAACTAATCCACATATTTTTTTTCCATACATTTTTGTACGTTTACGCGTGGTTCATACAAATGAAAATCAATAACGTATCTAAAAAACACAACAAAACAAAACAAATTCAACATACAATAGTAATATATTTGAAAAAATAGTGTTAGCATGGACGTCTAATTTCTAGAATTGGATGTCCGATTGGCGTAATCAATCGTCTGGTTTGGGCTTAATTTTTTTCTAAAAAATAATTCAAGAATATTTTCTCTATAAGTAGCTACCACTATGTACCGGAATCAGAAGAACATGAACACCGCTAAGGCTCTTGAGGTGATTCTTGTAGTCAATCATCCTCGTCCCCTTTTTTTAGTAAAGATACACACGATATCTTGCATTAGATTCACTTCCTCGAAACAAAATAGGGATATAAATCGGTTTCTTAAACTTTATGACACAACGAGCTGAAAAAGGTTGCCACAAATCCAGCAAAGAAGCAACAGTGAACAACACAGCTAAAACTAAGATCGCAACTACTATTTTTTCACATTCTATCGCCAAATCAACTTAACTAATCCACTTATTTTGTCGTTTCCATACATTTTTGTACATTTACACTTCTTTCATACAAAAAAATCAATGACGTATCTAAAAAACACAACAAAAGAAATCCCACATATAACACTAATATATTTAAAAAAATAGCGGTAGCCAAATTGGACGACCAATTTTTAGAATAGGATGTCCAATTGGCGTAATCGAACGTCTGGTCTTTTGAGGTGATTCTTGTAGTCAATCATCTTTGTCCCATTTTCGTGGTAAAGACACATCTGATATCTCAGATTAGATTTACTTTATCGAAACATAATAGGGATATACATCGGTTTCGTAAACTTCATGACACAACCACTTGAAATAGGTTGTTGCAAATCCAGCAAAGCAATAACAACTATCAACACAGCCAAAACTGAGATTGCAACTACTCCCTCTGTCTCATAATTTTAGACGTTTTAGAAGCGATTTTTGTATCATGTTAATTATCTTTGTCTTTTTTCAAAATAGCATTGATTATGTCTGTTCTACTTCCCTCCAATAGGATTTCTAATTGATTGCATCAACTTTGCATCCGACCAATCAAATTTAATTTTGTCAGTTTTTTTCAAAGTAATTATTACTTTTCATACAAAATAATATATGATGTATCTCAAAAACAAAACAAAAGAAATCCAACATACATCACCAATATATTTGAAAAAGATATCAATAGCCAAATTGTACGTCCAATTTCTTGAATCGATGTCTGATTGGCGTAATCGGACGTTGATTGGCTAAATCGAACCACCATGTCCCGAAATGAAAAGAATAGGAACACCGCTAAGGCTCCAGAGGTGATTCGTATAGTCAATCATCTTCGTCCTTTTTTCGTGGTAAAGACACACCCGATATCTCGCATTAGATTCAATTCCTTAACATAAAATAAGGGTATAAATTGGTTTCATAAACTTCATGACACAAACACTTGAAATACGTTGCCGCAAATCCAGCAAAGCAGTAACAGCTATCAACAAAACCAAAACTGAGATTGCAACTACCATTTTCCTCCTTTTACCGACCGTGAGCCTACTTCACGGTCCGTCAGGCATCGGCGTCGCTTCAACACTCGTGCGCCTGTGGTTCCCCTTATGCGTGGGACTCTGGACTAACAATTCCGGATAGTGAATCCTCACGTGCCGGATATTTATCCGGATTACAGACTTCATGAGGCGTATAACGTGTTTATGGGCGAGGTAAGTTAGGATTGGTTTAACGTGTAGTAAATTCTATTTTATATATTGTCTAAATTACATAAATATTTTGTAGGCTCGTCGACCCACGCAATGCTACGCGATGTACGGTACCCATCATCCATGGGTTCTCACCGGTCAGAGCAAGGTGAAGGAGCAGGTGATGATTTTTTGTTTTGCTCCCCTCATTGATTGCTTCAAGCGTTGGTCTACCAACGTGTACGTGGTTGATGCGTTTATAGAAAGGTGGCCTTCAGAGACCAACAACTTCCACTTCTCATTCGGGGAGATGACGGTCACATTAGATAACGTACACGCTATCACTGGTCTACCAGTTACAGGTGACGGTTTCGACCTCCAAACGTTTCCTAGTGATTGACAGCGTTTAGCTTGGTATTCTAGTTCACTAGGTATACCTATCGATGTTCTTAAGAAGGAGTTAAAGAGTAACAGGGCGGGTAATTCAAGATCTGTTAGGCTACAGTTTCTCCGTGAGGTATACATCTAGAGTTTTTTTATCGATGATTCTATTTCTGATTATATTATGGTATGTGTCACTAGGGGTTATTTGCTCACATGCTAGGTTTTTGTATTGTGATCAACAAGACTGAGAACAATATCTCTTTAGATTAATTACAATTTGTCGAGCACTATAGGATGTCAGTTTGATATAACTGAGGCTAGTATTTATTAGCTCAGTTGTATCACCATCTAGGAAAATCGTCAATACACACCACGTTAGGGTTTACTGGTTTTGTATCTTTGTTAAAGACTTGGATATACGATCACTTCCCCCCCCCCCTTCGTTTTCGACCACGGGCAACGGTCCCTACGAGCCTTCTATGCCTAACATGTGCAGATACATGTCTACACCTTATTATGTGGATGATGAGACTCGTATGAATACCCGCCATACACTGTGTTCGTTAAGAGAGCATAATGTAAGTTACATTGTCTTTATTTTTATTTGTTTTTTCAATCAATATTTTATTACCACTTAGTGTTGATCAATCATTCTTTTATTATGTTGTATGTCTAGTTCATGCCATACGAGCTTATCCGCGATGATTTCTCCTTCTACAACGTGGCATTAAAAGATCATACGTTGAAGGCTTTCGACATAGTTGAGGCGTACTATCCACGAATGGGGTAAACCTTACTGGGAGGCAATGTTATGCCAGATGTATTTCCTATATGGTAGGGATGGCGTGCAGCCGCCTAAGATTTATAGGCGTTTGGATGAGGTAAAAGCTCGGTGGTACGTTATAAAAAAATTTCATGTACATCTGGTTTCCAACCTCGACGACTTGGAACATCATATTGCGTTTAACATGTTCAACTGCCAACTCACGGAAGACATTATTACCATTAAGGAAGAGTAAATGTGTGTTGCTGCAGAGGATTACGAGATTGCAAAAAAAGAAAGGAAGTTAATGAAATGGAACTGGCCTAATTGATAAACTTCGTTAGCTATGAGTTAATGGAGTTATTGGAAAAAATATGTTAGTTATTGTTTGAGTTAATTTTTTCTTCAGTTTTTGTTTCAAATGTAGTTTCCTTCTACGTTTTTTTTTTAATTTTTATGAATTATGGTGTACTTTTTCGCTGATTAATGCTACATTGAAGTTGTTTTTGGACCTAAATTTGGAAAAAAATTTGCCTCAAATTTACACAATTGGAGTTAAATGACTAGAGTATAATATTGGTCCAAAAAAATCGAGTTTAGAACTCGGGAACATGCGAAAAACGGAAAATGTCGAAATTTCCAGTAGGTTTCGCGAATAGAGCAGCTGATTTTTTAGGTAATTCGCGAACACAGAAGGCCCAAATGTTCCAAAATCGTGAACACACCGTTCGCAATTTTGACACATCATGGCGTACTGTGTTAGAGATTTTGCTGAAATTGAGCTTAATTCGTTCGCGAATTCGCTACTGTACCAATTTTAATCCTTATTAGTTGCAATTATGATGAAATAGAGACAAATATGGTACATACAAAAATTAAAAACAAAACTAGAATATTTAATATAGAAAAAACTTAGAATTTTTTAAATAAATAAACCGTGCTACTATAGATTACAAAAGATAAC
The DNA here is from genome assembly GCA_036936605.1 of Limnanthes douglasii subsp. nivea. Classification (NCBI taxonomy): domain Eukaryota; kingdom Viridiplantae; phylum Streptophyta; class Magnoliopsida; order Brassicales; family Limnanthaceae; genus Limnanthes; species Limnanthes douglasii. Next base: position 235,598,611 of record JAUPFV010000001.1, on the reverse strand, counting down.
AAAATTTCAAATAAAATATCCGTAAATGCAAAACATAAAAACCACCAAAGTGTGTACAAAATCATTGGTCTACGCTCAAATCGTAGACATATGGTGGCTCTTCGTGTGCGGTTGATGGTTGGGCAGGCTTGATTTGGTTATGTTTGTTGAATTATTTGTCGAGCAGTATTGCCCAACCGGTTATGGACCAACTATGATAGATTTTCAAAAATGGTCCATTCAACACAACCTACAAAAAGAAAATTAAGATATTAATTCGAGTAAAAAATATGATTAAGTATTGAAGGATTCATAGGTATACTTAATTTCACAAAATGGTTACCATGTACAAAACCTATACTAACTTCCATGCTAGGAGACGATCGAGGAGGCACACCGCGTAGAGGTAGGTACTTGTAGGATTGGTGGAGCGATACATGGTATACGATACATTAAGATCACTAAACCGTAGTCGGGTAACGTCATCCAATACTGATTACCATTACCATACACTTCAAAAATGTCCAACCTTCTTACTAGGTTATTTACACGTTGTGAATCATCAAACACTCTCTCCCATAGGTCGCGTTGATTTTTCAATTTGCCAATCAAATCCCGTGTAACTTGGTCCCATGAATCGGAGTTGCCGTAGACGGTTAAAGCAAAGACCTAGAATCCGCAATTACTGTCGAGAGTCACGTCTTCGATGCTAGAATTGTATTCATGCAAATAGTTGGGAAACCAACTCTCGTACTCGCTAAAATCTTTGCTCTTTAATGTTTTTTTTCGATCGAGTCGCTTTCTCCTTCTTGGGTTGCGCCTTGGTTTTCAGTTTTTCATTCACTTTGTCTTTTGGTACTAAAAATTCTAGATTAGCTACTGAGGTGGTCGTGCAATCTATAGTATCAGGAGTGTTAGCGCCTAAACTACTATCGTATTCCCACTTGGATAGGTTTCATTTAGTTGCTTTGTCCCGACCGGATTTCTTCCTAGCTTTAGTGACAACCGGCTCCTTAGGTTACAAAACATGACTCCTAGCGGGATCTAGGATTTAAATCATCCTATTTATGATGTGATCTTGGACGTGTGCACCGTAACCGCGGATGGTGCTATATATTAAGGATAGCTTTCTCGTAAGCTCATCTTCGGTACAAATCTCATCCTTAGTTTTGATCTGTAAAGTACTCCAATAAACATCACACTCATCCTTTTGAATCGCCCCACCTTCTTTATAAATCAAAGCTAACTTGCATGCACATAGTAAATTATGAGTTTTCCTAATAACACAACCACACATCCTGGGAGCGAACCATATTCCCTAGGTCGTTTTAAGATTTGCCTCTATTATTTTTATAGCCGTATGTGAAAGTTTACCTTTGATATCCTTATAGATAGCCACCTTAACCCCCCCCCCCCTACTTGAGTTTCTTGGATGAAACGTATTGTTCTCGAATGATTCAAAAATGTTTGAGTGTTGAGCGGTAAGCAATGCATGAACACTTTTCCAAAATTGCTCAAATGTGCATAGACTACTGCCGATTTCTCGCTTGAGGCTTGAGTGAACACTCTCCACCCTATAACGTAAGATAGTGTAATAAATTAATAGTCTAACACTTAATATTAAATACTAATGTATAGATATGGTAAAATAACTCACCGGTTGCTAGTATGGTTGCCCAAATGTTTAAACTTGCCTGTGTGGATATTGAGAAATGTGTGTCCATAATTTTCTATCCATTGCTTCATCACGTAATCGAGAACCAGTGGATAAAATGCGTACGTGTGGTGTAACTCGGCAAGGTTTTTGTTATAATCTTTGAGCGTGGCCGAATATTGAACCATTTTATAAAAATCGACAAACTCATCGGCCATGTACGCATTTGGAAAAACTTTTCATGCGTAGGAGCAAATGTTCCTACTAATATGCCAAGTGCATAGCATATGAGTGGCATCCAGAAATATATCATCGATAGCGTTCATTAAGGCCAACTCCCTATCAGTCACGAAAATATTAGGCAATGGGCACATGTTGTCCGTCAACACGCCCCTTAGGACGCTCAATCCTCAAGTCTAGCTCTCTTATTTCTCGGAGCTCAAAAAAACAAAAGCGACACAAAACATCTTTTTCGTCGAAGTTTGGCCAACTATTTCTAACAAAGACATCTTATACCTTGTAGCCTTATACGTGTTATCCATTATAAGAACTTGAGAAAAAATGCAACAAGAAATCGATGCTTTTAGGATGTACAAAAAACAACTCGAGGATCTCGTCTGTTCGTTCGCAATTCCACTTCATGTTGTTTTAACTTACCAAACAAGTATTGCATTTGGGTCTTGCCCGCTTTATCGACCAAATTGTGTTTTTGACGCATATTGTAAATCGTGCGCATGCAAGACACATTTTTCGAGTCTTTAAGCTTCAAACCGCGGTATATCTCTCTTGGTCGAGAATAAACTTCAGTTTGACTACGAACAAACTTCTCATCTTCTACTTTTAGTCTAGCGGCTCATGAGTGACAATCCAAGTGCGAAAACGGTTCGTGGTTGTGTTTCTCGTTTAACACTGTCAATTTCCAATAACCGGATAGCTCTAAGGCCGGTTTTCCCCTTAAATAGAACGGGCACCCGCATTTTTCCGATGAACAATCTCAGCGCTTCTTAACATACTGTGGATTGAGCTTAGGTTTGTAAACCCTGTGCCTCTCGCACCCAAAATACACCCTAGGAGTTTTCCCACTTTTGTTACCGTCATCGTCTTTACTACGTAATATAATGAATCTTAGTTTTTTTTTTATATTTCGAATTCAACCCATAAGACCAAATCGGGTTTGGTGTATAAGGTATCCATAGTAAACATTTTTGTGTAATCAGCCATCGAACATGGCGCTTGGTCTGGTCCTTACAAATGGTATGCGCTAATTATATAAAAAACCTCCCTAATTTTAATTAAACTGGACACACAACTTGAACAGAATTCGTGAAATTTTTTTTTAATTTCAAAATCGCGAATGGAGTTTTCTTTATTTTGACAAAATCGCGAATACCTTGCTCGTGATTTCGTCAAAATCAAGAAGACTCCCTTCGCGATTTTGATATTTAAAAAAAATCAATTTGCGAACTCTGGGTTCACAGTTCATTCAGAGCATAGTGTTTGCGAGAATCGCACTGAAAGTAGAAAAATTTCGAAAAATACCTCAGCTTGGGTTTTAAGATGGTCCATTAAAGGCTCCTCCTCCATCGAAGCAAAATCGTCGATATTACAGCGCAAATCATCATTCAAGCCGCTCAAATCCATAAATTTAGTGTTTTTTTAGAATTTTTGGTATGTTATAGAGAGAAAGCTTTAGAGAGAAGGAGAAAAGTTTATTTTTTGGGTCAAAATTAGGTTTTATATATGAAAGATATAGCGGTTATTTTACATACGTTGAAAAAATTGAGTTTGGGGTCTCACTATAGCCAAAATGGATCCCAAAATAGCCTTGGCCTTTTCCAAAGTCTCAAAAATATTACAATCCAGACTAAAATATGCTAACACGTATTTGTCCTATTATATTAATGAGGCATATAAGTTTTTTTGTTGTGAGAAAACATTAATTAGAATAAAATGTTTTCATACAAGTACCTAGGGCATGCCCCGATGAGATACAATCGACATAAGGAGGTCGATAAACATGACTGTTGAATCAATCAAATTAGGAGTGATTGAACAACAAACAATAACTAGACATACTAAAACAACTCAACTAGGGCCAATCAAGCTGACAAATAGAAACTCCAATGAAGTCCACATCAATGGAAGACAACGAATGAGACCGAGAGGAGGGGACCCATAAATAAAGTAAGAGAATAAATAAATAAATTAAAATTAGTTACATAGGCCAACCAATCTTGGTGTCGTGGAATTTGAACCGAAGATACGAGAAGATTCAGTGAGAAACAAGAGGGGTAGTGGCCGGAGGGGAACCAAAAATTATTGAGTTCCTCTCCTTCCAGACGTGATAAATAACCGCGCCAAATGTGATAGTTTTGAGAATAAGACCAATTTGAGGTCTCGTAGATCCAAGACTGCCAACATGAAGCAGAAAAAGGGAAACCTAGTTTTGAACTAGCAAGGTCCAAATACTTTAAGTGAAACTACAATCAAAGAGGAGATGAACAATAGTTTCAGAAGCAGAGTTGCATAAGGCACAATCAGGTGGCGTATTGATACCCCAGCTGAGAAACTTATCTCTGGTAGAAAGTTTACCGATGATAGCAAGCCACAAAATAAATGAGTGACGAGGAATATTAAATTTATTCCATACCAACCCGACCAACCCCACAACAAGGGCATGCGTATGAATAGCGTTATGGGTATCCTTGATTATGAAGTTATTGCAGCCAGCCTTCGCAATCCAATAAGGAACATCATAAGAATTGATTTTCGGAGGGGGTGGGGTAAGGATGAGGTTTTTTTTATCTCTAGAAGATTAGAACGACTTCTGGTTCTAGCAGATCTGATGTTAGAAGGCCAATTCCAATGACCATCGAGAATGATATACGATACCTTGAGATTTTTCCCGAGCCGGCAATCCTTGATGATATTGGTACTATAGTGAGAAGAAAGAGGTAGGGAGGAGCCATAGGTTTTACCAGAAGGATGTGCTCGAACCATTACCAATAGCTACCCTATACAAATTACTAGCCAACGGGCGAAGGCGAAGAATATTCCTCCAAATCCAAGAAGAGGAGGAACCAATGGAAAGACCCTTGAAATTATTATTTTTGATTTTTCAATTTTTATCCAATCACACAAGATATAGTGACTATTATTATTGATAATAGACCAAAGATGTTTAAGGACAGCCACCTGATTCCAGATTTTTAGATCTAGGATCCCAAGACCTCCCTCTTTTGTGGGAGAGGTGATATTGGACCAGGCCACTTTGGCACCGTGAATTTTCATAGCGTAACCCGACCAGAGGAAACGATGAAGGTTCCGGGTCAGCTCTTTAATGATCCTGAAAGGGAGGATAAAGATGGAGGACCAGTAAACTTGACTAGCAAATTAGACATATTTGATAAGTTGAAGTCTACCCGCATAAGATAGATTCTTGGAGGTCCAACAGTCGATCCGAGCAGTAATCTTATGAAGAAGAGGACGACAGTCCAAGTGGGTAACACGACCAATATGAAGAGAGACTCTCTGATATTCAACTGGGAGAGATCCTTCCAAATAACCCATAATAGACAAGGGCTCAGTAAGAAGAGGATTATTGATACGCGAAAGAAAGATATGACTTTTAGAGGGGTTGAGTTTGAGACTAGAAAGGGTAAAGAAATCATCTAGAGCATATTTGATAAGGAGATTGGAGTTGACATCTCCATGACAGAAGATCATAAGATCGTCTGCAAAGCAGAGGTTTGTAATTTTTAATTTGTGGCACTTCCAGTGAAACCAAAAGTTTTTGTCTTTACTCTTCTCCTTGAGGATGTTGAAGAGGACTTGCATGACAAGGACAAAGAGAAAAGAGGAAAACGGGTCCCTTTGTTTGAGACCCTTTCTACCTTTCAAGTTACCGTAAGGATCTCCATTAATATTGATAGAGTAAGAAGGGGAGGAGATGCAGTTGATAATCCAAGTGATCATCTTGGTCGGGAAATTTATCGCCACAAGAATGTCTAGGATGATATGCCAGCGGATATTATCAAAAGCTTTCATAAGATCAATTTTAAGGACCACCTTTTTACCTCTGGAATTAGTATGATAGACCCTAATAAGTTCTTGTGAGAGAAGGATGTTATCCGAGATGTTTCTACCCGAGACGAAATCCGATTGGGAATTATCAAACAAATAGGGGAAAGAACCCTTAATTCTATTTGCTAAGATTTTAGAGATAGTCTTGTAAACAACATTACAAAGAGCAATAGGTCTAAAATCTGTAGCCACGGAAGGGGAATCCTTTTTGGGAATGAGAGAAATTGAAGTGGAGTTCTAGGAGTTTTCGAGAATTCTGGTTTCAAAAAACTCGAGGACACTATTACATATATCATACCCTACAACATTCGAGGTGGACTTAAAGAAACTAGAATTAAAACCATCAGGACCTGAAAATTTATTACTATCAATACTGAAAATGGCAGACTTAATCTTCTTGCTAGTGATCTCATGAATCATTGATGCCTAGTACAAAGGGATGCCTAGTACCAAGGGAGTCCTCAAAGTAGCTCACAATGACCTTACAAACACTAGCGGGAGTTGAAACAATGAAACCGTGGTCATTATTGATAGACATAATTTTGTTACGGAAAAGCCAGGTTTTTATACTATTGTGGAAACATTTGGTGTTTTTATCACCAAGCTTGATCCAGTTTTCTCTAGATTTTTGCTTGAGAAAGGATTCTTTAGTACGACTAAGAAAGATGAAAGTCGTAGAAGCCTCGACTTCTTTGGTGATAAGGATAGGGTTGAGGGGATCAAGGGCGAGATTAGATTGAGCTTGAAAGAGAATGTTTTGAGCAGTAGAAACCCTAGTAATAATGTCATTAAACTCCTTACGGTTGAGACAAACAAGCTCATGCTGAAGACGATTGAGTTTATCAGTGACAAGACTCATACTAGAGGAAGATATATGAAGATTCTAGCTTTTGGAAACAATGTTTTTTAATTGAGGATGAGAATTCTATATATTAAATAATTTGAATGGTTTCTTACATCTTTTATGGGGGAACCCATGATTGAGAGTGACAGTGGTGTGGTCGTAGGAATGGAGAAAAAGAAAGCGAGAGAATGACACAAGGAAGAGATCGTCACAGCCAAGTTTGACTAGAACACGGTCAATTTTGGAGAGGATCGGGTGAGAAGGCTGCTTATTAATCCAAGAGAAGTTGAATCCAATGGATTGGAGATCACTGAGCTCCCTGAGGTAGCAACAATTATTGAAGTCATCAATAGCCGATGACCAATTTTCGGAGGAGCCTAATCGCTCATTCGAATGACGTATGACATTGAAATCCCCTATGGAGACCCAAGGGATGCCCTAATCTTTCTTGGAAATGGTTATTAAATCATTTCTAAGATGATAACGGTTCATAACGTCATTGAAAGCGGAGATGGCAGTGAATCTGAAATAGGCATTGAAGTTATGGTACTTGGCCATCCAATGGATGTATTGAGAGGATTGGGATAACCTAGAAACAGTGATAATACTAGGATTCCAAATAATCCAAATTCTACCAAGAGGATGGGAAGAATGATTGGTAAGGACATAGAAAAAGGGAACCATATATCTAATAATAGAGTCGACTTTAAAATGTTGGACTTTAGTTTCAACTAATATTAACAATGAGATACTATTACTAATTATGAAATCACTAACATCATTTTGCCTAACAGGATTATTAAGACCCCTCGCATTCCAAGAGGCAATATTCATTGAAAATATATAAAAAAAAACTTACAGCGTATCAAACAATGTATTCTCGGAAGACATATCCTTTTTACCCTTAACCTTAGCTCCCAAGAAACGAAGCCTTTAGAAAATAATCTTAATAGAATTGTGAAAGAGAAAGGAAACAAATAAAATTTATAATTACAGGTGGAGTACCTTCGAAAACTAATATTATAGTTCATTAAATACGAGTGAATAAATTGATTTAATAAGAACCATAAGTTCACTTTTAATTCAATTAAAGACAAGGTTGAATCAAATAATTTCATGTAAATGCAATTAGGAAGAAGGGCCACATTACTTAATAAAATATAATAGAAAGGAGTAAGAGAGAAAACCAGCGTTATTGGCCACACAAGACTATTGCCATAGTCCATTATGAAAGGTCTAAACAAGATGAGGAATTCGTTTAAGTAATCGTTGGGATCAAACAAAGTTACTTTGCTAGCATCGTAGCTCTTAACATACAACTAAACATTATAGTAGAATACCTCGTTTCACTTGCTTGTGTATGATAACCACTCCTTCATTTATGTACTCTGCTTCAAATATAAAATATTTGAGCTAGTATTCTGCTCCTTCTACGCAAAATGACCGGTGGACTTTTGAAATACTTTCCTAGCAATGGTGCACTCAATTTATCAGAATCTATCACATGTTTGCGATAAGATTTATCTCGTCTAGTGGATGATTTAGATGCAGTAATAGATAATTTACATTTGGAAGCTGGACGACTACGCGCTTTTAGTTTTTCCAAAGGCTCTAAAAGGAAAGTTGTTTCCAGACGGACTATGGTAAACAATTTCTTGTATATATGCTCTATGCGTGCTTTGTCCTTGGTTACCATGACATCGAGTACGAGTTTATCCACTTTGTCTTTCAATTTCTCGATCGTCATAAGGGCAGTACAGATAACTATGTCTAACATCTTCCAATGATCATGAAAAGAGTGTAAAGGTACCTTTAAAGTGTTACTTAAAAATTCATAGATGTCGTGCGAATAAGGTATACCGTGCGTAGTTTGTATTGCACAACAAGAAGGCATACTATACACAACTATCATTGTTTGGGCACACTCTACTTCCAACAAAGAAAGTTCCAATGCAAAGATCCCATTTTGCTAAATCCAAGTATTCTTTAGACAATCATCCCAGGTACGAGTGAACTTTGCTGAATTTTATAGTGCCATGATTATAAATCCCGCATACAACCTCTAAGGACCATAAATCATCATTTGCCTATTTTCAGAATTCGCATTTCTTGGTTCCGGTAGACTTCCTCTTAAGATCCTTTGGTTTTACCAACTTCGTGTCCTTTCGTGATCTCTAACATACAAACAATAGTTTAGGGCTTTTCTGCTTTTGACATCGTCGCGATGTCTAAATACAATTACAAATTCGTTGTCTTCTGCGGTAACCTTAGCCCACTCAATCAATTGTTATTGCGTATTGTTAATTTTCGTGGTGAACAAATCACTATAATCGACAGTGCAAGCTTTAAAATCGTTTCTCATTAATTTGGTATTATTAACCTCATCCTACATAGACAAATTTTAATCATCAAAATCCCAAAAAAAAGAATTTGTACACCGGCGGTGTATAAATTCACCATCGTCGATAGAATTGTTACACTGATAGTGTAAAAATTCCTTGTCGCTAGTGTTGTTTCCCATATTCGATATAAAAATTTATACCGCTGGTGTGGCCAGTAAATCAATAACTAAACTTCACATATGATATCTTACCCTCTTACTGGCGGTGCTGAGCCTCCCACCGGAAGTGTCAACCTAGTACCATCGGCGCCGCCAACAATGATAAACCGTCGGTGACTAATTTGTGGCATACGATGAAAGTATGACACCAGCACCGTTGGCCAAAGCACAATGATAACGAGGGCTTGGTTACAATATCAGTGTCTAAATTAAAAGGTAAAATATAAATCTTATTTTTGGCACCACTGGTGCAAAGTGGACGTAATGACGGTATAAGTACATAGTACTAACTGTGTTGGCTACCTTGCACCGCAGGTTTCACAAAAAAAATTCTTAGAAAAATTTAGTCACCGTTTGTCAAAGTTTGCATCGACGATATGAGGCGGTAAAAAAAAATTCTAGACAGGATTAGGTTTATGAAAATGGAAACTTTACATCTAATTTATTATAAAAATTATTTAATTTGGAATTTCAAACTTATAAACAATATTTCTGTTATTGCTTTGTGTTATACTCATTCTTTAAAATGCTTATTACAGATCCTCCTTACTCTAGCAAAATGGAAGAAGATAACCTGATAAACAACAACATTTTTTGCAATATTCCCAAGCTAATAGCTTATGATGACAATGAATTCTTATTAACTATTCATAGTGAAAACGAAATACTTAGTATCATTACTAACATTAAATCTTCTGGTACCTCGTGTATAGATGGTTTCAATGGCTATTTTTTCAAAACTTATTGGAATATAATCAAGGAGGATCTCTGCTTAGATATGGCTGACTTCATTCAAGGTCAGAATATCCCTAAAGGTATCCTTTCTACTAGTATCTGCTTAGTCCCTAAGTTTGCTCATCCTGTGAAATGGAAGGACTTGAGACCGATTAGTCTATGTAGTTTACTCAACATAATTATGTCTAAGGTTGTAAACAATAAGTTACTTAAAATTCTGCCTAAAGTCATTTCTAGAGTGCTCCTAAATCTTCTATCTGTAATAATATCCTAACTGCAAAAAATCTTATATATGACCTAAGTAGAAACAAGAAGTCTAGTAATATTATGATCCAGGCTGACATGTCGAAAGCTTTCGAAAGAATCTTTCATCAAGCTAATCATTAATCTGATTGGAAATGTGCATATGTCAATGACAAGGTTTATGATTTCTTTAAAACCAGAAGGGGCTTGAGATAAGGGGACCCCTGTCCCCTAGTCTCTTCATTGTGGTTGAAGAAATCCTTATTATAGGTCTTTACAAGTTGTTCTCTGATAATAAAGATATACAGTTCCAATCTAGAAGCAAAATGATAATCCCTAGTTTAGCATTTGCTAATAACATTTTGATTTTTACGAATAGTAATTATGATTCTATTGATAAGTTAGGAAAGTTTTTGCAAATCTATCAAAATGTATCTGGTCAATTAATGAACAACAAAAAAACCAAAATCATTTTGTCATCCAAAATAAACAACACAATGATATCTGCTATAACTAACCTTTCAGGATTCAGCTCTAGCTCCTTGCCAACAGAGTATTTGTGGATTACTTTGAACAACAACAACAAATACAGTAACTACCTGTCATTGATAAACAAAATTACGGTTAAGATAAGAGAATGGGAAGACAAAAAGCTTTCTTTTTGTGGCAGAATTACTTTAATTACCTCTGTGCTGATTGTTATTCCTACCTATTGGTGTCAAAGTTGTTCAATTCCTAAGACTATTATCTACAGAATTAACAAGATTTTCAACAAGTTTTTGCACGGTTTCACATCTACCGAGAATAAAATTAACTTGGCTAATTGGGGTGCTATGTGCAAAACTTATAAAGAAGTTGGCTTGAACATTCATAAAATTACTGATCTATAGATAACTTTTGATTGTAAGCTCTAGATTAATTTTAGGAATAATTCCAACTAATGGGCCAATCTCATGAATAATATTTATTGCAACTTTGTATGCCCTCTGCAAACTTCCTACAAAAGAGCAGGCTCTGGTACGTGGAAAAGGCTTTGTAAAATCAAACATCTTGCTGAGCCTAACATAAGGTGGAACTTAGGAAAAGAAAATATGGAATTCTGGCTCCAAAACTGGTATGATCTCCCCCCCTCTTATTACTTTAAATGACAATTACAATAATACTAGATACATGAAGCAAAATGTTATTGAATTCTAGAAGGATAATAATTGGGATAATTGCAAGCTCAAGATGTTTCTTAAGAAAATCAATATTGACTTGATTCACAAAAATTATATCGAGGAGGAGGAAAAGGATACAATCATCTGGAAACTGTCCAAATATACTAAATTCAGCACTAAGCTAACCTGGAACCATGTGAGAAACAAGCGTAACAAATCTGACATCTTTGGTAAGATGTGGAATTTTGTAATTCCTAAAAAGTTCTCATTTCTTTCTTGGAAACTGCTGCATAACTATAATCTAATGGATACTATTCTCTAAAAAAATACATTTGATTACTGTCTCAAAGTGTTAATTATGTTGTAGTATGGAATCCTCAATTCATCTATTAATTAATTGCGATTTTGTTTGGAGTCTTTGGTGATACTATGCTTATATCTTTAAAGCGAGAGTGGAAAAATTCATGACTATATTCCACATGATTCAGACCTGGTTTTGGTCTACTCATAGTTATGTTCATATTAAAACGATTTTACATATCATCATTCTATGTACCATATAGAAAGGTAGAAACAACAACAAATTTAACAACAAAACGCAAAATTATGAGGCAACCATCAGGTATATCAACAACATAATTCCATGTCTTGATCAATCTAACTTCTTCGGGCTAAGCACTGGAACAAAAACCTCAAAATAGCTAAAGATATGGGTTGTTCTTGCTATATATCTGAAGAAAGATAGCCTACTTATCAGAAATATTGTCCATTTAAAGAAAATTACCTTAATCTTAACTCAGATGCAACTTGTTAGAGAAATGGTAACTCAGGAGGTGGCTTTCTGATTCGCAATCATGATGGAGACATAGTAAGGAGAGTTACCAATCTGTATAGAAAAATGACTCCAGTCATGGCTGAGTGTCAAGCTTTGCTAGATGGATTTCTTCTCTGCAAAAAATGGTTGGAACAAGGTTGAGATTGAAACATATTATCTTCTTTTAGTTAATATGATTTCTAGTGGAATGTATCCTTTTCATTTAAATGAGATCCTTCGTTGTTGCAGAAGACTTATCTCGTCTTATATGAGTATGTCTTACATTTCTAGGGTCCAAAATCAGGGAGCTGGTTGGTTGGCCAAATGAACCCTAAAATGTAAAATGAAAACTGAATACAACAACTTTGAAACTCCAAATCTTTTAAAAGATATCATATTATTAGAAAGCTTAAATCTAGGTTATTTTAATATTGAAGATTGATTCTCTTTTGTAATTTACCTTTGTGGAGTATTCTAACAGGCAGCAAGTTCACAGCTTGCAAATGCGTTGATCGTTGATAGCGATTGCTTCGCCGCAATCTCAGCTTTGGAATCCAGATATGTTGCTGCAGCTGAAATCCATTTATGGTGCCACAAGTATGTTCTACCAACTTTAATTAAGATAAAAGGTGAGAGAGTAACTATGCATAAGGAGAAAGACGAGGGTATTTTAAGGTTATTAAAAATAATTGGTACTAAAAAGAGATAACTAGTATAATGTGGTCTATAGGTGGAATTAGGCTTCTAAGAGTGGATCAAATATTGATATAGGTTTTTTTCCATTATAATTACCAAAATAAGATACTAATCCAAATAAGATACTACCAGAATAACTACCCTAGCGTATCAATCAACAAAGAAGAATCAGTTTCAATATCAGAAAGCATGCGATAAGATACGGCAGAGGTGAGGGTAGGAGGGAATTTAAAAATTATAGCATTCGTCTCACACCATATGTGGTAGACGACAACGCCAAAACAAGCACGCCAAAGGTATCGAGATCTGGATGGGGGTCAGTTAGACGTTTTATGGATCCAAAAGATCCAATTGTTGTTGAGACTTAAAGGGAAACCAAACTTGGAACTTGCGTAACCCAAATGCATTGAGTGTAACTACAGTTAAATATGATATGATTAATGGTTTCTGAGCAGAATTGCATATGACACAGATAAGCTATAACTATTGTGTCTTAAAATACTTTTTTTTCTTTTTGAATTTAATCTATAATACACGATGTCCGGTTTTATTTAATATTATTTGTATTTCAAAACTAATTATAATGGTGATAATTTTTTTAATGAAATGATCGGAACATGATTTAAAAAAATTTGAATAGGAGGTGTCGAGTCAACATGATTTACTCATTCTTTTCGCGTAATTTTATCTCAAAAGGTGATAAATATCTCTCCCACATCTCACCTCAGACAGCCATGCTCTCTGAGCAATCAAAGATATGAGGTTGCTTCATAGTAATTTGGTTTTTGAGATGAAATTAATAAAAGATATGAGGCTGCTTCATAGTAATTTGGTTTTTGAGATGGAATTGACCTCCATCAAGATTGTAACAATGTTTTCATCCATAAAATTTATGTTATCACCCTTTCTCTTAAGGTTGCATGTACGAGCAAAATGTCCTCGTTAAGAGGTATAATTTTCCAAGCGACCCTCTAGCTTGCTTAAACCTTACTTCGAACCATATATTTCACAAGTAATTTATATATTATTTACTATATGATGTGATTGTTAAAGTGTCAACAAAAGGAGCAAAATGTGTTAAAGATGTAATTGTACTTCTAATGATGTATCTCTACAAAACACTACTTTAGCCACATTCAGGGAGCTCATGGATGCGTCCAGAATTTATATTTCCAAACTAGTTATTACAATTGGGCATATAAAACGTAAAGAAACTATATAAAATTAGTGAGAGATTGTTGCACGAATGCCCCCAAAGTAACGAATGGTTGTGTACCAATTCTTGTGATTAATATACAACTAATATTAGAAGTTTTTTTAGTTAATTCCAAGTAATGCGTAATAATAATATTTACTTAATATGTAGTAATTTCTCACTAAACCCACAAACATTAGAATAAGAGCATCCCCAATAGAGTAGGTAAAAGAGACTAGATAGTAAATTTAGCTATTATGTGTAACTTTTTCTTTTCCAACAGAAAATCGAAAAACCTATCTATATTTACTAGCTTAAATTAGGCTAGGTAAATTTGTAGTTGCAGTTACAAAGTAGGTATAACTTATCCTTTTTTTTCTCCTCCACTTGTGAAACAAAATAACTACCTTAAATATAAAGAGTGTGTTGTATTATTTCGTAATCTAAAAATTTAGACTACCAAAAATTCACGTTAATCTAGCAAATTTATACACTACCTGTTGGGGATGCTCTAAGGTCACATGCAAAATACCCAAGATTGTCTATACCAAGATTCTTGAGGTGGTTTTGTATAAATAGAGTGTGTTTTGAAATACTTGAAGAGAACAAGTGTATTTTAATTATATTTTACCAATTATACCGTAAATACTTTAAGTCATATCATTGTGATTATGTTACACAACACCTTTCCAAACACCAGTAGAATTAAATTTCACGATAATATCATTAATGTAGGTTGATATCAGAGACCTAGAGCTTAGTGATACCAAAAAATAGAATTTAGAGGTGAAGAAGGGTCAATTGAAAGTAATTCTACCATATGAGAATGAAAAGTATATGACCCAAAAACATTCAAAGGACAACGAGAAAATAAATCTCCAGATTATGACATGGCAGGTTCAGAAGGAGAACAAAAGAAGAATGGCTAGTATATGAAATGACTGCTAATGAGGAGATGTCCACCAACTAGTAGACCAAATAAATATGAGCAGATGGAAACTGTAAGAATATATAAACGATACCAAACTAAATTGAGTATTATAAATACAAATTGGACTAAAGGTACGCATAAGGATGACGACGAATATTATATTTCTGAGGCCTAACCGAGGGGCAAAAACGTATTAACAAGATAATAGAAGACTAATAAGATGAAGGCAACACTAACAAAAAATGGTAAATGAACATAACCAAACTGGACAAAAGCCTGACCAAGCAAAGAAAACAAATGGAACCAGACCTGACAGATGCCTCGCCGAGCAGGGCACGCAAGATTCGATGTAAAGATAAACGTTCATACCTTCACCGAACAAGGATAGAGTTGAGAAAAGGTCATGATGGAGTAGAAGGATAAAAATTGAGCACCGCTTGTAGTGAGCACAAACAAGGTCGATCAAGGTCTACCACCAAAATGAACAAGGAAATGGTTGAGAGAAACATTAAATAAATGGTCAACCCACCAAACGCATGAATACTAAATTTATGTTCATAAAATTAGGCCTCATATCATAAATGTTAGTCTACGTGCAAAGTTAGTAGAGTTATGTGTAGCGGTCTCAACTATGCAAGAAACGACAAACGATAATCCGACGACAATGTCGACAGTTCAGTGTTTGGAGCAAAAACTTCAAGACCTACAACACGAACAACATAGGGTTGCATGTGAGCGAGATACCAGGTATCAGGCCATGCACGCTACCACATCCGGGATGAATGACACCCTACACACATTAACGACCAAACTTTGAGGAACCAGCAGCGCTAACCACTAATATGGGCATGGTGTAAGCCGGCTAACCGAGGAGATCAATCTTCCAACTGTGAGGATAAAATAGAAGAAGAAGGTAAAAGTGGGGGCAGTAAACGTTCCAAAGAGATGGGCATCACCGAGTAGACAATGCCATGAAAAAGGACTCACCGGATAAACATGTTTCTGATCCAAAAATGAAGGCCAGTTGATCGAAAAAAGATAGATGATGGGCCTCGCCGGGATAATATTCGTCGAGCAACGCACTATGAAAACCCCTATAGACGGTTCACCCCGCTGACGAGTGATGAGCGCACCCATTTTAAAAAGATTAAATATTTTTGTTGCTCATAGTATAATGACCACAGTCACCTAACTGACGAATGTTGGCAGCTCAACGAGGAAATTCAAAGATTGATAGATAACGGTGAACTTGTCCAGTTCATTGAAACAAAAAGATTTCTGTCACCAGTCTGAAAATAGCAGTGGCTGTTCACCACCAAGGAAAATCCCCGCGATGATACACATGCAGATGCACGGAAATAGTAGTGGTTATTCACCATTGTCGAGGGATATTCTGAGGTAACCAACGACTCGGGGGATAATGATAGTGGCGCTTTACCGTAGTTGTTCACTTTTGCGGGAGGGCAATCTAAGGTGGCCAATAATTCAGTTTCCAACACCAGTGGCAGCTCGCCATTGCTAATCACTATTATTGGAGGAAACTTTGAGGTAGCTCGTGGCTTAAGTTCTAACAAAAGAACAATGATCGAACAAGAAGTACAATCAGTTGAAACATCTTCCTACCACAATTACCCAGATCATGTTGCGGAACTTACGTTTAATGATGAAGATCCAAAAGGGGTCAGCACGCCACATGAGGATGCATTAATAGTGTTAATAGTGAATTTAGATATTGGGGGAGTAATGGTATCTCGAGTCTCAGTAGATGGAGGTAGCTCGGCCAATATCATTTTCAAAGGCAACTACGATCGCATGCATACCGCACCGTCCTACAAACCCATCCAACAAACCTCGGTTGGATACAAAGGTAAGGCATCTTAGTGTGTATGGGAGGTCAAGGTTATGGTTAAAGTCGGTTATGGGGTTACTAAAAAAGAGATTAAGACCTTGTTCATGATTTCGGATGCTCCCAGTTCTTACCACACAATTATCGGGTGACCTTGGTTGCATCAGATGGAGGCCACCCCGTGTACTTTTAGATAATTTAAAAATACCCAGTGGAGAATGTGGTCGGCATCATAAGAGGAAATCAACAGACTACCAGGACGTGGTATGCAGTTACAGTTGACCCAACAAAGCCTCTCTGATAGATATAACATGGCGAGGGGTACAAGAAGAAGTATGCAGAGCACTACCTTTGCTCGGTCCCATTGACGACCCTAGAGAGACACAGCAGCCTAACAAAGACCCTCCAGACTCGGTTGATGAGTTAATGGCAGAGGGTCGCACTTTACGATTAGCTAACGATTTGAACTCTACTTTTAAGCAGCTTTTATTTGAAATGTTATGAAAAAATTTGGTTGTTTTGCATGGGACACTAGTGATGTGTTGGGGGTCGATCCTTTTATTATTCGCCATGAATTAGCAATTGACTCATACACCAAGCCGGTGCGACAGAAGCGATGTTCCTTTTATATTGAGAAACATGAGGCTATAAGCGTCGATGTGGCTAAATTATCTCAGCGTGGACATATTCGACAAACACGATATCCTGTCTAGGTAGCAGACCCAGTGTTAGTAAAAAATAAGAGGGGTTCAATAGCATATATGTGTTGATTTCACTAATCATAATCAAGCATGCCCTAAAGATGTATTCTACCTACCTCGTATTGATCAGTTGGTGCCTTCGGCCTCGGGCTGCGAATTCCTTTTTTTTATGAATTCGTACTCAGGCTACAATCATATTTGCCTTAAATCGTCAGACGATGAGAACACGACATTCCAAACAGAGCGAGGCTTGTACTGTTACACCGTGATGCCTTTCGGTTTAAATAATGCAGACTCTACATACCAACGTCTAGTGAATCGTATTTTCAACAAACACTTGGGAAAACATATAGAGGCGTACGATCGTCAAAATGTACATAATCGATAAGTAACTCAAGGTGCTTCAAACCATGTTCGACCTACTACAAAAATTCAATTTAAAGTTCAACCCGGTAACAAGCTCATTCGGCGTACGCAACGTCAAATTGTATGGGCTGTGTAGTCAGTAAAAGGGGCATCAAAGCCGATCCCACCCAGTTGGAAGCAATTATACAAATGAAACCACCAAGGAAAGTTAAGAAGGTCCAGTATATGAAGGGACGTCTAACATCATTGTCCCTCTTTATTTCCAGAGCCTCATATAAAAGCCATCATTTCTTCGAAATTCTCCGAGGGGCTAAAACGTTCGTTTGGACAGAGGAGCACAAGAAGGCTTTAAGGAATTTAAAAACTATCTCACATCACTGGAGATACTATCTGCCACATTGGTTGGTGAGCCATTGTTCTTGTATTTATCTATTTCACATTTCTCTATTAGTACAGTCTTGGTTTGGAAAATGGTTGGTGTTTAGCGACCTATATACTACACAAGTAAGACTTTGGTTGATGCCGAGACACGATACCTTAACTTAGAGAATCTCATACTGGGTCTGGTAATAGCCGCACGGAAGATGCACCAATACTTTTAAAGGCACACAATGACAGTCAAAACGTCGTTCCTCTTCCAAACCATGTTACAGAAAGCTCTTGCATTTGGCAAGTTGATAAGTGGAGCATCAAGCTCGAGAAATACGATATTAAGTTTGAACCACGCAATACAATCAAAGGGCAGGTTTTCCTCGAATCGCGAGGCATCTCTTGAAAAAACGATACATCACTTGCGACCAAGCTAGATAAAATGGAATTTCGAAACTGATAGGGCCTCGAACACCTGAGGGGCCGGTCAGGGTTTCATCTTTAGATTACCTACAGGAGAGAAGGTTGCCAAGCAATCTGTTTCAACTTTCCAGTAACCGATAATGCTGCATAGTATAAAGCAGTGATTTGTGGTATAAAACTAGCACTAATATGTGCAGCTTGTATTCTCCATATCCGTTCTAACTCACAGTTGGTCATCAATCAGGCTATGAGCACCTATTATGCTAAGAAAAAAAAATCTGAGGTTACTTAACAATACTCAAGGAATATGGGTCCAAGTTTACAACAATGGTATACGACCACGTACCCTGCTTTGGAAAACTCTGTCGTCGATGTCTTGGCCAAAAACGAAGCACTAATAGAGCATCCCCATATCCTTATTCAACAAATTCCAACTACCAAACTTCTCAACCAGAGTGGCACTGTCTACACAAACAAAAATGTCAGTGATTGGAGACAACATTTTTTGTTATATCTCAAATTCGTCGATCGATAAGATGGTTTCTTGAGCACTTAAACTTTGAGCAACCAAATATTTTGTGTTAGACTACATCCTAAACAAAAATATTGTAACACAACACGATCTAAATGTTGGAGAAGCTAGGGCACATTATGGATACCGTAGCCTTATTCGACGTTTTTTGGTAGCCGAATATTACCGGCCAGAATTGGCCATCGATGCTGAGAAGCTAGTCCAACAATTCCATAAATATCGACATTTCACCAATATAGGTCTCCTTCCAACTGAGCCGATGCACGATGTGGCTTCCCTTTCCCTTTCGAAAAATGAGGCATCGACCTAGTAAGACAACTTCTTATGGCAATCGACAAACATAAATTCTTGATAGTTAAGGTGGATTAATTATCAAAATGTGTAGAAGCTAAAACTCTCTTTCGCACTCGAGCTCAGAAGATATGCGATTTCATTGACCATCAAATTTTAGCTTGGTTTGGAATACCTCACATCTTGATGACGGACAATGACCTTCAATTCCAAAACATTATAGTCATAGCATTCTGCCAACGTTATGGGATCCGTCAAAACTTCTCCACACCATACTACCCGCAGGAAAATGGCTCAGGTCAAAGTCACCAACCGCACCATCTTGGAAGGAATTAAAAATATGCTTGAATGAGCCAATAGAAAATGGCCAGACAAACTAACCAAGGTCATATGGGCATATCAAACTACCCCACAGACTACGCATGGTGACATTCTTTTTGCCCTCGTATATGGAAGTGAGGTCGTGGTACTAGCAGAAATAATTATACCAAGCCATCAGATCGCCAGCTATGAAAAAAAATACTGCCGACCGAGCGGTGAGTGTGGATCTTATAGAGGAACGGCGTGATCAAGCACATGTTCGAGAAGAACAATACAAGAGACTGATGCGATGACACTTTAGTGCTTAAAACCCGTAACTTACAAGTAGAGAATATGGTTATGAAGAAAATATTTCAACGACCCGGTGACAAAATAGTTGGCAAGTTAGGAACAAATTAAGAAGGGTCATACACCATTATCTCCAAGGGACACAGTGGAGCATATCGTCTTGCCAATGCAGAGGGACATGCCTTAGAGTACCCTTGGAACATAAATCACCTAAAGTTGTGTTGCCATGCATTGTAATTTAGAGACTGTGCTATTTTCCCTCTCATGGCGCAGGAGAGTTTTTTTAATGAGGCATCAGACTCTGTTTATTACTTTAATACAATTTTAATGCTTTTGCCAATACATGTGTTTGTTTGATAAGCATTCTCCATCCTTACAATTGTGAATAATTTATGACCACTCCTATAGGCTACACAAGGGGCCAACTTCAGCCTAGGTCATTGAGTTTATTAATACGAACATGTTAATTGGCCACGCCTACGAGATATGTAAAGGCCATACTGAGCCTTATACCATGTACATGGTATAATTAAGCAAACTGATCAAGCATCAATCCTTTATAGGGCTACACAATGGTTCGAATTGACCTCACCGCGAACAAAGCTAAGAAGAAAGTCTCACTCAATGCTACGCAATGAGCCGTACTGAGCTCAAACTTATAAGGACCTTTTAAGAATGTCATAACAGTTAACAAACACATGTCTCCAAAAAAACAAGCCATATCTCCAATATTAAGAAAGTTAACAAACACATGATCAATATTACACATAAAAACACAAAAATATATTATAGTCTTTGACATAAACACCACATCAAGCATCAAGCAACGTGGGAAGGTGATTGACCCTTTCCATCATCGGATCTACCTCGGTTTACTGCGTTGCATCCTCCGTAGCTGCTACGATGGACACCTTGCCCAACTCTTGTTCTGCATAAATATGCACAAAGGTTAACGTTCCCCCCACCTGTCGAGACATTTCAATAGGTGCAAATATTTCCAACAAACTTAGCCTTATGCTATGATTCAATGTTAAAGGCTCAATCATAGTTTCCCTTTATTTCTTGGCCATCATGCCCATGACCACTTCCATTACCTGCCTTTTCCAATTCCTCCAAATCAACCTCTGTCTTCTTTAAGAACTGCTTGCGTTGTTACTCTAATTTTTTTGTTCAGCTCATCCACAACAACCGTTAACTTCCCATTCCCCATTGTCAGATCAACAATACGCTCTGATTGCTCCTCTACTATTTTAACTTTGGCCATATTATGAGCAAGCAAACCGACACTTTGAGACATAAAGTTATCATTCATCTTAATAAGCCCATTGTTCTGTGCCATCATGGTTGTATTTAAGTGGTCAGTTCTTTTGCATTTTTCTTTACAAACAGTTCATGCGCCTTCTTGCGCCGCCTTGTCGTTTGGTGCTTTAGCTAATCCATTTGCATTTTTAAACCAAGAAAAATCTGTAGTTAATCATTTCACTAACCTAAAGAAATGACATCGGGTTTCCACTTCTCCATGATCTAATAATCGTCACTGGACATACATCGATACGATAATACCACAGGGTTATGATGCATCTATGTTCACAATAAGGTTAGTTTCATATTTACACTTATTTATTAAAATATGGATTATAACATACAATAACTCGATAGTAAGCTCCAACTGCCTCTGCAATATCTCGCTCATGGGAATACTATCGTAAAAGGACAGCTTTGGGCACCATTTGAGCTGCTCAAATATGGCATTACCACATTTAAAAGGGGAAGTTCCTTCATTTTTTATTTCCTCGACTCTCTTTGGTCTCTTTGCCTTATATAGGCAGCAATTTTGGTCTTACTACGTTTACAAAATAGGACCCCATACTTACCCCTTACACAAACGGGTAAGAAGGTTGTACGTCATATGTCTGCACAAAGTGCTCTATTGTTCTAACTATCTTCTCAGGGATATGTTTTACATGTTTTGCTCCCTCTTCATTTCCCTCCACTTGGCTCGGCTGACCCTCCACTCGAGCATCATCCAATACTATTACCTCGGGGGCCTTCCCCCGGTTCTACTATGTCTCAAAAATTGACGCATGTGCACCATAGTTTTTTGGCACCCGAGATCCATCACCATCTTCCTCGTCCATCAAATGTGGCTTCCTTGTTGCGAGCAGTATTGCATCTAAAATCACGCGAGGCCTTTTTCAAATAAGGTTTTTTCATCTTCTGCCTCTTCATATTTTTCTTCACGATATCGACGAATATGATCATTAACAACTTCATCCCCCAATGGGGTAGCATTTTCTTCCTGCTGGTTCACCTCTCCAACCTCCTGAATAGTTAGCAGTTCTCATTCCTTCTTGTTTTGACATTATAAGGACAAAGAACCTTCTGACTCTTTTGCTCTTTGACTTTGGGGCACTACCAACCATACCCCCGTAATATTACTTTCATTATACCTCTATAAGGGTCTATATCAATTCTATGGTAGCCACTTCTCTGCTATCAGCCATTGGGGCAGCATTTTCTTTCTGCTGGTTCACCTCTCTAACCTCTTGAATAGTTAGTAGTTCTCATTCCTTCTTGTTTTGACATTGCAAGGACAAAGAACCTTTCGAGTCTTTTGCTCTTTGACTTTGGGGCACTACCAACCATACCCCCGTAATATTACGTTTATTATACCTCTGCTCTATAAGGGTTGATATCCATTCTATGGTATCCACTTCTCTGATATCATCCATTATTACACTTCCGTCCTTTAAAATCACTAATTCTCGAATAGGCCACAACCCAACTTTCAAGTAATTTATTTGTGTGAATAGCCGAGACGATTTTTAAAACCACGTGGAGCTGGCTAGATTTGCTACCTGGATGAAAGGGTTTATAGCCTCCTTTGAAAACCCTTATTTGCAACACTACTGGTGCTTTGCTTCACCTGCACAACCAAGCATTCAAGTTAACATTAAAGGCTCGTCTCTTAAGATCAAAAATTACATAAACGTTTTCCTTACTCTTGGTCTTCCACTGTCGTTTTAACTGAAGATTCATGACAACATTCTCATGCTCTTAATATCCCGACACAAATATGAACGAATTCTTCCATTTCTTATCCGAGGTTGGAATTTCAACTATCTTCTTCACCCCACTCAGCTGGGTATAAAAAATGGGGATTTTGCTAGTTTAGCTACATCTACGACAACTAATAAATCTGTAAGGCATACCGGAATGCCTAATAGGTGGGAGCTTAATATAACACTAAGCAAGACCTTCTATCTATTTACAACCAGTTGCGTAGGGCATATGCTTATGAAGTTGAGAAAGTCTCGTATCGGAGAAGGTGATGGAAACCGTAAGCCTCAATCAAATACAATGGTATATATGCAGGTTTCATTTTCTTTTGCCTGATAAGGTTGCTCCCCGACCTCCGGTGCCCTAACTATAACATCACTCGGTATCCCATACCTAGCACTAAAAGTAAGAAGACTGGCGTTATCAAGATACCCATACTTGGCGGTTAATCAAGCAAAATAGCTCTCTAAGAACGCTAGGTCTTTGTCTTCTGATTCTACAGCTTTAACCAACTTCTCCTTCTTCTTTTCACTTTTTTTCGGGGCCATCACATTCACTAGAGCGACTGCAATAAGTCAATCGTACGTGAACTCGGGGTCTCCCTCGGATCATCTACCCCATCAAAATCTGAGGTCAACTTCATGGACTGTTATTCTTCCATCTGATTACTAGCTATAGTTTTTCTTATGTGCAAAGCTATTGCATAACACTCTCTAGCCATTTGTTGATCGCTTTGAACTACATCGATGCGATCCCTGATTATATACTTCAAACATTGATTGACCGTCGAAGCTACATCACGCATTCTAGATAACCATGATCTCCCAAAAATAGCATTGTAAATGCTTGGAAAATCCATAACCATGAACAAGACTTGAACTTGTTTATTAAAATAACCACATCTTAACATATCTTCACCCTCAAAATCTCCAATGACTTGCGTTGTTACCCCTGTAAACCCCACTATGGGGCACCCAGATAGGAAAATAACAGGTGGATTTCACATCGTATCATATGTTAACTCTAACAACACGTTTTCCGAACTAAGAGTATCTATGAGTATTCGTTGGATCTCAGCACGTGTTATTTCTACACCAACTGCATCTTCATGAGGACCAGTTATGCCCCTTAAATCATCATCATCGAACAAGATAAAAGGTGTGACATTCTTCCTATACAGATGAATGGACATTTTTCCTTCCAATTAAGTTGTTAAGCTCACTATATATCTTTTACTATAGCTGTTAGTTTTTCAAGCCATATTATCTCCTCTAAAAATTGCTAAGGACTCAAAGTACTTGCATAAAATACAAACCCTTCATTGTACCGCTGGTTCATTCACAACCATCATTATCCTCCAACCTGGATCTGGGTCCAAATACTTCGAAGATACATCAAAGCCTTCCTACTTCTCCGGCTTCGAATCAATAATCATTAATGTATATTCCTACTTCATAATATGCTACACAGATGTACTCGGATTATTCCGACCATTCCCTTGTCCTTTAACAAAATTTGTTAGTTTGTCATTCTATATCAGAATTTGAATCGGTTTTTCAATGTTATATAATCTGTTGTGTCATGTCCCATATCATTATAATACTTAAAAAACTTGTTGTTTCACTCCTACATTGGGATATTTATGGTGTTTGTTTTCAAACATTAACATGGTTTTTGGCTTTTTAAATATTTTTGCCACAATCGCAGTTAGTTATAGACAATATTATGGTTTTACCCACTGGTTTGACTTTACCCAAGGTAGATGATAGTTAGAATGTTTGGATGATCCTGACTGAGGAGGTTGATTAACCACCACCCTCAGTCGTGATGACCCATGATAATTCAAAGTACTCATTTGGTATCCTTGGCCAGTAGGAATGTTTCCTTACCCTGAATTATTTTGAGATGAAATTGACCCAATTCCAATCCTCGTTGGCTCGTCTACTTTCACATACTCCTCAATTTGAGCCATTAAAGCCTCAAAAGTCAACGCTCTTTGTGTAAAAGTTGCATACGCTACCTGCTCGTCACACATTTACAATTCAGTCATGGTTAACACAAAGTGTCTAGTATAATCTTTTAATTTTCTCCAACAACCTGCTTACATTGAATTATGATATCACTGTTAGCTCGCATTTTCTTTCTCCCTATAAACTATATTCAAAAATTAATGTAAAAAGTTCCAAAGTTGGTTATGAAACCCCTCAGAAGTCTATTGTACCACTTTAATGTCGTTCCTTTGAAAGATTGTGAAAATGCTCTCTATGGTAACTTATCATTATCCTTGGAATCCATTATATAGTTCTTGAATTACTCAATATGATCATAAAATTTCTCTATATTTAAAATGTCAAAATGCATCGGAAGAGGTATCTACCTCATTTCAGATGACAAAAAGAGAAGTTGTCAAGTCTACTCTTTGCATATATTGATTAACCCCAGTTGTTCGCATAATTGTATACAAATTTTGATTAACAGAATTAACATATTTATTAGATGTATTACCTTCGAACAACGAATTGTCCATTACAAATCTAGACTTATCATCTTTCTTAGACTTATGATCTCTTTGGGAATACCGAGCTCAACCATTTTCCCTCCTCAACGAACGCTGATGTCACTCTTGTATATATGGATATTGTTTCTCATGATTTTGATAAAAATCCTCGGAGTCTGACTTAGAAGATCCACTTGCATCGGTCAAAATGTACCGATGTTTATCATTATTAACCTTCATGGAAGAGTGATATTCCTTATCTGACTGAAACTGTATTTTTTTTACGATCACTTCATGCTCGGTGAGCGCTACGAGACTCAGCAGATGGATCTTCCAAATCCTTATTTTTATTTACCTGTCGCACCTCAGATCGTACCCTACCAGACTGTAATTATTTTTCTCTCTGTTCAAGTTGATCGTTCAAATTAGCTATTCTTTCTAGCAACTTATTAATTCGCTCTTCCACATTAAACTGGTTACATTGATCATTTTATTGATTTTATTCTCTAACTTGACCTAACTTGAGCACCTTGTTTTCTATCAAAATTGCTAGATCAACTCTGATTTTGGGATCCATCGTATTTCAACCGTGAATCTTTAAGGTTTTAGATTTGATATATAGGTACCAAACGTGCTCCCATTATGGTCTCCAATGATATGTATTGATTATTTTGAGGGAAGAAAATAAAGTCTAAAAATAATTATTGGGAGTGTTATAGAGAAAGAATATTGCTCAAGTTTTTGTAAAGAGAAGGTAATCAAGAGTAAAAGTATGCCAAATGTCAATCAATCATATTGCCAATGTAAGTACACCTACTTATATGTGAGATAGTTATATGTAACAGAATTAGTTAATAGTATGGATACTTCACCTCACTTTACTACGTAGTACAAATATATATGCTAAAAATTACATATATGGTCCCTTATATTTATAATTTATATCACATCTCTCTTCCAACTACCAAATACTCTATTAAAATATTCTTAATAATTATTTTTACTCCTTAATTATTTATATCCCTATTAGTAGCCCCACTACTCCTTATCAATGTCTTAGACTTATATGTCTAAAGTTCCCATTGTATATTTTATTGTATG
The DNA here is from genome assembly GCA_036936605.1 of Limnanthes douglasii subsp. nivea. Taxonomy (NCBI): domain Eukaryota; kingdom Viridiplantae; phylum Streptophyta; class Magnoliopsida; order Brassicales; family Limnanthaceae; genus Limnanthes; species Limnanthes douglasii. The sequence goes on along the minus strand of JAUPFV010000001.1, from coordinate 235,571,922 downwards.
CTCTACCTAATATTTCTTGAATATTACAATGTATTTGTATTCTCATATTCCCCTGTGAAGTGAATGATATCTTCAAAAAGATATATTTTAACCGTTTAACCACCTTAATCGTTGCGACCAATGTTATAAACTCAAAATCCATAGTCGAGTGAGATATATCTGTTTGTTTCTTTGATCCTTATGAAACGACACTACCTGCGAATACGAACATCCATCCCATAGTCGATTTATTATCGGCTAGAATAGTGATTCAACTTGTATTTGTGTATCCCTCAAGTACCCCTAGATAATTAGAAAATTGGAGACACATGCCTTTAGTATTTTTTAAGTACCCCAAGACCCTTACACTTGCGTTACAATGCTCCATACTTGGATTACTGGTAATATGACTTAATTTAATCATCTGAAAATATATCTGCTCTAACACATAAATCCGCATACATCAAGTTTCCTATAACACTAGCATATTGTAGTTGAGCCATCAATATTCTTTTATTTTTTTTAAGCTTTAAACTTGGATCAAATGGTTATTGGCTTCTTTGAATTTTAGATGTTTGAACTTATCAAGTACTTTCTCGATATAATGGGAATGACTTAGCATATAACCCCCACAAATTTTTAATACCTTAATTCTAAATAGTGTCTACTTCATTAAAATCGTTTATCTTAAAAATAAATGATATAAAACTTTTTATTCCATTAACCCATTTTATGTTATTACTTAATATGAGCAAGTCATATACATATAGAAATATAATTACTATTACATAATCACAAACTTTAGAATTTAAAAATTTATCCACGGTATTATATCTAAAAACATCAGATAAATTAGCATGATCAAACTTTTTATGATATTTATTATGTGCTTGTTTTAGACCATATTGGTGTGGATTATTTCTGATTGAGGGTAATTTAGTAAAGTGTTTTAGGAATTTAATGTTTAAGGTGGAGTGTAATGAGATAATTAAGGTGTGTGGTATTAAATTCTGATCAACCTCATTAATGAAAGTGGTTGGGGTATTTATACTAAATTAACGACCCTTGGGTCTTTCACGTCGGGTTATGGGTTTGGGTTAAGTTTAAGAACCCGTTTCTCTGGGTGTGAAATGACCAACACCTAGCTTAATCACTTTCCACTACATTTGTCCTATTCGGTTTATTATGGCAGTGGCTTGGTCAGATCTGCCTTTTAGATAGAGGTAAGTTGTTGTGTAAAAAATATCCAACCTTATCAGTAGCTCCTTTAGATCTTGCAAAGAATCTTTGGAAGAGCTAATCCATACGAATAGAAATCAACACATCTTCAATGTGAAATGTGTTCTTCCAATTCTCCTTTGTATCCGAATTGAATAGATCACCTTTTTCTGTTAAGAATTTCAAGAGTCAGCCCAATCAGAATTCGGTGGGACTCATTTTACCGTTAAGAATTTCAAGTCTTTTTTCAACGTGGGACACGTGTTAGGATCTGGTTTGACCTCTCAGCCGTTTTTCTCCTAGATTCTCGTATATACTAGGCTAGAAAGTTACTTAGGGCGTAACCCTTATGCTTAATAGCCCTAAATCACGGCTATGATCAGTTTATCTTCCCCTAGGTAACCTTTTATATTTTCACTATTATTTATCTTGATTTCACTGTTCCATTGTCTTAAAAAACACAAATAATTCTAGAGAGAGAAAACTTAGTACTCTTTTCAAATTATGTTCAAGTCATTTATGTTCACAGCCAGGAATGCCCTAGTAAAATAGGGTTGGCTAAATTTTTCTGAATTGGAGAGAGTGAGAAAAGTTGCAAGAGACGAAAGAATAGCTGATGGTCTTCCCGTCTTTCCTGGTGAAGAACTTAATCAACTAAAAGCAAACACAAACCAAGGTTCATCGTCATTAAAGACATCTAAGGTAAAAAAAATTCCCTTTGTCCCAACTTTTTCTCCTATTCATTCAGGATCCTCTGTTCAAGAATCTCAGAACTATCTCCCTAAGGAAAAGTCAGTTTCCAGTGTTAGGAAACATTCACCCTTTATTTCTATGGGTTTGGACGCTGAGAAGTCTCTTGAGAAGATCACCCATCGCCTATTAACTTGCCAATCCAAGGCTAAGTCCACTCATAGCTCTTTGGAACATACTAGTTCGGAGACAATAAATCCCTTGGCAGAAACCAAGCCATCCGAACAACATCCCTTGGCAGAAACTAAGCCATCCGAAGAGTAGTCCATCGTAATGGAAGAAAATATGGAGGATCGTATAGAAGATACTTTTTTTGAGGCGTCCGGACAGACAGAGGATACCGTGTCAGATCGAATGGGCAAAACTAAAGCGGGTTTGTCCAATCCGGATGCACTTTCGGAGTGTCTAGAAGGGAATGTAGGGCCAAATTTCTAGAAAGTTAGCGTGAAGTACCTGATATCCCTTCAGAACATAGCTTATGTATACATTCATACCACTGAATTGGGTCGTATTCGTACAAAGTGGGGGTTCCCTTATTCTATCAAGGTGAGAATCCCGATCACCCCTGAAACTCCGATAGATTGCAAGTCTAACGAGCTAGTGGTCTACACAGAGGTGTTGAACTGGGGACTCCAGTTTTCTTTGGATCCGGAGATAGTTAGGTACTTTCACTTGATAAAGCTATGTTCGAGTCAATTGAGTTCGAACACGTGGTACACCGTGATGGCTAACATAATGGCTTCCAGAATGTCCAAGATCCCGCTACCAATGGAGTAATTCACTGTTGTGGCAAATTTGTGCAAGAACCACCCCATTCCCTTTTACCATTATAATATGGGAAATGATTATAATGTACCAGCCGCTGGAAGAGGACACATTTCTTGTTCATCAGTGGAGCCTGGGAGAATGGGAAAAAGATAAAATTGATTAAAATCCAAACCAACTGACTAGCCACTGGAAGAGTATAAATAAGTTTTATTTATGTTTCCCTTAGTCTTTTAAATACTATGTGGTTATTTCGAACTCACTTGTGTCTCTTTTTAGTTTTTCCGAAGAAGTTCTTAGATCTATAGAGGCAGGTCATAACACTTGCGCCAAACGAAACACCTGGGCCTTGGAGAAATGGGGGAATGGTTTCAAAAACTTCTTCACTTCTGGGAATTTCGTGAGGTCTCATCTGTGGAATACTACTGGGAGAAGAGACCTCACCTGGGAAGAACTGACCACCCCCCCTCCTGCAGACGTTATTGTGAGGAGAAATGAGGCTAAGGACGCCAAGCTTTACTTGCCTTCCTAGGTCAAAGCCCTTGACCATCTGGACAAGATGAAGAACAAAAGAAAGAAGAAAACCAAAACAGACCCACCTCAGCCAACTACCGAAGGGACCAGTTCGGAGAATCAATGAGGGATCAATGATGTTCTGCTGGAAGCAATTGAAGTTACCGTCAAGGAGGCTGGTGGATGGGACAACCCACCATATATTACGAAAAAGGATGAAAAAGCAAGACAATAAATGATGAAAAGTTTCAAAAAAGAAAAAAGTCACTCTGGGATGAGAGATAATTCTACGCACTTCTGAAATTCCTTCTTCGGCTCATGCTCATCCTACTCTACAAGAAGAAATTCCACCTAGCCTTTACTCCGAACAGACCAATGCTGATGGAGAGGTAAATCTTGATGCCTTTCAGAACATTAACATATATTTCAATGAACTGGATAAATATGACTTTTGGGGACCTTATTGTCCTGCCAATTCGGCCAATGTTGTAACCCACAATGGTGAGACATACATGATATTAAGTGAATAAGACACTCTGAGTCATGCTCTCCTAGGTTACATACGTCCCGTAGCTAATCTGAAAAGGAAAGTGAGGGATCAAACCAGTACCATAGTTTCCCTGACTTTAGAGAATCAAATCTTGACCAACAGTCTCTCCACCGCTCAGCAAAGCATAAAATCCTTGAAGAAAGAAAAAAATGATCTAGCTGCTAAATTTCTCAAGTCAGAAGAGGCTCAAAAAGATATCCAGACTAAGTACTCCAGACTAGAAACTTCTTCCTCTGATGAAATCAAAGCTCTGAAAGAATAGCTAGAGGTTAGAGACAAAATTATCAAGACTTTATCCGAAGACAAAGTTAGTCTGGAAGGTCTTCATGCGAAGAAGACATAGAGGAACACCTAGCTAGTAAAGAAGCAAGCCAATGAGATAGCTGCTTAGATAGAGAAGTATGCCTCTGGAATGGTGGATTCTTTGGAGAAAAAAAGATGATGGAATCAAATCTGACATGGTCTTACTATTTTATGAGACCTTTCCTAAGAGGACTCGTGGTCCTTTTTGGAAATTTGTGGAATACGATGACCTCCTTTTCATACGATGGCTGATGGTGACAAGCACAACTACTCAAGTGGGGAAGATTTTGAGGTCAACGAAGGAGTTGGTGAGAGTTCAAGTGTTGAACTCAAAAGTCTGAAAAAATATGATGGTGAAGAAAAAACCGAAGAGAACAAGCCCTAAGGTTGTATTGTTATAGTGTGTGTTTTTTGTTGAAAAACTAAAGCCATTGGATGACCAATGCATCTTGTTGCATTATTTGATTGATTTCTGTTCTTTAAAACTCAAAGTCCTTGAATGGTCAACACATTTGTGAATCATGGATCGGTTTTAGTCCGATCAGACTCTAATATCATATTTATCAGACTCTAATATCATATTTACCTTCGTTTGAAGTTTGTTTAACTCTTTATGGCCAATGTTTAAATAGCCTTCAACATTTCAGAATTGTTAAGTAAGGGTATTAAATGATTTCAATCACATGTGTTTTATAAATGTGATCAAGTGTTTAATATGTCCAATCAACTCAAAGATGTTTCAAAGTCGGGGTGTTTAATAAGTATTGTAAAAAGGTTATACCAGATTTTTGAAGAAGGCATAAGATATTATTGAAAAACTCGAACACCTCGTTAAAACCTTCTCGCACCACCAGGGTAGGAAAGAGTATGCCCCCCTAATATCTACATTGATACTTTAAAAATTAAATATTTACAAGAGCGTTTTATTCTAAGTATAATCTGAGATGTTCAACGTTCCATGGGTGTTTTAGTGTTCTCTCTTCCTTGTCTTGAAGTTTATATGTTCATGGTTTGACTTTCCCACACACCACATAAAGACCTTCCCAATCCTGAGCCAGCTTGCCAAACTTCTTTTCCTTGGTGTGTAAAAATAATTTGCTTAAGACTTTGTCCCCCAATTGAAAATATCTTCTTTTAACTTTAGAAGCAAATCTGCTCCTCATCAAACCCTGGTAATGTGCCGCTCTTAGATGCGCTTTAACTCTTCCTTCTTTAATAAAATCCAACTGATTCGTAACTGCCATATCATTTTCCTATTCGAGAATAGTTCTGGATTCTGTAAGACGGTAAAATATCTTCTATGGAAGTGATTGCATACATCCCATAAACAAGGGAAAACGAAGATTCTTGTGTAGCAACCCGAGGTGTAGTTCGGTAAGCCCACAATACTTCTTGTAGATAACTTGACCATTTTCTTGCAGCTCATTCCAGCTTTTTCTTTAGCTCTGATAAGATTGTCCGATTAGCAACTTCAACTTGTCCATTTTCTTGAGGGTGGAAATGAGAAGAAAAGCAGTGTTGAATTCCTCTGGAGGTACTAAACATTTATATGTCTTTATTATCAAACTGTGGCCCATTATCAGTGGTAATATTTCGAGGAACCCCAAATCTATAACATATGTTAGATAAAATAAATTTAATAATTTCCTTAGAAGTGTTTCCAACTAAATAAGCTGCCTTTATCCACTTAGAGAAATAGTCAATAACAGTTATGATTATTCTACATCCACCGGATGCCATGGGAAGAGGCCCAACCAGATCCAACCCCCATCCATCGAAGGGTATCAGTTCAGATATGGATTCCATAGGAATTGCTGGCACATGATTTCATTTCCATATCTTTGGCAAGGATCACACGTTTTTACCATATCTTTAGCATCTCCCATTATGGTTGGCCAGTAGTACCCTGCTAATAAAACTCTCCTGGTTAGGGATTTATAGCCACAATGTGCAGATCCTTCTCCATCATGCAGTGCCAATAACACAACTTGGGATTCTTCAAATCCTAAGCAACGCAAGAGATGTCTTCTGAAAGATTTCTTGTAAATAACTTCCCTTAATACCAAGAAACCACGAGCCTTATACTTGATTTTTTTAGCCATGGCTTTATCTGGAGGCAAAGTCCCATTTAATATAAACTGAAGAATATCATACCTCCAATCAATGGTTATAAGGTTCATACTTTCTTCATCTTCTTTACCTTTTTCTTAGCCCGTCTGTATTGATGGACATTCTAACATCATAATCCAAGGGTAAGATCAGAATAAGCTATAGTTTCCAAAGAGTCTGCCACAGTATTCTCCAATCTAGGGATGTGTTCATAGTGGATACTCTTAAAGTTTGTAGCAATTTCCCTCAACATAAGCAAGTATTTAATCAATTGTTCTTTGTTTGATTCAGATTTCCCTTGAGTGTGGTGAATCGGTAATTGGGAATCACTCGTTAATCGGATTCTTCTTGCCCCACATATAAGAGCCAACTTAAGACCGGCTATAGTTGCTTTATATTCTGATTAATTATTAGAAGCCCTGAAACCAAAACATATAGCCTAGTACATAGTATCACCATAGGTAGAAGTTAAACAAATTCTAGCCCCACAACCCATAGTACTTGATCTACTATCAGTTTGGACTATCTATTCTTTCTTAGACTGGTTTTCTGACATCTGTCCGGAGGATCCATCAGCATGCCTACCAATAAATCGGCCGCCGACTGGGCTTTAATCGCCGTTCGGGGCGCAAAATCAATATCATAATCACCCAGCTCAACTCACCACATGGTCATTCTGCTTGACACATCAGCTTTCTGAAGAACACTCTTCAAGGCAACAGATGTTCGAACGACAATGGAATGAGCTTGGAAGTATGGTCTTATCTTTCTTGTTGCAATTACCAAGGCCAATGCTAGTTTTTCCAACTTCAAATATCTTCTTTCAGCATCCAACAGACTTTTGCTAATGTTGATGAGTCCGAATTCAGCATGCTCTCCGGACAAGGACAGATCAGTCCAAAGCCTCCGGACCGGACAGATCGGACAGATCGCATGGACCGGACAGATCACTTTGAACACTATAACCATAGGACTGTTCAAACTATGACAAAAGTACTAAAAACCTAAACACTTCTTGACTAAGCTACTTGCTCTCCTGCTTAGAGCTCATGGGTCTTTGAACATGACCCGGGTCCATTAAACATGACCCGAAAGCCCATAAGGGCCCAAACATCAGGGTATAAATACCCAACCACCTGCATTAACTATGGGTAATGAAAATTAACTGCTACCAAGCTGCTTAATTATCTCTCTACTCTCTAAACACTAAAAACACCCACATACTTCCTTAAAACACCAACTGAAATTACTAGCCTACCCTCAGGCGATTATTATCCACACCAAATGTAATACACCGGACGAGGGTAATTTCCCCTGAAACGTGTTTAAAGAGAGCCTTGGGTGAAGACAAATGCTTCCTGATTTCAAGAAATGCCTGATCACACTGGGGAGACCAATTAAAGTCTTTGGCCTTCCTTAATACCTGGAAATATAGAGCACCTTTGTCTGATGATCTTGAAATAAACCTATTTAAAGCAGTCAATCGTCTGTTCAGCCTTTGAACTTCTTTGATGTTCTGAGGAGGGTCCATAGCTAATAGAGCATTTAGTTTATTTGGATCAGGTTGAATTCCTTTTTCACTTATTATATAACCCAAGAACTTTCCAGATCGGACCCCAAAAACAAACTTTTCAGGGTTTAGCTTCAAGTTCACAACCTCTAAGTTAGAAAGCGTTTCTTGAATGTCAGATATGTACGCATCTTCCTCCAATATTTTTACCATCATGTCATCTATATAAACTTCCATAACCAATATGATTAGCAAAAGCTTTATTTACTAACCTTTGATAGGTGGCCCCGTATTTTTTAATCTGAACGATATCTGTTTTTAAAAATGAAGCCCCTGTCTGTAATAAAAGTGGTATGATCTTAATCCATCAGATCTACCTGTATCTAGTTATACCCTAAAAATGCATCCATGAAAGATAAAAGTTTATTCCCATAAGTAAAATCCACCAACTGATCTATCTGAGGAACATGATAAAGGTCATTGGGGCATGCCCTATTAAGATCAGTAAAGTCAATGCACATGCGCCATTTTCCATTCTTTTTCTTGACCAGGACAGGGTTGGCAGTCCACAAAGGGTACTGAGACTCTTTTATGTGGACCATCTTGGTCAGACGATCAACTTCTTAAATAATCACATCTGTCTTTTCTTTGAAGAATGACCTCCTTCTTTGTACAACCAGCGCAACATCAGTTCGTAGGGACAACTTATGACAAATAATATTAGCTGGTACTCCAGTAACATAATCATTGCACCATGCAACGACATGCTAATTACTCATTAAAAAGGACAACAGCATACGTTTCAAAATTGGTGTTAGTTTGGTACCAATTTTACAAAAATTTCCCTCAGCGAGGGAATGGATTTCAATCTCCTCTATGGGTATTATAATACTGGGAGCCTCCCTGGATTATCAATTTCATTCTCAACGGTGGAAGGCTCCAATAGGTGATAATCTCTGTTAATCTTGACTGCATCTATAGACTTAGAGGCAAGGGTTGTTGCATAACATTCCATGGTTTCCTTCTGGCTGCTCTGGACAACACCTACTTATCCCTGGACAACATATTTCAAATATTGGTGGACCGTATAGGCCACAACATGTATTTTGGAGAGCCAATACCTTCCAAATATTACATTGTAAGATGTTGGGAAATCCACCACAACAAACAATAATTTTACCATCTTCTTAAAAGGTCCTTTGCCCAACAATACCTCTTCTTCAAGTTCCCCAATCACATCTGCAAAACTTCTTGTGAAGCCCACGATGGTTCGGTTCGAAAGTTGTATAACCAAAGGGTTTCTCATCTGCTGGTAGAATATTAAAATCAGGATATTTTCCGAACTGCATGTGTCAATCAGAATCTAGCGTATATCATTTCCTCCTATCGATGCTCCTATTACCACAACATCTTCATAAGGCCCCACAATGTCTCTTAGGTCATCCTTATCAAAAAAATATAAAAAAAATGGAGTTTGATACAAGTGTGTGGACATTCTTCCATCCAACTGGGTGGTCAAGCTGTGGGCATGCCTCTTCTTTGATAAACTAGAAGGTGCAGTCGCAGTGTCCCATCCGAAGATGGTTAAAGATTCAAAGAATTTAATCAAACCAGAAACAGTTTTAGTCTTGTCTCTTATTATCTCTACCCGATTCCGACTTGGATCCGAATCAAGGTACTCAGAGTCTATACGAAACCTTTTAGTTATCATCATAGCATCTTCCTGTGTAGACGTTCCAGGATTGCTTGAAGGAGTAGTTCGCAGAGCATTGGCATTGGCTTGTGCATTATCCGGCCTGCTCCCCCCTCATTTTTTGACATAGGCCCCCAACTTAACCCTTTCAATGAGGTTCTGGACCTCCTACTTTAAGGCTATACAATCATGGGCACCATACCCTATGTCATTATGATATTTTCATAAACGGGTACTCTTGTTTTCTCTAGGGGACTGCAACGCTTCTGGTTTCCTAAAGTGCACTTCGTTCTTAGTTTTGTCATATATTTTAGCCATACTTTCCCTCAATTCAGCAAACCACTCAGGTTGAACCCATAGTCCCCTCTTGTTTCTAACCTGTTGGTTCTGATTTTGGTTAGACCGATTCTGCCTTGATCGATTAGATACCTGTCCGATCTCTTTTCACTTGTACTAGACTGATTGGCATATTGAGGTGTTGATGTTGTAGTAATGGACCTTATCTAACGAGAAACCCTGACCTTTTTAGTTCTCTCCAAATTGATTTGTTTCCCCACCAGTTTCAACACCCCCCCCCCCCCCAAAATTCATGGCTTTCTTCCGGGTGACTGAATCAACCAAGTTGCTCAGATTTAACCCTTGTCTAAGGGAAGCAATTGCAACTTGTTCGAAGCAATCTGCTAGCCCATTCTTTGTATTCACAAATCTGCTTATGTACTCCTCCAGAGACTCATTTGGCTCATGAGCACAATGAATAATGGTATCCCCATTATCCTTAAGCTCTTTGCTTCCAACAAACTGTCTCTGAAAGGCAACCCAAAATATATCAAAAAATTTAATAGATCCCTGAGAGAGACTATTATACCATTTGAGATCACTTACTGTGAAAGTTTTGGAGAAAGTCCTGCACAATAGTCTATCATCATCATCATCGAAGTTCATCATAAAGTTCTTAAACTGCTCCAGATGGTTGTCTGGATCTTTGCTCCTATCATATATCTCCATCTTAGAGTTGTCAAAACTCTTAGGAATGTGTTCAGAGAGTATTTTTGCAGACAAAGGCGATTGCCTCTAGTTCCTGTTGCGGCTAAAAAAATATCTTCGTTTGGTGTAGCAAAAATACCTGGTTGAGATTGAAAGACAGAATGATCAATCAGCAAACGGTCAATATGATGATCAGCCAAACCCTTTCCCTTCTCATGGTGCTTCTTAAGCCTGTCATGCACATCCCTTTTTCTTGAATGTTTTTAGTTAACCTATTTTATTTTTAACCACCCTTCATCACTGCTTGAGGACACTGATTGTTCAAGTTCTGCCTCATTAGATGAGATGTTGAAGGACTCCGATGTAGAGCTCTCCACATGTTTAGATCGGTGTGTTTTCTTAGAGCTGATATGGGTCTTTATAGACTGCTCATTTTATTCAGGATTGTTAGTATGGTGAAGTACCGACGCGCTGTATTTTTCTTTAACTCTTTTTTCTGCTTGTTTTAACACTCTCAAGGCTACTATCTCAGCCCTCAATTGATCGCACTCCTCGATAGTGTACATATTGTTTTCTTTTATGTCTTACACCTCAGGGGGTGGAACATTCTGCGCATTCAAATTCATCTGAACTACTTTGTATGGTGTTTTTGAATATGAAATTAAGGCACCGTCGTGCTCTCACTGTGGTCGCCAATTTGGTGTGAATTTTTTCTAATTGAGGGTAATTTAGTAAAGTGTTTTGGGAATTTAATGTTAAAGATAGAGTGTAGTAAGATAATTAAGGTGTGTTCTTGTATTAATTCTGATCACCCTCATTAATGAAAGTGGTTGGGGTATTTACATTTAATTAACAACCCACGGGGCCTTTCGGGTCGAGTTATGGGTTTGGGTTAAGTTTAAGAACCTGTTTCTCTAGGTGTGAAATGACCAACACCTAACTTAGTCACTTTCCACTACATTTATCGTATTCAGTTTATTATGGCAGTGGCTTGGTCCGAACTGCCCTTCGGATAGAGGTAAGTTGGTGTGTCAAAACTATCCGAACTTATCACATATAATAACTTAAAAAGGCTACATACATTAGACTCATTCCCTAAAAGTACAAATCCCTCGGTTAACTCCACATAAATCTCATCAAAGAGATCTCTATTTAGGGAAGCTGTTTAATATCCATTTGGATAATTTTTAATATGTATACCGACGCAATTTACAAAAGCATCTTAATACTTGTAATCATAGCTACCAGAATACGTGTGTCAAAATAATATATTCCTTATTCTTTTCGATTTTTTTGCTACCAATCTTGCTTCGAAAGCTTGAATGGTTCCATATGTGCGTAATTTCTTTTTAAATACCCACTTACAACCAATTGGTCTTGAACCCAAAGGTTAGTCCACTAACTCCCAAGTGTGATTTGATATTATTGAATCCATTTCATCATTTATGGCCTTTTGACATGATGTCGAATCTCGAGATGTTATTGTTGGCTTATATGATTTAGGACGTCTTCTAAGGAAAGCACTATCATAATTTGTCAAGTGATTTCTTCACAAATTCATTCTACTAAATAGAAATAAATATTTTGGGATTCTATTTTATCAAATCCTAAATTTTCATGTCTATTTCACATTTGACTCCAACGAGGTTCTCGTGGTTGTTCATCGACCGAAGGTACTTTTCTCAAAGTCATTTCCTTGTTTCCTTCAACGGGTTGTATCATATTATCATCATATAATTTGAATTCAAAGAATTTTAGTTCTCTTGATTTAAATACCACAGTAGATTCCAAATCTAATAACCTATAAGCTTTGTTATTGGCTACATAACAAATGAACACATATCTTATAGCCTTATGATCTAACTTTTCTCTTCTTAGATCCATATATTATCAAAACTCTAAACATCCTCATACTTTAAAGTAGTCTATATTTAGTTTTATTCCTTTAGATAAATCATACAATGACATTATGTTTTTCTTAAGAGGAATACAATTACAAAATATGACATGCAATTAAAAATTCTTCTCCTTATAAATTAATTTCTAAATTAACTTCATAAAATTTGTCATCTCGATGAAAGTTCTATTTTTGTGCTCAACCAATTCATTTTGATGCGACATGTAAGGCGTTGAGAATTGATGAATTATCCCATGATCTTTACTAAAACTATAAAATTCTCCCGAGAAATATTCCCCACCTCTATCGATACACAAGATTTTAATCTTAGTGCTTGATTTATTTTCTACTCTTGCTTTGAAGATCTTAAATATTCCCCACCTCTAAAAGCTTTATCCTTATATTTAAGCAAATAAACATAAGTAAATCTAAAGTAGTCATCAATGTCAATTACAAAGTATCTTTTACCCCCACGTGTCAAGATTCTAATTAACTTACATATGTCGGAGTGTATAAGTCTAACAATTTTGCGCATCTTTTTACGAATTTGTAAAGGTTTTTAATCATTTTTTTTATTATAAATAGAACTTTCATTTTTATACAAATATGAGCAAGTCTACTATGCCGTGATAAATATTTATTAAGAGATAAAAAAAAATAGAATTTTTCACTTTATTAATAACAACTTTATGAGTACATAGTTTCACCATGGTGTTACAAGAATAACCACTTCCAATAAAAGTTTCACCATTGGATAAAATAAGGTAACTGGATTCGTACATGAATTGAATTCCAGCTTTAGACAATAAATCTTTAGAAATTAATATTTTATTCATTTCCAGAATGTACAATACATTAGTAAAAGTAGTTTTATTTCTTCTTGTAAAGAAAAACTCTAAATTTCTTTGCCCCTTAACCTTAGACTTATTTGTGTTTCCCATTTTAACCTTCTTTATGCTATTTCTTGTTTCTATTATTTTGAACAAATATTTGTCATGAGAGACATGAATGAATGCACAAGTATCGTTCCACCATCCCGAAGTCTTATCTTTAATAAAATTGACCTCCATCGATATTGCAACAATGTTTTCATCCACAAAATTTATGTTATTACCCTTCATTTAAAGGTTGTATGTATGAGTAAAATGTCATGGTTTTCCACACACAAAACAATTTCCATGTACACTCTTAAACATAAAATTTTCCAAGCGACCCTCTAGCTTACTTAAACCTTAATTCAAAAGTGGAAAAAAAGTTTTGAGAAGTTGGAGATATTCCAACTTAGGCTTTTTCTTTCCCAAGACAAGGCCAACAATGGTTACTATTTTTCTCGTTAGGTCCAAACTAGGTGTATGTTTTATTATATATTTCAATTCATGTGCACACACATAAATACACCTATGTAACTTCTCGAGGTTCTTGTGATAGATATTCAAAGAATCAAAAAGGAAAATGAATGGATTAATATCTCCATAAATACCATAAGGCTCCGATTTGTTTATATCGTCAAGCCATATTATATATATAGATAGAAAGAGATAACTTAGCCATATTCAGTTCTAACCGCCATAATAGTTTTTTCGGCCGCTAAAAATCTTTTTCTGACATTATAAAACCTTATATTTCACAAGTAATTTGTATATTATATGATATAATTGCATTAAAGTGTCAGCAAAAGGATAAAAATGTGTTAAAGATGTAGTTGTACTTCTAATGATATATCTCTACAAAATATTGCTTTAACTATATCTATGGAGCTTGTTGATGCATCCATAATTTATTCCGCTGTAAACTTACCCAAACTAGTTATTACAATTGGGCATGTACAACTATAAAGAAACTAATAAATTTAGTGAGAGATTGTTGCACGAACTCCCTCAAAATATGTCTGGTTTTATATTAATGCTTGTGATTAGTATACATCTAGTGTTAAGTAAACAAATTTTAATTAATTCCAAGTTATGTCTAAAAACAATATTTACTAAATATTTAGTCATTTCTTATGGAACACAACCATTAAGATAAAGGTCACAATACATAATACGCAAAATCGCATATACTAAGTTTCTTCAAATGGTTTTGTATAAACAAAATGTGTTTATAAATATTTGAAGAGAACACATGTATTTAAATTATATTTTACCAGTTATGCGTTAAATCGTATCACTTTAGTTATGTTACACAACATATTTCCAAACACCAATAAAATTAAATTTCAAGATTATGTAATAAATGTAGGTTGATATTAGATATCTAGAGCTTAGTAATGCCAAAATAATGGAATTTATAGGTGAAGAAAGGTCAATTGAAGGTGATATTACCATAAAAGAATGAGAAGTATATGAATCAACAACATTTAAAGAAAAAAGAGAAGATGGATCTCCAGATTATGACATGGCGGGTTCCTAGAAAAAGAACAAAAAGAAGGATGACTAATATATAAAATGACTGCATCTGAAGAACAAACGAAAGGTAAATCGCCAAAATATGACATGGAATGTTCATAAGGACAATAAGAAAAATGATAGCCAATATATGGCATGGCTGTATTTCAATGACAAATAGAAGGTGAATTGCCAATATATGACATGACGGGTTCCGAAAGACAAAAAAAAAGATAACTAGTTTATGACATGACAACAAATGAGAACCAAACATAAGTTGTGGAATTTTTCTGCCGAATCAGAAAATAAACAAAAAAATTATCCGAAAAGATGATGTCAATAACTTATATAAGGTGAAAATAGAGAGTAACATTGAGGATCTAATTGTATGGTATTATGCAAAAGATTT
Organism: Limnanthes douglasii subsp. nivea; assembly: GCA_036936605.1. Classification (NCBI taxonomy): domain Eukaryota; kingdom Viridiplantae; phylum Streptophyta; class Magnoliopsida; order Brassicales; family Limnanthaceae; genus Limnanthes; species Limnanthes douglasii. Next base: position 235,556,858 of record JAUPFV010000001.1, on the reverse strand, counting down.
TTTTGTCACTTTCTCAAATATGTCGAAGATAACAAATGAGGAGGAGTTGGATTCATTACAAAGTAACATATTTTAATTTTTAACCTAATTGGTTAACTTGTAGTGTATATAGTCATTGTATAGATTTTCCGTAAGTACTTTTTTTATTGTGTTTCACAAGTATATTTTTCTCGGTTTCGGGGTTCACAAGTATATTCTTCCTGATTTTTTGTTTCGCACATATATTCTTCTTGGTTTTGCATATTTTTTATATGTTTCATATGTGTGGTCATTAATGTTTCACATATATGATTGGTTTCACACTCAAATTGTTAGTGTTTTGCAATTATCTGCATTGAATTTGGAAACTTATTATGGTATACAGGTCATCGATGCATACATACACATTTATCTACAAGACATTTAGACCAAATCCTTGCAAAACAATCTACATACGGAGTCTTGCAATGGTATATTAAATTATTATTTACTATAAAATAATTATATAAAATTTTCTTAACAACTTAGTTGCTTATATTTTCTTATATTGTAGAACTTGGTTTTCCAAAGAATGGATGTAGAACTAGTGGTTGGCAAAGTCTTTAAAGAGAGAGATCAATAAACAAAATATTCCCTATTCTATTTCTTTCCAAATCTTATCGGACCTACGATACAGATTCCATGGAACCAAGATTGACAGGCCCTCATAACTTTCTTAAACTATTTCTAACTAATCTTATTTTTAACACAGGTAGCTACCAGTACGGACTGGAGCGAGATTCAGGACTCATAGGACGTGGAGTCAGCTCTTAGTCATCTAGTCACTGGCAGTTTTGTTATTGAGTTATTTTTGTTTTGATTACTAGGCCATATTCTTATCCTATGGAATCTTGCTATTGTCTTTGTCTCTTTTATCGCTGTATCACATCGGTGTATGCCCTAGGAATTATGTATAAACCTTTCTATTTTAAATTTAATGTTTTTCCACAAAAAAAATAAACAATATATTTTATTGCTCTAATTTGTACTAAATCAGAATCAAAGGTGGAAGGAGTCACTGGACTTTAGTTATCATGGATTTGAAGAACATAATTATCAACAACTATAACCTATGATGTCAACTGACATTGACCCACAAGGCAGACGGTTAAAGACTTGGTAGATATTTACATAACATTTCTGTATGTTTTGCGTATTTTTTGGTTAAAAAAATAAACAATGTTATTTTGGCACTTGACTTTATAGTACAACTATTTTATAACCAAGGACTTCATAACAACAAAATCAACAATAGAGATATGAATCCTAAAAACCATCCAACAAAATAAAAAAGAATACATTGATTGTGTGATTTTTGTATGTCAATATGCAAAATATTTCATCGATGCCAGTAAAATTTTAAAAATATTTAAAGGTGGCATTCAATATCTTCACCGAGCTGAAATGTTTTATCTTTTTTTTCGAGACTATCTAAATGCTATCAGGTTTTGGTTGTAATTTAAGAAATATTAAGTTTCACACTGTACTTTTGTGATATTTAGCGTTGAATCTTGGGTAATATTAGCACTAAAATTTATGTAATATTTCACACCGAACCTTCGATATTTCATAATAAATAAGTGTAATATTTTATACGTACTATTAATTTATAAATTTTTTTAATATTTCACACTCAACCTTGATATTTCACAATAAATAAGTGTGATATTTTATAAGTACTATTAATTTATGAAATTTTTTACATTTTGCAAAGAAAAACATACTTTAAAAATCATAAATATAAAATATGTTGGAAATACATTAGAAGGAAATAGTTTATGTACATAAAATAAAAAATACAAGTACGAAATACGAATAACATAACACTTTAGAAAGAGTTATATCTCTGCATATCTAGTTCTAAGAGGTAAACATCCTTATGTACTTGTTCTAATATCTTTCCAACGATGTTCTAAGTCCACATCTTTTAGTAGGTGTTTTGAATGAAATCACTAATGTATAAACCAAACACCTTGTGTGCCTATTGTTTGGCATTGTGCGGGAGGTCAAAAAATAAAAATTGGAACTGATTTAAATTATCCGAACATGATAGAATTCCTTTATGACCATGTGCAAGCAGTATCGTAGTACATTCAACATAAAACTTCATAAAAACTGAACAGTTATATACACCATTTTTTTCTTTCCATTACGGTGACAAAATTTAACAAATGATTAAATTTTTGCGTAATTCATTGCATATCAAATAAATTAAAAGTTTAATTTGCGATAATTTTTTGTAGATTAATATGTAAGATATGTTTGAATGAGTATATATTTTATATATGGTAGGATATTATAATTGACAAATATTATAATTGGTAGGATATTTCATTTAAAATGGAGAATCAATAAATAAATGAATGACACGACATGTATTTCAAAAGGGAGTTCTCCATATAACATAAAATTAAGTTCAAATATATAGTCATATGTTTCTAACTGCAGTATAATATAACACACCAATGTAAAACAAAATTAGTTTTGTTTTACAAAACATACTATACGTTTTTATATTAATTTTGAACAATATTTTATAAATATAATATATTAAAGTTTACAAACATGGTTCCAGAATTTTGTATTTATGGTCGAGATTGGAAAACAATAAGATAAACATCTAAATATGAAGTTAATATTTAAATAAATCTTGTTACCATAACAAATAAACAACAAATGAATCCCAATAAAATAAACAAATCGGTGGTTACAATGATATAACATAATTTTAGAGGCGACATACTTAGTTTTGTTCATCGTTGATATGTAAAATTTGGTTATGAATGTTTCACATATACTATTTATCATTTGTTTCACATCAGATTTACTGTATGTTTTACGTAAAATTTATTTAGTGTTTCAAATTGATTATTCTTTAAATTTCGCAAGTAATATATAATAATTCAATTTAACTCCAATAATTATATTTAATAATTGATGTTTTAAATACGAAATGTGTTAAAAATATATTTATATTTAAAATTCTAACAAAAAAAGTACATTTTAATAGAGTGAGTTACAGATTAAGATCTAGTAAAAAACCTATTACTAGTTGAGATCCAAAAATTTCAGCAAACTTTATAACTAAGATACATTTCTATATAAAATTCTCAAAAATACATTGTACACTTTATATTTATTTTATTTTGTTCTAATTTAAATTTTTAAAAGTTTGTATTTCTTAAAAGATTGTTTTGGAAAAAAAAATATGCAAGCACCATTAGTTTTGTTTTTTAAGACGAACAAAACTAGATCCATGAATAATTTTTTTAAACTTTTTTTATAAAAAAACTCGCAAGTCCACTTAACCTTGATCTTGCATCTATGATCTAAAAATTACATTTTACAATTGCCCCGCAACTAATGGTCTCTCGTATATGTGTCTTTTATCTAACGATCTTTCATCCCACAATTAGTGGGCTCTCGTCTCTACGTGTCTCATCTATCAGTCTCTCATCCCGTAAACTAGTGGTCTATCGTCTTTGCGTCTCTAATCTGATTGTCCTCTCGTCCCGTAACTAGCGGTCTCTCGTCTTTGCGTCTCTCATCCATCGGTTTTTTCGTCCCGTAACTAGTGATCTTCCATCTCCGTATATCTCTCATCTATCGGTCTCTCTTCCCGCAACTAGCGGTCTCTCGTCTATACGTCTCATCTATAGGTCTCTCATCCCACAACTAGCGGTATCTTGTCTATGGGTATCTCATTTATGAGTTTTTCCCACAACTAGCGGTACATCATCTTTGCGTCTCTTATGTATTGGTCTATCGTCCAGTTATTAGGGGTCTCTTATCTTTGCGTATCTATTTATCGTATGTACATCTTGCATCCCGTAACTAATGATCTCTCGCATTTGCGTCTCTAAGTCTCTCATCTATTGTCTGTGCGTCTCTCGTCAAAAATAATTTTAAAAAAAAATCTTTAATAGATCTTGTTTTGTTCGTCTTAAAAAATATAATTAATAATGGTTTCAGATTTTCTTTTGAAGAATTACGGTTTCAAAAATAGAAATTTAATAAATTTAATAAAAAACACACAAAAGAATTATACAAATATTTTATGATATTGTATTAGAAAAGTATTTGTAATATGATGAAAATTCGTTTAATTTTATATAGTAAAATATTTAAATGCATATTTTAAAAAAATATATAAATATTAGTTTGCTTTTTAGATTTGGGCTTTACCCTTTTTTTATAGGATTAAAAACATTTTTTCATAAACCAAACTAAATAAAATAAAATAAAATAAACTAAAACATATTTTTGTGTTAATAAAATTAAAAGTTTTAAAGTTAATTATAGGTTAGGGAGGGACACATATATCTAGGGCTGGATTGTAATCTGTCTGGTCCGATTTGGATTGACAGAACTGGACTGAACCGCTAAGCTTATCAGTTTGGACCGGACTACATTGTTAGGTTTTTTGTTCTAGTTTTCAAAACTGGACCAGACCGTTAATTTTTTGGTTTAGTTCGAGTGAGTTCAATCCGGTTGTGCTAATTCGGTTCGATTCCGATTTTGGTTCAGTCCGATTTTGGTTTGGTCTCGTTTTGGTCTGTTACCTCCGGTCAGTCCACTTAAAAAATAAATCCAATTAGAATTTGATTTTTCAATTTTTTTACTTAAATAAATGATATAAAAATTAAAAATTAAAAGTTAATATTCATTTAAAAAATAAATTGGTAATTAACTAGGCTTGTTTTGATGAGCGAGATGGCTTCTCTCCATGAAGTCCAAGAATCTATCTTAAGCCTATCTTGAGAACCCGATCATAGTTTAACCCTAAATTAAGAAAGAGAAAGCCATCACCGATAGTAGTCACCCTCATGAAGTAAACCTAGCCATCAATGGCTTTGAACCACCAGTTACCTCACCTCAAGGTACGATCCCAACATCCAAACGCTCCAACGCCATCCTAACATCATATCCCCAATATTGGCACCGAAAAAACTCTAAATCGCAAGGAACTAAGGACGTCAGAATAGTTTCCACCACTACAGAAGTCAAAACACAAGATTCAAATCGGAAAAAACACCACAATGATGATCAATAACCCAACCTTTGAAGCTACTTCAACCTATCAAGATGGAAAAAAATCAGAGTCAATATTCACTCTGCAAAATCGTATGTTGAGTATCTGGGAAATCCAAGATCCGAATTCAATAATGATGAAGTCATTCAAGAGGTTAGAGAGGAATACATATTAGTTCAATTTCAAGAATCTGATAAAGATTCTCTTCTCTCATTCTCAAAAATAACTCTAATTTCTAAATTCTCATTCGGGAGACCATCTCTAGATAAATTTAAAAATTACATAGGATCATTTAGAATTTGACATGTTAGATGATGTAAAAACCTTATGGAAAAAACAGTCACATCAATAGGAAAATTTTCTTTTAAAATTCTAAAATTGTCGCCCAATTTTAACCCTAAACTAGAGTCACCCTTCACTCCATTCTGGATTTCAATGCCCAAAATTCCTGAGATGCTTTATAATAAAACTTATATTACCCATATTTCCAAACCTATTGGAATATCTTTGGCAGTATGGGTCGCTAATAAAAACAGAGCAAGTTTTAACCTTTGTCAAGCTTGGCTCAATAGTGATGTGTCTAAGATTCTTCCCCAAAAAATTTGGATCAGTTTTGGGGAAATAGATGAATATTGACAGGATATCACCTATTAGTGATAAACCTGCCTATTGTAAAAAAAGCAAACATTTAGGCCACAATGAATCTCATTGTAAAAAAGATACCTTAGAAATGAACAATAAAGTCTTAAAGAATCCAAATTATTTTGATTCTAAAGATAATCTAAACTTTCAACCAGAAACACCTAAAGAAATATGAGTTCAAAAGCTTAAATCAATGGTTATTAAACCTAACTTTAATAATTTTAGAAACATATCAAAGAAAGACTCAGTCGCATTGGAGGAAAATGTAAATTCTAATTAAAATGTCTCATCTCAGCCTGAACTAAATGACCCAAACCAATCCAAATTAAGAAAAAAAATCTCACCTCATAAAACTAGCAACCAATCTAAAGAAGATAAATACTTAATTTCAAATAAAGAATTAGGCCATCTTGATGTTTCTAACAGAGATGTGACTGAAGTAATTTAATCTATCAACCTTGGTAACATTTTCAGTATTTTCAATGAGGAAAATTTTTCTGATAATGAATATGAAACCCCAAAAACCAGACCAACTTTGAGGCTTCCACTTTCTCTAAACAAGAAAAACGATCTGTTAAAAAAACCAAACAAAAAATGTCACGAAAAACCAAACAATTATAAAATCAAAATTCTCAAAGGAAAGTTAATAAAAAAACCATGAATTTCAAAAAATCACTCAGATTATCTTCCTCAAAATGCAAAAAACCATAAACATATTAAATTGGAACGTAAGAGACGTATGTAACCAAAGTACAATAAAAAGAATAAAATCAATATTAAAATCTGAAAAATATAGATTTCATTGCTCTTCAAGAGCCAATGCTATCTAATTCTAAAATTTATAAAATAACTGAAAAACTTGGTTTTGATTCTTACTTTGCAAACAATAACAATACAATATGGTTAACTTGGAAAAACAACTTCAAAAATCAGATAATTAACAGTAATGATAAGTTTCAGAGTACAATGGTGACTTACCATTCTTCTAAAAAAGAAGTTATGGTCACCATTGTCTATGTCAAATGCACCAGATCCCAAAGATTATCTATTTGGGATCATTTGAGACAAATTTCTGAAAACCCTTACGCCTACCTAATTGTTGGAGATTTTAACACAATCTCCAAAACCTCAAAACAACTGGTCAGTTCAACCCTCTGTATTAGAAGGATGGATGAATTCAATAATATGGTAATGGATTGCAACCTGGATAATTGTGGATACTCTAGATCAAACTTTACATGGTCAAACCAAAACAAGTAGAAAATACTGGACATGGCATTACATAATGTCTTTTGGAGAGATACTTTTAATATCACTAGGGTAAACCATCTGGTCTGAATTGGCTCAGATCATTCACCCATAGTGATATTAGTTTCAAATAAAGAATTAGGCCATCTTGATGTTTCTAACAGAGATGTGACTGAAGTAATTTAATCTATCAACCTTGGTAACATTTTCAGTATTTTCAATGAGGAAAAAAATTCTGATAATGAATATGAAACCCCAAAAACCAGACCAACTTTGAGGCTTCCACTTTCTCTAAACAAGAAAAAAGATCTGTTAAAAAACCAAACAAAAAATGTCACGAAAAACCAAACAATTTTAAAATCAAAAGTCTTAAAGGAAACTTAATAAAAAAACCATGAATTTCAAAAATTCACTCAGATCATCTTCCTCAAAATGCAAAAAACCATAAACATATTAAATTGGAACGTAAGAGACGTATGTAACCAAAATACAATAAGAAGAATAAAATCAATATTAAAATCTGAAAAATATAGATTTCATTGCTCTTCAAGAGCCAATGCTATCTAATTCTAAAATTTATAAAATAACTGAAAAACTTGGTTTTGATTCTTACTTTGCAAACAATAACAATACAATATGGTTAACTTGGAAAAACAACTTCAAAAATTAGATAATTAACAGTAATGATAAGTTTCTGAGTACAATGGTGACCTACCATTCTTCTAAAAAAGAAGTTATGGTCACCATTGTCTATGTCAAATGCACCAGATCCCAAAGATTATCTATTTGGGATCATTTGAGACAAATTTCTGAAAACCCTTACGCCTACCTAATTGTTGGAGATTTTAACACAATCTCCAAAACCTCAAAACAACTGGTCAGTTCAACCCTCTGTATTAGAAGGATGGATGAATTCAATAATATGGTAATGGATTGCAACCTGGATAATCGTGGATACTCTAGATCAAACTTTACATGGTCAAACCAAAACAAGTAGAAAAGACTGGACATGACATTACATAATGTCTTTTGGAGAGATACTTTTAATATCACTAGGGTAAACCATCTGGTCTGAATTGGCTCAGATCATTCACCCATAGTGATATTAGTTTCAAACAACTTAAACATACCAAAGACACCTTTCAAATTTCAAAACATGTGGCTTCTTCACATAGACTTTTTAAATACAGTGTAACACAATTGGAAAGAACCTATGAATGACAACCCATACATAGTTTTTGGTCTAAATTAAGAAAACTTAAAACCCTTCTTAAAACATGGAATAAAGATGTCTTTGTAAATATATTTGAAAGTATTGCCAAGACTGAAGAGGATGTTAAAATATTTGAAAGAACCTTCAAGAATCAAATAATCCTGAAAACAAATATGCTTTTCCAAAGCTAGGGATACAAACTTAAACTTTCTTGCCAGAGAAGAAACTTACTGGAAACAAAACACGTGATACACTGTCACTTAAAGATGGAGATAAAAATACTCAATGTTTTCATAATTATGTAAAAAAAGAAATAAAAATAGACAAAATTAATGGAATTACAATAATTAGTATTTGGAATGAAGACCGAGCTTTAATTGTTGATTATATTGTCAATTATAATAAAAACATTTTAAACACCCATCAAAATAATCCAAATAGCCAATCAAATTGAATCTTAATCAATGATCTTATTCCAAAGATCATTTCAGACCAATATAATCAATACATATCTATAAATTCTTCAATGGAGGAGATCCATAGTACAATCAACAACCTTAACTCTAATAATGTTTTGAAGTTGATGGTTTCAACTTCAAATTCTATCAAGAATGTTGGTTAGTAATCAAACATGACATGTTTGAGGTTATCACAACCTACTTCAGTAATATTTCTACTCCTCAAGGTATATTTGCCACAACATTTTGTATAGTCCCCAAATCAACCTCACCTACAACTTACAAGACTTTAGGCCTATCAGACTTTGTACAATATTCAATAGAATACTGTCAAAGTTCATTAATAACAGACTAGCCAAAATCTTTGCCAAAATTATATCTGTTGAACAAGGTGCTTATATACAAAACATAAGTATCCAAGAAAACATCGTGTCAACTCATGAACTTACTCATGACTTAAATAAAAAATATATGAGAGAAAACCTTATTATTAACTTAGACATGTCAAAAGACTTTGACATGCTGGAATTCAATTTCATATATATCAAATACTGCTGGCATTTGGATTCAATTCTCAATTTATCAATCTCATTAAAAGAGGAATATAAAATGCCCACTACTCAACAATTGTTAATGGACAATCACTGTGATACTTTAACTTTAGCAATGATATCAGGCGGGATGATCCTTTGTCACTTATCCTATTTATCATTGCTGATAAATTCTTAATAAGGGAAACAAAAGATTAATGCAACAGTTTTCATCTATGCATACATCTCAAGAGGCTCAATAAATATACTATGTATTTCTTTCGCAGATGACATAATAATTTTCACTAATGGATCTCTAAATAATATCAAGAAAATGTGTGATTTTCTTGACATTTATCAAAGCATTTTTTGTCAGCAAATTAACAAAGAAAAAATCACCTTCATTTCATCTAACCAAATTAACAAAACTAGAATAAATTCCATTGAAAAAACTCAAGGATTCAAACATAAGCACTTACCTTTCAGATATTTAGGCATCTGAATCAACTCAGACCATACCTCAACTTAATTTGATGATATGATTGATAAAATAAAATGTAAAATATCATATTGGAACTCTAAAAACCCTATCTTTTGGTGGTAGACTGTTTCTAATCAAATCAATTCGACTTGTTATTCCAACTTGCCATATGCAAAGTGTTATATTTCCAAACAATGTAATAACCAGAATAAATATACTTTTGAAAAATTCTTGTGGGGATAAAAAGATAACAACAAAACAATAATCTGGTCACAATGGTCAAAATTGTGCAAACCATTTGTAAACCCTTTACAAACTTATAAAAAACAAAACGATTCCAAATTATGGAAAAATATACTAAAATCAAGAAATTTAGCTGAAAAGTATATATTATGAGTGATAGTTCTAGAAATATTTGGATGAGGTTTTAGATTAAAACAATGCTTAGAGGACCAAATTCGTAATTTAGATTACTTAGTAAATAATTTTAGAGATAGAAAACTATATTTTTAGAGAGAGAAAGTAAGAGTAATAATTGTGTAACCATTAATCAATCATTATTTCCCAAGAAAGGGGTGGTGCTTTTATAGTACAAATAGTAGGTCCCACAAGTCTAATAATTCATTAATTGTGGTCTCATCCGCAAGTCTATTGTTTGCTATAAATTGGTCATTTCCCATTACATAATTATCAATTTCTCCCAATAAACTTTCTTTATTAACAAAACATCCCTAACTTTTGTAGATCTTTATTCTTCCCTTGTCAATGGTCACCTGGTAAAGGTAATATTGATTCTTAGGTTGAAAAATGGAGTTATACCCCACCCTCTAATTACTCTTACACTAAATGAAAACAACTTATGGTATAAATTAGTCAAGGTTCATGAATTATGGTCTAACAATGAATGAAACATATAAAAACTTAGGAGCAATGTATTATAATCTGATATTAACATAATATAAAAGATCATACTTGATTCAAATCAGAATGACATTATATTGTGCAGAGTTTCTTCTCATGGAAATTTTCGTTAAAAGACACACAAAATTAAATAAGGGCAAAAGACCAAAAATATATCTTTCTTAGGAAAACTGAATAACATTATCTCAAAGAAATGTTCTTCTATTATTTGGAGAGTCATAAACAACCTAATTTCAGTAGAGGAAATCATATGACTATTAAATATGTTATATATATCTGTTTATTTTCTACTCCAAAAACTACTCACATTAGGACAATATTATCATCCTTAATAATCTGGTCTATCTGGAGGGCTAGGAACAGATTAAAACATGATAACATCAAACCCTCTGCCGAAATATTATTGATAATGTCATATTTATGTTAACAACTCTTGATAACTCAAACATTATAAAAACCAAAAATTGGCAAGGTGATTTAAAAACTTCTAGAGATTTACAATGTTCCAATCATTTACAAAAACAAAATTAATGTCTTTACATTAAAGACATCCTCCATCATTAAATAGATTTAAATTGAATTGTGATGGTTCATCATTAGCTAATGGTGAATCAAGTTCTATTTTTACTTTAAGAAATGCTAATGGTGACTTGATAATTGCCGAATGTACTTTAATAGGGAAAAACTCTCCTTTAGTTGTTGAAACTAGAGCATTACTGGATGGTCTTTTGTTTTATAAACAGGTTGATATAGAGATTGATTCTTTGATATTATTTAACATTCTTAATTATGGAATACGAATGACAGTTAAACTTAACTATTAACTGCTACATAAATTTGATACCATCTAGTATGGTAATTAGACATTTTTTAGAAAGCATAACTATGTTACGGATTGGGTGGCTAAGCATACAATAAAATCCAAATCAAACCGTCAATTCTCAGCCTCCAATGGCTTGTTCCTCTTAGTGCAATACTTCTACTTGAAAGTATTGACACTAGTTATCTAAGATTACAAGAGTATTGATTATTAGATTGTTACCAACATCTTGAGAATGTTACCCTTGACCATTTGTATTGTACAGGTGAAAAAGTCTCATGAAAAGAAAACGATATATAGCTCAAAGGAATAAAGATTACAAAAGTAGAAGCGTTATCAAAGAAAGACAAGTTCAAGCACCAAAAGACCTCATGCAATAGTAGATATCAAAAACACAATTGCTAACCAACTAGAAAATTAAACAATATGTTACTTAGAAAGTTACATAATAAGCTTCTTTGCTAACCAACTGGAAAAAAGGTTAGTTGTTTGATCATATTCCTTCAGACTATAGTTACAATCGTGTAACTTATTTTTACTAAAGAAATTTAATTTTTGTTAAAAAAAAATATGGTCACTAAGTGTTAATTTTGATAATATAATATATATAAAAATATATAAAAAAAAACAATAGTTATAACGATTTTATTAGTTCAATTCTCCATCGGTTTATTAGTTCTATCGATTCTATTTCGTATCGGTTTTATCAGTTTAACAGATTTATCGATTTGGTTCCAATCAATTATACTGTCGATTTATCGATTTTATCTTGATAATTTCAAATAGATCTTATTATTTCGTTCCTCGATTTATCGATTTTATCGTTATAATTTCAAATAGATCTTATTATTTCGTTCATGGTAGGTCTTAGTTTTAAAATGGAACTGTAAAGTTCTTGATCCGGTAGCCTGACCCTTTTAGACATCGAAGATTTGAAATTACTAAAACGAAAAAGAGTGAAGTGGGACATTGACATGTTCGTGGTCTCAAAACATACTGGCCATTAAACTCAGTTACCTTATCCAGACCGAAGACGGATCGTCTCTAACATTCTCAATCAAATTCAACGATCAAGTATAAGCTTTCACAAATCAAAAGTGCAAAATGATGCAAACCCTAACGAAAACAACCTTCCCCCTCTTCTTCACAAGCCCTAATTTCTTCACAACAAGACGCTTAAGTCTCATCAATGTCTCCATTAAACCACCACCTCCAGACTTCGATTTCAGGACAGAAATTTTAGCAGAATCTAGAACCGCCATTTCTAGAATTTGTCCTCAATTACTCGATTTGGCTGATAATAACGCACTTGTGCTGATCGAGAAGAAACAGTTCGGTCCAGTTCCTGAATGGAGGACTGAGTTCGTTGAACCCGAGGCTATTTGGTTAGTTGGGACCAGACACGTTTCATCGGAATCGGCTACTGACGTGGAACGTGTTGTCCGGGCTGTGAAGCCGGATAATGTAGTAGTCGAGCTCTGTAGAAGCAGGCAAGTTCGTAAATTTTACTTGAATTTGGAATTTTAATGTTTGGATTTTGTTTAATAGTTCGTGGTCATATTTCTTTTCGTTATTTCATTGCGCTTAATGTTAGATCCCTAGTGAAGTTTCATGTGAGATTCGTTGGATTAGTATATCAATAAACACTTGGTTTGGTTTGTAAAACATTATAATGAATACCATAAAACTTGATATGACTTTATAGTATGTATTAGAACTATGGAGAGACTCGAAATATATATGTTCAGAAAGAAACTCTATTGTAGATGGTGATAAACAAGCTAACCAATAGGCTCACCAATATAGCAGTTGAATACCCTTTATAGAAGATATAACATACAGGATTTATTAAACTTTTATTTACTAGAATGTTGTTCATAAATTATTCTCCCGAAATCTACGGACGCTGGCCACGCGGCTAAATAATCCCCTGCAGTTTATAGTAAAGTGTCAAAACTTTGATTAGAAACTATGTGGTTGGTCGTAAGACCATCTCTGTAAAATGTTTATGGCTGATGTGGTTTGATAACCATTTTTTATGATTTTAGAGCATGGTTTTGGTAAAAACGATCAAACATAGATACTGAGTTATGAGCTTGCTTCATTAGAATTGTTAGTCACTTATAAAACTTTACGCGGACTATCATTTTGGGGGGCTATATTGCATTTTCTATCAGAATGTGGCAATTGTTTAATGTCATTATTTTTTTACCAAAAAGGATATAGCGGAGCGATATTTATTTATCTAATGCATGAATCGGATCAGTAACTTGCATACCCATAAAGGTACAGAAATATATTGAATACCAAATATTTCCGTCCAAGACTATCAATCAAGTTAAATACTATATATTTCATACATAAATGATCTCTTCTGCTATGTTGGTTCCATTTCTTAGCTTCAATTATTGCAGACTTCATTTTCAGAGCTGGGATTATGTATTTTTCTGCTGAGGGTGGAGTAGATAAACAAATGCGTTCAAGTCCGTTCGCTTTAAGTGGAACCGGGTTTTTCGGAGCTATTAGTCGTAGCTTAAACTTAGGTAGCCTCTATTTGCTTGTGTTCTATGCGGTGCATGTAAAGATGGATTACTGAATACTCTTTGTGTAATCAATAGGAGGTCAAACAGCTCTAGCTTTACGCCTACTTTTGGCCCTTTTCTCATCCAAGATCTCTTCTAATATCAACCGTCCTTTTGGAGATGAGGTACTCTTAACAAATAAACAACAAAGTGCAGTTAGCTACGGTTTCCATACATGTCAAGTGATGAAATCCTTATATTGTATTGTTCGTGGTTCCGTGCAGCTCGAAAAGTAGCTGAAGAGATCGGCGCTCAAATAGTTTTGGGAGATCGGCCAATTGAAATAACTGTATGCAAATGCAATATACATATTTCATATCATTTGTTTTTCTCTACGAAATGCGATATAAGCTTTATTTAGTACGTCTTAGCTATTAATTTTTGTCTCTTAACTATTAGGACATCATGAATTTATAATGAGATTGAATTATTAATGGAGATTGCTTTAGATTGACTCTCAAGTTTCCGTACACGCTATCTATGCAGCTTGAGAGGGCTTGGAATGCTCTTACACGGACCGAAAAACTTAATTTTGTCAGCTCATTAGTTCGAGGGATAACCTCGTCACCTGATATCAAGGTTGATTTGTTATATTTTATGGCTCATATTGATCTACCACTTTTACTGATATCTAATATGTCAGGAACCAAATGCTAATAGTGGTAGTAGTTTTCAGCTATACGAGCGGTTAAGTTTCTCGTATCCGTCTCTCCTTCAGCCTCTCATACACGAACGAGACACTGTAAGTACATATCAGAGAAAATAAAACTTTATAAGACACTGGAAGCTGTTTATTTTCTTTTCATTTTTTTGCTGTTTCTAGACCTGATATTTGATTTTCACAATCACAAATTGGCCGGGTTCCTACCCTTTGTTGGTTTATTTCCATAAAACAATAATTTAGAAAATGGTATTTTTATCAATGAGTATTGAAGCTGATATGTTCTTTTGAAATTTTCAGTTCCTTGCATGGTCTCTGAAGAGAAGCAAAGCTGTAAATAAGTGTAAGACTGTTGTGGGAGTGATTGGGGAAGGGCATATGAATGGTGTGATCTACTCGCTGTTGTCCGACCAAGGAAACCTGCGGTTTCGTGATCTTGTGGGCAAAAGTCCATCTGATGATGGTTTGAAGCGCTGGACTCAAAACCTAGCGAAGAGCTTGGCTAGAGATACCTTAATTGGTATTTTAGTGTGGGCACTATATGAACAAATTAGAGGTGGATGATTTCGGTCAGAGCCCTATACTGACTTTATAGACTTGTTGAAAGATATATATATGAAAATGTATAGATTATAATTGTCTAAAAATTAGTGATTATTATACTCTAAATGTCTGTCTAATAAGAATCTGTAAAAGTGTTGAACCATCAGATTATATAAGGATGTATTCATAATGGTAATATTCATCTGGTGTTCTTATAAAACTTGAATCATAAACACCGCTTTTTAGTTCCGAGATTCAATTGAACTTATTGCTATTTATTATCTATATTCTTTCTTTTTCAGTCATATTACCATACACAAAAAAGCAATATAAAATATTAATGTATACTTTTTTATTTAATTTTTGGGTTATTTCCACTTGCTTACCAAAATAAGTAGATATCTTTTAGGTTCTTAGATATTTACTTCTTAATAGGATCAAATAAAAGCTTTTATTAGCATTTTAGATACCAAATATTTGTAAAATTCTACTACTGCAGAGCTGACTTTTATCTGTTATGGTAGTTAACCTTCATCTATTAGAAACTAAGTAAAGCTTCAATGCAAAACTCATAGTTTATTTCAGAAAATATTAAGATTATTATATTTAATAGTTTTCTAAGATTTGGTTTCCTACTAAAATAAAAGATTTTCTTTTCAGCAACAAAAAATGCAGAGTATGTTTGCAAAGATTGAGCAAAACCAAAAAAAGGTAAACTCTAATCTTGTACGGAAGTATATCACATGACAGTATGACACTCATATCATCCAGCTGAGTTTCCTCGAATAAAAACTGTTGTGTTGAATTTTGTAGGTTGGGGCATTGTTCCACCCCACCCTCATTGGAGGTCCGGTAGACTGCCTGCTGTGCCCTCCAATTCTCATATTTGCCAATTCGTCAGCAATTTCCAAAACTCTACCAGCACTCCAACTATTGTTTGCGTCATATATTGGACTCTTCCTCCACGGTGGCCGATAATTAACTTGATTAGGAGAGGTATCCAATAATTTTGTGTTCCTTGCCAAACGTGCACCTCATAAGTATTAGCCATGTACGGGTTCGGGGGCATAACTGTGCTTGATGGAGCATTGACTTTTGGAACAGAAGAGTTGTAGGGGAGTCTTGCGTTGGACGAAGTAGCAGCAACCCCTGAATACCTCTGCGCAATTGGCTGCTCCTGTGCTCCCTTCATCCCAAAGGATCCCGACAGAGGCATTCTGTTGCTTGTTGGCCTAAGAGGAACAGATGGTGGAAGGCAATAGCACCTCTGGAAAAAAGGATGCTGTAGAGCCTCTGCTGCTGTCGACCTCTTGCAAGGATCCCATGAACAAAGCAGAGTTATAAGGCTTATTGCATTTTCACTTGCTGATGGTATAATCCTTGAGAGAGGTACACCGGGATGCTTAGGAAATCGGTAATTGATAGCTTTAGCAAGATTCATTCCATCAGCCCATGTTTTCATGGTCGGGCTGCCTATTACACTGCAAATTTTGTAAATTTCATCGGCTACACTAGCACCAGGGAAGAGCGGACAGAAGGTAAACAATTCGGCCATTATAGCTCCCATGGCCCACATATCAACATTTGAGCTGTAGAAGGAAGAATGAAGGAGAACCTCCGGTGCACGATACCATCGGGTGGTAACATATTCAGTATATGGTGGCCGTGAACTGATCTCCTTTGCAAGACCAAAGTGAGCAAGTTTTATAACATCTTTTGAGACCAGTAAATTCTCTGGCTTAAGGTCACGATGAAAATAATCTCGCTGATGCATGTAGGCAAGAGATTGAAAAACTTGGAAACACCAGTATCTGACTTCAGCTTCTGTAAATATGTTTTGTCTTTGTTTCATAAGCTCGTAAAGATTGCAGTCCAAGTACTCGAAGACAAAATACAGCATTTCATGCTCCCAGATAACCTCTTTGAGTTTAACGATGTTGGGATGGTCCATCCTCATTAGTGACTTAACTTCTCTCAAGTTTAAGCATTCTTCCCAAGACGAGTATTTCGTTTTTATTTTTTTAACAGCCACAGCTTCACCTATTTGTTTATGGATAGCTTGCCAAACACTTCCATACGTACCTTCACCAACTGGCTTAGTTAAATTGTATTTCTCCATGATTTCTGGATATATATTCTCAATTGTACCCAATATTACAAATCTTGATGCAACGTTTGTATCAATAATTGATCATGTATATTAGCGATCTGATGCTTATCTCACACAACTTATCATGCACTGATCGTTCACGCAACTGTTCCTGCTTCTGCACTGATCATCAACGAAAGAGACTACTAAGTCCGATTACCAAATGAAAGATAATTTGTCTAATAATCCTCACATACAAGAAACCAGAACTTTTTAATAATAGGAAAATAATAATTTTATCATTTTAAACTTAGTTGTCTAATAAGTTTGTAGCCAAAGCATTTCACAGAACCCTGGTTTTCACTTTACAGAGACATGCATTGTGACCTGACCTTACCAATATACTTTTTGGTATGGAACGGTAATTTTAAATTATTATACTATACTATTTTTTTTTAATCTTGTCTTTTGTCAATTCATAGATCCCAAAATATTTTTTCTCAGATACATCTTGTCATTGTTGGAGTCCCAGTAACAAATCCTAAACCCTGCTACTAACGAAACCTGATAAAAAAAATAGCAGCTACATTCACGATCATACTAATACATACATACAGACAAGCCCGAAACATATTTTACGCACGATGGCAGTAACAAGACTCTCCTACTCATATTAAACTTAGTAGCACGTAAACTTACTTGTTTTCTATGACGACTGGGCTTGCAGTTCTGATGATCGTCAATCATTCTGGTCTTCAGAAAAGCAGCAGCCGTTCTTTGTCCCATACACCTTGAAACTCCTTCCCTTTGGATCAAATCTACTTGATTTTATCCTCCTACCCCCCATCTGATTCTAATGTAACAGTCTGAACCCAGGTGCGATTGCTTCTGCCCAGTCTTGAAAATATCTAGTTTTTAGATTTTCTGTTTAGATTATATGTTGGGCACGACACATAATTTGTCCGAATTCTAGTTTTATAAAAATGCTCGGCTATCCGCATTTACATGTACAGTAGCTGTGCTTGGATTACCGATTTTATGTGTTCGGTTCTAAACCGGTTCTACTAGTATTGACTCGGTTTTTTTATAAGGGTTTTGGTTCGGATCCCGTTTCCAATTCTCTAAAACTATTATCAGTCCAAGCATGGTTCTGAATAATGATATATTCTAGTTTAAAATGGTTTGTCTTTATACAGAGAAAGTAGCTGATAACACTAATATATCTTGTTCTTCAATATATTTATTTTGAATTACTACTGTTAATGTAAAATTTAATATATACACTATAAGTTCTGACACTAAAAAAATTTCTTCTTTAAAAATGCTGGGATAAACATTGATGTGCAGAACAGACAAAACAGTGTCATTTAAATGCAAATGTGCATTTAATAAAATTGTACACAATGAGACAATTAAGAGCCCAAAATATATCTACAAAAACAAAGAATTTTAATATCATGTTTAATAACTAGGAAAGATCCACATTGGTGGATTGTGAAGGCTAACATATTTGGCAGACAAATCCGATATGAATGATTCATCTTCCAAACAATAGATCCCCATGTTTGTATCTCCTCCTTCTTTAGTAAAAAGCCAATTGGTTACAGGATCATCTGTAAAATATATAGAATTGGGGTATATTGTATCAGAGTTGTCACTTACTAGCATAGTAGAAGAAGTTCCCACAAAAATACTCTTGTTACCCAAATCAGACACCCTTCTGCATTTTCCGCTGTTCATGTCCATTTTGAAAACTACAAACTCCTCAACATCGTAAAATTTAGTTAAAGTTGCTGGCATCTCGACCATTTCCCCACCCATATTCAACACTTCTTGTCCATCCATATCGTACACTTGTCCATGTCTCCCTACCAAGGGTTCCTGCAAACTGTTCTTTTCGTCAAAGAACATAGTGTCTGCAGTACTCCCTACCAAGAACAGACTAGACTCCGTAGACCCTACTATATGCCAAGTATTCCTAATAATTGGTAAAGTACCGATCTTATACGTGTCATATTTTTTCCCACTGTTGAGGACGCAAGCCACAACAGTTCCCGCAACATTGACTACATAAAACTTTCTTTGATGGTAAGTAAGATCACAACAACAACCCATACCGGCGTTTATATATGTCCATCGGGTATCGCCTGGTCTGCAAAAAGATAGCATTCTCTGACCTCCATAAATGATCATCACTATACACTCTTCTCTTCCGTCTTCTGCAAATGGTGGCCTTGACAATGCAACTTTTTTAACGAAATTAAATTCCTTTACGGAAGTCGCCCAAAAGTCCCAATTCCAATTGTGAACCGTTTTAAGTGATGGTAATTGGATTTGAGCTCTCGTAAAAGGATGCAGGAGATGCATAGCCCAATCTTTTTCTATTGTGATCAACCATCCTTGGGAAGAATATACCTTCCTGTCCTTGGTTTCCGGTAAAAATACTCCATGGACCATTTTTTTGGAAAGACTATAGAACTGTTGCACTTGGTTGTCTTTTGATTTTGATGGTGCGAGCATCAGCCAGGGAACATTGCCAGGTGAGTCGTGTTTAAACTCTATTTTCGTCACACCGGTTCTCCATGATTTACATACTCCACGAAATGCCGTAAAATCTTCGTATACCGTTAATTCTTTACTGATCTTCCATATTAGATCATTTGGGAGTTTACTCCAGTGACCCATCGGTCCGAATATAAGGTAGACTATCACTATCTAGAAAGTAAAGAAAAGCTATATCAGAAAAAACACCCAATATATCTTTTCAAATAACACAGATTTTGGTGACTGTCCTTCAATTGATATTGATCTCACAAATTAATTACTCAAAGTATATTTAACCCATCAACGGCATATCGCAGATTCAAACCAAAAAAAAAGTAATCGACTTTAAACGAAACAAAAGAATAATAAGGACTTACAGATTGGAGGAAGATGATTTATGTAGAATAAAACCAGAAAGGAGAGACTTCTGTGTGAATTTCTAGACGGAAGGAAATATTAGGTTCACAGGTCAGGCCTGGTTTAGGATTTTATAAGCCGGCACTTTCCTATTTTCTAGTAGCAATCCGTTTCCTATTTTCTAATTTTTATCATAATAATATATTTGATAGATTTATTTCCATTTTTTATTCTAATTTTAAAATATTATTTTAAATTTTATTTATTAATATTTTTTATAAAATATGTTAACTTGATCTTAACTATTTCAGTTTTTATTTTCTAGTAGTTCACATATTTATTCTAAATCCCAGGTATATATCTTTTATAATCTTTATCATCCTAAATCTAAAATTCTAATAATTTAAATTATATTTTGTTTTTATTTTGTCTTACCTGTTATCATATTTTTATAATAGATAATATATTATAAATTTATACTTTCTTTTATATTTGTATATGTATGGGTTTTACAAAATTATTTGAATTCTAATAATTTATAGTTTCAACATTTTTATTAATTAAATATTCAAATTTTTTTATGATTATTTTTTCACATCGCATAAGATTCAAACTATACATTATCTTTTATTTATATATATATATATATATAGAATTCAATTATTTAAGTAATTGAATAAATTATGTATATATATAAAGTCAGTCATTTATTTACTTGAACTCATTTTAGTCGTGATTTCTTGTAATAAAAATCTAACCAATTTTTTTTTATACCAAAAAAATGATCGAAAGTTTGATAAGACAACGGTACTAAATTTTTCAATACCGAATAGTCATTACCCTCAATAATTTAAAAGTTTCGGAAGACTGATAGTGCCGAAACCATCTTTACAATTATTGTACCTCTTGCGGGCACCAAAAAATAAAAAACTAAACAACTACACAATATGAATTTGCAAAATGTTTTTGCTAAAAAAATATGCTCGCCAAATTATGTTTATCATTATGAGATGTGGTATAAATAAGTTTCTAAAGCATGATTACTTTCTCTCTATAGCTATTGATGCATTGGTTTTCTATTTTAAAAGATGGACCGAGCATTCTTCTAATTTATAAAAATAGGTCATTTATACTTTATCTTGGAAATTAAGACTCATATGAATGCCACTGCATGTATCTCACGCAACATTATAAACATACTTCTCAAGAACATTTATACTATTTCTCAACATTTATACTATTTCATTAAAATTTTAAGCATATATAAAATGAAAATTACATGATATCTTCGCCGATATACTGCATCAATGTATTATTTTTTATTTAAATTTTAAATTAAAATATTTAAAGCAATAAAACCATTGATATCTAAAATTGCTAACAAATTAAACTCTTACCCATATAAGAAAAAAGTTATATCTATCATGGTACTAATCCACACATACATGCCAACAAATACATTTTAAACTATCAACTAGTAGGCTATAAATTTAGGCCTATTTAATCGTCTAGGGTTTCATCTCCTAAGATTATATATACTAGGGCAATTAGATAAGAGAGTGAGAACCCAAAGACACACAAAATACAATAAAAGAGGCCTAATGATTTTTGCCCGCAAAAAGTGTCGGTTTTTTGGGTTTCTCTTGTAATCTATTATTTTGTTATAATTTATGGTTGGTTTGTAAATGTTTGTGAGATTGATTTAGATTCACACGTAGCCTCGACTATAATAATAGAAGAGGTTTGGGTAGACTCCTTGTAAGTTCTAAGGTTTTTTACGTGGTACCGAAGGGATTTTCTCCGCATAACATAAATTTCTTATTTTTGTGATTGGATATATGATTTGCTTTATTTAATTAATCGGTGAATTATTGGTTTTTTTGTTTGATTAAATGGTTTGATATACTATTCTTTAGGTCCAATCATTGTTCAATAATTGACTAGTTAAAATTAAAATTTACAATTTTGTCGATACTTAAAATTTAAAACGGTAAAATTTATTTTTATATTTAAAAATTAACGTGTAAAATTTATATCTAAAAAAAATCAAATTATAACTTATAGATTATTATAACTTATATATTTATGTTTGATGTTTTTTATATTTATAAACTTAATATAAATACACTTGTATAGTACAAGAGATATAATAATAATAATAATAATAATAATAATAATATTTTTTATAATTGGTAAATCTTTTTTCATTTTTATTTGTATTTTAAAATATTAAGTTTATCTTTATTAATATTTTGGAAAAGATTAACGTATGTTTAGTTGCTCTTATATATATATATATATTAACTAATTTAGTAATTTTCTTTCCAATAGTTAATATATTTATTCAAATTCTCATGAGATATTTTTTTTTATTATTGCAAAATTTAAAATTGTGATAATTTAAATTATATATTATTTTACTTTGTCTCGGCCAAGCATATTTTTATAATATATATTTATTATTGTTTATATTTTGTATACTTTATTCCGTTTTAATCTAGCTTTTTTGAATTCCGCTAATTTATAGTTTTTTTAGTATTTTAAATAATATATTTACTTTCGGTATTCAATCAAATTCTCAATTTTATTTTATTTTTGTCGTATATTAAATTATATCCCATAAAAATCCATATATAATATTAACTTTTTAATATAAAATTATATATGAATATGCGGAGCCAGTTTGATTTTTTTATTTGTCAATTTTTATTTTAAAACAATTTTTTGATATATTAAAAGACAGGACAATGGTACTAAATCTTACTATACTAATTTTATGATACTGAATAATCGGTATCGTAATGATTTAAGAATTTTAATAGACAACCGTACTAAAATCATACCTACAATTATCATATCTCTTTAACCTTTTGGAAAAATAGGAAACTAAATTGTTTGTGACACAATTTTAGTAATTATTTTAAGCCAAATTAGGCATATCATTTCAAGAATGTGTATATTATCTCAAATCAAGCTTCTAAACCTTGTGTGATATGATAGAAGCTCAGCTGTTTGATATGATTAGGTAAAAAAATAATCTACTATATAATGAGACATCTTCTTCTCTAAAATATTTTTTTAATCAAAAGAAACTTTTATTGATAATGAAAGATTTACAAAGATTAAGGATCCAAAATTGTAAATTACAAAACTTCAAAATTAAACTTGAAAAGAAGGTTCCATCTGCTTCCCTCCAAGCAAGGATGAAATTTCGAACTCCATAGCTAATCTAGAGCATTCCAAAACACCCGAAAATTTAAGAAAAACCCTAACGAAATCACCAGTACTGATATCAACCCTAGCTTTTCTATCTCACAGCCACACCTTGAATTGTCCTCTGTTTCTTCATGCAATTGGTAGAATCAACCCTCCTTCATGCCTGAAACAGAGAAATTCGAACAAGAAACGAGAACTAGAGAGAGAATTAATTTGGGTTAATATAACCCAGGCCAAGTCCTTTGAGGAAGACTATAGTCAGCGGCTTAAGGAGCATCAAAGTGATTAAAGGTGAGATTTTGCTTACATTTCAGAGTCCATTTCGCAAGCTAGTCTACAACTTGGTTATGGACTCTTGAAATGTGCTTAATCGTCATTTTCGAGCTAATCAATTTCCTACGAGCTAATTGAATCTTTGAACCATGAGTCAGTTCTGTTAGCCAACTGATTGATTAAAATTAATGATAATAACAACAACATTCCAATTGTTTTTGTAGTAGATTAACAAGCCTTCAAGCGAGGCTCTGGATTCAGCAAGAATAGGTGAAAGCTTACTAAACACGATATTTGTACCTTGGACAATATCGTCATCACTATTTCTGATAATAATACCTCCACAAGACTCGCCATTGTAAGCGCAAGCCCCATCAGCATTCATCTTTAATCTTCTACTTATCGGGGCATTCCACTTCAGGTAAACTCGCTTTTTGATGCTTCCAGTGAATTTGCAGCCTAGTGATGTTCCTGCATTCAAAGACTTGAACCAGTGCTTGTAGTTAAGATTGTTAGAAATATCAATACCTTTGATAATGTTAATGAGCATATCAATGGAACTCTTAACATTTGGTTGCATTCCTTTGAATTTCAAGTTGTTTCTAGCTTTCCAAATAACTCAACAGACAATCTGAGGGGTTAGATGACTTATGTGAAATTTATTGTTAGAAAACCAGAACCAACATCTAATCATATACGTCATAACCATGAATCAATTTATTTTAATCTTGAATAAGCAGCCAAAGTACTTCCATAATTTTCAGACAAAATTGTAGGTGACAAGAAGATGATTTTTGTCTACACAATTGTTGCAAAACTCACACTTCAAAGAAATATTTAGATGCCTCTTCATCATGATAGAATCGATTGGAATATAGTTTTTAATGAGCTTCCAACATAGGAAAGAAAACTTACTAGGTATGTAAAGACTCTAGATTTTCTTGAAGATGCTTGATTGAACGTGCTTGGTTCTAAGGCTGTTCTAGGTAAGCTTCATATTGAAATTTTTATCATTAGAGAACTTCCCAGTCAGCAACTCATCATTTTCAGGGTTTAATTTGAGAGAGTTGATGATGTCTGGTCTTTTATTGGACAAGAAACCTTGCATAACATTGATATCCCAGGAGTTATTCTTCCAAGACATTTTAACCTTAGCATCCATGTACCGACTTATACTTTCATTATTGTTAGAACTAGAGATTGAAGGCAAGTTGTACCGGGATTCCATCCAGAAATCCATCTCACCCTTTCCAAGAATCCAATGAAGGTTTCCTTCTGCTTGATCTCTAATACTTATTAATATTTTCCAAACTAAAGAACTCAGTCTATCAGAGCTTTTAATGGATGAATGGTTTTACAATATATGCTATGCATTATGTTGGACCAGAAATATTTATTTTTTCTAAAGGTAAACCACAGTTTTTTAGAGAAGGTTTGCTGAATATCATCCAACTTTCTGATATTCAGCCCTCCCTCTCCAAAAGGCTTGTAAAGAGAGACCCATAGGACCAGTAAATTGAATTCACATTATACTTGGATCTCCAAATAAACCTGTTGAAAATCGTTTACAGTTTCTTAATAATGTTTTTAGGCAATAAGCACTTTTGCATCCAGTGATAAGTAATATGAAGTAAAACGTTAGTAATCAAAGATAATATGCCTCCATAAGAAAGGAACTTATTATCCCATTCAGTAATCTTGTCGTTCACCTTGTCCAGTATTGAGTTAAATATATTTCCTTTATTATTGTTAGAGGGAGTTATCCCCAGGTGAGTGGTAGGAAGAAAATCCACAATAAAGCCAGTTTGAACTTTCAAATTTTGAATTCTGGTCTGATGAGCTTTCGAGGATATAACAATCTTTGTGTTTTTCTTGTTTATAGATTGCCCATAAATCTGTTGATACCTGTCAAGGAACCTGATCAAAGTTTCAATTGAAGAAGGAAAACTATTAGTAAACACAAGTATATCATCAGCAAATTCTATACATGGAATCAGGTAGCTAGTTCTTGATGCAAATTTCAGCTTATTATTTATGTTAAGAAGATTATGCATTCCTCTGATCAGAACCTCTTCCCCGAGAATGAAAAGACTTGGAGATAATGGATCTCCTTGCCTTAACCCTCTCAGCATGTGGAAATAATCATAAACTTCACCATTGATAAGCATTGAAAAGTGAACATTACTCATCATTCTCTGAATAAGACTGGTGAAATCAGTAAAGAAACCAAACGATAAAAACACTTTGAGGTTGGTCTGTCCGAATTGCCCATCTGAATTTGTGCAATGACAGTTCCAATTACATCTAAATCTATCAGTAGCCCATTTAGGTTTTTTAAAAGTTCTTTTGGAAGAGCTAATTAATGTATAAAAAATCTGATCAGAGTTAAAAGTGATTTTCTATTACCAGTAAACTCAAATGTGTCAATTTTACAAATAACTTTTATCAACACGTGGCAGTCTCTAATTATACCTATTAAGACATTGGTTTCCTAGGTAATTGCACCTATTCCTCAAAAAGTAATGGTCTATGGTTAATAGCCCCTAATCATGTTTCAAACGGTTCATCTTCCCTAGGTAAAGTACTCAAGTGATTTTCTCACCTATATAATAGTGATTGTTTTACTAGTTTCCATTCATCGAGTTAGAATGTTATTTTTGAAATCCATCTTCTAGAGAGATAAACTTCAAGTACCCAGTTTGTTCTTAATCTTTCTAACCATTCCCTAAACTTTTATGTTTACGGCTAGAACAACCTTGGTTAAAGGAGGCTAGTTGAACTTGTTCGAACTCGAAAAGGAGAAAAAAAAGCAAGAATCGTTGTCGGTCTACCTGCTTCCCCTGGTAGATTGGTTATACAAACGATATCGGAGCCGCACAAGAGTTCATCCTCTTTCAGACCAACAATAGTTTACAAGAAATTTTTTATTCTCCTTCTTTAATAAATCTCGAAGACTCAGAGCAATCAGATCACCAATTCATTTATCAAAACAACCAAAAGAAAACTCTTCTTTTAGGGCCAGAGCCATTACCAGTCGCAAAAATCTATCCCCTTTCAATTCTATGAGTTCAAGATATAGCCCATGTCAAAGGGTTACTAGATTATCTAAAGCCAAAACTGCAACTCCACCTGTTAAAAAGGCAAAAAAGTCCAATGATGGTTCTTCAATGGTAAAGTCTCAAACACTGCCAGGTTTGGATCCACGCCCATTGACTTCTCCCATCAGATCTTCTCGTATTGAAAAAGGAGATATTGATTACACAATAGCAGACTATGCGCCAAAAATAATAGAGGAAACGATGGAGGACAATAGGCCAAACACCCCTTTAGAGACCTCCGGACATACTGAGGAGACTAGTATAGTATGGGAAGAGCATAAAATAGTGGAGAAACCTAACTCCGAACCACTTCTGGAGTGTCTCGTTGAGCGAGTATGGCCCAACTTTTCCAAGGTTAGTGTTAATTACTTGTTAGAAATTCAAATAATTTCTTATGTGTTTACCCATATTGCTGAGTTAGATAGGATAAGGAAGAAATGAGGCTTTTCCGAGTCTATCATGGTGAGATTCCCATCCCAGATGAGACTCTGATGGATAGTAAAATTGGAGAGCTGGTACACCGAAGTGCTCAACTGGGGCCTTCGGTTTCCGTCTGACCCATAAATAGTTAGATATTTTCATTTGGTAAATCTATGTCCAAGTTAGTTAAGCCCCAATGCTTGGTACACCTTATTAGCCATCATCATTGCTTTAAGGCTCTCCAAAATCCCAATTCCTATGGAAATATTTGCAGCTGTAGCCGACCTATGTAGATACCATCATATCATTTTCTACTATTTTAACATGAGGAATGATTATAAGGTGGTTAATGACCTGCTCGAAGCTGATAAGCCATAAAGAAGTTGATTTCTCTATATTAGTGGCGCTTGGGAGAATGGTATATAAATAAAAAATAAGGAGAATCCAAGTATGCTAACTAAATACTGGAAAATCTCAGGTAAACATTTAATGAATATCTTCAAAGTGTATCATTATCAATTTTTACATCGGATAATTTTAACATTAACTTGTACTTGAGATTTCTTTTAAAGTGTTTTCCAAAATGTTTTCAGAATATTTAGAAAAGGGTTGGACCACCTTTACCAAACTAAACGAATGGGCCATAGAAAATTGGGAAGCTGGTTTCCACAATTACTCACCGCAGCTAACATAGTAAGGACTCATCTGTGGAGAACAAGCTCAACTAGGGAGCTTTCTTGGGAAAACTTCACCAACCCTCCCGATGTTGTTGAAATCTTCAAACGAACTAAAGATAAAGATGGAAAGTTCTTCTTACCAGTTATGAACAAGGCTCTGAGCCACCTTGATAAAATTAAGAAAAGGCAAAAGACGAAGAGTGAAGAAACATCTTAGGGACTTCCCGATGTGGGTAGTTTAGGAATGCCAGGAGAAATTAATACTGCACTATTAGAGGCTATGATAGTAATAGTTGGCAAGGCAGAAAGGACACCACCTTCCCTCAAAACCAAAAATAAGAAAAAAAAGGTCAAGAGACGCCAGACAGGTAGTTGTGAGAGTGCACACACGAAAAATAAAGTAGCTATCG
This sequence comes from Limnanthes douglasii subsp. nivea, assembly GCA_036936605.1. NCBI lineage: Eukaryota > Viridiplantae > Streptophyta > Magnoliopsida > Brassicales > Limnanthaceae > Limnanthes > Limnanthes douglasii. The sequence goes on along the minus strand of JAUPFV010000001.1, from coordinate 235,528,625 downwards.
GTTTAAAGATCATACTCCGACACGAGATCATTCCTTCCCTCATTCTTACGGAAAATCCTAATGAAGTTCCTACTGAAGAAGAAGTTTGCGTTGATCCTTCTTCTCTAGTGTTCCCTACTACTGACCAACCTCTTGCTGGAGGCGAAATTAACCTAGATGATATAGTAAACTTATACTTCAGTGAGTTTGACAAAGATGATTTTGACTGAACCTTTCCTCAATCATACAACATAGCCAACGCAGTGACTCATGACGGTATATCTTTTGAAGTGTCCGATGAGCATGACACCTTAGGCTATGGAGTCTTAGGCTATATCAGGCCCATAGTCGACTTAGAAAGACAAGTTAAAGCTCAAACAAAAGATATCACCTCTATTAAAACTGAAAATCAAAGCCTAACGGCCTCCCTCACATCTGAACAAAGCAAAGTTGAGACTTTACTCAAGGAAAAAAAAATTGAATACTGCGTTGAAAGGGCCCAAGGATGATCGAGAAGAAACACTAACTAGTTATACTAAACTGCAAACTTCCACCTCTCATGAAGTTAAAAACTTGAATGAATCATTGACCAAGGAAAAGGCTACCAATGAGCAACTGTCTAAAGAGAAAAATGATTTATAAGACCTCCTCAAGAAGAGGGGTGATGCAATTACCACTTTGAATGACACAAAATCTTGAGATATAGTTTCTGCCAAGAATTAATATGCTGGTGAGGTGTTGAAGTACTTGGAATGAAGGGTAGAATATGTTAAATCTGTTTTGTTCCATGAAAAGTTTCCTAAATGGTCTCTTGGGAAGCTGTGGGCATTTGTGCCAGATGATGAAGTTCTTTATCATACTCTAGCTCAATGTGATAAGTACGACATTACTTTGGAGGATTCTGACTCTGACAACGAGGTTGAGAAGGGCTCCAGCGATGATAGAGACGAGAATGGAAAAACAATGTTGAGAAGACAACCTAAAGGAATGAGCCCTAAGGTCAATTTATTTTTTGAGTTTATGTTTTGAACTAAAGTCCTTGGATGGCTAAGGCATTTCAATGTTTTGAACTAAAGTCCCTGGATAACCAAAGCATTTTGTTTTTTCATTCGATTTTCCTTTTGTGAACTAATAGTCCTTGGATGACCAAGGTATTTTTTGCAAAGTGGGTCGAACATCTTTGATGATCCGACCTGTATTTCATGTCATATTTACTTCCATTTTTTTTACCTTGTCTTTTTAATGTTTCCATTAAAATCCGACCATACTTAAAAGGTGACAAACATTAATTAAGTATTTCAAACATTAATCATTCTTTAACATGTTCGAGTCATTCAGAAGTATTTCATATGAAAGCTAAATATGTTGAATCGGTGTTTAATTTATCCGAACCATTCACAGATATTCAAAGGTGTTTAATGTATGTTTAATTTATTTGAACCATTCAAAAATATTTCAAGGTGTTTAATTGATGTTTAATTTATCTGAACCATCACAACCACAACAACTTTTTAAACATACAAAGGATAATATATTGATTAGAATCCGGACACCTCATTAAAACCTCCCCGTGCCACCAGGGTACAAAAGAGTATGCCCCCAAATATTTATATTGAAGTACAACAAAGTAAATATTTACGAGATGATTTTATTCTAAGTATAACCTGAGATGATCAATATTCTAAGGATTATTTAAAAAGTTCCAGTCTTTGTCTCGAAGTCTATATATATCTTGCTTGACTTTCTCACATACCATGTATGGACCTTCCCAATTCGGAGCTAGCTTTCCAAATTGGTTCTACTTGGTATATAAGAAACGTTTTCTTAACACTTTGTCCCCTTCTTGGAAATCTCTTCTTTTAACTTTAGATGCAACCCTGTTTCTTATTAGAACCTGGTAATGTATTGTTCTCAAGTGTGCTTTCACCTTTCTTTCTTCAATTAGATCCAACTGATTTCTCACAACCATGTTATTACCTTGTTCGGAATAATTCTATATTCTGAATGAAGGCAAAGTAGCTTCTATAGGTGTAATTGCATCTATTTTATAAACAAGAGCGAAAGGACTTTCCTGAGTAGCTGTATGAGAAATGGTTTGATAAGCCCATAATACTTCTTGCAAATAACTTGGCATTTCCCGCTGTTCCTTCCAAATTATTTTTCAAACCCTTTAAAATTGTTCGATTAAAAACCTCAACCTGCCCATTAGCTTGAGGATGAAAAGAAGAAGAGAAGCAGGGTTGAATTCCTCTTGAGATAAAAAATGCATCCATGTCTTTGTTTTCGAACTAAGGACCATTATATGTAGTAATGCATTTGGGATTTCCAAATCGGCAACACATATTAAAGAGGATATATTTTATTACTGCCTTTGACATTGTTCCAGATAAGGGTGCAGCTTCTATCCACTTAAAAAAATAGTTTATGATCACAATTATAGTTCGAAAACCACCATAAGCCACATGAAGGGGCCTAACTAAATCTAGTCCTCATATGTCAAAGGGTATTGGTTCAGATACTGATTTCATGGGTACTGCTGGTACATGAATCTCGTTTCCATATTTTTGACAAGATCACATTTTCTGACCAAATCCTTAGCATCTGCCATTATAGTAGGCCAATAGTATCCTATGAACAAAAATCTCATGTTTAAAGCTTTATACCCACAGTGTTCTGCCCCTCTCCATCGTGTAATTCAGATAAAACATTTTAAGATTCTTAACACCAAGGCAGCGCAACAAAGGCCTGCTAAAGTACTTTTAGTAAATAACTTCTCTCAACATTAGAAAACCACAAGCCTTGTATTTTACTATCTTCGCCAACACCTTATCCGAATGTAAAATTCCATTGGTAATAAATTGTTGGAATTCATATCTCCAATATTTGAATTGTACGTCGGATATGTTCATAATATCTTCAAATTCACCCTTATTTCCTTGAATTGAGTTAATGAAAGGATATTCTTGCATAAGATCCAAGGGTATGCTTCAGAGTAAGATATGGTGGTTAAGGAATCTGCCATTATATTCTCCAATCTAAGGATATGTTCATATTGGATGCCTTTAAAACTTACGACAATTTCCTTTAGTACTTGTAAATACTTTATCAAATGATATTTGTTTTTGGTTTCAGACTGCACTTGAGCCTTATGAATAAGCAATTGAATAATCACTTACTAACCTGATACTTTTTGCTCCACATAATTGAGCTAACCTCAAACCAGCTATGGCTGCTTCATATTCTGACTCATTATTGGATGCTCTGAAACCAAAGCATATGGCTTGGTACATGGTGTCACCATAAGGAGAAGTTAAACAATATCGGCTCCACAGCCTATCAAACTAGATCCACCATTTGTACGAACTACCCACTCTTTATGAGACTTATTACCCTGAGATTCTTCATGAGGTCTCTCAGTATGAAATTCTACCAAAAACTTAGTTATAACTTCCGTCTTGTTTACAGTTCGGGGTGCAAAATAGATATCATAATCTCCAAGCTCAACTGACCATTTAGTCATTCTCCCTGATATATCAGCATTTGTAGTATGTTCTTTAAAGGAAAAGATGTCCGAAGTGTAATAGAATGTGCTTGAAAATAGGGTCTCATTTTTTTAGCTGTTATCACAAATGTCAAAGCCAATTTTTCTACCTTCAAGTACTTTTCTAACTTATAATAAACTCTTGCTTATATAATACACCGGACGAGGGTAATTATCCACTTCTCTTACCTGTACAACACTTAATGCATACTCTGATACAGCCTGATACATATATAGTCTATCTCCTTGAACACGTTTGAACAATGTCTTAGGTGAAGATAAATGTTTCTTTATTTCAAGGAAAGCTTGATCAAACTGTGGGGACCAATTAAAGTCTTTAGCATTAACTTGGAAAAATTGAGCGTTCTTGTTCAATGATCTTGAAATAAACCAATTTAAAGCACCTAATCTTTCGGTTAAAATCTGAACTTATTTAGTATTCTGAGGTGGATCTATGGCTAATAAAGCATTTAACTGATCTAGATCAGCCTGAATCTCTTTTTCACTTATAATATATCCCAGAAACTTACCAGATCGGACCCCAAACGTAGACTTCTCAGGGTTTAACTTAAAGTTGATAGCTTATAGGTTGGAAAAGTTTCTTGGAGGTCAGATATGTGATATTCCTCATTAGGGCTTTTCACCATCATGTCATTTATATAAACTTCTATATTTCTGTGAATTTGGTTGGCAAATGCCTCATTCACTAACCGTCAATACGTAACTCCAACATTCTTTAATCCAAACGGTATCACTTTATAGCAATAGAGCCCTTTGTCAGTAATGAAAATGGTATGATCTTGATTGTTCAGATCCATTTGTATCTGATTATATCCAGAGAAAGCGTCCCTAAAAGATAGTAACTTATTTCCTGACGTAGAGTCTACTAGATGGTGTATCTGAGGTACTGGGAAAGGATCTTTGGGGTAAGCTCTATTTAGATATGTGAAGTCAATACACATATGCGGTTTCCCATTCTTTTTCTTGACTAATACTGGATTAACCATCCAAAGTGCGTACTGAGACTCCTTAATATGCCTCATTCTTGTTAACCGATCTATTTCCACTAAATGTTATGCTTTGTTAATTTTTATTTCTTCTAAAGACTTTGAGGCAAGAGCAATGATATAGCATTCACGAGCTACTTTATGGCTGCTTTGGACTACACCCACGTGACCTCCCACAACATATTTGAAACATTGGTGGATAGTGGAAGCCACTCGTGCATCCTGAAAAGTAGAGATCTATTGAATATTGCGTTGTAAAACGTTGGACAATCAACCACAATGAACAATACCATTATCATTTTTTTAAATGGTCGTTTACCCAATAACACTTCCTCTTCAAATTCCCCGATGACATCGGCAGAACTCCCCGTAAAACATATAATGGTTCTATTTTAACGTTGGATAAATGAAGGGTTCTTCATCTGTCTATAAGTAGTAAAAAACAATATATTCGTCGAACTACCCGTATCGACCAAAATCCAACGTATATCATTGTCCGCAATAGACATCCCCATCAAAACAACATATTCACATGGGTCTGCAATATTTCTTAAATCATCCTCATAAAGACAATGAAAGGAGCAGGATCTTGGTAAAGATGTGTGGACATTTTGCCCTCTAACTAAGTTATCAAACTGTTGACATATCTTTTCCTTGAACAATTTGAGGGTGTCGTTGCAGTATCTCCCTAAAAAATTGTCAATGAGTCAAAAACACTACGTAGATCGGAAACAGTTGCAACCTTATTTGTTATCACCCCAACTTCATTCTGATCTGGATCAGGATCGAGATATTCAGAGTCTACATCAAATCTTTCCACAATCATCATGATGTCTTCTTGTCTGGATGCCCCCATACTTTTCCTAGAACCGTTTGATGAGGTTGTTCGGGGAGCATTATTGTTAGGTTGGGGGTTCGTATTATCTTGTCTACTACTCCCTTGACTTTTAGAAAAGACACCCAATTTTCCTCTTTCAATGAGGTTCTCTACTTCTTGTTTTAAAGCTATACAACCATGTGTATCATGACCCACATCATTGTGGTATTTACAAAAACGAATACTCCGACTTTATTTATGAGAATGTATTGGGGTTGTGCTTTTAAAATGCACAACATTCCTAGTTTTATCATATATCGTAGCCACACTTTTATCCATTTTAAAAAATCATTCAAGCTAAGCCCACTGACCCCTTTTGGGTGTAGTTTGTTTGTTCTGATTTTGGTTAGATTGATTTTTCGTGGGCTGATGTGATCCTTGTCCGGACTCTTTTGGCGTATAATCAACAGTAGCTTGATATTAGGTAGTAGCTTGGGGAATTGATGCCGTAGCGCGACATGTTCTGACGGGGTACTCTAGAATTTTTAGTTTCTTCAGCCATAATCTGCTTTACAACTTGATTTAATAGCACTCCCCAAGTCATCGTCTTCTTTCGAGTTATTGCATCAGCTAAAATGCCCGGATTTAATACTTGTCTTAAAGAGGCGATAACCACCTGTTCAAAACAATCTCGCTAACCCGTTCTTCATATTTAAAAGTCGACTGATATATTCTTTTAATTACTCATTCGGATTTTGGGCACAATGGATAATAGTATCACCATTCTCTTTGAGCTCTTTACTTCCCACGAATTGCATTCTAAATTCCACCCATAACATATCAAATTATTTTATAGATACTTGTGGGAGACCGTTATACCACTTTAGGGCACTTTCTTTAATGGTTTGTGAGAAATCCCGGTATAAAAATTTGTCATCATCATCAAATTTCATCATAAAATTTATAAACTGCTTGAGGTGGTTGTCCGGATCTTTACTTCTGTCAAATGTTTCCATATTGGAACTGTCAAATCGTCTAGGAAGATGCTCGGAGAGTATTTTCGAGGATAATGGGGATTGTCTTCAATCATGACTTCGGCTAAATACTGTATCTTCATCAGGATTAGCAAAAATACATGGTTCTGAATGAATAGAAAATTGGTCACTCAATAGATGATCAACGCCATAATCTTCCGAAGCTTTTATTTTTCCTTGACTTTTATTCTTTTTAATTTTTCCTCTCATGGCCCTTTTTACTTGAATTTTTTTTAGTTAGCCTCAATTTATTATTTTGATGGCCCTCATCACTACTGGATGAAATAGACTCATCAGACTCAAAATTAGTGGATGAACCATTAGAAGAATTTGATGCACTCATAACTTGTTTAGGCCGACGCGTCTTTTTAGATTTAATACGAGCCTTTGGAGACTAATCATTGTCACCATGCTCATCTACTAACACACCACATGCATCATACTTTTCTTTGGCTATTTTTTTAGCTTGCTTTTGGGCCCTTAGAGAGCTTCAATTTCAGCCCTTAACTGATCATGTTCATCCTGTATGATTTGTCTTCCATTTGTGTTATGATCGACATGAGACACATCAGTGTGCTCATTATTGTTTCTTACACTTTCAGATTCAAGAGGTGGAACATCTTACATGTTAAGATTCATGGTATAATAATGTCCGATCTAGGATTTCTACTTACTGGTTTCGAATAAATTTATTCAGGCACCTTCTACTCCTATTGTGGTCGCGAATCTGATGTAGATGATTTATAATCGGAGGGTACTTTTGGTAGTTATCAACTGGGTATTAAATTTTTATGTAGAAGATAGAGAGATACGAGAGGTGTGTCCTAGTAGTTAATATTCTTCGAAAAATCCAAACCCATTTAATGTGGTTGGTGGCAGTATTTTTACTTATGTTTTATGACCCATGGACTGTTCGGGTGAGATCTCAGATTCGAGTCAGCCTCAAAGACTCTAAAGCCCAAGATCAAAAATGGTTTAGTACACAGCCGAGTCACAATCCACTTAAACATATTGTTCAATTATCGAATTATGTTGATTTATCCGAATTTCCCCTCCAAATTTATGCAATTATAGTTCCAATTACATCTGAACCTACCAACTCTACCTAAAGATTTTGTGGAAATCTTCTATAAAGTCTTATGATATTTATAAATATGTAAATAGTTCAAGATATGGATAACAACATTCATAACTCTGGCAAGTTGTCTTGAAAGTAAAATTCGCTTCTATCGATATTTGTCAAATTTATTTCCAATTTTTAGTTGTTTGTATGAGAATAAATAAATAAATTGTTGTATGCCAACAAAAATTAATTAAAAGATCAAAACAATTCAATTGTTGAAATAATTGTTTTTTTACTGTATTTAATACTTGACTCATGTTTTTACGTTTTCCGACTTATAAATTCTTGTTTCTATTCCACAACCTGACACTAGTTCTAAGACTTAGTTGGAGTGTGGCTTCGTGGGCCGTATATTTACCCCAATAGAATTATGTATTAGCTGACTAACTTATAAATTTGGTTTATTTTAACGAAATGGACCATAGTTTATAATTTTAGTTTATAATTTGTAAACGGATAAGGTAGTGTATTTTGAAAATCTGATTCCACGTTGTTGTTAAGGTATGGGTCACTTAACTATTATATATATATATTTTTTTTTAAATGATATGTATTTTTAGTGATATTTATGTTATAAAATTATGTTTTCAAAAATCACATTTAAATTTATTTGTAGGTTCTTTTCTAGTTAGACTATACTTTATGTTAGGTTTAGATCTTCGATTTTCTATTGTTAGATTTTGGGTAACATGTAAGAGTTTAGAAACTTGATGAAACCATGGTTGTTTATGCAACATCGTGCAAGAATTGCACGACGAACAAACAGTTTCGTGCACCTAGTACGCGCAAAACTGACTATTTATCGTACAAAACCGACTGTTTGTCTCGCGAAACCGGTTGTTCATTCCGTAATGTTGCACAAACAACTATACATTTATTTTCAAATTCATGCGCATCGAAACTACAATTTTACATAAAATTACGCGTAGATCATGCACGAAAAAGACTGATGTTTGAAATGTTTACAATTATACCTTGAATGCTTTATAATACTTAGTAATGTGTTTGTCTTTCATTTTATACATATTAAAACGTTTATTTATTGTTTGAGATAAATTTTGGTATTAACTAAACTGTATATTATAATTTCAGCATGCCTCGTAGACGACCATACTCTTCGTTCAGCTCAGACCATCAGACCCGCACCACCAAACCTAGTCAGTGTAGACTGAGTTCAAGGTCAGTAAAGGTTGAGCGACGCAGCTATAAATCTATCGTTCAACACTGACACATTAATTCGAATTAGCTTTCTGTAAATTCAATCCTCATGTTCCGGACTTATATTCGAACATGAACGACTACAACCAGTATGAGGTGTATGACGTCTTCAACAATGATGTAAGTTTGTTTTGGTGGTTTATCGTGTAGTAAATTATATCGTATCTTATTGTGAATTTGTTTTATATTATGTACGCGAGACCATTGTTACGATGCCGATATACTCTATCTATTGTCATTGAGATCTTGATTGTCAGAGTAATAATATAGATAAGTTGATGGAGACGTGTTTTCGCCCGCTCCTCGACTGTTGATGACGTTGGTATACCAAAGTGCATTTACTATAGAGATTTTTAGAGTGGTGGCATCCAAAGATGAATAATTTTCATTTTTCTTTTGATGAGATGATGGTCACGCTTGAAGACGTCCATACCATCATCGGTCTTTTGATTATAAATGCGGCTTTTGATTTAGTTACTTTTTCTAGTAGAGGTTAACATGTAGGTTGTCTCTCTCGATTACTAGGTTTACATAACGACGATCTTAGTAAATAGCTCAATCATAATTGTGCTGGTAGTGAGAGACACGTACGTCCCAGTTATTTCCGTTGTATTTATTCAATGGTCGAGTTTCACGATGATGTGATTACGGATAAGATGCTTACTCAGGCGATGGGGCAATTTTCTTCATATGTTTTGTTATAGTATTATTACTAACAAGATGGATAACAATATATATATCTCAACTATCTATAATTTATTGAGAATTATAGAACTGCAGGTATGTATAATTGGGGTCAGCTTATATTAGCTCACTTGTATTACCATTTTGGCAAATACTATTTACACGCAATATTGGTTTTTACATGTTTCTTATATTATAGGAGACATAGATATACGATCATTTTCTCGCGCTTCCAACTACGTTATTTAATTTATATGCTACCACTCATCCAACTATGTGTAGACACGCACCTCCTCATTTTTGTATAAACCAAAAGACTCGAGATGATATTCGCCATAATATATCTATGTTCCTGGAGTAGGATATAATTTATATTTATTTTGTAATTTGTTTTACTATATTTCTCTTGATTTCAAGACTTGTTTAATTTTTACATAAATTGTTGTTTATAATGTAGGTAGGTTCATACCATACTTACATTAACGTGATGTTAAACCTTTCTACAATGTAGCTTGGTTAGATGCTCTCCTGAAGTCTTTAGATATTGTTGAATTATATGTTGGGGTTAACCCTATCTATGATCATTTTTCAGGCTAGGTTATTTTACTTGTCAGATCAACTTATCGAGGTTGAGTCGAGGTCCCGTGAGATGAGTCTGGAGGAACTTCAGAAGCTTTTAAAGGAGTGTTTGAGACTAATGCACCAATATAAAAAACGTGATTGATTTTACATTATATTTTATGTGGTTATGTTATTGACTCTATTTCTATGTATCACGAGTATTTTGTACCTACTAGTTTGTTATGTATGATTTTAGTTTTTTAATGAATTTTATCGAATTTGATCTCATTATATATTATGAACTATAAGGAATATAATAGTGTATTTTGAATATTTTATGTATATATCGATTACTTCATGTATACATCGGATCCAGAATTTACAAGTGTCATATATTGATTGGGAAAATGTTATATTTTACTAAAATCTAGGGTAAAGTTATAACTCAACCCCTATTTATTAAAGCTCGACACCCAAATAAAACTTAAATACATTATATGGGTTTATCCTGACACACCAAAGGATATACTATAGTCTTATCTAATAGACTAATAGGTGTTCCAAGCTGATTGGTTTAGAGAATTACTCTATTCACAACTGACACATGTATAGTATTCACAAGTCTATTCTAATTACGCTACCCTGGGATAAAAGCTAAATAAATAAAGGTTTTACTCATGTACAAACTCAACTTATAAAACTAAGACACACCAAAAATATAAAAATGTCTGGTTAGACTTCTTTAGAAGATGAATATTTAACGAAAGCCTCTGTAGAAGTGGCAAAAACCTAAAGCGCGGAATGAGGTAAACCCTATTGGAAGGTAATATTATGTCAATTGTATTTTCTCTACTTCAGGGATCACGTCCAGCCGCCTAAAATTCCAAGACGTTTAGACAAGTTCAAAACTAGGAGGACGTTGATAGGGTTAGACATTTTTGGAAGTGGTTTCTCAAAAGAGTCAAAATAATTCAAAGTATATTCTAGACCAGGTTTCGAAGGGTATTTCAGACCTGAAATAAAAGAAACACTTTTTACCTTTTGACTCAGTTGTATGCCTACTAAAACAGTATTCACACTAATGGGCTTTCAGGTTTTATATTTTCAAACCATGACCTAACCCATGACCCTAAAAATTAACTATAAATACCTAAAAAGACTTCATTGATAAGGGTGACATAGAATTAACTTCGCTAATAAATAAGATACTCTGTTATCTTACTACATAGCAAAAAATGTTTATTATTTCTCGACTAACTACCAAGAATACCCTTAATCATATTTTTACCTTATCAGATTGACGACCACAGTGAGAGCGAGAGCACTCGGATAATGAAAATCCAAAGCTTAAAACTATTTTCTAACTCCGTCGAATCGTGAACAGTGAAATGAAAGTAGATATGCCCAGGTGATTCAAAAGGGCCATGTCGAAGACGAACATATTAGATCGTCATATGAAAATGATGAGCGTGAATAAATAACTCACTTGCAAGATGAGCTTGTTGAATTACGAAAAGAAATTAAAGCCATGAAAATACATAGACAAGCTGAAAGAGATTTAATTGTTCCAGATTACAATCCCTCTAGTTATCCGAAGCAAAATTCGGGGGATAATTCACCTAATACCACAAAATTACTAGAAAAGAACCTCAAACTGAGGACCATTCTAGCTTATCAGAATTCATTAAGAGTTTTTCATCATCGTTGAATGTCGCGTCATCCTCATGAAATAGTGATTATTATGAGAAGAAGAAGAAATATAAACATCAAGATAAGTGTCGATGTAAGAAAATTACTAGTCGAAATAATAAGTTGCACACCAAGATACCTCAAGAAATAAGTGTCGAAAAGATAAGAAAGTGGGTTAAATGAAAACGGTAAGGGGTTGACTGATCAAAGCATATACTAGTTGTTGAGAGGCATGTTTGTCGTTCGATCCGAACCAGGTATATTTGTTAATTCTGGTGAAATCCATCGGTTTAGCCATGGGCATAATTGTAGGCAATCCCCTTTATCAACAAAGATTTTATCCGGACACCTTTCGAGACGTCTTGATGTCTCCAAAATGAAGAAGTACAATGGGAGTAAAAATCCAGATAATCACTTAGAGCAGTTACAAAATATTTTTGATGAGTTTTCACGATGCTGATAAGTTGTTGTGTCGAGCTTTTTCTCAAACTTTCAAAGACAATCCTTTGATATGTTAAGGATGGATTTCCGAAGGCAATTTACGAGAAGCAAGATACTCAGATTAAATTGAGACGCCATAAATGGTTTGGCTGATTATTACGAACATGTGGCTATAACATCTCTAAGGATGCCAGTGAGCCGGGTTTGTAGCGGGTTCGGGCTGACCCGCTTGAGCCCGTATTTTTTTACTTGAACATTAACCCAACCTGGTCCGCTACAAGTTTAATAATTTTAATCGAGCCCAACAATCACGTGTCCGCGAGCCAACCCGACCCGGCTCGCAAACAATATTTTTAGTATATTGATTTTTCGATTCACATATTTCGAGAATTTATTTTTTTATTTATAAAAAACTGAAGATGTTAAATTTTTAAACCAAAACAAATATAATTAAATAAATCATTAAATGTTACTCAAATAAAAAAAATTCTTTTTAAAACAAGCAAATCTGAAACATGTCTTAAATAATATGAAATAAAGCATTAAAATAAACATAAATATTTTTGAAAGTTTTTATAATTTGCAATAGTATTATCAATTATCACCACCATTCATCACATGTTTTCATCTTCATATTCATTGTAAAAAATCATCAATAAATTTTTGAAATGTAGATATTAAATGTGTCATTGTTTTTTATGACAAACGTAACAGATATCACACTGTTAAATTAAATAATAAAGACTATTGATAAATTTATATTTAATAAATTAATAATTATAAGAATTTAAATATTATTGATTAAGTTTAGTAGGAGAATCTAATATTTGGAATTATTAAATATATTATTGAAAATAATATTTAGTGGAAGAAACTAATTGATAATTATTAAAATTAAAAAATTTATATATTATTGGAAAGACATTTTTAGTAATTAGTAATTTTTATATATTATTATTATTTCTATTTTTTATATATACTTTATATTTTCGGATCAGATTGAGTTGGACAAACTATAAATCCATACCCGGCTCGACATGCATACGTGCCATAATTTTCATTTTTATTTTCGTACCCCACCCATTATAAGTTCGGTTCGGACAAATCCTGACAGGTTCATACCGGTTCAGGATGGTTTGGGCTGGCTCCGGCACAATTACTAAAATAAGGTATAGATTTGGGGTGGTTTGTTAAACCAAGTCGGAAAATAAATTATTGTAGAAAAAACTAAATTCTTAAAGCACATCGATAGAGTAAACCTCTTGCAATCACATCACAACAAACATATTGGTGGTCAATCCCATGTTTCTTCTAATAATCGTCCGCGACAGTATGCTCAGGGTTCTAACCAATGCATGTCGAATCAATCTCAACAGTCCAGACCATATAGAAATTATTGGGCTCGACCTAGATATTTTATCGAACTAAGTGAAAATGTGGCAACAATTTACGATAGGGCTAAAGGTCATGTAAAATTCTGAAGGCCTTTTCATATCCAACCCCAAAATAAAACCGAAATACTCGTTTTTAAAAATATCTTGAGGATACGAGACATAATAAAAAATATTTTATAGCCTTGAAACATGAAATTCATATGTTGATTGGAAATAGGAAATTGAAAACTTTTGTCAAATCACAAGGAGCGAATAAACATGGGCCTAACACTGACAGAGAGCAAGCTGCCCTGCCCACTATTCGAAGGCTAGCTATAAAATCTCATAAAGCATAACACACTATGGTGATTATGGGTCAGATCGATGTGGATTCAAAATATTTGGATTCAGATCCGGACCGAGGTTATGTCAATATGATAACTGAAGACAGTGGAATCATTAATAATATTCAGGGGAGATACGATAACGGCACATTCGAGCTGTTCCAAAAAAAGGCACGCGGGAAATTTAAATGATAAATTAGAAAGAAAAATGTCAACTCATTTGTATCAATACCATGCACCATTCATAGTTTGCGATGTAGATAATCTGAGAAATATTGTTGGATCGCGTGAAGATGTTATAGTAATAAGGGTATATATTGAAGGAACATAAATCCGAAAGATTTTGATCGATATATGTAGCTCAACTAATGTAATATGTTTATATTCTTGGAAGAAAATGAAAAACCCAACTGTTATTCAACAACATTCAAATCAAACCATAATGGGATTTACGATGAATCTGCAGATGTAGTTGGGGAATTTGAAAGAGAGGCAATTCTTGGCAATGAGCCATTTAAGAAAACTATGAGAGTGTTGTTTGTCGTGGTAACTTGTCAGACCCCTTGTAATGCTATTTTTGGCAGGTATTGGCTTTCAAGGATGCTTCTCATTGGATTTCCCGTTCATCAATGCTTGAAATATGTTGTTGGAGGCCAAGTAAGAGTAGTTCGGAGTAGTTAGAAAGTAGCAAGAGAGTGCTACGTTAGTGCACTTGCCCCAAAATCTCCTGACTCTATAGTTTCTCAAGAATAATAGCAATTACTAAATTCATCTTTGATTATAACCATATAGATTATCCGAGGGAGACTCATGGTGCAGTTGTTCCCATTAAAGAGGTGGAAATTCATAGATAGGCCAAATGGGAAAAATGTTAGGGTTGGGTCTAAGTTACCAATGAAGTTCAAGAAATGTTGATCATTTTGTCCAAGTATTTACATGTGTTTGCCTGATGCAGTGAATATGTAACATGTATGCCAACCAATATTATATGTCACAAATTATCAGTACGATCAGACGCAGGCCTTGTAATTCAAAGAAGAAGGGCATTTTCTAAAGACAAATCCGAAGTAATTTTTAAAAACATGGATTTGTTAAAACAATTAGGTCATATAAGGGAATCTCAATACTTGTTATGGATAGCAAACCCAATGACGGTAAAGAAGAAAAGTGGCCAGTGGCGAATGTGTATTGATTTTACCGATGTCACTAGGGCTTGTCCTAAAGATCCATTTCTGGTGCCTCATATAAACCAGTTGGTATATTCCACATTTGGAAATTTTTTATTATCATTCATGGATGCTTTTGCTAGTTACAAGAATATCCAAATAGATATGAAGGATCAAGATCATACTACGTTTATTACCGATCGGGGGGCTACATTGTTACCAGGTGATGCAATATAGTATAAAGAATGTTGGGGCTACTTATCAGTGTTTAGTGAACAAGGAATTTGCTAGCCAAATTGGCAGAATTGTAGAGGTATATAATGATGATATGATGGTGAAAGGTGTAAAAATGAAGACCATTTGTCTGATCTCAAAGAAAATTTCTCCAACTTAGAAGTAATTAATTTAAAGTTGAATCCGGAGAAGTGTGCTTTTGGTGTGCGATCCAGAGCATTTTTAGGTTATATCATCAGTGAAATGGATTCAAGTAGATCTATCACAGTTAGATGTATTATTAACCATGGACCCCCAAGGTCTACAAAATAAGTCCAAGTGTTAACTGGAATATTGACAGCCTTGAATCGATTTGTGTCAACGTCATCAGATAAATATGCACAGTTCTTTTAACTATTAAGAAATATAAAAAAATATTAATTGGTCTCCAAACTGTGACAAAATGTTTATCAAAATAAAGAAGCATTTGTCTTGTTACAAAACTTTGTTTAAACCAGTATAAGGAGAAATACTTTACGTATATTTGGTTGTCTCGCATCACGTTGTAAGTGCAGTATTAGTTCGGGAGGTTTCTAATTACCCTATTCCGATATACTACATTTGTAAGACTTTGTTAAATGCGTAAAAAATATCTAAAGTTAAAAAATTTAGCTATAGCCTTGGTAATAGGAGCCCGAAAAATGAGGCCCTATTTTCAAGCACACTCTATTAGGGTTCGAACTTCTTTTCCATTGAAAAATATGTTGCAAAAACCAGATATATCGGGTTAAATTCCAAAGTGGTCTGTCAAATTAGAGGATTATGATATTGATTTTGGCCCTTGAGCAATAATCAAGGCACAAGATGTAGCAGGTTTCTTGGTTGAATTCCATTCAGATCGGCCTTATGTGAAAACCCATACCATTAAACTAGAAAAATAATGGATGGTTGGGATAGATGGTGAATCCAACATGTTGGGATGGAGACATAGACGCTAATAAATAAGTTACTCTATTATCTTACTACATTACATAAAATATTAAATAATTCTCGACCAACTACTAAGAATACCAACAATCATCTTTTTACCACGTGCTATTACGCTATTGATGATACAATCACGTAAAAATAAAAGGGCCCGGCTAAAATGAGACCCAATTTCTTTATAGTGAGACCCCAAATCCAAAAAAATTCTGAGAATGTGAAATTACCAAATTGCCCCACATATAAAAACCATAATTTTTTCCACCAACTCATTCTCTTCTTTTCCTCTCTCTTTCCTACCACTTCTCTCTCCAAAATTAAAAAAAAAACACAAAGTTTAAAGTTTTCAAACTCCCACCCAACATTTAATAAACATTAATTATTAAAAGTTAAACCCAATTACTCCAAGCATGGATTTAAGCGACTATAATGACAATTGGAGCTGCAACGTTGATGATTTCCTTTTGGTGGAGGAGGAGCCGCTTACTGACCAAATGGAGAGTGTAGATGAGGTAAAAATTAGCTTTTTTTAATGCACAGAACAAATATTTGCATTTTCGTGCCTTCAGATGTACACTTCCACGCATGAACACGCGTGGAAGATGACACATCTTGGCATGAACATGCAAAGATTTTTCCCAATCTTCGCACAATCATGCAAAGATTTGGCAAAATATTCGTATGTTCATGCCAACATTTTGCCAAATCTTGGCACAAAAATGCTTAGATTTGGCAAAATCTTGGCATGAAAATGCGAAGATTTTGCCAAATCTTCGTACAATCATGCGAATATTGGGTTTGTCTTGGTTTTACATGTCCTTTTTGGTTGAATATTGGGTTTGTATTTATTATTTGACTTGTAAATACATGTTTTTGTTTGTGTAGGAACCGGCGGAAGCACCATGTAACATGGCGGATTATAGTCAAATATTTACGACGGATAATTTCTACACCAAGGCGGAATTGATCGAATGGGTTGACAAAGAGAGCAAGAGTATACGATTTATTGTCGTGGTAGATAAAGATGACGATGGTAGTAAAAACAGTAAAACACCACGGTTATATTTTAAGTGCGAGAGGCACGGTGTTTACAAGCCGAGGCCTAAACCGGGGATTGTGAAGAAACAACGAGATTGTCCATCCAAAAAATGCGGATGTCCGTTCATGCTTAGGGGAAATCTGGTGTTAGAAGCACCCGGCTATTGGAAATTGGTAGTTATAATTGGAAAACACAACCACCAACCCTTCTTGCATTTGGATGGTCATTCACGGGCCGCGAGGTTAAAGGCGGAAGAGGAGGAGTATGTTTGTAAACTCACAATAATCGGTTCTAGGCCAAGAGATATATACCGTGGATTGAAGTTAAGAGATCCGGAAAATGTATCTAGTATGCGTACCATCTACAACATGCGGCACAAGCACCAATTGGTTGATAAAGCGGGCAAATCCCAAATGCAATACTTGTTTGGTAAGTTAATGGAGCACGAGTACTATGTTTGGGAGCGCACAAACAAAGAAACCGACGAAATCCTAGAATTGTTTTTCGCACATCCCACGAGCATCGATTTGTTGCGCACTTTTCCTCAAGTGCTTATAATGGATAGCACGTACAAGACTACAAGGTATAAATTGCCTTTGCTAGAAATAGTTGGCCAAAATTCGACGAAAAATACATTTTGTATAGCTTTTGTTTTTATGAGCTCGGAGAAAGAAGAGAACTACACGTGGGCAATGAGCGTTCTAAGGAGAGTGATGGTGAACAACATGTGCGAATTACCAAATATTATCATCATGGATAGGGAGTTGGCTTTAATGAACGCTATTGATAAGGTATTCCGGGATGCAACTCATATGTTATGCACTTGACATATAAATAGGAACATTAGCTCATACTCTAAGAAAGTTTTGCCCAAAGCGGACATGGGGGAAGAGCTCTTAGAATTTTATGTCGCAGATCAACATTCGGCGATGATCGAAGAGTATAACAAAAACCTCTCCGACCTGCACAAAGCCTACGCATATTGTCCTAAGGTTCTCGAGTACTTGATGAAACAATGGATAGACCCTTACGGACACAAATTCCTTAATGTCTACACTAACAAGATTAAACATTTGGGCAACCACACTAGCAACCGGTGAGTTATATTATCATATGTATACATTACTATATTTAATTAGTTGTTAGACTTGTAACAAATTTAAGTTTATGGTTTAGGGCGGAGAGTGCTCACTCTAGTCTAAAACGGGCAATCGGCACAAGCCTATGCACGTTTGAGAAATTTTGGGATAAAGTTCATGCGTTGCTTCGCATTCAACACTCTACCATCTTCGAAACGTTCGAACGAATTTTGTTTTGTCCTAGACAAGCATCTAGGGGAGCTATCTTTTGCGACATCAAAGGTGAACTTTCATGTACGGCCATTCAAATATTTAAAGAAACTATTAGAAAGGCCGGGGATTTGTGGTTCACTCCCGCAAAGTGTGGTTGTGTAATTAGGACAACACACAATTTTCCTTGTGCGTGTGAGTGTGATGTGATCGGGAAAGAAGGTAGGTCGATTCAAACGAGCGAATGTGATGTTTATTGGAGTACTTTAGCGATCAAGCCTAGGGAAAACGTTGGTACCGAAAATGAGCTTACAAGAAAGATATCCTTAATTGATAGTACCATACGCGGTTACGGTCCAGAAGTGCAAGATCACATAATAAATAGGATGATGCAAATCCTAGATCCCGCTAGAAGCCATGTGTTGGAACCTAAGGAACCGGTTGTCACGAAAGGCCGGAAAAAAGACGGTCCCGACAAGTCAACTAAGCGGAACCCATGCGAGTGGGAATACGATAGTGTAGGCGCTAGTACTCCCGCCACGATAGGTAGCACGGCCGCGTTGGCGGTTAAGGCATTTATAGTACGCAAATCCAAGTCCAAAGATAAAGCACCACCGAAAAAGGAGAAAGCAACTTGATCTAGAAAATCGAATAAAGAAAAAGGATTGAGCGCCTACGAGAGTTGTTTTCCCGAGTTCTTGCACAACTACATAAGTAGCGTTGAAGACGTTGCTCCGGACGGTAATTGCGGATTTAGGGCAGTAGCCTTGACGATTAAAGGCAATGCGGACGCATGGGAGGCAGTGAGAAGGGATTTGATGTATGAACTTTCAAGTCAACGTGATCTTTGGGAAAGGGTTTTTGATGGTGCACAACGTGTTGACAATCTATTGTGGAGATTGGATTGTTTCAAAATGTACGAGACCGGAACTAGGCACTGGATGACATTACCCGACTATGGGTTGGTGATAGCCACCCGGTATCAATGTATAGTATACCATGTCTCTCTCCAACTATCATACACGTATCTTCCTTTGCGTGGTGTGCCTCCAAGATCATTTCCTATTGTCGAAGTTGGAATTGGTTTCGTACACGGTAATCATTTCGTGAAAGTAAGCAAACTAGTACATTCTTGATACTTAGTTTTCATTTGATCAAAAAATCCGCGACGTATTTAATGTTTCTATATAATTGAAATTTTCAGATTGTTTTAGACAGACCGTTGCCGAATATATACCCAACGTGGTATGCGTTCCGCACTTGCGCTGAAGTTACAAATTGGGCCATACCAATAGGCGAACGTCTCAACAAGTATCACCAAATTAAACCAGCACAACATCCAACATTAAACGATGGGGATGATGAATACTACGATTTGACCGGGGATGCATAATGCGATGTTGTATTTTTATATTTTGTGTTACTTGTTTTTTTTAATCCTTTCGAAACACATTTCGCTACCTCCGACTACTAGACTTATATTGTTTTGCTTGATAATAATTATGACTTTTACTTATGGTTTGTAGATGTGCGAAATGTTTTTGTTTTTTAAACGGACGTATGATTTTTTTTTCTGAAACAGAGCCTTAATAGGTACCCTTTTGCCATGTTTTTTGGTTGAAGGCCAAAAATTAATATTTTTTTTATTTGGAATTTTCGACCTCAAATGTTGTTAAAACTATGTTTTGAAACCATTGGCAACCATGAATGGGCAAAAAAACTTCATAAGTGCCCCAAAACCTATTTTTTTCGGAACAGAACCCTTTTTGGCACACGAAAACGTGTGCATGTACAAGTACACGAGCCAATATATTATTTCGTCGATTTTATTATACATATTTGGGACATATTTGGAGGAATGATATTACGAGCTATATATAAATATCTAATTGTATGAGATAATCTAAATTTGGCCAAACAGATAATCAAGTAAGCTAAAAAAAATAAAATTAGCAGGATTAATTTTTTAATCTTATAGTAATTGATTTTGAAATCGATCAGCTTATCGTTTGAGTTCAAGTTTAGAGCTTATCGCTTGCTAAGCCAGTGTTATCAGCTTGCCGGATCATTACCTTCGAAAAACCGATTCTTTTAAAGATCATTAATCTTTCTTCTGCCAGAAATGAGGGAGTAAAGTAAAAAAATTGGTTTGAATTTGCTCTTATATTGTAAAATTTGTAAAATTGTAGTGATAGTATTAATGGTTATTCATATATTAATGGTATAATATTCGAGTTGTAATAATTAATACAATAAGAAATTTAAAGATAGAGCCTTTTTTTGGAGTTTATTGTTTTTTATATTTTTTTATATTTTTTAGTGTTTCTACTAAGTAGTTATGGTCGTGCAAATTCAGTTCACAGCTTGCAAATGCGTTGATCGTTGATAGCGATTGCTTCGCCGCAATCTCAGCTTTGGAATCCAGATATGTTGCTGCAGCTGAAATCCATTTATGGTGCCACAAGTATGTTCTACCAACTTTAATTAAGATAAAAGGTGAGAGAGTAACTATGCATAAGGAGAAACACGAGGGTATTTTAAGGTTATTAAAAATAATTGGTACTAAAAAGAGATAACCAGTATAATGTGGTCTATAGGTGGAATTAGGCTTCTAAGAGTGGATCAAATATTGATATAGGTTTTTTTCCATTATAATTACCAAAATAAGATACTAATCCAAATAAGATACTACCAGAATAACTACCCTAGCGTATCAATCAACAAAGAAGAATCAGTTTCAATATCAGAAAGCATGCGATAAGATACGACAGAGGTGAGGGTAGGAGGGAATTTAAAAATTATAGCATTCGTCTCACACCATACGTGGTAGACGACAACGCCAAAACAAGCACGCCAAAGGTATCGAGATCTGGATGGGGGTCAGTTAGATGTTTTATGGATCCAAAAGATCCAATTGTTGTTGAGACTTAAAGGGAAACCAAACTTGGAACTTGCATAACCCAAATGCATTGAGTGTAACTACAGTTAAATATGATATGATTAATGGTTTCTGAGCAGAATTGCATATGACACAGATAAGCTATAACTATTGTGTCTTAAAATACTTTTTTTTTCTTTTTGAATTTAATCTATAATACACGATGTCCGGTTTTATTTAATATTATTTGTATTTCAAAACTAATTATAATGGTGATAATTTTTTTAATGAAATGATCGGAACATGATTTAAAAAAATTTGAATAGGAGGTGTCGAGTCAACATGATTTACTCATTCTTTTCGCGTAATTTTATCTCAAAAGGTGATAAATATCTCTCCCACATCTCACCTCAGGCAGCCATACTCTCTGAGCAATCAAAGATATGAGGTTGCTTCATAGTAATTTGGTTTTTGAGATGAAATTAATAAAAGATATGAGGCTGCTTCATAGTAATTTGGTTTTTGAGATGGAATTGACCTCCATCAAGATTGTAACAATGTTTTCATCCATAAAATTTATGTTATCACCCTTCCTCTTAAGGTTGCATGTACGAGCAAAATGTCCTCGTTTAGAGGTATAATTTTCCAAGCGACCCTCTAGCTTGCTTACACATTACTTCGAACCATATATTTCACAAGTAATTTATATATTATTTACTATATGATGTAATTGTTAAAGTGTCAACAAAAGGAGCAAAATGTGTTAAAGATGTAATTGTACTTCTAATGATGTATCTCTACAAAACACTACTTTAGCCACATTCAGGGAGCTCGTGGATGCGTCCAAAATTTATATTTCCAAACTAGTTATTACAATTGGGCATATAAAACGTAAAAAAACTAATAAAATTAGTGAGAGATTGTTGCACGAATGCCCCCAAAGTAACGAATGGTTGTGTACCAATTCTTGTGATTAATATACAACTAATATTAGAAGTTTTTTTAGTTAATTCCAAGTAATGCGTAATAATAATATTTACTTAATATGTAATAATTTCTCACTAAACCCACAATTGTTAGAATAAGAGCATCCCCAACAAAGTAGGTAAAAGAGACTAGATAGTAAATTTAGCTATTATGTGTAACTTTTTCTTTTCCAACAGAAAATCGAAAAACCTATCTATATTTACTAGCTTAAATTAGGCTAGGTAAATTTGTAGTTGCACTTACAAAATAGGTATAATTTATCCTTTTCTCTCCTCCACTTGTGAAACAAAATAACTACCTTAAATATAAAGAGTCTGTTGTATTATATCGTAATCTAAAAATTTAGACTACCAAAAATTCACGTTAATCTAGCAAATTTATACACTACCTGTTGGGGATGCTCTAAGGTCACATGCAAAATACCCAAGATTGCCTATACCAAGATTCTTCAGGTGGTTTTGTATAAATAGAGTGTGTTTTGAAATACTTGAAGAGAACAAGTGTATTTTAATTATATTTTACCAATCATACCGTAAATACTTTAAGTCATATCGTTGTGATTATGTTACACAACACCTTTCCAAACACCAGTAGAATTAAATTTCACGATAATGTCATTAATGCAGGTTGATATTAGAGACCTAGAGCTTAGTGATGCCAAAAAATAGAATTTAGAGGTGAAGAAGGGTCAATTGAAAGTAATTCTACCATATGAGAATGAAAAGTATATGACCCAAAAACATTCAAAGGACAACGAGAAAATAAATCTCCAGATTATGACATGGCAGGTTCAGAAGGAGAACAAAAGAAGAATGGCTAGTATATGAAATGACTGCTAATGAGGAGATGTCCACCAACTAGTAGACCAAATAAATATGAGCAGATGGAAACTGTAAGAATATATAAACGATACCAAACTAAATTGAGTATTATAAATACAAATTGGACTAAAGGTACGCATAAGGATGACGACGAATATTATATTTCTGAGGCCTAACCGAGGGGCAAAAATGTATTAACAAGATAATAGAAGACTAATAAGATGAAGGCAACACTAACAAAAATGGTAAATGAACATAACCAAACTGGACAAAAGCCTGACCAAGCAAAGAAAACAAATGGAACCAGACCGGACAGATGCCTCGCCGAGCAGGGCAAGCAAGAGTCGATGTAAAGATAAACGTTCATACCTTCACCGAACAAGGATAGAGTTGAGAAAAGGTCATGATGGAGTAGAAGGATAAAAATTGAGCACAGCTTGTAGTGAGCACAAACAAGGCCGATCGAGGTCTACCACCAAAATGAACAAGGAAATGGTTGAGAGAAACATTAAATAAATGGTCAACCCACCAAACGCATGAATACTAAAGTTATGTTCATAAAATTAAGCCTCATATAATAAATGTTAGTCTACGTGCAAAGTTAGTAGAGTTATGTGTAGCGGTCTCAACTATGCAAGAAACGACAAACGATAATCCGACGACAATGTCGACAGTTCAGTGGTTGGAGCAAAAACTTCAAGACCTACAACACGAACAACATAGGGTTGCATGTGAGCGAGATACCAGGTATCAGGCCATGCACGCTACCACATCTGGGATGAATGACATACTACACACATTAACGACCAAACTTTGAGGAACCAGCAGCGCTAACCACCAATATGGGCATGGTGTAAGCCGGCTAACCGAGGAGATCAATCTTCCAACTGTGAGGATAAAATAGAAGAAGAAGGTAAAAGTGGGGGCAGGAAACGTTCCAAAGAGATGGGCATCACCGGGTAGACAATGCCATGAAAAAGGACTCACCGGATAAACATGTTTATGATCCAAAAATGAAGGCTAGTTGATCCAAAAAAGATAGATGATGGGCCTCGCCGGGATAATATTCGTCGAGCAACTCACTATGAAAACCCCTATAGACGGTTCACCCCGCTGACGAGTGATGAGCGCACCCAGTTTAAAAAGATTAAATATTTTTGTTGCTCATAGTATAATGACCACAGTCACCTAACTGACGAATGTTGGCAGCTCAAAGAGGAAATTCAAAGATTGATAGATAACGGTGAACTTGTCTAGTTCATTGAAACAAAAAGATTTCTGTCACTAGTCTGAAAATAGCAGTGGCTGTTCACCACCAAGGAAAATCCCCACGATGATACACATGCAGATGCACGGAAATAGTAGTGGTTGTTCACCATTGTCGAGGGATATTCTGAGGTAACCAACGACTTGGGGGATAATGATAGTAGCGCTTTACCGTAGTTGTTCACTTTTGCGGGAGGGCAATCTAAGGTGGCCAATAATTCAGTTTCTAACACCAGTGGCAGCTCGCCATTGCTAATCACTATTATTGGAGGAAACTTTGAGGTAGCTCGTGGCTTAAGTTCTAACAAAAGAACAATGATCGAACAAGAAGTACAATCAGTTGAAACATCTTCCTACCACAATTACCCAGATCATGTTACGGAACTTACGTTTAATGAGGAAGATCCAAAAGGGGTCAGCACGCCACATGAGGATGCATTAATAGTGTTAATAGTGAATTTAGATATTGGGGGAGTAATGGTATCTCGAGTCTCAGTAGATGGAGGTAGCTCGGCCAATATCATTTTCAAAGGCAACTACGATCGCATGCATACCGCACCGTCCTACAAACCCATCCAACAAACCTCGGTTGGATACAAAGGCAATGCATCTTAGTGTGTATGGGAGGTCAAGTTGATGGTTAAAGTCGGTTATGGGGTTACTAAAAAAGAGATTAAGACCTTTTTCATGATTTCGGATGCTCCCAGTTTTTACCACACAATTATCGGGTGACCTTGGTTGCATCAGATGGAGGCCACCCCGTGTACTTTTAGATAATTTAAAAATACCCAGTGGAGAATGTGGTCGGCATCATAAGAGGAAATCAACAGACTACCAGGACGTGTTATGCAGTTACAGTTGACCCAACAAAGCCTCTCTGATAGATATAACATGGCGAGGGGTACAAGAAGAAGTATGCAGAGCACTACCTTTGCTCGGTCCCATTGACGACCCTAGAGAGACACAACAGCCTAACAAAGACCCTCCAGACTCGGTTGATGAGTTAATGGCAGAGGGTCGCACTTTACGATTAGCTAACGATTTGAATTCTACTTTTAAGCAGCTTTTATTTGAAATGTTATGAAAAAATTTGGTTGTTTTGCATGGGACACTAGTGAAGTGTTAGGGGTCGATCCTTTTATTATTCGCCATGAATTAGCAATTGACTCATACACCAAGCCGGTGCGACAGAAGCGATGTTCCTTTTATATTGAGAAACATGAGGCTATAAGCGTCGATGTGGCCAAATTATCTCAGCTTGGACATATTCGACAAACACGATATCCTGTCTAGGTAGCAGACCCAGTGTTAGTAAAAAATAAGAGGGGTTCAATAGCATATATGTGTTGATTTCACTAATCATAATCAAGCATGCCCTAAAGATGTATTCTACCTACCTCGTATTGATCAGTTGGTGCCTTCGGCCTCGGGCTGCGAATTTCTTTTTTTTTATGAATGCGTACTCAGGCTACAATCATATTTGCCTTAAATCGTGAGACGATGAGAACACGACATTCCAAACAGAGCGAGGCTTGTACTGTTACACCGTGATGCCTTTCGGTTTAAATAATGCAGACTCTACATACCAACGTCTAGTGAATCATATTTTCAACAAACACTTGGGAAAACATATAGAGGCGTACGATCGTCAAAATGTACATAATCGATAAGTAACTCAAGGTGCTTCAAACTATGTTCGACCTACTATAAAAATTCAATTTAAAGTTCAACCCGGTAACAAGCTCATTCGGCGTACGCAACGCTAAATTTTATGGGCTGTGTAGTCAGTAAAAGGGGCATCAAAGCCGATCCCACCCAGTTGGAAGCAATTATACAAATGAAACCACCAAGGAAAGTCAAGAAGGTCCAGTATATGAAGGGACGTCTAACATCATTGTCCCTCTTTATTTCCAGAGCCTCATATAAAAGCCATCATTTCTTTGAAATTCTCTGAGGGGCTAAAAAGTTCGTTTGGACAGAGGAGCACAAGAAGGCTTTAAGGAATTTAAAAACTATCTCACATCACTGGAGATACTATCTGCCACATTGGTTGGTGAGCCATTGTTCTTGTATTTATCTATTTCACATTTCTCTATTAGTACAGTCTTGGTTTGGAAAATGGTTGGTGTTTAGCGACCTATATACTACACAAGTAAGACTTTGGTTGATGCCGAGACACAATACCTTAACTTAGAGAATCTCATACTGGGTCTGGTAATAGCCGCACGGAAGATGCACCAGTACTTTTAAAGGCACACAATGACAGTCAAAGCGTCGTTCCTCTTCCAAACCATGTTACAGAAAGCTGTTGCATTTGGCAAGTTGATAAGTGGAGCATCAAGCTCGGGAAATACGATATTAAGTTTGAACCGCGCAATAAAATTAAAGGGCAGGTTTTCCTCGAATCGCGAGGCATCTCTTGAAAAAACGATACATCACTTGCGACCGAGCAGATAAAATGGATTTTCGAAACTGATAGGGCCTCGAACACCTGAGGGGCCGGTCAGGGTTTCATCTTTAGATTACCTACAGGAGAGAAGGTTTCCAAGCAATCTGTTTCAACTTTCCAGTAACCGATAATGCTGCATAGTATAAAGCAGTGATTTGTGGTATAAAACTAGCACTAATATGTGCAGCTTGTATTCTCCATATCCGTTCTAACTCACAGTTGGTCATCAATCAGGCTATGGGCACCTATTATGCTAAGAAAAAAAAATCTGAGGTTACTTAACAATACTCAAGGAATATGAGTCCAAGTTTACAACAATTGTATACGACCACGTACCATGCTTTGGAAAACTCTGTCGTCGATGTCTTGGCCAAAAACGAAGCACTAATAAAGCATCCCCTTATCCTTATTCAACAAATGCCAACTACCAAACTTCTCAACCAGAGTGGCACTGTCTACACAAACAAAAATGTCAGTGATTGGAGACAACATTTTTTGTTATATCTCAAATTCGACACTTTGTCGATCGATAAGATGGTTTCTTGAGCACTTAAACTTTGAGCAACCAAATATTTTGTGTTAGACTACATCCTATACAAAAATATTGTAACACAACACGATCTAAATGTTGGAGAAGCTAGGGCACATTATGGATACCGTAGCCTTATTCGACGTTTTTTGGTAGCCGAATATTACCGGCCGAAATTGGCCATCGATGCTGAGAAGCTAGTCCAACAATTCCATAAATATCGACATTTCACCAATACCGGTCGCCTTCCAACTGAGCTGATGCACGCTGTGGCTTCCCTTTCCCTTTCGAAAAATGAGGCATCGACCTAGTAAGACAACTTCTTATGGAAATCGGCAACCATAAATTCTTGATAGTTAAGGTGGATTAATTATCAAAATGTGTAGAAGCTAAAACTCTCTTTCGCACTCGAGCTCAGAAGATATGCGATTTCATTGACCATCAAATTTTAGCTTGGTTTGGAATACCTCACATCTTGATGACGGACAACGACCCTCAATTCCAAAACATTATAGTCATAGCATTCTGCCAACGTTATGGGATCCGTCAAAACTTCTCCACACCATACTACCCGCAGGAAATTGGCTCAGGTCGAAGTCACCAACCGCACCATCTTGGAAGGAATTAAAAATATGCTTGAATGAGCCAATAGAAAATGGCCAGACAAACTAACCAAGGTCATATGGGCATATCAAACTACCCCACAAACTACGCATGGTGACATTCTTTTTGCCCTCGTATATGGAAATGAGGTCGTGGTACTAGCAGAAATAATTATACCAAGCCATCAGATCGCCAGCTATGAAAAAAAAATACTGCCGACCGAGTGGTGAGTGTGGATCTTATAGAGGAACGGCGTGATCAAGCACGTGTTCGAGAAGAACAATACAAGAGACTGATGCGATAACACTTTAGTGCTTAAAACCCGTAACTTACAAGTAGAGAATATGGTTATGAAGAAAATATTTCAACGATCCGGTGACAAAATAGTTGGCAAGTTAGGAACAAATTAAGAAGGGTCATACATCATTATCTCCAAGGGACACAGTGGAGCATATCGTCTTGCCAATGTAGATGGACATGCCTTAGAGTACCCTTGGAACATAAATCACCTAAAGTTGTGTTGCCATGCATTGTAATTTAGAGACTGTGCTATTTTCCCTCTCATGGCGCATGAGAGTTTTTTTAATGAGGCATCAGACTCTTGTTTATTACTTTAATACAATTTTAATGATTTTGCCAATACATGTGTTTATTTGATAAGCATTCTCCATCCTTACAATTGTGAATAATTTATGACCACTCCTATAGGCTACACAAGGGGCCAACTTTAGCCTAGGTCATTGAGTTTATTAATACGAACATGTTAATTGGCCACGCCTACGGGATATGTAAAGGCCATACTGAGCCTTATACCATGTACATGGTATAATTAAGCAAACTGATCAAGCATCAATCCTTTATAGGGCTACACAATGGTTCGAATTGACCTCGCCGCGAACAAAGCTGAGAAGAAAGTCTCACTCAATGCTACGCAATGAGCCGTACTGAGCTCAACCTTATAAGGACCTTTTAAGAATGTCATAACAGTTAACAAACACATGTCTCCAAAAAACAAGCCATATCTCCAATATTAAGAAAGTTAACAAACACATGATCAATATTACACATAAAAACACAAAAATATATTATAGTCTTTGACATAAACACCACATCAAGCATCAAGCAACGTGGGAAGGTGATTGACCCTTTCCATCATCGGATCTACCTCGGTTTACTGCGTTGCATCCTCCGTAGCTGCTACGATGGACACCTTGCCCAACTCTTGTTCTGCATGAATATGCAAAAAGGTTAACGTTCTCCCCACCTGTCGAGACATTTCAATAGGTGCAAATATTTCCAACAAACTTAGCCTTATGCTATGATTCAATGTTAAAGGCTCAATCATAGTTTCCCTTTATTTCTTGGCCATCATGCCCATAACCACTTCCATTACCTGCCTTTTCCAATTCCTCCAAATCAACCTCTGTCTTCTTTAAGAATTGCTTGCGTTGTTACTCTAATTTTTTTGTTTAGCTCATCCACAACAACCGTTAACTTCCCATTCCCCATTGTCATATCAACAATACGCTCTGATTGCTCCTCTACTATTTTAACTTTGGCCATATTATGAGCAAGCAAACCGACACTTTGAGACATAAAGTTATCATTCATCTTAATAAGCCCATTGTTCTGTGCCATCATGGTTGTATTTAAGTGGTCAGTTCTTTTGCAATTTTCTTTACAAACAGTTCATGCGCCTTCTTGCGCCGCCTTGTCGTTCGGTGCTTTAGCTAATCCATTTGCATTTTTAAACCAAGAAAAATCTGTAGTTAATCATTTCACTAACCCAAAGAAATGACATCGGGTTTCCACTTCTCCATGATCTAATAATCGTCACTGGACATACATCGATACGATAATACCACAGGGTTATGATGCATCTATGTTCACAATAAGGTTAGTTTCATATTTACACTTATTTATTAAAATATGGATTATAACATACAATAACTCGATAGCAAGCTCCAACTGCCTCTGCAATATCTCGCTCATGGGAATACTATCGTAAAAGGACAGCTTTGGGCACCATTTGAGTTGCTCAAATATGGCATTACCACATTTAAAAGGGGAAGCTCCTTCATTTTTTATTGCCTCGACTCTCTTCGGTCTCTTTGCCTTATATAGGCAGCAATTATGGTCTTACTACGTTTACAAAATAGGACCCCATACTTACCCCTTGCACAAACGGGTAAGAAGGTCGTACGTCATATGTCTGCACAAAGTGCTCTATTGTTCTAACTATCTTCTCAGGGATATGTTTTACATGTTTTGCTCCCTCTTCATTTCCCTCCACTTGGCTCGGCTGACCCTCCACTCTAGCATCATCCAATACTATTACCTCGGGGGCCTTCCCCCGGTTCTACTATGTCTCAAAAATTGACGCATGTGCACCCTATTTTTTTGGCACCCGAGATCCATCACCATCTTCCTCGTCCATCAAATGTGGCTTCCTCGTTGCGAGCAGTATTGCATCTAAAATCACGCGAGGCCTTTTTCAAATAGGGTTTTTTTCATCTTCTGCCTCTTCATATTTTTCTTCACGATATCGACGAATATGATCATTAACAACTTCATCCCCCAATGGGGCAGCATTTTCTTCCTGCTGGTTCACCTCTCCAACCTCCTGAATAGTTAGCAGTTCTCGTTCCTTCTTGTTTTGACATTGCAAGGACAAAGAACCTTCTGACTCTTTTGCTCTTTGACTTTGGGGCACTACCAACCATACCCCCGTAATATTACGTTCATTATACCTCTATAAGGGTCTATATCAATTCTATGGTAGCCACTTCTCTGCTATCAGCCATTGGGGCAGCATTTTCTTTCTGCTGGTTCACCTCTCCAACCTCTTGAATAGTTAGTAGTTCTCATTCCTTCTTGTTTTGACATTGCAAGGACAAAAAACCTTTCGACTCTTTTGCTCTTTGACTTTGGAGCAATACCAACCATACCCCCGTAATATTACGTTTATTATACCTCTGCTCTATAAGGGTCTATATCCATTCTATGGTAGCCACTTCTCTGATATCATCCATTATTACACTCCCGTCCTTTAAAATCACTAATTCTGGAATAGGCCACAACCCAACTTTCAAGTAATTTATTTGTGTGAATAGCCGAGACGGTTTCTAAAACCACGTGGAGCTGGCTAGATTTGCTACCTGAATGAAAGGGTTTATAGCCTCCTTCGAAAACCCTTATTTGCAACACTACTGGTGCTTTGCTTCACCTGCACAACCAAGCATTCAAGTTAACATTAAAGGCTCGTCTCTTAAGATCGAAAATTACATAAACGTTTTCCTTACTCTTGGTCTTCTACTGTCGTTCTAACTGAAGATTCATGACAACATTCTCATGCTCTTAATTTCCCGACACAAATATGAACGAATTCTTCCATTTCTTATCCGAGGTGGGAAGTTCAACTATCTTCTTCAACCCACTCAGCTGGGTAAAAAAAATGGGGATTTTGCTAGTTTAGTTACATCTACGACAACTAATAAATCTGTAAGGCATACCGGAATGCCTAATAGGCGGGAGCTTAATATAACACTAAGCAAAACCTTCTATCTATTTACAACCAGTTGCGTAGGATATATGCTTATGAAGTTGAGAAAGTCTCGTATCGGAGAAGGTGATGGAAACCGTAAGCCTCAATCAAATACAATGGTATATATGCAGGTTTCATTTTCTTTTGCATGATAAGGTTGCTCCCCGACCTCCGGTGCCCTAACTATAACATCACTCGGTATCCCATACCTAGCACTAAAACTAAGAGGACTGACATCATCAAGATACCCATACTTGGCGGTTAATCAAGCAAAATAGCTCTCTAAGAACGCTGGGTCTTTGTCTTCTGATTCTACAGCTTTAACCAACTTCTCCTTCTTCTTTTCACTTTTTTCGGGGTCATCACATTCACTAGAGCGACTGCAATAAGTCAATCGTACGTGAACTCGGGGTCTCCCTCGGATCATCTACCCCATCAATATCTGAGGTCAACTTCATGGACTGTTATTCTTCCATCTGATCACTAGCTATAGTTTTTCTTGTGTGCAAAGCTGTTGCATAACACTCTCTAGCCATTTGTTGATCGCTTTGAACTACATCGATGCGATCCCTGATTATATACTTCAAACATTGATTGACCGTCGAAGCTACATCACGCATTCTAGATAACCATGATCTCCCAAAAATAGCATTGTAAATGGTTGGAAAATCCACAACCATGAACAAGACTTGAACTTGTTTATTAAAATAACCACATCTTAACATATCTTCACCCTCAAAATCTCCAATGACTTGCGTTGTTACCCATGTAAACCCCACTATGGGCACCCAGATAGGAAAATGACAGGTGGATTTCACATCGTATCATATGTTAACTCTAACAACACGTTTTCCGAACTAAGAGTATCTATGAGTATTCGTTGGATCTCAGCACGTGTTATTTCTACACCAACTGCATCTTCATGAGGACCAGTTATGCCCCTTAAATCATCCTCATCGAACAAGATAAAATGTGTGACATTCTTCCTATACAGATGCATGGACATTTTTCCTTCCAATTAAGTTGCTAAGCTCACTATATATCTTTTACTATAGCTGTTAGTTTTTCCAGCCATATTATCTCCTCTAAAAATTGCTAAGGACTCAAAGTACTTGCATAAAATACGAACCCTTCATTGTACCGCTGGTTCATTCACAACCATCATTATCCTCCAACCTGGATCTGGGTCCAAATACTTCGAAGATACATCAAAGCCTTCCTACTTCTCTGGCTTCGAATCAATAATCATTAATGTATATTCCTACTTCATAATATGCTACACAGATATACTCGGATTATTCCGACCATTCCCTTGTCCTTTAACAAAATTTGTTAGTTTGTCATTCTATATCAGAATTTGAATCGGTTTTTCAATGTTATTTAATCTGTTGTGTCATGTCCCATATCATTATAATACTTAAAAAACTTGTTGTTTCACTCCTACATTGGGAAATTTATGGTGTTTGTTTTCAAACATTAAAATGGTTTTTGGCTCTTTAAATATTTTTGCCACAATCACAGTTAGTTATAGACAATATTATGGTTTTACCCACTGGTTTGACTTTACCCAAGGTAGATGATAGTTAGAATGTTTGGATGATCCTGACTGAGGAGGCGGATTAACCACCACCCTCAGTCGTGATGACCCATGATAATTCAAAGTACTCATTTGGTATCCTTGGCCAGTAGGAATGTTTCCTTACCCTGAATTATTTTGAGATGAAATTGACCCAATTCCAATCCTCGCTGGCTCGTCTACTTTCATATACTCCTCAATTTGAGCCATTAAAGCCTCAAAAGGCAACGCCTGTTTGTGTAAAAGTTGCATACGCTACCTGCTCGTCACATATTTACAATTCAGTTATGGTTAACACAAAGTGTCTAGTATAATCTTTTAATTTTCTCCAACAACCTGCTTACATTGAATTATGATATCACTATTAGCTCGCATTTCTTTCTGCCTATAAACTATATTCAAAAATTAATGTAAAAAGTTCCAAAGTTGGTTATCAAACCCCTCAGAAATCTATTGTACCACTTTAATGTCGTTCCTTTGAAAGATTGTGAAAATGCTCTCCATGGTAACTTATCATTATCCTTGGAATCCATTATATAGTTCTTGAATTACTCAATATGATCATCAAATTTCTCTATATTTAAAATGTCAAAATGCATCGGAAGAGGTATCTACCTCATTTCAGATGACTAAAAGAGAAGCTGTCAAGTCTACTCTTTGCATATATTGATTAACCCCAGTTGTTCGCATAATTGTATACAGATTTTGATTAACAGAATTAACATATTTATTAGATGTATTACCTTCGAACAATGAATTGTCCATTACAAATCTAGACTTATCATCTTTCTTGGACTTATGATCTCTTTGGGAATACCGAGGTCAACCATTTTCCCTCCTCAACGAACGCTGATGTCTCTCTCGTATATATGGATATTGTTTCTCATGATTTTGATAAAAATCCTCGGAGTCTGACTTAGAAGATCCACTTGCATCGGTCAAAATGTACCGATGTTTATCATTATTAACCTTCATGGAAGAGTGATATTCCTTATCTGACTGAAACTGTATTTTTTTTACGATCACTTCATGCTCGGTGAGCGCTACGAGACTCAACATATGGATCTTCCAAATCCTTATTTTTATGTACCTGTCGCACCTCAGATCGTACCCTACCAGACTGTAATTATTTTTCTCTCTGTTCAAGTTGATCGTTCAAATTAGCTATTCTTTCTAGCAACTTATTAATTCGCTCTTCCACATTAGACTGGTTACATTGATCATTTTATTGATTTTATTCTCTAACTTAACCTAACTTGAGCACCTTGTTTTCTATCAAAATTGCTAGATCAACTCTGATTTTAGGATCCATCGTATTTCAACCGTGAATCTTTAAGGTTTTAGATTTGATATATAGGTACCAAACGTGCTCCCATTATGGTCTCCAATGATATGTATTGATTATTTTGAAGGAAGAAAATAAAGTCTAAAAATAATTATTGGGAGTGTTATAGAGAAAGAATATTGCTCAAGTTTTTGTAAAGAGAAGGTAATCAAGAGTAAAAGTATGCCAAATGTCAATCAATCATATTGCCAATGTAAGTACACCTACTTATAGGTGAGATAGTTATATGTAACGGAATTAGTTAATAGTATGGATACTTCACCTCACTTTACTACTTAGTACAAATATATATGCTAAAAATTACATATATGGTCCCTTATATTTATAATTTATATCACATCTCTCTTCCAACTACCAAATACTCTATTAAAATATTCTTAATAATTATTTTTACTCCTCAATTATTTATATCCCTATTAGTAGCCCCACTACTCCTTATCAATGTCTTAGACTTATATGTCTAAAGTTCCCATTGTATATTTTATTGTATGCTCTACCTAATATTTCTTGAATATTACAATGTATTTGTATTCTCATATTCCCCTGTGAAGTGAATGATATCTTCAAAAAGATATATTTTAACCGTTTAACCACCTTAATCGTTGCGACCAATGTTATAAACTCGAAATCCATAGTCGAGTGAGATATATCTGTTTGTTTCTTTGATCCTTATGAAACGACACTACCTGCAAATACGAACATCCATCCCATAGTCGATTTATTATCGGCTAGACTAGTGATTCAACTTGTATTTGTGTTGGAGACACATGCCTTTAGTATTTTTTAAGTACCCCAAGACCCTTACACTTGCGTTCCAATGCTCCATACTTGGATTACTGGTAATATGACTTAATTTAATCATCTGAAAATATATCCGCTCTAACACATAAATCTGCATATATCAAGTTTCCTATAACACTAGCATATTGTAGTTAAGCCATCAATATTCTTTTTTTTAAGCTTTAAACTTGGATCAAATGGTTATTGGCTTCTTTGAATTTTAGATGTTTGAACTTATCAAGTACTTTCTCGATATAATGGGAATGACTTAGCATATAACCCCCACAAATTTTTAATACCTTAATTCTAAATAGTGTCTACTTCATTAAAATCGTTTATCTTAAAAATAGATGATATAAAACTTTTTATTCCATTAAACCATTTTTTGTTATTACTTAATATGAGCAAGTCATGTACATATAGAAATATAATTACTATTACATAATCACAAACTTTAGAATTTAAAAATTTATCCACGGTATTATATCTAAAAACATCAGATAAATTAGCATGATCAAACTTTTTATGATATTTATTATGTGCTTGTTTTAGACCATATTGGTGTGGATTATTTCTGATTAAGGGTAATTTAGTAAAGTGTTTTAGGAATCTAATGATTTAGGTGGAGTGTAATGAGATAATTAAGGTGTGTGGTATTAAATTCTGATCACCCTCATTAATGAAAGTGGTTGGGGTATTTATACTAAATTAACGCCCATGGGCCTTTCACGTCGGGTTATGGGTTTGGGTTAAGTTTAAGAACCCGTTTCTCTGGGTGTGAAATGACCAACACCTAGCTTAGTCACTTTCCAATACATTTTTCCTATTCGGTTTATTATGGCAGTGGCTTGGTCAGATCTGCCTTTTAGATAGAGGTAAGTTGTTGTGTAAAAAATATCCAACCTTATCAGTAGCTCCTTTAGATCTTGCAAAGAATCTTTGGAAGAGCTAATCCATAAGAATAGAAATCAACACATCTTCAATGTGAAATGTGTTCTGCCAATTCTCCTTTGTATCCGAATTAAATAGATCACCTTTTTCTGTTAAGAATTTCAAGAATCAGCCCAATCGGAATTCGGTGGGACTGATTCTACCGTTAAGAATTTCAAGTCTTTTTTCAACGTGGGACACGTGTTAGGATCTGGTTTGACCTCTCAGCCGTTTTTCTCCTAGATTCTCGTACATACTAGGCTAGAAAGTTACTTAGGGCGTAACCCTTATGCTTAATAGCCCTAAATCACGGCTATGATCAGTTTATCTTCCCCTAGGTAACCTTTTATATTTTCACTATTATTTATCTTGATTTCACTATTCCATTGTCTTAAAAAACACAAATAATTCTAGAGAGAGAAAACTTAGTACTCTTTTCAAATTATGTTCAAGTCATTTATGTTCACAGTCAGGAATGCACTAGTAAAATAGGGTTGGCTAAATTTTTCTGAATTGGAGAGAGTGAGAAAAGTTGCAAGAGACGAAAGAATAGCTGATGGTCTTCCCGTCTCTCCTGGTGAAGAACTTAATCAACTAAAAGCAAACACAAACCAAGGTTCATCTTCATTAAAGACATCTAAGGTAAAAAAAATTCCTTTTGTCCCAACTTTTTCTCCTATTCATTCAGGATCCTCTGTTCAAGAATCTCAGAACTATCTCCCTAAGGAAAAGTCAGTTTCCAGTGTTACGAAACATTCACCCTTTATTTCTATGGGTTCGGACAATGAGAAGTCTCTTGAGAAGATCACCCATCGCCTATTAACTTGCCAATCCAAGGCTAAGTCCACTCATAGCTCTTTGAAACATACTAGTTCGGAGACAATAAAGCCCTTGGCAGAAACCAAGCCATCCGAACAACATCCCTTGGCAGAAACTAAGCCATCCGAAGAGTAGTCCATCGTAATGGAAGAAAATATGGAGGATCGTATAGAAAATACTTTTGTTGAGGCATCCGGACAGACAGAGGATACCGCGTCAGATCGAATGGGCAAAACTAAAGCGGGTTTGTCCAATCCGGATGCACTATCGGAGTGTCTAGAAGGGAATGTAGGGCCAAAATTCTAGAAAGTTAGCGTGAAGTACCTGATATCCCTTCAGAACATAGCTTATGTATACATTCATACCGCTGAATTGGGTCGTATTCATACAAAGTGGGGGTTCCCTTATTCTATCAAGGTGAGAATCCCGATCACCCCTGAAACTCCGATAGATTGCAAGTCTAACGAGCTAGTGGTCTACACAGAGGTGTTGAACTGGGGACTCAAGTTTCCTTTGGATCCGGAGATAGTTAGGTACTTTCACTTGATAAAGCTATGTTCGAGTCAATTGAGTTCGAACGCGTGGTACACCGTGATGGCTAACATAATGGCTTCCAGAATGTCCAAGATCCCGCTACCAATGGAGTAATTCACTGTTGTGGCAAATTTGTGCAAGAACCACCCCATTCCCTTTTACCACTATAATATGGGAAATGATTACAATGTACCAGCCGCTGGAAGAGGACACATTTCTTGTTCATCAGTAGAGCCTGGGAGAATGGGAAAAGATAAAATTGATTAAAATCCAAACCAACTAACTAGCCACTAGAAGAGTATAAATAAGTTTTATTTATGTTTCCCTTAGTCTTTTAAATACTATGTGGTTATTTCAAACTCACTTGTGTCTCTTTTTAGTTTTTCCGAAGAAGTTCTTAGATCTATAGATGTAGGTTATAACACTTTCCCCAAGCGAAACACCTGGGCCTTGGAGAAATGGGGGAATGGTTTCAAAAACTGCTTCACCTCTGGGAATTTCGTGAGGTCTCATCTGTGGAATACTATTGGGAGAAGAGACCTCACCTGGGAAGAACTGACCACCCCACCTCCTGCAGACGTTATCGTGAGGAGAAATGAGGCTAAGGACGCCAAGCTTTACTTGCCTTCCCAGGTCAAAGCCCTTGACCATCTGGACAAGATGAAGAACAAAAGAAAGAAGAAAACCACAACAGACCCACCTCAGCCAACTACCAAAGGGACCGGTTCGGGGAATCAATGAGGGATCAATGATGTTCTGTTGGAAGCAATTGAAGTTACCGTCAAGGAGGCTGGTGGATAGGACAACCCACCATATATTACAAAAAAGGATGAAAAAGCAAGACAATAAATGATGAAAAGTTTCAAAAAAGAAAAAAGTCACTATGGGATGAGAGATAATTCTACGCACTTCTGAAATTCCTTCTCCGGCTCCTGCTCATCCTACTCTACAAGAAGAAATTCCACCCAGCCTTTACTCCGAACAGACTAATGCTGATGGAGAGGTAAATCTTGATGCCTTTCAGAACATTAACATATATTTCAATGAACTGGACAAAGATGACTTTTGGGGACCTTATCGTCCTGCCAATTCGGCCAATGTTGTAACCCACAATGGTGAGACATACATGATATTAAGTGAACAAGACACTCTGAGTCATGCTCTCCTAGGTTACATACGTCCCGTAGCTAATCTGAAAAGGAAAGTGAGGGATCAAACCAGTACCATAGTTTCCCTGACTTCAGAGAATCAAATCTTGACCAACAGTCTCTCCACCGCTCAGCAAAGCATAAAATCCTTGAAGAAAGAAAAAAATGATCTAGCTGCTAAATTTCTCAAGTCAGAAGAGGCTCAAAAAGATATCCAGACTAAGTACTCCATACTAGAAACTTCTTCCTCTGATGAAATCAAAGCTCTGAAAGAATAGCTAGAGGTTAGAGACAAAATTGTCAAGACTTTATCCGAAGACAAAGTCAGTGTGGAAGGTCTTCATGTGAAGAAGACATAGAGGAACACCTGGCTAGTAAAGAAGCAAGCCAATGAGATAGCTGCTTAGATAGAGAAGTATGCCTCTGGAATGGTGTTTTATTTGGAGAAAAAAAAGATGATGGAATCAAATCTGACATGGTCTTACTATTTTATGAGACCTTTCTAAGAGGACTCGTGGTCCTTTTTGGAAATTTGTGGAATACGATGACCTCCTTTTCATACGATGGCTGATGGTGACAAGCACAACTACTCAAGTGGGGAAGATTTTGAGGTCAACGAAGGAGTTGGTGAGAGTTCAAGTGCTGAACTCAAAAGTCTGAAAAAAGATGATGGTGAAGAAAAAACCGAAGAGAACAAGCCCTAAGGTTGTATTGTTATAGTGTGTGTTTTTTGTTGAAAAACTAAAGCCATTGGATGACCAATGCATCTTGTTGCATTATTTGTTTGATTTCCATTCTTTAAAACTCAAAGTCCTTGAATGGTCAACACATTTGTGAATCATGGATCGGTTTTAGTCCGATCAGACTCTAATATCATATTTATCAGACTCTAATATCATATTTACCTTCGTTTGAAGTTTGTTTAACTCTTTATGGCCAATGTTTAAATAGCCTTCAACATTTCAGAATTGTTAAGTAAGGGTATTAAATGATTTCAATCACATGTGTTTTATAAATGTGATCAAGTGTTTAATATGTCCAATCAACTCAAAGATGTTTCAAAGTCGGGGTGTTTAATAAGTATTGTAAAAAGGTTATACCAGATTTTTGAAGAAGGCATAAGATATTATTGAAAAACTCGAACACCTCGTTAAAACCTTCTCGCACCACCAGGGTAGGAAAGAGTATGCCCCCCTAATATCTACATTGATACTTTAAAAATTAAATATTTACAAGAGAGTTTTATTCTAAGTATAATCTGAGATGTTCAGCGTTCCATGGGTGCTTTAGTGTTCTCTCTTCCTTGTCTTGAAGTTTATATGTTCCTGGTTTGACTTTCCCACACACCACATAAAGACCTTCCCAATCCTGAGCCAGCTTGCCAAACTTCTTTTCCTTGGTGTGTAAAAAGACTTTTTTTAAGACTTTGTCCCCCAATTGAAAATATCTTCTTTTAACTTTAGAAGCAAATATGCTCCTCATCAAACCCTGGTAATGTGCCGCTCTTAGATGCACTTTAACTCTTCTTTCTTTAATAAAATCCAACTGATTCGTAACTGCCATATCATTTTCCTATTCGAGAAGAGTTCTGGATTCTGTAAGACGATAAAATATTTTCTATGGGAGTGATTGCATACATCCCATAAACAAGGGAAAACGAAGAGTCTTGTGTAGCAACCCGAGGTGTAGTTCGGTAAGCCCACAATACTTCTTGTAGACAACGTGACCATTTTCTTGCAGCTCATTCCAGCTTTTTCTTTAGCTCTGACAAGATTGTCCGATTAGCAACTTTAACTTGTCCATTTTCTTGAGGGTGGAAATGAGAAGAAAAGCAGTGTTGAATTCCTCTGGAGGTACCAAACATTTATATGTCTTTATTATCAAAATGTGGCCCATTATCAGTGGTAATCTTTCGAGGAACCCCAAATCTATAACATATGTTAGATAAAATAAATTTAATAATTTCCTTAGAAGTGTTTCCAACTAAATAAGCTGCCTTTATCCACTTAGAGAAATAGTCAATAACAGTTATGATTATTCTACATCCACCGGATGCCATGGGAAGAGCCCCAACCAGATCCAACCCCCATCCATCGAAGGGTATCAGTTCAGATATGGATTCCATAGGAATTGCTGGCACATGATTTCATTTCCATATCTTTGGCAAGGATCACACGTTTTTACCATATCTTTAGCATCTCCCATTTTGGTTGGCCAGTAGTACCCTGCTAATAAAACTCTCCTGGTTAGGGATTTATAGCCACAATGTGCAGATCCTTCTCCATCATGCAGTGCCAATAACACAACTTGGGATTCTTCAAATCCTAAGCAACGCAAGAGAGGTCTTCTGAAAGATTTCTTGTAAATAACTTCCCTTAATACCAAGAAACCACGAGCCTTATACTTGATTTTTTTAGCCATGGCTTTATCTGGAGGCAAAGTCCCATTTAATATAAACTGAAGAATATCATACCTCCAATCAATGGTTACTATGTTCATACTTTCTTCATCTTCTTTACCTTTTTCTTAGCCCGTCTGTATTGATGAACATTCTAACATCATAATCCAAGGGTAAGATCAGAATAAACTATAGTTTCCAAAGAGTCTGCCACAGTATTCTCCAATCTAGGGATGTGTTCATAGTGGATACTCTTAAAGTTTGTAGCAATTTCCCTCAACATAAGCACGTATTTAATCAATTGTTCTGTGTTTGATTCAGATTTTCCTTGAGTGTGGTGAATCGGTAATTGGGAATCACTCGTTAATCAGATTCTTCTTGCCCCACATATAAGAGCCAACTTAAGACCGACTATAGTTGCTTTATATTCTGATTAATTATTAGAAGCCCTGAAACCAAAACATATAGCCTAGTAC
The DNA here is from genome assembly GCA_036936605.1 of Limnanthes douglasii subsp. nivea. Lineage (NCBI taxonomy): Eukaryota > Viridiplantae > Streptophyta > Magnoliopsida > Brassicales > Limnanthaceae > Limnanthes > Limnanthes douglasii. Next base: position 235,487,040 of record JAUPFV010000001.1, on the reverse strand, counting down.
ATAGTATCAACATAGGTAGAAGTTAAACAAATTCTAGCCCCACAACCCATAGTACTTGATCTACTATCAGTTTGGACTATCCATTCTTTCTTAGACTGGTTTCTGACATCTCTCCGGAGGATCCATCAGCATGTCTACCAATAAATCGGCCGCCGACTGGCCTTTAATCGCCGTTCGGGGCGCAAAATCAATATCATAATCACCCAGCTCAACTCACCACATGGTCATTCTACTTGACACATCAGCTTTCTGAAGAACACTCTTCAAGGTAACAGATGTTCGAACGACAATGGAATGAGCTTGGAAGTATGGTCTTATCTTTATTGCTGCAATTACCAAGGCCAGTGCTAGTTTTTCCAACTTCAAATATCTTCTTTCAGCATCCAACAGACTTTTGCTAATGTAATACACCGGACGAGGGTAATTTCCCCTGAAACGTGTTTAAAGAGAGCCTTGGGTGAAGACAAATGCTTCCTGATTTCAAGAAATGTCTGATCACACTGGGGAGACCAATTAAAGTCTTTGGCCTTCCTTAATACCTGGAAATATAGAGCACATTTGTCTGATGATCTTGAAATAAACCTATTTAAAGCAGTCAATCGTCTGTTCAGCCTTTGAACTTCTTTGATGTTCTGAGGAGGGTCCATAGCTAATAGAGCATTTAGTTTATTTGGATCAGGTTGAATTCCTTTTTCACTTATTATATAATCCAAGAAATTTCCAGATCGGACCCCAAAAACAAACTTTTCAGGGTTTAGCTTCAAGTTCACAACCTCTAAGTTAGAAAGCGTTTCTTGAATTTCAGATATGTACGCATCTTCCTCCAATATTTTTACCATCATGTCATCTATATAAACTTCCATAACCAATCTGATTAGCAAAAGCTTTATTTACTAACCTTTGATAGGTGGCCCCGTATTTTTTTAATCTGAACGACATCTGTTTTTAAAAATGAAGCCCCCTGTCTGTAATAAAAGTGGTATGATCTTAATCCATCAGATCTACCTGTATCTAGTTATACCATAAAAATGCATCCATGAAAGATAAAAGTTTATTCCCAGAAGTAAAATTCACCAACTGATCTATCTGAGGAACATGATAAAGGTCCTTAGGGCATGCCCTATTAAGATCAGTAAAGTCAATGCACATGCGCCATTTTCCATTCTTTTTCTTGACCAGGACAGGGTTGGCAGTCCACAAAGAGTACTGAGACTCTTTTATGTGGATCATCTTGGTCAGACGATCAACTTCTTAAATAATCACATCTGTCTTTTCTTTGAAGAATGACCTCCTTATTTGTACAACCAGCGCAACATCAGTTCGTAGGGACAACTTATGACAAATAATATTAGCTGGTACTCCAGTAACATAATCATTGCACCATGCAACGACATGCTAATTACTCATTAAAAAGGACAACATCCTACGTTTTAAAATTGGTGTTAGTTTGGTACCAATTTTACAAAAATTTCCCTCAGCGAGGGAATGGATTTCAATCTCCTCTATGGGTATTATAACACTGGGAGCCTCCCTGGATTATCAATTTCATTCTCAACGGTGGAAGGCTCCAATAGGTGATAATCTTTGTTAATCTTGACTGCATCTACAGACTTAGAGGCAAGGGTTGTTGCATAACATTCCATGGTTACCTTCTGGCTGCTCTGGACAACACCTACTTATCCCTGGACAACATATTTCAAATATTGGTGGACCGTATAGGCCACAACATGCATTTTAGAGAGCCAATACCTCCCAAATATTGCATTGTAAGATGTTGGGAAATCCACCACAACAAACAATAATTTTACCATCTTCTTAAAAGGTCATTTGCTCAACAATACCTCTTCTTCAAGTTCCCCAATCACATCTGCAAAACTTCTTGTGAAGCCCACGATGGTTCTGTTCGAAAGTTGTATAACCAAAGGGTTTCTCATCCGCTGGTAGATTCTTAAAATCAGGATATTTGCCGAACTGCATGTGTCAATCAGAATCTGGCGTATATCATTTCCTCCTATCGATGCTCCTATTACCACAACGTCTTCATAAGGCCCTACAATGTCTCTTAGGTCATCCTTATCAAAAAATATAAAAAAAATAGAGCTTGATACAAGTGTGTGGACATTCTTCCATCCAACTGGGTGGTCAAGCTGTGGACATGCCTCTTCTTTGATAAACTAGAAGGTGCACTCGCAGTGTCCCATCCGAAGATGGTTAAAGATTCAAAGAATTTAATCAAACCAGAAACAGTTTTAGTCTTGTCTGTTATTATCTCTACCCGATTCCGACTTGGATCCGAATCAAGGTACTCAGAGTCTATACGAAACCTTTTAGTTATAATCATAGCATCTTCTTGTGTAGACGTTCTAGGATTGCTTGAAGGAGTAGTTCGCAGAGCATTGGCATTGGCTTGTGCATTATCGGGTCTGCTCCCCCCTCATTTTTTGACATAGGCCTCCAACTTAACCCTTTCAATGAGGTTCTGGACCTCATACTTTAAGGCTATACAATCATGGGCACCATACCCTATGTCATTATGATATTTTCATAAACGGGTACTCTTGTTTTCTCTAGGGGACTGCAACGCTTCTGGTTTCCTAAAGTGCACTTCGTTCTTAGTTTTTTCATAGATTTTAGCCATACTTTCCCTCAATTCAGCAAACCACTCAGGTTGAACCCATAGTCCCCTCTTGTTTCTAACCTGTTGGTTCTGATTTTGGTTAGGCCGATTCTGCCTTGATCGATTAGATACCTGTCCGATCTCTTTTCACTTGTACTAGACTGATTGGCAGCTTGAGGTGTTGATGTTGTAGTAATGGACCTTATCTAACGAGAAACCCTGACCTTTTTAGTTCTCTCCAAATTGATTTGTTTCCCCACCAGTTTCAACACCCCCCCCCCCCCCAAAATTCATGGCTTTCTTCCGGGTGACTGAATCAGCCAAGTTGCTCAGATTTAACCCTTGTCTAAGGGAAGCAATTGCAACTTGTTCGAAGCAATCTGCTAGCCCATTCTTTGTATTCACAAATCTGCTGATGTACTCCTCCAGAGACTCATTTGGCTCATGAGCACAATGAATAATGGTATCCCCATTATCCTTAAGCTATTTGCTTCCAACAAACTGTCTATGAAAGGCAACCCAAAATATATCAAAAAATTTAATAGATCCCTGAGAGAGACTATTATACCATTTGAGATCACTTACTATGAAAGTTTTGGAGAAAGTCCTGCACAACAGTCTATCATCATCATCGAAGTTCATCATAAAGTTCTTAAACTGCTCCAGATAGTTGTCTGGATCTTTGCTCCCATCATATATCTCCATCTTAGAGTTGTCAAAACTCTTAGGAATGTGTTCATAGAGTATTTTTGCAGACAAAGGCGATTGCCTCCAGTTCCTGTTGCGGCTAAAAAAATATCTTCGTTTGGTGTAGTAAAAATACTTGGTTCAGATTGAAAGACAGAATGATCAATCAGCAAACGGTCAATATGATGATCAGCCAAACCCTTTCCATTCTCATGGTGCTTCTTAAGCCTGTCATGCACATCCCTTTTTCTTGAATGTTTTTAGTTAACCTATTTTATTTTTAACCACCCTTCATCACTGCTTGAGGACACTGATTGTTCAAGTTCTGCCTCATTAGATGAGATGCTGAAGGACTCCGATGTAGAGCTCTCCACATGTTTAGATCGGTGTGTTTTTTTGGAGCTGATATGGGTCTTTATAGACTGCTCATTTTATTCAGGATTGTTAGTATGGTGAAGTAACGACGCGTTGTATTTTTCTTTAACTCTTTTTTCTGCTTGTTTTAGCACTCTCAAGGCTACTATCTCAGCCCTCAATTGATCGCACTCCTCGATAGTGTACACATTGTTTTCTTTTATGTCTTACACCTCAGGGGGTTGAACATTCTGCGCATTCAAATTCATCTGAACTACTTTGTATGCTGTTTTTGAATATGAAATTAAGGCACCGTCGTGCTCTCACTGTGGTCGCCAATTTGGTGTGATTTTTTTCTGATTGAGGGTAATTTAGTAAAGTGTTTTGGGAATTTAATGTTAAAGATAGAGTGTAGTAAGATAATTAAGGTGTGTGCTTGTATTAATTCTGATCACCCTCATTAATGAAAGTGGTTGGGGTATTTACACTTAATTAACAACCCACGGGGCCTTTTGGGTCGAGTTATGGGTTTGGGTTAAGTTTAAGAACCTGTTTCTCTAGGTGTGAAATGACCAACACCTAACTTAGTCACTTTCCACTACATTTGTCCTATTCAGTTTATTATTGCAGTGGCTTGGTCCGAACTGCCCTTCGGATAGAGATAAGTTGGTGTGTCAAAACTATCCGAACTTATCATATATAATAACTTAAAAAGGCTACATACATTAGACTAATTCCCTAAAAGTACAAATCCCTCGGTTAACTCCACATAAATCTCATCAAAGAGATCTCTATTTAGGGAAGCTGTTTAATATCCATTTGGTGAATTTTTAATATGTATACCGACGCAATTTACAAAAGCATTTTAATACTTGTAGTCATAGCTACCAGAATATGTGTGTCAAAATAATATATTCCTTTTTCTTTTCGATTTTTTTTTCTACCAATCTTGCTTCGAAAGCTTGAATGGTTCCATATGTGCGTAATTTCTTTTTAAATACCCACATACAACCAATTGGTCTTGAACCCAAAGGTTAGTCCACTAACTCCCAAGTGTGATTTGATATTATTGAATCCATTTCATCATTTATGGCCTTTTGACATAATGTCGAATCTCGAGATGTTATTGTTGGCTTATATGATTTAGGGCGTCTTCTAAGGAAAGCACTATCATAATTTGTCAGGTGATTTCTTCACAAATTCATTCTACTAGATAGAAATAAATATTTTGGGATTCTATTTTATCAAATCCTAAATTTTCATGTCTATTTCACATTTGACTCCGACGAGGTTCTCGTGGTTGTTCATCAATCGAAGGTACTTTTCTCAAAGTCATTTCCTTGTTTTCTTCAACGGGTTGTATCATATTATCATCATATAATTTGAATTCAAAGAATTTTAGTTCTCTTGATTTAAATACCACAGTAGATTCCAAATCTAATAACCTATAAGCTTTGTTATTGGCTACATAACAAATGAACACATATCTTATAGCCTTATGATCTAACTTTTCTCTTCTTAGATCCATATATTATCAAAATTCTAAACATCCTCATACTTTAAAGTAGTCTATATTTAGTTTTATTCCTTTAGATAAATCATACAATGACATTATGTTTTTCTTAAGAGGAATACAATTACAAAATATGACATGCAATTAAAAATTATTCTCCTTATAAATTAATTTCTAAATTAACTTCATAAAATTTGTCATCTCGATGAAAGTTCTATTTTTGTGCTCAACCAATTCATTTTGATGCGACATGTAAGGCGTTGAGAATTGATGAATTATCCCATGATCTTTACTAAAACTATAAAATTCTCCCGAGAAATATTCCCCACCTCTATCGATACACAAGATTTTAATCTTAGTGCTTGATTTATTTTCTACTCTTGCTTTGAAGATCTTAAATATTCCTCACCTCTAAAAGCTTTATCCTTATATTTAAGCAAATAAACATAAGTAAATCTAAAGTAGTCATCAATGTCAATTACAAAGTATCTTTTACCCCCACGTGTCAAGATTCTAATTAACTTACATATGTCGGAGTGTATAAGTCTAACAATTTTGCGCATCTTTTTACGAATTTGTAAAGGCTTTTAATCATTTTTTATTATAAATAGAACTTTCATTTTTATACAAATATGAGCAAGTCTACTATGCCATAATAAATATTTATTAAGAGATAAAAAATAAATAGAATTTTTCACTTTATTAATAACAACTTTATGAGTACATAGTTTCACCATGGTGTTACAAGAATAACCACTTCCAATAAAAGTTTCACCATTGGATAAAATAAGGTAACTGGATTCGTACATGAATTGAATTCCAGCTTTAGACAATAAATCTTTAGAAATTATTATTTTATTCATATCCAGAATGTACAATACATTAGTAAAAGTAGTTTTATTTCTTTTTGTAAAGAAAAACTCTAAATTTCTTTGCCCCTTAACCTTAGACTTATTTGTGTTTCCCATTTTAACCTTCTTTATGCTATTTCTTGTTTCTATTATTTTGAACAAATATTTGTCATGAGAGACATGAATGAATGCACAAGTATCGTTCCACCATCCCGAAGTCTTATCTTTAATAAAATTGACCTCCGTCGATATTGCAACAATGTTTTCATCCACAAAATTTATGTTATTACCCTTCATTTAAAGGTTGTATGTATGAGTAAAATGTCACGGTTTTCCACACACAAAACAATTTCCATGTACACTCTTAAACATATAATTTTCCAAACGACCCTCTAGCTTACTTAAACCTTAATTCAAAATGGGAAAAAAGTTTTGAGAAGTTGGAGATATTCCAACTTAGGCTTTTTCTTTTCCAAGACAAGGCCAACAATGGTTACTATTTTTCTCGTTAGGTCCAAACTAGGTGTATGTTTTATTATTTATTTTAATTCATGTGCACACACATAAATACACCTATGTAACTTCTCGAGGTTCTTGTGATAGATATTCAAAGAATAAAAAAGGAAAATGAATGGATTAATATCTCCATAAATACCATAAGGCTCCGATTTGTTTATATCGTCAAGCCATATTATATATATAGATAGAAAGAGATAACTTAGCCATATTCAGTTCTAACCGCCATAATAGTTTTTTCGGGCGCTAAAATTTTTTTTCTGACATTATAAAACCTTATATTTCACAAATAATTTGTATATTATATGATATAATTGCATTAAAAGTGTCAGCAAAAGGATAAAAATGTGTTAAAGATGTAGTTATACTTCTAATGATATATCTCTACAAAATATTGCTTTAACTATATCTATGGAGCTTGTTGATGCATCCATAATTTATTCCACTGTAAAATTATCCAAACTAGTTATTACAATTGGGCATGTAAAACTATAAAGAAACTAATAAATTTAATGAGAGATTGTTGCACGAACTCCCTCAAAATATGTCTGGTTTTATATTAATGCTTGTGATTAGTATACATCTAGTGTTAAGTAAACAAATTTTAATTAATTCCAAGTTATGTCTAAAAACAATATTTACTAAATATTTAGTCATTTCTTATGGAACACAACCATTAAGATAAAGGTCACAATACATAATACGCAAGATCGCATATACTAAGTTTCTTCAAATGGTTTTGTATAAACAAAATGTGTTTATAAATATTTGAAGAGAACACATGTATTTAAATTATATTTTACCAGTTATGCGTTAAATCGTATCACTTTAGTTTTGTTACACAACATATTTCCAAACACCAATAAAATTAAATTTCAAGATTATGTAATAAATGTAGGTTGATATTAGATATCTAGAGCTTAGTAATGCCAAAATAATGGAATTTATAGGTGAAGAAGGGTCAATTGAAGGTGATATTACCATAAGAGAATGAGAAGTATATGAATCAACAACATTTAAAGAAAAAAGAGAAGATGAATCTCCAGATTATGACATGGCGGGTTCCTAGAAAAAGAACAAAAATAAGGATGACCAATATATAAAATGACTGCATCTGAAGAACAAACGAAAGGTAAATCGCCAAAATATGACATGGAATGTTCAAAAGGACAATAAGAAAAATGATAGCCAATATATGGCATGGCTGTATTTCAATGACAAATAGAAGGTGAATTGCCAATATATGACATGACGGGTTCCGAAAGATAAAAAAAAGAAAGATAACTAGTTTATGACATGACAACATATGAGAACCAAACATAAGTTGTGGAATTTTTCTGCCGAATCAGAAAATAAACAAAAAAAATTATCCGAAAAGATGATGTCAATAACTTATATAAGGTGAAAATAGAGAGTAACATTGAGGATCTAATTGTATGGTATTATGCAAAAAAAAAAATTTTGTCACTTTCTCAAATATGTCGAAGATAACAAATGAGGAGGAGTTGGATTCATTACAAAGTAACATATTTTAATTTTTAACCTAATTGGTTAACTTGTAGTGTATATAGTCATTGTATAGATTTTCCGTACGTACTTTTTTTATTGTGTTTCACAAGTATATTTTTCTCGGTTTCGGGGTTCACAAGTATATTCTTCCTGATTTTTGGTTTCGCACATATATTCTTCTTGGTTTTGCATATTTTTTATATGTTTCATATGTGTGGTCATTAATGTTTCACATATATGATTGGTTTCACACTCAAATTGTTAATGTTTTGCAATTATCTGCATTGAATTTGGAAACTTATTATGGTATACAGGTCATCGATGCATACATACACATTTATCTACAAGACATTTAGACCAAATCCTTGCAAAACAATCTACATACGGAGTCTTGCAATGGTATATTAAATTATTATTTACTATAAAATAATTATATAAAATTTTCTTAACAAATTAGTTGCTTATATTTTCTTATATTGTAGAACTTCGTTTTCCAAAGAATGGATGTAGAACTAGTGGTTGGCAAAGTCTTTAAAGAGAGAGATCAATAAACAAAATATTCCCTCTTCTATTTCTTTCCAAATCTTATCGGACCTACGATACAGATTCCATGGAACCAAGATTGACAGGACCTCATAACTTTCTTAAACTATTTCTAACTAATCTTATTTTTAACACAGGTAGCTACCAGTACGGACTGGAGCGAGATTCAGGACTCATAGGACGTGGAGTCAGCTCTTAGTCATCTAGTCACTGGCAGTTTTGTTATTGAGTTATTTTTGTTTTGATTACTAGGCCATATTCTTATCATATGGCATCTTGCTATTGTCTTTGTCTCTTTTATCGCTGTATCACATCGGTGTATGCCCTAGGAATTATGTATGAACCTTTCTATTTTAAATTTAATGTTTTTCCACAAAAAAAAATAAACAATATATTTTATTGCTCTAATTTGTACTGAATCAGAATCAAAGGTGGAAGGAGTCACTGGACTTTAGTTATCATGGATTTGAAGAACATAATTATCAACAACTATACCCTATGATGTCAACTGACATTGACCCACAAGGCAGACGGTTAAAGACTTGGTAGATATTTACATAACATTTCTGTATGTTTTGCGTATTTTTTGGTTAAAAAAATAAACAATGTTATTTTGGCACTTGACTTTATAGTACAACTATTTTATAACCAAGGACTTCATAACAACAAAATCAACGATAGAGATATGAATCCTTAAAAACATCCAACAAAATAAAAAAGAATACGTTGATTGTGTGATTTTTGTATGTCAATATGCAAAATATTTCATCGATGCCAGTAAAATTTTAAAAATATTTAAAGGTGGCATTCAATATCTTCACCGAGCTGAAATGTTTTATCTTTTTTTTTCCAGACTATCTAAATGCTATCAGGTTTTGGTTGTAATTTAAGAAATAATAAGTTTCACACTGTACCTTTGTGATATTTAGCGTTGAATCTTGGGTAATATTAGCACTAAAATTTATGTAATATTTCACACCGAACCTTTGATATTTCATAATAAATAAGTGTAATATTTTATACGTACTATTAATTTATAAAAAAATTTAATATTTCACACTGAACCTTGATATTTCACAATAAATAAGTGTAATATTTTATAAGTACTATTAATTTATGAAATTTTTTACATTTTGCAAAGAAAAACATACTTTAAAAATCATAAATATAAAATATGTTGGAAATACATTAGAAGGAAATAGTTTAAGTACATAAATAAAAAATATAAGTACGAAATACGAATAACATAACACTTTAGAAAGAGTTATATCTCTGCATATCTAGTTCTAAGAGGTAAACATCCTTATGTACTTGTTCTAATATCTTTCCAACGATGTTCTAAGTCCACATCTTTTAGTAGGTGTTTTGAATGAAATCACTAATGTATAAACCAAACACCTTGTGTGCCTATTGTCTGGCATTGTGCAGGAGGTCAAAAAATAAAAATTGGAACTGATTTAAAATATTCGAACATGATAGAATTCCTTTACGACCATGTGCAAGCAGTATCGTAGTACATTCAACATAAAACTTCATAAAAACTGAATAGTTTTATACACCATTTTTTTCTTTCCATTACGGTGACAAAATTTAACAAATGATTAAATTTTTGCGTAATTCATTGCATATCAAATAAATTAAAAGTTTGATTTGCGATAATTTTTTGTAGATTAATATGTAAGATATGTTTGAATGAGTATATATTTTATATATGGTAGGATATTATAATTGACAAATATTATAATTGGTATGATATTTCATTTAAAATGGGGAATCAATAAATAAATGAATGACACGACATGTATTTCAAAATGGAGTTCTCCATATAACATAAAATTAAGTTCAAATATATAGTCATATGTTTCTAACTGCAGTATAATATAACACACCAATGTAAAACAAAATTAGTTTTGTTTTACAAAACATACTATACGTTTTTATATTAATTTTGAACAATATTTTATAAATATAATATATTAAATTTTACAAACATGGTTCCAGAATTTTGTATTTATGGTCGAGATTGGAAAACGATAAGATAAACATCTAAATCTGAAGTTAATATTTAAATAAATCTTGTTACCATAACAAATAAACAACAAATGAATCCCAATAAAATAAACAAATCGGTGGTTACAATGATATAACATAATTTTAGAGGCGACATACTTAGTTTTGTTCATCGTTGATATGGAAAATTTGGTTATGAATGTTTCACATATACTATTTATCATTTGTTTCACATCAGATTTACTGCATGTTTTACGTAAAATTTATTTAGTGTTTCAAATTGATTATTCTTTAAATTTCGCAAGTAATGTATAATAATTCAATTTAACTCCAATAATTATATTTAATAATTGATGTTTTAAATACGAAATGTGTTAAAATATATTTATATTTAAAATGCTAACAAAAAAAGTACATTTTAATAGATCGAGTTATTGATTAAGATCTGGTAAAAAACCTATTACTAGTTGAGATCCAAAAATTTCAGCAAACTTTATAACTAAGATACATTTCTATATAAAATTCTCAAAAATACATTGTACACTTTATATTTATTTTATTTTGTTCTAATTTAAATTTTTAAAAGTTTGTATTTCTTAAAAGATTGTTTTGGAAAAAAAAATCTGCAAGCACTATTAGTTTTGTTTTTTAAGACGAACAAAACTATATCCATGAATAATTTTTTTAAACTTTTTTTATAAAAAAAACTCGCAAGTCCACTTAACCTTGATCTTGCATCTATGATCTAAAAATTACATTTTACAATTGCCCCGCAACTAATGGTCTCTCGTATATGCGTCTTTTATCTAACGATCTTTCATCCCACAATTAGTGGGCTCTCGTCTCTACGTGTCTCATCTATCAGTCTCTCATCCCGTAAACTAGTGGTCTATCGTCTTTGCGTCTCTAATCTGATTGTCCTCTCGTCCCGTAACTAGCGGTCTCTCGTCTTTGCGTCTCTCATCCATCGGTTTCTCGTCCCGTAACTAGTGATCTTTCGTCTCCGTATATCTCTCATCTATCGGTCTCTCTTCCCGCAACTAGCGGTCTCTCGTCTATACGTCTCATCTATAGGTCTCTCATCCCACAACTAGCGGTATCTTGTCTATGGGTATCTCATTTATGAGTTTTTTTCCCACAACTATCGGTACATCATCTTTGCGTCTCTTATGTATCGGTCTATCGTCCAGTTATTAGGGGTCTCTCATCTTTGCGTATCTATTTATCGTATGTACATCTTGCATCCCGTAACTAATGATCTCTCGCATTTGCGTCTCTACGTCTCTCATCTATTGTCTGTGCGTCTCTCGTCAAAAATAATTAAAAAATAATCTTTAATAGATCTTGTTTTGTTCGTCTTAAAATATATAATTAATAATGGTTTCAGATTTTCTTTTGAAGAATTACGGTTTCAAAAATAGAAATTTAATAAATTTAATAAAAACACACAAAAGAATTATACAAATATTTTATGATATTGTATTAGAAAAGTATTTGTAATATGATGAAAATTCGTTTAATTTTATATAGTAAAATATTTAAATGCATATTTTAAAAAAATATATAAATATTAGTTTGCTTTTTAGATTTGGGCTTTACCCTTTTTTATAGGATTAAAAACATTTTTTTCATAAACCAAACTAAATAAAATAAAATAAAATAAACTAAAACATATTTTTGTGTTAATAAAATTAAAAGTTTTAAAGTTAATTATAGGTTAGGGAGGGACACATATATTTAGGGTTGGATTGTAATCCGTCTGGTCCGATTTGGATTGACAGAACTGGACTGAACCGCTAAGCTTATCAGTTTAGACCGGACTACATTGTTAGGTTTTTTGTTCTAGTTTTCAAAACTGGACCAGACCGTTAATTTTTTGGTTTAGTTCGACTGAGTTCAATCCGGTTGTGCTAATTCGGTTCGATTCCGATTTCGGTTCAGTCCGATTTTGGTTTGGTCCCGTTTTGGTCCGTTACCTCCGGGTAGTCCACTTAAAAAAATTAAATCCAATTATAATTTGATTTTTCAATTTTTTTAATTAAATAAATGATATAAAAATTAAAATTTAAAAGTTAATCTTCATTTTAAAAAAATGGTAATTAACTAGGCTTGTTTTGATGAGCGAGATGGCTTCTCTCCACGAAGTCCAAGAATCTATCTTGAGCCTATCTTGAGAACCCGATCATAGTTTAACCCTAAATTAAGAAAGAGAAAGCCATCGCCGATAGTAGTCACCCTCATGAAGTAAACCTAGCCATCAATGGCTTTGAACCACCAGTTACCTCACCTCGAGGTACGATCCCAACATCCAAACGCTCCAACGCCATCCTAACATCATATCCCCAATACTGGCACCGAAAAAACTCTAAATCGCAAGGAACTAAGGACGTCAGAATAGTTTCCACCACTACAGAAGTCAAAACATAAGATTCAAATCTGAAAAAACACCACAATGATGATCAATAACCCAACCTTTGAAGCTACTTCAACCTATCAAGATGGAAAAAAAATCAGAGTCATATGTTGAGTATCTGGGAAATCCAAGATCCGAATTCAATAATGATGAAGTCATTCAAGAGGTTAGAGAGGAATACATATTAGTTCAATTTCAAGAATCTGATAAAGATTATCTTCTCTCATTCTCAAAAATAACTCTAATTTCTAAATTCTCATTCGGGAGACCATCTCTAGATAAATTTAAAAATTACATAGGATCATTTAGAATTTGACATGTTAGATTATGTAAAAACCTTATGGAAAAAACAGTCACATCAATAGGAAAATTTTCTTTTAAAATTCTAAAATTGTCGCCCAATTTTAACCCTAAACTAGAGTCACCCTTCACTCCATTTTGGATTTCAATGCCCAAAATTCCTGAGATGCTTTATAATAAAACTTATATTACCCATATTTCCAAACCTATTGGCATATCTTTGGCAGTATGGGTCGCTAATAAAAACAGAGCAAGTTTTAACCTTTGTCAAGCTTGGCTCAATAGTGATGTGTCTAAGATTCTTCCCCAAAAAAATTTGGATCAGTTTTGAGGAAATAGATGAATATTGACAGGATATCACCTATTAGTGATAAACCTGCCTATTGTAAAAAAAGCAAACATTTAGGCCACAATGAATCTCATTGTAAAAAAGATACCTTAGAAATGAACAATAAAGTCTTAAAGAATCCAAATTCTTTTGATTCTAAAGATAATCTAAACTTTCAACCAGAAACACCTAAAGAAATATGAGTTCAAAAGCTTAAATCAATGGTTATTAACCCTAACTTTAATAATTTTAGAAACATATCAAAGAAAGACTCAGTCGCATTGGAGGAAAATGTAAATTCTAATTAAAATGTCTCATCTCAGCCTGAACTAAATGACCCAAACCAATCCAAATTAAGAAAAAAAAATCTCACCTCATAAAACTAGCAACCAGTCTAAAGAAGATAAATACTTAATTTCAAATAAAGAATTAGGCCATCTTGATGTTTCTAACAGAGATGTGAGTGAAGTAATTTAATCTATCAACCTTGGTAACATTTTCAGTATTTTCAATGAGGAAAAAATTTCTGATAATGAATATGAAACCCAAAAACCAGACCAACTTTGAGGCTTCCACTTTCTCTAAACAAGAAAAAAGATCTGTTAAAAAAACCAAACAAAAAATGTCACAAAAAACCAAACAATTGTAAAATCAAAAGTCTCAAAGGAAACTTAATAAAAAAACCATGAATTTCAAAAAATCACTCAGATCATCTTCCTCAAAATGCAAAAAACCATAAACATATTAAATTGGAACGTAAGAGACGTATGTAACCAAAGTACAATAAGAAGAATAAAATCAATATTAAAATCTGAAAAAATATAGATTTCATTGCTCTTCAAGAGCCAATGCTATCTAATTCTAAAATTTATAAAATAACTGAAAAACTTGGTTTTGATTCTTACTTTGCAAACAATAACAATACAATATGGTTAACTTGGAAAAACAACTTCAAAAATCAGATAATTAACAGTAATGATAAGTTTCTGAGTACAATGGTGACTTACCATTCTTCTAAAAAAGAAGTTATGGTCACCATTGTCTATGTCAAATGCACCAGATCCCAAAGATTATCTATTTGGGATCATTTGAGACAAATTTCTGAAAACCCTTACGCCTACCTAATTGTTGGAGATTTTAACACAATCTCCAAAACCTCAAAACAACTGGTCAGTTCAACCCTCTGTATTAGAAGGATGGATGAATTCAATAATATGGTAATGGATTGCAACCTGGATAATCGTGGATACTCTAGATCAAACTTTACATGGTCAAACCAAAACAAGTAGAAAAGACTGGACATGGCATTACATAATGTCTTTTGGAGAGATACTTTTAATATCACTAGGGTAAACCATCTGGTCTGAATTGGCTCAGATCATTCACCCATAGTGATATTAGTTTCAAACAACTTAAACATACCAAAGACACCTTTCAAATTTCAAAACATGTGGCTTCTTCACATAGACTTTTTAAATACAGTGTAACACAATTGGAAAGAACCTATGAATGACAACCCATACATATTTTTTGGTCTAAATTAAGAAAACTTAAAACCTTTCTTAAAACATGGAATAAAGATGTCTTTAGAAATATATTTGAAAGTATTGCCAAGACTGAAGAGGATGTTAAAATATTTGAAAGAACCTTCAAGAATCAAATAATCCTAAAAACAAATATGCTTTTCCAAAGCTAGGGATACAAACTTAAACTTTCTTGCCAGAGAAGAAACTTACTGGCAACAAAACACGTGATACACTGTCACTTAAAGATGGAGATAAAAATACTCAATGTTTTCATAATTATGTAAAAAAAGAAATAAAAATAGACAAAATTAATGGAATTACAATAATTAGTATTTGGAATGAAGACCGAGCTTTAATTGTTGATTATGTTGTCAATTATTTTAAAAACATTTTAAACACCCATCAAAATAATCCAAATAGCCAATCAAATTCAATCTTAATCAATGATCTTATTCCAAAGATCATTTCAGACCAATATAATCAATCCATATCTATAAATTCTTCAATGGAGGAGATCCATAGTACAATCAACAACCTCAACTCTAATAATGTTTTGAAGTTGATGGTTTCAACTTCAGATTCTATCAAGAATGTTGGTTAGTAATCAAACATGACATGTTTGAGGTTATCACAACCTACTTCAGTAATATTTCTACTCCTCAAGGTATATTTGCCACAACATTTTGTATAGTCCCCAAATCAACCTCACCTACAACTGACAAGACTTTAGGCCTATCAGACTTTGTACAATATTCAATAGAATACTGTCAAAGTTCATTAATAACAGACTAGCCAAAATCTTTGCCAAAATTATATCTGTTGAACAAGGTGCTTATATACAAAACATAAGTATCCAAGAAAACATCGTGTCAACTCATGAACTTACTCATGACTTAAATAAAAAAATATATGAGAGAAAACCTTATTATTAACTTAGACATGTCAAAAGACTTTGACATGCTGGAATTCAATTTTATATATATCAAATACTGCTGGCATTTGGATTCAATTCTCAATTTATCAATCTCATTAAAAGAGGAATATAAAATGTCCACTACTCAACAATTGTTAATGGACAATCACTATGATACTTTAACTTTAGCAATGATATCAGGCGGGATGATACTTTGTCTTATCCTATTTATCATTGCTGATAAATTCTTAATAAGGGAAACAAAAGATTAATGCAACACTTTTCATCTATGCATACATCTCAAGAGGCTCAATAAATATATTATGTATTTCTTTCGCAGATGACATAATAATTTTCACTAATGGATCTCTAAATAATATCAAGAAAATGTGTGATTTTCTTGACATTTATCAAAGCATTTTTAGTCAGCAAATTAACAAAGAAAAAATCACCTTCATTTCATCTAACCAAATTAACAAAACTAGAATAAATTCCATTAAAAAAACTCAAGAATTCAAACATAAGCACTTACCTTTCAGATATTTAGGCATCCGAATCAACTCAGACCATACCTCAACTTAATTTGATGATATGATTGATAAAATAAAATGTAAAATATCATATTGGAACTCTAAAAACCCTATCTTTTGGTGGTAGACTGTTTCTAATCAAATCAATTCGACTTGTTATTCCAACTTTCCATATGCAAAGTGTTATATTTCCAAACAATGTAATAACCAGAATAAATATACTTTTGAAAAATTCTTGTGGGGATAAAAAGATAACAACAAAACAATAATCTAGTCACAATGGTCAAAATTGTGCAAACCATTTGTAAACCCTTTACAAACTTATAAAAAACAAAACGATTCCAAATTATGGAAAAATATACTAAAATCAAGAAATTTAGATGAAAAGTATATATTATGTGTGATAGTTCTAGAAATATTTGGATGAGGTTTTAGATTAAAACAATGCTTAGAGGA
The DNA here is from genome assembly GCA_036936605.1 of Limnanthes douglasii subsp. nivea. NCBI lineage: Eukaryota > Viridiplantae > Streptophyta > Magnoliopsida > Brassicales > Limnanthaceae > Limnanthes > Limnanthes douglasii. The sequence goes on along the minus strand of JAUPFV010000001.1, from coordinate 235,469,974 downwards.
CCAAATTCGTAATTTAGATTACTTAGTAAATAATTTTAGAGATAGAAAACTATATTTTTAGAGAGAGAAAGTAAGAGTAATAATTGTGTAACCATTAATCAATCATTATTTCCCAAGAAAGGGGTGGTGCTTTTATAGTATAAATAGTAGGTCTCACAAGTCTAATAATTCATTAATTGTGGTTTCATCCGTAAGTCTATTGTTTGCTATAAATTGGTCATTTCCCATTACATAATTATCAATTTCTCCCAATAAACTTTCTTTATTAACAAAACATCCCTAACTTTTGTAGATCTTTATTCTTCCCTTGTCAATGGTCACCTGGTAAAGGTAATATTGATTCTTAGGTTGAAAAATGGAGTTATACCCCACCCTCTAATTACTCTTACACTAAATGAAAACAACTTATGGTATAAATTAGTCAAGGTTCATGAATTATGGTCTAACAATGAATGAAACATATAAAAACTTAGGAGCAATGTATTATAATCTGATATTAACAGAATATAAAAGATCATACTTGATTCAAATCAGAATGACATTATATTGTGCATTGTTTCTTCTCATGGAAATTTTCGTTAAAAGACACACAAAATTAAATAAGGGCAAAGGACCAAAAATATATCTTTCTTAGGAAAACTGAATAACATTATCTCAAAGAAATGTTCTTCTATTATTTGGAGAGTCATAAACAACCTAATTTCAGTAGAGGAAATCATATGACTATTAAATATGTTATATATATCTGTTTATTTTCTACTCCAAAAACTACTCACATTAGGACAATATTATCATCCTTAATAATCTGGTCTATCTGGAGGGCTAGGAACAGATTAAAACATGATAACATCAAACCCTCTGCCGAAATATTATTGATAATGTCATATTTATGTTAACAACTCTTGATAACTCAAACATTATAAAAACCAAAAATTGGCAAGGTGATTTAAAAACTTCTAGAGATTTACAATGTTCCAATCATTTACAAAAACAAAATTAATGTCTTTACATTAAAGACATCCTCCATCATTAAATAGATTTAAATTGAATTGTGATGGTTCATCATTAGCTAATGGTGAATCAAGTTCTATTTTTACTTTAAGAAATGCTAATGGTGACTTGATAATTGCCGAATGTACTTTAATAGGGAAAAACTCTCCTTTAGTTGTTGAAACTAGAGCATTACTGGATGGTCTTTTGTTTTATAAACAGGTTGATATAGAGATTGATTCTTTGATATTATTTAACATTCTTAATTATGGAATACGAATGACAGTTAAACTTAACTATTAACTGCTACATAAATTTGATACCATCTAGTATGGTAATTAGACATTTTTTTAGAAAGCATAACTATGTTACGGATTGGGTGGCTAAGCATACAATAAAATCCAAATCAAACCGTCAATTCTCAGCCTCCAATGGCTTGTTCCTCTTAGTGCAATACTTCTACTTGAAAGTATTGACACTAGTTATCTAAGATTACAAGAGTATTGATTATTAGATTGTTACCAACATCTTGAGAATGTTATCCTTGACCATTTGTATTGTACAGCTAAAAAAGTCTCATGAAAAGAAAACGATATATAGCTCAAAGGAATAAAGATTACAAAAGTAGAAGCGTTATCAAAGAAAGGCAAGTTCAAGCACCAAAAGACCTCATGCAATAGTAGATATCAAGAACACAATTGCTAGCCAACTAGAAAATTAAACAATATGTTACTTAGAAAGTTAGGCATTGAACAGTAAATCGTCCCTTGACTATCGCGTTTGGTGGCAGATAGTCCTTTGACTTTCAAATGTCCGTTGACAGTCCCTGGACTATCGCGTTTGGATAAAGTTAGTCCACCAGATCCTCTAATCCATGAGAGGCTGCCACCTGTCACCATAGTCCCCAGATTTTTGTATCACCACTAGTCCCTTGAGTTTAGGTCAAACCCAAAATGTAGAAAATTACAGAAAACTAAACTCAAGGGACTAGTGGTGATACAAAAATCTGGGGACTATGGTGACACGTGGCAGTCTCTCATGGATCAGAGGATCTGGTGGACTAACTTTATCCAAACGCGATAGTCCAGGGACTGTCAACGGACATTTGAAAGTCAAGGGACTATTTGCCACCAAACGTGATAGTCGAGGGACGATGTACTGTTCAAAGCCTAGAAAGTTACATAATAAGCTTCTTTGCTAACCAACTGGAAAAATAAACAGTATGTTACATAGAAGGTTAGTTGTTTGATCATGTTCCTTTAGACTATAGCTACAATCGTGTAGCTTATTTTTACTAAAGAAATTTAATTTTTGTTAAAAAAAATATGGTCACTAAGCGTTAATTTTGATAATATAATATATATAAAAATATATAAAATAAAAAAAACAATAGTTATAACGATTTTATTAGTTCAATTCTCTATCGGTTTATTAGTTCTATCGATCCTATTTCGTATCGGTTTTATCGGTTTAACAGATTTACCGATTTGGTTCCCAATTAATTATACTGTCGATTTTATCGTTATAATTCCAAATAGATCTTATTATTTCGTCCCGATAGGTCTCAGTTTTAAAATGGAACTGTAAAGTGCTTGATCCGGTACGGTTTGGGTCCGGTTCCCGGCTTCCCGATAACCTTTGACAGCCTAGTCGAGGAATAGCCTGACCCTTTTAAACATCGAAGATTTGAAATTACTAAAACGAAAAAGAGTGAAGTGGGACATTGACATGTTCGTGGTCTCAAAACATTCTGGCCGTTAAACTCAGTTACCTTATCCAGACCGAAGACGGATCGTCTCTAACATTCTCAATCAAATTCAACGATCAAGTATAAGCTTTCACAAATCAAAAGTGCAAAATGATGCAAACCCTAACGAAAACAACCTTCCCCCTCTTCTTCACAAGCCCTAATTTCTTCACAACAAGACGCTTAAGTCTCATCAATGTCTCCATTAAACCACCACCTCCAGACTTCGATTTCAGGACAGAAATTTTAGCAGAATCTAGAACCGCCATTTCTAGAATTTGTCCTCAATTACTCGATTTGGCTGATAATAACACACTTGTGCTGATCGAGAAGAAACAGTTCGGTCCAGTTCCTGAATGGAGGACTGAGTTCGTCGAACCCGAGGCTATTTGGTTGGTTGGGACCAGACACGTTTCATCGGAATCGGCTACTGACGTGGAACGTGTTGTCCGGGCTGTGAAGCCGGATAATGTAGTAGTCGAGCTCTGTAGAAGCAGGCAAGTTCGTAAATTTTACTTGAATTTGGAATTTTAATGTTTGGATTTTGTTTAATAATTCGTGTCATATTTCACTTCGTTATTTCATTGCGCTTAATGTTAGATCCCTAGTGAAGTTTCATGTGAGATTCGTTGGATTAGTATATCAATAAACACTTGGTTTGGTTTGTAAAACATTATAATGAATACCATAAAACTTGATATGACTTTATAGTATGTATTAGAACTATAGAGAGACTCCAAATATATATGTTCAGAAAGAAACTCTATTATAGATGGTGATCAACAAGCTAACCAATAGTCTCACCAATATAGCAGTTGAATACCCTTTATAGAAGATATAACATACAGGATTTATTAAACTTTTATTTACTAGAATGTTGTTAAGATATCATTCTCCCGAAATCTACGGACGCTGGCCATGCGGCTAAATAATCCCCTGCAGTTTATAGTAAAGTGTCAAAACTTTGATTAGAAACTATGTGGTTGGTCGTAAGACCATCTCTGTAAAATGTTAATGGCTGATGTGGTTTGATAACCATTTTTTATGATTTTAGAGCATGATTTTGGTAAAAACGATCAAACATAGATACTGAGTTATGAGCTTGCTTCATTAGAATTGTAAGTCACTTATAAAACATTACGCGGACTATCATTTTGGGGGGCTATATTGGATTTTCTATCAGAATGTGGCAATTGCTTAATGTCATTATTTTTTTACCAAAAAGGATATAGCAGAGGGATATTTATTTATCTAATGCGTGAATCGGATCAGTAACTTGCATACCCATAAAGGTACAGAAATATATTGAATACCAAATATTTCCGTCCAAGACTATCAATCAAGTTAAATACTATATATTTCATACATAAATGATCTCTTCTGCTATGTTGGTTCCATTTCTTAGCTTCAATTATTGCAGACTTCATTTTCAGAGCTGGGATTATGTATTTTTCTGCTGAGGGCGGAGTAGATAAACAAATGCGTTCAAGTCCGTTCGCTTTAAGTGGAACCGGGTTTTTTGGTGCTATTGGTCGTAGCTTAAACTTAGGTAGCCTCTATTTGCTTGTGTTCTATGCGGTGCATGTAAAGATGGATTACTGAATACTCTTTGTGTAATCAATAGGAGGTCAAACAGCTCTAGCTTTACGCCTACTTTTGGCCCTTTTCTCATCAAAGATCTCTTCTAATATCAACCGTCCTTTTGGAGATGAGGTACTCTTAACAAATAAACAACAAAGTGCAGTTAGCTACTGATTCCATACATGTCAAGTGATGAAATCCTTATATTGTATTGTTCGTAGTTCCGTGCAGCTCGAAAAGTAGCTGAAGAGATCGGCGCTCAAATAGTTTTGGGAGATCGGCCAATTGAAATAACTGTATGCAAATGCAATATACATATTTCATATCATTTTTTTTTCTCTTGGAAGTGTGATATAAGCTTTATTTAGTACGTCTTAGCAATTAATCTTTGTCTCTTAACTATTAGGACATCATGAATTTATAATGAGATTGAATTATTAATGGAGATTGCTTTAGATTGACTCTCAAGTTTCCGTACATACTATCTATGCAGCTTGAGAGGGCTTGGAATGCTCTTACACGAACCGAAAAACTTAATTTTGTCAGCTCATTAGTTCGAGGGATCTCCTCGTCACCTGATATCAAGGTTGATTTGTTATATTTTATGGCTCATATTGATCTACCACTTTTACTGATATCTAATATGTCAGGAACCAAATGCTAATGATGGTAGCAGTTTTCAGCTATACGAGCGGCTAAGTTTCTCGTATCCGTCTCTCCTTCAGCCTCTCATACACGAACGAGACACTGTAAGTACATATCAGAAAAAATAAAACTTTATAAGACACTGGAAGCTGTTTATTTTCTTTTCCTTTTTTTGCTGTTTCTAGACCTGATATTTGATTTTCACAATCACGAATTGGCCGGGTTCCTACCCTTGGTGGTTTATTTCCATAAAACAATAATTTAGAAAATGGTATTTTTATCAATGGGTATTGAAGCTGATATGTTCTTTTGAAATTTTCAGTTCCTTGCATGGTCTCTGAAGAGAAGCAAAGCTGTAAATAAGTGTAAGACTGTTGTGGGAGTGATTGGGGAAGGGCATATGAATGGTGTGATCTACTCGCTGTTGTCCGACCAAGGAAACCTGCGGTTTCGTGATCTTGTGGGCAAAAGTCCATCTGATGATGGTTTGAAGCGCTGGACTCAAAGCCTAGCGAAGAGCTTGGCTAGAGATACCTTAATTGGTATTTTAGTGTGGGCACTATATGAACAAATTAGAGGTGGATGATTTCGGTCAGAGCCCTATACTGACTTTATAGACTTGTTGAAAGATATATATATGAAAATGTATAGATTATAATTGTCTAAAAATTAGTTTTTATTGTACTCTAAATGTCTGTCTAATAAGAATCTGTAAAAGTGTTGAACCATAAGATTATATAAGGATGTATTCATAATGGTAATATTCATCTGGCGTTCTTATAAAACTTGAATCATAAACACCGCTTTTTAGTTCCAAGATTCAATTAAACTTCTTGCTATTTATTATCTATGTTCTTTTTTTTCAGAGTCATATTACCATATACAAGAAAGCAATATAAAATATTAATGATTACTTTTTTATTTAATTTTTGGGTTATTTCCACAAATAAGTAGATATCTTTTAGATCCTTTCTTAGATATTTACTTCTTAAGGATCAAATAAAAGCTTTTATTAGCATTTTAGATACCAAATATTTGTAAAATTCTACTAGAGCGACTTATATAAGTTAACCTTTATCTATTGGAAACTAAGTAAAGCTCAACACTCATAGTTTATCAGAAAATATTAAGATATATTATTTGCTTGTAAGTTCTATGGTTTTTTTATGTGCTTTTTTATTCTTCAAACCGAAAAGATTTTCTCCGTATAACATAAATCTTGTGTATCGATATATTTTAGTGTTTTTTATTTTTGTGATTAGATATATAATTTGTTTTATTTAATTAATCGGTGAATTATTCGTTAACGTCTTTTTTTTTTATTGTTTTAAAATTGATTAAATGGTTTGATATACTATTTTTTGGGTCCAATAATTGAATAGTTAAAATTAAAATTTATAATTCTTTTTTATAAAATTTAATATTTAAAATTTAAAACGGTAAACTTTAATTTTATATTTAAAATAGCTTATAGATTATTATAACTTATAGATTTATTGTTGATGTTTGCTATACTTATAAACTTCAATATAAATACAAATGTATCGTTCAAGAGATATAATAATAATAATAATAATAATAATAATAATAATAATAATAATAATAATAATTGGTAGATCTTTTTTCTTTGTTTTTTTTCCCAAGAAAGTACTTATTTATTAATATTGAAAGAAAATGTTACAAGAGTTTATGAGTCAATAGCTCAGTAATTTTACAATGAAGAAGATTACAAAAGAGATCCTCTTCTTCATTACAACACACTTGAATTCACTGTGCCTGCTTGTAATCGTGTGAAGAAGCTAAATCAGGAGACCAATGCTTCCTAGATACAGCATAAGCTAAATCTAAAGAAGTAAGCATTAACAAGATCTGCTTCACAATCTGCTTATGTGAAGAAGTTACATTACTATGCCTACATTTATTTCTGGCTTTCCAGATACACCAAATAATCATAGAAGGCAAAACAGTTCTAATATGAACTCTTTTAGGAGTTGATAGAAACCAAATATTTACAATGTGATTAATAGTCATGTGTCTTCCTATTATGATATTAAACTTTTCAGTAAAGAAATTCCATACCAGCCAAGCATTGTCACAGGATACAAAAATATGATGCAATGATTCAGTGTTTTCACAGAACATACACTTACTAGCTAGATGAAATCCTTTTGATAGAAGAATAGTATCCACACTAATCAAATTGTTTAAGACTCTCCAAAGACAGAATGAGCATTTTTTAGGAGATATGTTGTTCCATATTTTGTCTTTAATAATAGATGTAAAATGTTTTTGCCTGATTTCTAACACAGTCTCCTTTAATTTAAAGGAGCCATCACTAGACAACTTCCAAATAGCAGAATCAGAAACATTTAGATTTATATGAGTTTTAATGATCCTATCAACATATTGCAAAGGCAAACTATCTTGAAGCTTAATTATATCCCAAGTATCATTAGTGATATATTTACTGACTTTTGTTTGCTGATAGTGATGATAATTAGTATCAGTTAATAAGATTAGTGGTTTCATGTCATTCCATTGATCTAGCCAGAAATCTATATTACCTTGACCTAATTTCCACCTAATATGCTTTTCTGCCTCTAGCCTAACTTCTAACATTCTTTTCCAAACTTTCGAATCAGTATTCCTTAATCTAGCTTGCAAAGGATGGATATCATTACAATACTTAGCATGTAGCAACTTAGACCATAAGGAGCTCTTACTACGAAAAGAGAACCATAATTTATATGCAAAGGCAGATTGAATATCTTCTAAATTCCTAAAATTAAGACCATTCTCCTTGAATGACTTACATAAACCAAACCAGCTTGTCCAAAGCATACATCTATTAAGATCATTACATCCCCAAAGAAACTTATTTAAAAGCTTATTAAACCTAGAAATAACTTTTAAAGGAAGTTTAACTGATTGTAAGTAATATATAGGATAAGACATAAGTACTGAGTTAATTAATGTCATCTTACCACCAAAGGATATATGTTTACATTTCCAGTCATGAATTCTATCCTTAACCTTATCTATTAAACCTTCAAAATGTTCAGCAAAGTTATTAGAATGAATTGGTATACCTAAATATGTAAAAGGTAGTTTAGAAAACTTAAATCCTAAGTAATCTTTAAGATGTTCTAGTCTGTTTCTGTTTATTTTAGATGAAGTTAGAAAAGAGGACTTTTCTTTATTTAACTGCTGACCAGATAACTGTTGGTATAAATCTAAAAAACTAACAAGGTTCTTAACACTAGGAAAAGATCCATTTAAGAATAATATTATATCATCCGCGTAGGCTAAACAGCTTATATTCAATTTACATCTCATACTATAAGGCTTGATTTTATCCTGATCTATCAACAACTTTATACCTCTGATAAAAAACTCTTCAGCAATAATAAATAGGCAAGGTGAAAGAGGATCACCCTGCCTAAGACCATTTTTAGACTTAAAGTACCCAGAAGTTATTCCATTAGTGATAACAGAAAAAGAGACATGTTCTATAGACTTTCTTATTAAGTTGATTACAAGATTATTAAAACCAAAGGCAGACATCACTTCATATATAAATCTAAACTCAATCTTATCGAAAGCTTTTGTCATATCTAGGCTTATAATAAGGTTATCACCACTAGTTTTCCTATTTAAATCTTTAACCAACTCCTGAACTATTAATATATTATCATGAATCACTCTATTCTCAATGTATGCACCTTGTTCATCAGAAATTATTAATCTTAGGAGCTTAGCTAACCTACTTTGAATCAATTTAGAAATTAACACATTAAACACAGAACAAAGACTTATTGGTCTAAACTGAGTCCAATATTTAGGTGATTTAACTTTAGGTATTAGACAAATCAAAGTGGAGAACATGCCTTTAGGTATATCTGAACATAAGAAATAACATTTAACAACTTTATGTAAATCAGATTTAATTATAGGCCAACAAGCAAGGTAAAATCTGGAGTTGAAGCCATCAACTCCAGAGGCATTGTTTTTATTTAGTGATCTAATAGTATCATATAGCTCTTCAAAAGAAGGTTCTTTCAATATACTATCATTACATTGGTCTGTTAAAATTTCAGGTATCACACTTCTAACAATGGACAAATCATGCATTGGTGAAATCTTGTTCAACAAGTCTTTAAAATAGCCTACAACAGAGAGACCTATCAACTCCTCATTTTCTACCCAAATGTTATTTTCAAATATTCCATTAATTATATTCTTAACTTTCCTTTTCTTAACATAGTTGTGAAAAGTAGATGAATTGTTATCACCTTCAACAGTCCAATTAACATAACTTTTTTGACTCCAATAGATTTCTTCTTTTTCAAGCAAAGTTATTAAAACAGCATTCAATTCATTCAATTTCATTTGATTCTCAACACAATTATCCTCCTCAATCAAAATTTCAGTAAGCTTAATTTCATCCTCAACTTTATTAATGTTAACAAAAATATTACCAAAAACAACTTTACTCCAATTTTGTAGATGTTTTTTCAATCTCTTAAGTTTAGACCAGAAAACATACATATCAGAAGAGTCAATTAATGGTATAGACCAATTACTTTCTACAGTTTTCAAAAAATCATCATGCTTTTACCACATGTTTTGAAATCTGAAGGATGTTTTTTGAAAGTTACTTTGTTTTAAAATTGTTATTAACAGTGGAGAATGATCAGAGCAGGTTCTGGCTAAATGATCTACCCTAGTAATATTAAAAGAATCTCTCCAAAGTTCATTATATAAGCATCTATCTAGCCTTTTCCATTTATGCTTATTAGTCCAAGTGAAATTAGAACCTACATAACCCGGGTCTTCCAATTTACAGTCAAAGATCATTTCATTAAAATCATCTAGGCTTTTAGTATGCTGATTATTACATGCTCTTTGCTCACTAATGTTAGATATAGAATTAAAGTCTCCTACAACTAACCAAGGCAACATATTAACAGATAGATTTCTTAGCTGATTCCATAGAACTAACCTATGACTAATGTTACATTTAGTATACACAACAGTAAGTAAAACAATCTCCCTATATGCAGAGTGACTAATTCTAACATTTAAAAGTTGTTCAAAGTTATCTAAAAGTTCAATCTTAAAACCATTTCTCCATAAAATCCATACTTTGTTACTTATGTTTGCCTGAACAGATTCAAAACCCAATTTAGAACAAATTTCTAGACTTTTATCCACTGCCACCATAGGCTCTTGCAAAGCTAATATATTAATACCATGTCTCTTAGTTAAATTCTTAATTCTTCTAATAGTTTTAGAATTACCTAATCCTCTAACATTCCAATTCAACATTTTTAAAGACATTCTAAAGATTATTTTGAGGATCCTAAAGATCCTTTAGAGTTTCTGGTTTTAATAACAAGTTTATTCCTAGAAGATCTTCTAAGCAAACTGTTCAGTGAAGGTTTATTCTTATTCAGTTTAGGAGATGCAGACAAACTTAAATTACCATCACAGATTTTTCCTTTGTGTGAATTAGGGGATAGACTTAACCTATTTCTAGCTGGAACAGAGTCAAATTCATCTTCATTCTCATTCAATAAAGCATTAAAAGGATTATTTAAAGTCATGGATACAACTGCATTATCTATATCTTTTTTTGTAACATTAGCAGGTTCAAGTTGTTTAAAAGCAATTAGATTGTTCTCTATAAATACAACATCTTGAGAATTTAAAGCATCTAATGTCATATCATTATCAACAGCAGAATCATGCTCACATGCAACATTATCAGATTCAGAAGTTTTAGATACAATTAAATTCTTATTACTTGGTTCACTCACTTGTGCATTACAACTATCAAAAGCAAGATTAATGTCATCATCAGAGGATACATGTTTACATGAAATGTTATCAATCATATCAGCACAACTTGCAGCAAAAGCATCAGTCAAAACATTATTATGCAGAACAGTATCATGCTCACATTTTTCAGCAATCATCATGGATTTATCTATTGCAGATTTACTAACATTATTATCAGTTGTTATATTATGCAGTGCAACCATGTCAGACATATTAGTAGAAGCAACATTCAATTTATTAGGAGACTGGGACTTAACAACATTTACATTTGAAATTTGTCCACCAATATCACAAGATATAGCGTTAACAGATGTTATATTATGCATTGATTGAATATCCATGTTCATAGCAGATGCAGCATTCAAAGTATCAGACTCTATATCAGCATCTATATTTACACACTCAGTTTGTCTATCAATATCATTCTCAACATGCAAATTATTCAAAGCACCAGATTTATTATGAATATCAATATTAACATCAACTAACAATGTATGCATATTTTCATGATTCTCATTTATTTCAGATTGCACATTAATGATAACTTCTTTATTATTAATAGGTTTAGGCATCCAGACATTAGTACTCTTTTTATCCTTAGATTTGATCTCAATCTTTTTTAAGTTCTGAGTTTTCTTAAAATCTAAATCATCAGATTTACAATCACTATCCTTATGACCTAAATGCCTACATTTCCTACAATATGCTGGTTTATTTTTATAGATTATGTCCTGCCAATAACCCTCCCTATCTCCAAAACAAACCCAAATCTTTTGAGGTAGGACACTAGAAACATCTAAAATAGTCCAAACTTCACAGTTATTGAAGCTAGCCCTATTCTTACTAGGCAACCACGTATTTAAAGGAACACCAACAGCCCTAGCTAAGTTTTCTATTGTATCTATATTATACATATACTCAGGTAATTTCGGAAAAGACACACAAACAGGAGTCAGGGGAGATTCCCGTTTGGGATTGTAATCTGGACTCCATTTTAAAATCCTAAAAGTGTACTGACCCATAGATCTGACATTGTACTTCCAAAAAGTTTTTATATCCAACATATTTTCAAATTCAACAAAGACGTGCCTATAATCCATTTTATAGGCACTGTAATTTCCTAACAGTTTTAAAGAAGCTAAAAAACCTCTAAATTCTAACACAGAAGGACTACCATAAGAAAATTTAGCAATCAGTGTATACTTAGATAAAGAATTAAGGATAGACTTAGATAAAGAATTAAGGATAGACTTATCTTTTTCGCAAAACCTGACGTAGGTATATCCATCTTCGGAGCCAACTTCGACCTTGTCGTGCTTGAAACCCTTCGAAGAAACAAGACGCTCCTCCTTTCCCATTCTGACTGCTTCAGCGTACGATCTCGACGGTTGAATCAATTGCTTAGAAGACACTGAATCGTCTTTTTGTGGTTTTTTGTTCAGAGACTCGTTTCTTTCAAAAATCGGATTTTCAAAGAAACAAGCCTTTGTGATGAGTTTATTTGGTAGATTATGTTGTGGCTTAGGCGAATTTTGTTCTTCAAGATGAAGAACAGAGGATGAATTTGGCATTTTTTGTGGTTTGGGGCTAGATCTAAGATTGAATGGTGATGAAAGTGGCAGAGATACCACCTAGGGTTACGATATCAAAAGAGAGGCTGTGGTGAGAAGCTGAGAAGGAAGTCCTCTCAGATAGAAGGCTTGGCCCATGGCCTTGAAATCAAGATCCGATTTAGGTTTCTTGGAGGCCTAAATCTTTCCCCGTTCCAGATCTTTTTTCTTTGTATTTTAAAATATTAAGTTTATCTTTATTAATATTTTGGAAAAGATTAACGTAGGTTAAGTTTCTCTTTTATATATATATATATATATATATATATATATATATATATATATATATATATAAACTATATATAAACTAGTTTAGTAATTTTTTTTCCAATAGTCAATATATTTATTCAAATTCTCAGGCATATTTTTTTATTATTGCAAAATTTAAAAGTGTGATAATTTAAATTATATATTATTTTATTTTCTCTCGACCTAGCATATTTTTATAATAGATATTTATTATTGTTTATATTTTATATATTTTATTTCTTTTTTATGGGTATCGTTCTAATCTAACTTTTTTGAATTCCGATAATTTATAGTTCTTTTGGTATTCTAAAGAATACATTTACTTTCGGTATTCAATCAAATTCTCAATTTTATTTTATTTTTGTTGGTATATTAAATTCTATCCCATAAAATTCAACCCATATATAATATTAACTTTTTAACATAAAATTATATATGAATATGCGGTCAATTTTTATTTTAAAATAAGAAACATGAAACAATTTTTTATATATTAAAAAATAGTACTTTTCTGTTCAGAGTCATATTAGAATATAGCATAAAGCAATATAAAATATTAATGTATATTTTTTTATTTAATTTTTGGGTTCTTTCTTACCGGTATCTAATATCTTGTTGATCCATTCTTAGATATCTACTTCTTAATATTTATCAAATAAAAGAAATTATAAGCATCTACATACCACCGTTGACTGTAGTCTCGGGGGCGGATTTACTATGGCACTGGGGCGCGAGCCCCTCCTAGCCCCTCCTAACCTCAAAGTAGATTAGTATTGGGAAAAATTTTATTCTCGGAATTTTTAAAGAAATTATATTTAAAATGTTTGATCAATGGTCAAACGGTGTCGGGTTTGGCTAAAATTTGGACAGAATGTTTGGGACATATAAATCTTCAATAAGTCCGGTTGAATTGTCATTTGATGCTACAGTTCGGGAGAAATAACATTTGATGCTACAGTTCGGGAGAAATAACTTTTGGAATAGTGGAGTAGTTTTTGTAATATTATTCATTTTTGTTTCTTTTTTTGTTAGTTTATTATGTTTAAATTTTTTGATTGGTTGTAGATATTTATTATATTGAATTGGATATTCTTTTACCTTCAACTTATCATAATAGTAGAAGTGTTTTTGGTGGAATCTTCATAAGTCTCGTGGTCTCCTAACTCTTCACAACGAAGTGGTCTTTTCGTATAAATGTTTTGGTTGTTGATTTATTTTACCGTTGATTATTTTTTAGTGATTAGGTTTGTGGTTTTATTTTGTTAATAAATCGGTTGTTTTATTATTTGGTTGGTTGTTTTGAAGTTAATCTCGCGTGTGGTTGATATACTATTATTTGGGTCTAATAGTTGGTATTAGAGCTCCATACCCAGACGATGATATGGATGAAATTCTTGGATGTCGAAGATGATGAACCATCAGTCATGCTCATGAAATGGAGTGACTTTATTAGAGTTTATAAAGATAGTGTGACTTGATTAATTGAAGTGACGCTAAGGATCTAAGATGCTCTAATATGAGTTAACAAATATATCCATTGTAAAACTTTATAACTTAGATATGAATCATGAAACAACCTAATTAGAGTGAGCATTAGGTAAGTCAACTGAGGGGAGGTAAAAGTGGTAGAATTTGTTATGTGCGATCAAATTTTCACATCGGATAGGTATGAGAAGGATCAATGACAAATAAGTGAGAACATATCTCAACTAGTATGAAGCCTTTTGATTTTATACATAAATGTTATAACTCGTACTTAAGATTATTTAGACATATGCCCCATAAATCAAATGAACAATTATATATATATATATATATATATATATATATATATATATATATATATAATTTCAATAAATATTCATGATTTTCTTAATCAATAAAAATATCAGGATTAAATTTTTTTAATATTTCCAGAAAAATTATTTAAAAAATCAATTAAAAGTACCAAGTGAATGAATTTTTTTTAACATATCTAGTTTATGTAATATTTCAGCCCCTCCTGACCTGGATTCCTGGTCCGCCAGAGCGACTGTTATCTGTTTATTCTATTGGAAACTGAGCAGAGCGACTGTTATCTGTTTATTCTATTGGAAACTGAGTAAAGCATCCATGCAATACTCATATTCTATTACAGATTATTACTAGAAAAATAGCGATCGGGTCATTTAATAAACTATAAAAAAATAACATGTTTAATGAAAAAACATTACAAAAGTTATACAAATAAAATCTATATAAATAAAAAAATAGTTACAAACGTATGTTTTACAAAATAATAGAATATAAATAAACACAAAAATATTTTTTTAAGAGATACGTTAGTTATAAAAATCTAAAGAATTACAAAAATTTATTTTACAAAATATAAAATATAAAACATAAATACAACATACAATATATAAATTATACGTTTAAAAAAAACTAATTAGATATTTTGATGTTCTCCTATTGGGATGATTAGAAAATATAATTATAATATAGAAATATTAAAATAATAATTAAATAAAGAGGGAGATAAACAAAATTAAAACACAAATTCCTACTTACGATTATTTAACGTTTTAAAATTTTGATTTTAATTAGTTTCGAAGATATTAACTCTGTTTCCAAACATTTATTTTATACATGAGTTTTAAAGCATATAAAAAAATCTCATATAAACAATATATTTATAAAAAAATATCCAATAGATTAGAATATAAAAAACAAATGGTAGTATTATGTTTATATCGTAATTAATATTCTAGACTTACTAAAACTAATTTTTATACTCCCTTACTTAAGGTTACCTATATCATATACTTCATATCTGAAAGTTAAGTAATACCCAAGTCTAATAAAAATAGATACATCTATATATTCAATAACAACATTCTAAAAAGAATATTAATAAATATACTAATTTAAAACAGTTAGATTTTTTAAAAGCTTAAAACATGGAAATAAGCAGTAAGTCCCTTCTTCAGTATCAAGTTGAAGTTCTTCAAGAGCAAGTTTAACGCTTTAATTCTAAATCAACATTGATGACAAATAATCTATAATTATAAAATATTATATTTTCATATTATTTAATTTAGTCTTAAATATATAAGTTACTATAAAATAAAATTTAAAAATTATAATTTTATACATTATAATATAGAAAGTAAATATTATAATATCTAATTAGTTATAAATATTTAATAATTACCTATTTTATAGATTCAACCGTATCGTTATAAAGATATTGGTCAGAAATATTTAATAAATTCATACGATTAACAATCAATTCTAAATCAACATTAATGAAAAATAACTTATAATTATAAAATTAACCATTTTTTAACCTTATTTGAAAATCATGATTTTATATGTTTTAATATATAAAGTAAATATTATAATATTTAATAGGCCGTAAATATTATAATACTTAATAGGCCATAAATATTTAATACTTTCCTACTTTTTAGATTAAAAAAATCTAATTAGCCAAAACTATTTAATACTTCCCTACTTTTTAAATTCAACAAAATCTTATCGCAATTCGAAGAGATTATATTCTAATAACTGTTTTAATATTTAAGTATAACTAACTTTTAAAGTTATAAGTATAATTAACTTTTAAGGTTATGAATTTATAGATGATAAATTTAAAAAATTACAATCATTGATTAATGGCATACTGTTGAAATTTAAGAAAATATTCTAATTAACTAAATCTTTTTTTTTATCTTAATAAAATCTTTGTTGACTAAATTATAATTTTTATTATGTTAGTGCGATTAGAATTTTAGAATTTTATAAAACTGAGATTGTAAAGTCGTAATGTCTCACTAACATCTTGAAGATGTGCCTATATTTAGATTGATCATATCTAATCAGATTTGTTTTTTTTATAACCGTTGTCATTTAGTTTATAATTTTTTTAATTTTAATCAGTTTATATTTAGTTTAATATAATTTAATTAAACATTTAAAAAATACAAACAGTTACCAAATAAATTTATAAACATATTATTAAAAAATTTAGAAAGATTAACTAAGGAAATTCATCCCATCCCATATGGGCTCTAATTTTGTTCACTTTTAGCTCCTTAATCTTCATTATCTTGGATCACTTGTTCCCCTGTAAAACATTTATAGCTACCCTCGTTTAAAATTCATTCAAGAAAGAAATCTTGATATAGAAACTTCTATATTGACTTAGTATTTCTTTTCAATAATTCATGGTTAGATAGAAGACTTTGATTCTCTTCCAGAATCCTCTTTTATTAATTCATCTTTCATTCATTCACACATGATTTTTAATTTAAACATAATTTCATTCTTATTCTCTTGTTTTTAATCTTTATTCTCTTGAAAAATCAAAACAAATCTCTTATTTTTTTTCACTAATCTTTTGCTTTAAAAAAATATTGTATAAGAATAGTTTTGATTTATGATCAACCTACCAAAGAAAGTAGAGTGGTGAAGACAAAATGAAAAAGAAATAAATAGTAATTACTCTAGAATACCTTTGTAGTTTTGCGGGAAGTATTAGGATGAGATCTTACTTCTGGTCGCATAATCTGTTTTTGAGCAAAAAGAGAATGAAGAAGTGAAAATAAAAAATAAAAAATAAAGACATGAATTTGGGTTTTGTTGAAATATAAAACGTTAAACAATATGTGTAAGTTATATATAAGACGGGTAAGAACATGTATAAGACGGGTAAGACCACATGTAGACATTGAAAAACAACTAACCCGATATTAAAAAACAACCCGATATTAAAAAACAAACTAACTCGACACGTCGAAACTAAAACAAATTAACTTTAAAATGTTACTTAAAGGCTAAAACTAAATTAACTTTGTTACTTAAAGGCTAAAACTAAATTTAGTATATGAGATAACTAACGGATTAAAAGTTATAAAATATAAAGAGTAATATGTAAAGTGAATTGATAGGATTAAAAGTTATAAAATGTAAAAAACAAACTAACTGGACAATAAAAAACAAACTAACTCGACACTTAATGCCACATGTCGAAACAAACAAATTAACTTTAAAATGTCGAAACTAAAAAAAAATTAACTTTAAAAATGTTACTGTGGTAATGTTAAAGGCTAAAACTAAATTTAGTATATGAGATAACTAACATATTAAAAGTTATAAAATATAAAAAGTAATATGGAAAGTGAATTGATAGGATTAAAAGTTAAAAAATGTAAGGAGTAATATGTAAAGTATCAATTCAATAAAAGCAACAAAAAATAAAAGATTTTTTTTAAAGCAACAAAAAAATGTTTGCAATGATCGAGAAAAGATAAAAGTAAACTCTAATCTTTTAGTAAAAGCAAAGTATATCACATGACAGTATGACACTCATATCATCCAGCTGGGTTTCCTCGAATAAAAACTGAATTGTTGAATTTTGTAGGTTGGGGCATTGTTCCACCCCACCCTCATAGGAGGTCCGGTAGACTGCCTGCTGTGCCCTCCAATTCTCATATTTGCCAATTCGTCAGCAATTTCCAAAACTCTACCAGCATTCCAACTATTGTTTGCGTCATATATTGGACTCTTCCTCCACGGTGGCCGATAATTAACTTGATTAGGAGAGGTATCCAATAATTTTGTGTTCCTGGCCAAACGTGCACCCTCATAAGTATTAGCCATGTACGGGTTCGGGGGCATAACTGTGCTTGATGGAGCATTGACTTTTGGAACAGAAGAGTTGTAGGGGAGTCTTGCGTTGGACGAAGTAGCAGCAACCCCTGAATACCTCTGCGCAATTGGCTGCTCCTGTGCTCCCTTCCTCCCAAAGGATCCCGACAGAGGCATTCTGTTGCTTGTTGGCCTAAGAGGAACAGATGGTGGAAGACAATAGCACCTCTGGAAAAAAGGATGCTGTAGAGCCTCTGCTGCTGTCGGCCTCTTGCAAGGATCCCATGAACAAAGCAGAGTTATAAGGCTTATTGCATTTTCACTTGCTGATGGTATAATCCTTGAGAGAGGTACACCGGGATGCTTAGGAAATCGGTAATTGATAGCTTTAGCAAGATTCTTTCCATCAGCCCATGTTTTCATGGTCGGGCTGCCTATTACACTGCAAATTTTGTAAATTTCATCGGCTTCACTGGCACCAGGGAAGAGCGGACGCAAGGTAAACAATTCGGCCATTATAGCTCCCATGGCCCACATATCAACATTTGAGCTGTAGAAGGAAGAACGAAGGAGAACCTCCGGTGCACGATACCATCGGGTGGTAACATATTCAGTATATGGTGGCCGTGAACTGATCTCCCTTGCAAGACCAAAGTCAGCAAGTTTTATAACATCTTTTGAGACCAGTAAATTCTCTGGCTTAAGGTCACGATGAAAATAACCTCGCTGATGCATGTAGGCAAGAGATTGAAAAACTTGGAAACACCAGTATCTGACTTCAGCTTCTGTAAATATGGTTTGTCTTTGTTTCATAAGCTCGTAAAGATTGCAGCCGAAGTACTCGAAAACAAAATAAAGCATTTCATGCTCCCAGATAACCTCTTTGAGCTTGACGATGTTGGGATGGTCCATCCTCACCAGTGACTTAACTTCTCTCAAGTTTAAGCATTCTTCCCAAGACGAGTATTTCGTTTTTAGTTTTTTAACAGCCACAACTTCACCTGTTTGTTTGTGGATAGCTTGCCAAACACTTCCATACGTACCTTCACCAATTGGCTTAGTTAAATTGTATTTCTCCATGATTTCTGGATATATATTCTCAATTGTACCCAATATTACAAATCTTGATGCAACTTTGTATCAATAATTGATCATGTATATTAGCGATCTGATGCTTATCTCACACAACTCATCATGCACTGATCATTCACGCAACTGCTCCTGCTTCTGCACTGATCATCAACGAAAGAGACTACTAAGTCCGATTACCAAATGAAAGATAATTTGTCTAATAATCCTCACATACAAGAAACGAAGAACTTTTTAATAATAGGAAAATAATAATTTTAACATTTTAAAGTTAGTTGTCTAATAAGTTTGTAGCCAAAGCATTTCACAGACTCCTGGTTTTCACTTTACGGAGACATGCATTGTGAGCTGACCTTGTGAACCAATTTCTTACTAAGGAACGGTAATTTTAAATTATTATACTATACTGATTTTTTTTTTTTTATCTTGTCTTTTGTCAACACATAGATCTCAAATAAATTTTCTCAGATATATCTTGTCATTGTTGGAATCCCAGTAAGAAATCCTAAACCCTACAACCAACAAAACCTGATAAAAAAAATAGCAGCTACATTCACGATCATACTAATACATACACACAAGCCCGGAAACATATTTTACGCACGATGGCAGTAACAAGACTCTCCTACTCATATTAAACTTAGTAGCACGTAAACTTACTTGTTTTCTATGACGACTGGGCTTGCAGTTCTGATGATCGTCAATCATTCTGGTGTTCAGAAAAGCAGCAGCTGTTCTTTGTCCCACACACCTTGAAACTCCTTTCCTTTGGATCAAATCTACTTGATTTTATCCTCATAGCCCCCATCTGATTCTAATGTAACAGTCTGAACCCAGGTGCGATTGCTTCTGCCCAGTCTTTAAAATATCTAGTTTTTAGATTTTCTGTTTAGATTTTAAGTTTGGTGTTGATCTAGACTTTAATGTTGTCTAGATTTTATAAGCCGGAACTTTCCTATTTTCTAGTAGCAATCCGTTTCCTATTTTCTAGTAGCAGCAATCCGTTCCTATTTTCTAATTTTCTATTAGAAAAATAGGAATAAGAAACTACCAATCAATATAATAATAATAATAATAATAATAATAATAATAATATATTTGGTAGATTTATTTCCATTTTTTTTATTCTTATTTCAAAATATTATCTTTAATTTTATTTATTAATATTTAAAAAAATGTTAAGTTGATGTTAACTATTTCAGTTTTTATTTTCTAATAGTTCACATATTTATTCTAAATCCCAGGTATATATCTTTCATAATTATTATCATCCTAAATCTAAAATTCTAATCATTTAAATTATATTTTCCTTTTATTTTGTCTTACCTGGTATCATATTTTTTTATAATAGATAATTTATTATAAATTTATACTTTCTTTTATATTTGTATATGTATGGTTTTTACAAAATTGTTTGAATTCTAATAATTTATAGTTTCAACATTTTTATTAATTAAATATTCAATTTTTTCTTATTATTATTCTTTCACATATTTTTGTATATACACATAAAATTCAAACTATACATAATTTTTATTATTTAACATATTTTGAATATATATATATATATATAAAGTCAATCATTTATTTACTTGAATTCATTTTTGAATTCATTTTAGTTGTGATTTCTGATAATAAAAACCGAACGATTTTTGTTGGTATACCAAAAGAATGGTCGAAAGTTTGATAAGATAGAGGTACTAAATTTTACAATACCGAATAGTCATTACCCTCAATAATTTAAGAGTTTCGGAAGACTGATTGTGCCGAAACCATCTTTACAATTATCTCTTGCAGTCTCCGAAAAATAGAAAACTAAACAACTACACAATATGCATTTGCAAATTGTTTTTGCTAAAAAAATATGCTCATAACACAATTTCAAAATTTTATTTGTCATATTAAGCCAAATTATGTTTATCATTCTGAGATGTGGTATAATCAAGTTTCTCAAGCAGGATTACTCTATTACAGTGAGCTTTATTTTTCTCTATAGATATTGATACATTGGTTTTCTATTTTAAAAGATCGACTGACCATTCTTCTAATATATAAAAATTAGTCATTTATACTTTATCTTGGAAATTAAGGCTTATATGAATGCCAGTGCATGTATCTCATGCAACATAATGAAAATACTTCTCAAGAAGAATTTGAAATCTTATAAAACATGTCCACTCATCCATCTATCTATATATCTATAAGATTTTGTAAGTGCGTTCATATAACATCCTGTAACATATTCCATTAAAATTTTAAGCATATATAAAATGAAAATTACATGATATCTTCGCGGATATACTGTATCAATGTATTATTTTTTATTTAAAGCAATAAAATCTAAAATTGATATCTAAAATTTCTAACAAATTAAACTCTTACAAAACTTTATATATATAAAAAGAAGAAGGTTATATCTATCATTGTACTAATCCACACATACAAGCCATATAATACAACCATAGCTATAAATTTAGGCCCAGTTAATGACTAGGGTTTTCATCTCCTAAGGGCAATTAGATAAGAGAGTCGGGAACCCAAAAACACACAAAATACAATAAGAGAGGATGTATAATTTTTGGGTTGTTTTTGGCGCCACTATAATAAAGAGTTAAGAGGTCCGATTAAGGGGTAAATAGTGTCGATTTTTGTTGAATTGTTTAATTTTTTGGTTATATTTTTTCTTTTTGTGTTTCTTTTTTTGTAATCTATTATTTTGTTTAATTTTTAATAGGTTTGTAAATGTTTGTTAGATTGATTTAGATTTACTTATAGCCTCCACTATAAGAGGTTTGGGTGGACTTCTAGTAACTTCTATGGTTTTTAGGTGGTTTTTTACTCTTCAATCAGAAGGGATTTTCTCCAAGTAACATAAATCTGTCTCTTAATTTGTTGTGATTAGATATATGGTTTACTTTATTTAATTAATCAGTAAATCTTGTGTATTGATACATTTTATTGTTTGTTATTTTTTGTGATTAGATATATGGTTTGCTTTATTTAATTAATCGGTGAATTATTGGACAATCACATTTATAAAATTCAATATTTAAAATTTAAAACGGTAAACTTTAATTTTATATTTCAAAATTAACGTTTAAAATTATATATAAAAATTCTATCATATAAAACAAATTATAACTTATATATTATTATAACTAAATTATAACTTATATATTATTATAACTAAATTATAACTTATAGATTTAAACTTCAATATAAATACAAATGTATAGTACAAGAGAGATATAATAATAATAATAATAATAATAATATTTTTTATAGATCTTTTTCATTTTTATTTGTATTTTAAAATATTAAGTTTATCTTCATTAATATTCTGAAAAAGCTTAATTTATCTTAAGTTTCTCTTTTTATATATATATATATATATATTAGTTTAGTAATTTTCTTTCCAATAGTTAATATACATATTTTTTTTTTATTGCAAAATTTAAAATTGTGATAATTTAAATCATATATTATTTTACTTTTTCTCAGCCTATCATATTTTTATAATAGATATTTATTATTGTTTATATTTCAAATACTTTATTTCTTTTATGGGTATCGTTTAAATCTAGCTTTTTTGAATTCCGATAATTTATACTTTTTTTAATTCTAAAGAATATTTTTACTTTCCGTATTCAATCAAATTCCCAATTTTATTTTATTTTATTTTTGTCGTATATTAAATTGTATCCTATAAAATTCAATCGATATATAATATTAACTTTTTAAGATAAAATTATATATGAATACGGTGAGCCAGTTTGATTTTTTTACAAATTTTTAATATATTAAAAGACAGTATATTGAAATTTTGAGTGGACAATGATACTAAATTTTACGATATATGGCACCAAAATCATACCTACATTTATCATATCTTTTTAACCTTTTGGAAAAATAGCAAACTAAATTGCTAGACAATAATAATGCATTTCTAAATAGTTTTTGGCAGAAAAGTATGTTTGTGACACAATTTCAAAGCTTTACTAATTATTTTAAACTAAATTATGCATATTATTTCAAGAATGTGTATATTATCTCAAATCAAGCTTCTAAACCTTGTATGATATGATAGAAGCTTGTCTGATATGATCAGGTAAAAAATTGATCTACTATAATGGGACATCTTCTTTTCTAAAACATTTTTTTAAAATTTTATTGATAATGAAAGATTTACAAAAATTGAGGATCCAAAATTGTAAATTACAAAACTTTAAAATTAAACTTGAAAGGAATGTGCCATCTGCTTCCCTCCAAGAAATGATGAAATTTCAAACTCCATAGCTAATCTAGAGCAGTCCAAAACACTCGAAAATTTAAGAAAAACTCCAGCGAAATCACCATATCAACCCTAACTTTTCTATCTCACAGTCACACCTTGAATTGTCATCTGCTTCTTCATGCCATTGGCAGAGTCAACCCTCCTCCATGCCTAAAATAGATAAATTCGAACAAGAAACGAGAACTAGAGAGAGAATTAATCTGAGTTAATATAACCCAGGCCAAGTCCTTTGAGGAAGACTATAGTCAGCAGCTTAGAAGGAGCATCAAAGTGATTAAATGTGAGCTTTTGTTTACATTTCAGAGTCTATTTCGCAAGCCATTCTACGGCTTGGTTATGGACTCTTGAAATGTGCTTAATCATCATTTTCGAGCTAATCAGTATCCTACGAGCTATCCTAATTGAATCTTCGAACCAGGAGTCAGTTCTATTAGCTAACTGATTGATTAAAATTAATAATAATAATATCAACAAGAGTTCAATTGTTTTTGTAGTAGATTAACAAGCTTACCAAACACGATATTTGTACCTTGGACAATATCGTCATCACTATTTTTTTTATAAGAATACCTCCACAAGACTCGCCATTATAAGCGCAAGCCCCATCTATTCATCTTTAATCTTTCACTTATCGGGGCATTCCACTTCAGGTAAACGGGCTTTTTGATGCTTTCAGTGGATTTGCAGCCTAGCGATGTTCTTGCATTCAAAGACTTGAACCAGTGCTTGTAGTTAAGATTGTTAGAAATATCGATACCTTTGATAATGTTAATGATCATATCAAGGGAACTCTTAACATTTGGTTGCATTCTTTTGAATTTCAAGCTGTTTCTAGCTTTCCAAATAACCCAACAGAAAATCTGAGGGATTAGACGACTTATGTGAAATTTATTGTTGGAAAACCAGAACCAACATCTAATCATATGCGTCATAACCATGAACCGATTTTTATTTTAATCTTGAATAAGCAGCCAAAGTAGTTCCATAATTTCAGGCAAAATTGCAGCTAACAAGAAGATGATTTTTGTCTTCATAATTGTTTCAAAACTCGCACTTCGAAGCAATCTTTAGATACCTCTTCATCATAATAGAATCGATTGGAATAAAGTTTTTAATGAGCTTCCAACATAGCAAAGAAAACTTACTAGGTATGTAAAGACTCCAGATTTTCTTGAAGATGCTTGATTGAACGTGCTTGGTTCTAAGACTGTTCCAAGTAAGCTTCATATTGAAATTGTTATCATTAGAGTACTTCCAAGTCAGCAAGTCATCCTTTTCAGGGTTTACTTTGAGAGAGTTGATGATGTATAGTCTTTCATTGGATAAGAAACCTTGTATAACATTGATATCCCAGGAGTTATTCTTCCAGAACATTTTAACCTTAGCATCCAGGTACCGGTTTATACTTTTATTATTGTTAGAACTAAAGATTGAAGGCAGGTTGTGCCAGGAGCCCATCCAGAAATCCATCTCGCCCTTTCCAAGAATCCAATGAAGGTTGCCTTGTGCTTAATCTCTAATACCTATTAATCTTTTATAAACTAAAGAACCCAGTCTATTAGTAGCTTTTAAGGGATAAATGGTTTTACAATATATGTTATGCATTATGTTGGACCATAAACATTTATTTTTTCGAAAGGTAAACCACAACTTTTGAGAGAAGGTTTGCTGAATATCATCCAACTTCCTGATATTCAGCCCTCCATCTCCAAAAAGGCTTGCAAAGGAAGACCCAAGAGGACCAGTGAATTGAATTCACATTATACTTGGATCTTCAAAGGAATCTGTTGAAAATTGTTTCCAGTTTCTTAATGATGTTTTTAGGCAATAAACAGTTTTGCATCCAGTGATAAGTAATATGAAGTAAAATGTTAGTTATCAAAGATAATATGCCTCCATAAGAAAGGAACGTATTGTCTCGTTCAGTAATCATGTCGTTCACCTTGTCCAGTATTGAGTTAAAGATATGTCCTTTATTATTGTTAGAGAGAGTTATCCCCATGTGAGTGATAGGAAGAAAATCCACAACAAAGCCAGTTTGAACTTCTAAAATTTGAATTCTGCTCTGATGAGCTTTCGAGGATATAACAATCTTTGTCTTTTGCTTGTTTATAGATTGCCCATAAATATTTTGATACCTATCAAGGAACCTGCTCAAAGTTTCTATTAAAGAAGGCAAACTATTAGTAAACACAAGTATATCATCAACAAATGCTATACATGGAGTCAGGTAGTCAGTTCTTGATGTAAATTTTAACTTATTATTTCTGTTAAAAAGATTATGCATTCCTCTGATCAGAACCTCTTCCCCGAGAATGAAAAGGCTTGGAGATAATGGATCTCATTGCCTTAACCCTCTCAGCATGTGGAAATAATCATAAACTTCACCATTCATAAGCATTGAAATGTGAACATTACTGATCATTCTCTAAATAAGACTGATGAAATCAATAGAGAAACCAAACGAGAAAAACACTTTGAACAAGAAGGCATGAGAAATCCTATCGAATGCCTTGGACATGTCGAGCTGGATCATGATATTTCCTGATTTAGACTTTCTGTTAATGTCATGAATAAGCTCTTTAGAAATCATGATATTATCGTGGATCAACCTCCCTTTCACAAAACACTCTTCACATTAGAAACAATTTTTAGCAAAATATTAGATAGTCTCAGGTTTATAAGATTTTTATTCAACATGGGGCAAAGCCCAATCGGCCTATAATTGCTCCACAAAGTAGGATTTGTACTTTGGGGAATTAAACAGATGCCTGTGGCAAAGATACCAGTGGGAATACAGTTACCGTTCAGGAAAGTGTTAAGAGCAATGCAGAGGTCTTTGATAATGTTCCAACACAATTTGAAAAATAAAATGTTGAAGTCATCAATGCCCGAGCACTGCCACTCTTCATATCATTTATAATCCTCCAAATTTCATCATCATTGGTAGGCTTGAGCAAAGCATCATTATCCTCCTCAGTGACCATGAAAGGAATACAGTAAAAAAGGCTATCTTGAAGCAGTCTGGACTCTTCATTGTTGTTATCATAAGGAGATAAAGCCAGGATATTCTTGAAATAATTTGCAGCAGAATTCCCAATATCCTTCTGATTATGGATCCAAGTATCACACTCTTTAATACTTTTGATTTCATTCTTTATTTTCTTTTTAGACACATAGGCATAGTAAATCTTGGAGTTGCCATCACCATCCTTTAACCAACTATTAAAGCATTTTTGCTTCCAGAAAACTTCCTTATTTCTAAGAGCTTGCATGTGAAGGGTTTTTCCTTTAGAGAGATTAGTATTTGAATTATAATTATTACAGGTGTAGTGAAGGATTTCCATCTTCCTAACATTCTCCTGAGTAGCTTTGACATTGTCAAAAATATTAACAAAGTTCTTGGTATTCCAATCTTTTAGACAAAGTTTAAGCATCCTCGGCTTATACCAGAAAACATGGCTTGGTTTGCCATGAATACGTATGATCAACAGTACTTAAGAAACCATCATCGTTAGACCACATGTTTAAAAACCTAAAAAGAAATCTTTTTGTAGATAGAAAGATGTATATTAGAGTGATTAGCAATTATAAGAAAAGGAGCATGGTCAGAACAAGTTCTGACCATGTGAAAAACCTGTGTTTCCTTGAAAGTATTCAGCCAATTGTCATTGATAAGATCACGGTCAAGCCTCTTCCATTTAATGCTTCTGAACCAAGTGAATTTAGATCATCTATACCCAGTATCCTCGAGATTGCAGGCTCTGATGGTGTCATTAAAGTTGTCCATACTATTCTGGTAGTTTGAGGTGCATCCCAGCTGCTCATCATAAGAGAAGATGACATTGTAATACCCAGCAGACATCCATGATTTATTTGAATCAGCAAAACTCAAAAAGCTTTCCCAAAGCTCAATTCTTTGAAGATACTAGCATTTAGCATAAATTGAAGTAAAGTAGAAACTTTCTTGTTCAGGAGAGAATGAAGGAGTGATAGAATTGAAGACTTGCTTCATCTTTTTGCAGATTTAAATTTAGTCTTGATGATCTCATTGAAGCTTTGATCATGAGAGAATGAAGGAGTGATAGAACTGCTTCCAATGTTTTCACTGGTGTGGATAATAATCGCCTGAGGGTAGGCTGGTAATTTCCGTTGGTGTTTTAAGGTGGTGTGAGGGTGTTTTAAGGTGGTGTGAGGGTGTTTAACTGTTTAGAGTAGAGAGTAGAGAGATAATTAAGTAGCTTGGTAGCAGTTAATTCTCATTACCCATAGTTAATGCAGGTGGTTGGGTATTTATACCCTTATGTTTGGGCCCTTATGGGCTTTCGGGTCATGTTTAATGGACCCGGGTCATGTTCAAAGACCCATGAGCTCTAAGCAGGAGAGCAAGTAGCTTAGTCAAGAAGTGTTTAGGTTTTTTAGTACTTTTGTCATAGTTCGAACAGTCCTATGGTCATAGTGTTCGAAGTGACCTGTCCGGTTCATATGATCTGTCCGGTCCATGTGACCTGTCCGATACTCGGAGAGATTAGACCGATCTGTCCTTGTACGGGGAGCATGCTGAATTCAGACTCATCATTCACGATCCGGAGTAAATGTATTATCAATTCCCTGAAGACTGTATTGAGAGATTTCTTGTTCCAGTTTCTTCAAGGCTTCGATGATTTCAGTGATGTCTTTTGGAGAAGAGTCTTTACAAGATTCAACAGACTGACTTTGAATGTTCTGATCTTGAACTGGATGATTATTGCTTTCATCTTTCTCTGAATCATGGTCTTTTTGGATAATAATTGATTTGATTTTCCTTCTGTAAACTTTGAATGTAGTTTGAGATGTTTTGGATTCATTATTACTTTGAATTTTCATAGCATGTATCCAAGTTTTTTGTTTTGCGTTCTCATCTTTAATGTCTTCCTCGTCATTCTTTGGAGATTTTTTGCAATCGGATAGTTTGTGTCCTATGTGATAGCAATAATCACAGTATGAAGGAACATTTTTGTAACCGATGGAGATCCAACATCCATCGTTCGACACAAAACCAATCCATATCTTACGCTTCAGTTTTCTTGAGATATCAATCTCAATTTGAGCGTAGCAAGCATTGACATGCGCTTTATTTTTTTTCTGGTACAACAACTCTATAGGTTGTTCCCAGAGAAGCAGCTAAATCATTTACCATTTTTGAGTCATATAAGAACTCTGGTAATTTTTTGAAGTGAACCCAAGTAAACACCATAGGATTTTCATATTTTTTGTTAAACTCTTGACTCCATCTTAAGATTCTCATCAAGAAATCATCGCATCTCCAGACGTTCCTCGACCATATAGTGCATATATTTTTTTTTAAGTTGAAATCAAGAAAAATATGATGAGAATCCCATATTTCATAGCTGTAACTTCCTTTAAACTTCAAAGAATCCAAGAAACTATTCATCTTTGATTTTTTTGGAACACCGTTACTCAATTTACCAACCAATATGGTTTTGGATTTTAGGAGCAGATGGTTCTTAACATCATCAGAATATTGAACCGATAAATGACTCTCTGTTTCTTTGATCCATTATGGGTTCATCGTAACAGATTCTTTACCGGGTTTAAACAAATCAACGAAGGATTTCTTGATTTGTTGTTGAGATGAATCATTTTTGCGCAAATTTGAGTGAAGAACAGGAAATTCTTTAGTAGATTTTTTATGGATATTGAGTGTATCCGTAGGAATAAGGAGAAGAATTAAAGCAGAATAAGGCATTTGAACTGAGTTTCTTCACAAGACTCATGAAGTTCTTGGAGCTTCATCATTTCCCTCTAATTTTAATCTTACTTTCATGTTATTTTAGAAATATTTCTCTCTAAAACTAATGAGACATTATTTTTCTATTTTAAAAGACCCAACAGATTTATAAAGATGAGTTATTTATACTATTTTCCGAGAATAGAAACTTACATGAATTACATTGCATGTATCTGACACACCATTAAAAACATACTACTTAAAAACAATATTACATCTTATAAAGTATGTCATACTTTAATGTTTATTGACACTAATATGTAGATTTAAATTAGGAAATAGTCTCTTCCATTTTCTTTCATCTAGTCCCTCCACTTTAAAATCATCTGTGAGGGTTTTTAGATTTGGAAAAATCTATAAATTTAATCTTTAACTTACAAAATTTATAAATTTAGTCTATCGAGTTTATAAAATTTATAAATATAGTCCATGGTTAAGGGTTTCGATTTCTTGGATTCAAGGACTAATTTTATATAAAAATTTAAATTGATGGATGAAATTTACAGATTTTGCTAACTCAAAGGACTAACTTTATAAATTTTGTAATTCATAGACTAAATTTATATATTTTGACAAGTCCAGGGACTCTCACCGGTGATTTTAAAGTCGAGGGACTAAATGAAAGAAAACAGGATACTCGATGGACTATTTCCTGATTTAAGCCCTATATATGTGTATATATATATATATCAGGGTTTGTAAGTTTGTTATATATATATATACATATAAAGGTTTGTAAGTTTGTAGGGTTTAGATAACATACGGTATTAATATTTATGGGTCAGAAATCTTTGAGGGAAACATATAACTAGTGGGTCGGATTTATATGAGGAAGTAGTTTAGACCAAGAATAAAATTTATATTGACGGAGTTGTATGCTAGCTATACATTTACTTTATATAAATAATAATCAATAGTTAATATGCCTAAAGGCTAAGGAGGGAGACCCATATTCTTAATCTGATCGGGTTGGTCCATGGATCCAAAATTAACATATAAACGCTCAAAAGAACAGTAATTAATGAGGTTGAGCCTTTATCTCTATAAGCAATAACTACAGCAGCTCAATACCCTTCGTTTGAAATTTATCCTCACCATATTGGCAACCATAGTGGGAGTGAAAGGTACCCGGATAGCAATATCCAAAGACCTAACTGGCAAATTAACCTTCATAGTTCTTTGAGACATGGATCACAATATAAAAACAGATCCTCCTCATTAGAATGAAGAGTTCCAACTCGAAGAGGAGCATACAAACACATCTCATGTGAATCATAATACTGAGGGAAGACTTTTCATGTAGTAAAAGCATGATCAACTGCGAGCAAAGATTAAGGCATTGAGAGCCAGAAGGCAAACATAAAAGGATCTAAAGAGAAAAATCCATCAAAATATCCCAAACCTGATGAGCTAAATAATAATCTCAAACATAATCCTAATGACCAGTCCCCTAAAGCCCACCAAGAATATAAAAAGGAACATCGGGCTAAACATTGTTCGAGCACATGGGATTCTGTTAAGAGCTCAACAACAGAATCATAATCAGAAATTTCCTCTTCCTCTTTGTGTAGTGATCATGGTCAGAAAAATAAGAAAGGAAAGCTAGCTAAAAAATATTTGAAAAATCATCATAGATCAAGCAAACATGATTTTTAGGGAAGAAAAGGGTAAAGGAAAAAAGAAAGATTATGAAGGAAAGTTGAATGGGTCAACAGACCATAGCATATAGCACTTGTTGAGTGATCAATTCACTATTCAACCTGAACCTATGATTTTCGCCACTCCAACTGAGGATCGTATGTTTAGCCAATGACATTATTGGAGGCAATCATTGTTTTCTTCAAAAACTCTATCCGGACATTTACATAGGCGTTTTGACAATTCAAAAATAGAAAAATATGATGGGAGCTAGGACCCTGTTAATCATCTCGAGCAATTTACGAATTTCATTATGAGCTTTAATGATGATGATAATCTATTGTGTAGAGCTTTTTCTCAAACTTTCAAGGGTAGTTCCTTGAAGTTGTATAATAGATTACCGCATAGATCACATAATGTTTTTTGACATGTTTTGGATAGCATTGGGAAGGTAGTTTATGGGAAGTAAAGAACTCAAAGGGAATGAAGATAAAATAATCCATTATGGTAATATCTAAATGAATCGTTAAAGGATTACATCAATCGTTTTGTGAACACTGAAGATGGGTTGGAAAATTGTTTCGAATATATGGTTATAGCCTCGCTTCGACAAGGTTTATTAGCTGGTGAATTGGCTAATTCAGTGACTCAAAATAAAGCAATGACCTGGGGTGGATTGTTGAACCATGTCGGAAAACAAATCATTGTGGAGGAAACCAAGAGATTGAGGCAACCTTATCAGTATAGGCATTCCCTTTCAGCTTGTGTCCCATAATTTAATAACCAATCACAAGACATAGTTAGTAACCGTCTGGGGGATTCAGGTCAAGTTTCTCATCGGCCTAGAAAAAGCCAGTCTAATCAGGGTCAAGAATCCAGACTAAGAGGGAATCAATGGGTCAAACCTTCTTATTACACAGAACTAAGTGAAAATGAGACTATCATTTATGATAGAGCCAAGAACATTATACAATTTCGAAAGCCAACACATATCCAAAATTCTAAGAAAAATCAAAACACGCGGATCTGTAGATATCGTAATGATGTGGAACATGACACTAAGGATTGTATTACTCTTGCACAAGAAATACAATCATTAATCGAGAAAATAAAGCTAACTAATTTTGTTAAGTGACAATAAGGTAATAAGCAAGTGAGCAACAAGTCACAATCATGTACAAGTGAGGATCAAACTGTATCACCTAGTGTCCGGAGGAAAAATATGGAAGTTTTCAAATAAGAAAGTACGATGGAACTTATTGAGCAATTCGATGTGGTTTTGGAGTACATGGATCTTGATCTTGATTAAGGTCGAATCAATGTGGTGGCATAAATTACTGGAAATGTCTTCAAACTGTGTCGCTTCTTCGAATCATTAATTATTTTTGAGGAGATACAATGACAACAACTTCAAGTTGCTTCAGGAAAAGGCATATGGTCAGTTTGACCACACAATTGGAAGGGAAAATGTCACCAAAACTCTGCTCCCTTCATATTGTTTGATGGACATGATTTGAGAAACGTCGCACGCCCACATGAGGATGTTGTGATGATATGCGTATTTATTAAGGGCACAGAGATCCAAATATTTTTAATCGACAGTGGTAGATTACGATCGGAGTAGAAATTTCTTTCAACATTTGTAAGTACTTCACCAACTGTTCTTTCTTGGTTTCAAATGGTCGACGTGTTTGATGTATGACTAGGTGTGAATCACTCAACAATTGGATTTTTTTGACACCACATATTTGAGAAAACTTTAAGCTTACTATAATTGTTTCGTATTCTACTTCAATGTTCGATGCTCTAAATACAAAACGTAGAGCTTGGTACATTAAGTGTCTGAATTGGGAAAGTAAGAAAATTCATTCCCCCACAACACATCATGTTAGATCCACCATCTGTTTGAATTACTCACTCTTTTTAGGCTTGTGAATTAATGATTCTTCATAGGGTCTCTCTAAATAGATCTCATCAACAAAACCTCATACGGCTTGATCTTTAATTTTTGTTCAAGAACCGAAGTTAATATCGTAATCCCCCAACTTCATATACCATTTAATCATTCGACCTGATATATCCGGTTGTTGTAATACATTTTTAAGTGGAAAAAAAGTTCAAACCATGATGGAATGCGCTTGAAAATAAGGTCTTATTTTCCTAGCCACAATTACCAAGGCTAAAGCAAAATTTCAAACATAAAGTATCTTTTCTCAACATTTAATAAACTCTTGCTAACTTAGTAGACGGGGTGAGGATAATTGTCAACCTCCCATAATAGCACCGCACTCACATCATAATCGGTAACTGGTATATACACATAGAGTGTTTCTCTCACGACTGGTTTGAATAAGGTTTTAGGTGAAGATAAATGTTTTTTCATTTCAATGAATGATTTATCACAGTTTGGGAACCAATTAAACTCTTTGGAATTTCTCAATACTTGGAAACATTGTGCGCATTTATCAATAATCGTGAGCTAAACCTACTCAAAGCTGCTAATCTTCTAGTTAATACTTGAACTTCTTTGGTAGTCCAAGAAGGATCCATGGTAAATAATGCATCTAATTGTGTTGGGTCAGCTTGGATTCATTTCTCATTGATGATGTAGCCCAAAACGTTTCTAGATCGTACTAAAAAATACACTTTTCTGGATTCAATTTTAAATTAATGACTTCAAAATTCGAGAAAGTTTCTTGGAGGTCAAGTAAATGATCCTCCTCTTGTGACATTTTTACCCTCATATCATCAATATAAACTTATATATTTCTTCCGATCTGACTGAAAAATGCTTTATTGACAAATCGATGGTAAGTAGCCCCAACATTCTTTAACTGGTATGACATTACCTTGTAAATGTAACCCTCTATCATGTTTTGATAGCTTAATTAAAGAAAACATGAAAACATGCCAATATATTACCAGAGTTCAATGTTGATTAGGTATGCGTCCAAACTACAAAAAAGAGACTTCAAAGTGGGAGAATACGTTTTGAGGAAAGTATTTCTACGTACCAAAGATATGAAGTTCGTAAAGCTGGCTCCAAACTGGGAAGGACCATATATTGTGTGTGAAAAAGATTAAGCAAGGAACGTATCAGCTAGTTGACCAAGAAGGAAATCCTTTGAGGCACCCGTGGAATGTCGAACACCTAGGTTATATATTGAGTAATCTTATATTTTAAATATTTACTTTGTTTATGTTTAATGTAAATATTTGGGGCATACTCTTTCCTACCCTGGTGGCGCGATGAAGTTTTAATGAGGTTTCCGTATCATTATTAATCTATCATATTCACCTTTAAAAATGAGTTTATAAGTGTGTATCAAGTTTTATTTCCTTCGAATGGCTCACATGTGTCAAGTTTTTATTACCTTTGAATGGCTCAAGTGTATCACATTTTTATTGCCTTCAAATGGATTATCTTCGAATGACTAATGTGTATCAAGTTTTATTACCTTCAAATGGCTCATGTGTATCAAATTTTAATTGTCTTCAAATGAATTACCTTCGAATGGTCCATGTATATCAAGTTTTTATTTCTTTCGAATGGATTACCTTCAAATGGAACATGAGCCATAAGTTTTTATTACCTTCGAATGGATTAACTTCGAATGGCTCATGTGTATCAAGTTTTTATTTCCTTCGAATGGATTAACTTCGAATGGCTCATGTGTTTCATGTTTTTATTGCCTTCGAATGGATCATCTTTGAATGACTCATATGTACTAAGTTTTAATTACCATTGAATGAATCATGTCTTAGGATTAATTATATTCGGATAAAATAATACTAAAAAAGATAAGAATATATAAGGAGTTAAGTCAAGTTGATAAAATGATAGATGATATGAAATGCCTTTGATGATCCAAAGACTTAGTCAAATCCGGGGAAACAATTACAAAATTCCTTGGCCATGCTAAGGACTTGCACAAAACTATACGATTTGAATAACAAAATTCCTTGTATATTGATAAGGGAAAAGTTATGTAATTATAATACATTGGAAAATTAAGGGTGTAATCTAGCGTAAAGAAAACCTCTTGGGAACAATTGACGATTATAAGGAAATGTCGTAGGAACAATTGAAGATTATGTAATATAAAAGGACTATTTAGTAATAAATAGTAAACTTGAGGAAGATACTACAGTTAGTAATTTTTCTAGACATGTAGGACCCAACGAATGTACTATAAAAGCAGACCACCTCTTTTGGGAAACGGTGATTGATTAATGATTAGATAATTATTGCTTGTTACTTTTTCTCTCTAAATTGAGAAACTTCTCTCTCTAAAATATCTATAACTATTGATACTAAAGATTTGGTCCTCCAAACATTGTTTTACATACAATTTCTCTCTCATATTTTTCTGAAACGATCATTGACGCCATCTGTAGGAACGGTTTGGTACCCGGAATCGTTTTACAAAACCATTAGTGATTTTGAAAAGTTAACAATGGAAATTTGAGGAGGATTAGACATTAATAATAAACTGATAACCGAAAATAATTCGAGGGAAACCCAATCGGAGATAATATGTAAATTGAGCAATAATATGACGATCAATACGCCGGAGAGATATTAAAAGAGTCTATCTTAGTGGCTTAAAGAAAATAACTTTTAGAAGAGATTGAAAAATTAAATTCGGAGAGAAACACTGCGATGGCTTTCAAAAACGTTCGATTAGAGGTTTTAAGGTAATATGTGATTGATAAATAAGATTTGAAGGGCAACCATCAAGCTGATGATAAACGAGACAAGAATCGAAGGCGAAATCATTATTCTTCACAGAGAAAAGTAAAACCTAGAAATCGTTATGAGTCATCTGAGTATAATTACTATTCACTTTATGATTCAAGTGAATATTCTTCTCCGGAAAGAGTTCATCGTCGGGAAAGAGATAATAAGAATAAATATTTGAGGAGACGTAGAAGAGACCATCGGGTGACTCATCACACTAAGGGTTCAAAAAAATAAAAAAAATGCAAGGGCTTGAGGACCACGTTGAAAAAACATATTAAGCATGTCTGAATTCCTTCGGAAAATCAAAATATTGAATATTGAGTTAGCAATAAGTTTACGGTTCCCTCCAAAGAAGGTCTTTATACAATAGAAAATGAAGGACCTAGATCCAATTTTTATAGGGCTAGTCATAATTAAATATCTTCTTCTGTCTCTTTGGAATTTCTGTCAAGAAATTTACCGAAGCATTTTGATATTTCAAAGTTAGAGAAATTGGACAGAACTCAAGACCATGATAGCCATATTGATAAATTTAAGAATATTATGATTAATTTTGACGATGATGATAAATTACTTTGCATGGTTTTTTCACAAACTTTCAAGGGTGTTGCTTCAAAGTGCTATAAACGGCTTCCGCAGGGCTATATCAAAATTTCGATATGTTTTGGAATATCTTCCGACAATATTTTATGGGGTGTAAAAGGTTTCAAGCTAATGCAGATACTATAATACATTGCAGGCAAAAAGTTGAGGAAAGTTTGAAAGATTACACTAATCGTTTTATTAGGGTGAAAACTGTCATGGAATATTATGAGGATCCAGTAGCTTTAACTGCTTTTCGTACGAGACTTCTCCACTGAATATTGAAGGATATTGTGGCAAAATGGTAAGCTATGACATTTGGGGCTTTTCTAGATCATGTAAAAAAAATATTCTTGATAGAGGAAACACATGCGTCGGAAAGAGGATATTTTGATTAATTGGATTAGAATTAGTTTTAAAGATCTCTTAATGTAACTTATTTTCCTAAAGTAAGCGTCCAACCTAAGATGTTGAATCAGTTTCCTCCAAGGCATAAAGTAAACCAATAAGAAATTAGTACATAAATATTGTAACATGCCAATATTGAATAAATGGATTCGTCCAGATCATTATGCAGAACTGAATGAATGTGTGGCAACAATTTTCGACAAGGTTCGAAGCCATGTGCAGTTTCGTAAACCTTATCCAATTCTAACTCTGAGGGATGTGAGGCATAATACGAAGAAATGTGTAGCACTGAAAAAATAAATACAAACATTAATTGAAAAATGGAAAGCTAATTACGTTTGTAAAGAAGAAGACGCATTATTAATTTCAAAACAAATTGATGATTTTGATATTTAAACTGAGTATTTGGATCCAAAAGAACGTAGTAATAACATTAATATTGTCAAAGATCTTCTTCTAAAAAGAAAGGTTAGTGATTTATGCGTATTATTCGAATCAATGGATTTTTTTGGAGGAGACACGGTGTCAGGAATTTCAAATTGTTCTCGAAAAAGACACATAGTAATTTTGGCTACCCATCTAGAAACAGGCGCTTCAACACATTTGTATCGAAATTCTTTTCCTATAGTTTGCTTTGAGGATGATGATATGAAGGATGTGACAGGGCCACATGAAGATATTGTTTTAATTGCAGTTGGGATAGCTGGAGATAAAGTACAAATAAATTTGATCGATACATGAAGTTCTGCTAATATTTTATTCATGAGTACTTATAAAATATTTATTAACCCTCCTGTTATTCGACGGTCTGACCGGACTATTGTAGGTTTCATAGGAGTAACAACAAAAAATTATCTGAGAACTTAAGACCATTGTGGAATTGGGCCGATAGTTGTTTAAAAATTAGGTAACATTGCTATTCATTGTGGTAGATGCATCAACATCTTATAACATTATTTTGGAAGATCTTTATAATCTAGAATGCATGCAGTAATTTCTATTGTCCATCAATGCTTGAAGTACATTGTGGGAAATGACGCAGGGACAGTATGAAGTACCCAAAATGGCAAGGGAATGTAATCGTATAGCTTTAGCATCTAAGAAAGTTCGGGAAAGTGAGTCGGAAAATATATAGCAACTAGCGGGGACTTCCTTGATGACAAACCCTGATGATGATCTGAGGGAGCTCCCCGGTTGTTTGATCCATGATGAAAGTTTTGAGGATCATATTTTACATAACAGGAAGACAAATTGTTACAAAGTTAACTCCGATCTTGAAGAAAAGATTAATTTAATTTTTGTCCACCAAGTTTGATATGTTTGCATGGTGTACCAAAGATGTGACGAGTGTGCCTGTGGAGATTATCTGTCACATATTGGCAGTCAAAAGAAATGTGCGCCAAATCACAAAAAAGAAGGCATTTACCCCAATAGAAATTTGAGGCAATAATAGTTAAAGTAGATTGTTTATCCAAAGTTGGGCACATACGAGAATCTCAATATCGGATGTTGACAACAAATCCGATATTGGTTAAGAAGTAAAATAGCAAGTGTCGGATGTGTGTGGATTTTAATGACTTGAATAGAGCTTGCCCAAAAGATCATTTCCCAGTTCCCCGGATAGATGAGCTAGTAGAATTCCACGTTATGGAATCGACTGCTCTCTTTTATGGATTCTTACAGAGGATACAATCATATTAAAATGGATCTGAGGGACGAAGAGAGCATTTTGTTTATTATTGGAAGAGGATTACATTGCTGCAAGCCTTTTAGGTTAAAAACTCGGGGTGTAACTTATTAACGTTTGGTAAATAAAATTTTTGAAGCCCAGATCAGACGAAATGTTGAGGTTTATATTGATGATATGTTAGTAAAGAGCGTAAAAGACGAGGATCATTTCGCTGATCTAGAGGAAACCTTTGTTAATTTAAAAAGGTTGAACTTAAAACTAAATCCAGAAAAAATATAAATTTGGTGTTCGATCGGGAACATTCCTTGGGTACATAGTGAGTGAACGAGAGACTGAATTCGTCCCAACATAATTAAGCGCTTTAAATTTTATGCCACCTCCTCGAAATATTAAAGAAGTTCTGATTTTAATGGGACAACTGGCAGCACTGACTAGATTCATATCTCGTTCATTGGGTAAATGTGCCCCTTTTTCTAAGTATTGCGGCACGCAAATTGTTTTGTTTAGACAAAAGAATGCTTCGAAGCCTTTTATCGAATTGAAGAATACCTTTCCTCACCAGATATATTGAGGAGAAGTTATATGTTTATATAGTAGTATCTGATTATGTTGTAAGTGCGGTTTTAATTCGAGAAGAAGAAAATCACCCAAAACCAATGTACTACATCAGTAAAAGTCTTTTGAATGTTGAGAATGGTATTTGAAGTTGGAAAAATTGGATGTGGCACAAATAACAACTGCTCATTGAATAATGCCATTAGAAGGGGTAAGATATATTCATCACCTATTGGAGAATCATGATTAGAGAAATAAACAAGTATAAATCACATGTAGTTCATATTTGGGTATGTTAGCCCTCCCAAAATACCTTTGAGAGAGCTAATGGGGCTAGTTGATTGGGTCAAAAATCATTGAGGGCAACAGACAGAAAGTGGGTTGGATTTCTCTAAGGGGCCAGTTTAGACCCATAATAAAACTCATACTAACTCAGTTGTATGCTAGTTATACATCTACTTTATATAAATGATAATCAATAGTTAATAGGCCTAAAGCTCAGTATGGAGACCAACATTCTTGACCCGACCCGGTTGGCTAATGTATCTAAATTTAACCTATAAGGACTCAAAAGAACAACATATAATGGGATTAAGATTTTATCTCTCTAAGCAATAAATACATCTCAATTATCTCTCTAAGCAATAAATACAACAGCTCAATTTTCTTTCTACCTTCCATCCTAAAATTTAATATACCTTTTACACACTTACTTAAATACCCTTCGTTTAAGTTTTATCCTCACAAAATAATAATAATAATAATAATAATAATAATAATAATTAAACAAAGACTACAAATATTGCAAGGAATATCATGAAAGTCATGCTGCCAGAGACAACAAAAGCTCCTCCGAAGGATGTAGATGAGGTTGTAGGCATACCAGAGCTTGGACCAGACGAATGTGCATTTCCTATGGAAGGAGGTGAAGGTGGAGAATCACCAGCCATGTATGGTACTGGTGCCATCGTCTGCTGTGAAGCGGGAGCCATCATCGGTGGAGCTGTCATGGCCATACTCGGAGACGCAGACGGAGATATGGCCATCATTAGTGGAGGTGTCATGGAAGTAGTTGAAGGCATGATCCCATAGGTGGCATTGATATTTGGCCTCCAACAAACAATGAACATGGCATTAAAGCAAGAGCCAGAGCGAGTACGAGAATTGGGAGAGCCACTGATAATGATGTGTAGGAAAGAAAATAGAAGGAGACAGATACAATGAGAGAGGTGAAAAATATGAGTACGTTAAGGTTTATGAGTTTCGTGAGAGAGAGAGAGATAAGTTTTGTGAGTTTAACAAAATGTTTTTTAATGAAATTTTGCGATACTCTATTTCATAAGAATAAAAAATAATAAAAAAGTCAAAATATATTAAATTTAAAGGATAAAAATGGAATTAAAAGTCAAATGAATATTTGTAAGACAAGAACCATTTAACTATGGTGACACGGGCAGAACCAGGGAGAAGATCACGCTCGGGAAATAAATTTACAGATTTTCAATAGCCAAAAAACATTTACCCGTGAATTTTTAGTCGATGAACTAAATGACAAAAAAATGTGATAGTGAAGGACTAGACAATGATTTAAGCCATTTTAAAATATAAGATGGACAAAATTATAACAATTCCGTAGGTTTGAAAATATATTTAACTCTTCAATTAATTTATAAATTGATAATTAGATGATAAAAATAAGCTGAAACCGTGAACTCACTACCTCCGTTATAGTATTAGAATAATTAATACTATTCTTCAATTACGATTTTGAAATTGGGAGAGTAGAATTTATAATAAAGAAAAAAGAGTTAACTCCGAGATTGACACGGTGGAGGTTCTAAAACATACACTCCAGACATTTCACCTCGTAACACTCTGAATCAAACTTAACGATGGAGTCGATGCTTTCACAAATCGAAAGGGCAAAATGATGCAAACCTGAATGACAACGGCCTTCCCCTTTCTTCTTCACAAACCCCAATTTCTTCACAGCGAGTGTCTCAATTAAACCAGCAACGCCGGACTTCGATCTAAGGACATAAATTTTAGCAGAATCAAGAACCGCCATTGCTAGAATGTGTCCTCAATTACTCGATTTAGCTGATACTAAGACACTAGTGCTGATCGAGAAGAAACAGTTCGGTCCAGTTCCTGAATGGAGGACTGAGTTCGTCGAACCTCAGGCTATATGGTTGGTAGGGACCAGGTATGTTTCATCGGAATCGGCTACTGACGTGGAATGTGTTGGTCGGGCGGTGATGCCTGATAATGTAGTAGTCGAGCTCTGTAGAAGCAGGCAAGTTCTTAAACTTTACTTGAATTTGGTATTTGAATGTTTGAGGTTTGTTTAAGAGTTGGTGCTCATATGGCACTTCGTTATTTCCCTAGTGAAATTTCAAGTGAAATTCTTTGAATTAGTATATTAGCTCTATCAAAGAATTTGCACTCTCAATAGGTGGTGAACCTGAATCTCTTAAAGAAAAAGAAAAAGCACTTGGTTTGGTTTGTGAAACACTAGGATGAATATCATAAAATTTGAAAGAATTGTATAGGAACTGTCTAACGAATGGAAGTTATAATGGTTTAGAAAGAAAATGAGTTGTAGACAGTGATCAACAAGCTAACCAATAGGTTCAACACTTTAGCAGCCGCAGTACCCTTGGCTGAAAACATTACGCTCTAGGCCTTAGCTTAAACTAAGGTAGCCTCGAAATATTGAGATAATAAAATAAAATATATGCATATATACATATAGCATAATATTGTTTGCCAATATTTAAATAAAATAACAAATAAACACTAGTCTCGTAGTAAAGTATATCACATGACACATATATCATCCACCGACTTTCTTCGAGTAAATTGTTCCGTTGAATCTTGTAGGTTGATGCATTGTTCCACCCACCCTCATAGGAGGTCCGCTAAACTGCCTGCTGCGCCCTCCAATTCTCATATTTGCCAATTCGTCAGTAATTTCCAAAACTCCACCAACATTCCAACTATTGTTTGCGACATATATTGGAATCTGCCTCCACGGTGGTCCATACCTAACTTGATTAAGAGAAGTATCGAAGAATTTTGTGTTCTTGGCCAAACTTCCACCCTCATAATTATTAGTCATATATGGGTTCGGGGGCATAACTGTGTTTGACGGAGCATTGAATTTTGGAATAGAAGAGTTGTAGTGGAGCTTAGCGTTAAACGAAGTAGCGGCAGCCCCTGAATACCTGTGCACAGTTGGATGCTCTTGTGCTCCCTTCATCCCAAAGGATCCGGACAGAGGGATTCTGGTGCTTGTTGGCCTACAAGGAATAGATGGTGGAAGGCAATAGCACCTCTGGAAAAAAGGATGTTGTAAAGCCTCTGCAGCTGTTGGCCTCTTGCAAGGATCCCATGCGCAAAGCAGAGTTATGAGGCTTATTGCATTTTCACTTGCTGATGGTATAATCCTTGAGAGAGGTACACCGGGATGGTTAGGAAATTGGTAATTGATATCTTTTGCAAAATTCATTCCATCAGCCCATGTTTCCGTGGTCGGGCTGCCTATTACACTGCAAATTTTGTACATTTCATCGGCTTCACTGGCACCGGGGAAGAGCGGATGCAAAGTAAACAATTCGGCCATTATAGCTCCCATGGCCCACATATCAACATTTGAGCTGTAGAATGAGGATCGAAGGAGAAGCTCCGGTGCACGATACCATCGGGTGACAACATATTCGGTATATGGTGGCTGTGAAGTGATCTCCCTTGCGAGACCAAAGTCAGCAAGTTTTATAACATCTTTTGAGACCAACAAATTCTCTGGCTTAAGGTCACGATGAAAATAACCACGGTGATGCATGTAGGCAAGAGACTGAAAAACTTGGAAACACCAGTATCTGACTTCAGCTTCTGTAAGTAGATATTGTCTTTGTCTCATAAGCTGGTGAAGATTGCAGTCCAAGTACTCGAAGACTAAATACAGCATTTGATGCTCCAAGATAACTTCTTTGAGCTTGACGATGTTGGGATGATTCATCCTCAATAGTGATTTAACTTCTCTCAGGTTCATGCATTCTTTCCAAGACGAGTATTTCCT
The DNA here is from genome assembly GCA_036936605.1 of Limnanthes douglasii subsp. nivea. Taxonomy (NCBI): domain Eukaryota; kingdom Viridiplantae; phylum Streptophyta; class Magnoliopsida; order Brassicales; family Limnanthaceae; genus Limnanthes; species Limnanthes douglasii. The sequence continues at coordinate 235,426,808 of JAUPFV010000001.1, read as the reverse complement.
TTTTAATTTTTTAATAGCAACAACTTCACCTGTTTGTTTATGGATAGCTTGCCAAACACTGCCGTATGCACCTTCACCAACTGCCTTAGTCAAATTGTATTTCTCCATACTTACCAGATATATCTTCTCAGTTGTACCTAGTCATTAATATAAAAAATTTAACATCTGTATTAGTTATCTGAGGCATATCTCACACAATTCGTCCTGCACTGATCACCAAGAAATCAAATGATCATTTGTAGCCAATACAGACTCCTGGCTTTCATTTTACAGAGACGTGCATTCTAACGTTACGGACTCACTTCATATCCACTAACAAATCCTAAACCCTACAGACTTATATAATATATATATATATATATAAAAGAAAAAACTACATTTAGGATCATACTAATACCCACACACTCTAACTTATTATATCAAAATTAGTAATACAGGACTTACTTCTTTTCTATGACGACTGATGCGGTGCACTCCTGGTGTAGATCACAATTCTTTAGATTTTATTATGTTTACCCAGTTACTGCACTCCTGGTGTAGATCACAGTTCTTTAGATTTTATTATGTTTACCCAGTTACTACTCTTTCTGTCGAGTCTTTGAATTATTTCTTTTATTATGTTTAGATTTTAAATTTGATGTTGCTATTAATACCGTTTAGATTTTAATTTTGAATTTTAAATCTTAAAATTATATGAAAAATATCTCTTTTCAGATATAGCAACAGATAAAATAAACTTATTTTGCCACAAAAGATATCAAACGGATAAACCCCTCTTTTACTATTAATTAGGAGAATCTTACTAAAAAGTAGCATTTCTTTAGATAAACTATACTTTTTCTTTTTATCTTTTTTTAATTAAGTAATCTTTTTATTTTTTTCCAACTATTTTATTATTATTATTAGACTTTTTAATATGATTATTTATTTTATAATATTTTATTTTATAAAATATCTTTATTTTAAATTAATTAATTTTACTATCAAAATTATATTAGGCTTCCATTCAATTATACCAACTAGTTAAAAGTCATGTTAAAACCTATTGTTATAAGTTTTTTAAAATTTGTTTTTAGCAACCGGAACTAAATGACCAAACGAAACTAAATTAACTTTATTAACTGTAGAATCTCATTAATCATTAAAGAAAATTAAGAAGCGGTCTACTTACATTAAACAATTAGAATTTAAAATGGTTATATATATATATATATATATATATATAATTTAATATACTTTTAAGATCGTTCAATAATTTTTAAAAAAAATTATTTTTTTTTCAAAATTAATCTAACAAATATTTTTACTCAATGAAAAAAATACTGAATTGATAGTCTTACAAACCTATTGTTATAAAAAAAAATTAATTTTTTTTAAAGAACCGAAACTAAATTAATTTTAGAATCTCATTAAACAATTAGAATTTAAATCAGAATTGCCAAATATAACTTTTTTTATTATTTACATTTGGTTTACTTAATTACTAAATCTAGTTAGAAAAAAAATATTTAATATACTTTTAAGATCATTCAACAATTTTTTTTAAAATCAATTTCTTTTTTTCAAAATTAATCTAACAAATATTTTCACTTAATGAAAAAATACATTAAATTATAACACTCAAACATTCGGAATTTTTTTTTACTAAATTTACAAAAAAAATTATCCAAAGAAAAAAAGGGAACAACTCTATTCAGACTATAACGTTTATGAACGAGATATAATTATTTTCATCTTAATATATTTTAAAACAAAAAACTTTAAATTTAAAAATATGTGAAAAAAAGTTTGGAATTTGTTATCCAACTTAGATGCTAAATTTATTTTACAAATCAAGTTTAAGTTTCACATGTTATTAATTAGGTTTTTGAAACAAAGTATATATATTGTGGTTACAAAACAGGTTAACGTCGCTAACATCTGAATTGTAAAACCTCCAAAACTTATAAACATTATGTTTTGTTATTTAGTTATATTGTGTTTGCAATTTCTGTATACTATGTTTTTGTAAAAACTTAAAAGCTTCGTCAAAGTTTGCTAAAACATGTATGAATTTTGTTAAACTCTAAAAATAAAATTCAAAAAATTGAAATGATAGGAAATCAAGTAAGAATTTTAGGTATAGGAAACTTGAAACAATGATTTTAGGGTTGTTTTTAATCCATACATAGTTTTTGTTTCACCATTTTACTATTTTACTTTTTACTTTTAACTAACTTATCTCTTATTAAATGTTAAGTAAATAGTAAATGGTAAAATGATGAAATGTATATAAAAACGGTAAGTTAGTTAAAATAAATGGTAAAATAGTAAAATAGTAAAAAAGTTAAAAGTTAAAAGTAAATGTAAAAAGTTAAAAAAAATATACCAAAAACATTTTGAGTGTGAATTGTTTGAGTATTTGCAAGAGAAAATAGTACTTTAGGTGTCACGTGTTACCATTTGGTTAATTGCTCTGTGCGAGTGACTGATGACGCAACGGAAATAAATGAAGAATCAACGATAGATGAAACCCTAATTCAAGGGTAACATTATGAAACCCTAATCTAAGGGTAACAAAGACTGGAATTTTCAGAGATAAAAATATATTATTCCAAAAACTTAAAATATCTTAAGGCATAAGAGGCTTTATCTAATAGCTTCTCAAAACCCTAAATTAGAATACAAGAAAATAAAATAAATATTCTAAAATAAAATCAAATCAAATCAAATTAAATCTTAACATAATTAGATTTGATTTAAATACATAAGATATTTGAATAAAATAAAATAAAATTAAAAAGTCTTTTGTTTGGACTTTCTGGGGTACACTCCTGGTTGACAAGAATTCGTCCTCGAATTCACAGCACCATCACCATCAAGAACCCAAATTCTATATTTTATTTTATTCAATCGTCACATTGGGAATTATAATTGTTGATCTTATCGGAATAAGATAAATTCTTCTCTAGTGTTCATTATTCGAAGTCACATTGAAGCCATCTAGTTGAAGGAAAAAAAAGTTTCGAAAACCTTTTCATAGCCTGAAGACAACATCCCCATGTCCAGTTGATGAAAAAAATTGTTTTGAAAACCTCTTCATAGACTGAGACAGCATCTCGATAAGTAATTTTTACCTTGATTCGACAATTGGTAGCCAATTTAAACTCCTTCAGTAACCGGTCAATATGATCGTCATTGAAACGCCTAGTGTGTCTCCCGCATACCAAACGATCTTTGAGATCTTCATGGCCGTATGTTGTTCTCTCCTTTAGACCTTAAATCAGATGAAATCAAGATTCAGAAACATGTTTGACCCGTAGCATCATAGCAGGAACTGAGGCTCTGATACCAAACTGATGACGCGACGGAAACAGAAGAAGAAGCAACGATAGATGAAACCCTAATTGCTCTGATACCAAACTGATGACGCGGCGGAAACAGAAGAAGAAGCAACGATAGATGAAACCCTAATTCAAGGGTAACATGATGCAACCCTAATCTAAGGGTAACAAAGAGTGAAATTTTCAGAGATAAAAATATATTATTCCAAAAACTTAAAATATCTTAAGGCATAAGAGGCTTTATATAATAGCTTCTCAAAACCCTAAATTAGAATACAAGAAAATAAAATAAATATTCTAAAATAAAATCAAATTAAATCAAATTAAATCAAATTAAATCTTAATATAATTAGATTTGATTTAAATACATAAGATATTTGAATAAAATTAAATTAAATTAAAAAGGCTTTTGTTTTGGACTTTCTGGGCTACATCAGTGACCATATATGCAACATCCTTAAACATTTGTGACCAGCCGTTCTTGCCAAGGTTGTATGTCTTTTTTCAACCTACTTAAGTCCAAACCATTGGGACCCCTTAGAGGTTCTAACCACGGAGCACGCAGATCCCAAAAACGCATAGTTTCTCCTCCAAAAATAATTTCTCCAGTCGGGGAACGCATTAAATATTTACCTAAACCTGTAGGTCCTTGAGCAGACCCCACATTAGCTCCAAGACGTTGGTCTCTAACTAGAAAAGTAAATGCTTGAGCTTGAGAAGCTTCTGGTCCAGTGGGCCCGTAAAACTCACTAGGGTAAGCGGTATTATTGAACCAGACAAAGCAACAAGCAATGAAACCACAAACGGATAAAGCAGCTAAACTATAAGACAAGTAAGCCTCCCCAGACCATACAAGTGCGCGGCGAGCCCACGCAAAAGGTTTGGTTAAGATATGCCAGATTCCACCAAATATACAAATAGAACCTAACCATACATGCCCTCCAATTATATCTTCCAAATCGTCCACACTAACAATCCATCCTTCTCCTCCAAATGGGGATTTTAGTAAATAACCAAAAATAACACTTGGGCTAAGAGTCAAGTTGGTAATTTGACGCGAGAAAACTTTAATGATTGTTTCGCAACGGATGACCAAAAACGGTGACTAGCCAAAGTTTTTAGCCTAAAACAAATCTATATTAATAAGCACAGTAGTATTTAGAAGATATCATCGGATAAACACGCGACTTATAATAATTAGTAGAATATTAAAAAAAATAGCATTTGATTAAATAAACTATGTTTTTTTTATCTTTTATTTTTTAAATCTACTCTAAATATACCCTTAAAATGCATTTTAGTTATGAAATTTTATTGTTTTTTTCACCATTTATTATATTATTTTTAGATTTTTAATATAAATATTTATTTTATAGTATTTAATTTTATAAAACGCTTTCATTTTTAATTAAACAATTATAGCCCTAATGTTAAAATTTAAAAAACCCAAACTAAATGACCAAACTGATAGGAAATCAAATTAAATTTTTAAATCTCATTTTCTAATATATATTTAAAGAACAGTTTATTTGTATTAAACAAATTTTGAGTGGTAGGCAATCGATTAGAATTTAAAATGGTTAAATCACCAAATATAATTCTTTTATTTATTTACATTTGGTGTTATTAATTAATAAATCTAGTTAGGAAAAAAATCAATCAATATACTTTTAAACCTTTGAACAGTAACTTGTCCATGGACTATCGGTTTTTATGACACATAGTTTTTGGAATTTTAAAAGTCCGATGGTAGTCCATGGACTATCTAGTTTAGATAAGGTTAGTCATCTGCGTGTGTTGATTATCAATTTTTGTGACTAATGGTCCTTAAATTTTTCATTTTTAGTAAAGTTAGTCCTCTAAATAGACATACTTAGGTGACTAACTTTATCCAAAATGGATAGTCCATAGACTACCAACGGACTTTTGAAAGTCCAGGGACTATATGTCACCAAAATGGATAGTCCAAAATATGCCTCATAATATTATAAGTTTATTAGGGTCATGCTATAAAAAAGTCATATTTTGATAGATCTCTCACCTAAACCCCCCCCCCCCCCTTTTGAAACTCAAAACTGAAATTTCTAAAGTATACAAGACTACCATTGAGCTTGAAAACTTACCCCAACTTTACCCAAAATCATAACATTTTACTACCTAAAACCACAAAATCTACCACAAAAATCCAAAGAATAGAATAGTTATGGAAAACGATAAAATGGTTGTCTCTTTGGATGAATCGGTAGGCGATACGCATATCAAATAGAGGTAACAATTTGAAATTAACCTTATATTGTCATACGATTCACACGCATATTTACGTTGAACAATAATTGTGTCGCAGAATTCTCGCGACCAGATTTATAGTGATCGCAAACCTTCAGTCGATTAGGTCCTTAGATTCAACGCATACTTTCGTGCAACTCTAATGATTTCCTTGTCGCAAAATGCATGACACCAGTATAATATTATTCGTTCATGCTATGGGATTGGTTATATATTAAATTTTGTTATTATATTGTTATTCATTGTAGGAAGAACCTGGCTAACCACCGTATATGGATGCTGCTTACGCAAAAAACTTCACAACAGATAGGTTATTTATAAAAGATGAATTTGATGCTTTTGTGTACAAGAAATCGAAGAAGATTAAGTTTGTCACGATTGCGAAGCTATATGATAGTGGGAATTGGGGAAGAACTCCTAGATTAAATTGTGTTTGCGAGAGATACGGTATTTTCGTCTCAAAAGCAAAGCCAAAAACTTTAAAAAAGCGGAAGACTACGACGAAAAAATTTAATTGTATGTTTGCGTTATAAGGTTATCTGATTGATGTCCTAGCCATGCAATTGAGTTTATAAGTGGTAAACGGTAAACACAATCACAAACTCTATGTTCACTTAGATGGTTATTGTCGCGTTTGTACGCTAAAACTGACTGAAGATGAACTAGTTCTTAGTTTGTCTCACCTTGGCTCGCGTCCTTGGGAGATATATAGTGGTTTGAAGAATCATTACTCAAAAAATCTTTTGAACATGCGTGCGATTTACAATTTTTACAAAAAACATCGTGATGTTCAGCATGGGGGACAAATCCAAATGCATTATTTGTTGACAAAATTGAAGAAGCATTGATACTCCACATGGGAGCAGTTGAAATACGATTTTAAAATGATCACCGGTTTTTTTTGCACATCCTATGAGTATAAAAGTATTGTATACATTATCTAAAGTGTTATTCATGGATCGTACGTATAAGACGAATATGTATAAGATACCATTATTAGAGATTGTTAGAGTAACACTTATGTCCATTATATTTATCGTTGCGCATGTGTTTATGAACGGGGAGAAGATACCGAATTATGCATGGGCATTTGGTGCTCTTCGTGGTTTGATGATGGATAATGTGTGTGCATTTTTTGCATTATTGTTACCGATCGAGAGTTAGCTATCATGAGATCTATCAAGGTTATATTTTTGGGCACACACCACTTGTTATGCACGTGGCATATTAGTAAGAACATTCTTGGGACGGTTTGTAAGCTATTGCATGATGATGTGATTGTAAAACAATTTGTTGAGTTTTATGGCTACGTAACCGGCGCAAACATGGTAGAAATTTATGGGAAAATATCTAGCTACATTAAAGGAGATATTCGCATGTCACCCCAAGTGTATTGATTATGTTATGGACGCATGGATAATGAAATATGGTGACAAGTTTCTTCAACATCAAATAAAAGATATTAAACATTATGACCAAACAATAATAAATATGTATAACTTCTTTAATTTTATTTTTTTATTGTTATTATATTTAAACAAAACATTCGTCCAAATGATGTACTTCCATTATTGTGTAGGTGTGAGATGCTCACTCGGCCCTAAAAAAATTCTTTTGGACAAACCAATGCAATTTCAAACTTTTTTTAGAAAAAGTTCACAACCCCCTAACGAAGCAACATGCGGGGATTCTCGAATCATTTGAGTGAAGTAATTTTTGTAGTCTACCTATTTTTTATGGTACTTTAACCAATAAACTTAAAAGTCGCGTATCCCATGTGGGCCTAACTAAATTGTTGTATGCTATTGTACGTTCTAGAAGTATATGAGTAGATCAGGTAGCATGTGGATGATGCGTCATTAGGAAAACACATGGTTACCTTGCACATGTGAAATTGCGTCAATAGAGAGAGAATGTAGATGCATTCCTCCGTAAGATGTGGATATATTTTGGAGATGCTTAGATATTGTTCATAAGGATCCCACTTCGCATGAGGACGACTTGCAAAAAAACCTATCCACCATAGATAGTTCTATGCGTAGTTTTAGCCAAGACCAACAAGGCCATATTATCAATAGAGTTATATAAATCTTAAAGCCCAAAACTAGCCATGTTCAAGAGCCTAAAAAGAGGTTAGAACAAAAGGTAGGCCAAAATGAGGTGTGAATAAATCAACCAAACGAAACCCTAGTTCGTGGGAATATCTCATTGAACAAATCGCTAGTGCTAGCACTCAAGCAAAATCGATAGGTACTGATAAATGAAGATTAAAGATTTAGGAAAGATAGGGGTATTTTATTAATAAAGAAGGTTTCTTAGGAGAAATTGTCAATTATGTAAGGAAAAAGAACTAATGTATAACAAACAATAGATTTGAGGATAGGACCACAATTGTTGAATTATTAGACTTATGAGACCTATTATTTGTACTATAAATACACAATCCCTTTCTTGGAAATGAGTTATTGATAAATGATTGAGCAATTATTACATTGACTTTCTCTCTCTCGAAAAACATGTTTTTCTATCTCTAAAATATTGTCTAAGTAATCTGAATAGCACATTTAGCCCTCTAAATATTGTTTTACTTTAATATCTCCTCCAAATATTTCTGGAACGATCATTGGCGCCATCTGTGGGAATCATTTGGTACCAGAAATCGTCTTCCAAAACCAATCTGATTATTTATTTAAAAAGGGTAACAGAAATCTGAGGAGATTTATACATGAATGGTAACTTAGAAATCGGAAAATAATTCGAAGAAACCCCTGTGGAAAATAATATGGAAATTGATCAACAACATGATGATCAGCATGCTGGTGAAATTTTAAGAGAGTCTATGCTGGTTGCTCAAAAAATGAGTTATTGGAAGAAATCAACAGGTAATTCTGAAAGAGATGCAGCGATGGCCGTTAGAAAAATTTGATCAAAAGTCCAAAGAGAAAATTAAACGGAGAAAGATGAGCCAGATCACTATCATCGGATTAGTAAGAAAGATAGGTATCGAAGGCATCATCGTAGTTCTCTGAGGAAGAAGTTGAAACCTAGGTACAAGTACGAATCATCTGAATTGAGTGATTGTTTAATCTATGACTCTAGTGAATCTTCTTTGGAAATGGAGTATCGCAGAAACTAAGATGCTTAAAACTTAAAACTCTAGTGAATCTTCGTGGGTGGAGAGTGTTTTAATATGAGAGGAGTCTCTAGGAAAATCATCATTGGTATTGAGATCTACATTAGCGAGTGGGTGAGCATTAGTATTTCTACGTTTTGAAGCTATTTTAAAACTTAAAACAACGTTTTTTTAAATATGCAATAAAATACTAATCGAAACTAATATCGCAAGTAATAAAAACTAAATTTAGACTAATACTTACTAATATCACAAATGAAAATAAAATATTTAGTTTTTAATAAAAATTAAAAATAAACGAATAACAACTAATCTAAACAACTATAACAAGCAAATAACTTGATAAATTATACGAAGCTATTAATTTAGCTAGTATAATGTTATCACAATGTTATTTAAGTGTTTTTATCAAAGAAAAATAAATAAACTATTCTGAAAGTACAAGTAGAATATCTAAAACAAGTAACTAATGCTTTCTATAATTTGTAGAACAAGTAGAGAGATTTAGAGAGCTGTAGAGTAGTTTTAAGAGATGGTGAGTTTGGATTTAGACTCTCCTCTATTTATAGGGGAGATTCTTTAAAAAAATAAAAAAAATAAAAGTGGTTGAATTCGGATATCCGGACGAAAAATCCAGATATCCGAACGTGTAAATCAAATATTCGGACTCCGAATTCAAATATCTGGACACCCAGTCCAAATATCTGTTTTGATGACTTCATAGAAAATGGCTATATATATAAAACCCTATAAATAGGAGGCCCCTCCTACCCTTTTTCACACCATATATATCCTACCATCTCTTATAATATTCTCTCTAATTGTTTTTTTAAATTTCAAACACCAAAAAAATCAACAAAGTTTATCTTAATGTTTTATTCAAGAAAATCAAAGCAGGTCTGGAGGAGTGGAGATGATTCATCATCCTTGAAACGAAGAACAAATACCGAAAAAAGTCTTTGTATCAAGACATAGAGGAATAGGAGAGCTAGATAGTTGAACATTACGGCGAAGGGCAGGTTCGCGCCCGTAACCCGCAAGTACCACGAAGTGTAACCAAAATCTACTCGGGTATGTATTTGGTTGGATGTATCTTACTAGATTCAAGTGTGAATGGTATATCAAATTAGTACAAAAATATTATGCTACGGCACGTATTATTGAGAATGATTCTAATGGTCGAGGTTTAGGGAATGAGGTGTATAATTAATGATGTTGCATATAGTTTTTTTTTAAACTGATTTTCAAGATGAATTTTTCGTTCCATCTGAAGATATGTATACTGGTGAAAAATTAGATTCTTTTTTCTTTTCCTAGTTTGGGTTGGGGTGTTGATTGGCATATGTCATTCGAGGACGCAGTAGAGCATCTGAGTTGTGGTATGCACGCTCCAGAAGTTAACGGTAGGCGTAGAGCCCTAAGAGGTAATTTAGATGTTAATGAGAAATTAGCTTTGAAATTGGTTAACAGTTTATTTCTTCCCTCTAATAACAATGATTCACAACTTTCCTATATTTAAACATTTTAAACTGCTTTTGTGGTAGGAAATGAGGGAATAATTAATTTGGCTAGTTTGATGATTCAGAATATGGCTATGAAAACGGGGAGGGGGGATAAATTACCTTATGGGATGATATTGAGTCATTTGCTTGTTAAGAAAGGGGTTGATGTGAGTACGTACACTCCAATCAAAGTTAGGCCAAGTAGTGCTATAGGTAGATACTCTTTGAGATGGCAGGAGATATATACTTGGGATGGAGAGTTGATATCAAAATGGCGGGCATGAAGTCTCCATTTTCACTTGTTGGATGATATATGGGCTACGAACAGTATTAGCAAACCACAAAATCCATCTTCTGGATACCCTCAACAGTAAATTCAGCCGCATGTCGCTCCAGTAACTGGTGGTTGTTCTTCTAGACAACCACAAAAACAAGGACGTTCTGATCGTGAATATGCTGAGTGGGCGCATGAATAGAAAATGCAGTATGCCCAGTGGGCCCATACTCAGCAAACGGAGTGGCATGGTCTTCATACCCACTGACAAGGTCAATATGAGCAGTGGCGTGAGCAGTCATATGTTCAAAGCAACGAGCGGCATGGTCAATATGAGCAGTGGTAGGTTCAAAACAACGAGCGGTATGGTCAATTCAAGCAGTGGGGGGGTGAATACAAGCATTGGCATGGTGAATACGTGCAGTGGCATGGTAGACAAGAGGAATTGAATGATCGATTTACAGCCTCTCAAGCGGAACAATCCAAATACATGCGACAAATGATGGAGAACATGCATTTGCAAGGTCCACCACCACCTTCGAACAACGACGACGAAGCTCTTTAGTTTTTTTTTTACATTTGATTTTATTTGGCATTTTCATTGTTATGGTTTTCTTTATTATTTGATTGAACAACTATGTTATTTGTTTGGTCTTTATTATTAATGAATTGTTTGTTTTGCTTATATAATTTATCAAATGTTAATTAAATCTCTTTCAATTTTTATTTTGTTATTTACAATTAATTTATGTTTATGCATATACTTATACAATTCTAAAAATTTAAATTTATACTTTAAATATTCAATAATTCGAAAATATTATAAACTATTTAAATCATCTAAACATATAGACTTCGAGCTTGAAAGATCTAAAGAACTAAAATAAAGTAAAAAACTAAACTAGAACTATATTATATTTGATAATTGTATAAATATTTTAAATCATATAATATTTTAAAATCAAAATACAATTAGATGTTATATTACTTAATATATACCTATTATTAAATAAAATATCTAAATATAATCAAACAATATCAAAATCATATTACAATTATCTTATTTACTATATACATATATTAATTATAGCATTTCAAATTAATTAAGAGATACAAACTATTTTTTTTATAATCGTAAAAATATTTTTAATAATATAATATTTTAAAATCAAAATACAATTAGATGTCTAATATGTACCTAATATTCAATAATATCTATAATATCTAAATATAATCAAACATATAAAAGAATTACAAATATCTTGTTTACAATATACATATTTTAATTATAGAATTTTGATTTAGTTAAGGCATACAAATTATTTTTTTCTAATTATGTAAATATTTTAAATAATATTATATTTAAATTAAAATATAATAAATATCATAATTATTTTGTTTACATTATACATATCTCAATTATTGAAATTGGACTTTATTAACGGATACAAATTAGTTTTAAATAATTTTATAAAATATTTGATAAATACTGCTTTAAATAAGCCGTCTGGTGAACCTGCGTGAGTTTACCTGTCAGACGTGCTACGTGCCAGATGCGTTTACTTATTTACACGTTTAAAATGGATAATCTACTACATGTCAAACACACGTACACATTTAAAACTGTTAAATGAGTCGTGGGTACAATGGATAAACCTGTTTACTGCCACTACCCACAACTATCATATCTCTTTCACCTTTTGAAAGTAGAAATCTAAATTGCTAGAGAATAATAATGCGTTTCTAAATAGTTTTTGGCAGAAAAATATGTTCCTAACACAATTTCAAAGCTTTATTAATTTTTCTAAGCCAAATTATGCACATCATTTTAAGAATGTGAAGCTTCTAAACCTTGTATGATACGATAGAAGCCTGTCTGATGTGATCAGCTAAAAAATTAATCTACTATAATAAGCTTTCTTTCTCTCTAAAGCTAATGAGACATTATTTTTCTATTTTTAAAGACCTAACTGATTTATAAAGATGGGCTATTTATACTATTTTTTGCGATTTGAAGTTTACATGAGTGACATTGCACAGCATTAAAGAACATACTACTTAAAAAACAATATTACATCTTATAGAGTATGCCATATTTTAATGTCTATGGACACTAATATATGTATATATATAGATTTGTAAGTTTGTAGGGTTTAAAGATTCAGATACCCACATTCTTAATTCGATTCGGTTGGTCTATGAATCCAAAATTAACCTATAAGCGTTCAAAAGAACAATAATTAATCGGGTTGAGATTTTATCTCTCTAAGCAATAACTACACCACCTCAATGATCTCTTTATTTTCCACCTTAAAATTTAATATATCCTTTACACACTTACTTAAATACCGTTCGTTTAAATTTTATTCTTACAGATTGGCGACCACAGTGGAAGTGAAAGGTATCCAAATCGCAATATCCAAAACCTAACTGGAAAATTAACCTTCGGAGTTCTTAGAGACATGGATCACAATATGCAAAACAGATCCCCCTCATTAAAATGAAGAAATCAGAGTTGAAGAGGAGCATGCACACACATCTCATGTGAATTATAATACTGAGGAAAGACTTTTCATGCAGGAAGAGCATGATGAGCTGCGAGAAAACATTAAGTCATTGAGAGCCCAAAGGCAGACATAAAAGGATCTAAGGGGATAGAATCCATAAGAATATCTGAAACCTGATGAGCCAGGTAGTAATCTCAAGCATAATCCAAATGACCAGTCCCCTTAAGCCCACCAAGAATCTAAAAATAAACATCAGGCTAAACATTGTTCGAGTACATATGATTCTGTTAAGGGATCAATAACAGAATCAGAATCATAAATTTTATCTTCCTCTTTTAGTAGTGATCATGGTCAGAAAATAAGAAAGGAAAACTAGCTAAAAACATTTTAAAAAACATCATAGATCAAACAAGCATGATTTTTTAGGGAAGAAAATGGTAAAGGAAAAAAGAAAGATTATCAAAGAAAGTTGAATGGGCCAGCACACCATATGATAGATCACTTGTTGAGTGATCAATTCACTATGCAATCTAAACTTGGGATTTTTGCCACTCCCACTGAGGATCGTATGTTTAATCAATGACATAATTGGAGGCAGTCACCGTTGTCTTCAAAAAATATATCTGAACATCTACCTAGGCGTTTTGAAAATTCAAAAATGGAAAAATATGATGGGAGTTAGGACCCTGATAATCATCTCGAGCAATTTAAGAATTTCATTATGAGCTTTAATGATGATGGCAATCTATTGTTTAGAGCTTTTTCTCAAACTTTCAAGGGTAGCGCCTTGAAGTGGTATAATAGATTACCGCATGAATCACATAAGAATTTTAACATGTTTTGGATGATATTGCGAATGTAGTTTGTGGGAAGTAAAGAACTCAAAGGGAATAAAGATAAAATAATCCATTATTTAAGTGACTCAAAAGAAAGCAATCCCCTAGGGTGGATTGTTGAACCAAGTCAGGAAACGAATCATTGTGGAGGAAACCAAGAGATTGAGGCAACCTTATCAGTATAGGCATGCCCTTTCAGCCTGTGTCCCATAAGCTAGTAACAAATTACAAGCTATAGTTAGAAACCGTATGAGTGACTCAGGACAAGGTTCTCATCGACCTAGACAAATCCAGTCTAATCAGGGTCAACAATCCATACTAAAAGAAAATCAATGGGTCAAACCTTCTTATTACACAGAACTAATTGAAAATGAGGTTACTATTTATGATAGAGCCAAGAATATTATGCAATTTCGAAGGCCACCATATATCTAATCTTCTAAGAAAAATCAAAACACACGGATCTCTAGATATCGTAATGGTGTTAAACATGACACTAAGGACTGTATTACTCTTGAATAGGAAATACAATCATTAATCGACAATGAAAAACTAACTAATTTTGTTAAGTGACAATAAGGTAATAAGCAAGTGAGGAACAAGTCACATCCATGTACAAATGGGGCTCAAGATGCATCACCTAGTATCTGAAAGAAACATACAGAAGTCTTCTAATAGGAAAGTACGATGAAAATTATTGAGCAATTCGATGTGGATTAAGAGTACATGGATACTGATCTAGATTAAGGTCGAATCAATGTGGTGTCATAAAGTACTAGAAATGTCTCCAAACTATATCGCTTCTTTGAATCATTAACTATTTCGAGGGGGGTACAATGACAACAACTTCGAGTTGCTACATGAAAAGGCATGTGATCAGTTTGACCACAAGGGAAAATGTCACCAAAACTATGATCCCTTCATAGTATTTGATGAACATGACTTGAGAAACATCGCAGGCCCACATGAGGATGTTATGATGATAGGGGCATCTATTAAGGTCACAGAGATACAAAGAATTTTAATCGACACGGGTAGCTCGACTAAAATTTTGTTTCTATCTACCTATCAACAAATAAGGAACCTATGTTTCATACTCTAATCAACTAGAACTATAATGGGATTTACGGGAAACTCTATTGATATCATTGGTGAATTCAAATGAGAAGCACTGTTAGGAAAATGAGCATTTAAGAAAATGGTGAGAGTTTTATTTATGGTAGTGGAATGTCTGACCTCTTATAATGCAGATTTTGGAAGATCTTGGTTGTGAAAGATGCATTCTTTTACGTCACCAGTTTATAAGTGTTTGAAATATGCGGTTGGAGGTCAAGTAGCAGTGGTTCGGAGAAACCGAAAAATGACTAGGGAATGTTATGTCACTGCTCTTGCTTCAAAATTCCTAGAGAATGTGACAACCAAAATACAATAACAATTACTAGAGTCCTCTTCAGGTCGAGAAAAAATAGATGATCCAATAGAGACTGCTAGTGTTGTTATCCCAATAAAAGAAGTCGAAGTGATCAATTTAGCCATTGGAAAGAATGTTAGAATTGAAGCTAGATTACGATCGGAGTTGAAGGAAAAGTTATTATTTTTCTTATACAAAACATTTCATGTGTTTGCCTAGTGCAATGAGGATGAAACCAATGTACCGACTACTGTTATTTTTTACAAATTATATGTACGACCCTATGTAGGCATAATAGCCCTTAAGACGAAGGGATTTTTACAAAGAGAATTTTGAAGCCATTTTTTAAAATATTTATAGATTGACAAAGATCGAACATATTTAAGAATCACAGTATCCATTTTGGACTGAAAATCTGGTGCTCATTAAAAAGAAGAAAGGAAAATGGAGTATATGCATCGATTTCACAGATCTCAACATGGCATGTCCAAAAGATCATTTCCGAGTTTCTCGAATAGATCAGTTGGTGGATTCCATTTCGGAAAATAAGTTGCTATCCTCTATGGATGATTTTGTTGGGTAAAAATCATATACAAATGGATCCAAAAGATCAGGACCACACCACGTTCATAAGTGATTGAGGGTTGCATTGTTACAAGGTAATATTTTTTGGGTTAAAGAATGTTGGGGCTACTTACCATCGATTGTTCAATAAAGCATTTTCCAGTCAGATCAGAAGAAATATAGAAGTTTGTATTGATGACATGATGGTAAAAATCCCACGGGAGGAGGATCATCTACTTGACCTCCAAGAAACATTCTCGAATTTCGAAGCCATTAATTTAAAATTGAATCCAGAAAAGCGTATTTTTGGAGTATAATCTAGAAACGTTTTGGGCTACATCATAAATGAGAAGTGAATCCAAGCTGACCCAAAATAATTAGATGCATTATTGACCATGGATCCTTCTTGGACTACCAAAGAATTTAAAGTATTAACTGGAAGATTACCAGCTTTGAATAGGTTCATCTCGCGATTATCGGATAAATGCGCACAGTTTTTCCAAGTATTGAGAAATTCCAAAGACTTCAATTGGTCCCCAAAATGTGATAAATCGTTCACTGAAATAAAAATAACATTTATCTTCACCTAAAACATTATTCAAACCAGTCATCAGAGAAACACTCTATGTATATATACTAGTTACCGATTATGATGTGAGTGCGGTGCTAGTATGGGAGGTTAACAGTTATCCTCGCCCCGTCTACTAAGTTAGTAAGAGTTTATTAAATGTTGAGAAAATATACATTAAATTTGAAATTTTTTTGTAGCCTTGGTAATTGTGGCGAGGAAAATAAGCACATTCCATCATGGTTTGAACTTTTTTTCCACTTTAAAACGTATTACAACAAGTGGATATATCAGGTCGAATGATTAAATGGTATGTGAAGTTGGAGGATTATGATATTAAATTTGCTTCTCGAACGAAAATTAAAGCTCAAGATGAAGCAGATTTCTTGGTTGAGTTCCATTAGGAGATATAATATGAATAAGTATTAATTCACAAGCCTAAAAATAGTGGGTAATTCAAACAGATGGTGGGTCTAGCATGGTGGGTTATCGGTCATGAATTTTCTTACTTTCCCAATTCAGAGGCTCAATGTACCAAGCTATGCGTTTTGTAGTTAGAGCATCAAGCATTGGAGAAGAATACGAAACAATTATAATAGGTTTAAGGTTTGCTCAAATATATGGTCCCAAAAAAATCTGATTTTTGAGTGATTCACAACTAGTCATACATCAAGAACATAGACCATCTGAAACCAAGAAAGAGTAGTTGGTGAAGTATTTACAAATGTTGTAAGAAATTTTTACTTACTTTAAATATGTAAAATACGAATATGCGCCAAGATCAGAAAATTCGATGGCTGACTTTTTAGCCACCATTACATATTCGGAAGCATACCCTTGAATTATAGTACATGAATTCCCATATATAACAACAAATCTTAAAATGGAAGTTGAAACTGAAGAGAATTTCCAAATATAGGCCATAGTTAGTCAAGACTGGAGGTATGGTATCCAAAAGTTCATTACTAAAGAAATCCTACCCAAAGATAAAAGCTTAGCTAAGAAACTAATGTTCAAAGCTCATGGGATT
Organism: Limnanthes douglasii subsp. nivea; assembly: GCA_036936605.1. Taxonomy (NCBI): domain Eukaryota; kingdom Viridiplantae; phylum Streptophyta; class Magnoliopsida; order Brassicales; family Limnanthaceae; genus Limnanthes; species Limnanthes douglasii. The sequence continues at coordinate 235,409,374 of JAUPFV010000001.1, read as the reverse complement.
TTGGTTTTGAGAGGAGTCTTTTAAAAAATATATTTTTGGTAAGCCTTTGTTACGTTGCCTCGGATCTGATGAGTCCTAAGCAGTTTTGTCTGAATTACATGATGGGGAAGGACTGGCCCATTCTGGCTACAAGGCTTTGACTAGAAGGGTCTTATTGACAATGTATTATAGGCCGTCTATTATGGCATATTATAAAGAGTTAGTTAGAATATGTGATCCCTGTGGGATATATTGAAATGCAATACATGCACCAACAGTTCCAATAAAGTGAGTATCTGAAGTGATACCATTTGATAGATGAGGGCTTGACTTGGTTGGACCCCTTCTAATGGCTTTTGGAGGGTGTCGAAATATTATATTGGCAATTGATTATTTTTCGAAATGGAGAGAGGTTGCACCCCTCTCCGGGACGAATTCCAAAGCGGTAATTAAATTTATCATTTCCAATATATGTTGTAAGTTCGGAATTCCTAGGCGTATCACTGCAGATAATGGGCCTCAATTCGACAATAAATATTTAGATATTTTTTGTGCAACAAGAGGAATTCACCATTGTTTCCACTCACCATTTCATTCTCAAGCCAATCGACAAATAAATATGGCAAACATAACATTTTGATGGGTCACAAAAATAATTTAGAATAAGTGGTCGGTAAATGTTCTAATTACCTACAATAAGTCTTATGGGATTATGAAATCACTCCAAATACTACAACACAATAATCTTATTTTACCTTAGTCTATGGAAGGGATGCAATCGCGCCAATAGAAGTTACTATTTCTTCTTTTGGGGTTTAAAATTATTCCAAAGAGGAAAATAAAGATTTAATAAGAACTCAGTTAGACTTAATTGAAGCAAACAGTATAAAATCTCATTTAAGAACAATACATTACCATATTTCAATGATGAGTAAGTATGCGTCCAAACTACGAAGAAGAGACTTCAAATTGGGAGAAAAAGTTTTGAGGAAAGTATTTCTACGTACCAAAGATATGAAGTTCGTAAAGCTGGCTCCAAACTGGAATGACCATATACTGTGTGTGAAAAGATTAAGCAAGGAACGTATCAGCTAGTTGACCAAAAATGATATCTTTTGAGGCACTCGTGGAATGTCGAACACCTAGGTTATATATTGATTAATCTTATATTTTAAATATTTAATTTTTTCCGTTTAATGTAAATACTTTGGGGCATACTTTTTCGTACTATGGTAGTGAGATGAGGTTTCAATGAGGTTTTTGAATCATTATTAATCTATCACATTCACCTTTAAAATGGGTTTATAAGTGTGTATCAAGTTTTATTACCTTCGAATGGCTCAAGTGTGTCAAGTTTTTATTACCTTCGAATGGCTCATGTGTATCATATTTTTATTGCATTCAAATGGCTAATGTGTATCAAGTTTTTATTTCCATTGAATGGATTACATTCGAATGGTTCAAGTTTATCAAGTTTTTATTGCTTTCGAATGGATTACCTTCAACTGGCTCATGAGGCACAAGTTTCTATTACCTTCGAATGGATTAACTTCGAATGGCTCATGTGTATCAAGTTTTTATTGCCTTCGAATGGATTAAATTTGAATGGCTCATGTGTTTCAAGTTTTTACTGCCTTCGAATGGATCACCTTCGAATGGATCATATGTACCAAGTTCTTAATTACCCTTGAATGAATCATGTCTTAAGATTAATTATATTCGGATAAACTAATACTAAGAAATGAAGATAATAATATATAAAGAGGCAAGTTAAGTTGATAAAATGATAGATGATATGAAATGCCTTAGATGATCCAAAGACATAGTGAAATCCTTGTATATTGATAAAGGAAGATTTATGTAATTATAATACATTGGAAAATTAAGGGTGTAATCTAGCGTAAAGAAAACCTCTTAGGAACAATTGTCGGTTATGTAATATAAAATTATTATTTTATAATAAATAGTAAACTTGAGGAAGAGACTACAATTAGTAATTTATCTAGATATGTAGGACCAAAAAAATGTACTGTAAAATTACACCACCTCTTTTGGAGAAGGGTGATTGATTAATGATTACAGAATTATTGTTTTTTACTTTCTCTCTCTCTCTAAAACATCTGTAATTGATACTAAAGATTTGATCCTCCAAACATTGTTTTACACACAAGTTCTCTCTCAAATATTTCTGGAACGATCATTGGTGGCGTCCGTGGGAACGGTTTGGTACCTACAATCGTTTTCTAAAACCATTAGTGATTTTGAAAAGCTAGTAATGGAAAATTGAGGAGGATTGGACATTAATAATAATCTGATAACCAAAAAATAATTCGAGGGCAAACCCAATAGAGATAATATGGAAATTGAGCAATAAGACGACGATCAATATGCTGGAGAGATTTAAGAAGAGTCTATTTTAGTGGCTCAAAGAAAAGAACTTTTAGAAGAGATTGAAAAATTAAATTCGGAGAGAGACGCTCCGATGGCTTTAAAAAACGTTCGATCAGAGGTTCTAAGGGAATATGTGATTGAGAAAGAAGATTTGGATGAAAACCATCAAGCTTATGATAAACAAGACAAGTATCGAAGGCGAAATCGTTATTCTTCGAAAAGAAAATTAAAACCTAGACATCATTAAGTCATCTGAGTCTTGTGACTATTCACTTTATGGTTCAAGTGAATATTCTTCTCCGTAAAGATTTCATCATTGTGAAAGAGATAAAAAGAAGAAATATTTGAGGAGCCGCAGAAGAGACCATCGAGTGACTCATCAAACTAAGGGTTCAAAGAAATAAAAAATACAAGGGTATGAGGACCACACTAAAAAACAAATATTACGCATGTCCAAATTCCTCCGCGAAGTCAAAATTTTGAACATTGAGTTAGCAATCAGTTTATAGTTCCCTCCGAAGAAGGTCTTTATAAAATAGAAAATGAAGGACATAGATCAAATGTTTATAGGGTTGGTCATAATTGAATATTTTCTCCTCTTTCTTCAGAAAATCTATCAGTATATTTACCGAAGCATTTTGACATTTCAAAGTTGTAGAAATTTGATGGAACTCAAGACCATGATAGCCACATTGAATAATTCAAAAAAATTATGATTAATTTTGACGATGACGATAAATTGCTTTGCAGGGCTTTTTCACAAACTTTCAAGAGTGTTGCTTCAAAGTAGTATAATCAGCTTCCGCAAGGCTATATAAAATTTTTGATATGTTTTGGAATATCTTCTGACAATATTTTGCGGGGAGTAAAAAGTTTTGAGCTGATGCAGATACTTCAATACATTACAGGTAAAAAGAAGGGGAAAGTTTGAAAGATTACACTAATCGTTTTATTAGGGTGAAAACTGATATGGAATATTAAGGATCCATTAGCTTTGGCTGCTTTTCATACGAGACTTCTCCACAAAATATTAAAGGATATTGTGGCAAAAAGGTAAGCTATAACATTTGGGGCTTTTCTTGATCATGTCAAAAAAATATTCTTGGTAGAGGAAACACATGCGTCGGAAATATGATATTTTGATCAAGTGGATCAGAATTAGTTCCAAATATCTCTTAATGTAACTTATCTTCCTAAGGTAAACGTTCAACCTAAGGTGTAGAATCAGTTTCCTATAAGGCATAAAGTAAACCAATAAGTAATTAATACACAACAGAGTAACATACCAATATTAAATAAATGGATTCGCCCGGATCATTATACAAAGTTAAATGAAAGTATGACAACAATTTTCGAAAAGGTTCGAAGCTATGTGAAGTTTCGTAAACCTTCTCCCAATCAAACTCTGAGGGAGAAAAGAATTAGTAGGTACCGTAAATATAATGATAATATGGGGAATGATACAAAGGAATGTGTAGCACTGAAAAAAGAAATACAAACATTAATTGAAAATGGAAAGCTAACTACGTTTGTAAAGAAGCAATCTCAGCAAAATCTGACCACTAAATAGACAATTGTAGCTCGTAAACAAGAAGACGTATTATTAATTTCTGAACAAATTTATGCTTTTGATAATTCAACTGAGTATTTCGATCCAAAAGAAGGTAAGAATAACATTAATATTGTCGAAGAGCTTCTTCCAAAATGAAAGGTTAATGATTTATGCGCATTATTTGAATCAATGGATTTTTTTGGAGGAGACACGGTATCATGAATTTCAAATTGTTCTTGAAAAAGACATGTATTAAGTTTGGCTACCCATCTAGAAGCAGGCGCTTCAACACATTTTTATCAAAATTCTTCTCCTATAATTTGCTTTGAGAATGATGATATGAGGGATATGGCAGGGCCACATGAAGATGTTGTGGTAATTGCGGTTTAGATAGCTGGAGATAAAGTACAAATAAATTTCATCGATACTAATATTTTACTCATGAGTACTTATAAAATGATTATTAACCGTCCTATTATTCGATGGTCTGACCGGACTATTGTAGGTTTCACAGGAGTAACAACAAAAGTCATCAGAGAATTTAAGAGCATTGTGATATTGGGTCGATGGACAATTTAAAAATGAAGTAACATTTATATTCATTATGATAGATGCGCCAACATCTTATAACACTATTTTGGAAGATCTTGTTTATCTAGAATGCATGTAGTAATTTCTACTGTCCATCATTGCTTGAAGTACAAATTGTGGGAAGTAACATAGGGACAATAAGAAGTATCCAAAAATAACAAGGTAATGTAATCGTATCGCTTTATCATCTAAGAAAGTTCGGGGAAGTGAGTCGGAAAAAGCATAGCAACTTACGGGGACTTCCTTGGAGACAAACCATGTTGATGATCTGAGGGAGCTCCATGATTGTTTGATCCATGATGAAAGTTTTGCGGATCATATTTTTCCTAACATGAAGACTTTAAAAACTGGTACAAATTTATCTTCGATCTTGGAGAAAAGATTAATTTAATTTTTATCCACCAAGTTAGATATATTTTCATGGTGTCCCGAAGATGTGACTAGTATGCTTGCGGAGATTATCTGTCATATATTGGCAGTTAAAAGCAATGTGCGCCAAATAATAAAAAAAGGCCTTTTTATTCAATAGAAATATGAGGCAATAACAACTGAGGTAGATTAGTTATCCAAAGTTAGGTACATACGAGAGTTAATATCCGTTATGGACAAAAAATCCAGTATTGGTTAAAAAGTAAAATGACAAGTGGCGAATGTGTATAGATTTTACTGACTTGAATAGAGCTTGTCCAAAAGATCCTTTCCCAGTTCCCCGGATAGATGATCTAGGGGAATTCCACGTTAGGGAATCGACTGCTCTCTTTTATGGATTCTTACTCATGAAATGGACCCGAGGGATGAAGAGGATTACATTGTTACAAGGTAATTCCTTTTGGATTAAAAATACGGGTGCAACTTATCAGCGTTTGGTAAATAAAAATTTTGAAGCCCATATTAGACGAATTGTTGAGGTTTATATTGATGATATGTTAGTAAAGAGCGTAAAAGACGAGGGTCATTTATGATCTAGAGGAAATCTTTGTTAATTTAAAAAAGTTGAACTTAAAACTAAATCCAGAAAAATGTACATTTTGTGTTCGATCAGGAAGATTCCTTGGGTACATAGTCAGTAAACAATGGATTGAAGCCGACCCAAAAAATTAATCCTTTTAAGTTCTATGACACCTCCTCGAAATATTAAAGAAGTTCTGATTTTAATAAGACGACTGGCAATATTGACTAGATTCATATCTCGTTCATCGGATAAATGTGCCTCATTTTTTTAAGTATTATGGCACGCAAATTATTTTGTTTAGACAAAATAATTCTTTGAAGCCTTTCATCGAATTGAAGAATGCATTTCCTCGCTATAGATATTGAATAAACCAGTTCCGGGGGAGAAGTTATATGTTTATATAGCAGTATCGGATTATGCTGTAAGTGCGGTTTTAATTCAAGAAGAAGAAAATCACCCAAGACTAGTGTATTACATCAGTGAAAGTCTTTTGGATGCTGAGAGTGGTATTTCAAGTTGGAAATATTGGCTATCACACTAGTAACAGCTGCTCAGAAAATGAGACCATATTTTCAGGGTCATTCTATTAGTGTACGAACATATTTTCTATTAAAAATATGCTACAAAAGCCTGATATATATGAAAGAATGACCAAATGGTCAGTCAAATTGGAAGATTTTGATATTGAATTCGAACCCAATACTGCAATTAAACCACGAGCCTTATCTGACATTTTGGTTGAATTTCATTCTGAACGGTCAGATATATGGAAATACATGAGGAAAACTTTGAATTAGAATCGATAGTACGAAAAATAGGGCGCAAGTACGTTAGGATGCGGGGCAGGGGTCTTGTTAGTTTCTCCGGAAGAAATTACTATGTACCAAGCTATTCGTTTTGGGTTTAAAGCATGAAGTAATGAGGCAGATTATGAAGCAGTTTTGGCAGGATTGAGACTTGCTCAAATTTATGGGGATAAAAAAGAGAGGCTACTAAGTGATTCTCAATTGCTTGCCAATCATGAATCTGGTCAATCTGAGGCTAAGAAAGATCATTAAGTGAAATATTTGAAGACGCTAATGAATATAACTTTAGCATTCGAAAGTGTTATAAACAAGTATGTTCAAATAACAGAAAATTTTGTGGTAGATTATTTGGCTACTACATCATATTTAGAGCAAGACCAATGGATGGTTACGCAGGAGAACCCTTCAATTATAATTTTTTTTGGAGCAAGTGATTGGAGAAATAAACGAGGCTTTTCAAATCTCAATTGATAAAGAAAATGATTGGAGGCAAGACACCATCGAGTTTTTACACAATAATGTGTTGACCATTGATACATCATTATCCAATAAAATACGGTTTAGGTCCCACAGTTACATGGTCCTCAGAGGAATCTTGTACAAAAAATCTCTTAGCAAACCTTTATATTTGGGAAAAGAAAAATCAAAGATGATATTTTCAGAATTACTTGATGAAAAAGGATTTGTATTGCGATATTAAAACTTTAATACAAAGAGTATTTTTAGTAGGATTTTATTGGCCTACGATTTCTTCTAACGCTAAAGAACCGGTTAAAAAGTGTGATACTTGTCAAAGATTCGAGGACATAATTCATAAGTTGGGGGTTCCTCTTAAAACTATATCTGAAGCATTACAATTTGACCGAAGGAGCATCGACCTTGTCAGACCTTTACATAAGGCATCAGGAGGGCGACATACAATAATCATGGCAATAGATTATTTCTCAAAGTGGGTGGAAGCAGAACCATTAGCTGGAACAAAGACCAAGGATGTAATCAAGTTTATCACCTCGAATATTTGTTGCTGTTTTGGGTTTCCAATGAAAATTACGACTCATAATGGACCATAATTTGATAATAAAGACATGAAAGATTTATGCATCTCTCGAGGAATACATCAATACGTTTCGGCTTCTTTTCATCCACAAGTAAGTGGTCAAGTTGAAGTTACTAATTGAATAATCCTTGACTGGTTATAGAAAAATTTGGAAGGAAAGGCAGGAAAATGGCCAGATTATTTACAAGAAGTTCTTTGGGCATATAAGAAAAATCTTGAACAGTAATGTTAGGATCTCCGTTTACATTGGTATATGGAATGGATGCAGTAGTACCATCCAAAGTCGTTTTCACATCCTATCATGTTGCTACATAATCTGTGGAATCTAATGATGAAAACAAGGCAGTGAAATTTGGTTTAATTGTGGAGAAAAGAAAACGGGTACAAATAAATTATCTACATTACCAATTATTGATGAGAAGTAGAAATGCCTCCAAAGTTAAACGAAGAGAATTCAAAATAGAAGACCAAGTTTTGAGGAAAGTGTTTCTTCACACAAAAGAAAAATCCCTCGGAAAATTACGACCTAATTGAGAGGGCCCATATGAGCTAACGAAAAGGGTAAATCCAGGAATGTATCGAATCAAGAATAAAAAAAGAATAAATCTCTTACACCCATGAAATATTCAAATTCTCAAGTTGTATTTAGAATGAATGTAAAAAGCATATGTTTTATATGTAAAATATGAATGACATACTCTTTCTTACCCTGGTTGTGCATGAAGGTTTTACCGAGGTGCCATATTAACCGGTCCATATATATATATATAAAGTTCTTTTTCCACAAAAGTTGGTCTTTAACTACTTATTTTGGATATAAAGGGTCTTCCAACAAAAGTTGGTCTTTAATTATTTATTTTAAACCTAAAAGATATTCCAAAAAAAATTGGACTTCAACTGTTAATTTTGGACCTGAAAGGTTTTCCAACAGAAGTTGGTCTTCAACTATTAAAAGCATTATGAGAACAAACAAAATTTAAAATCTGATGCATTTCATAAAGTACCTTGAAAAGTACCTCAAATAATATGAGGACTTTATCAAAATTGCCTCGAACATTATGAGGGTTTCATAAAACAAGAACTAGAATATCTTATTCTGAAGAGGATCCAATAGAATTATCTTCAGTAGACTCAGAATTATTTTCATCATCCAAAAATTCTAGAGGGGAGATATTCGACGGGTACGAGTTCCTAGAAGCTACATAGATTTAAGTGAGGATAACGTTCGTAAATTTCCATAATTACCCCAGATGTAATCGTTGAATCCTTTGCATTTAATTTAGAGACACGTTTAGTAGCATAAGCCTCAACAACCGCTTTTTCATCTATCTTAGCTTGGCTAAGATAAATTGTTTCTCCTTCACAACCCTTCCATAATCTTTAAGGCATTGTGCGAAATATTTTGATGCTTTATCATTAACCTCTTTATAAGCTTCAATATTTTATCTTCAGTAGAGTTTTTCTTGACATAAAGATCCTTTTCTTCTTGACAGCACTTGTCAATAAGCATCATATAATCCTCAGCAAGAACAAGTTTCTCATAAACAGCGTGGGCTTGCTTTTGAAACGTAGAGAATTCATGTTCAAGCTCCTAAAAGTTTGACTTTGCTTGTGAAGCCTCTACTTTATAATGATTCTTATGATCCTTTAAATATTGTATCTTTTTCCAAATTATAAATGAGGATCGAAGCATCTTGCGAATACGAAGCGAGAAATCATTCACAACAGGTATCTTGAATGAAGTAGACGAAGAGCCAACTTCATAACAAAGAGCAGTTGAATAATCGATCTTCTGAGCAACATTATCTTCATGATCATGAATGATCAAGTCATTTTGTGGAGGTTGGGAAGAATCGGATTCGATGATTATCTTTTCTGGCGAAGATTTGGTGTGGTTGGCAGCTTTGTTCTCTAGGGAAGCAACTGCCTCGGAAACCTTTTTATATTCTTGAAGGATGGTTTTCAATTTTTGTTGACATTTCTTTTTAGGAGGATCTTGTGAAAGGGGTATTTTGGATTCTTGAGGCTTTACATGTTTTGCATTCTCTACGTTAGTACTAACATCAAGGGCTTCTGCGCCAGAGATTTCTAGGACTTCTTCCTCTTCCGAAGACTCACCGGCCTCATTTTCCCGATGACTCTTGGCTTTGGCCCTGGAGAGAAGATAAATAAATATATCTCGAGCCTCTAACCTGTCTAATAATTCTTTTTTGCAAGGAGGAACCATAAGCTCTTCAAAGGATAATCGTTCTGAAGGGTTGGCTCTCCAGAGACAACTCTTGGTAAGATTAGTTCGAGTAATACAGAGATTAATTCTGTTAGACTAATAAGCCTTGGCCCCTATACTCAGTTCAGTGAATATTGTCGTCGCTTTATGCACAAAGTTAGCATATGGCTTGGACACACCAGTCATAGCTATTTTAACAAAAAAACATTAGATAAAGTATATATATATATATAAACGAGAGAAAATAAAACTAAAAAGTATACCTCAGTTTTTCCATTTAAGGTACAACTTGTGTGGATTGTCGGTCGTCACCTCAACCCCGTTTCCCAAAAATCGGTAATAAAAAAGAACCGCTACTTTCATTTGTTGTCTACCTCAAGCAGATATTTAAAAATCTTTTGGTTATGACCGAAGGTTAAAGAGTAAAAAAGGAAGCATAGATTGTTTGCCAAACCAAAAAGACCAACTAGCTATTCCAAAGAAAACCCCGTCCCCAAAATCTTAGAAGCCTTATACAAGCCATGAGGGTGAACCACATATTAGGTCCAGATTGGGTTGAGAAAAGATCAACAATTGTGAAGTATTCGACGAATAATAGATCAAAGGGGAATCGCAATCCCCAATTCAATATCTCTGGATACACAATTAACTCATGATCCTTAACTGATAAATGTGTCCCCAACAGTCGGAAAGTAAATAGAGATCACAAAAGTAATTCCCCATCGGGTTCTCAACTTAGCCTCCTTGAATGTATTATAATACTTATATGAGACCTTGTGCAGGGCCAGAATATGTTTGTCTCCGACCGCTTGAAGATTGTTCGCAACCAAAGTATCATTTTAAGGGGTAAGCATAACATCTTATTTTTATTTTATTTTCTTCTTCGGAGGGGAGCTCTCCTTGATAGTTTGAAGAGTAGTGATCGTTGGCTTCGCTTCCGCAGAAATTAGTACCAAAGCTCCCTCGTTGGCAATAAAATCAACTTAAGTGATGATTGTTTGCTCTTCTTCCCCAAAAGCTAAGGCCAAAGCTTCATCAAGATCAATAGCAACGTTGAATTTGGCGACATGATGTTCAGCAAATGAGGCATTCGATTTTTCCTCATGAATTCGAGGGACCTTTTTGTTATAGCATCTACATCGGATTTTGTTAATTTTCAAGGGCGTGCTTCAGTGGTCGGTCGTACGATCTCATGAAGTGTAGAAGATGGAGTGACAGGACTTTCCGTGGACACTTGGGGTTGAGTTTTTTTCAGATTTGTGGGATCTCTTCCGTTTGGAAGAAGTACCTTTCGAATTCTCACTTTTTTTCCTTTATTGTATAATCACCATGTCAGCTACTGGGAAAGTGTGACTGGGTGACTGAAAGGAAATATCCGAGGAGATGATTGCACTAGGAAAACTATCAGTTTGAGGCCAAATACCATAGTACGTAATAGTAGGTAGTTGATGTTTGGGTTTAACGTATAATCTGGTGGCTCGTCTCTCTTTGGCTTTTTGGCTAATAGTCAACCAATTTAAGATGTGAAATATTTTGGGCATAAACTACTTCTTTCTCTAAAAAAAATTGGAAGCTTTATCTCTCTAGAAATTCTAGTGTGATATCAATGAGAAGCAACAAGCATTTATAGAGGAAGGATGGACCTTAGAAAGATTCAAAGCCCAAAGGTTTGATGGGATTTTTTTTATGGTCAAAGTGTCTTAAGAAGAGGCAATTAGTTCCTAGAGAATTAGTACGTTGTGCCTAGACCATTTTTAGCCAGAATAAAAGACATGCAACAGGTATGCCAATCGATACCTGACAGAGGAGGAAACGTTTCATTGGTTGTGTCAGAGAATTGTGATGCCATTGATGAGGAACATTTTGGGAGAAATGGTTGGTCTGGGAACTTAGAAGGAGACAAAATCCGATGACATTTCTTCCATTTAAGATTCTTAAGACCTCGATGAAGACTAAAGATTAATAAAATCCTACAAAAAATTCTTTGTCTATGAAGACTAACTAAAATTTGAGGAACAAGTCCTTGAATAAAGTGAATAATTATTTTCTTACAAAGATTGACAAAATTCGAAGAAGAATTCCTTGATTAAAGAGAATAATTCTTTGTCCAAGAAGATTGACAAAACCCGATGAAAATTTTTCTACGTATGAAGATTGTCTAATGGAAGTATTAATTAGTCCGACGAGAAAAGTATTATCAAATTACAGTCCTTGTTCGAATAGTTTCACAAGGAATTGAGGGCTACTGATAAGGAAGGAATTATGTAATTAGAAGACATTGGCAAATTAAGGGTGTAATTTAGCGTAAATAAAACCTATTAGGAACAATTGATGATTATGTAATATAAAAATATTATTTTGTAAATAATATCAAAATTAAGGAATGGACTACAATTAGTAATTTATCTAGACATGTAGGACCCAACGAAGGTATTATAAAAGCACACCATCTCTTTTGCGGCATGTTAATTGATTAATGATTAAAGATTATTAGTTGTTACTTTCTCTTTCCAAATTGAGTAACTTCTCTTTCTAAAACATCTATAACTATTGATATATAAATATTGGTCCTCCAAACATTATTTTACACACAATTTCTCTCTCAAATATTTCTGGAACGATCATACACAACAAAGGCTTGCATAGAAACAACTACATTAAAATATATTGGCCTTAAGGCTCATTCCGAACGATATTTTATTCTTTTCTTTCTTCCAAACTCTCACCTTCAGAGCCCCCTTCATTGTTATTATCAGAACTGTCATCGGATGAAACTTCAACGATACCAAGTTGGTCTACTAAATGCATGTCATAAGACACCTAATTCTCTGGGAACATGTCCCCACAAATATCCAAAGGCCAATGTAGGTAATTTCTTATAAAATTCTAGCACCATGTCTGGTTTGACCAAAGCATTATATTTGTGCATAGAATCTATAATCGCATCGGCATATGCATATATAGCATCATGTGCCTCTTGGGTAGACTTCACCTTTAGATAGACTATCTCATCTTCATGATGTTTAATGAGAACTTCTTGAGTGCTCTTCTCTCGCAACAAATTATCGATGGTGGCCTTGTCAGCAACCTGCTGGTTCATTAATGCCTTAATTATTCCAAAGCTAGATGATTCTGGTTTCTTATAATCGGATTTCAACTTCTTCTGATTGGAATTTTCCTTAGCCAACTATTTTTTGACTGATTTGATCTCTTCGGAGAGGCTAGTAGTCTTGGCTCTTTCCTCATTGGTTGAAGCACTAAACGTTCAGTTTCCTTATTGAAGAGATGTGATAGTTTCAACCATGACAACAACAACATCCAATAGGGGTGTGTCAATCTCATCTGGTTGCCCTTTATTTCCTTATTTGGCAGAAAAATGTGATATGTCTTCTTTATTTTATTTTATTTTATTTTTATTATGATGGTTGGGGGCTCTGCTCGTGGTTGGAAGGTAAAACTTACCATCAACAACCTTGGTTCACATGAGAATTTCATGAGGCAGAGGACTAGTGATTAATTACTCTCATGCCAGTTCTCAAACACGATTATTAACTCCAGAGACATAGGACTAGTGATTAATTACTCTCATGCCAGTTCTCAAACACGATTATTAACTCCAGAGACGGGTTATGAAAAAATGGAATGGAGTGAAACAGTTATGGAAACCATTGGACCAGTTTGTATTTGCCTATTGATTCAACTTTTTGAAAGTCACCTTTGCATCATCCAAATGTTGTAGATAGGACTTCGAAATATTGATAAAAAATAAGTTAAGAATAAATGATAAAATATTGCAGAAAGTGATATAAATGTGAAAATAAATCCAAAGATACTTACGAGTAGTCTTCTAGTATCTAGTGATGTGGCTCAAATTCCTCTTGGAGGTGATCTTCTTGCCATTTTCCCAATCATCACTGATGAAAAATAATTGGGTTTTTTAAATTTTGTATGCCTCCAATAGGTCATCCACCACTTTTTAGTTATTACCCATGTTAAAATAATAATAAAAAGATGTGGGTATTGCGAGATAGTCCCGCCACAACAACCAGCTACTCCATTGGCATCAGAATATTAGACAGCCTTGAAGCTATGATGCATACCAGCAATGAAAACCAAGCATTTGGGCTAGCTTGTCTTGGGCACAACCTTACTAAACTGAAGTACCTCACTACCTCGAGGTCTAAGGGAAACCGAACCCATTTGATCATATCGGTGTAAACTACCAATTCCATAGCATCATAACTCACCGGATTCTCTCAAAGTTGGGCTTACCTAACTCTAACTATATCAGGGAACCCTCATTTGGATCGGATGGCCTCTAATTTGGATTCATGAAAATAGAAATAAAATATTTTATCTAGGGTTAACAGGTATTTAAAACTAACCATTGTGAAGTTGGGTCCAAACGTGCCAAACGAGAGACGAAGAAAGATGTTGGTTTCTGTTTCTAGGGATTTTCCATTTCCATTTCCATCACCACCTTCTGGTGTATTCAGATTTTTCTTCTCCGCCGGCCTCGAAGTTTCCCCAGTTTGACCAGATGTCTCAAGGGAGGAGTTTTCGTTGCTATTCTTCATGTTTTCTATTATAACCTTGGGAACATACTCCAAAGGCCCAGTGGCTGAATATCAAGTTTTTCTTCCTCGGGTTGAGATGACTCAACTACTATAGTTGTAGGTATTTCTTCCATATTTAGACCTGATGGAGATTCAGAGGAAATATTTCGCCTATTGTAATGGTAAACTCCTTCGTAATCAATGGATTACGTAACCACAACTGTACCCGAGGAGGCAGACAACCCAGCAGCAGCCTTTGTTTTTTTTTCTTCTCTTCTTCTAGCTCAGAGAAGTTTATCCAATCACCTTTGGTTAGTGCGTTTTTGGCGGTGAACGTACAAACACTAAAATGATTGCAGAAAAAGTGATCTGCGGTGACTAATATGGTGGAGAAAGAAAAAGATCACCGGTAAAAATTTGAATAACAACGATGATGAGTTTCTCTGTCTAAAATACAAATCCTTTCTCTTTCGAAAAGTATTAACTACGAGATTTCATATAAAGACTCTAAGAAATGCTTGAGTGCCCTACTAGAGAAGTGAAAACGTTAGCGGTACCTAGAAGGCTCTAGGATAGTGGAACCATCTCTCTTCTAATTGGTCAATTTTACCTAGGATAATGCAAGTTTGTGGTTCCAATTATAGAGTGACACGTGTCATAAAAGGTAATTATTTTAAAGGTGTGACCTTTAGATAATAACCATCATTGAATAATACCATCGGAAGGGGTAAAATATATTCATCACCTGTACCCAATAACAGAGTATTGGAGAATCATGAGTAGAGAAATAAACAAGTATAAATCACATGTAGTTCAAATTTGGGTTGGTTAACCCTCCCAAAATACGTTTGAGAGAGCTAAGGGGGCTAGCTGATGGGTCGGAAATCATTGAGGGCAACTGACAGAACGTGGGTTGGATTTCTCTAAGGGACAGTTTAGACCCAGAATAAAACTCATACTAACTTAGTTATATGCTAACTATACATCTACTTTATATAAATGATAATCAATAGTTAATGGGCCTAAAGCTCAGAAGAGAGACCCACATTCTTGACCCGACCCAGTTGGCCCATGGATCTAAAATTAACATATAAAGACTCATGGATCTAAAATTAACCTATAAGAACTCACTCTAAGCAATAAATACAATAGCTCAATTATCTCTCTACCTTCCACTCTAAAATTTAATATACCTTTACACACTTATTTAAATACCCTTTGTTTAAGTTTTATCCTCACCAAATATGATTTGTTATATAACATCCTATTGTAAACTCCATTAAAATTTTGACTTTATATATATAATGATATTTACATTATATCATCACTATATCTATATCAATGTATTATTTTTATCTAAATTTTAAATCAATATATTAAAGCAATAGTAAAATATAAAGTTGATATCTAAAGTTGATAACAAATATTAAACTCTAGAACATTAGAAGACGTGATATATGAAAACTAAATTATATTCATGATCATACTAATACACACAACATAAGTCACCAAACACATTTTATCCTCGACTTTAGTTAAACTTGTTAATACATTAGAACTTGCTTGTCTTTTTATGACGATTGAGATTTTTGTTTTGATGGTTAATGATAAGGGGATTCTTTTGATTTTCTGTTTTTTAGTTATAAAAAAACACTACGTCGTATCTTACCTTATTTAATCTTTTAACTCATCGCCCATCTCTTCTATTCCTGATTTAATGTAACAATATAAATGAAAATGACCTTACTTTTTATCTACACTTTTAAATAGGTTAGTTAAACTTATAATTTTTATTTTTATTTTTATTATATAAAATTTAATAATTAACATTGAGATTTTAAGCTTCAATTTAAGAGTTAAGATTAAAGTTTAAAATTATACAAAAAAAATTTGTTAATGGATAAAACAAAAATAACTTTTATTGGGACCTACAATGTAGAC
This sequence comes from Limnanthes douglasii subsp. nivea, assembly GCA_036936605.1. NCBI lineage: Eukaryota > Viridiplantae > Streptophyta > Magnoliopsida > Brassicales > Limnanthaceae > Limnanthes > Limnanthes douglasii. Next base: position 235,393,322 of record JAUPFV010000001.1, on the reverse strand, counting down.
TGGTAGTAAAATAACATTTAGTTTAAATGAACAATACTTGTTGTATTATTTATTTTAAAAATATTTATTTTAATTAATCTGAAAAATTATATAAGTTTTATGTTTTTTTTGGTGAAAAATCTTAATCAATTTTGATGAATATAATTCATTTATTTTTTAAATATTTATTTTGAAATAATAGTTTTAGATGAGTCATATTATGTCATACTTAATAAGTGGAACACTCATTGTATATAATTGCATTTTATTTTTGTAGCTCCAAAATTTTAATACAAGGGGAACATTCATCGAATATATGGTTGATGCGAAACCCATGAAAGAAGATATTTGACTGGAAAGATTATTTATTGAAGTCATTGGTGTTGAGCAAGATGTGGTTCTCTTCTGTGATAACATTATTCCCTTTCATTTAATAAACAATCAAAAGTTCTATGAGCGAACTAAACGTGTAGATATCAAACTAAACTGCATCCGAAACATGGTGGAGATAGAGCAAGTGAAGGTTGATAAGATTGTGAGCGAGAAAAATCCTTCAGATTCTCTAACCACGGTATTGCTGATTTCAAATCTCACGAGCGACATGAGACTTGTTTAATTCTATGATGCCTATGAGAACCACCTGTGGATAAATATTGGAGTTTATATAAGCCCATGTGGATAAATATTGGGTGTATGCTAGAAATAACTCGTCAACAAAGGTACTGCCAAACTACACGGACGAATATGGATCAGCCGAAAACATGTATAGACAAGAGCTGTTGGAATTCTCTTAAGACAAGGCTATGACCAAGGATTACATGCAAATATGTTTGTTGGACCCCCTATAGGTGAGTTTGGTCAACCACATGTTGGTTGTTTTCTGCTATAAAAAAACCTAAGCCGAAGGAATAGAGACAAAGTCGGATGCATGTTGTTGATGACCTTGTCCAAAGTTGTCTACCGAATGCTACATGGGCAAAAAATTCAATGTTATTGAGCTTGACTTCTTGATTGAACTTGACTTCTTCTATTAGTTAAAGTTCTTATTTAATTGGGTTTCTTATTAATTGGGAAATTAGATTTCACATTGATATGAAATTCATATTTATGAGGTTTCCCATTTTGCGATTAAGGACTTATTAGAGTCGTTGATTAATGTTATTTAATCTCGAGCGTCTGGTGGAGAATTAGGGTTTCCATAAGTCTTCAAACAGAAGAAGAAACATTGAGTTAGGATTTTTCAGTGACTTGGTGGATTAGGCAAGAGAAATTTAGGAGACGAGTCTGAATTCTTTACGATGAGAGAAAATTCAAGTAGTTTAGATAGAGAAGTGAGATGAGAGATAAAATCCAAATATATTAGCTAAAATTGATATTAGCTACAATTCAAAATATTCGTAGTATCCATAAAAGAAAAAACCTATACAAAATGTTTGTTTAACAATATTTTGAAATATAGATGAGCGATAAAATTATAACAATTAAGGTAGGTTTGAAAATATATTTAACTCTTTAATGAATTTATAAATTGATAATTAGATGATAAAAATAATCTAAAAACTGTGATCAATGGATTAAATAACCGCAACCGTACTTGAGGAGGCAGGCAACCCAGCATCAGTCTTTGCTTTTTTCTTTTCAACTTCTAGCTCAGAGAAGTTTATCCAACCACTTTTGGTTAGTGCATTTTTTGTGGTGAACGTACAAACACTAAAATGATGCCAGAAAGAGTGATCTGCGGTGACTAATATGGTAGAGAAAGGAAAATATCACTGGTATAAATTTGAAAAACAATGATGAAGAGTTTATCTGTCTAGAATACAAATTATTTCTCTTTCAAAAAGTATCAACTATGAAAGTTTATATAAAGACTCTAAGGAATTCTTGAGTGCCCCACTTGAGAAGTGGAAATGTTATCAGTACCTAGAAGGCTCTAGGATAGTAGAACCGTATCTCTTCTAATTGGTTAATTTTACATAGGATAATGCGAGTTCATGGTTCAAATTATAGAGTGATACGTGTCATAGAAGGTAACTATTTGAGAGGTGTGACCTTTAGATAATAACCATCATTTAATAATACCATCGGAAGAGGTAAGATATATTTATCACATATACCCAATAACAGAGTATTGAAGAATCATAATTAGAGAAATAAATAAGTATAAATCACATGTAGTTCAAATTTGGGTTGGTTAGCCCTCTCATAATACATTTAAGAGAGCTAAGGAGGTTAGCTGATGGGTCAGAAATCATTGAGGGCAACAGACAGAAAGTGGGTTGGATTTCTCTAAAGGGGAAGTTTTGACCCAGAATTAAACTCATACTAACTGAGTTGTATGCTAGCTATGCATCTACTTTATATAAATGATAATCAATAGTTAATGGGCCTAAAGCTCAGGAGGGACACCCACATTCTTTACCCGACTCAGTTGGCCAATGGATCTAAAATTAACCTATAAGGACTCAAAAGAACAACATTTAATGGGCTTGAGACTTTATCTCTCAAAGCAATAAATACAAGAGCACAATTATCTCTCTACCTTCCACCCTAAAATTTAATATACCATTTACACACTTACTTAAATATCATTTGTTTAAGTTTAATCCTCACCAAATATGATTTGTTATATTACATCATATAGCAAACTCCATTAAAATTTTAACTTTATATATATATATATATATATATTGCCGGATCCATGAATCAAACTAGAGGGCTAAACAAAAAAATTACAAAACTTATTCTACACGATTCTTTTGTCGTAAAATGGTTTCATTCTCATTTTTTTTAAACAATCTACTACTTTATTTCTTAAGATAATATTTCACAATAAATCTTAATATTTCTTAAGATATTATTTTAAAATATATTTTAAAAATAAAATATAACAAAATCCAATTTATTATCCAATATATATTTTAAAAAATAGATGAGATAAAATTAAATTTGTTATGTAAAATATATATTTTTTAATATATATGAAAATACAATCAATTTTTTTATAAAAAAAAAGGAAATAAAATAAAATTTGTATTGAAATATAATTTATAATATAAATAAATTATTTTATTGATTTTTAAAAAAAATTATCAAAAAATAATATATATATATATATATATATATATATATATATATATATATATATATATATATATATATTGTTTAAAACATGTGCACCAGCATATAAAAATAAAATTAATTATTTTATAAATGTAAATCATAATATATTGCTAATTAAAATATATTTTAAAAAAAAATAGAAGAATAAATGAAAATTGTTGTTTAAAATATACTTTGAAATTTATTTTAAAAGATATAGTTGGAGTAAATACAAATTTGCTAACTAAAAAAAGTAAATGTACTCACTAATATGTAAGTTTTTTATATGCGTAACTTTGAATTTGAGTTATAAATGTTATTTTTTTATTTAAGGTCTTGTTCTTCCTTTTCTTCATCTTCTTCAATTTATTTAATAAAAATCTTCATCTTCTTTAATCTATCTAATTAAAATCTTCATCTTTCTTTCATGTTTTCTCTCCATCTTTTTTAATTTATTTAATTAAAGTCTCTATTTGATAAAGAATAATCCATTAACTTTTAAATCAAATTAGTAATGTAGAACAATAGAGGAAGACAAAGATAAAGAAAAATTCAATTTTAAGAGAAAAAAATTAAACTAAATAAAATCCAAACAATTTATTAAAAAAAATTGAAAAATAAGAGTACTTATAGAATCAACGGAGTTTTATCTATGGTTAAATTGCGATGTGGATGCGGACTACATTTTCGAATTTATAAATATTTTAACTTAAAATTTACCTTAGAAAGCGCTATTATCCAAGATTTTAATTTAAAACTTTCCTTAAAAATAGTAATTATCCAAGATTTTAATTTAGAATTTTCCTTAAAAATAGCCATTATTTCCTATTTTTAAATTACAATTTTCAATAAAATTTTCATTATTTTAGATTTTTAAATTAAAAGTTTACTTAAAAATATGTACTATCCCAAAAAAACTGTATAAATTAATCTATATTTTATGGTAAGCGGTGTCAGCACCCCTCCGGTTCCTATGTACATAGACTGCCACTGATGTCGCGTGTGACCACATAGTTAATTGGCACGCGCAGTAATCATATATTCAATATTTTTAAACATAGATGATCAATGACTCATTAGAAACTTTAGCCAAATAAAATAACATATAATATCTCTTTTAAAATATATCAACAAATAAAACGAATTTATATTAGTAAAGAAAATGCTACTTAAAATATATCGACTTAAAATATTACAAAACAAATTTTTTAAATAAATTATGTTTTACCCATTTTCTTTATAATATATTCTTAATTTATCCTTAAAATGCATTTTAATTACATAATCTTATTGGCTTTTCCAGCCATTTTTAAAAATTATTCTTAAACTTTTAATATCAATACTTAATCTATAAAACACTTATTTTAAATTTAATTAATTTTATCATTAATATTAGTTACATTCGGTTCGATTATACTTACTACTTAAAAAGTCACGTTGAAACATACTGTTGAAATATAAAATTGAACTTTAAAGAGTCGAAACTAAATGGTCAGACTAGTACAAAGTAAATTAATTTTGAAATTTCATTTTTATTTTTTTTCTCTATAAGAAAATGTATATTTGTATTAAACAAATTTTGATAGTAGGTAGACTATTAGAATTGAAAATGGTTATATATATATATATATATATATATATATATATATATATATAATCCAATAACCAATTGTAATTACAATGCTTTATTTTTGTTTTTACTTATTTTTATCAAGTGTGACTCATTACTAAATATAATTATAAATAATAATAATAAATCATATAATACAATATTAGAAGTCAAATCGTTTAAAATCAATCCAAAGAATATTTTTGTTAAATTAATTTTTTAATAATTATTTAACAAATATTTTTCTCAGAATAAAAAAATCCATTAAATTATAACACTCAAAAACTGTTGTTACTAAATTTAAACTATTTTTCAATCCATAAATTAAAAATAATCACCCCCAAAAGGGTAGCCGAGTTGGTTGAGTAATGCATACTTGTGATCAAAGGTCATGAGTTCGAGTCCCTGAGGGTTTACCATGTGCGTGCACTCTGAATAACGGCTGCAGGTTCCCTCTGGACAAAAAAATTAAGATACCATGTGCGTGCACTCTGAATAACGGCGGCAGGTTCCCTCTGGACAAAAAAATTAAGAAAAATCGATAAAAAAAAAGATAAAATAATTTTCATTTTAATGTATTTTAAAAAAACATTAAATCTAAAAATATGTACCAAAATAACATGTTTTTTACCTTTTTTTAACTTAGATGCTAAATATGTTTTGTAAATCAAATTAATTAAGTTCTACATTTTATAAATTAGGCTTCAAAACATAGTGTACTTAAGTTATAAAACCTATTGTATTGTAGTTTGCAAAACAAGGTTAACATCGTCAACATCTGAATTGTGATCCTCTCAAATTTATAAACTTTTTATTTTGTAATTTAGTTATATTATATTTTTCAATTTTTCTGTTTTTTTGTAAAAATCTAAACACATCGTGAGAGTGTGGCTAAGTCACGTATGAATTTTGTTAAACCCTAACAAATAAAATTTAAAAACTATATATTCTTTGCGAATTTCATATATTATTTTTTAAAATTTATGTGACAAATCTCATACACTATATCACTAAATATTTAGCAAATAAAAATTACAATTCACCATTGGTTTGCTTTACATACAAATACAAGTTTATTAATAAAATTATCGTATCTTTTCTAGTCTTTTATAAATAAGGAAATTAGATATCGGTCATTTATATCGTTTAATGAGAATTGAACCTTACTTGAATGATAGTGCATGTATCTTACGACCCTAATCTTTAAAATGGTCTTTATTCCAGTGTTGGAATCCCATTAAATAATATTTAATCCTACAGATTTACAAAACCAAATATAAGAAAAATGATTACATTCACCATCATACAATTACACACGCAAACTACTAAAGATATTTTACATTATCAATAAGAATTTCCAACTCATATTGAACTTAGTAATACATTAGGCTTTACTGGTGTTTTATGATGAATGGATTTGATGTCATGATCGTTGATCAATGAGGATTTTTTGGTCATATGGTCTTCAAAAAAGCAATAGGTTTTGATTTGTTTCATCTCACTTTGAACTTTTTCTCCCACTTATTTGATTTTGATGTAACAATCTTAACGCCAGTCCTCTTGTTTTCAATCCCGTCTTTAAAAAATGATATTTAAAATTAGGATTTATAATTTTGATATAGATACTAATACTTTAACATTTAGATTTTAAGTTTGAGTTTAAAAGGTCAAAATTTTAAATTATATTGAAAAATATATTCTCAGTAAATCATTGAATATTAAAGATGGTTACAGATCGTTCAATATATAAAATATTTATATGCTTACTGAAAAATTCTATCTTTATAATTTTTTAGAAGAATAAAAAATTCATTAGAAGTGTGAATGACATCATTATGGGCTAGATACTCCTACTAATCTAAATTTTAAGGATATTTCTACTCTTGGTGATTTATGTTAAGGAATGATGATAAAATGGAAAGCTGAAGTGTATTCACTAATAGAGAGAATTTTACGTCTTATCTTGACACTTTATGCATCTATTCCAACATTCGAGAGAGTTTTTTGGTTAAAATAGTGAAAACAAGTTTTCGTAGTTGAATGGAAGATGAATTTTTTAGAGATTACTTGTTAGTGTATATAGAAAAATATATTACAAAGTTAGTAAGCTGCGATGAGATCATTGAAACATTTTATATGACCAAACATAGACGAGCACATCTCAAATATTTCGATATGTGATATGAATTTTATTATTTTGAGTTAGTTTTACTTCTTGATATTATCCACTATCATGATGTATATAATAGTTTTTTACTTATACTTAAGTCCTCACTTCCTGAGTTATAAAGTAAAGTCATTAATATATATTTTATGTTTTAAATGTTTTTTGGTCCCAAATATACAATAATCCTAGTTTCTCCCCCTCTCATCATTTTTACTCTATAAGATGTGTTCTTATTGTTTTTTATCCACTTAGAATAGAAAATTCCAATTACCATTCGATAAAGGTATAAGTGTAATTGTGCTTTGGCATAATGGTGTTACTATGGCACAATGGTTTTATATGAGAATAATAATATTATATTAGCAAGTAGTTTTGTTGTAGCAGGTAAACATATGATTTGCACGACAGTGTTGTATAAGTACAATTATATGTGTTTAGTCTAACGATTTTGCTTTAGTATATTGGTTCTGCTTTAACACATGTAACTGATATGTAATAAATCTTGAAGTAAGAAGGAATCAAAGCCTACTATACATTGATGCTCTGACTCGAAGCCCAATACACATTGATACTCTAGCTAACAACAAAACTACTTGCCCGCGTAATTTGATCGTTCTCATATAACACCATTGTACCATAGCAACACAAATATGTCTTAGGAGCACTGAAATACTTTGAAAAATATAACATAGTATCTAAAATTCTAAGATTGATCACCTTATCGGAGATTATTCTCCATTATGTTAAAACATTGACAAAGAATATTAGCCCAAAACTTAAAAGACTTGTATAAAACTAAACAGGAAAAGAATATGCATGTATGTGTATCCAACATATAAATATACAAAATAATTAAATACATATGTTACAATAAAAATAACAATTTATTTTTAGAGTCGAGTCCATGTTATGGCTAAAAGATTTATTTATACATGAAATTTAATCCAAAATATTTATAAGTAAAAATATTTTGCTTACTTCGAAATATGTATACTAGTTATTTTGGACCACTGACATACTATTGTAGTCTTTTATATTACGTAAAATAGATTTTTTTTTTTAATCTCAATAGAGGTTTGAGTCGAGAAAGTATTTTTCTTAAGGTAAGAGTAAGGACAATAACGAACCAAACTCTTTGGATTTAGGATAACTTAATTAGAATTAAATGGTCCCGATAATGGATGTTGACAACAAGACTTGGATGTCATTTCAAACCATAATTCATAAGATTAGTTATGAACGTCCGAAATATAAATAAAAAAAATTATTTCAAAATTAATAATTCGGTTATAAGATATTGTTTGATGTAAATATATACTCCTCCTTCATTTTGCTCGCAAAGACAATGTGGCTACGAATAATTACCAAATATATAAATATCTCAAGCTTATATCATTATAGAACAAATTCAAATAGATAAAATCAATTAAAAATATATTCAACCTAGATATAAGAAAAGAATATGTTAAAATAACATATTTTATATAGTTAGTTGAGAAATTAAAAATAAAATATAAATATTCTTACTATGATATATATACTATCACTTAAAATAATAGAAAAAATCCTTATAATCTCATAATATAAATATACATCATGTTATGGTGCAAAGGATAAAAATCAGATCATTGATGAAACAATTGAATAAAATAGATTGTATTCAACTTACAAGGATATTTATATTTATCTTATAAGGAATAAATTATACTTAAAATTATACTAGAAAACTTGCATAAACTCGGATATTTTTAATTTTACTAAAAATATCGAGTATGATACTGTTGGGTTTTTAATAAATAGTTTTATTTAGTTTTTCTATTTTAATAAAATCATACATTTAGGTATTCTGTTTTATTTAGGTATTTAGTTATAACAAAAGACTTGGTCTTTTTTGCTATAAAGTGTCATTTTGACTTTCTAATGTAATACATCAAAGATTTCCAGATTTAGTTAGTGTAGACTCTGTTTCTAAATTAAAAAATGTCATCAGAGTAAACTTGTATTTACGAGTGAGTGAAATAAGAGAATCTATAAAATTTACAAATTGTGCATACCGAAGTTTGATATGGATTATGATAATTGACGTCTTCTCACTGAGAATCTCTTAGATCAAAAGAGTATTTCGGAGTGGTAAAGGATGGTATGGAAGAAACACTCAATGAAGATGAGTTGGCTGAGGTGCAAAAGAAGAGTCTTGCCAAGGTTATGCTAAAGATTAAAGGCAAATAATTATTTGTTCAGTGTGATTGAAAAATCAATTCTCAAGACTGTCATTTTGAAAGAGACTTCTAAAAGGTTATGGGACTCCATGAAGACTAAATACAAAGGAAATACATAAGTAAAACGTGCACTATTGCGGACTTTAAGAATAAACTTTGAAGTGCTAGAGATTAAGAATGGTGAGTCTATTTCTGACTATTTTATAAGAGTGATGGTGGTGAAAAATAATATGAGAAATTGTGGTTATGATATTTAAGATGTGAAGATTGTAGAGAATATCTTGTGTACCTTAACTGATAACTTTAATTACAAAGTGTGTTAAATTGAAGAATCCAAAGATATCGACATGTTATCAGTCGATATGTTGCATATTTCATAATTAGCACATGAGAAAAAAATGAGAAGATCGAGTAATGGAGTAGAGAATCAGGTTCTTAAAATATTCTATGAAGATTAAGTTGGCAAAGGCAGAGGAAGAAGAACTGGTTGTGGAAGAGGAAAATAAAGGTTGAAAAAAGCCACATTATAGTGTTTCATATGTCATAAGCTCGGGTATTTTCAACACAAATTTATGATGGTCAATAAAGTGAATTATACATAATTTGATGAAGAAGAAGGTGATATACTTCTAATGGTGTTCACATTAATCAAATAAAAGAAAGAAGAAGTGTGTTTTTGGGATTTCGGTTGTTCCAGTAATATGAGTGGAGACAAATCTTGGTTTTCAAAAATTAATGAAGAATTCCATGCTCACTAAAGATGGAAAACAATTATTTACTATGAGTAATTAGAAAATTTGATGTGAATCTACTCGTTGATGGAAGATATCACACAATCTGCTCGTTGATGATCTTGGGACAATTTGTGAAAAAATTATCTGAGATTCTGATGCAATGTAAAGTATGTAAACTCTAGGCTAAAATCACCATTGGTCTCCCATGCTTCACCCATGTATCATACTAATTCTCTATCTTCACTTTTGTCTCCCACCCATCCTTCATGTTTCAAAAATTTGCAAGATCAGTCTCCCAACACATGTGAGCCATGAAAATATGACATGTGGCACCCAAAGATCCAAGTTTTTTGTCATTATTGGTCTCCCGGAATTTTTCGCAATTATGCCTCTCTCTCAGTCCAGTAAGTAGTCCAATCACCCGCCACATCATTTTACTATTTACCAATAATTTACTACTATTTACCATCTACCTTATTTTTTTAAACCTTATTTAATTTTAAGTGGGCTGGAACAGGATTAAAACAATAAATTCAAACCAAACTTACCCAAAAGCGCAACCAAATCAAACTTATCATCTCCACATGTTCATTCTATTTTCTATATATAGCGACTAAACCTTCCCATTTGGAATATAATCATTTAATTTCATAATATTATCATTTTCATAATTACCATCTAAGTTGGATTTAGAATCAGATTATTAGCATTTTTCGAATTCAAAATCTCCAGAAGAACTAATGTCAAACTCATTTCACATTTTTCTGATAAGCTCGAATTCTTAATCTCTAACAATTCATGAAATTTATTATAATAAAAATGTATATAAAAATCAAATCAAATAATAAAGTTATATAATTAAATTAAAATCTACCATTTCCAGCACATTTCACACAAGGAACTAGATCTCCCAACACAACAAAATAAATAAATCAATCAAGCAAACTAAAAAATTAATTCACGGAACTCTCAGTATTGCGTGTAGATTGGGAGATATAGGATTATAACCTTGAATCCTAAAAATAAAGAGAGAATGGTAGCTAAAATACTGACAATCGAAAACAAAGTTTGAGTATCTAATGAAGAATCCAAGCTAATAAGCAAGAATATCGAATGATGGAGTTGTATATTAGTAGATGTTTTTTAAAAAATCAATTTGCAAGAATGTTTGTTAGGGGATTTGTAAGTCGAGAGCGAATTGATTTATGGTTTGGAGTTAAAGAGGAAGATAAATTCGTAATAAGAGAGAAAAGGTAGAGAGAGAATGTAATGAGGAGAGAATATTTAATAAATAGTAAAAATGTAATGGTAAATAGTAAACTGACGTGACGAGTGACTGGATTGCTGACTGGGCTAAGGGAGAGGCAAATTTTTGGGGGACCAATAGTGGTACAAAACTTGGATCTTTGGGTCGCCACGTGGTAGATTTTTATGGCTCGCATGTTCGGGCGGCGGCGGGGGGGGGGGGGGGGCAGATCTTGCAAATTTCTGAAACATGAAGGATGGATGGGAGACAAAAATTAAGATCATGAACTAGTATGATACACGGGTGAAACATGAGGGACCAATGGTGATTTTTAGCCTAAACTCTATCATCCATGATTAGTAAAAAATTATCATTAGTCCTTCATGTTTCACGTTTGTATCAAACTAGTTCCTTATGTTCACTTTTGTCTTCCACTGGACCCTATGTTTTAGAAATTTTCATTATTAGTCGCTCCCCGCTCACATGTGAATACTAAGAAGCTGACAGGTAACAACCCAAACATCAATATTTTGTCTCACTATTGGTCCCCAAAAAAATCTAAAACCATGATTCGAGAAATGCATAGTCTTCTTCCTAAACCCATAATTATAAAACCACATTTTTAGATTTTTGTGGACCAATAACGAGACAAAATATTGATGTTTGGGTTTCCAAATGTCAACTTCTAAATACTTACATATGCGGGGGGACTAATAATACAAATTTCTAAAATATAATCACTTTGAGATAAAAGTAAACATATGGGACTAGTTTGATACAAATGCAAAACATGGAGGACTAATGATAATTTGTAGCCTCAAGAATTGGGACTTATTATGTAGTGAAAGATGAAAACAAACAAGTTATCCAAGATCATGGCAACAAAATGTAACAAGATCACAACATATGAAGGCTTCAAAAACCACCACCATGGATGCTCTACAACTCTGGCATCGCAGTTGCGGGCACCTAAACTACAAAGATTTAAGAACGTCAAAAAATCAAAACTTGGTGAAAGGGATACCATATCTCAACATGGAAAAAGCCAAAAATGTGCGAGTCTCTTAATAGGAAAGTAACACCGTGAAAGCATTCCAAAAAAGGCTTTCTGGTGTTCAACCGAGAGACTACAACTAGTACACTCAGACATTTATGGTTCGATCTTTCTAACATCAACTACTAGTAAGCGATACATCCTCACTTTTATCACTGACTTCAGCAGAAAGGTTTGGATATACTTTTTGTCACTAAAATATGAGGCTTTTGTTATCTTTACTAAATTCAAATGTTAGGTGAAGAAAAAGACTCGAGAAAATTTGGTGTGTCTAATAACAAATAGAGGTGGAGAATTCACATCGAATTCAATAATTTATGTGAAGAAACCCGAATAAGTAAACAGCTCACTACTACATGAACTACGCAGCAAAACAGAACTGCTAAGTGCAAGAACCACATTTTGAATTACAAAGAATTTCCTAAGAAATTATGGCCAAAAACGTCAAAATAGGCTATGCATGTGCTAAAACGAAGTCATACGCCGGTGATACAATGGAAAACACCTGAAAAAATATAAAGTAGAAAGAAGCCTACAATCAATTATTTTAGGGTGTTTGGGTGTATATCATATGTTCAACTTCGAGACCAAAAGATAACTAAGCTTGATGATAAGAGTATTATATTTATACTGATTAGAGTGCACAATGAATCAAATGGCTATCTTTTTCATAATCTAGCAATAGAAAAAATCATAACAAACAGAGATGTTATTTTTGAAAAATAAAAATGATAGCATTAAGAACTGGAAACATTAAGAGAATAATTGATCCGTGAGGACCAAAATATAGAAGGTAAGAAGAGTATTAAAGAATCATTTTAGGAACCTGAAATAGAATAAAAATGAAGAAAATATGCACGATGCATAACCAATTCTTATTGTTGTACCGGTTCTTGTTCAAGCTCAAGCTCAAACTCCTACGACTCAAAAAATAAGAAGAACTTCTACTTATTTTCTAGAATTATGGGACCGAGAGAGAATAGTAAGAAGAGTAAATTGTTGGTATCGTAATATTTGTATCATCTGAAGATCTAGTAAGTATTGAGGAACCCAAAGAAGAATAAAAATAGATAAGAGCCAAGAAAACAGAACTGGAATCAATAGATAAAATGAGTACTTAGTTTCTTACATATTTTCCACATGGAGCAAAGAGGTTTGGAGTTAAATGGGTTTATAAAACAAATTTAAATGAGAAAGAAGAAGTAGACAAATACAAAGGTAGGTTGGTGGTCAAAGGTTATGCTCAAGAAGAAATGGTGGATTATAGTGAAGTTTTCACTCATGTAGCATGATGAGATACTATTCATATTATCTTAGTTATGAAAGCTTAGAAAAAAGTGGTTTGTTTACTAGTTAGATGTCAAGAGTGCTTTCTTGTATTTGCAAGCTTACTGGAGAAGTTTTCGTGGACTAAGCATAAGCAAATGTGAAGAACATAATATTTATAAGTTGGCGAAAAAAATTTATAGCTTGAAATAAGCTCCTAGATCTTGGTACATCAAATTGAAGCTTATTTTTTCAGAGAAGACTTTCCAGGATGTGGGCATGAATACACATTGTTTGTTAAGGTTGTAGAAGGTAATAAGATTCTCATCGTCTGTTTCTATATTGATGATTTGATCTTTTGAGGACCGGACTAGAGATATATTTATTTAGTCTATTAAGTTTGTCTAACCAACATCAAATAATGAAGTAAAGTATGACGCAACCATTACAGGTCTTCGGCTAGCACACATTTGTGGAACAAAAAATACTTTCAACAATACCCCTCGACTATAAAATAGAAAAATCAAGAATTCTCACTTTCTTAATCAGCTCGCGAAGCACATCTATCTCTCTCTCTCTATCTCTCTCTAAAATCAAAACTCACAAATCTCTCAAATTAAAGATTTTTGTAACAAATTTCAGTGAAATCTCAAGTATTTCAACATAAATCAACTACTAAATCAGGTTTTCACACAAAAATTACTCTATTTTGTCTTTAATTTTTAAATTATTGTGTTTGTAATCATATGCATGACCTAAGAATTGTTCGTGTTTGGTTTTGACGATGTGTACATCTATTTACATAATAAAAAATTATAATTAGTAACCTAAAAACTATTTGTGTACATGTTTAAATGTTTTGGATAAATTTGTTTCTTTTTTCGCAACTGAGTTGGACATATTTACACATCATATAAATATAATTTTCCATCTAGTTTTTATTTTGTTTGGTTTTTAAATTGATAGACCTTTTTTACAAAGAACTTTAATGTATTTACGCACCCAACTTACAATTAGTTTCAAGACCAACTTTTTATTTATTTTTCAAACATAAAAAACATTTTTGCAGTCCAAAGGAACTGATTTACACACCCAAATAATAGTTAGTTTTAATACTAATATAAATGTATTCCAACTTTTTGATGTAGATTACATATGTCAAAAAATCATTATTCTCCACATAAATAATTCCAAATAGATTTCAGCTAAAAAAAAGACATGTAGAAACTTTAAGAATAAGTCAATAATTGGATGAATCAATATCAACATGTAACTTCAGTCTTTTCTGTAGCAAAAAATTTAATTTTGCGACTAATTTACTCATAATTACGTAAAAAGTTAACAAGTAATCACAAAACCATATTTAAAAAATCTAAAATTATATTTGCACAACATAATTACATGTAATTATACAGCCATAGTTTGATAAACATTTTTTCAGTTAGAAGGTATGGATCCAGACGAAGACATCATTAAACAAATTGAAGAACTTGAAACTAGAACCAATGAACATATTAAAGTAGTGGGATGATCAAATATTATTCTTAAATGCAATGTTTAAAATTGAAAAAATAAAATCAATTTGTTTCAACAACCACTTGCAAGGAGATCTTGTGTCAAACAAAAGAATATCTTGTATCAAACACAAGAGCATAAGACGTTTAGTTTATTTGTTAACCAATAATATACAATAAGATATTGGTAGATGCTCGTTTGTTAAAGTAAAAACTATATTTTTTTTGTAAAAGTTATATCTCTCTAAACGACACTCTTTGTTGTTTGAAGTATTAATTTTCTTTTATCATTTATTTATATATTATTATTTCATAAATGCAACCATTTATAACGTAATTACGCAACCAACTAAACCATAATTTTGCACCCCACTTAAATTTTATTTTTCATAACAAATGTCTATTTACATAACAAAATTATCATTTCATAACCAATTAAAAAGTAATTTTGCAACCCAATTATAATGTAATTTCGTAACCAATTACAATAGTATTTTTTTCAGAATATTTTTTCGCAACTAGAATGAACGTAATTACACAGCAAAACAACATTAACTAATTTTATAACCAGATTGTACGTAATTACGCATAAAGTCCACACTCTATATTTTTTGTAACTAAACAACATGTAATTATGCGACCACACTTGAAAAAACCAAAAATCGTCAAATTCGTTTTCTTGAAATCACTTTTTCAGATTATTGTTAAAATATTTATGTGAATGTAAAAAATCCAAAAATCAACATAACTAAAGAACATATAAATCATTAAACAACCACACAATAATTTGAAACAAAAAAGAAAACAAAAATCACCCGTGAATTGATAATCGATCGATAGTTGCAGAAAAGTAAAGGAATTTAATTACAAAAAAGGGAAATGACACCTTAAGTATCTCCTCACCAAACATATTAGCATTTGGTACCTAAAAATGGGTTAATGCTTACTCAATACCCATGTCAATAAAATAACTCCCTTTCAATACCCTTTATTTTTTAATACCCTTACTACCTTCAACCAAGTATATAAAGCTTATTTTGAGAAATAATAGGTATTTTCACCCAATCAGATTTTTTGAATTTTGAATTTATGACCAGCCGCCTCTCTCTCTCTCTCTCTCTTAACCTACCAAAATGCCCGTTTTCCAAGGCGGGTTTATTTTTTTCAAAACTACTCCCGTGATCAAACTGGTGTCAGCCACCACCGTTAACCACCATACAACCCACTCGAACGGAGATCACCACCTCAGACCACAGTCGACCAGCTACCTCTGGACCTTAAACTACCATTTCCAAACAGTTTCTTGTCTCTGACCTTAAACGACCTCAGACCACCGGCGACCACCTCAAAACTTCTTTCCGTCGAAGCTTTCAACGGAATTCATCTTCGTAACCACCGTTCGAGTACTAGTATCCACATACAAGGTTTGGTCTGTACTTTAATTCATCTGTTTTTTTTTGTTTTTTTCCCAGCTTAACGTGATGAACAACCTCACGAAATCATGTTTTTACTCGATTTTTTAGTTAAAAGATGTTTAGGATAGCTTTATGGTCGAGTTTAATGTCTTTTCACGAATCTGTAACTTTTCTGGTTAGAGTTTACACTTTTTGATGAGTTCAGGAACATGATGCGTTTTCTATGGAGATGATGCGATTTTGGGTCTGAACATAGACACTACTAGATACCTTAATATCGTTTGATTAATTGTGATTTCGGTGTATTTCTTTGTCTCGTATGAAATTCCTAGATGGATTAATGTGTCTACTCTCATTGTGATTGTGCTTTACTTATATTTCGATTGTGCATAGATTAACGTCCCAATGTAGGTTTTTGTTTGCTATATTGAAATGTTATTTGTTTTTCATGTAATTGTAGTATTTATAGTTAGTCACATTTTTTATGCAACTCATGAATAGAAGTTGCTAAATTACCCATCGACACTGCGATTTACTAGTAACCAACTGCAATTTACTATATAAGACATTATTAGATACGTTGTGAAATTGAATTCGTTGATAAAGGTTAATGACTACATAAGACATTGCTGGATACATTTTGATATTGCTGGATAAATTGTGATATTGCTAGATACATTAGACATTGTTACTGGTAACAAGCTGGTTGATAGATCTATTTGTGCTGTAACACATAACTGCTTTCTAGCTACCGCTACAACAAACTAACTCCAGCTTCTACGATGCAGGCTAGTATATATCGAAACCTAAAGTTTATATTTTTAATATGGTCATGAAACTGCTATTGTTCCTTTATCCGAGTTTGAAAATTTTCAAACCCTTCAAGAGTACGCTGAAAGAAGATGGTAGGATCAGGTTAAAGGTAACTACATTATTAGTTACTCTTGTGGTGCTCACAAGAATTTTTTGTTTAATAACGAGCAAAATTTTATTGGTTTGGAAATATATATTGATGTCGAGCGTCTCAAAAGCATTAATTTTGTTATTGAAGAACAAGTGGTGGATAAAAAATCTGCAGTTAAACGTAAATAGTCTACGCAAATCTTTGCAGAAGCATCCCCCACCCGACGAACGAGTGGGTATAGTAGTAATTATTTATTAAATTCAACCCCAAAAAGGCATCTTGCTACAATTGGATGGGCAGAAACTATCGTCTGTGTTGGGCAGTCATTTGCTAAGGTTCTGCAGGTCTAAGGTTATCCTTGTGTCGATATGCATTTGAGAACGGCTTTTCCTTTAAGTACATGGATAATACATTTACAAAGATCACAACTTATTGTGTCAACAAAGATTCTGACGGCTGCAAATGGAGGCTTTATGCATCAATTGATTCGAGCAGCGGATTAATGACCATAGAACGGTTTGTTGAGACTCATACATGCAGTCTCGTATTCACCAAAAAACGAGTAGGTGTTTGACATCCGATTTGATTGTTGATGAAATTCAAGATTGAATTAGGTCCTGCCATAGTGTGACAACAAAAAGTATACAGTCCTATATGAAACAAGACTATGGTTTAGATATTTTTTATCGTCTATCGTGGAATGCTTTAGAAAAGGGAATGAGGAGAGTATTTGGAGATATCAATACTTCTTTCGTTTGCTAAAAGGATACTTCAAACCATAGTTTTCAAATCGTGTATCGTATCTGGTGAGGTTAATTATCGTCTGGGGGTAAATTTGTAATTTGTTTGGAGTTTTGTGAAAGTATATGGGTGTTTAATGATTAGAGTAGAGAGTGGATGGAGAATTAAGCAGCCTGGTTGTATTTAATTTTCATTACCCACATTTAATGCAGGTGGTTGGGTATTTATACCCTTACATCTGGGCCTTATGGGCTTTCGGGTCATGTTTAATGGACCCGGGTCAAGTTCAAAGACCCATCAGCTCTTAGTAGGAGAGCAGGCAGCTTAGTCAAGAAGTGTTTAGGTTTTTTAGTACTTTTGTCATAGTTCGAACAGCACAATGGGCTGAGTGTTCGAAGTGTCCTGTCTGGTCCGGTGAGTTTGGTCTGATTTGTCCTTGTCTGGAGAGGAGGCAGAATTCGGACTCATCAGTATCGTGTATCGATTTTGGTTTTATCCGTATTGTGTATCGCGTACCGTATTGTATCGTAAGATACGGTGATCTATTAAAATATAATATATATATATATATATATATATATAATAGTTCGTAGTCTAATAATATTAGATGATATTAGTGATGTAGCATATTTCACCATGTTTGATATCGATTAATTAAATCATCTAACCAAAAAACAAACATTAAACATCAAAAATCAGCATAAGGCACAAAGAAGAATTCCCAAAAAAAAACCAATAATTATATTAGTCTTAATTTTCAAGATCGATGTCTTCATCGTCGTCTTCATTTTGATATATAACTTCATCGTCTAAATCTCCAACTTCTTCGTGCTCTTTTTCATCTTCATCTATTAAATCCAACAAGTTTCCTTTGCCATTTCTTTTGAATTGACAACTCAAATCCCTTGGTCCTAAAATAGTTTAAATAAGAGTTTATAAATTTAAATCACTTGAGGTTATTAACAAAATTATGATTTTGTTTACCTATTTTCCTCTTTTGACTAGAACCTTCCCCTTCACCATCCTTCATTTGGACATAAAAAATTTCATTCATGTCCATCCATGTAATATCTCCGGGGAGAGTTGGATCTTCGTTCTCTTTAATCCATTCATCATCAGATTCTATATCGGAGAGACGAATAGGATCATATGTTTCTCCTTTCTCTTGTCTTTTTTTTTGTCTTAATTCTAAATTAATATTGTATTTCACAAATACTAGTGAATTAAGTCTTTATTGTTCCAATCGGTTTCTTTTTTTAATGCACATGGTCAAACGTACTCCAATTTCTTTCACATCTTGTGGCACTACACGTGAGACTCAAAATACGAATAGGAATATTTTAGAGCTCTTTTCATTCACCACTGTAACTTTCCCACCATAGAGCTATTCAAATAATTTAATAAAAATTATAAACAACTTTAAGTTTATAAAAATAATAAAATAGTAAAATTTATTTAAAATTTACCGAATTGTTTCTTATCGCGAGTAATTATCACCATATTCATTCCAAACATCCCTTTCAAATTGTGGTATTTTTCTAGTTGTTTATCAACTACAATCCTTGTCTCACGATCCGGACACATCTTCTTTATGGTAGTAAAAAGCCCCATTTTCACCTCGCCACCGCAATCAAAATTGGGAGCATAATGAAACCTAAACAAAATTATAACATTTTTAAAAAAACATAAATATAATATATTAATATGTAATGAAATATATTAAATGAGGTTTACCTAGGATTGAGATAATATGCGGCCGCATGAAGAGGTCTATGAAGTTGTAAATTTCAACGAATATCGATGATATTCCAAATATTTGAGTATATTTTCTTCACAAAATTGAAATTTATTTCAGTTTGTTCTTTTGCTCTGTCCATTGCCTCATAAATATATCTCATTACCGGTATAACATCTTCATCAACAAGTCTTAAAACTTCCACTAAAGGAAGGGTACACTTCAAACAATATTGGATTGATTTCCAAAAAGATATTATCACCTAAAATAACTTTTTCGATCTTCATGCCATCTTTTTTTTGCATAACTACTTTGAATCCATTCATTGGAAGTAAACATAGCTCGCAACCCGATTTTTGATATAGTACACTTTTGAGAGTGAGATAGGTCGTAGAAAATCTAGTAACGGCTGGCCTTACCAACTCTCGATTTTTGTATACTTCCACATCAAACTAAGAATCCAAACATGGCGATAAATGTAAACTGTTAGCATCTTTGCTTTCATAACTGTTTTTTTATGTAATCCTAAATTGCCAATATATTGTAAAATCAAATGAATGCAATGGGTAGCGCATGAAGACCACAAAATTGGTCTTTTGTTCATCAATTTTGCACCGGCCGATACATAAGCTGAAGCACTATCCGACACAACTTGCACGATGTTGTCTTTCCCAATCTCATCGATATTTTATTCAAATAATTTCAACAACTCATCCGCATTTTTAGAAATAGAAGATGTATCAAAAGATTTTAAAAATACGGTTCCACTAGGACTATTCACTAAAAAGTTAGTGATATATCTTCATTTTGTATCACTCCACCCATCGGACATCAAGGTACAACCTTTTCTTTTCCATTCAACTCTATATTTTTCTAAGGTTGTATTAATATTTTCAAATTCTTTCTTTAAGAAAGTCACCTAGTTTCATGATAAGAAGGAAATTTAAGCATTTTTCCATAGTTAGCTTCTGAAGTCATCATCTTTTTTAACAAAGGACTTTTCACAATATTTAACGCTATTGCATGAACATAAAAGAATCTACAAATATCTAAACATACCGGTTCTCGATCCTTTATCATTCCCGACAAAGTCGGTTGCTTCTTTCCTTTTGTTTTTCCTTTCATAAGACTATCTATGGATCCTTGAGTAACATTTACTTTCTCGACTTCAACATCATCTTCTTCAAATTATTCAATAACATCACCATCTTTCATTTTCTTCTTTTGAAGGTCTTGATTTATTAACATTTTATAAAAATAATCTCTAACTTCTTCCAGATTATTGGTACAAGCCGCAACATTTTGACGTGTCCTAGCTAGATGATGCTTTATCCTACTAATTCCACCCCAAAATTATTTTGAACAGTAATTGCATCGTAAATGCAATCTATAAATTTTTTTATCATTCGGATTAACACTCTTGCATTGTTCCCATGTTTTATCTTTAGTATATTCCATTTAGGTGTGAAAAAAACTTAAGAAGAGTTTAGAAGAAGAATGGAACAAAATTGGAGTAAAAAACTTTCTACAGACGTAGAAAAAGTGAAACACTTTCACTCTTTCACTGTTCTTTTATGCATCTTAAACGTTTGGTATTTCATTACCGTTAGTATATTTAAAATTATTTAGAGTTTTAATATAAAGTAACCAGTAGTCTGCATGTATAGTGTTAATTTTGTGACAGTAAAGTCGGTAGTCTGCAGTGTAAATCATTTATGTCTCTAAAGATGGTTTATATATTGATTCACGTAATTTAAATTGTTAAGTAATGGTTTATGTGTCTTATAGTAAATGGTTATAAATGGTTGGGTAAGTGTCTTTGTGTGTTATTAAGTTATTAAAATTACTTTGACTCTAGAGGCAGCTGATATTGCAGTTATATGAGAGTTTATGAATTTATGGTTTGTTTGAGAAGCAGTTAAATAACGTTACGAGAGTAAAGTTTCAATTAAGAATCACAAATCTCCATTTTTAAATTTTTGAATTCTGCAAAATCAATTATCGGACAATAACACGATACTACTGTTTTTTATTGTATCGTATGTGTATCGTCTAATACATAAATCCAACGATAAATAACATGATATGTATTGCTGGGGATTTTGAAACCGATATGTATCGTGATACTAAAAACTATGCTTCAATCAACTAAAGAGTCGTGATATTACGACGAACTGCCATTTGGAATTAGCTGCACACAATGTTTTATGACGCTGTTTTATAGTGTTCGGCGAATACCTCTAAGGTTTTTATTCATGCAGTTCTTTGTTGTATGTTGACGGAACCCATCTAACCTGGAAGCATGGTGGTGTGTTGCTCTCAACAATGGGAAAGGATGGCAACAACAGTTAGTCCCACTCTTCTTTAACATCTTGCTAGAAAAATGTAATTTGAATTTTGTTCATTTTTAGTGGAAACATATTGCTAGATATGAGTTATTGCATTGCGATTGCTGTATACATTGCGCTTTTGCTATATATGTTGCACTGACTTTGCTAGATATGTTGCCATGAATTTTCTAGATATGTTGCATTGAGTTTGCAAGATATGTTATCATGAGTTTGCTAGATATGTTGCATTGAGTTTTCTATATATGTTGCATTGAGTTTGCTAGCTAGGTTGCATTGAGTTTGCTAGATATGTTGTATAGGTTGTTTGACACCTTCAGCTTTGTTGGCATTCATTTGATGTGTGTTACCTTACCATACGTCTGCAACTGTTCTCTTATAAGACATTTTAGTACACACACTATAGCCAAAACTAAACTACGGGGTTGTTGCATGTCTATTTCCCGTTGCTTTCGGCATTGCAGGTAGTGAAGACTCAGACCACTACTTTTGGTTTTTGCAAAGTCTTAAACCTCATTTGCTAGGGCGCCAGATAACATTTATTTCAGACCGTCATTCTTGTATTATTAACATTGTAGCTGTTCTCTATCCTAATGATTACCATGATTATTGTATCTTCCATCTAATTCAGAATTTGAGTAAAGCTCTTGAACACACAAACCAAGAATATAAAACGGATATGATGCTGATGTTTAATCGTTGTGCTTATGCTCCCATTGTAGAGTTATTTAATTTACGACTTTTACAGTTTTTACACCACGGGGGTGATCGAATCTCGAATTTTCTAAACAATTTACCCCCCAAAAAGTATGCTCAGGCATACGTCAAAGGGAAACGGTATGAGGCAATGCCATCAACGACTGTTGAATCATTCAACTCGCAGATAAAAAAATTATGCAATCTTCCTATAGTGGAATTGGTGGACAGAATTAGAGTCCCGCTTATGACTCAGATGTCCAGACGTTTATCGGAGGGTCTCAGTTGGAACATTAATTTGTGCCCCAAGTTTGACAAGAGGTTTAAGCAGAATGTAGAATGTGGTCAAACATGGGTAGTACGTAAGTCATCCACAACTTTTTGAGGTTTTATCAGACCCAGTAATGGTAGTAAACATGCTTAATTTCAAATGCACTTGTGGTGCTTGGCAGCAGGAATTTTTCCCATCCACGCACGCATTGGCTGCAATAGCATCGTGCAACGAAGATCTTATGACTCTAATAGAACCCTTTTTCACTGCTGCTAATTACAGATCCAATTATTCTTTTAGCAAACCATCTATCACCGATTGTGGCGAAGTTTTAACCTCTAAAGATTCTTCCGAGCTAGAGGTTCTGCCACCAAACGTGAAAAGAAGATCGAGACGTCCGAGAAAAAAGTTATTCTATCGAGAAGAGAAGTTGCCACCAGCCAGTCACGATGCGGGCACTGTTTCAAATCAGTACACAACAGGAAGTCTTGTGATGCTTCGTTCTAAATTAAGCTACCTGTGTTTTTAAGTTTATTTCTTTTGTTTGATATGCCTAGATAAGTGCTGCTTATCTTGCGATTTGCATGTATTCAGAATGGTAACATTGCTAGATACAAACACTTGTACTGCTTCTTACTATTAAGGAACAACCACTTTGCATTGCTAGATACGCCTTATATGGAATTGGTTTGTACATTAATATCACATTGCTAGATACATGTTATTTACATTGCTAGCTATAGTTTACTGACATTGTTAGATACGCGCAAATGATGTTGCCAGATACATTAGCATGGTACTACTGCTTGCCCTGTTGTGACATTGATAGATACCATGCTACGACATAGCGTGATTCACTAACACGACATTCTGTTTACCCTATTTTGACATCGTTACATAGTATAATATGAAATTTCTCGACATATTAAAATGACAATGCTAATACACTACCAAAACGATTGTTTTGGTATGCATTTAATGTAATGCCTCTTTCTTTAAGAAACAAACACTTTACAATGTTGGATACGGCTTATATGGATTTGGTTTGTACATTGATATCACAATGGTGGATACACTTTATTGACATTGTCAGATACAGTTTATTGACATTGTTAGATACACACAAATGATATTGGTAGATATATGCCCATGACATTGTTATATACTCGAAAATGACATTGATAGGTGTACTAACATCACACTCCTCGATGCCTTATTGTGGCATTTCTAGATACCATGTTATGACATTGCGTGATTCAGTTGAACGACATTGCTAGATACCCTACTATGACATTGCTACATACACAAAATATGACATTCCTTGATAGACTAATATGACATTCCTAGATACAGCAATATGACATTGCTAGATGCTCTATCATCGTGTTATTAAATTGCGCTTGAGTTATATAATTGCCTGTATAACCGTTTCGCTCAACTTTGTCCTCTCTAATTTTTAGTGATACTGGAAAAATCTACTGAGAATAACCATGGTAAACACACAATTAAGCACAACTAACAAGAGAGTTAGAAAATAGATTAAAACTGCATGCATGCCTTTACAAATGCCTGGAGAACTCAAACCTCCCAAAAAATACAACATCTCTAAGGGTTGGTATATTTAGCTTCAGAAAACATATAAAAACATATAAAAACATACTAAATAAAATAACATGCTACATTAACTACCATAACATAAATCATCATCATCCCTGTCCTCCTCGGATGACTCTTCATCTTCCTCGTGCTCTTCCTCCTTTTCCTTGTCCTCTTTGTCGTCTGTTTCCTTCTCATCGTCGTCTTTATCATCAGTGTCAAAAGGCTCCTCAAAATCCTTGTCATCCCAACTGTCCTCCTACGCTTTCATTTAGGTTTGAGTCGTAACCGTCAAACGACCACATGTTTGTGCTCCTCTTTCAGAGCTCCACCCTCATTCCCCGCTTCCAAAATCTTCCCATTCAGCCTTTATCAGCGATAACTCACTGTCTATAACCTAACAAATACCCAAAGACAAGGTAACACGCATCAAATGAATGACAAGAAAGCGGAAGGTGTCAAACAGCCTATATAACCTATCTAGCAAACTCAATGCAACATATCTAGCAACCTCAATGCAACCTAGATATCAAACTCAATTCAACGTATCTAGAAAACTCAATGCAACATATCTAGAAAAAACTCATGGAAACATATCTACCAAACTCAGTGCAACACATCTAGCAAACACATGACAACATATCTAGCAAACACATGACAACATATCTAGCAAACTCAAACATTGCTAGATACGTTTTATTGAAAAAATTGTTGGATACGTCATATTAAAAAATTGCTACATATGCAATATTTTACCTTCAGTTTTGCATTCTAACTAATCTAACCTACACGTCTCTAAGTTGGCTCACCATCTCGATCATTTCCATAGTCGACTCATCCCCCTCCAATCCCCACATTTATAAAATTTATGTATGTTGTTGGGCCTTGCTATTTGAGCCTCCATCAAACTTTACTCCATCAAAAAGAGCTGCATACAATCAAATTGTAACATTCAACAATGGTTTTAATACCTAACATAATTGCATAATCCAACTTACTTACGAATAAAACAACAATACATCCGATAACTTTCCTGGGGTTTCCGACCTTAATACATTTATCAAGCGACGTGTGTAGCTTTTCAACTATAGATCTAGACCAATTATAGTCGTTCATTTTAACTATATCCTCAACGTAGAAGATTGTTGTCTAGCCCACTATATCGCCTGAAAATGAAAAGAACAGTTCCAAGCATATGAAAAGGATCAACAGACGAGAAACGTCATTCGCATCGTCTTTCCCTCCCTCCCTAATTACTTTCCATATAGATTGCTGCAACACAACGAAAAACATATTACATTACTGCAACAATACATCATAACAAATATATTAATTCACAATTCATTTACCTTTATCAACGAATTCGATACAGATTTGTCATTGGTCGACCCGCTCTTCCTTGTGAGGGGACTCAAAAAATAATTATGCATCAGTCGGGAATCGTACTCAGCCGCTTCAGTGTAGCGAGCAATGAAGGCCCCTGTTTTATTTAAAGGCATCTCCTCGTTATCGTGTTTCAGACCAAAAATGGCATTCACATCCTTCGTAGGTAGCTTGATATACTTAGACCTATTTTGAAAGCCTTCTTTCTCACATCGTAAAAACTAGCAATTTCCTCGATCAGTTTGTGGAACTTTTTCAACTTCAAATCCTCGTTCCTTACGTCGAGCGATGTTTTCAGAAATGTATAGAACGGGGTATCTCTAGAAACTTCTATGTGTTATGCCGTAATGATATTTCGTCTTAAAGGTTAATTATACTAACTAGACCAGACCTGTAGAATACCCATGTCGCAGTCATTTTACCCTGCACAAATCGCACATGATAGTCATGTAGTCATTCTAAATGTCAACACTTGCCAAGTACATCAGACACACAGTAAAATCAGACTACACATATAGACAATGCCATTGTAATGGGTTTTGTTGCAACCACATTGCTAAACATGAACAAACAAGCACTCACTGCGTTTTACTAAGAAAACAAATATACTAACCCACCAACAGACATTGCTAGACACTTTATGGCCATTGATGAGTTCGGATATTTGAGCTAATGTGCCTTGACTAAATCCGAAGGGCAATTCAGATCAAACCACTATAATGAAATTCCGAACATGAAAAATGTATTAAATATTGACTAAGCTAGCTGCTAGTCACTTCAAACCAGATTACTAATGGGATCTTAAACTTGACCCGACTTCATAACCCGACCCAATAAGCCCATGGGTCAGTAATTAAGTATAAATACCCCAACCACTTTTATTAATGAGGGTAATCATAATTTATTACTAGTAGACAGCTTAACTATCTCTTTACTCACCACACTAAATATAAAACACCAAAAAATACCCAAAATACCTTTTAAACACTTTACGATATTACCCTCAGACAGAAATCAACCATACTAAATTGGCGACCACAATGGGAGCACGACGGTGCCTGAATTTTGCATTTAAAACCAGCAAGCAAAGAAATTCGGATGGATCCAAATGAGCAGAATGTTCCACCTCTAGAGGTGGAAAGTGCAAGAGAAAACAAGGAATATACCATCGAGGAGCGAGACCAACTGAGCACTGAGATAGAAGAGTTGAGAGTAATAAAACAAGCAGAAAAATGAATTAAAGAGAAATCTGGAGCGTCAGTACTTCACCACACTGAAAATCCCAGAGATAATGAGCAATCTTTGAAGACTCATCTCAGCTCAAAAAATACACACCGATCTAAGCCTGTTGAGAGTTTTGCATCTGAGTCCTCCAGCAGTTCATCAAATGAGGTACAACTTAAAGAATCACTATCTTCAAGTAGTGATGAAGGGAGATCTAAGAAGAAAATGAGGTTAACTAAAAAGCATTCAAGAAGAGGGACACACATAGTAGGCTC
Organism: Limnanthes douglasii subsp. nivea; assembly: GCA_036936605.1. Classification (NCBI taxonomy): domain Eukaryota; kingdom Viridiplantae; phylum Streptophyta; class Magnoliopsida; order Brassicales; family Limnanthaceae; genus Limnanthes; species Limnanthes douglasii. The sequence continues at coordinate 235,365,844 of JAUPFV010000001.1, read as the reverse complement.
AAGAAGCACCAGGGTAAGGGGTCAGCTCACAAGCATATTGATCAGTTAATGATTGATCCATTTGTCTTTCAATCCAAACCAGGTATTTTTGCAACCCCTAATGAAGATACCGTTTCAGTCGCAGTAAGAATTGGAGGTAATCACCTTTATCCACAAAAATACTCTCCAGACATCTTCCTAAAAGGTTTGATAGCTCCAAGATGGAGAAGTACGATGGGAGTCGAGATCCGGACAACCATATGGAACAGTTTAAGAATTTTATGATGAATTTTGACGATGATGACAAGCTTTTATACAGGTCTTTCTCCTAAACTTTCACAGAGAGTGCCCTTAAATGTTATAACAGTCTCCCTCAAGGGTGTATAAGAAATTTTGATACGTTCTGGGTTGCCTTCCAGAGGCAATTTGTTGGAAGTAAGGAATTGAAGGGTAATGGGGAAACCATTATCCATTGTGCTCAGGAACCGAATGAATCCCTGAATGAGTACATAAATCATTTTGTGAATACAAAGAATGGGCTAGCAAATTTCTTTGAATAAGTTGCAATTTCTTCCCTTAAGCAAAGTCTAAATCCAGGGAATTTAGTTGATTCTGTGACTCGGAAGAAGGCTATGACCTAGGGTGGTTTATTGAACCAAGTGGGAAAACATATCAATGTAGAAGAGATAAAGAAAACAAGATTACACCGTCAAGTGGGGTCTACCACTACAACAATAACTCCTCCAGCCATTAACCAATCCAGTTATAGGGTAAAGGAGACCCGAGAGGGGTCCAATCGGTCAAGATAGAATCAATCCAACCAAACTCAGAGCCAACAAACAAGAAATAAGAGGGGCCCTAGGTTCAGCCTGAGTGGTTCGCTGAGTTGGGGGAGAGTTTGGCTACAATTTATGATAAGACTAAAAATGAGGTGCATTTTAGAAAACCGACAATGTTGCAGTCCCCCATAGAGAACCGGAGCATTCATATTTTTTTATGAGGATGACCTGAGGGACATTGCATGACCTCATGAGGATGTGGTGGTAATAGGGGCTTCAATAGGGGGAAACGATATACGCTGAATTCTGATTGATACGGGTAGTTCTGTAAACATCCTATTTTTAAGCTCCTACAAGCAAATGAGAAACCTAGCGGTTATTCAACATTCGAACGGAACCATTGTAGGCTTCACAAAAAGTTCTGCAGATGTGATCGGGGGAGTTCAAAGAGGAAGTATTGTTGGGCAAGGGGCCTTTTAAAAAGATGGTAAGAGTGTTGTTTGATGTGGTGGTTTGCCGAACATCGTACATTGTAGTTTTTGGGAGGTCTTGGCTCTCCAGAATGCATGTTGTGGCCTCTACGGTCCACCAATGCTTGAAATATGTTGTCCAGGGACAAGTAGGTGTTGTGCAACAACCCTTTCCCTCAAAACTCTGGGGGCAGTTAGAATTAACAAAGATTGGCAACTAATGGAGCATTCTACTGAGGAGAATGGGATTTATGATCCCGAGGAGGCTCCCAGTTGTATAATACCTATCGAAGAAGTTGAAACTCACTCCCTCGCAAAGGGCAAGAATGTTAACATTGGTTCTAAACTAGCATCAGAATTGAAGCACCGGTTGTTATCCTTTTTAATGAATAATAAACATGTGTTTTTGTGGTGTACATTGATGTTATTGGAGTACCAACTAGTATTATTTCACACAAGTTGTCAATCCAGAGTGATAGTGCGCCAGTTGTACAAAAGATGAGATCTTTATCTAAGGAAAAAACAGATGTAATTGTCCAAGAAGTTGACCGTTTAACCAAGATGGGTCACATTAAAGAATCTCAGTACCCTTTGTGGACTGTCAACCCTGTGATGGTCAAGAAAAATAATGGCAAGTGGCATATGTGCATTGATTTCACCGACCTCAATAGGGCATGGCCTAAGGATCTTTATCATGTTCCTTGGATAGATCAGTTGGTGGATTCTACATCTAGAAACAAACTGTTGTCCTTTATGGATGCTTTCTCAGGGTACAACCAAATACAAGTAGATCTGAAGGATCAAGATTACACTACTTTTATTAATGACAGAGGCCATCATTGTTGTAAGATGATGCCCTTCAGGTTGAAAAATGTTGGAGCCACTTATCAGAGTCTGGTGAGTAAAGTTTTTCTAATCATATTGGCAGAAACATGGAAGTCTACATAGAGGGTAAAAAACACCAGAGGTCCTCCATGTTTATCACTTGTAACACATTAGTCCCTATTGTTTGTCTCTGTAATAAACTGGTCCTCTATGTTTTAAAAATATAACAAACAGATCCCTTTTGTAATAAATAGGTCCTTCATGTCTGTAATAAACATGTCTCTCACGTTTTCAATTTGTAATAAACAAGTCCTTCAAATTTTCAAAAAATGATCTGTTTGTTACATTTTTAAAACATAGAGGACTGGTTTATTACAAAGACAAAGAATAGGGACTGATGTGTTACAAGTGACAAACATGAAGGACCTCTAGTGTTTTTAACCCCTACATAGATGATATGATGGTTAAAATCTTGAAGGAAGATTCACATATATCTGACCTTCAAGAGGAATTTTCCAATTTAGAAGCTGTGAATTTAAAGTTGAACCCTGAGAAATGTGTAATCGGGGTCCGATTTGGAAAATTCTTGGGCTACATAATAAGTGAAAAGGGAATCCAGCCTGATTATGATCAGTTTAATGTCTTACTAGAAATGGACCCTCCTCGGAATATTAAAGAAGTTCAAAGGCTTACAGGAAGGTTGGTTGCGCTGAATAGGTTTATCTCAAGGTCATCAGATAAGTGCGCTCCATTCTTCCAATTATTGAGAAATGTTAAGGACTTCAATTGGTCCCCCCAGTACAACCAGGCTTTACTTGAAATAAAGAAACATTTATCCTCACCCAAAACTCTTTTCAAACTTGTTCGGGGAGAAAAACTTTATGTGTATCTAGTTGTATCAGAATATGCAATAAGTGTTGTGCTAGTGAGGGAGGTGGACAATTACCCTCGTCCGGTGTATTACATTAGTAAGAGTCTATTAAATGCTAAAAAAGATACTTGAGATTGGAAAAATTGGCGTTGGCCTTAGTAATTACAGCAAGTCAAATGAGACCCTACTTCCAAGCTCATTTCATTATTGTCCGAACTGCCTTTACCTTTGAAAACTATTCTTCAAAAAGTTGATGTGTCGAACAGAATGACAAAGTGGTCAGTGGATTTGGGTGATTACGATATTGAATTTGCCCCTCGAACGGCAATTAAAGCCCAATCAGTGGCTGACTTCTTAGTAGAATTTCATGCTCATAGATCTTCCAGACATGAATCATGAAATTGTACTAAGAAGGAATGTGTAGTGCGAACTGATGCTGGATCAAGTACTATGGTTGTGAGTTTAAAGAATCCCAAGTTATATTATCTGAACTACATGATGGGGAAGGTTCTGCACAATGTGGCTATAGGGCTTTGACCCGAAGATTCTTGTTAGCAAAATACTACTGGCCAACCATAATGACGGGTGCTAAAGAAATTGTTAAAAATGTGATCCTTGTCAAAAATATGGGAATGAAATTCATGTACTAGCAGTATCTATGAAGTCCATATCTGAACCATTACCCTTTGCCAGATGGGTTACAGATCTAGTTGGGCATTTTCCTATGGCATTCGGTGGATGTAGAACAATTATAGTTGCTATTGACTATTTCTCTAAGTGGATAGAGGTAGATCCTTTGGCTGGAACCACTTCGAAGGCAGTTATTGAGTTTATCATATCTAACATATTCTGTAGGTTTGGGGTTTCTCGGAAGATTACTACAGGGGACACAGTTTGATAATAAAGACATTGAAGCTTTTTGTACCTCTAAAGAAATTCAACATTGTTTTTATTCTCCTTTCCACCCTCAAGCAAATGGCTAGGTTGAGGTTGCAAATATAACTATCTTGTCTGAATTAAAGAAGAATTTGGAAGGAGATGCATGAAAGTGGCCAAGTTGTTTACAAGAAGTGTTGTGGGCCTATCGAACTACTCATCGGGCTGCCACACAAGAATCTTTTTTTGATTTGGTATATGAGATGGATTCAATTACTCCCATAGAGGCTACTTTACCATCACACAAAGTCCAAAACTATTCCGAACAGGCTAATGATGTAGCAGTTAGGAATCAGTTAGACTTGATAGAAGAGAAAAGGGTTAAAGCACGTCTGAGAACGGTGCACTACCAAGGCTTGATGAGGAGCATATTTGCTTCCAAAGTTAAAAGAAGGGATTTTTAAACGGGGGACAAAGTTTTAAGAAAAATATTTTTACACACCAAGGAAAAGTAGTTCGGTAAGCTGGCTCGAATTGGGAAGGCCCTTATGTGGTCTGTGAAAAGGTTTAACCAAGAACATACATGCTCCAGAACAAAGAAGGGAGAGCTCTAAAACACCCATGGAATGTTGAGCATCTCAGGCTTCAGATTTTTCTTTGCCGCCATCTTTTTTGGGAGTTTTGAGTTCAACACTTGAACTCTCACCCGTTCCTTCATCATCATCAGTGGAGTCAACTCCACTAGAGTAGTTGTGCTTGTCACTATCTGCTAAGGTATGGAATGGGATGTCATCATAGTCTACGTATTCCCAGAGTTTTATTCTAAATATAATCTGGGATGCTCAACATTACATGGATGCGTCAGAGCTCTTGCTTCTTTGTCTTGGAGCCAATATGTCCCTGGCTTGACCTTTTCACATACCATATAAGAGCCTTCCCAGTTTGGAGCCAGCTTACCGAACTGCTTTTTCTTAGTATGTAAAAAGACTTTTCTTAAAACTTTGTCTCCTACTTGAAAATCTCTTCTTTTAACTTTGGAAGCAAATTTTCTCATCATTATGCCTTTGTAGTGTGTTGTTCTCAGGTGTGCTTTAACTGTTTTTTTCTTCTATTAAATCAAACTAATTCTTAAATGCTACATCATTAGCCTGTTCAGAATAGTGTTGGACTTTGTGTGATGGTAAAGTAGCCTCTATGGGAGTACTTGCATCCATCCCATATACCAAAGAAAAAGGAGACTCTTGTGTGGCAGCTCGGAGAGTAGTTCGATAGGCCCACAATACCTCTTGTAAATAACTTGGTCACTTTCCTGCAGCTCCCTCCAAATTCTTCTTTAGTCGGGACAAGATGGTCCTGTTTGCAACCTCAACCTAGCCATTTGCTTGAGGGTGAAAAAGAGAGAAAAAACAATGTTGAATTCCTCTAGAGGTACAAAAGGCTTCCATGTCTTTGTTATCAAACTGTGGCCCATTGTCCGTAGTAATCTTCTGAGGAACCCCAAGCCTACAACATATGTTGGAGAGGATAAATTTAATATCATCCTTCGAAGTGGTTCCAGCCAAAGGAGCAACCTTTATCCACTTAGAGAAATAGTCAATGGTGACTATAATAGTTCTACATCCACCAGATGCCATATGAAGAGGTCCAAATAGATCCATACCCCATCTGAGAAAGGGTATTGGTTCAAATATAGATTGCATAGCTACTGCTGGCACATGAATTTCATTCCCATATTTTTGCCAGTGATCACCTTTTTCACCATTTTTTTAGCATCTGTCATTATGGTTGGCCAGTAGTATCTGACTAACAAAGATTTTCAGGTCAGAGCCCTATAACCATAGTGTGTTGAGCCTTCCCTATCATGTAATTCAGATAATACAACCCAAGACTCTTCAAACCCTAAACAGCGTAGAAGAGGCCTGCTGAAAGACTTTATGTAGAGAACTTCCCTTATTATCAAGAAACAACGAGCCTTGTACTTAATATTTTTTTGCCACAGCTTTATCCGAAGGTGAACATATCTCCAATCCTTTGGTTGACTGACAAGTATGTTCATATTTTCTTCATCCTCTTTCTTCTGATCTATCCGTATAGACGAACATTCTTGTACAAGAATCCAGGGGTAGGATTCAGAATAGACTATAGTTTCCAATGAGTCTGCCAAAGTGTATTCCAATTTGGGAATGTGCTCATAACAAATATTTTTAAAGTTTGCTGCCAATTTTTTTAACATAAGCAAATATTTGACCAGCTGTTCCGTCTTGGCTTCAGACTGTCTTTGAGCCTGGTGGATGAGTAGTTGAGAATCACTCATTAACCGGTTTTTTCTTAGCTCCGCATAGGAGAGCTAGCTTAAGTCCGGCTATGGTTGCTTCATACTCAGACTCATTGTTAGAGGATCTGAATCCAAAGCATATACCTTGATACATTTTATCACCATATGGGGAGGTTAAGCAAATTCCAGCTCCACAGCCCATAGTACTTGATCCACCATCAGTTCGAACTACCCATTCCTTTTTAAAATAATTTTTAGACTCTTGTCCATAGGATTTGTCAGCATGAAATTCTACCAAGAAGTCAGCCACTAATTGGGCTTTAATTGTTGTTCGAGGGGCAAAGTCAATATCGTAATCATCCAATTCCACTGACCACTTGGTCATTCTGCTTGATACATCAGCCTTTTGAATAATATTTTTTAAAGGGAAAGACGTTCAGACAACAATAGAATGAGCTTGGGAATATGGTCTCATTTTCCTTGCTGCAATTACTAAGGGACAATGCCAACTACTCCAACCTTAAGTATCTTCTCTCAGCATCCAGTAGGCTATTACTGATGTAATACACCAGACGAGGGTAATTGTCCACCTCTCTTACTAGCACAGCACTTATAGCATATTCTGATATAACTAGATACACATAAAGCTTTTCTCCCCGAATAGGTTTGAAAAGAGTTTTGGGTGAGGATAAATGTTTCTTTATTTCAAGTAAAGCCTGGTTGCACTGGGGGACCAACTGAAGTCCTTAACATTTCTCAATACTTGGAAAAATGGAGCGCACTTTTCTGATGACCTAGAAATAAACCTATTCAATGCAGACAACCTTCCTGTGAGCCTTTGAACTTCTTTAACATTCCGAGGAGGGTCTATTGCTAGTAAGGCATTAAGCTGATCTTGATCAGGCTGGAATTCTCTTTTCACTTATTATGTAGCCCAAGAATTTTCCAGATCGGACCCCAACACACACATTTCTCAGGGTTTAAATTTAAACTCACAGCTTCTAAATTGGAAAATGTCTCTTGAAGGTCAGATATGTGTGAATCTTCCTCCAAGATTTTAACCATCATATCATCTATGTACACTTCCATGTTCTTGCCAATCTGACTAGTAAAAGCTTTATTTACCAGCCTCTGATAAGTGGCCCCAACATTCTTCAACCTGAAGGACATCACCTTGTAACAATGAAGAACTCTATCTGTAATGAAAGTAGTATGATCTTGATCCTTCGTATCTACTTGTATCTGGTTGTAACCTCAGAAGGCATTTATGAAGGATAACAGCTTGTTTCTAGATGTAGAATCCACTAACTGATCTATCCGAGGAACGGGATAAAGATCATTAGGGCATGCCCTATTGAGGTCAGTGAAATCAATACACATACATCATTTGCCATTATTTTTCTTGACTAACACAAGGTTGGCAGTCCACAAAGGGTACCAAGATTCTTTAATGTGACCCATCTTGGTTAACCGGTCAACTTCTTGAACAATCACAACTCATTTTTCCTATGAAAAAGCTCTCCTCTTTTGCACAACTGGTGCAGCATCACTCCAGATTGACAACTTGTGTGAAATAACATCTGCTGGTACTCCGGTAACATCACTGTTACACCATGTAAATATATGTTGATTTTTCATAAAAAAAAAGGACAACAAGTGATGCTTGGATTTTGGTGCCAAATTAGAACTAATCTTAACATTTTTGCCCTCTGCGAGGGAGTGAGTTTCAACTTATTCAATACTTATTATAACACTTGGAGCCTCCCTGGGATCATCAATCTCACTTTCCTCAGTCGAAGGATCCAGTAGCTGCTAATCCTTGTTAATCCTGACTGCCCGTAGAGTTTTGGGGGCAAGAGCTGTTGCATAACATTTCCTGGCTATCTTTTGACTGCTCCGGACAACACCTATTTATCCCTGAACATCATATTTCAAGCATTGATGGACTGTAGAGGCCACAACATGCATTCTGGAAAGCCAAGACCTCCCAAAAATTGCGTTATACGTTGTTGGGCAATCTACCACAACAAATAGCACTCTTACCATCTTTTTAAAGGGCCCTTTTCCCAACAACACTTCCTCTTCGAACTCCCCAATCACATCTGCAGAACTCCCTGTGAAACCTACAATGGTTATGTTCAAACATTGAATAACTGCTGGATTTCTCATTTGCTTGTAGGAGCTTAAAAACATGATATTTTCCAAACTGCAGTATCAATCAAAATTTGGCGTATATTGTTCCCCCCTATCGAAGCCCATATGACCACCACATCTTCATGTGGTCCTGCAATGTCTCTCAGGTAATCCTCGTTAAAAACTATGAATGAGAATTAGGATTGGAACTGATGGGAAGACATCTCACCATCTAACTAAGTGGCCAAATTTTGGACATGCCTCTTCCTTGATGAAGTGGTAGGTGCAGTTACTGTATCTCCTCCGAAAATGGTTAATGATTCGAAGAAGCTGATTAGTCCGAAAACTGTCTAAGTTTTCTCTATTATTAATCTCACCTGATTTTGATCTGGATCAGGATTCAAATACTCAGAGTCTACATCAAATCTTTCAACAATCACCATTGCAGCCACTTGTGTAGATGTCCTAGGATTGTTCGATGGACCTGCCCGGGGAGCATTGGCTTGGGCATTATCTGGTTTGTTCCCACTTTGATTCTTAATGTAGGCTCCTAATTTTCCCCTCTCAATAAGGTTCTGGACCTCCTATTCCAATGCAATGCAATCCTGAGTGTCATGGCCTATATCATTATGATATTGGCAAAAACAAGTGTTCCGGTTCTCTCTAGGGGACTGTAATGCTGCCAGTTTTCGAAAGTGCACTTCATTCTTGGTCTTATCATAGATTGTGGTAATATTTTCCCCTAATTCAGCAAAACCACTCAGGTTGGACCCAGGGCCCCCTTTTACTTCTGGTTTGTTGGCTCTGGGTTTGGTTGGACTGATTCTGCCTTGACCGGTTGGACCCCTATCTGGTCTCTTTTGCCCTATAACTAGATTGGTTATTGGTTGGAGGAGTTGTTGTTGTAGTGTTAGACCTCACTTGAAGGTGTACCCTTGTTTTCTTTGTTTCTTCTACGTTGAAATGTTTTCCCACTTGGTTTAATAAACCACCCCAGGTCATAGCCTTCTTCTGAGTCACAGAATCGACTAAATTCCCAAGATTTAAACCTTGCCTAAGAGAAGCAATTGCAACTTTCTCAAAGAAATCTGCCAGCCCATTCTTCGTATTCACAAAGCGAATTATATAGTCCTTGGGGGACTCGTTCTGTTCCTAAGAACAATGGATAATGGTGTCCCCATTACCTTTCAGTTCCTTACTTTCAACAAATTTCCTCCAGAAAGCAACCCAAAATGTTTCAAAGTTTCTTATACACCCCTGAAGGAGACTGTTATACCATTTAAGAGCACTCCCCGTGAAAGTTTGGGAGAAAACCCTACACAAAATCTTGTCATCGTCATCAAATTTCATTATGAAGTTCTTGAACTATTCTAGATGGTTATCCGGATCTTGACTTCTATCGTATTTTTCCATCTTTGAGCTATCAAACCTTTTAGAGAGATGTTCGTATAGTATTTTTGGGGACAAAGGAGATTGCCTTTATTTATTGTTGTGACTGAAAACAGTATCTTCATTAGGGGTTGCAAAAATACCCGGTTCGGACTAAAAGGCAAAGGGATCAATCAGCAACTGGTCAATAGGCTTATGAGCTGACCCCTTACCCTGGTGCCTCTTGAGCCTACCATGTCTGACCCTCTTTCTCGAATTCTTTTTAGTCAACCCCGTCTTATTTCTAGATCTCCATTCATCAGTACTTGAAGATAGTGATTCTTCAAGTTCTGCCTCATTTGAGGAATTGTTGGAGGACTCAGATGCAGAACTCTTAACAGGCTTAGATCGGTGTGTCTTTTTTTAGTTGAGATGTCTTCAAGGATTGCTCATTGTCTCCAAGATTGTCAGTGTGGTGAAGTACTGACACTTAGGATGTTTCCTTGATATTTTTTTCTGCTTGTTTTACTGCTCTCAACGCCTCTATTTCAGCCCTCAACTGGCCTCGCTCCTCGATGGTATACTCTTTGTTTTTCCTTGCACTTTCCACCTCCGGGGGTGGAGCATTCTGCTCATTCGGATCCATCCGAACTGCTTTACTTGCTGGTTTTGAATATAAAATTCAGGCATCGTCACCTCTCACTATAGTCGCCAATTTGGTGAGGTTTGTTACTACCTGAGGGTAATCTAGTAAAGTGTTTAAAGGGTTTTTTGGGTATTTTGTGGTGTTTTGTGTTTAATGTGACGAGTAGAGAGATAATTAAGTTGCCTACTAGTAATATATTCTCATTACCCTCATTAATGAAAGTGGTTGGGGTATTTATACTTAATTACTGACCTATGGGCTTATTGGATCGGGTTATGAAACCAGGTCGAGTTTAAGGATCCGTTAGTAATATAGTTTTAAGTTGATTAACAACTAGCTTAGTCAAGAATTAATACATTTGTCTTGTTCAGAATTTCAATATGGTGGCTTAGTCCAAATTACCCTTTGGATTTAATTATGGCACAATGACTCAAATCTCTGAACTCATCAATCTCTGCTCCCACAGTGACTTTTTTTTTCTCGGTAGCTTTCTCATCACTGCTGGCCTTATGCTTTTTGTCCCTCTTCGGAGGCTTCGATGGGTTGTTTGACCCATTAGCTTCCTTCACAGTTACTTCTACTGTTGTTCTTCATCTTACTGGGGTGTTTGGCCCTGGAAGGCAGGTATAGTTTGGCATCTTTTGCCTTTGTCCTACTTAGGATCATATCTGCGTGGGGAGGGGTAGTTAGCTCTTCCTAGGTGAGATCTCTTCTTCATGTGGTGTTCCACAGGTGAGACGTCACAAAGTTTCCCGATTTGAAGTAGTTGTGAAAAACATTGCCCCATTTCTCCGAGGCCTAAACGTTTAGCTTGGCACAAGTATCCCGACCTGCCTCCAAATAATTTGAGAACTCCTTCGGAAGCACTGAAAAGAAGTATAAGTCAGTTCGAATTAAAAACTTAATACTGGAAAGATAAAAGAATAAATAAAAGAAATTCACCAATGCTCTTCCAACGACTGGTTAAAAGGCTTGAGTTTGAGTCAGCTTTGACCTTCTTGCCATTCTCTCAAGCCCCACTAATAAACAAGAAGTGCGTCCTCCATGGTTTTTCGGACTCTAAGAGATTTCCACTACCTTATAATTGTTCCTCATGTTGTAATGATAAAATAGGATCTGATGGTTTTTGTAGAGGCTTGCCACAGCAGCAAACTGGTCCCATCGGTAGTGGGATCTTAGACAGCCTGGATGCCATGATACAGGCTAGAAGTGTATACCAAGCGTTTGGGCTCAGTTGGTTGGGGCACAGCTTAATCAGATGGAAGTATTTAACTATCTTCGATTCTAAAGGAAATCGGAGCCCTTAGTTCAACACTTATGTGTAAACCACCACTTCATTCAGCTTGCAGTCCATTAGGGTCTCTGGGGTAATCGAAATTATTACTTTACAGACTTTGGGATTCCCAACTTAGTGCAAATCCGACCCAACTCAGCAGTGTGGGTATACACGTAGCAATATTTTGAAGGGCCAGCAAGTACTTCACGTTGACCTTCTTAAAACATGGTCCAACTCTACCTTCCAAGCTCTCCGGAAGAGCATCCGGATGAGACATACCCACCTTGGTCTTGCCCTTCCGATCTAGAACTGTATCTCCTGTTTGACCGGAGGCCTCGGCCTCAAAAGGGGCTTCTTCTATACCGTATTCCATAGTTTCTTCCATCATTGTGGAAGGTTATTTGGACAGCTTTACCAGAATGTTGTTCGGATGGCTTGGCAGATGGTTGTTCAGATGGTTTTGCAGTTGACAATTCAGATGGTCTGAATTCTACTATGGGTTGTTTCCCGGATGATTTAGCTTGTGGCACAAATTTTATTTCCTCCAAACTAGAGGGCTTTGAAGATGTGGGGGTGGATTTTGGTTTAGACTGACGCGTGACTCGTCGAAGAATTAATTTGTCTGTAGATTTTTTTGTGTCTGACCCCATTGCGATGAAAGGTGAAGGATTTCTTACGCTAGAAACAACTTTTTCCTTTGGTAAAGGATTTTAGGACTCCTGGACTGAGGACCCCGATGGAAGAGGTGAAAGGTTTGCTACAAAAGGCAATTTCCTAGCCTTGGGAGTTTTTGAAGAAGATGAACCCAGATCTGTATTCAATTGTGGTTGATTACTTCTTTCAATTGATGAAGCGGGAAGACTAGCAACAATGCGTTTGTCTCTTGCTACTTTTTGTGCTCTCTCTAACTCACATAAGTTCAACCAACCTTTTTTTACTAAGGCGTTTCTGGCTGTGAACATATAGGATTCAAGAACAAATTTGAAGATGAACTAAGCTTTCTCTCTCTAAGAACGTTTGTGATTTTTGAAGACAATAAAACAGTAGAAAAGTCTATATATAACAGTGAAAAATGGCAGTTACCTAGGAGAAGGTAAATCGATTTTAAGCAATGATTAAAAGCTACAAGGTGTGAAAGTTAAAGCTTATGTAACTTTCGAGCTTAGTGGGTACAAGATTCTAGGAGAAAAACGACTGAGAGATCGAACCAAAGACTAACATGTGTCCCACGATTCAAGAAAAACTCTTAGAATTCTGATTTGAGAAATCAGTTCCACCAAAATTCGAACAGGGTCACTTTTGGAGGAAAACTTTTACAGTTCGAACAAATCAATAGATCGGAAAATGTTGGTATTGGTTTTTTGAGTTTTAGCTCTTCCAAAGATCCTTTGCAAGACCTAAAGGGGCTACTGATGAGTTTGGATATTTGAGCTACTGTGCCTTGACTAAATCCGAAGGGCGATTCGGACCAAACCACTATAATGAAATTCCGAACAGGACAAATGTATTAAATGTTGACTAAGCTAGTTGCTAGTCACTTCAAACCAGATTACTAATGGGTCCTTCAACTTGACCCGACTTCATGACCCGACCCAATAAGTCCATGGGTCAGTAATTAAGTATAAATACCCCAACCACTTTCATTAATGAGGGTAATCATAATTTATTACTAGTAGACAGCTTAATTATGTCTCTACTCACCACTCTAAACATAAAACACTAAAAAGTACCCAAAACACCTTTTAAACACTTTACGAGATTACCCTTAGACAGAAATAAACCACACCAGCCATAGTTCAAAATTTTCATACATTGCTAGACACATCACAAACATTCGAACATGATGCGATTTATGCCTAATTTTCAAGGCAAAAACCATCCTCTCTGGCACCCACTTCCGATATCAACACGGAGACTATCACAACATATACCCTTAACCAATACTTGAAACACCAGCCTCATTTCAACTAAACCACTATCATTCTAACACATAAAATTTCAAATATAAAACTCAAAACAAAACAAAAACGAAACCCAGGTATATCACGTTCAAGAAATCGATAACATGTAAGAAACAAGCTTCTGCTCTATCCACTGTGGTTTCGAAACAAAAAAAAACTCTCCAACAGTTAACACAGACATTCGTGTAACTGGGTCGTGTAAATAATCACGTTAACCACTGGAAACTTAACGAGACTAGTTCGCCGACGTCGTTTGTTCTCCCGGAAAACAGTGTCGAACGGCGATGGTGACTTCACCTCAGTTTATGGGGGACGTTGATGGTTATGTTTCGGGTTTACAGTTGACAATGGGGTTTGGTTGACTCTTGGTTTATGGGTTACGTATCGGTCTCGTATCTCTCTCTGGCTTAGGAGTAAAAAAAAGTGGGTTCCAAACAAAATTGACCCTTTTATACCCTAAAGGGTATTTTCGTCCATTTTTAGAGTCCAGATATTTTAAAAAACTACCGAATTAGTGGGTACCACTTTGATATTACATACTTGAAAAGGTATTTATGGGTAGTTCCCTTTTAAAAACCACAAAAAATAATAAATAATTACAAAAGATATTAATCGAACAAAAAATAATATCGAATAAAACAAGACGAAGATATAAACATAGACGTGATTGGTATTTAAAAGATCCAGACCAGTATTTTAGTTCAAAACAATATGATTATTCATATTTTTTAAAATATTATAGGATTATCTACGAATGAATTTGATATTAAATGATAGTAAAATACTATATTTGTATAAATAATATTACTATTAAACATGTTATCTTATTTCCATTCATAATATTATTGTCGTTAGTCAGCCGAGCGAAAGAAAAAGACAAATCAGGAGTTGATTTCATGTTTGGTCAAATAAGACTAAAATATTTATACATTTGACAATTTAATTACATTGCATTAATAAAAGATAAAGAAAATGATATAGTGACTATATCATATAAAAAATTAAAATATTCAAATCTCAGAAGAAAAAAAATCTTTTATCGATTATAATTAAAATTTTGATTCTTTTAGTTTATTATTTAGTTCATATTTTATCCGATTTTTTAACCGATCTATTTGTTAATAGTTGATAAAGGTGTGTAATTATATGGAAAAATATATATGTTTGATTTTGATTTTTTTTATTTAAAAGAGGAAGAACGAAAAACCGTAAATAAGATTTGTCTATTAAGTTATATTTGATTTTTGTTTTGAATAATAATTAGTTTATTGATTATTCAATTTTTGACAAATAGTCTTTCGGCTAAAAAGTACGGTTTTAGTATCATGACTATTCATTTTGGATAAAGTTAGTCTCATGCATGTGTTGATTATTCGTTTTCGTGACAGATAATCGATCGATTATCCATTTTTGATAAAGTTAGTTTTTTATAAAGTTAGTCTCATAAATAAACATACGTGAATGACTAAATTTATCTAAAATGGATATTTAATTGACTAAATCGAACGATTTTTAGTCAAGGGATTCTATGTCACGAAAGTGGATAGTAAATGGACTAAAACTGGACGTTTTTTAATCAATGAACTATCTGTCACAAAAGTGGATAGTCAATGAACTAATTACGGTTCAAAGACTGTTACTTGAATTGGTGGTCGAGTTTTGGTTTAAGCCATATTTTTGTATTTAGGCTTTCAATTTAAATTGAGATCACTCGTTGTATTACATTGTGTATCTTGACTTGGTTAAAACTATTTCATTGGGTTAAATATCACAACTAGTATTTTATATTTCGTGCTTGTCTCAAACTAGTTTTTTTTTCAGTTTTGTCTCCAATGAGAGTCTCTCACTCTTTACAACTTTTCATATTTAGTCCACTCCACATGCGATTGTTTCAAAGTTGCCAAACAGTCGATTTTTTGTCTCACATTTAGTCATCCAATCTTTTGCCAATAATACTCACCCTTTAAATTTGAATATTATTGACAAACGATTGAGTGTGTATTATTGACAAATGGATGGGGTGAGCAAATGTGAAGTGAAAATCAATCGTTTGAGTTTTCATGTGGAAAATCTTAAACAATTTCACGTACGAAAGACTAGATACGCAAAATTTTAAAACGTGAAACTATGAGAAAAAAGTGAACTAAAAAGACTAGTTTGATACAAACATTAAACATAAAAGACTATTGCTAATTATTTACCCATTTTATTATGTTTTTTTATTTATTTCAAATCGTTAAAAATATAGGCTTATAATATTTTTGAAAAATACATAAAAAATTATGGTTGAGTGTTGCTATTTTTGAATCATAAATTTTGATTTCATGATTAGTTTATATTTGATGCTCCATTAAGATTTTTTTTTCTAGATATTGTTTCTACTTTTTATTTTAGAATTTATTTATTTGTTTATATTTGATCTAAAATGTTTTGCTTGCCTACAAGTTAAATAATATTAATTAGTGTTTATCTAACAAAATCAAAATTATTTAGATGTATTGTATATGATGTTAAAAAACAAAGAGAGAAGTAGCCGCAGGAAGCGGCTTAAAGAGACAGAGACACGGTGGGGGCATAATCAGTTACTAAGAAACATCAATCTTTTTTGTATTTTATTTTTATAATGCAAACTCAAGTAAGGCTCTCAATATATAGAGAACTTAGAGGCATATACAAGGAAACTCAATACACTGAATATTCTAACATTAATACACTGAGTATTCTAACACTCCCCCTCAAGTTGTGTAGTGGGATCACCAATACCCAACTTGGATAAAACTGATTCAAATGTTCTTGCAGCAACCGCTTTCGTCACGATGTCTGTTAGTTGGTCTTCGGATCTAACAAACGAAAGTTCGACTGCCCCATCTTCAATCTTTTCTTTTATGAAGTGCCTATCTATTCCAACGTGCTTTGTTCTATCGTGTTACCGGGTTCTCTGAAATCTTAATCGCAACTTTATTATCGCACATTAACTGAGTTGGACACTTCAGGGGGGATCCGATTTATTTCATTATCTTCTTTAACCAAAGTATCTCGGTAATCCCCTTAACAATTCCTCTAAATTCTGATTCAGCACTTGACAGTGATACTACTTTCTGTTTCTTACTCCTCCAAGTCACCAAGTTACCTCCAAGAAGAGTAAAGTAGCCAACAGTTGATCGCTTGTCGTTAGGATTCCCTCCCCAATCAGCATCTGTGAATACTTCAACATCAAGGTGTCCATTTTTCTTAAAAATTATGCCTCTTCCTGGTGTGCCTTTGAGATATCGAATAATCCTCATTACTGCCTCCATACGGTGTTCCTGAGGATGATGCATGAACTGGCTAACTACTCCCACCACGTATGAAATGTCGGGTCGAGTGTGAGCCAGGTAAATCAATTTTCCCACCAACCTTTGGTACCTTTCTTTACTCGCTGGTCTGGCCCCTTCAATTATCTTTAGTTTGTGATTCACAACCATAGGAGTGTCATTTGGTTTGCAATCCACCATGCCAACTTCAGCTAATAAATCCAATATATATTTCCGTTGGGAGATATAAATCCCTCCTCTTGACCTAAGAACCTCGATTCCTAGGAAATAATTCATTCCCCCAAGGTCTTTCATTTCGAACTCCTTAAAGAGGTTTTTCCTAAGAGAGATAATTTCTTCTTCGTCATTCCCCGTTATAATCATATCGTCAACATATATTATAAGACAAGTGACTAATTCTCCTCTCTTTTTGTAAAACAAGGTATGATCCCCATTACTCTGTTTGTAGCTATACTGCTTCATTACCATTGTAAATCTCCCAAACCAAGCACAAGGAGACTGTTTAAGCCCATATAATGCCTTTTTCAGTTTACATACCTCATTTTCTTGAAAACCATCAGAGAACCCTGGTGGGGGTTCCATATATACCTCTTCTTCCAAGTCTCCATGTAAGAAAGCATTCTTTACATCAAATTGATGAAGAGGCCAATCTTTATTCGCGGCTATTGAAAGTAAAACTCTGATAGTGTCAATCTTTGCAACCGGAGAGAACGTTTCAGAGTAGTCTATACCATATTTTTGTGTATATCCTTTGGCAACCAATCTTGCCTTGTGTCGCTCAATGGTGCCATCGAATTTATATTTTATATTAAACACCCATCTACACACGACTGCTTTCTTCCCTTGTGGTAACACACAATTCTCCTATGTACCATTCCTTTTTAGAGCTTCTATTTCGGTATTTATTTCCTCAAGTCATTCAATCATCTTCTTAGCTTCTTGAGCTGTTTTAGGAATTTGTTCAGAGAGAATAGTAGCTGAAAACGCCTTTGCAATATTCGTCATTCCTTTCCTGTCCGTTTTACCGGATATGTAGAAGCACGAGGAACGAGTTCTGGTGAATACTGGTCAGGAGGAACCCCTCTATTTTTTCTTGGGGAAAGAACTGGAGTTTGAGTTTCAACAAATGAACTTCCTGAAATGTCACGGTCAGTAGTATTTTATGAATTATGACATTGTAAATTATTTACCTCTTGATGGACATTTTCTTCAGTTGATTCACTAGTAGTATCCATGGCATTTATTTCTTGTTGGATATTGTCTTCGGGAGAATCATTGGTGGTAAGAACTGCCTCGTCAGTCTCCTTTATGTTGGAAGAGGCGTATTCGGTGGCGCCATCTACCGACTCTGTCAGCACATCCTCAAAGTAACTTTCATATAGCAATCAGCCGAGTGATTCACTTACTTTCTCCCCCTGTGCACGTGTGGTCAAAAAAATAATCGGATTCTAAGAAGTCACAGTCCATGGTGATATGGATTCGACGAGTAACTGGATTGTAACACTGATATCCCATTTGATGAGCACCGTACCCAACGAATACATACTTTTCAGCACATGGATTAAGTTTGTTTCGACTAGTTTTAGGGATATGAACAAACACCGAACAACCAAAGACACGAGGTGGTAAGGTCATAACAGATGGAATTGTAACTTTGGTGGCAAGCACTTGTAATGGAGTTTTATTTCCTAGACATCGGGTTGGTAGACGATTTGTAAGATACGTGGCTGTAGCAAGATCTTCTGGCCAAAGAGAATGAGGAACTCTAGATTCAATCATAATAGCATAAGTTTTTTCAAGTAAAGTACGGTTTTTTCGTTCTGAAGTACCATTTTGTTGAGGTGTGTTTGGACAAGTGGTTTGACGGATAAGACCATTTGTTTTGAAAAAAGTATGCATTGTTTGGTTGACAAACTCTATTCCATTATCAGAACGGAGAATCTGTTTTTTTTTCAAATTGAGTCAAAATCATTTTTTAAAAACAAACAAATATTCCTGGTACTTCCGATTTATGTTTCATGAAGTATATCCAAGTCATTCTTGAGAAATCATCCACAAATAAAACAAAGTATCTGATTTGATTGTTAATGGAATTTGGTGCTGGACCTCAAACATCAGAATGGATTAGCGAAACAGCATAATCAACTCTAGTATTACTTTGATTAAATGAGACCTTACGATTTTGTACAAGAATGCAGGTTTCACATTTCTCATGAATGGAATTATTAAAAAAAAGACTAGGAAACAAACTTTTAAGATAGTTAAAAGAAGGATGACCAAGTCGCCGGTGCCATAACCAAAGTTGCCTTTCGGTTGTTCTATGAGCAAGCATGACATGCCCCTTATGAACTACCTCATCAACATAATAGAGACCTCCTTGTTCAGTACCACGCCCAATGATCTCCTTCGTACGAATGTCCTGTAAAATGTAAAAAATAGATACATAAGAACCACACAATTGAGTTATTTTGTCACTTGACTAACAGATAATAACTTTAAGGATAATGAATGAATGTAGAGGCAGTTTTTAATTTCCATTTTTTCCGAAAAAATAATTGAACCTCCCCCTTTGACTTCACAAATTTCTCCACTAGCAGTCTCAATATGGGACTTCTTTGGAGATGACATGTCATCAAAGTCTTTAGGATCATAAGACATGGTGTATGTAGCCCCGCAATCAAAGATCCAATTCATTGATTTCTCAAACCCTTTACCTCCAAGTTTTTCATAGGAGTTCGCCACCGTTCCTCCAAAACCAGTGTCACTTCCTTGCTCATTTTTAGTCGAATCTTCACTGCCACTTGTAGACGAAGCCCGTTAGACATTAGATCTAAAACACTGGTTATTTTTCTCCTTATGACCGTCCTCCCATCATTCTGGATAGCCAACCAGCTGGAAACATGTCTCTTTAGTGTGTTTCTTCATCCCACAATGAGTCCAATACAACTTGGATTTATCTTCTTTCTCTTTGGATCAGAATTTAAACCTTTGTGCATAATTTTAGCAGCCAAACCCATTCCAATTTCAATCGAGTCATCAGAAGAACTTGATTTTATTATATTAAGCCTAGCCACTTCCCTTCGTATTGTAGCATATGATGTTTCCACGGAAGGAAGATGATCCTTTTTCAGGATATCTCTCTTGACTGGTTCCAGCTTGTCATTAATCGTCATTAGCAATTGATAGAGTCTTTGTTCTTGAGTCTTATTATTGTAGATCTTAATGTCTTCTGGGTCTTTCATAGGGTTCAGATCTCGCCTATCTATAGACATCCAGATATTCTGCAGTTTGTTCCATAAGTCTTCTAGTGTATCGGACCCTTGCCTTAATGAATTAGCCCTCTTATGAAGGTCAAACACCTGTAACGAATCTGAACCAGAACCGTATGTGGTGGCTAACCCATCCCAGAGGGATTATGCAGTGGGATATTGTGAGACATTATTCACCAAGCTGGATTCAAGATTCTGGATAATCCATGTGAAAACACATTGATCATCTTGTTCCCACCTTGTATATGTGTTATCAGTTTTGGATGGAGGTGTCGGCTCCCCTGTAATGTGAGAACTTCTCCCTCTTTTCCCAATTTCTTTCTTCATCAGGTTTGCCCATAGGGAATAGTTGTCACCACCGAGTTTAATCCATAGGGATAAATTCTCGGAGTTAGTTGTTTGTTGTTGTGTTCCGAGACCATTTCTCAGAATGGCAGCAATCTGCATTGTTAATTCATCAGGAATTTGACTGACCACGACTTCATTGCCAGCCATCTTTGTTGAGGATATTTAGAATTCCTAGAATCATACATGCTCTGATACCATGTTAAAAAACAAAGAGAAAAGTAGCCGCAAGAAGCAGCTTAAAGAGACAGAGACATAGTGGGGGCATAATTAGTTACTAAGAAACATCAATCATTTTTGTATTTTATTTTTATAATGCAAACCCAAGTAAGGCTCTCAATATATAGAGAACTTAGAGGCCTATACAAAGAAACTTTATACACTGAATATTCTAACATATGATTTATTTTTATATTTTTAATATCTTATATTTTATAATTTCATCTACATGCTACTGTTATGAAATTTGTGAAGAAAATAAATTTAATGTACATATTATATTACGGTTTTTTATAATTTTAATTTTGTATGATTTGACATGTTTTTTGAATGATTCAACATTTAGATTATGTGACTATATCGATAGATAATTGTAGATTTTGAGAGTATCTCGTTTTCTGGGATAAGTTTGTAATATGATTTATTTTCAAAACTCAAAGTCGGATGCCAATATTAAAATTATAAAGGATGGTATAGAAAATCAGGGTTTTGTAGATAGTTTAGCTTTTATATTGGACATTAAATTCATGGATATTTTGCCTCATATATGTCTACATTTGATCTGAGGTGAATGAATAAATTAATTATATAAAAGTTATTAGTCATAGATATAAGTATAATGGGGTGATAGAGATAATATGGTTAACATATATGATGAGGTATAAAAAGACAAGGTTGATGTCTGTTTTGAGACAACAATATGCAAAATAACGATGAGCATAAACAAATGGATCTTAATTATAAAGACAACCGATGCATGATAATAACGAGAGATAAAAAATAAATCTAAAAATGGTATATTTTACTTCTAATTAACTGATCTCGAAAAACGGTCTAAAATGATTCAAATGTATGAATCTAATATGGAGGGGAAAAGGTGGAACAATATTAGAGTGGTATCTCCAAATGTCACGAAAAAGCTCGGCATATGAGCCTATCGTCATCGTCAAATCCGACCATTATGTTTTTAAATTTCTCAATTTCATATATTATCTATTATGAATGGATCGAATATTCATGCTAGACTATCCACCGTTATCTTTGGTGCCAACAACAATGCTTTCAAATAATAATATGAGTTTTGCTTCTCTTACTTTGTATACTTGTTGTGCATAGACGACGATAACTTATAAGCGGTAATTTGCAATGAAAAAAGAGTTTGACAATACTGCATGATAATACGACCAGTTGTTTTCACTATAATAATTGGATAGCTATAGGCGGAGTATGGCCACATTGAAGGCGATCCAAATATCGGCTATGTGAGTGAGCTTGATACTACATCAGATGCCAATATCTGTGATTATTGGTCGATATTTATTCGGATCATGTTCATGATTATGTATCTTAGAGAGGTTTCTCTTATGGGAAATATTCTTTGCTTTTGAAGTTTGATGATCGATTGTAGTGTAATAAACTTTCGGCTGTTGATTGGTAGCGCCTGACCAAAATTGAGAAAAAATAATTACCTTTCTCTAGGTGATCATGATGTTACGATAATAGATTTTTTATTTATGGTCCTTGTTGATTTATAATTACACTAGTGGTTCCTTCATGTGTTGGCCCTTTGAGGACAACAATTAATTCTTTGATGACTAAAACTCTTCTTTATAAGTCTGATGCATGTTGTTAGTTTGTAACTTGATCACGACAATAAATTCTGATATGAGGATGACAATATTTGGTGTTGCACTTGCGCATGAAGTTTGAGAGGCGGCATCGCATGAAAATTTGTACAGTGATCGAACCTTGGTTTATAAAACGTCCGAGAATACGCTTGAACAAAATGCAATTTATTAAGTCACTAATGCCACTAATGAAAATCATGAAAATATTCAGTTTTTAATGAAAATGTTAGAAATATATTTAATATTTAATGAAAATGAAAATTAAATTTTTAATGATGATGTTAAAGATATATTCAGTATCTAATAAAAAATTGTAAAAATATTTAGAATTTAATAAAAATGCAAAGTAATTTCATCTTCTTCGCCAAAATTTTACTAAATCTTATACAAAAAAAATCAATTACATTATACAAAAAAGGGTATAAGAACGTAAAACCAAACTAAATTGAACGTTACAACTTGCGATATCTCATATGAGCATCTCTCGTCTATTTCGTCAAAAAAAATTCAAAAAATATTAATAGAGATAGTTTTTCTTTAAAAAAAATAGTTAATGATTGTTTCACTTTTTATTTTTAAATAACGGTTCAAAAATAAATACTTCAAAAGAATAGTTTCTCATGATTTTATATAAAACAATATTTAAAGTATTATAAATAATAGTAGATTTTTAAAAAAATAAAAGAATATAAAAGTAAAAATAGTAAAAAAGATAATAGTTTGCCTTTTAAATGTTAATGACTACTTCACCCTAAAAATTAGGAAATTGTTAAAAAAACGACCGAAACTACTTCGCGAAGTCGCACATTTTTTTCCTTCTGAAATTACTCCGTGAAGTTAATTCGTTTGACAATTTTGCCCTTCGTAAAACATTTAAATAGAAAAATTTACTCCGCGAAATTACCATAATTTTGGATTTTTTCATACTTTTCTCTGAATTCTCATTAAAAAATCTCCAAATTTAAAAACCTTAATCTAATTGAAATTAATGAACTAAAATCTAGTTATATATATAACTAAAACTAATTTAAAGTAAAGATAAATAAAACTAAAACTAAAGTAAAATTAAACCTAAATTTAACCTACCTCACGCCTAACTCTCCCTCACGCACCACCACCACCACCTACCTCATGTCTAAACCTCCCTCACGAACCCACAACCACACACCTCCCACCGCCGTCGGACAGCCACTACACACCTTCATCCGATAACCACGGTCACTTCGGCGAGCAGTTCCGGCGAACAGAGGGTAGCAGCAACTCGAGTAGGGATCGGGCCAAGTAGTTGCGGCGATTTCGAGCGATGGTAAGTGTTAAAATATTAAAATTAGGGTTAAGATTAGTCTTAAAAGGGTTTGATTGGTAGTATAGGGGCGGTATGTTAGGTTTTATAGTCGAAAATGGTGTTTTTTTATGTTTGTGTTGTTTTGCTGAACGACAATGTTCTTCGCCACACGGGGGCGAAGAACACTGTCCCAACGCCATCGTGTGGCGTGGGATTCTGAGAGTACGCCTCTGTAGAGTGTAATGTCAGGATCCATGTCATCGCTATGGCGTGGACAATCAACCCACGCCACACGAATGACGTAGGTGGCAACGCCCACGCCATAATTGTGACGTGGGTATATTGGTCTACGCCATTGTTTTGGTATAAACCCTTATACCCACGCCACAATGATAACGTTGGCCGATGCGGTCAACGAAATCACCCGAGACCGGTTTATTCTTGTTGTTTGATGTGTGTTTGATTGGTTTTTGCTATTATTTCTCTATAAACGCTTTGTGATTGACAATTTGTGTTTCGAACCAACCTTGACATTTCATACTTTTTTTTCTTTAGACAATGGATCATGGTGACACCCCACAGTCTGCGGATGGCTCACGGACGAAGAGAATAAAGAAGCGGAGTAAGGTACAGGAAGTTGCTCAGCCTGTTTTAGTTAGCAGTTCTGATGGAGGAGCTGCGTATAGTTTCCGGACCGCATGCTTCCGGATCAAGTTCCGCTTGTGCTTCTCACGAACGAAGCCATCCTCCCCCACTTACATGGCAGCCTAGAGCTCCTCCTCCATCCAGATTGCCACCGCTATTCGGCGAGGCAGTCATCTCCCACACTGCGTACCACCTTTAGATGGAAGATGTACTATTTAAATTTCAATATGACATTTTATGTTGGTTTAATTTTAATGTATACTAAGAACTAGTGTTTTCAGGAGCGCAAGATGCGCCTATATGCCCATTATTCCAGCCATAGAGCATGGAGTTTGGCTGCACAGACTATGGTACGCGTCGTAGTTGATGTCACTCATTTCGGTCGACTAATAAAGTCGTTCTATCACATGCACACACACTCCAACATGACAGATGTTTTTTTGGAACGGTGGCATATGGAAACAAATACTTTATATTTTTCCTTCGACGAGATGACGACCACACTCTACGACGTGCACACCATATTGGGACTCCCGGTTTGTGGTTCACTTGTTGTTTTTCCTATTACATCGGACAAGCCTATGGCCATACATCAGGGCGTTGAGTTGCTTATGGTGGATGAGGTAGACTTCGTGATGGAGGTTGAGAAATGCAAGGGCGTCGGTTTGGGATTTAAATGGATCGAGAATAGGTTTAGTGGGCCAGAGTTCTGCGATGACAACATTGATCTCACTGATCTTATGGTAGATGCAGATGTGCGTGCCTACATATTACATATGTTCGACACCGTCATATTCCCAGAAAAGAGCAACATGTACGCCAATTTCAAATATTTGTTTTTGTTGCACGATTTGACTCCGGTAGGTGTTGGTAGCTACTCATGGGGGAGTGTTGTACTTGCTTACTTGTATCACCATCTAGGTGAGGCCTCGCTCCACGAGACCAAGAATATGGCCAGATGTATCGGTTTGCTGGACACGTGGATACGGGATCATTTTGTCATGCTACGCCCTGTTACTTGTTCCACTTACATCGAGCACCAGCCCACTATTGCTAGATGGGATACAACTACCGCAGTATCTGACTCCCAGACAAAGTTGAGCCTCTGAATCACCTTCAACAAATGTAGACACGTGCAGGAGAAAAATGTAAGTCTTCTTATTGAGTTTGATACTTGAATAAGGTAGAAGCGCTTTATAGTAAGTTGTGTGCTATGTTGGTCTATGTTTTTTGTTCGTATTGGTTTGTAATGCAGGTACTTTTCGATCCTTATCGTGCGATACGTGATCATTTTTTGTTCCAAAATATAGCATGGTTTAGAGATGTCATATGCGGTGTAGAGCACTCGCAAGTATACTGTCCGGAGCGGGTGTTGAGGCAGTTTGGTCGTGTCCAGAGGCTTATCCCACATCCTTTGCTGCATACTGTCCGGAGCGGGTGTTGAGGCAGTTTGGGTGATTTGGCGGTATAACCTTTTAGATGAAATATTCAGGGGAGATTTGGTGAGAGACGAGATGGATTCTTTTAGTACTCTAGATTACCTTATGATATATCAAAAGATTAGTTGGTTCAACCTCATCAATACTGCAATCTACTCGCTCGATGACTATGTTTACAAGGATCGGGAAAGAGCTATCATTCGATATCTATGTGCCGGTATGTGTAGGATCTCCTTGTTTCCCGCAATTGGTGAGTTTGACCATGATTTCGATCGTCCGGCTGGGGCGTACGAGGATGTTGTGTCTACTGATAGGAGATTTGCTTAAACGTTACGTTTTTATGTTTTGGATTGTATGGTACCATTTATGATATTTTGCGGGTCTAGTGTTCGTTCTTTTGGTCTGATGTTAGTAACTTTGGTGGTTCGGGGATCTTGTATGATATTTTATGCTTCTATTTGAATGTCTTTTTTGTCTCTTGTTATAGTTCAAACAACATGAATACGTTAAAATCAAGCATAAACTGAAACACAAACTCAAAAATAAACTCAAACATGAACTCAAACATAAAGTCGAACATAAACTCAATCGTAAACTGAAACACAAACTCAAACATAAACTGAAACATGAACTCAACCATAAACTGAAACACAAACTCAAACATAAAGTAGACGATGAACTGTAACATAAGCCATCCGCTTGTACAAATCATAATTTATCTATCAGACCAGTTCCATTTCATCAACTTCATTTCTTCTTTTGCAATCTGGTAGTCACGCATTTCCTCTACCTTGATCTCAATAATGTCAGAACGGACTTGATCCAACTGTTCCTCTTTAAGAGTATATGTGACCTGGAAGTTGAACCGGTTACACGCAAAATGACGTTCCAAGTCGTTGAGGTCAGAAACTAGATGTACACGGAATTTGACTAGAACTGACCACCTAGGTTTCACTATCTACATGCCTAGAAATTCTAGACGGCTGGACACCATCCCTGTCGTATAAGAAATACTTATGGCATACAATTGCCTCATAGTATTGTTTACCCCATTCTTCCTGGTTTGTTTTACCAACTTTGATTGATGCTTTCATTAGATATTCATCTTCCAACTCAGTTAATAGACACATTTTTGCTTAATTTATCAACTAGTTTATCCTTTAATGTGGATACAACGTCTATTTATTGACAATTTTGCCTATATATAACGTAATCCAGTTAGACCAATCAAAATGTGACACATGTAAAGTAAGGATGACGAAAGATAAAGATATACACGAAGGCCTAAATTACTCAATGTAGTTGCATAGATGATTAAATTCAACCGGGACCCAATAATAACTCCAACCTACATAATTACTCCCGCCAACTCTCATTAACTAAAAAACTCCCGCCAAAAGTGATTCTCATTAACAAAAAAACTCCCGCCAACATAATAACTTCCGCCAACGTAATAACTCCCGCCAAGAGTAACTTGACTATATAAACATGACACGAAATCCAGTCTGAGAAAATAAGAACCAAGCATCTACTTAAAAAAAACATAAACACTTTAACAGATGGAGTTTACGGTTAATGAAGACTACCATATGCTTAATGCTGTGAGGGTTGCCCGCCGAGAGATGAGGAAAGATGGTAGCGATGCGTTCTTTGAACGTGTCGTATGTATGATGTATATCAACTACGACCGTTTAGGAACGAGAGGTCTTACTGTGCGAAATCGTGACGAAATCAGACACACGTACCTCTTCGTCAAACCGCTACAACTTTTGCTTTTCATGCCGACTAGAATAAAGAAATAAGTGCCTTTGGTCTGGAATATGATGGTAGTAGACTACATCAGTAGGGATATGGTGGCGTATCTAGAGGACATGATTGCAAAAATGAATAAGGGGGACGATTCAGATGACAATATGGGATACGATTTCGACGATTGAGCATTTAACTCTTTCGTTGATTTTGCCTTTGAGTTGTTGTGTTTCGAGTAGTCTATATTTCAACTATCTTACTCCTGCACGTGTGTTGTAGTAGATTAAGATTCCCTTTAACCGTTAGTTCAACTACAACTGTTATGGATCGTTAATTAAATGCATCGTTAATTTCATCTTGCAGTATAATTAATTAAATTAAATGCATCATTAATGTTAGTATATGCATCATTAATTTAATTAAACGCTTAGTTAATTTAATACATTGTTACTTTAATTAAATTTTCAAAATTGGCATTTTGCCACACACTGGCGTACACAATGGGCATTTCGCCAACCAGTGGCGGCAATAGGCCAATTTTTTTGGCTTCGCCTCTGTCTTTGGACAAACTGAAGCAAGTTTTGGGTTAGTTCGCCACCATTTTGGCGTAACGCCGTATACCCACGTCAACGGTTTGCGTGAGGTGCCATGTCCACGCAAATAGTTGGCGTATAAAGCATTCGTGACGGCAAAATGGTGGTGAACTGACCCACCCTTGTAATTTTCAGAAAAATAAAAAAAGTTCAAACCACTAAAATTGCTTTAATCTAGTTAGTTTAACGATTTATGAGTACAATACGAAGTTAGTTTACAACACAAAAACAAAAAAAACAAACACAAACTAAATTCGATTTCAAATTAAAAATTACAACACGTACTCAATTAAAAATCTTTAGTTAAGTCCACTACGGGTTCCTCAAATTCAACGGAATGTGTCGGCGTGAGATTTTGGAGTCTTGAAAATATACAGACTCTATCTAACAAGGGGATCGACCAACAAGTGGCGTCTTCTCTCGCCGTTTCCATCCACGTTGGATCTATAGTCGGTAAAGGTGACCCTTTACCCAAATCAACCTACAAATTGACATTGAATCTCAGTGCGCGTTAAGAAAATAAATGATTAAATGCATACGAAACTAAAAGCTCTTTACTCACGTGAACAAAATGGTTTTATTGATGAATGCCACACTGGTCTCCATTAAAGAACCATCCTTCGGCGGTGCATTTTTCACCGGTAGGTAAGTCGTACATCTACCGGGAGCGAGGCAATTGGAAACACAATTGAATGTCGTCGCGACTAGTTTTCCGCAACTAGGCATGTATATCCAATTTGCGAAATGTGCATTCTCTTTATTATAATTCAATTGGTGTATCTCCTTATTGACTTCGCTTTCATCGTCGTAATATGCAACTCGTTTATAAAATTCTCAATCGCTATTTAGCTCATTAACCTATGGCTTCTCTAACCATTAGCCATCCACTTTCGTAACCGACCGTACCATGCGCGATGGCTCTAAAACCACAATTACCGTCGGGCATAACATTTGTAATTCGGCTTATGAAATGACGCATAAATTGAGGTATGTCTTTTGAAAATTTTGAGTCCGGCATGCAACCCGTTTTTTTTTTTGGCGGTTTTTCTCCGGAATTGCTAAGAGTATGTGCGACAACCATTCGTGCGGTGCTACCGAAAGTGCTGACCGGGGTTGCTAAACTAGTGGCGGGTGTTACCATTCTTGGAGTTTCGGCACTATCGTGGGACTCAAACATTTCTTGTTTGCCGTATTCGTGGTACGAAGGATCCCTTTTCACAGAATAATCACGTTGGAGTTTGCTACCTTTACCGCGACCCCTCTCCCGTTCACGACCACGGCTTCCTACACGTCCAGGAGTTCTACCGCGGATTTAACCTTCTCGAGGGGTTCGTAATGGAGTGTCATCGACGGATCCAAAATTTGTTGAATTTTTTTTAGCCAATGACTTTATTCGTAAACATCAAACTCTTCGAGTTTAGCATTTAGATTTGCAAAATTAAATTGCACCTCTTCTTCACCGGTGAGTTTAACTCGAGGAACGATATCTAGTCTCTTCTAATGCTCGTCTATAATCCGAGTAGGTACATTACCGTCCACTCTTCGGATTACCTCAAGTTTGTGGGAACACGACAAACCATGGATCGTACGATTGGTGCAAACGCACGAAGATTTTTCACCACCGTTTTTATCAACAAAATTATCGTATACTATCGCCAATGCAATAGGTGATACGTAGCCCCGTAAAAATTTGAACGGTTTAAAAGCTTGAAATTTGTGAATTAGACGACACTTACTAAGCTCCATCGATTCTTTAAAGTTCGAATGTTGCATCGCTAAAAGCCATGTAATTTATCCCAAAATCCATCGAAATCCAATCAGCTTGACCCGACATATTTTTTCAATGTAGCATGCGAGCTTTCTGCCCTATTAGAGGTGTGATGATTGAAATACATGATTTTGTTAGTATAAGCATGTACAAACCTCTCTTTGTAAAACGTAATCCACGAGTCTACCACATAATCCCAAACCTCTCTTTGGGATCGACCACCGTTTTCAACCATTCTCGTTCTTTGACGGTGATTGTAAACGTGACAGATATTTGAAGCATTCTCCGGATCGGCCTTCTTCAAAGCACCAAATATTTGTCGCAGACTTGTTCCGTTCATTGTCAAAAGATCAACGAGCTCTTTTTCCCCTTCCGTTTTAACTTGGATCATTGCAAATGTCCTTGGGCACACTTAATTGGTTCGTGGTTGTGCATCATGGAAAGGACACTAAGAGCCCACTTATCGTCTCCTTTTACCGGATTGCCTACCAAATGAAAAGGGCAATTTATTCTGGATCGCTCACACAGATAATCTACTCTCGGTGTTCTCCCTCTTTTCCCAACATCCTTAAATGCTACGTTAATCGAAAAACCTAATGACTTTCCCGTATTTTTTACCCACTCGGTCATTGAGTCTAAGCTATACTCGTTGTGAGTGGTGAAATGGTGAACGTAGTCCGAGACAAGCGAAATATCGTATTGGGTCACCTCCTGCAATATGTAAGAAGTAGATAAACCAATTAAACCGGCATTCCAGATTAGTTTAAGCCATTTCGCCAACGTACTGGCGTAGAATACTATCTCCATGCCAAAAGATGGCGTATAACACCCTCCACATGCCACACGTGTGACGTCTGAAAGGATCCTACGCCATTCGTTGGCGTGGGTGATTGGCATACACCACTGTTTTGGCGTAGTCACTACTGCTCACGCCAATGGGTGGCGACGAACAACAAGTACGGGTTTTCGACAAAAATCAATTTTTTTTCGCGAAAATGAGAGAGAGAAATGCAATGTACCTCATCGACGTCCATGCTGCTCTGCATGAGAAGTGGTTCCGACTCTTTTCCGGCTATGTTATAAAGGTTTTGAAGTTTTTGAGAAAATAGGTTTTGTTGGTTGTTGAGTTTCTATTTTTAATAGTTTTAAGAAAATGAGGTGTAACTGCTGTTTGAAATTGTGTTTGAAACTTCACGAAGTAGTTTGAAGTTCACAATATCATGGATTGTAATTTATTTGAGTTTCAATTTTTTTTGAATTTTTAGCATAATAACAATTTTCTAAATATTAAAAAATAAAAATAAATAAACGCCTTCAGATAGTAGTTTTGAGCTCTTTGTTTAGCCATTCCCCTTATTACTAAGAAATAAAAAAGAAAAAGTCTACCGATATAAGCTGTTTTGGGCCGGTATATATATTAGTATAAGACCTCTGGAATATTCTTGTAAAGGTCATTTCTGAATAACACAGGAGGGTTTCAGGGTACTATCGTAAAATCAACCATCGTTATCCATCAATTTATTTGATCCGGGACTCGACATCTTTACGCCTTTTACCAGTACCAATATCAAGAAGCCTCTACTTTGCGTGTAAGGGTTTCACCATCTTTCTTCTTCAAACCTGTTCTCGTAATCCCTCTTGTTCCCAAGGTAACGAAATCTTTAAAATTCTTGAAATTTTAATCTTTTCATTGAAATAAAATTTGCTTGATAACTTTTGGTTTTGATGACTGAGTTGAAAGTTCGTATGTCGGATCCGATTTTTCGATTTACGTTTCTGCTGTAGTTCTGGTGCTAATTTGATTCCAATTATGTGATTTTGATTGTGTGTCTTCGATTTGTTTCCGATATAATGTGTATATGGGACAGTGAAACCTGTTTTCGAGCCTGTTATGTTAAGCTTATGAATCTAGGTTGATTTTCGTAATTGAGTATGGATAGATTCGTCAAGTGCTTACAATCTGCTGTAATCTGTGCTTTAATACTAATTCAATCTTCTGTTCGTTTGGTTTAAAGAGCCTACTGACTAAACAAAAGGAATGTGTCATACCCTGTTAGTGATACTGTAATTTTGATGGCGATGAACAGTCTTAAGCGGGTTGTGCCTGTTTTGTTGATTCTTTGAGTATTTAAAGCTAGGTTGTCTTGTTTTATACTGTCTAAATTCTGTGTAATTTTGATAATGTTTCTATCAAGCCTGTTCATTTGGTTTAATGACTATCTATTAAGCAAAAGGTTATTTTTTTTGTGCTATGATTGTCATGATTTTTACTATTTTGCATCTAATGTTTGGGTTGATGTTCAGATATCTATCTCAGTATTGTTTGGTTTTTGTTGTTTTACCAATAAATAAGAAACAGTGCATTCCACTGCTTCAGATTATTCTTGCTCACCTAATACTATTTGTTCTTAGGAAAATGAGGCCAATCTTTTGTGGGAACTTTGAGTATGATGCGCGCCAGTCTGAGCTGGAGCGACTTTTCAAAAAGTATGGCAGAGTTGAGAGAGTTGATATGAAATCTGGTAAGCGAAATCTACTGTCTTTACATTGTACTCATATGTTAGAGAATGGTTTGTCTCAATTCATAGATGGTACATTATTTTAACAGTCTGTGACTTTTTTTTCTATCATTACCTGATAGCTCCTAATTAGTACTTAATGCTGAGCTTCTTGCTTTTACATGTATACGTTTTGGCATCATTTTATTGTGATTGTATTATGTGAGAGCGAAGTCAGTCATTCATGTTGAAATGACTGTTTAGGAGGCATGTGAAAGTAAAATAATATTGTCATGCCAAGTATTGATACTATCACTGGTGCATTGTTGATCTGTGTACACTATACTACTGTTTTTTGCTTTAATGTCCATTGTTTGTTGGTGTTGGTCTTGGTCATAGTATTTCTTTTGTATCATTTGCTCCACAACCAAAAACTTTTTTAGTTAAGAAACACCCCATTTTAATTTATACTGAAAATACACACGCATTATACAAGAAAACTGGGGCTGTAGCAATGCAATCGATTCCCATCCATGATGGTGGTAGCTTTCTATTGAACTAGCGGTGTGGGAGTATGATGATTATATGGACAATGACATGTTAAATGACCACAAAATGTCTGTGCTGAGTTCAGAGGGGGGTTCGTGATATGGCTAGAAAAAGAGATAAAATGAGAGTGTATTTCTGAGTCATAAACCCCCATACTCAACAATATGTTTGGCGCAGGGTCTTTCTTGGTTTTTCTTTCTCTTCCCAGCCACATGGATGGATTCTTCAGAATTTTCTTTCCTTCCCCTGACAAGATTGCTCTTCTTGATCTCTAGAAGAGTCACTCATCCGCCATGGGCACTACCATTCATCATTTCCCTTGGACATCATTGTCTATCGGTCCTTGTGACTTTTGCCCAGCCTTCAATATTCAGATACTTATCAGGATAGAAACATAGTCAACCTCGCGGCAGAATAGATAAAGCAGGCACTTCATATTCATTCCTTCCACCTGACATCCACTTGTGGATTATTGTTCATTGACATCACCTTATTCATCACAAAAGGTCCGTTACTGCTTTTACTGGTCACTTAGTTTATAGATTCCAAGACATATTTTTTAATACTAGGTTAGGAATTTAGGTCATGCATATATTTCTGAAGTCGGAGGGACAATGTTTTTGTTGGCAATTCCTTCACCGGACAAATCTTGTCTTAGCTTTTACCTTTAAATTTCATTTGTTTTCAACCATTTGGTGTCCAGGATTTGCTTTTATATACATGGAAGATGAGAGGGATGCTGACGATGCTATTCGAGGACTTGATCGTATAGAATTTGGTCGT
Source organism: Limnanthes douglasii subsp. nivea (assembly GCA_036936605.1). Classification (NCBI taxonomy): domain Eukaryota; kingdom Viridiplantae; phylum Streptophyta; class Magnoliopsida; order Brassicales; family Limnanthaceae; genus Limnanthes; species Limnanthes douglasii. Next base: position 235,332,301 of record JAUPFV010000001.1, on the reverse strand, counting down.
AAGGGACGCAGGCTTCGTGTTGAGTGGACAAAGGTAATCTAGTTGGTTTTCATATGGTCAGATGGTACATTCAGTTTGTTTTTTTCTCGACTTAAAAATTCTAGTGGAGATTGTCAAAACTAAATTAGCTAATTAACAACTGTAGAACGAGCGGGGTGTTAGAAAGCCTATGCAATCAAGGAGATCTTCAGGCAATACAAGACCTTCGAAGACCCTTTTTGTCATAAATTTTGATCCATACAATACTAGAACAAGGGATTTGGAGAAGCACTTTGATCCATATGGGAAAATAGTAAGCGTAAGGATCAGAAGGAATTTTGCTTTTGTGCAATATGAGTCCCAAGAGGATTCCATCAAAGCGCTGGAGGCTACAAACATGAGGTTCATTTTACCTCCTTTGTTATTGTATCTATGTTCTGTGTTGAGTATATCGCACTCTCTTAGGGTACATAAGATCTATTAAGGTATATATTTTTGTTTATAATGTATCAACTTATCATGTATCCTTTTTCTATTATCATCTGATGTACAGCAAACTGATGGATAGAGTTATCTCGGTGGAATATGCTGCTAGAGATGACGATGAGAAAAAGAATGGTAGCCCTGATAGAATGCGTGATAGGTCTCCAGACCGTAGAAAGCGTTCTCTTAGCCCATACCGAAGCGCTAGAGGGAGCCCTGATTATGGTCGGGGTTCTAGCCCTAGTTATAGAAGAGAGAGGGGCAGCCCTGATTACGGCCGGGACCGCAGTCCTTACAGAAGGGATAAGGTGAGCCCTGATTTTGCTCGAGGACGCAGAGAAAGGGACCATGGCAGTCGTAGTCCTGATGGTAGAGGACCACGGAATGGCCGCGACCTTAGCCACAGCCCCTATCATCGAGAAAAGGACAATTCTAAGCTTGGCCTTCGTGCTGGGAGCACAGAGAATGGCCGCCACACCCCTGATAAAGATAATGAGAATGACCATGCTCGAAGCCCTAGTCCATTTGAAAGAGAAAGGGTAGGTGCTGAGAATGGACACCGGAGAAGAAGCCCTGAAGATGACAATGACCATAATCCCATGCCTGAGTATGAAGGTTCTGAAAGCCCAACCCGGGAAGCAGGAGAGATATAGCAAACTCCTCCTTTCCTTTTTCTCTAGATGTTCTACTTTTCTTGTGATGTGTTTATTGCAGTGATAGATTGTTATATGAAGACCTATTGATGATTATATATCATGCAACATTCAATTTCAGACTTATACAATGGATTTTGTTCCGACATTTTTAGACACCTCTATTATTCATGTTTGTTTGGATTGAAATTATTAGTTATTTATTATATTTTTCTATCAGAGCCACATAAAACAGTGTGTATGAGGAGTAATGTAAGGGCAGCTGTGAAATTTTCTCTAGATTATATGAAGGTGCATATGAGAAATTTGCTTGATATTTAGGCTCAGTTATATTGTCGGCTAAAAAAAATAAGTTCTCAAATGTAACTTTTGGTAAAAGAATTAAAGTAAAATTTTCTCAAATTTAACTTTTTTAAATAGTACTGTTTCATTTTAGAGAAAAGTACCTGAAAATATCCACTCAACTATCTTATTACTAATGAATTGGACAAAAATACCCTTTCATTATATACACCCATTTTTCAGTTTCAACCCACTTTTTCCACCTTCCCATCACCCTAAACAAACACAAAAAGTCTAATTTTAGAAACCACCAGAAAACCGTTCGACTTCTTGATACTCTCTCTCTCAAACCCAAAAACCCTACAGCTTCTCACCGTTCGCACCTTCGACACTATCGCACCGGTCACCGTCTTTAACTCACTCAAACTACACACCTTCTGTTCGAAAAAGTTGTCGTGAAGTCATCTCTGAAAGCTTCAATCTCGTTCTCCGACCGGTGAAATTTAACAGGTATGCATTATCGTGGAAAGTGTACTTTTTTTTGCGTTTTTGACGAATTTGAACCACTTTTTTTCTGTTAATTCACGATAGGCGTTGCTTTTTATACTGGAATGAAGTATTTACTGACGATAGTTGCTCAGTTTCTGGGTTTATCGTCGAAGGGAGGGTAGAAGTTAGTTGCATGTAATGCTAATACTTTCCCGATAAATATTATGTATGTTAGATGTGCATTAGGTAGTTCATTGTTGATTTTGGTGTTTGTTCAATAATTCCCAGATCCGTGCAACGTGCATGTAGACAGTTCGCATCCTGATCACCCATTATGCAAGCAATTCGCAGCTCGATTATATGTTTATGTCGTTTATTTACAAACAATTCGCAGCTCAGGCTGCGAATTGTCTGTTAAAACAATATTCATATATATGCAATTCGCAGCTTGTGATGCGAATTATTTGTGATACCCCAACTGATTTGTGTTTGTGCAGAAAGTATGACAACAAAACATAGCTACTACAGATCAGGGTTGGTGAGCCTTCTGAAGCTACTCAAAGACATGCTTATTACAAGGGCGCACATTGAAGCTGCAAGAAATACACCCTTCTACACACTTCTGAAAACAGCTTTCCAAATCCGTAATGAGGAAGAGCTGCCAAAGAAAAAATTCTACAAAATCATTCAGTATATCATCGAGCAATACTCTGTGGATAGAGACGCCTTTAGGATTGACAACAAGTATGTAAAGCTAACTGAAAACGATGTGAAGGTCATATTCGGGTTGAGGCATGGCACCGAGGAAATGCAGTTAACAAAGACCGGAGCTTTTCACAACAAATATGCACCCGGCGAGGAGGACGAATCGAGGATGATGAAGTACTTCATGGGTAAAACTGGACGGAAAGTAGCAGCCAGTAATACCAAAACAATAACAAATGCCATTATAAAGGTACGTCTAAAATGGACTTCATCTTTATAAAGCAAGATTCTGTACATTTCTAACATAGCATGTTGTCATTGGTTTTACAGGAGGGTATAGCGAAGGCCATAAACGAAGGAGGGGAGCATGAGTTGGAAGACGTTGCGAGGCTGTTGATACTGTTTTTGTGCTCCACCCTATTCTACTCCGTATCTGGAGATATCCTGGGTTGGAGCACGGTTTATTATGTTGAAGACCTCAACAGAATAAACAATTATGACTGGGCTGGATCAATACTGTACAAGCTTCGACGGTCTATCAGGAGTTGCTTAGCAACAGAAAGAGCTGATAAAGTCGTCGGCTGCGTCGCCCTTGTAATTGTAAGATTGATCTATTCGGTATAAAAATTAGTTATGTACAGAGCATCTTGTTGATAAAACTTGTCCCCATACAGCCCTTCATCATGGAGCACACAACAATCGACCATGAGGTAGCGAAGCCAACATCGATACCAAGGTTTTTCAAATGGTTGGGATTAGAGTGCAAATCTTCAAATATGACATATCTTCTTCGAACACCCTTGCTGAATAATGACCAGGTATAAGCTTTATATATTTATTGAACTGGGGGTGCAAACAGTTCGCAGCATATCATGCGTTTTGCTTAGAAAAATGTATCAATCATTTCGCAGCCTGATATGAATTTTACTTCGCAGCTTCTTTTTCCACACAGTTCCCATCATATAGTTTTACACACATTTCGCAGCTCTGCATGCATCAATCGTTTTCGTAGCCTGACATAAATACTTAGTTCGCAACATGTGGTTTACACATAGTTCGCAGCATATGGTTTACACATAGTTCGCAGCATATTTTCCCATACACATTTCGCAGCTCAGCATGCGAATTCTTTGCAACTCTAACATGATTAAAATCACACAGTTCGCATCATATGAAGCGAACTGTTTCTAAAAAAACAATTTGTTTGTCTACACCCTCATACTTTCGAAACAATTTATTTACTTACATGTGCCTCTGTTGGTAGGTTTTAGAAGGTCTATTACGTCTTACCGAGGCTGAAAGTGAAGCTTTCGGAGAAAGAGAAGATAGTGAAGATGCAGAAACCTTTTCTACTTCACCGGAAGAAAGACCAAGGAAAAGGACGAAAAGCACAGCATCAAAACCAAAACAAAGGAGACGAGCATCACAGAATGTAATGAATAAGTTAATGTCTCCCAGACCCGAACAACTAACACCACCTGAGCCAACGATTCCACCACCAAGACTCCCCAAGCAAAATATTCCACCACAACCGAAAGGCAAATCCAGGCAGTTTCCCGACGACGACGACGACACAACCAGTATGAGTGAAACAATCGATGCTTATGTACTCAAACGCAGAGATCCTAATCCCGAGATTTCTGCAATTGTTGCTGAATCAAAGCGTTTGAAGACATACGCCAGCAAGAACAAGTACGAGAGAAAGATAGAAAAACAGGCCAGAGAAGTAAGTATGACTTGAGCCTTAAATAATCGCTACAATCAGCACTTAATATGTTTATAAAAAGTTTGCTATTATTTTTGCAGCTGAACGAATTGAAACACAAGATAGAGGAACTTGAAGCACAACAACTCCACGCTGCTATCTCTCAGCCAATTTGCCGGATTGAAAGTCCAATACTTGAGCAGGTACCAGCAGCATTTCCAGACAGAGAAGCATCCACTGATCAACAAGCATCCGTGTCTAATGCTGATCAGCACCATGCTGATGGAGTACTGCCAGAAGAAAGGGACGATGATGCCAACCATTCACCCATACCGGTACAATCTGAAGAGATGGACATCATGGAGACACAGACAGAGAAAGAAAGACACAAGTCTCCTCCGAATGAACCAAAGGAGGTAGATAATGTAAGTGGATGGTATGATGTTATCAAACAAATATCAAGACTCTTGTGTAGTCCTGTCCAAACGTTTCGCAGCTTAAGCTGCGAATTGTGTAATCAACTAGTGGGTTGGTTATTACACAATTCGCATGCTGAGCTGCGAATTGTTTGGAATGGACAACACAGATATCAGGTCAGCATGCGATTCGTGCTCAACAATGATTAACTTATGCTTAACCCTTCCACCCTTTTGTTTTTTTTTGGAATTTTGTATGAAACAGGAGACCGAAAGACAACAACAACATCAGAAACAACAACACAAGCAGCAACAACAAGAACAACAACAGCAACAAGAACAACAGCAACAAGAACAAGAACAACAACAACACCAACAGCAACAACAAGAAGAAGAACAACAACAACAACACCAACAGCAAGAACAAGAACAACAAGAACAACAATACCAACAACAAGACCAAGAAGAACACCACCAGCAACAACAACACCAACAGCAACAACAAGAACAACACCACCAACAACAACACCAGCAGCCACAAGCTCAACACGAAGACCGGCAACAAGAACAACGACAAGAACAACAACGAGAGCAACAAGGACAACAAGAACAACAACAGCAGCAACAGATAACCTTGGCAAAGAGAGAAAGGCTAACTCAAGAGATAGCACCTCAAGAGTCAGAACCTGTCCATCCCGGTGAGAAGACGGAACTACACAGCCAGGAAGGACCATCCTTAGAAGACAACACCACTTCTTCGGTGGAACCTCAAAGACCAACAGTGCTGTCAGCAAAGTCAGAATTGCTAAGCCAACGTGAAACTGTAGGCCCGGTAACAAATCAACTGCAAGCTCCAGAGTCCCACGATAACGCAGTAGGTTTTCCCGATGCTTTTGTTGATGGTATTTACACTCAAGTTTCACAGACATTTTTAAATGAAATTGATAATGTATATTACGATTCTATAATACAACGGTCTTTGGAGGATATGTCGGAGGATGACTTTAATGATTTCTGCCGACACGATCCAGATCCTATGATGAACAAGTCAACGACATTGGTTGTCGCTGACCGTGCGGTAAGGCCTACTTATAATGATTTCGCATCATAACATGAGATTTGTGTTAGCAAACTGATTGGGGTATTACAAACGAATATTAGGGTAGGATGCAAACTGTTCAGTGGAACCTCGAACAGTTCGCATCCTACCCTGATAGATACTAATAAATTTATTAGACTGGAACCAAACAGTTCGCAGCCTAAGATGCGGACTGTTTGGAGTCGTTGCAATTATAATTACTGACGCCCTTCTACTTTTGATTTTTGTTATTTACTAAGCTCGAGCCCAGTAAAGAGATAGATGATCCAAGTTTTACTCTACTGACACAAACGCAGCCTCAAGTGGCAGAGAAAGAGGAAGAGTTCGTAATAACAATACGGGAACCGCCAGAAGTAGAATACAACGACTGGCCAAAGAAAACAAAAGTAAGTGACTGTATCGATCTGGCAGAATACCACAAAATACAGTTAGTTAAAGCCTACAAGAGCGACACCCCTAATCCAGTGGTATGGCAGTTGCCAGAGTCCAAGTTTACATACGGAATCAGGGTGCAAGCGAGTGATGTCATGGCACTACCTTTAGAACTGGAGCTGGACGTAAAGGTATCCAATTGTCAACCAATTCTATTTTCAATGTTTCAAATATGTCATGTATATTTAACATAAATCTACAACTCCTTTGTTAGGTTATCGATGCTTGGATTCGAAAGATGCTTGAAAAAGCAGACTTCAAAGTTCCATGCACTACAGCTAAAGGAGAGCATCATGACACCGTACTGATTTCGGGCATGACTGCGGTAAGCTTAGCTCAGGCAAATTGCACCAAGTTTTCAGAAAATGTTCTCATTTTAATATACTCTTGCTTGGATGCAGCATCAAATGAAAGCAGGCTGGCAAGTAGAAAATTTGGTGGACATGGCTTTTAGAATGGGGCGCAAAGATGCCAACATCATCATGGTTCCAGTATGCACCGAGATGAAGGACACCATAAACCACTGGACGTTGCTCGTCATTGACATCGACGCCAGGACAATTTCAAACTACAATCCGCTTCTGCCTAAGCTGAAAGCCATAGACCACACCACAAGGACACCTGCACTACTGGTAAATATTCCAAACTATACACTTAAATTTAAACACATTTTAAGTATGCATGTTGCAAACTGTGATCGAGATATGCTGCGAATTACGAGTACATCAATTGCTTTTCGCAGCCTATCCATAACCCAATTCGCAGCAAAGGATGCGAATTCTATTGAACGGGGCATTTGCATATCAAATAATTCGCAGCTTAAGCTGCGAATCGTGTGACATGCCCATGATGGACTTTTTGTCATACAATTCGCAGCCTAAGGTGTGAATTATGTTGGATTTATTGTCATACAATTCACAGCCTAAGTTGCGAATTGTATGGCACCAACTGTTGTTGTTTTTGTGCTTATTCCTAACACTAATTATTATACATAGATCAAATATTTTTTGGATAGAGGATTCCTACCTAAATATACTACAGGGTGGAAGGTGAAAGTTGAAAGAGGTATCCCACAACAAAAGCGAGGCACCCTGGACTGTGGTATCTTTGTCTGCAAATATGCAAAAGATATTATCGAGCATGGATCAGTGCAGAAAAAATACGATGCAGATATGGTAACTGCCTTCAGAACATAAATGTTTTATTACTTTTTAAACGAAAAAGACCGCATCGCATATGACTGATTCGATTTAAAACACTATGCTGTTGCTTGTAAATACATTGTTCGTAATTTTTAGTTTGTAAATACATTTGTTGTAATTTTTAGTTTGTTGTGCATACATAAACAAATTACATTTTCAGAAATTTGAATATTCCTTAGCTTATAGTTCGCATCATAACCTGATCTATAAGGACTGCTTAATATTCGATTAATTCCAACCAAATAATTCGCAGCAAATCCCTGGTATGTATGAACAGTTCGCAGCCTAACCTGATAGATGCTTATTTATCATTAAGTAATTCGCAGCCTAACTTATCATCAAATAGTTCGCAGCCTAACCTGATAGATGCCTATCACTACACAAAACAGTTCGCAGCCTGGTATACCACCTTACAATCAGTTCGCAGCCTGGTGCAGAAATAAAAAATTCAAAATATAAAGTGCAAGGATACGAATAGGCTGTGGCTTATGCCTTGGTAAACGTTTTCTCCATTGAGCACACAAAAAACAATCTAATCAAGTACATAATTCATTAAATGCTGATTGGACATGGAGGCTATGTAATGATTACCTCCTTTCCCTATAAATACCTATAGTAACCAGAGGCTAATTTTACACCAAACTCTATATTTTTTTAAAAACACCTCTTCTTCTCTTCGAATTCAAACAGTCATGTCTTTTTCCACCACCACAACCACCACCTCATACTCAAACTCTGGTTCACTCGGTTCTCTGGGTGACTCCTGGTCATCCTTAACCGTTTACAGGAGTGATGAGTTGATCATGCCAGCAGTACCACCCCCAGCCCAGTCTCTGTCTTCGAACTAGACATGTATGATGACTACTACTCTGCTGACTCTCAACCAGTGGAAGTTGTTCCACTGGTTGCTGCTGAACCTCAGCCAGAACAGGTTCCAATGCTTCCTGATGCACCTCAGCCAGAAAAGGTGCAACCTCAAACGACAGAGTTTCGAAACAACAAAAGGAAGAGGGAAGACGAAGCTGGTCCATCAAGGAATTTTTTTTAAGCATGATGGACGTAGATATTGAAGATGAAGAGAAAGTGGAAGATAAAGAGAAAGTGGAAGAGAAAGAGGAGAAAGACAAAGATGATCAGCACAAAGAGGAGAAATAGGAAAAAGATGGTGATGAATCCTCTACCAACTGCTAGAGTTGGTTTTTGTTTTTTGTTTTTTGGAATGCAACTAACTAGCACCAGTAGCTTGTAGTGATATGTGTAAACAATTGTTAGTGCATGAAAATATTGTAATCCTCTTTTTTGTAATCCAATTTGTTTACAGAGTTTCAATGATATAAACGATTCACATCCAAATACATTTTACACATCATTCGCATGTTAACCAGCTATATTACTTATTTTCAACCTTATTGAATATCATGGTATTTTTATTAAAGCAAAATTCGCAGCTTATCATATGACAAATATCAGGACTTCTAATTGTTCTCCATTCGCATCATAATTCTGGCCCTAATTCGCAGTCTATCATGCGAAACGTTTGATATGATAAATGTTTGATATGATTTGACTAGCGATTCACATCCTGGTGAAATTTCACATAAAAACGCATGTAATCCTGATAGATGTTTGTAACAATATACCAACATATTGTACATAATTCGCAACACAGGATGCGAAATGCTTACAACTCCAATAATAGCAATACAAAAACACAGGAATGTATGAATGTTTAGTTTTCTGTACTGAACAATAACTGTACTACAAAAATAAATGTGATATGGCCAACCAGAATTGTCCTTAAACTGGAACATCACAAGTCCTCCGGTTATGGCCTGATTTCGAACATCGGCCACACCTCAACTTCTTGGTTGAGATTTCTCCTCTAGAAGGGATTCGCTTTTTCTTAGGCCTTCCGGAGCGTCTCTTAACGTTCGGAGGCAGAACTTCAACAAAAGAAGGATCGTTAGCGCTGGACCCTTCACCGAAATCAGTTATAGCCCGTATGCTGAAAGAGTAACTTTCCCTGTAATTTTTAACCGTAAAGAAAGGTTCTATTACAGTCAATGGATCTTGGTCGGTGTATTGTAATGCCGCTAGAGCATGAGAACATGGAAAACACTCTTGTTGCCATGATCCGCATGAACATTTGAAATCCAACAGATTAACAACAGCCACAGGATTCGAAAAGGCTTCGAACATGGCGGAAGAGGACTTACGTACTACCCAAGTTCGGCACATGTCAACATTCTGCTTTAGCTTCTTCTCGTACTCGGGAACCAAATTAGTACTCCAGCTGAGACCTTCTTCGTATCTCCGTGAAACTTGAGTCATAAGCAAGACTCTAATCCAATCAATAAACTCAACAATTGGTAAGCCGCAATATTTTTTAATCTGAATGTTAAACGATTCAGCTGCGGTAGAAGCCATAGAGCCGTATCGCTTCCCTTTTACGTAAGCATGCGCGTACTTTTCAGGGGGTAAATTTGCAAGAAAATCACTCATTCTCTCACCACCTTCACATAGAAAACCTGTTAGTATATCTTTAAAAAGCTCTTGACTGGGAGCATAAGCAAGACGATGGAAGAAACTCAACATCCTTTTTTTATACTCCCTGTTAGTATGTTCCAGTTTAGCTTTCAAATTCTGCATGAGATGGAAATAACAGTACGCATGATAGCAGTTTGGATACAAGACAGAAACAGCATTAACGATACCAGAATGACGGTCTAAAATAAATGTGATCTGGCGATCCAGCAAATGTGGTTTCAAACACCCCAAAAACCACATCCAATTGTCCCAATCTTCAATGCTAACTACACCAACAACAACAGGGAATAGTCCTGGAAAAATGCAGATCAAATGAACACTACAGCAGTATGCAAACGTTTAAAAATCGTAAACAATTTGCATGCTGTCCTGGAACAATTTGCAGCTTTCCATGCGAATTATGTGTGACATTTTAATTACTCATACATGGAATTCGCAGCTTGTCATGCGAATTGTCTGTGACAACTTTAAATAATACCTAACTCAAGCTGCGATATAAGTACAGTTTACTCAGATAATACCTAATTCGCAGCCTCAAATGCGAAATATGAGGATCACAACACTGCTTAATTCGCATCACCTGATGCGAATTGCATCAGCATTTTCACACAAAAACATCGTTCAGATTAACTAGATAAATGTAACTAACCATTGTTTCTGTCCTTTGCTACAACAGTGAGAAAGGTACCCTTGTACTTGCCATATAAGTGGGTTCTATCGACAAACAACATTGGATGGCATGAATGAAAACCCCGAAGGGACAAACCGAATGCTACAAAACAACGCTTGAATCGATTTCCAGCTGACAACTCCAACTGGCATTCTGAAGTAATATCCCGGCTCTTCAAGCGTTTGAAGTATCCGCTTAGTAAACTAAAAGAACTTGAACTATATCCAAAAAATCCCCTCCTAGCCTTCTCTAAAGCATTCCATGACAAACGATAAGAGATGTCAAGACCGTAATCTTGCTTGACAGTCGATTGTATGGTTTTGGCTGTCAACGAATGACAGGTCCGAAGAGAATCCTGAATTTCCTCTGCAATCAAATCTGATGTCAAATGCCTGTGCCGCTTATGCTTATGATTCTGGGAGAAAACAGGACTGCAAGTAGGGTACGGGACATACTTCTTGATCGTCATAAGGCCGGTGCTTGAGTCAATAGATGCATAAACCCTCCATTTGCACCCGCTTGTGAGCTTATTTTCACAATAAGCAGTGATCTTATTTGTTGTGTTGTGCAGGTATTTGAAATAAAAACCATGCTCTAACACAAACTTGCACAAAGATACCCTCAGAACGGCAGCACCTTCTTCAAAAGCTTGACCCACTCCTGTAGTAGCATCAGCCCAACCAGCGGTAACAAGTTGTTTTTTCCTCTGATCAGAATTAACTAAACCGTTACTACTCTCCCCGCTAACTAGTTGATCAAGAGATGGTTCTCCCAAAATCAAGCTACACTCTTTACGCTTTACACCACAATCCTTACCACCAGAGCTCTTATCAACAGAACTTTTATTACCAGAACCCTTATCGAAGACGTGTTGTTCTATGAGAAAACTAATCCGTTTTAAACGCTCCAAATCAAGATATAACACCAACCCAACAAAATCATTCTGGTTATTAAAGAAACAATTATTGTGATCCCCGCAGGAGTAAGTAATTAGGTAGTCACATGTGGCAAGCTCCTCCCATGTGTTCTCTACATAAGCTTGGATACTTTGGAAGCTTTCAAACTCCGTGAAAGGCACAATTGCAGTTTGGTGACCATATTTAAAAATACAAACTCGTGATTTAGACATCTCTTACCCTGGACAATACAAGTTATTTGTTATTAGTCACAAAAACTATGTACAAATTATTTACTACTGCATCAAATAATTCGCATCCTATCTTGCGAATTGTGTATACCTACATCGAGCTATTCACATCTTGTCCTGATATTTGTAGGTAAAAAAAGTCCTCAGATTTGTTATTAGTCACAAAAACTATGTGCAAATTATTTACTACTGCATCAAACAATTCGCATCCTATCTTGCGAATTGTGTATACCTACATCGAGCTATTCGCATCTTGTCTTGGTATTTCTATATAAAAAAAGTCCTGATATTTGTTTCGAAATACAATACTCTAAAAAGTTCTAGATAGTTCGCATCATAGCATGCGAAACGTAATTAACTAAAAAGTCCTAGTATTTGTTTGAACACACAGTATTACAGAGTTTCACATAAATCGCATCATAACATGCGAAACGTTTGTAAACTTTGAACTTCGTTCATGTGATTCGCATGTCGCCATGCGAATTGATCATACAATTAGCATCTTTCTCATCGAATACACCAAACAATTCGCATCTTGAGTGTAAGGCATGGACAACTAAAACTCGTAATCTACACATTCACGACAAAACTAAAGCACTACCAAATTAGTATATAACATCAGAAAACAAGGAAATAACTATATAACGAACAATATTAACTAAACAATAACAGATCACTATAACAAAAAAAAAAAACAGAAAAAACCTCGAAATCAGGCAATGGCGTCTAAAAACAGTAGAATATAACCTATTCCAACAGAGAAAACCAATAAAAAACTTCGAAATCGGTAGGTCTAAAAAGCTCGCAACACGATTACTTGTAAGCTATAAGATTCCAAAAAGCAACGATCAACTCCGGTACGTATAAAACAGAGGTTAGACAGGTCTAACACAACAACCTACATAAAGAAACAAACCTTTAGCAGCTTCCGATCACCGGAAAATGTGATTTCAACCGGTTTTGTGGTGGTTTGTAGGGTTAGGTGGTTAGGGCGGCTAACAAATTCAAATCTTTAAAAAGCTATAAAAATAGAAAGAAAACAGAAAATTATGTTTATATAGTGGGTTAAGGGTAGTTAGGGTATTAAAATAATATTAGGTTGTAAGTGACAATAAGGTAGTTGAGTTGGGTATTAAGTAACAATTGATCAAACCTTGGGTAGTAAGTGACAATTGAATAGTTGAGTGGGTACTTTAAGTACAATTTCCCTTCATTTTATTACAAAAATACTTTTGTAAAAAGATTAAGATTTTCCGGTAAAATATTTTAGGTTATTTTATTTTCACGAGACTATACTCTTTCTTTCGAACTTTATCTTTCTTCTAATCTCAAAACTTCTTTTAAGTAAAAAAATATCAAATACTATTAAATTTTTTTCGTTTGTACAACTTTATGTATGCTTCGATTGTAGTTTTGCTTCGATTAAGAAAAACAATTGACATCTGAAAATCTCTTCATTTGTTTTTTTAAAAAATAACATAATATATTTTTCAATTAAGAAAAAACAATATGCAAAGAGAAGAAATAAGTTGCTTCCCCTTTATTCATTCAGTCTTGATAAGGGTATGATTTTTTCGACCCACAAGTCGAAACGGTGGAATATTGAACAAATATTTACTTTGTATTATAGAGCCAAAAAATGTATAACATTGATGTTGTGTAATAAAGAGTAGATGTGTTTTTACTTAATGACCCGGGAGAAATAGAAGAAGAAACAACGATAGATGAATCCCTAATTCAAGGTTAACGTGATAGATGGAACCCTAATCCAGGGTAACAAAGACTGAAATTTTCAGAGATAAAAAATATATTATTCCAAAAAATTAAAATAACTTAAGGCCGAGGCTTTATATAAAAGCTACTCAAAAAACCTTAAATTAAAATATAAGAAAATAAAATAAATGTTTTGAAATAAAATAAAATAAAAGTTTTTGTTTGGGCTTCTAGGCTACATCATTATCCCATGGTTGATAAGAACTCGTCGTAGAATTCAGAGCATCATCACCATCACCATCACCATCACCTTCAACAACCAAAATTATTTTATTTTTTGCATTTTCAATTGTTACATTGAGAATTATATTTGTTGACCTTATCAAAATAAGATAAATTCTTCTCGAGTGTTCATTATTCGAAGTAACATTGAAGCCATCTAGTTGATGGATTTGTTTTGGTTTCAAAAGCTTTTTCATAGCCTGAAAACAACTTCCCCATATCCAGTTGATGAAAAAACATAATTTTGAAAACCTCTTCATAGCTTAAGACAACATCTCGATAAGCAAGGTTTACCTTGACCGACGATTGATAGCCAATTCAAACTTCTCTAGTAATCGATCAATAGAATCGTCATCGAAACGTATGGCGTGTCCCAACATACCAAATGATCTTCAAGATCTTTATGATTATAGATGTTGTTCTTTCATTTAGACCTTGAATCATATGAAATCAAGATTCGGAAACGTTCTCGCCATGTAGCAGGAACTGAGGCTCTCATACCAATTGATAACACGATGAAAATAGAAAAAAAAAGCTCAAAATAGTAGAAACCCTAATTCAAGGGTACCATGATAGATGAAACCATAATCTAGCGTAACAAAGACTGGAATTTTCAGAGATGAAAAATATATTATTCCAAAAACTTAAAATAACTTAATGCATTTGAGGCTTTATATAATAGCTGCTCAAAACCCTAAATTAGAATATAAGGAAATAAAATAAATGTTTTAAAAATAAAATAAAATGAGATTTGATTTGAATAATTTAAGTTATCTGAATAAAATAAAATAAAATAAAAAGGATTTATGTTTGGGCTTCTGAGCTATATCACTTAATAAGCTAATAGGGTGGATTAGCCTCAAACATACTAATTATCTAGGTTTAAGATCCCAACAGGCTAAAAGGCCCATCATCACTACTATATTAAAGCACGTTGCCTTTTCTTGGAAAACGGAGAAACATTTTGACTAGTGTTTTATTATAGATTCATCTTCTTATTGCCGTTTCTTTAATCTTTTTTCATTATTTCTCTATTTAGGAGAACCCTAAACATATATTCAATTTCCTTACATTTTATATTCATCAAATCCGTTTTTAATTTTTGAGTAGATTTTTTGGTAGATTATAGATTGAAATCATTTTGGTTGCGGAATTAGTTAAATTGTGTTTGATTTATGTTAGGAACGTGTATTTTGTTTAAAGGTTTCGCAACAAACAGTTCAATGAGTTTTATAACTGTTTTTTGTCGCCGTCGATGCGTAGCTTGCATACCGCCATCGTTAAGCTTTAGCAATGGCGAGGACTAAGTTATGTTGTTTGAACAAATCTGTCCATGTCAGCATGGAACACTAACATTGACGGTGAGAAAGTTAATTATTTTTCAATTAGCTTTGTCACCACCAATGCTAATGTTCCACCATGGCAGGGACAAACATGTTTAAAACTCAGTAAGTTAGTCCTCGCCAGCCCTAAGGCTTGATGTTAGTGGTGTGCAAACATTATTTTTTCTCTATGTTTTTTACCTAATTTCTTTTGCTTTGTTTTTATTATAGGTAGCAGATTACCAGACCTGAGAAAAACTCTAAATGTCGGAAGGATGATGCTAGGAAAGAGACGAAAAAATATACTTGAAAACAAGGTCATACTTTTCAAGACAATAATAATTCCCATGCAGTCGAAGCAAGTCGGACCTAGTGTTCCTAGCATACGAAGCGGTGCAATGTAGCAGGTTAGAAACGCAAGAGAATGAGGTATGGGTAGCTATGGCGGTGAACCTACTATTCTTGATGAATCACCAAATGACGATTCAGGTTCCAAGGAAAACGAGCCTCAAATTCTGGATTGAATGTCTCAAGAATTTATTATTGTTGCAAACTAGTATTAAACCAGTTTCCGTACTACCAACTTCACAAAGCATACAACACATACATCGGGAATGTAATTTAGATAAAACAATTTATAATTCTTTTAGCTTTTGGTTTATATCGTTAATAATATTATAACAATCTATTTGGTTTGATTTATTTTTCATTTTTGCTGTCTCGACCGTTATCACCGTTCAGGCCAGGTACAGACTCTTAACCAATGAGACCTAAGTAGTCAAGAGTATGAGAAGAATATCATCTAAGCCACTCAATTTTGGCCTACCATTGATCACTTGACTAAGTTTAACTAAAACCCGTAACTGAATGAGGATTTCATCGAACGGTGGCATCAAGATACCAATTATTTCCAGTTCTTCTTCAACGAGATGAGTATTAATTTGGACGACGTGTTCGTCATTATTGGCCTCCCGATGGTTGGGCAAATAGTCGAACCCGAGGGAGCACCACTTACGGTGAATTTTATTCCCATTATGCTTGATTGTTAGGGGTTACGACTGATGATATTCAAGAGGAATTGGAGAAGCATGATATGGTCGAGTTAGGTCTTAAATATCTTAGGGACCATTTTACGGAAGAGGTGTATTTGGATTCAAATCCCACGCCTGCTGATGATATGACCATACATGTCGCACGTGCGTACATCATCTATATGTTTGGTTGTATCATTTTCGCTAACACGAGCCAGAAGTTTGTACATGCAGATTTTCTTGCCTCTTTGAAGCATAAGGATCACCTCAGTGAGAAAACGTGAGATACTTGCGTGTTGGCATGGCTATATAGGGGCATGCGAGGAATTTTAAAGTCGTCGCTTGAGAGTCTCACCGGTTTCGCCGGATTGTTAGATTGTTGGATCTACGACCATTTCTCTTGTTTTCAGTTTAACAACGGCTATACCTTATCAAATCCCAAGCTTGTTAACCTACTAACGTGACATCATTGTTGGTCTATAGGAGAATGATGTATGTATTTCTATGTATGTATTGTTAATTTTATCTAACCCGATTTGTTTCTTAATTTGTTATGTGTTTGTTTGCAGGTGATATTCCATTCGTATGCGGATACGAGATAGAGGTTTCCAGATAAGAATATTGGCTTACATCACAATCCTATTTGGGTTTTTATTACGACTGAATGATATATACCAGATCGAATGATGCGGAAGTTCGGTTGAATTCAAGAGAAACAACTACAATATATTGCAGCTTGACCTATTATTAAAAGAGGAGAACAATACCGCTATCGTGTTAACCCTCGACATTGGGATGAGTGGAAGTCAAATTTGTTTTTCATTGATAAGTTCCCATTAACACTAATGGGAAAATGCATGACGATGATGCCTCAGGTAGCATCACTCTTCATATTATTGACGAGCGTGCAACGATAAAGGCGATTCATAGGATAAATTATATTTGACATGTTGACAACAACAATGAAAAGACAATCATTTTCACGAAGCGAGTCATCAAAATCACGAGTCCCAGGTTCCTTGTCATTTTAGGTATCCTGATCTTATGTTTGTTCATTTAGCCACCACCAGTATATGTCCTTGTTATTTATATTGAGTTGGGATAACTTTATTTTGCTATGTTTTGATTGTATTTTTTTTATGTTGTATAACGTTGGTGAGGTTTATTTTCGTCTGAGGGTAAGTTTATAATTTTTATTTAGATCTGTGTGGAGGTTTGAGAGTATTTAATGATTAAGTAGAGAGTAGAGGGAGAATCAAGCAGCATGATTGCATTTAATTTTCATTACCCTCATTTAATGTTGGTGGTTAGGTATTTATACCCTTACATTTGGGCTTTACGAGCTTTCGGGTCACGTTTAATGGACCCGGGTCAAGTTTAAGGACCCATGAGCTCTTAGTAGGAGAGCAAGCAACTTAGTCAAGAAGTGATTAGGTTTTAAGTACGTTAGTTATGTTCGAACAACACAATGGATGATGGCGTCCGAATTGTCATCGTCCGGTTAGATAGACATTGTCCGAACTGACCCTGTCCGAAGTGGTAACGGGATCCAGACTCATCAGTAGCCCCTTTTTTAGGTGTTTGTTCAAAAACCTTTGTAAAAACCTGAAAAACAGTCCGTTGCTAGTGACAGTTACATCCGGACAGGTCCTTTGAATAATGTCATAGCTTTATCCGGACTGAAAGAAGCTCTTTGAATCTAAACGGTTTTTTGCCAAAGTTCATGGGACACGTGTCTCTCTCTGGTTCGTTACTTCAGCCGTTTTTTCACCTTGAATTTCGCACCCACCTTCTCTGAAAAGCAACCTCTTCATTAAATGAAGGTGACATCAGCGCCGTTTCTTAATCATTGCAAATCCTTTCGAATTATCCTACGAATCAAAACTCCTTTTTGGGGTTTACTATAAATTAAAACACTTTTCTACTGTTTTACTATCACCTTTATTTTCACTTTGCTAATTTTCAGAGCTTTTTCTCTCAGACACAAGTTCTTCACTTTGATTGTTTATGTTCGCGGCTAGGAACGCTCTAATCAGAGGTGGGTGACTAAATCTATCAGAACTAGAGAAAGCACAAAAAATTGAAAGGGAAAGGCGCATCGCAGCAGGCTTACCTACTTTCCCCATCGACAAACCAGTAACCTCAACCACAGAGCCTGACCAGGGTTCCTCCTCTACAAAAAGTGTCAAACCGAGGAGATTGTTCCAAACCAGTCTTTCTCCTATTGTCTCAAGTTCATCGGTTCAAGAGTAAGAACCCATTGTTGAACCAGGTTTAACAGTTACTAGTTTCAAAAAGCCTTCCCCATTCATAGCCATGGGGTCAGATGCAGAGACTTCTCCCAACAAACTGGTTGATCGAAGAAAAAGCCGGCTAGTCAAAGGGCAGGCTTCCAAAGGCACCCTTTGAAATCAGGTGCCAAGGGTAGCAGTACAGGGTCAGAAGCACCCATAAAAGTACCCAAGGACAGGCTGTCCGGACCGGAGGCCACTGGTTCAAGCCCCCGAAGAGAAACCATCGCATCAGAGCCCCGGACGGAGTCCAGAGTACAGGAGAGTACTGAAGCTCATCAGTCCGGTGGTCAGACTGAACCAACCCCAAACTCCCCCTTCACCAAGACAACTGAAAACCCTTCCTCAATAATGGAGGAAATAATGGAGGACTCTATCGAAGAGGCTCTATTCGAGTCTGAACCCTCCGGACAGACTAGTGATGCTGTTACTGCCCAGAAGGACAAAGGCAAGGAGAAACTATGCTTAAGGCATCCGGATCTGCCGGAGTGCCTGGAAGGAAAAGTGGGACCTTGTTTCAATAAGGTCAGTGTTAAATATCTTCTTGTCTTACAAAAGATCAATTATGCTTTCATCCATACAGCTGAGTTGGGCCGGATGCGTACGAAGTGGGGGATTCGGGAGAACGTAAAAATTAGAATCCCCATAGATCCTGAAACCCCAATGGACTGTAAACTCAGTGAAATAGTCATCTTCACTGAGCTTTTTAACTGGGGTCTAAGGTTTCCCTTAGATCCGGAGATAGTTAGGTATTTCCACCTCATCAAGCTCTGCCCTAGTCAACTGAGCCCCAACGCCTGGTACACACTTATGGCCTCCAGGCTCTCAGGGATTCCTTTACCAATGGAGGAGTTTGCAGCTGTGGCCAGTCTCTGCAGAAACCACCACATTCCCTTCTATCACTTCAACATGGGTGATAATTATAAAGTAGTGGATGATCTACTTGAGTAGGAGAGAAATTGGAGGACTCAATTCCTGTTCGTAAGTGGTGCTTGGGAGAATGGGAGGAAAATCAAAGCCGGAGTCAATCCAAGTCTCCTCACCAGCAGATGGAGGAGTGATCGTAAGGCTCCTACTTTATATTTTTATTTCTACTTTTATCGAATTTGCTTAAACTGACTGGTCTTGTCTTTTTTCTTAACAGAGCTGCCCAAAGACTTTAGTGACTACTTAAAGGCCGGGCAGACCACTTGTTCCAAGATCAACACTTGGGCTGCTAAAAAATGGGGAAACCAGTTTCATGATGCTTTCACAAGAGGAAACTTTACAAGGTCTCACCTCTGGAACACTACTGGCCGGAAAAGACTTGACCTGGGAAGAACTTACCACTCCACCCCCTCCGGATGTGGTCCTCAAGAGAACATACGAACTGGATGGGTCACTTTACTTGCCAGGCTGGGCCAAAGCCCCGAGTAAAATGAAAGGCAAGAAAGGGAAGGGAAAGAAGATTGTAGGTGAGGCTAACCCTGCCGAGGTGGAGGAGGTTGCTCCAACAAATCCAGAGGGGCCAGCCCCAATCTAGATTGATGCTGCTCTCTTAGAAGTGGTGGAGCAGAAAAGTGTTAGGGAAGAGGTAGGATCTCCCAAACCTCCAAGGGTTCGCAAGAGGGACCGAAAACGTGGAGCAGAGAATAAGGAGAGGGAGGCCAAAAAGAAAAAGACCTCTAGGGGTGACGAACTTTCTCTCCGGCCTCCGGAGCCTCTTCTCCCTGTAGACCCTACTGATCCGACAAGAGCAAAGGAGATCCCTGGTGACATTCACACTGACGAGGTTGGAGGAGGGGACCTCAGCATTGATGGCGTTGACATCACAGGGCTCGATGGACTTAGTGACTATTTTGCAAACCTTCCCAGAGACGATTTTGCTGGGCCTTACCTCCCTCCAAGCACTTCGAACACCGTTACTTTTAATGGTAATACTTTTACTGTTTCAAGTGAAAGGGATATTATAGCTCACTCCATATTAAGTAATGTTCAGCCAGTGCTTGTTTTGGAGAAACAAGTTCGAGGTCAGGCAGATATTATCAAAGATCTCAAATCTGACAAAGAGAAACTGTCCGATGATCTTCTTACTGCTACTCAACATGCTGACATTCTGAAGGGAGAAAACGAAGAGCTAAAGAAGAGCCAAGAGGGGTGGACCACAAAGGTTGCTACTTTAGAAGACACTATCAAAGAGCTCTGGGAGAAGTTTTCCGGATTAGAGAAAGATCTCACCTCTTCAAAAGAGGAGGAAAAGGCCAAGGATCAAGTCATCCACAACTTGACAAATGACAAGATTGCGCTCGAGAACACAGTGTCCAAGGGTGCAGAGGAGAAAGCAGATCTGTTAAGGGAGTAGGAGGCCAAAATTCAGGCCAAGATCGATGCTTATGCCAACAATATAATAGATACTCAAGAGAAAATGTATACCAAGGTGAGGTCGGACATGGTCCTGCTCTTTCATGAGAAGTTCCCGAAGAGGAACTTGGGAGATTTGTGGCTTCATGTAGAGTACAAAGAACTTTCCTTTCACACCATGGCTGATGGAGACTTGCATGATTATTCCAGTGCTTCCTCCTCTGATGAAGAAGAAAAAACCGGGGAGGACCCACACGAAGAGAAAGACGATCCCAAGAAGAAGGGAACAAGTGAGGCTGAGCCATCTTCAAAGGCTCAGTCTTAGATTATGGATTACCTTATCACCTTTTACTTTGTTTGAACTAAAGTCCTTGGAAGGCCAAGGAATTTTTGTAATTGTGTCCGGCATTTGATCGGATAGATCTTTTGTTTTGTCTAACAATTTGAAAGTCCGTGGAAGGCCAAGGCACTTAGGTTATTTTAATGAGTATCTTTGTTTTACACAACTCTTGCATTCTTCCATAGTTTGTTTCAATTTCAATGGCTAGTGTTTAAATAACCCTTACTTATTCCATAAATATTCTAAAGCGAGAGTGTTTAAACTCCCCGATAACAAATGTTTAAGTAGTCATCTTCAATTCAATCCGGATGGTATGACAAAAAACAAAGTAAGAACACTTCGATTTTTTTTAAGAAGGCATCAAGTTTTATAAAAAGCCCGGACACCTCATTAAAACCTCCTCGCGCCACCAGGGTAGGAAAGAGTATGCCCCCAAATATTTACATGGATTTTTTAAACAAGTAAATATTTACATTGTTCCTACTCTAAGTACATCCGGAGATGTTCAACATTCCAAGGGTGATTCAAAACCCTTCCATCTTTGTCTTCTAGCCAGTATGTTCCAGGTTTGAGCCTTTTAACGACCATATAAGGTCCTTCCCAAGTTGAGGCTAGTTTGCCGAGCAGATTTTCTTTAGTATGTAAGAAGACATTCCTCAACACCTTGTCCCCCGGCTGAAAATCTCTTCTCTTAATTCTAGAAGCAAACCTGCTTCTCATCAAACCCTGATAGTGTGCAGCTCTAAGGTGAGCCTTAACTCGTCTTTCCTCTATTAGGTCAAGCTGACCCCTGACTGCCACTTCGTTAGCATGTTCGGAGAAATTGTGAACTCGAAAAGAAGGGAGAGTTGCCTCTATGGGAGCTATGGCATCCATCCTATAGACCAATGTAAAAGGTGATTCTTGTGTTGCATCCCCAGGAGTAGTCCGGTAGGCCCACAAAACTTCCTGCAAATAACTAGGCCATTTTCCAGCAGCTCCTTCTAAATTTTTCTTCAGACCGGACAATATAGTTCTGTTGGCCACCTCAACTTGACCGTTTGCTTGTGGGTGGAAAGGTGAAGATAAACAATGTTGTATACCCCTAGAGGCACAAAAACTCTCCATTTCCTTGTTGTCGAACTGTGGCCCATTGTCTGTTGTTATTTTCTGTGGAACACCAAATCTGCAACAGATATTGGATAAAATGAATTTTATGACATCTTTTGATGTTGTTCCTGCTAGTGGAGCTGCTTCAATCCACTTCGAAAAATAATCAATAACAACAATTATCGTCCTGCGTCCTCCAGATGCCATAGGAAGAGGCCCCACCAAATCCAACCCCATCGAGCAAAAGGTATAGGCTCAGAAATTGACTTTAAAGGGATGGGTGGGACATGAATTTCGTTGCTATATCTTTGGCATGGGTCACACCTTTTCACCAGCTCCTTAGCATCTTGCATTATAGAAGGCCAATAATAGCCAGCTAGTAAAACTCTCTTTGTTAGAGCCCTAAATCGACAATGAGCTGATCCCTCATCATCATGAAATTCAGAGAGGAATACTTGAGATTCATCATCTCCCAAAAATCGCAAAAGAGGTTGACTGTAAGACTTTTTATACAGAATGTCTCTTAGTATGATAAAACCACGAGCCTTGTGCTTCATTTTTCTTGATAGTGATTTATCCGGAGGCAAGATGCCATCGGAGAGATACTGCAGGAGAGGAAATCTCCAATCTTGAGGTTGAATGGAAGGACACTCCAGCACATGGACCCAAGGATATGACTCAGTGTATGCTATGGTTGCCAAGGAATCTGCTAGTTCATTCTTTGTCCGGGGTATATGCTCATAAACAATGCTTTTGAACTTAAGTGCCTCATTTTTAATAAGTAAGTACTTCACTAGTTGCTCCTTTTTGGCCTCAGATTGACCTTGCGCATAGTGGATAAGAAGCTGGGAATCACTCATCAGCTTGACCCTTTTGGCCCCACAAATATAAGCTAACTTTAAACCAGCTATAGCTGCTTCGTATTTGGACTCATTGTTGGAAGCCTTAAAAGCAAAACATATAGCCTGGTACATTTTGTCACCATATGGAGAAGTCAAGCACACCCCTGCACCACATCCCATAGTACTGGATCCACCATCTGTCCGGACGACCCATACCTTTTTGTCTTTCATTTCACTAGTCTGCTCCGAATCCCTATCAGAGTGGAATTCAACTAAAAAATCAGCCACATCTTGGGCTTTGATTGCTGTTCGAGGAGAAAAATCAATATCGAAGTCCCCCAATTCCACTGACCACTTAGTCATTCTACTTGAAACGTCTGCATTTCAAAGAACATTCTTCAAGGGAAAAGATGCCCGGACGATAATAGGATGAGCCTGAAAATAAGGCCTCATCTTCCTTGCAGCAATTACCAAGGCTAATGCTAATTTTTCGAGCATTAAATAGCGTTTTTCTGCATCTATCAAGCTCTTGTTGTTGTTGTACACCGGATGGGGGTAATTATCCACCTCTCTTACCAATACAACACTGATGGCACAACTTGAAACTGCCAAGTATACGAAAAGTGTCTCTCCATCAACAGGTTTAAATAAAGTCTTGGGGGAGGACAGATGTTTCTTAATCTCATTGAAGGCCTAATCGCACTGTGAAGTCCAGTCAAATCCCTTCGCACCCTTTAAAGTTTGAAAAAACGGGGCACATCTGTTCGAAGACCTTGAGATGAATCGATTTAAAGCAGCCAACCTCCCAGTCAACCGTTGTACTTCTTTAAAATTCCGAGGAGGCTCCATTTGGAATAAAGCATTAAGTTGGTCCGGATCGGGCTGTATCCCTTGCTCACTTATTATATAACCTAGGAATTTCCCGGACTGCACTCCGAACACACATTTTTATGGATTTAGCTTCAAATTCACTTTTACTAAGTTAGCAAAAGTTTCTTGGAGGTCCGCCAAGTGTAGTTGTTCATCCACACTTTTCACCATCATGCCATCAATGTATACTTCCATATTTCTTCCAATTTGACCAGCAAAGGCTTTGTTCACCAATCTCTGATATGTAGCCCCAACATTTTTCAATCCAAATGGCATCACCTTGTAGCAATGAAGACCTCTGTCAGTGACAAATGTGGTATGCTCATGATCCTTCGGATCTACTTGAATCTGATTGTACCCGGAGAAAGCATCCATGAAGGATAGTAGCTTATTCCATGAAGTGGAAT
Organism: Limnanthes douglasii subsp. nivea; assembly: GCA_036936605.1. Classification (NCBI taxonomy): domain Eukaryota; kingdom Viridiplantae; phylum Streptophyta; class Magnoliopsida; order Brassicales; family Limnanthaceae; genus Limnanthes; species Limnanthes douglasii. Next base: position 235,307,965 of record JAUPFV010000001.1, on the reverse strand, counting down.
CTACCAGTTGATCAATCCGGGGAACTGGATATAAATCTTTTGGGCAAGCCCTATTGAGATCTGTGAAGTCAATGCACATACGCCACTTGCCATTTTTCTTTTTCACCAAGACCGGATTGACAGTCCACAAAGGATACTGAGACTCCTTTATATGCCCCATTTTTGTGAGCCTGTCAACTTCTTGAACAAGAACATCAGCCTTTTCCTTGGAAAAAGCCCTTCTCTTTTGTACCACAGGTGCTATGTCCCTCCGAATAGATAGGCGATGTGATATAATATTTGTTGGAACCCCAGTAACATCAGCATTGCACCAAGCAAAAACATGCTGATGGTCTTTTAGAAACTTTAACATTTTATTCTTCAGTTCGGATGGCATTTTGGACCCTATCTTAACACTTTTTCCTTCTTCCAAAGAATGTACTTCAACTTCTTTTACCGGTATCAACACTCCAAGGGTCTCTCTGGGGTCATCAATTTCACCCTCACCCCTAGAAAGCCCCTCAAATTGCTATTCTTTATTGATACGAACTGCCCCCAACGTCCGTGGAGCCAGTGCTGTAGCATAACACTCTCTTGCAATATTTTGACTGCTCCGGACAACTCTCACTTGTCCTTGAACAGCATATTTCCAACATTGGTGGACTGTCGAGGCCACTGCATGCATCCTAGAGAGCCAAGACCTCCCTAATATAGCATTATAACAAGTGGGACAATCCACCACAATAAAAAGTATCCTGACCATCTTCTTAAAAGGGCCTTTGCCCAACAAAACTTCCTCTTCGAACTCCCCGATCACATCTGCTGAGCTCCCAGTGAAGCCCACAATTGATCTGTCCGAATGCTGAATTACGGCTGGATTTTTCATCTTTTTGTAAGTGGTTAAGAAGAGGATATTGGCTGAACTCCCAGTATATACCAAGATTCGTCTTATGTCATTGCCCCCAATGGATGCTCCTATGACAACATCATCTTCATGAGGGCTAGCTATATCCTTTAAGTCATCTTCATCGAAAACAATGAAGGGAAATGGAATTTTTGATTGATAGGAGGTCATGCCTCCTTCCAACTGGGTGGCTAAAGTATGAACGTGCCTCTTCCTTGAAGAAGCAGTAGGAGCTGTCATAGTATCCCCTCCGAAAATTGTGAGTGACTCAAAAAACTTGATAAGCCCGGAGACTGTTTTACAACGTTCCTCAATTGCACCCACCCTATTTCGAGTTGGATCAGGATCCAAGTATTATGATTCTACATCAAATCTTTCGATTATAACCATAGCTTCCTCCGGAGCAGCATTGCTCGGACCAACCCGATGAGCATTATCAGGCCTATTTCCTCCTCTTCTTTTGACATATGCCCCCAGCTTTCCTCTTTCAATTAAGTTCTGAACTTCTTGTTTCAAGGCTATACAATCGTCAGTGGTATGGCCAGTATCATTATAATACTGACAGAAATAATTGTTACGATGTTCCCTAGGAGATTGCAGTGCGGCCGACCTTCTATAGTGTACTTCTTCCTTTATTTTGTCATAAATGGTGGCCACACTTTCCTTTAACTCCGCAAACCACTCCGGTTGAACCCAAGGCCCTCTCTTATATCTAGATTGTTGACTCTGGGCAGGCGCAACTGGCTGAGATTGAGCTTTAGCCCTATTATGTCCCTGTCCGGTCTCCCTTGCCTTGTTCCCGGACTGATTTTGGTTGGGGTTTGGCGCAACCGAGGCAGACCTCACCTGCATGTGCACCCTAATTTTCTTTGTTTCATCAACGTTGATTTGCTTTCCGACCTGATTCAGTAGACCTCCCCAAGTCATTGCTTTCTTTCTGGTCATTGAATCAGCTAAATTTCTAGGGTTTAAGCACTGCCTCAAAGATGCTATGGCTACTTGCTCGAAGCAATCAGCCAGCCCGTTTTTGGTGTTTACAAACCGACTTATGTATTATTTTAGTGATTCGTTTGGTTCTTGGGCACAATGGATTATAGTGTCCCCATTGCCCTTTAATTCCTTACTCCCAACAAATTGCCTTCGAAAGGCCACCCAAAATGTATCGAAGTTTCTGATGCAGCCTTGTGGTAGGCTGTTATACCACTTCAGAGCACTCCTCGTAAAGGATTGGGAGAATGCTCTACAGAGTAACTTGTCGTCATCATCGAAATTCATCATAATTTTTTTAAATTGTTCCAAGTGGTTGTCCGGATCTTTGCTGCCATCGTATTTCTCCATTTTTGTGCTATCGAACCTCTTTGGGAGGTTTCCAGATAGAATTTTAGAAGACAATGGAGATTGTCTCCAATTCCGGCCACGACTGAAAACAATATCCTCATTGGGAGTTGCAAAGATACCTGGTTCATCGTGGAAGGCAAAAGGATCCATCAGCATCCGGTCTACATGCCTCCGGCTGTGGGATGATCCTTTGCCTATATTCCTTTTCAATTTCCCATGTCTATCCCCTTTTCTCGAATATTTTTTAATCAACTTTTGCTTCTTTTTGGATCGGCCCTCATCACTGTTGGAGGATAAGGACTCTTTAACTCCATCCTCGTCCGAGGAGCTACCAGAAGACTCTGAGTCTGAGTCAGAACTCTCCATTGGCTTAGACCGGTGAGACTTTTTGGAGCTAGCATGAGTCTTCTTGGTACTCACATGAGTTTTCGAAGGCTCATGCTCTCTAGGGTTGTCGGTATGATGAGCGACTGATGCTTTTGACTTCTCTTTCATGCCCATCTTAGCCTTCTCTGCCCTCAGAGCTTCTATCTCGCCCTTTAATCTATCACGCTCCTCGATGGTATATTCGTCATTTTCACCACCACTTCAAGCAAAGCTGGTGGTACTTCCGGGGCGTCCGGATTCATTCAGACTGATTTTTCCTGTTGGTTTCGAATGCTTGATTCAGGCACCGTCATCCTCCCACTGTGGTCACCAATTTGGTGAGGTTTATTTTTGTCTGAGGGTAAGTTTGTAATTTTTATTTAGATCTGTGTGGAGGTTTGAGAGTATTTAATTATTAAGTAGAGAGTATAGGGAGAATCAAGCAGCCTGGTTGCATTTAATTTTCATTACCCTCATTTAATGTTGGTGGTTAGGTATTTATACCCTTACATTTGGGCTTTACGGGCTTTCGGGTCACGTTTAATGGACCCGAGTCAAGTTTAAGGACCCATGAGCTCTTAGTAGGAGAGCAATCAGCTTAGTCAAGAAGTGATTAGGTTTTAAGTACGTTAGTTCTGTTCGAACAACACAATGGATGATGGCGTCCGAATTGTCATCGTCCGGTTAGATAGACATTGTCCGAACTGACCGTGTCTGAAGTGGTAACGGGATCCGGACTCATCAAACGTAACATTGGTTTTTTTCTTCTTCTGTTGGATATGTATGTTTTACATCAAAATGTTAGCTGTTTTTATGAAATATATGTTGTATAATAATATTTTGGATGTGTTGCTATGTATTGGTTGTTTTGTGTTTTGTTATTGGCTAACTCTTTATGGAGGTTTTTTTTTAAAATTTAGGTTTTTTTTTCATTTTTCTTTACGTACACCGATGGTGGAAGCCACTCACACCTCTCGTGTATTATCTACGTTGCTGGCGTGAAAATTCCACACCAATATTGTAATATCCCACCAGCGGTGTAAAAATTCCAAAACGTCGGCAGGATGCCCAGTTGTTGAGGGTGGTTTGTGTAATAAATAATAATTATGATTAAGACTAGTAAAATAATGAGGGAAAGGCCTTAAATAGGTTAATCATGTGGTATTTGGGCTCATAATTTAAACTATATAAAGCAACAACCCTTTTTGGGGAAGGGTGAACATTTATTACTTCATTACTACTTTTGTCAACTTCTCTCTTTAGATTTTCCATGTTTATCTCTCTAAATATTCTCCTCCAAATATATTTTAGACATACAATATCTCTAAAAAATATTTAAAAATATCATTAGCGTCGTCTGTGGGAAGCGATTGGTACCCAAAATATATTTTCCAAAACCACTATTGTATTGTCAAATACTTTGAGAGAAATGGATATAGAAGTACTATGGGATCCTAACGTTAGCATTGATAGTTTTGCGATCAAAGATGTATCCAAAGACCATCTCATCGAAGAGTATATGATAGATGAATAACAATATGATTATCCAGTATGCTGACGAGCAACTTGAAGAGTCTACCTTAGTAGCTCGGAGGAAAAAACGTTTAGAAGATATTGTAACGTTAAACTTAGAGACGGATGCGGTTTTGAATTATAAAAGGCTTAGATCAGAGGTTCGAAGGGAACATGCAACTGAAAAATATGAACTAGAGAATGCTCATTGGAATAACGATAAACATGAAACTCATCGGAGACGAAACTATTATTCTTCGAGGAGAAAAATGAAACCTAGGCGTCGGTATGATTTCACTAAATCTAGTGACTATTCTCTTTACGACTCGAACGAGTCCTCTTCCCCGGAATGGAACAATAGACCCCATAAAAATGATAAGAGAAAGGATTCAAAGAAGCGTAAGGATGGTCATCGTACATCTCGTCGGCTAGAGAAAGAAATGATCAAAAGAAAAAGAGTTTTTGGGTTCAAAAAACGAGATAAAGTGGTAGCCGTCGCTAAAAGGGAGCAAGCTACGTCCCATATTCAGATCCCATCGGGAAGTCAAAGTTTTGAGTATCGTGTGAGTAACCAATTCACGAGCCCATTTGAAAGGGTTTGTATACCGTTGCGAACGAAGACCCGAGGCAGTATGTATAAGAAGGCACAATTGTAGGTCATATCCTCTTTCAACAAAAAATCTATGAGGACACATGCCAAAGCGATTAGACATCTCAAAGTTAGAAAAGTTCGATGGGACTCAAGATCCGGACATCCACATTGAGCAGTTTAATTTTTTTAAAATTAATTATGATAACGATAATAAATTTTTGTGTAAGGCTTTCTTCCAAACTTTTAAGGATGCTACCTCAAAATGGTATAAATTCATGCCGCTGGGTTATATAAAAAAATTTAACATGTTTTGGAATATCTTCCGCCAACACTTCGTGGGAACCAAAAGGTTCCGTGCAAACGGTGATACGATAATTTAATACCCATAGAAAGTTAAAGAGATCTTAAAAGATTGTACCATTTGTTTTATCAAGACTTACACATATATAGAGGGTTGTGAAGACCAAATAGCCTTACTGGCTTTCCGAATATGACTTCTCTTTGATATTTTGAAAGATAATATTGCAGAAAAACAGATTATGATGTTTGGGGCATTGTTAGATCATGTAGAGAAGATAACTTTGGTGGAAGAGACGCAGGGATCGGAAATAGCTTTCATGGCACAAATTAAGCAGAACCAGTTCTCAAAATCTTCGATGGTGACATATAATCCACTTCCTACACAAATATCTTCAACTTATCATCTGATAATGATTGTTCGACCAAAATTATTGACCTAGCTACCTCCGAGACTGAGGGTAAATTCATAAGTTACAAACACACAACAAAATGTTAGGCCGATGTCAAACAAGTGGGTTTGACCAACTAATTTTGTTGAATTGACAAATATAACAACGATTTTTGATAAGGGTCAGAATCACATATAATTCTGCAAGTATTGATAACCAACAGGTATTGTAACTACCACGATGATGTCGAACATGACACTAGGGATTGCCCGGTACTAAAAAAAGAGATACAAGTATTAATTGAAAAGTGAAATTGATAATATTTGTTAAAAAACATTCTTCACGAGATCCGATGGCTAGGGAAGCAAGAGAATAATTTGATGATTTTGGAACCTATCGACTATTTTGATGTTTCTTCTTAATGTTTGGATCCGAAGTCATGGACATATCGGCTCAACAATAAAGAATGAAGGGATCTTCAGAACCTCTTGAACATCAAACACCTTAAGTTGTACTTGCAATGAATGTAAAAATTTGTGTATATGTCTAAAATTATGTAAAGGTCGATGTCACACTATATCCTACCTTGGTGGCGTAGGAGGGTTTTAACGAGGTGCCGTTATTATCGATTTATATATATAATTTTTTTCCATTTTAAAATAATTTTTACAATCATTTATTTTTGGATCAGAAGGATCTTTCAACAAATGTTGGTCAGCAATCATTTATTTTTGGGCCAGAAGGGTCTTCCATCAAATGTTGGTCAACAATTATTTTTAATGGACCAGAAGGGTCTTCCAGCAAATGTTGGTTAACAATCATTTATTTATAGATCGAAATGATTTTCTAATAAAAGTTGTTCAATAACAATCATTTATTTACTATCTTACATTTAAAAGTTGGTTAAGACAAGATTATACGAAGAAAAGTAGTTCTATTGATAAAACATAGAAAGTACAAAATTTCCCGATCATGCGAGGACTCCACAAAAATTACAAAAAGACAACAAGATTACAAAAAACACACAACAACATAACAAAAAATCAACTAAGTGCTCCTTACTCCGAAATGGGTACTCTCAGATCCATCTTTCGACGAGACAGATTGAGAACTTTGTGACCCATCAGAACTTTTAGGTAACTCATTATCATCTTCTAAAGAAATTCCCTATAGACGATACTTAGTAGGCACAAGCTCCCAAAAACTGCCTAACTATAAATCTAGGAAATGCTCCTGAAAATCCAGTACCATAGAGAATTTAACTTTAGCATCCATGTCTTCCAGTTTATAAACACAGTCACCAACGTATGCTTCCACGACAAGGTTCTTGCCCGCTTTATCCTGGTCCTTAAGAGCTTTGTTATCGGCTTCAGCCTTTTCCAAATTTTGAACATCCTGTTAGAAGTAGCTTTTGGTTTTTGTGTACCCTTTGACGAGGGTTTCAATGAGTGTATCATTCTGAATATTTATTTCAATAGCACGCTCTCGTTCACGATCGAAGGCATCCTCCTCTATGTTTTCCATCCTCTCAAACTCCTTGATCTGGTAATACACTCTTCAACAATCCCTTTGAGTAGGGTGACTTCATCTTCTAAATCTTTTATCTCGGACCCCTCCGAAAAACCTCTTCTTTAAAGATATTTTTTGAACATTCAATATCTTGACCTTTCTTTCAAGAAATGCAACGAGTTTAAGAAGTTCGTGAAGTTGAAGGTTAATAAGTCATTATCATAGATATTAAACAGATCGGATGGATAACCGAACTCAAAATTATCAGAAAATTGGGCATCATTCTGTTTGTTCTCTTGGGTGGCAGGCTCCTCCTTTGATGCCTGAGGAGAATCTGAGTCGATAACAGCAACCTTTTCAGAAGGAGGAAGTTCGGGCTTAGTTGCTTCATCGTATGAGGAGTCAACATGTTCCTCCACCTCGTTGTCACTTTTAAAAAAAATTATGCACTTACATTTCCTTTTGGGAGGATACCCTTTCGATGGCTCTTTGGAACCAACCTCCTCGGTCCCAGCCTCGACATTTTCTTCCTCCGTTGCCTCTAAAGTTGTTTCCTCAATGATATCTTTTTTAGGGATCTAGTTGTAGAGCCTAAGCTTTCGCGGACAAATAAACAAGAATGTCTGTGGCCTCCCACCACTTCAGCACGTCAGATTTTATAGGAGGCACCATGAGTTCCTCCAAATATTTCTTTTAGCAAGGTTTGCCAAAGTGAAACATCGATGGAATTCATTGGACCATGAAGTTCTAGCCCAACTACTCAACCGAGCATGTATCCGACCTGCTTTACTAGGTGCTCCTCAAATACCCCAGATACCCTTGTCATCCATTTCCTCCAACAAAAAAACTTGTAAAAATAAATCAAAGAAATGAAGTAAAAATAAGCCAGATAAGGATAGACCTTTACTAGTCTATTTTAAGGAAACCCAATGTGGTCTCTTAGTGGACTCCTCGAATCTAGCTTCCGATAGCCAGAGATGTTGAAAAACCTTTGCTTCGATTTTTTATTGGGCTCAAGGAGATCATCCACTATCTTGAATACGTTCCCCAATGTTAGGGAGTAAAAAATGAAATGAAGGTTCTTGGCGTTGCCGGATAATATGACGAATTGCTCAATCGAGAAACCGATCTCGGATATCATGGCCGTTATTATGCAGACAATCAGAGTGAACCACATGTTCAAACCTGCTTAAGGGAGGAAGAGGTTTATCATTTTAAAATATTTAACCAAAGCGGGGTCTAGAGGAACCACCCTCCTCGGTCCCAGCCTCGACATTTTCTTCCTCCGCTGCCTCTAAAGTTGTTTCCTCAATCACATCTTTTTTAAGGATCTGGTGGCTCAGAGCCTTAGCTTTCACGGAAAAGTAAACAAGAATGTATGTGGCCTCCCACCACTTCAGCACGTCAGCTTTTATGGGAGGTACCATGAGTTCCTCCAAAGATTTCTTTTAGCAAGTTTGGCCGAAGTGAAACATCGATGAAATTCATTGGACCATGAAGCTCTGGCCCAACTACTCAACCGAGAAAATATCGGACCTGCTTTACTAGGTGCTCCTCAAACGCCCCAGATACCCCTGTCATCCATTTCCCCCAATAAAGTAACTTGTAAAAATAAATCAAATAAACGAAGTAAAAATAAGCCAAATAAGGATAGACCTTTACTAGTCCATTTTAAGGAAACCCAATGTGGTCTCTCAGTGGACTCCTCAAATCTAGCTTCCGGTAGCCTCAAGATGTAAAAAAAACCTTTGCTTATATTTTTTATCGGGCTCGAGAAGATCATCCACTCTCTTGTTTTTATTCCCCAATTTCAGGGATTAAAAAGAGAAATGAAGGTTCTTGGCTTTTCGGGTTAATCTAACGAATTTCTCAATCGAGAAACAGATCTCAGATATCATGGCCGTTATTATGTAGGAAATCAGAGCGAACCACATGTTCAAACCTACTTGAGGAGGGAAGAGGTTTATCGTTTTAAAATATTTAACCAAAGCGGGGTCTAGATAAAACCGAAGACCCTAGTTCTGAATTTCCGGATATACGACTAGTTCATTATTTCGAACAGATAATTGAGTCTCTCTGACTTTGGGAAATTGGATTGTTATTGAGCTAGGGATTCCCCATATGTATTAAAGCTTTACCTCCTCTAAGACATGGTAGTATCTGTACTTCACCTTGTACAAGGCCACTAGATGCTTATTTTCAACTTGGCGCAAATTATTCCTGAGGATAGCTTCAATATTCGAGGTCAATTTGATGTCATCTTTCTTATTTTTCAACTTCGGTTTTTATTCTGTGCATGAGAACTCAGTTAATTTTTCCTTAGGGGGCTGATGCCTTTGTGCGGGCGGAAGTTTTGATATGGAAAGATAAAGTGACAATTGGGTTTTGTGTTGATTAACTTCAACAACCGCATGGTCTTGGATCTTTCGGGCTCATTCGCAAGTTTCTTAAACTTCAGTTTCCTAACTGGTTCGAGGGGCCGCATAGTATTTTGCAACCACCGACTAAGGGGCTTCTTGTAGAGTGTTTTTAGGAGTGTTTTGAGGAGTGAGAGTATTTGTCATATTTTTAAATATTACATACATATTTGGTATATGCTTAGGGGATCATTTTCTTTTTGAACCATCATTATTTGCTTTTTCGATACCTTTCTCTTTGTCACCCATCAAAATGGACGATGATTCATGCACTGATTTATTTAGAGGGCAAATGTCACCCATGTCGTGTATCTGACAAGTTTGATCGGGGGCTGAGTTTAAAAACGTTAAGAACCATTTGCAAAATACTTAGAAAAGTGCGGTATAGTTCCACATAATAAAATTATAGGTTTGTTTATCATAAACGTGTATCCGAGAAACTAAATTGTATACTTAAGGATATTGTGAGAAGTATTATTCGTCATTCAAATCTACCATTATCATTACATGGACATGTTATCAAATTTGCAACATACATTCTTAATATAGTTCTAACAAAATCAACTATAAAAACCCCAAATAAGCTTTTGGACTGGATGCAAGCCTTACTTAAAGCATCTGTATGCTTTGGGGTGTCAATATGAAGCAAAGTCTCACCAGCCTCATCTCGAGAAATCGGACAATAAACTTCAATTGATATTGCTTTAGTTTTATGATTCTCCCAGTATAAGTATATTATGAAACGAGAACGTTAAGGTTATTTGAGTGTTTTGAGTTTATAGGGAACAATTTAAGAACAAATATTCATTTTAAGAAATAATTTATAGAGATTCCTAAAGGTTCCAACAAAGATAATTATGTCATGTAGCCAACATATCGACCAAAAAGAATGTTTTTAGTGGATTGGGGTTAAAAGATAAGTAGGTCATAAAGCCAGCATATCAGCCCAAATAAAGGTTATTGGTGAATTGATGCTCAAGTATCTTGATCATTTCGTTTCATTTCCAGCCATTAAAGTCCCAATAGAATATTAAGTCATTCAATATGAATATTATATTCCACATAAGGCACACAATTAGATTGTTTAAAAGATTTCAAGCTTTACCTCATTCTGAAAGTTAAAAAATTAGAAATAATACCCTTAAGAAGATCCACTAGATATTTGAAGAACATTATATCTTTAGATCATGTAGTGTATCTTCAAGAACATAAAGATTCACATGGGTAACAGTATACGATTCATCGTGTTTGTATAAATCCATGAAGAAATATGATTCTCACTTGTAGATCAGTGCTACAAAAGAATAGGAAAAGTAAGTTAGAAAAGTCATGACACTAGTAACCGACTTTAACCTAAAACTTCATCAAATGAATGTTAAGACATTTTTCTAAATGTGACATTGAGGAAAACTGTTTATATGGTGCAACCTAAGGACTTTGTAATAGGTGATTCAAATTTCATGGTATGTAAACTTAAGAAATCTATTTGTGAGCTTAAATAATTTTTATCGATAGTTGGACCACAAGTTCCTTAACATAATAGTTTACTTTGGTAGAGAGATGAACTCGGTTAATGATTTTGGGTATTAAAGGTTGAGAGAGACTAATTTTATAATTTTGGTATGCCCTTGAATTCATATATTTTAAATGACACAAATTAAGTGTTAGTCAATGTCCAAAGATAAACTTTGAGATATCGCATATTATGTAAGTAATCCGGAGATGGACCATAAGCAAAAAAAGTCTTATTGTATAAGAAACAAACAAAAGGACACATGCTGATATATAGAAAGTCATGATAATTTGGAGATCAAGGGTATTCTGACTCGAATTTGAGTAGGTTGTATGGACACATTTGGTAGAATTTTAGAAAACATATTCCAATTAGTTGAAGGTACCATTTTATAGAAAAATGTAAATCAATACTAATGGTATTCTCTATACGACATTGAGATTTTTTAAATTATTTAAGTCATCCAACCAATCATATATTTTAATTTTGGATATTCCATTTTTACACATTTTCACTGTTTTTATGATCATTGTTGTTGTCTTCTTCCTTAGCTCATCATTTTTCGGCATCTCCTTATATGTTCGAACATTGATTTTGGTTTTTTATAATTCAAAATTCAACTAAATTCGAAAATTTGAAGGTAGGTCTTGACGAGTTTTCTTTATTTCTCATTTTTTTGTTTTTTATTTTTTTCGATAATTCAAAATTATTAGGGTTTTTAATGCTATAATTTTTTTAGGAGAGTATTTTAGTTGTTTGTACTTTGAAATATTAGATATATGGAGTTTTTTATTTATTTTGTTTCGACTTATGTTTTTTCTTTTCTTATTCGTGATTTATGATTTTGTTCATTCTTATAGTTTTTTATTTCTTGTAATTTGTTTCATTCGCGTATGTTCAAATATTCTTCTTTTCTGTTATTTTCTAACTTTTAATAATTTTGTTAATATATGTTTAATATTGAAGATATGACAAGTTCTATAGTTAAAAAAGCATGTCTCGTATTGTTATATTTTAAAACAAAATATGACATATTTATTTGTTAAAGAATGCATATTATTTTATTTTGTCGTGCTTTGTATTGATATTTTTGGTAAATTATTGTAAAAATATTTTAAATGTTAAAGATAAGCCAAATTTTCTGTTGTTGATGGTCGTTTTGGAAATCAATTATATATTAAAGAGATTTAGAACTTCTTTATGATTTTTAATTTTCTTCTAGATGTTGAATGTTATCAATTTATAAAGGCAATGAATTCAGTTCTGTCTGTTCACTCAACAATTTATGTCATCTCCCTCTTTTTATTTTGGATTTTATTTTTGAATTTATATCTTGTATGGTTTACAGTTAAAGAATTCTTCAGTGTTGTAGTATATTATTTATATATTTTGTGTCTCCAAAAGAATTCACTCAATTGCCTAAAAAAGCTCGCAACTACAACAATAAGACAAAAATAAATTAATATATTCGTGTTTGGTCTTATTGTATCCGAAATTGATTGGATACGGTAAGCCAACTCAATATCATATCATCTTGCATGTTAGGATATTTCTAGGGTTACGACAAAGGTTGTATCATGACAATTCAACTTTATGCTTTTTATCGCATTGTATGTCAAGTAATTATTTGTACACATATAATATTTGTATTATATATTTATTATTATGGTATTTGTATCTCAAGAATAATTTTTGTATCATTTTACATGTGATATATTTATGTCTACTTAGTTTATGAATCCAATATTTTATTTTATGAATAAAAATACAAGTTTTTTATAATACATTATTTAGAGCTAAGTCATCTACTTTGAATAAAATGTTGACACTAGTGTGAATTTTAAATGTTCTTACACCCTTTCTTTGTAATTCAAGTTAAATAAATCAAATGATTTAGTCAAATTATTATCATTCATCGTCTAGACACTCCCCAAGCTTCAGAAAAAAAAACTCAATATAAACGTATGAGCGGGTTGTTGATAACCAACCGAATCAATGTGCGAAGTCGAAGATTATGAAATAAAAACCATGTTCTAAACATATAATTACTTATGTTCCTATAACCAACTTACTTCCTCTATTATATTTAATAAAATTATTAGGTATGTTTGAGGTTGATGCTTTTAGAAATTTTTATTTATACATGCTCATGTGAAATGATGTGGATTAATTTGATTTTTTAGCTTGAAAAAGTGGTACAAACCAAGAATCTTAATTATGTTTACTAAATTTTTAATGTTTAATAAGAATGTTAATTCATATTATAAATATACATCTAAAATTACTAACATACATGTAAGAGATATGTCAATCACATTTCAAAGCAATCAAAAGATACGTATAATAATAAGAAAAATGGTATGTGTGCAAAAACCAAGAATTACAAACACAATGAACATGATTTTAGTCTAGTAAAAATTATATTTTCACATATGAAAGTCAAATAAGATCTGCTAGTCTCTTTGTCATTCTCTCATAAAGGTAACACAAGGATAGGCTAAAATGATCTCCATACATCAATAGCTTCCCTCAACATTTTATATAGTAGTTTGATCTTGTTTCTTCTGATTAGTTCAATGTCTGACAAATAGATTGGGCAGCCAAATATAGTCACTAAAGCTCAATCAGATTATATCATGTATTCAAACAACATATAATCCATTATGCGTTGTTTTATTATCAAGAAATGTAGAATAAATTTCTTAAAAAAAAGGTACGGTATATTTTTAAAATAAGACAACATATCGTATTTCTTTAAAAAAAGAACGGTATATTTTTTGAAAGAAGAGAGAACATATTTTATATTCTTTCTTGAACCAATACCATATTTTTTGAACCAAGACATAACAAATTTTTTTTTGAAACAAGGCAATATATATTTTATTTTCTTTCTTGTAACATACATGACAAATATTTCGAAACAAAACAAGATATATTTTTTAAACAAGGCAAGATACATTTTTTAACAAGACGAATGACAAATATTTTGAAACAAGACATAACACAATTTATCTTCTTTTTTATAAGTAAGGCATTATATTTTTTTAAACAAGTCAAGATAAAAACAAGGTAACATATACCATTTGAAAGAAGGTAAGAATTTTATAATTTTCTTTGCTCAAATAAGACATGATATATTATTTTAAATAAGGTATGATAAATTTTTTATTTTTTTTCTTGAAATATAGTAAGACATTTATTTTTTTTTAAAGATAAAATATTTATTTAAACAAGAAGCGACCAATATTTTGAAATAAGACATGTTAGATTTTTTTTAAATGCATAAAATTGTTATTTTCTCCTTCAAATAAAACACCAAAAAATTTAAACAAAACATGACATATTTTTTTAAAAGTATAACATTATATATATATATATATATATATATATATATAAACAAAATTTAAAAAAAACATGATAGATTTTTTAAGATATTTTTGCTTTGCAAACAAAACATGGTAGATTTTCAAAAATCTCGCTCACGACTTGTTTGTAAAGCATTAAATATGCAAACATAAAATATAAAATAGGAAAGCATGACATATTTTACAAAAATATTTCCAACTTTGTTTGCAGGCCATGACAAATACTTCGTAACAAAAAAGCAATCAAATAAAAAACAACTAAAAAGAAAAAGAAAAAAAAGAAAAAAAAAAAAAGAAAAAGAAAAAAAAAGAAAAAAAAAAGAAATGGAAACAATAAAAACAATAAATAATCATATTTTTAAAGAACTTTGTACTTAGTAAAAAAGCTATGCTATTTTATTTCTAAAAGTTATTTTAGAATTTAAAATTTCAAGAAAATAAAAATTCCAAAAGAAAAATGACGGAACATGAAAACAATCGAATGTGCGATTCATACCCATTTAAGTTTTGTAGTAGATATAAGAATGAACATAGATGACGGAACCTATTTAATTTTTTTTTCTCAAAATTTCAAGATTCATGATTGATAGTTTTGATTTATATGTTTTGGTACATAATTGTTTTTTCCTCAAAATTTCAAGATTTATGAATGATAGTTTTGATTTATATATTTTGGTACATAAGAGAATTGTACCCATGTAATCAGCAAACGTGAAGTGATTAAGTAAAAACAGTATATCGTATATTTTATATTATAAACACATAAAGAACAAAAATATTTTAAAAACACTTTAGTAGTAATAATGATATGATTTTATGAATTGAAAGATAAGTTCTAAAAATTTAATATATTAAAAAAACAAAACTGAAAAATAAAATATTGTTCAACTATATTTAAATAATTTAAAATCAGTACTTAGATTATTAAATTTTTTTTATGAATTATTCAAATTTTGAAATAAAATTGGTGAGGTATATTTATGTTAGAGTGTTATTTAACTAACACATGTGATAAAAGAGAAAAAAACAATTCATTAGAATATACTTTGTGGAGGTTGACCGAGACTTGGGAGAGGTCATCCGAAACTTGGAGGGTGATCCAAGAGAATAAGTAAGAGAATTGGTATAGTTTTTAGAGAGAAAATAAGAAAATGGTTATAACATAAGATATTTTGATCTTAGGAAAGATAAATATAATGGTATAAAGTAAAGAAGATAATCTTTATGGCTAAAAGTTCAACTGATTTCATGAATGAAAATCTTTCTTTAGTTGTAGGAAAATAGTTGGGCTAAAAGCCTAGTTGGGCTTTTGTCGTAAGTTTTGTAGTGTTACAACATATGTTTTATGATTTTAAATTTACAATCTTAAGTTACAACTTACAACTACAAATTACATATAACAAATTTAAAATGGGTTTCAACCTAGAAAATTTATATCCTTATCAGTAATCTCTCTAGTCCTTACAAAAGTATCAAAGAATGACTAGATCTTTGAAGTATTTTGAGATTCTTTCAAATATTATCTATCTTGGAATATTAAGATTGAATGTTCCTGCCAGACTCATATCATGCCGAGCCAAACTACTGAGCCAATTATATTCAGACTCAAAAGAATCCTAAAGTATATTGTCTATATGTGTGTCTCATTAAAAATCCTTCATCGACTTGAACCTCGCTTGAGCATAAAAATATATCTATTTTGCTGAAGGAAAATAATAAAATTATAAGTAACATTTTGTCTAATTTTTTATTTACTAGTAGTTGATTATCTTATAGGCAAAGACTTTAAACATTTTAACATTGGCATGAAGTTGAGAGAAATTTAATCTAAAAAAATCAAATTCAAATTTCTTGTGAGTGCATACATGTACCCCATACTCATTTCAAAGTATGAAGGAATAACTAAGTAATAATCTTGGATTTCTAACAAGGCAATTTTAGGAAATCTTTTACAGGTAATACGACCATTTCCCACAAATGATTATATTCCATATCACCCCACACATTCGAAATTTTCCAAAGAAGAATCTATCAACACACTGAGATATGATCGATATGTAAGTATTTATTTTGTGACTTTTGAAACTAAGATATTTCTTCTACATAGATATATCTGTATTAAAGAGGAAGACTATTCTATAAAAAATAGTAATAGAAAATTCCTTCTATTGTTCATACTTGGTTTCTTAAAGAAAGAGAACCCCCTTTAGATGATTTGCGTGAAAAAGTATATATTTTTACCTATATTTTTTACATCGGACTTCAACTACCTATGAACAAGGACTTGTTGAACTTTTTTAAAGAAGCATCTACATGTCCCAGCTAGCTATGTCCAAACATTTAAAGGATGCTAGTGAGTGCCATTATTCTTTAACGGTACGTATATATAAACTTTAAAATTCGACTTCTTGGCCATAGTTAAAATTTATATAAGGAATGGAACTCCCTTCTTTTCTTTTACTATGACATCCATCTCCAGTCTTGTTGATAATCTTTCTATTGGAGGTTAAACCGGTACACTGGTCGACCATGACCATACTCGATATACTATTAAATGAACATATGAAAGAATGATCTAATTGTAATGTACAAGATGAGAAACAATAAAAGAAAGCGTAATAAAACCAATCATACAAAATGATATTTAACGTGGTTTGGATTGTGAAGAAATCTTACATTCACGGGAAATATACACTCTTTCATATATATGTAGGTTATATAAAGAATATTGAAACATAAATGACTTAATAACTCTTTGTAACAAAAGATAACATGATTCACGTAATCCTATCTTAAGAGTTTATCCCTCATTTCACTTATCTATCAAAAGTCTTAGAGTTATTTCACTCTATCAAGAAATATATTCTTACGTAATTGTCTCTTTACAATTTGAACCGTATCACATCACATATTGCATAACAATATATTTTTTCTATTTATAAGCTTCGAGAAATCCTAATTCTTCATCAGACGCTCCAGATTAAAACTTATTAATCAATGACTGAAATAACTTTACTTCATTCATATTGAAACCAATTTACATATGAGTCATAGTAAATATAATATTTTGCTTCGAAACATGTGCTACCAACTAACGCTTCAGATCATATGGGTGTATTTTATCAGTTTTCTTCAACTACTCTTGCTTCAACTAGCATGCTTCAACTTAACACAATGTTAGGATGAGCCGACATCTGTGAAACTAAGTCATTGTTCACCAGTCTTCCACATCTTGTCTCAACGCTTAGGATGAGCCGACGTCTGTGAAACTAAGTCATTGTTCAAGATTTCAGAGAGTTTTAACAGTTTTTTCCTATACATGTAACGACAAATCCAACACTCATGTGGTCCTATAGTAATACCTCTGTTGACGAGTTACTTCTAGCCTACAACTAACAAATATTCATCTCAACTACTAGTAACTCTAGTGTTTGTTACACCAAATATTTATACTCTTTCAAGACCAACTTGTATGAATTCCAGACTTGCACCAGTCTCAATGCAGTTGGTCAGCTTCATAATTGGCAATACCTTGGTCAGAGCATCCGAAGAGTTTTCTTTGTTAGTATTCTTAGCCAGGTTCACATGATTCTTCTCTATCATGTCTTTGATGAAGTGAAACTTAATATCTACATGTTCAGTTTGTTCATGGAACTTTGGGTCTCTTATTAAATGAGTAGCACTAGTATTATCACAGAAAAAAACATATATTGTTCCATACCAGTGCGTTCACTCAACAATCCCTTCAACCAAATATATTGCAACAAACTTTTTTTATATTAGACTTCCATTTAACCAATCCTCCGAGCATCATAAATAGATAACCAGAAGTAGAGTGCCTTCTGTCAAGCCATGCTGCATAATCGGAGTCCACATACCCCTTCAACACTAAATCATGTGTATCCTTCTGACTATAACGCGACCCTACATAAGTCGAGCCTTTAAAGTATCTCATGAGCCACTTGAGTGCATGCCAATGCGCCTTCCCCGGATTCAATATGAATTTATTAAACACTTACAGCATAGGCACGATCATGTCGCGTGAAAATCATAGCATACATATTGCTACCAATAATATTGGTATAAGGTATCCTCTACATATACTTCTTATATGATGCTTTGGTTGGTGCTTGAGTGAACCAATGAAAGTTCTAACCAATTTTGCTTCGGGCATCGAGAAGTTTCTTAGGATCTTTTGTATATATTATTGTTAAGATACAAAAAATAGATACCCCTTCACCATATTCATCTTGCTCGAAGTCCACATACCCCTTCAACATTATATAATCTGTATTTTTCTGACTGTAACACAACCCTACATAAGTCGAGCCTTTAAAGTATCTGTTGAGCCGCTTGAGTGCATGGAAATGCGGCTTCCCCGAATTCGACATGAATCCACTCAACACTTACGACATAAGTATGATCCTGTCTCATGGAAATCATAGCATACATAATGCTATTAATAATAGTTTTATAAGGTATCCTATGTATATACTTCTTATCTGATGCTTTGGTTGGTGTTTAAGAGAGACAGAGCTTGAACTGGGAACCAATGAGAGTTCCAACTGATTTTGCTTCACATATCGAGAAATTCCCTATGATCTTCAGTATATATTATTGTTGAGATAAAATAGATAGCCCTTCGGAATATTCATCTTGATCACAATACCAAGTATCATCTTACCCTCTCTCATATTCTTCATCTCAAACTCTAATTTCAGTTGATTTTTTACCACTTCGATCTTCGTCTTATTTCTACCAGTTATTAGTATGCCATCCACATACAACAATAATAAGACTTTTTTGTATGTTTCTCAATTCTAATAGACACAATTGTCAAAACAGCTACAGACTTATTTAATGAATCTCATAAAATAATCAAATCTTATATTGCACTGCCTCGACAACTGTTTCAGCCCATAGAGGGATTTCTTTAACAAACACACATAACCCTTCTTCCCTTTTTCAAACCGTTTTGGTTGAATCATGTAAATTGTATTTTCCAATGCATAATATAGAATGGAAGTATTAACATCAATTCGATCTAAATTAAGATCAAATCTAGCAACAATTGACATTAGAAACGCGATGAAGGTTTGTTTCACAACTGGTGAGAATATTTTATTGAGATCCACACCCTCCTTTTGGATAAATCCCTTAGACACGAGCCTAGCTTTGTATCTAGGTAATTCACCATGATGAATACATGGCTTCCTCTTGAATATCCATTTACTCTCAGCCAGCTTCCAACCTTTCGACTTCTTTACAAGAATCCAAGTGTTAATATTCTTAAGAGATCGCAATTAATATTTTATGGATGTAAGTCACTCATCTTCATCATTTCTCTTGATGGAATCATGATACATTTTTGGTTCAAGAACATCTCCTTGTATTTGAATCTATAAAGTATAACCAATTACATAAAAAATGTACCTCTACGTTTGTTTGCTTGGTCTCTGTGCTTTCTCTATCGCTAGCTGATAATTGTCACGTTCATGTTCCTCTCCTATATGATCATCCGAAGGTCCTAGAATAACATACCCTCGGTATGCTTCAGACTCATACAATAGTTGAAATTACTTTGTATGACCGGAAGCAGAACTAAACCTAAAATCTTATTCACTAGAAACATGACCAACTTCACTTTGTAGATTAGATCCATCATCAACTTCACATATGCTCCTGGAATTAATAGAGGGAGTCTCAACTGACTTCTTAAATAACATGTACTCTTCATTGAAAACCATATCCCTGGTTATAAAATCCTTCTGACGTCCAGGTTCAAAGCACCACAACCTATACTCTTTTACTCATTCCGGATAGAAGAAGAACAAATATTTAAGTGTTATTGGCATAAGATTATCCTGCTTCACATGTGCATATATAATAAATCTAAACACTCTGAAATTTTCTAGCTTATATTTCTCTTAATTCCAGACCTCTTGAGGATAAAGAAACTTAAACGCCATAGATGGAGTCATGTTGATGATATATGCAGTTGTTGCCTCAGATTCTCCACATAATATTTGACTCATAACATCTGTATAAAGCACACATCTAACCCATTCCAACAAGTTTTGATTTTTCCTCTTAGCAATCTCGTTTTGTTAGAGAGTCCCACATACAGTTCGGTGTCTAGAAATTCCAAACTTTACACAATAGCTAATAAAATCCATGTTCACATATTCCAAGCTATTATCAGTATGAAGCTTCTTCAGGACTGTCCCAATTTGATTCTCTACCAAATTCTTATAGTTTACAAAGGCAACAAACGCTTCCTCTTTTGTCTTTAAAAGTATAACCCATACTTTCCTGAAATAACCATCAATCATCGACATAAAGTATCTTGCACGACTTATGGCAGTTCTTGTGATGGACTCGTACGATATAAATAAACATAATCAAGTGCTCCATTAGATTTCTAGTTTCTGGGCATAAACTTCATACTTTATCTATAACTTTAATAAAAGCTAAGCTTGTAATTTTTTGTACTATCTAACAACCTATGTTTACTTAGTTCATTAAATCCTTTTTCACTTAAAATTCTTCAACCGGTAATGCCATAACCTGGTAGAATCTTTCACCATACTAGACACCCCCTATTACTACAATACCCTCAAGAATTAACACTTTATTAGTCCAATAGGCTTTCATAACAACAAATGAGCCTTGTGAAATCCAAAGTCTGTTGTCTCCACCCTTTAGGTAAACCCTTCATCATCTAACATCCCAATAAATAAAAAGGTTACGTATAACCTCATGTACATACCTTACATTATTATCTACTCTCTCAAGTCTCGTAGACAACTTCAGTTATACCATTCCAATCCATTTGACATTGCATGATTCATAATTCTCTGGGATTATCCTTCCACTATCAAGAATTCACATATCTTCAAACTAATGCTTATTGAAAGTCATGTGAAATGACGCACTTGAAT
Source organism: Limnanthes douglasii subsp. nivea (assembly GCA_036936605.1). NCBI lineage: Eukaryota > Viridiplantae > Streptophyta > Magnoliopsida > Brassicales > Limnanthaceae > Limnanthes > Limnanthes douglasii. The sequence goes on along the minus strand of JAUPFV010000001.1, from coordinate 235,286,840 downwards.
ACAACATCCATCTATCGTTATTCATATACAAATAAGAATTCAGCAACCTATCAATGTACTCAAAATCATCAGTATATTCACCCCAACTATATTAAAGTCGTGTACGATGCAGTTGCAATCATCTAGGTGCCTACGGATTTCTATGGTAGTATCTATTGATAATGTGTAAAGTTGTTTCTTCAGATATAATCTGTTCACCAAAGACTTTTTCATATAAATCGCCTCTAGATGATTCTATAGCCCTAACATTGTTGGATCTTAAGATATCGTTCATAGCACTTCATCTCCCAAGCTTAATATGAAGGCAGTACGAGCTTTAAAAAGTACCAGGATATCAATTTGTGTAGATTTATTGTTGATCACAACAACCAGTCTCTTATGTACTAGGTAATATTAACCTTAATTCTTCGTAGATTGGAATCATTAGATCCGTCAAATTTTTCTATGCTAAGCTTCACAAAACTATCTTTCGTGGCTTTCTAGTTTTTCATGCAAGATCTACTTCTTCAACCTATAGAGCACGATCGTTCGACTGATTTTCCACGCTCATTGCACCATATGTTGGGGGTTAAACCAATATACTGATTGATCGTGGCAAGAACTGATATACGATTATATGAACCTACAAATGAATTATCTAGTTGCCTTGTACACGACGACCAACAAACAAAAGAAAGCACAGTAAAACCAAGAATGTAAGACGATATATAACGTGGTTCGAATTGTGAAGAAATCCTACATCCACAATTAACGAACACTCTTTTATATCTAAGTAGGTTACATAAAGATTCTCAAAATACAAAAAACTCAATCATTATTTTTAATAAAAGATAACGTAATTCATAGAACCCTCTATTTAGTGTTTATCTCTCACCTCACTTATCGTTCAAAAGACTTAGAGCTAGTTCACTCTGTCAGGAAATATACCCTCATGTAATTTCTTTTCCGCAATTACAGACACATTACATTATACATTGTATAACAATATATTCTTCTATTTATAAGTTTATGGAAATCCTAATTCTTCACGAGACGCTCAAATTAAAGCCCATTAAAGTGAACTCTCCTTCCAAGGCACCTATTTTATAGAGTGATGTAGTTAAACTTCCAGTTGTTACTCCATCTAGTCCCACATACCTTGCAATATTAGTTGTTCCTTTACTCCAAGATATGTTGTTGTTGGATGCGTGCTTTCTAAAGTAGCTTTAATTTGGATGATACCCTTCTTCATTTAATGATGATGAGTCTGAATTCAGCATGCTCCCCAAACAAGGGCAAATCGGTCTAGTCTCTCCGAATACCGGACAGGTTACATGGACAGGGATCGAACAGGTCACTTGGACCGGACAGATTTCTGTGAACACTGTGAACTTAAGGCTGTTCGAACTATGACAAAAGTACTAAAAAACCTAAACACTTCTTGACTAAGCTACTTGCTCTCCTACTTAGAGCTCATGGGTATTTGAACATGACCCAGGTCCATTAAACATGACCCGAAAGCCCATAAGGGCCCAAACATTACACTATAAATACCCAACCACCCGCATTAACTAGGGGTAATGAGAATTAGCTGCTACCAAGCTGCTTAATCATCTCTCTACTCTCTACTTTAACCGTTAAACACCCACACACCACTATTAAACACCCACATACCACCTTAAAACTCCACTTGAAATTACCAGCCTACCCTCAGGCAATTATTATCCACACCAAATTGGCGACCACGGTGGGAGCAGAAAGGTGCCTGAATCAAACATTCAAAACCTGCCAAGAAATTCTGTCTGTATGGATCCGGACAATCTAGACCTTCCACCAGCTTTGCTCGAAGTGGTGGAAGAGAACGATGAGTACACTGTCCAAGAGCGCGACAGGTTAAAGCTTGAAATAGAAGCTCTGAGGGCTGAAAAGGCCAGGATGGGCGTGAAAGAAAAATCTAAAGCATCAGTTGCTCATCACACCGACAACCCCAAAGAGCCTGAGGCTTCAAAAAAATCATGTGAGCACCAAAAAGACTCATGCTAGTTCCAAAAAAGTCTCACCGGTCCAAGCCTGTGGAGAGTTCTGACTCGAGCTCAGAATCTTCAGGTAGCTCTTCGGACAGCGAGGGAAATGAAAAATCCTTGTCCTCTAGCAGCGATGAGGGTCGAAACAGGAAAAAGCAAAAGTAGGTTAAGAAATATTTAAGAAAAAGAGACCACCATGGAAGAATGAAAAGGCATATTGGAAAGGGGTCATCTCACCACCGGAGGTATACGGACAAGATGCTGATGAATCCCTTTGCTTTCCACGATGAGCCAGGTATCTTTGCAACTCCCAATGAGGATACTGTGTTCAGTCGTGGAAGGAATTGGAGGCAGTCTCCACTGTCTTCTAAAATCCTGTCCGGAAACCTCCCCAAGAGGTTTGACAGCACTAAAATGGAGAAGTACGATGACAGTACTGATCCGGACAACCATCTGGAGCAATTCAAGAACTTCATAATGAACTTTGATGACGATGATAAACTACTTTGTAGGGAATTCTCCCAATCATTTACGGGGAGTGCTCTGAAATGGTACAACAACCTCCCTCAGGGTTGTATTAAAGATTTCGATACGTTTTGGGTGGCCTTTCTGAGGCAGTTCGTAGGGAGTAAAGAGCTGAAGGGCAATGGAGACACCATAATCCATTGTGCCCAGGAGCCAAATGAGTCCTTGAAAGAATACATTAGCCGGTTTGTAAACACAAAGAATGGGTTGGCTGATTGCTTCGAACAGGTAGCAATAGCATCCCTGAGACAGGGTTTGAACCTAGGCAATCTAGCTGATTCGGTGACCAGAAAGAAGGCTATGACATGGGGAGGGTTGCTGAATCAGGTTTGCAAACAAATAAACGTCGATGAAACCAAGAAAACCAGGGTGCACCGACAGGTGAGATCCATTCCAGTGGCACCAACTCCAAATCAAAATCAGTCCGGGAACAAAGCAAGAGAAACCGGATAGGGGCATGGTAGGGCAAAAGCTCAGTCTCAACCAGCAGCTCCTGCTCATAGTCAACAATCCAGAAATAAGAGAGGGCCATGGGTCCAACCAGAGTGGTTTGCAGAGCTTAAAGAGAGTGTGGCCACCATTTTCGATAAAACGAAAGATGAGGTGCATTACCGGAGACCGGCCACCTTGCAGTCTCCCAGAGAGCATCGTAACAACTCCTTTTGCCAATATCACAATGATATTGGCCATGCCACCGATGACTGCATAGCATTAAAACAAGAAGTTCAAAATTTGATAGAGAGGGGGAAGTTGGGTGCATACGTTAAAAGAAGGGGAAGCAACAGGCCTGACAACACTCACCGAGTTGGTCCAAGTAATGCTGCCCCGGAGGGGGCTATGGTTATAATTGAAAGGTTTGATGTGGAATCTGAATACTTGGATCCTGATCCAACTCGAAACAGGGTGGGTACTATAGAGGAATGTTCTAGGTCGGTCTCCGGGCTCATTAAATTTTTTGAGTCACTTACAATTTTCGGAGGGAAAACTATGACAGCTCCTACTGCTTCTTCGAGAAAGAGGCATGTTCATAATTTAGCCTCCCAGCTAGAAAGAGGCATGCCATCTTATCAATAACCAAACCATTCCCCTTCATTGTCTTTGATGAGGATGATTTGAGAGACATTGCTGGCCCTCATGAGGATGCTGTTGTCATAGGAGCATCTATAGGCGGCAATGACATAAGACGAATCTTGGTGGATACTGGAAGCTCAGCCAATATCCTTTTCCTAACCACTTATAAGAAAATGAAAAATACAGATGTGATTCAAAAGTCGGACAGGTCAATCGTGGGCTTCACAGGCAGCTCAGCCGATGTGATCGGAGAATTCGAAGAAGAGGTGTTATTGGGCAGGGGCCCTTTCAAGAAAATGGTCAGAATACTCTTTATTGTGGTGGATTGTCCCACTTGTTATAATGCTATTCTAGGGAGGTCTTGGCTCTCTAGGATGCATGCAGTGGCTTCAACAGTCCATCAGTGTTTGAAGTATGCTGTTCAGGGGCAGGTTGGAGTTGTCCGGAGCAGCCAAAAGATTGCAAGAGAATGCTATGCCACTGCCCTCGCTCCTCGAACATTGGGGGCAGTCCGTATAAATGATCAATAGCAGTTTGAGGGCCTTTCTGGGGGTGAGGGTGAAATTGATGACCCTAGAGAGACCCCCTGGAGTATTGATACCAGTCGAAGAGGTTGAAACACACTGTTTGGAAGAGGGTAAAAGTGTCAAGATAGGGTCCAAGATGCCACCAATGTTGAAAAAAGAAATGTTGAAATTTTTGAAAGACCATCAGCACGTTTTTGCTTGGTGCAATGCTGATGTTACTGGAGTTCCATCATCTGTGATATCCCATCACCTATCTGTCCGGAGAGATGTAGCACCAGTGGTTCAAAAAAGAAGAGCTTTTTCCAAAGAAAAGGCTGATGTCATTGTACAAGAGGTTGACAGACTCACAAAGATGGGGCACATTAAGGAATCTCAGTACCCTTTGTGGACTGCCAATCCTGTCATGGTGAAAAAGAAGAATGGCAAGTGGCGCATGTGCATTGACTTCACAGACCTCAATAGAGCTTTCCCAAAAGACTTGTATCCGGTCCCCCGGATAGATCAGTTAGTAGACTCTACCTCTGGGAACAAACTGCTTTCCTTTATGGATGCCTTCTCCGGGTACAATCAGATTCAAGTAGATCCAAAGGATCAAGAACATACTACGTTTGTCACTGACAGGGGTCTACATTGCTACAAGGTGATGCCATTGGTTTGAAAAATGCTGGGGCTACTTATCAAAGGCTAGTCAACAAGGCATTTGCTGATCAAATTGGAAGAAATATGGAGGTTTACATTGACGATATGATGGTGAAAAGTGTGGATGAGCAGCTACACTTGTCCGATCTCCAAGAAACTTTTGCCAACTTGGTAAAAGTAAATTTAAAGTTAAAACCCTGAAAAATGTGTCTTCGGAGTGTAGTCTGGGAAGTTTCTAGGCTATATCATAAGTGAGCATGAAATACAGCCCGATCCGGACCAGCTGAATGCTCTTTTCCAGATGGAACCTCCTCGAAACGTCAAAGAAGTACAGCGATTAACGGGGAGATTGGCAGCCTTAAACAGATTTATTTCCAGGTTTTCGGACAGGTGTGCTCCTTTCTTTCAAACTTTGAAGGGTGCAAAGGGTTTCGAGTGGACCCCACAGTGTGATGAGGCTTTCAATGAAATCAAGAAACACCTGTCCTCCCCCAAAACTTTGTTCAAACCATTCGATGGGGAGACTCTCTTCGTATATTTGGCAGTTTCAAGTTGTGCCATCAGTGCTGTGCTGGTAAGAGAGGTCGATAGGTATCCCCATCCAGTGTACTACATCAGCAAGAGCTTGATAGATGCTGAGAGACGTTACTTGAAACTTGAAAAGTTGGCGTTAGCTCTGGTAATAGCTGCAAGGAAGATGAGGCCTTATTTCCAGGCTCATCCTATCATCGTCCGGACCTATTTTCCCTTAAAGAATGTCCTTCAAAAAGCAGACATTTCGAGCAGAATGACTAAGTGGTCAGTAGAATTGGGGGACTTCGACATAGACTTTGCTCCCCGAACAGCAGTAAAAGCCCAAGCTGTGGCTGATTTTCTGGTTGAATTCCACTCCGATAGGGATTCGGAGCAAGCTACTGATACAAAAGATAAAAAAAATATGGATCGTCCGAACAGATGGTGGATCTGGCACTATGGGATGTGGTGCAGGAATATGTTTAACTTCCCCATACGGAGACAGCATGTACCAGGCTATTTGTTTTGCTTTCAGGGCATCTAATAACGAGTCCGAATATGAAGCAGCTATAGCTGGGTTAAAGTTAGCCTACATTTGTGGGGCTAAGAGGGTCAAGCTGTTAAGTGACTCCCAATTGCTTATCCACCATGCCTTAGGCCAATCTGAGGCTAGAAAGGAGCAACTTGTGAAGTATTTACTCCTCCTCAAGAATGAAGCACTAAAATTTAAAGTTGTTGTCTATGAACACATTCCCCGGGCAGAAAATGAGCTAGCAGACTCATTGGCAACTATAGCATATACGGAGTCATACCCATGGATCCATGTGCTTGAAAGCCCTTCTATTCAACTTAGTAAGGGTGAAGAAGAGGAAGTTTTTGAAATACAAGTGAAACAGCCTCAAGACTGGAGATCTCCTCTCATACAATATCTGTCCGATGGTATTGTGCCTTCAGATAAGTCACAAGCCAGAACATTGAAACACAAGGCTCGTGGTTTCATTATATTAAGAGAAGTGTTGTACAAAAAATACTATAGTAAACCTCTCCTGCGTTGTTTGGGGGATGATGAGTCACAAGTGGTCCTCTCCGAATTGCATGATGGTGAGGGATCAGCCCATTGTGGATTTAGAGCTCTAACAAGAAGAGTACTGCTCTTCGGATACTATTGGCCATTAATCATGAAAGATGCTAAGGAGTTGGTAAGGAGGTGTGACCCATGCCAGAGGTACAGCAATGAAATTCATGTACCAACCATTCCTCTAGAATCCATTTCTGAGCCCATTCCCTTCGCTCGATGGGGGTTGGACTTAGTAGGGCCTCTCCCTGTGGCGTCCAGAGGGCGTAAAACTATAATTGTGACTATTGACTACTTCTCAAAGTGGATAGAAGCAGCTCCCCTGACAGGGACAACATCAAAAGCTGTCATAAAATTTATTCTATCCAACATATGTTGCAGATTTGGTGTCCCACAGAAAATAACAACAGACAATGGGCCACAGTTTGACAATAGAGAGATGGAAAGCTTCTGTGCCTCAAGGGGTATACAGCATTGTTTTTCTTTACCTTTCCACCCACAGGCCAATGGGTAAGTTGAAGTGGCTAATAGGACTATACTGTCCGGTTTAAAAAAGAATTTGGAAGGGGCTGCTAGGAAGTGGCCTAGTTATCTACAAGAAGTCTTGTGGGCCTACCGGACAACACCTGGGGCTGCAACACAAGAATCACCCTTCGCCTTGGTCTATGGAATGGATGCAGTAGCTCCCATAGAAAAGACACTCCCTTCCTTTCGTTTTCACAACTTCTCCGGACATGCTAATGAAATGGCAATCAGAAATCAACTTGATTTGATAGAAGAAAGACGGGTTAAAGCTCGCCTTAGAGTTGCACACTATCAGGGCTTGATGAGGAGCAGGTTTTCTTCTAAAGTTAAAAGAAGAGATTTCCAACCAGGGGACAAAGTATTAAGAAAGGTCTTCTTACACACTAAAGAAAAGCTCTTCGGAAAGCTGGCCCCGACCTGGGAGGGTCCGTATATTGTGGTTGAAAGAATTAAGCCTGGAACTTATTGGTTGGAAGACAAAGATGGCAGGGTTTTAACTCACCCTTGGAATATTGAGCATCTTCGGATGTACTTGGAATAACACTTGTGTAAATATTTACTTGTTTGAACTTTTATGTAAATATTTGGGGGCATACTCTTTCCTCCCTGGTGCCACGGGGAGGTTTTAGTGAGGTGTCCGGATGGTTGAATAAAATTTGATGCCTTCTTCAAAATTTTCTAAGTTTTTTCAAAGTTCTATCTCTTGTTATACTACCCGGACTGAAAGATCTAAAGGCTATTTAAACTCTAGCCAGAGAATTTGAACACTCTCACAATACAATAACTAAAAGCTATTTAAACTCTAGCTATCTAAACTAAAACAAACAATGAAAGAAGATGATGGTTGTGCAAAACAGAAGTATTCATTGAACAACTTCAAATTGCCTTGGCCTTCCAAGGACTTTCGAATAAGTCAGGATACAGCACAAAAAACCCTGTCCGAACAAATACCGGACACCACTACAAAAAGAGTGCCTTGGCCTTCTAAGGACTTTAGTTTGAATAAAAGATAAACCAAGTAAACCATAAATTAAGATTGAGCCTTTGAAGATGGCTCCCCTTCATCTGCTTTCTTACCCTTAGAGTCGCTCCCCCCTTCGACTACCTTCTTGCCTTTGGGATCATTCTCCTCTTCACCTGGGCTCTCTCCGGTCCTCTCTTCATCATCAGATGAAGACCCACTGGAAATTCCATCCTCTTTGACCATTGTATAATATGGAAGGTCATCATCATCATCCACATAGAGCCATAAGTCCCCCAGGGTCCTCTTCGGAAATTTTTCATGAAAAAGGAGAACCATATCAGACTTCACCCTTTGAATCAATAACTCTTCGCTTTTAATCATCTCCCTGGCATAGGCATTGATCTTGGCGTTGATTGTGGCCTCTTGGTCCCTCAACAAAGCAGTTTTCTCCTCAGCAGCCCTGGTCACTGCATTCTCAAGAGCGATCTTGTTAGTGGTCAGGTTGGTGATAATCTTCTCCTTGGCAGTGGTCTCTCCCTTTGAGACACTAAGGTTTTTCTCCATACCGGATAGCTTCTCCTGGAGATCTCTTATGGTTTTTTCTAGGGTGGCAACTTTTGTGTTGCTTTCATCTTGTTTCCTCTTCAGCTCCTCATTTGCTTCCTTAAGCAAATCAGCATTTGCAGTAGCAGTGCAAAGGTCTTCGGACAACTTTTCCTTCTCAGACTTGAGGTCTTTGATGATGTCTGCTTGACCCCGGACTTGTCTTTCCAGTGTGAGTACTGGCTGCACATTGCTAAGCAAAGAATGGGCTATGGTGTCCTTTTCACTAGAAACCATGAAAGTCTTACCATTGAAGTTGATCGTATTGGAGCTGCTTGGAGGAACGTAGGGCCCTACGAATTCATCTCTGGGGAGGCCAAGGAAATACTCACCAAGCCCAGCTAGACCAGTGATGTCCACTCCATCGAGGTTGAGATCTCCCCCCTCTACCTCATCGGTATGAAAGTCCCTTGGGATCTCTTCGGCCTGCGTTGGGTCAGAGGGGTCAGTGGGGAAAGAGGGCTCCGGGTCTCGGAGAGCAAGCTCATCTTCTTGAGAAGTCTTTTTCTTCTTGGCTTCCCGGTCAGCACCTTCACCTACTTGCTTGCGAGTCCTTTTGGGAGCCCTTGGAGGTTTTGGAAGGTCTGCTTCCTGCCTTTTGGTCTCGTGCTCCACTACCTGCAAGAGAGCTGCATCAATTAGACTCTGGGTCGGCCCCTCCGGGTCTGTTGGAGCATCATTCTCAGCATCACTTGCCCCCTTTTTGCCTCTCTTCTTGCCCTTCATTTTGCTTGGGGCTTTGAGTGTCCCATCTAGTTCGTGGGACCTTCTAAGCACAATGTCTTCAGGAGGCTGGGTGGTGAGCTCCTCCCAAGATAAGTCTCTCCGGCCTGTGGTGTTCCACAGGTGAGACCTTACTAGATTTCCAGGGGTAAAGGCTTTGTGGAATCGATTCTCCCAGTTCTCTGCGGCCCAAGCATTGATTTTGCCACAGGTAACCTGTCCGGCCTTCAAATAATCCCCGAACTCCTTTGGCAGCTCTGTTAGAACAAAAGAAAGACTAGTTAATTTAAGCTAACTTAAAAAAAAGAGAAATAGACAGAGATTTAAAGTAAGAAACTTACGGTCACTCCTCCACCTACTCCTGAGGAGGCTTGGGTTCTCTCCGGCCTTGATCTTCTTGTCGTTTTCCCAAGCGCCACTGACAAACAAGAATTGGCTCCTCCATTTTCTCTCTGACTCCAAGAGATCATCAACAGCCTTGAGATCGTTCCCCATATTGAAATGGTAGAAGGGAAATTGGTGATGCTTGCAAAGGTTGGCCACCGCTGCGAACTCTTCCATAGGGAGAGGGATCCCGGACAGCCTAGATGCCATGATACATGACATCAGAGTATACCAGCCATTGGGGCTCAGCTGGCTCGGGCAGAGCTTCACCAGGTGGAAGTATCGAACGATCTCCGGGTCCAGTGGGAACCTGAGTCCCCAATTAGATAGCTCTGTAAAAAAGACTATTTCGTTCCTCTTGCAATCCATAGGGGTCTCCGGATCTATGGGGATCCTTATCTTTACATTTTCTGGGATCCCCCATTTTGTGCGCATTCGACCCAAGTCAGAAGTATAGATGAATGCATACTTGGTCTTCTGCAAGGCCAAGAGATATTTGAGCTCAACTCTGTGGAAACACGGCCCCACCTTCTCTTCAAGGCACTCCGGCAGGTCCGGATGCCTTAGGTACAGTTTTTCCTTGCCTTTTTTGGCAGCAGCAGCATTTTCAGTCTGGCCGGAGGACTCAGACTCAAAAGGGACCTCTTCAGCAGAGTCTTCCATTCTTTCCTCCATAATTGTTGGGGGAATGTCTGCGGTAGTGGTCCGGGGAGGGTTAAAGCTTGGCTCATCCTGGCTACCGGACTGCTGGCCTTTTTTGTTTCTTTGACTTCTTATCTCAGGCTGGGGCTCAGAGGCAGAAGTCTCTTTTGGAGGTACCGGACTGCTGACATCCGGACCAGATGGCCTTTCCCGGGGAGCACTTATGGGCACTCCAGACCCAGAGCCACTGTTTTTTGCCCCCGATTTGGAGGGAGTATTCTTGGAAGCTAGCCCTTTAACTAGCCGGCTTGACCTTTTAACCACCAGCTTCTCCGGAGAGTGCTCTGTGTCGGACCCCATTGCAATAAAAGGCGAAGTTTTCCTAACGCTTGTAACTGTGACTCCTGGCTCACAGCAGGTACTGACTCCTGAACTGAGGAACCAGAGACTATGGGTGAAAGGGTGGATTGAAAGAGTTTTTTGGGCTTAGTACCTTTGGAGGAAGATGAGCCTCGATCTGACTCAGTAACAGAGTCGACTGGTTTATCAACGGGTGATGAAGGTAGCCCTGCTGCTATTCGTCTCTCCTCCTCAACTTTTTGTGCTCTTTCCAACTCCGAAAGATTGAGCCACCCACCTTTGATCAGTGTTGTTCTTGCTGTAAACATAAACTACCCAGAAAACCTTTGCTTTAGAGAGAGAAAGCTCTGAGTAAATTTGCAGAGTGAATGTGAAAGAGATGGTAAAACAGTGGAAAATGAGTTTGAATTTATAGTAAATCTGAAAAAAAGAGTTGATTCCTAGGAGAATTCAAAAAGTTTGGCAATGATTAAAAGACGGCGCTGATGTCACTACTTGTAATTAAAGAGGTTACTTGTTGAAGAAGGTGGTGCGAAATTCAAGGTGAAAAAATGGCTAGAATAACCAGTCAGAGAGCGACACGTGTCCCACTAACTCTGACAAAAACCGTTTTGAATTCGTGAAAGCTTAATCTGTCCGGGTATATCCATAGATCTGTCCGGGTTGAAAACCACTTCTGACGTCGGACTGTTTTTCAGTTCTTTGACAAGAATACTTGCTCAAACACCTAAAAAGGGGGCTCCTGATGAGTCCGAATTCAGCATGCTCCCCGAACAAGGGCAAATCGGTCTAGTCTCTCCGAATACCGGACAGGTTACATGGACAGGGATCGAACAGGTCACTTGGACCGGACAGATTTCTGTGAACACTGTGAACTTAAGGCTGTTCGAACTATGACAAAAGTACTAAAAAACCTAAACACTTCTTGACTAAGCTACTTGCTCTCCTACTTAGAGCTCATGGGTCTTTGAACATGACCCGGGTCCATTAAACATGACCCGAAAGCCCATAAGGGCCCAAACATTACACTATAAATACCCAACCACCCGCATTAACTAGGGGTAATGAGAATTAACTGCTACCAAGCTGCTTAATCATCTCTCTACTCTCTACTCTAACCGTTAAACACCCACACACTACTATTAAACACCCACATACCACCTTAAAACTCCACTTGAAATTACCAGCCTACCCTCAGGCAATTATTATCCACACCAAATGACTAAATGTGTTTTTATTTCCGAGGATGGTTCTCAGAATAAGAAAAATTATCTGGTTTCTATTGAGAAGAGAAAAATAAAATTGGTGATACTTCTCAAAGACTTGAACTTGATGTTATTTAAAAATAAAACAACTTTTTTTGCTACCAAGTCTAAAAATTGTTTGAAAGAAAATATATGACCGAAACGCAAGAATAAAAGTTCTTTTGAAGGTTCCGAGGCCAAAAAGAGAAAGGGTTGAAAAATTTGTAGATAAGCGTCTGTCCCTTAACATTGTGGTTACTACTTTGGTTGAAGAAGTTTCTTTACTTGTTGTCGTTGGTACCACCAAAGTGAATGCTTGAAGCAACACTCATATTGTTGCGTTTGATTATAATTCCAGTTTGGAGGCGAGTTTCTTCTTACTGAAATGTCACCAGCTTATACACTTAGATAATTTTCTATGGAGCATGTTTCTAAAGTTTTTAGTCACTTTGTAACTTTGACTTGCATGAGGATGCTTCCAACTTACCTTGGACTTATGAAGTTGGTCATGAGGTCACAAAAGCCAAGGGAAAAGGTAAATCTTTAGTGTTTTTCTTACTAATTTTATTTATGAAAATTATAATTTGTTTTATTTTTTAGTCTATCAATAATTTTTTCACAATATTGCATCAAGCTTATAAAAATCCAACCCTTATTATACAGGATCTTCGACCTTTGCTGGAAGTTGTAGCTGAGCTGTTTCAAAATGGTCTAGAACTGAAATCTAAAATTCACGATGAAATTCATTTTGGAGAGAAGTTGATGGTTGAGCTTCAAGGCATGGCCAAAGCTTAGTTACGCTTGGAAGTCGAGCTTCAAGATAAGGAAATATTGGAGAGCGACAAAAACATAATATTTTTATTATAAATGTTGATACTGAGAGAGAGAAGTTGTAAGAGAGTTTGAATGAAGTATTAACTAAGTAAGGTTTTTTAGAAGAGACTTTTGAGGTTGAACGTCTAAAATATACTAAATTTTAGAAAGAAGTATACACTCGTACGAGAAAGAAGGCTAATTAGACCATGGAAGAAGCTTAAAATGAATTAGTTCTTTCGTTTCATGAAGATTATCCTAAAATTAACTTAGATTCCTTATGAAATTATGTTCCTTAAGAAGAAATTCCAGATGATGTTAGATGAACCATCTATCTTAGAGAAATCATGATAATTTTAACTAATGTGAAAAGTGGTCATTGAGTTATTGATCTTAGTAGTCGAGGGTCATAAGGTTAATGTCGTTTGTAAAAGAAGTCTTATGTTGATGCTTTTAATCCAACTAATCCTCCTACTGCCAGGGGCGGATTTAGGGGGGAGATAGGTATGCCCGGGACAACCCTAAATCAAAAAAATAAGTTTAGTATAGTGGTTAACTTCTCAAGTAGTATACTTGAGGTCTTAGGTTCAACACCTATTGGATACCTCCTTCTTTTATAATTCCTTCTTTAAATTATTTGCATATTTCATTGCAGATTAATGAACCCGAAGATTTATTCCTTCTTTAAATTATTTGCATATTTTATTGCAGATTAATGAACACGAAGATTTGCAGATGGTTGATGTAATATCTTGTCCACCTGCTAAATTGTAACATTTTTCCTTAGTTGAAGTTTACTTCGATTTTCATTCAACAAAGCAATAAACATTTCCATTTGGTTTTACTTCAATTTTGATTCAACAAATCACCAAAAAAATTGGGAATTTTCAAACCCTAGTTTTCCTTTCTATAAGAAAATTATCTCGGATCTATGTAAGACTTTTATTTGTACAAAAAAACACTGGATATTTGGATTTCTGAACAGACTTTTGAAGCGAGTTTTGTCCTTACCGTAGCTACCGCAAGTTTTGAGCGAGTATTTTCTCGTATGAAATTGGTGAAGAATGAGTTGAGAAATAGAATTGTCAATTCACGATTCACGGCTTAATGATTGTTCAGTGACATTTGTGGAGAAAGAAGTGTTTTCTACGGTTGATGATCTAGATATTATCCAACGCTTTCAAAGCATGAGTAAGAGAAGAATGCATTTACTTTTGGACTAGAATATATTTTCATTTTGAATTGTAACTAGAATATTTACATATTTTTATTATGCAATACTCGAATATTTATATTTTAATGAAGTTTTCCATAACATCTTTGGGCATACCTTAAATTTTGTTCCTGGATCCGCCACTGGCTACTGCTGAAGAGGCTCATGTTCCTTCCTCTGAGCAAGCAAAAGATGATGCTCATACTACAAGGGATGAAATTTGGTTCCTCCTTGAGAGAATGAAGATATAGTTTCTTCTTCAAATAATGTTTATTTGTATTATGTCATAAGACTTTTTTTTAAACCAAAGTCCCCACCGATTGGGGCAATCTTAATTTAGTTGATTTGTTTGAATTCTTTTGAATCTGTACAATTACTTTATTTGAATTTTTCGAATTTATTTATTTGTTTGATTTGTTTAGTTTATTTGTTTATTTTTTAAAATCTGTTTAATTGATAGGTTTGAATTTATGGATTAATTTATTTGATTTGTTTGTTTTATTTGAATTTGTTTGATTAATTTATTTCAATTGTTTGAGTTTGTTTAATTTATTTGTTTAAATTGTTTAAATTGTTTAAATGATCTGTTTAAATTTGTCTAATTTGTTTGTTTGATTAATCTAAATTTGTTGAATCCACTGTTTTGAATGTATTTAATTGATTTGTTTGAATTTATTTGATCTCAAACCGACTAACCTTATACAAATTTAAAATGATAATTTAAAACTATAAACTATTATAATAAAGGATTTAGTATCATTTAATGCCCAAACACCATAGTATTGTCCATTTACTACACATATTTTTATGTATTTTTAAAAAAGACCTATTTCACTCAAATACTTATCAAACCAAAGATTCAACATCGTTAGACATCACTCATTCAAACAACAAGGTAATTTAATCTTGTAAATCCTGATTTTGCAAGTTAAATTCTGAAACACATGTACTAAGCAAGCATCTCAGAAGTATGTGATTTAAAAAAAAAACATAGTTCCAAGATACTAGTTAGAAATTAGATGTGTTATTTTAATAAAAAAAACACCTAATTTCGAGATGATGGCTAGGAATTAGATGGAATTAGATGTGTTTTTTTATAAGAAAAATACATAATTCCGGGATGTTGGCTAGGAATTAGATGCGTTTTTTTATAAATCCACTTTCATGCATATTGAGTTCGAATAACTTGATAAGCAGAAAAAGTCGAGTTACATAAACTCGATTCTTAATAAAAGTCGAGTTCTTAGGAAAAAAGATTAATTTCATATGTTTACATTTGGAATTCGAGAGGCTGCTTCAAGTGGTGACTATGATTTTTTTCTTTGGGTTAGAAGAGAGGAGCCGAGTAGAGTAAGATTGTCTATTTATATTGGATTTAAGTAGATATGGATAAGTAGATATGGTGTTTGGTTGGTTGCTGGAAAAAGACGATAAATAAGATAAAGAAGATAAATATTGTGTTTGGTGTAAAATTTTAAAAAAGGTAAATTAGATATTTCCTTTATGCAAAAAATAACAAAGTGAAGTATTTTTTGAAATATAAGAGATATAATAGATCTTGCGAAGGAGATAGTTTCACCTTTTGAAAAATCTTTTAAGATAGAAAAAATCATTAAATGGTCAAAGATAGTAATTCTGGTGCTTGAGAGTGGACCGAAAAAGTCGTAAGAATCTCATAAAATGTCCTATCCTTGCACATTTGCTCAAAATAGTTGAGAGACAATAAAACTATTTAATCCTTTATATATTATTATGTTTTAAATCAATATTTATATTATATATATTCAGTGACCGGTAAATTTTAGATTTTATGTTTTCTATGGACTAAAATCTAGTTAGTATTTAATGCTAAATATATTATATATAAATGAATGGATTTTTTACTCTAAAAAATCCAACGAACTCCTTTTGTTACCGTGACACTGTATCAATGACTCATGCTCTGTTCCATCGTGACAAACTGTCGTAGCAATTGTGAACACACAAAACCTTACTGTATCGCGTCCCGTTTGAAGCCCCTTAAAAATTACAAACACCAGCTTCGTTTCTACCCGATCATAAATAATTTAAACCCCTACTTTTGGCCTATATAATTAACAGACGTTGTTAAGAAACCTGTCCGCGTTACTATTGGTAGGGGGCACTTACGTGGAACGATATGTATCGAATAATGGAACGCACGTGGCATTATCACAGAGGACAAAAGTGATAACGATCCAAGGGCGAGGATTCGATCTAATAGTGAAGACAAATTAGAAAGACAAAGAAAGTTTGAATCTCAGAGTTCAGTCCGAGATAAAGAAAAAATGGCTCTAGCAGTTAGCGCAATTCCATTCACGATTGTCACACACGCGCTTGCTGTAGCCACCGCGGTTCTGGTGTTGGTTTGGTGTATTCACTTCAGAGGTGGATTAGCTTGGGATTCTTCCAACAAAAGTCTCATCTTCAATGTAAAAATCTCTCTCTCTCTCTATAATTCCTCGGGTGTCTATTTCTAATTCTAATTTTGGTTTTTGTAGTTATCTCAATCGTTTTCCTGTTTAGGGTTCTAAGGTTCATGCTCATTCTCTTTTTCATCACTTTTGGTCTTGTTTATAAAGTCGTCTCTTTTGGATTGTTCAAAATTGATCTGCTCTCTGATTTTTTCTTTGGCTTTAGTTTATTGTCTGATTATGTTTCTAGCCTTTAGCCTGCTTAAGTTATATCCATAACTTCTGATTATAGAATTGTATAGGCAAGGGGTTAAAATTATGAATTTATGAAACCCAACCCAACTGAGAGTATGTGTATCCAAGGATGATGATTCAACAAAAACATACATTGTTAGATAGTCTTAGAAAAGAAAAATAAGTTAGTATGTTGTGAAATAGGTTAATGGAAACATGTCCTGTTATTTTCTGGATTATGAATCATATGACCAGCTAGCTACTCTTCTCTGGATTTTTTGTAACTATTAGATTGAATGGTGGCTATGCTTTGCCCATAATGACAAATGCATTTGTGGTTGTTTTGAAACTAAATGTCACTGTCATGCTGGTGTTCAAGTTCATAGCCATTTACAAGAGTGTGATACATAATATTTGCTTCGTAGTTGGTGACGTTTGAAAAATTTAAACTGAGTTACTTGTACTTGTTTGCAGATCCATCCTGTTCTGATGCTAATAGGCTTTATAATTATTGGAGGAGAAGGTAATTTTAAGGCAGGCTTTTGTTCAAAGTTAAAAATAGACAAATTGGGGTAAAAAACTCAGTCGTTATTGTTACCGCAGCTATTATAAGTTACAAGTCACTTCCTTTGAAGAAAGAAGTGAAGAAGTTGATACATCTTATTCTCCATGCTATTGCTTTAATACTCGGGATTATTGGAATCTACACTGCTTTTAAATTTCATAACGAAAGCGGCATTGCCAATCTCTACAGTCTTCATTCCTGGCTCGGGATTGGAATCATTGTTCTTTACGCCATTCAGGTATAATAATTTACATTATTTGCAATACCGTGCTTGGTTTCCGATAGATAGATTTTCTTTTCTTTTCTTTAATAAAGGCGGCTATATAATGGTTGCAGTGGATATACGGGTTTATAGTCTTCTTTTACCCCAAAGGATCAGCTACGGTAAGAGGGGAGTCGCTACCATGGCACGTATTCTTTGGGCTGTTTGTGTACGTGTTAGCGGTGACTAACGCGGCAATAGGGTTTCTTGAAAAACTGACATTTCTTGAGAACTCGGGGTTGGCCAAGTATGGTTCAGAAGCTTTTCTTGTCAACTTCACTGCCATTGCTACTCTATTGTACGGTGCATTGGTTCTATTATCTGTTCATTCTCAAGGCCCTTCTTCTTCTCCTAATGAGGACTATAGCTATACTGCTATATAAAGATTGTATCATAGATACACATTATCTGTAATCTGTAATCTGTATACGTATTACTGGGTGTTCATTTCTGTTGATTTGTATCGTGAGAAAAGCAGTATTCCATCGGTTGATAAATAATGACCTTTTTTTAGTAATTCGTGTGACAAGTCTAAAACTTATGACTTTGTTTAATTGTGAAAGTTGTTTCTATCTTTTTATTTCAGGTTAAAATGTAAACTCACCAATTGTTTAAACTCGAGGGGGATAGTTTGATACACGCCAATTTTTTTAGAGAAATAAACTGCATCATTGCCTTACATCTTGATGCATTTGAATTCCCATATGTTCAGATTGACCACTCTGACTCAAAGTCTTCTTCATCAACCTCCATGTCTTATCGTTCAGAATGAAAAACGACTAGAAAGGCTTGTGCTTTTGATTGTTCAAATTCAATATCAAAATCTCTCAACTCAACCGACCACTTGGTCATTCTTCCTAGTACATTAGGCATTTGTAACATATTTTTTAATGGAAAAGATGTTCGTACAATGATAGAATGAACCTAAAATTAAGGCTTTATTTTTTGCGTAGTAGTTACTAATGTGAGGGCCAACTTTTCTAACTTTAGATACCGTTTCTCAGCGTCCAAAAGAATTTTTCTGGCGTAGTACACTGGTCTTCGGCAATAGTCTTCCTCTTAAATCAAAACAACACTTACATCATAATTTGACACCGCTAGATAAACATACAATTTCTCTCCCAAATTTGCCTTTGTCAAAATTTCTAGTGAAGAAAGATATTCTTCAATTCGATGAAACGCTTCAAAACATTCTCAGGTCTAGTAAAAAAATTTGCTCGTTTTAATAATTGGAAAAAAGGGGCACACTTGTCTGATAGTCGTGATATAAATCTATTCAAGACCGCCAATCTTCATATTAGAATTTGTACTTCTTTAATCGTTTGAGGTGGTGCCATGGTGCTCAAAGCATTTAGCTATACTGGATCAGATTCTATCCCCCGCTCACTGATTATGTACCCAATAAACTTTCCCGACCGTACTCCGAATGTACATTTTTCTAGATTCAGTTTCAAATTTATCTTTGTCAGGATAACGAAAGTTTCTATCAGATCTGCCAAGTGGTTCTCATCCATTTCACTTTTCACTAACATATCATCGATATACACGTTAACATTTATCTCAATCCGAGTCTCAAAAGCCTTGTTCACTAAGCGTTGATAAGTTGCTCCGATGTTTTTTTAACCCAAACGACATTACCTTATAGCAATGTAAACCTCTTCCAGTGATGAAAAGTGGTGCTTTTCTGATTCTTTGGATCTGATTGTAACCGGCATATGCATCCATGAAGGAAAGTAATCGATTCCTCAAAGTAGAATCCACTAACTGATCTATTTGTGGAACTGAGAAAGGATTTTTTGGACATGTCTTATTTAAATAATGAAATCCACACACATTCACCATTTACCGTTGTTCTTCTTTACTAAAACCGAATTAGCAGTTCATAAAAGATATTGTGACTCGCGTATATGGCCGACCTTGGTTAAACGATCTACCTCAACCATAATTTCCTCCGACTTTTCTTGCGAAAAAGATCTCATTTTCAGGATGATCGGACGAACATTACTTCGAACTGCTAACTTATGACAAATGATATCCGTGAGAAACTTGTCACGTCTTCTGTACACCAGGAAAACATGTGTAACTTACTTAATAAACACTGAATTAACTTTTCCCTTACCTCTGGAGATAACTTTGTGCCAACTTCTAAACTTTTGCCCCGAAAGAAAACATGATCCTCAAAACTTTCGTCTGGGATCATAAACCCGAGGGTCTCCCTCAGATCATCTACATGATTAGATCTCGAGGAAGACCCCACTGATTGCTATTCTTTCTTTGAATCGTCCCATTTGATTTCCTTTGGGGCCAAATACATTCAATAACATTCTCTTTCCATCTTTTGACTACTTTAGGCCGTTCCAACATTGTTAGCCACGACATACTTCAAACATTGGTGTACGCTTGATACCACAACATGCATTCTAGACAAATAAGACCTTCCAAAGATTGCATTGTAAGACGTTGGAGCGTCTACCACAATAAACAAGACTGTCACTACCTTTATTAATGGTCCCCGACCTAGTTCAACTCTCCCCTCGAATTCTCCTACCACTTTAGCCGTTACTCCAGTAAACCCTACGATTGTCCGATCTGACCGAAAGATTGTTGGTGGATTATTTACCTTGCTCTAAGTGGTCATGAACATAATGTTAGCTCAGCTTCCAATATGAATCAAAGCTCTTCGTATACTACCCCAATAATTTCTATTACAATAACTACCGCATTTTCACGTGGACTATCTACGTCCTTCATGCCATCGTCTTCAAAACAAAGTATTGAAGATGGATTTATGTATAAGTGTGGTGAAACACCCGCCTCCAATTGAGTTGCTAGGTTAACAATGTGTCTTTTCCATGAATAATTTGATGTCCATGCAACAATATCTCCTCCCAAAATTGTCAGTGACTCAAATAAAGCACATTGTTAACTAAATTTCCCTCTCACAACCGACTCTTCCACTATATTAATATTGTTTCTGACTAGTTTCAGATTTCAATATTCCGTTGATATATAAAATGCAGCGATAGATTCTTCGTCAACGGGTTCTATAATCATCAGAGCATTTTCTTGCTTCAAAATATTTTCTTGCTTTCGAGCAACCACAACATTCTTTTTCATAAAAGTTGTCAACTTCCCATTTTTTATCAAGGCTCGTATCTTTTTTTATAAGGCCACACAATCCTTGTGTCATGCCCAATGTGCTCATGATACTTACAGTACCTATTTCTTATGTTCTTCATCGGAGCCTATATTGGAAATGGCATACGAAACTGTACGTGTGGATGTGCTCTCTCAAAGATTATCGTCGCGCACTCTGTTAGCTCGGTAAAATGTGTTGGTCAGACCCATTTGTTGGACTTGGGCCGGACATGATGTTGATTATTCACCACCGGTGCATATTCTTACATCATTAGAGGTGCTTGAACTATCGTTTGAATTAGTGTTTGAGCTCGGACAACACTTATTGGATTTGAATTGTTACGTGCTACCATCGAACTTTGACGAAACTAGTTTTCTCAAACTGTGCTAAAGAATTCATTTTCGATGCTTAAATGTTATTTCTTTCCTTTCTCCTGCATTATCCTTCTTATTCCGGGCAGAAGTCACATCTAGAAAGCAGCCAACGCCACTTTATCTTCACAATTTTCCATGTCAGCCTTAGACTTAATAAAACAATTTGTATAATCCTTAAGAATCTCCCCCACTTTCTATCTACTGTAAATAATTTTATCACCATTCGCTTGGAATTTTTTGCTTCCCACAAAATACTGACGAAACATATTCCATAACAAATCAAAAAAATAATAATTATGCAACCCTCAGGCAAACAATTACTGCGTTCTTAAATATCTGGAAGAAGGCTCTGCATAAAAGATTTTCATCGTCATCATTGTTAATCATAAAATTCTTTAATTGCTTTATATGGTTATTCTCATCTTGCGTTCCATCAAACATTTCCAGCTTAGGTAGATTCCCTGAAAGGATTTCCGGGGAGAGGGGAGACGACCTCCAGTTATAACTCACTTCATACGCATGCCCCCCAGACCTTCATTCAATGTTGTGTATAAACCTTCTTCAAATGGATGGGTAAATTTATTACTCACGCGATATTTTATGGCTTCCAGTAGATATGGACTTGATGATCATGCACGAGGTTTCTGACCCAGAGATAGAACCTACCGCGTAAATATTATAGAAATATTTCATATCGAACTCTTACTTAACATCCTCAGATCATTTAAACATGAACACTTAGCTCGTATCGTTCCTCTCACCCACCGATCGTCGTCAAGATGTACAGAAACTATATCTGACATACGTACGAGAGCATGGTCTGATATTATACAAAAAGTCTGCCTTGAAGAACATATCTCCATCTGAAAAAACATCTGAAAGAACAGGAAAGGTTGCGCCAATAAAGAGCCAACAACCTGGGACTTAGCCAAATCAAGGCTACTTTATATTCAACGAATGTAATCTTCGAAGAGTGGTGAAATTTAGAATGAATAGAAGAAACAAAGAATTATAAAAATTTGACTATGATAGTTCTAAAAATTTCTTAGTGAAATTTCGTGTCACAACAATGATCGTATGAGGGTATCTGTTACATAAATTTTCTTATGCAAGTAATTTTAGAGAGAGAAACAGAATAATTGACTAATGATTGGACCCTTTCCCAAAAGGGATGGTCCTTTGTATAGTACAAGTAGTAAATCATTTATTTACATATTTATCCCTTCTTATGTGAGTCTTTACACCCATCACTTTACTAACTCTAACCATAAATACTAAACATTACACATGATCCACTTAACATTACATATTTGTCAAGTTTTATCCTCAATAATTTATTACATTAAATCAATTATTTTATTTATCTAAATTTGTTTATTTATCACAATATTTTCTTCCCATATCAAAATCCATCTTAGAAAATGATGTAGCCCATAAAGTCCAAACAAAAGCCTTGTTTATTTTATTCAAATATTTTATGTATTTAAATCAAATCTAATTTTATTAAGATTTTATTTTATTTTATTTAAAAATATTTATTTTATTTCCTTATATTATAATTTAGAGTTTTGAGAAGCTATTATATAAAGCCTCATATGCCTTAAGTTATTTGAAGTTTTTGGAATAATATATTTTTTATCTCTGAAAATTTCAATCTTTGTTACCCTTAGATAAGGGTTTCATCATGTTACCCTTAAATTAGGGTTTCATCATGTTACCCTTAAATTAGGGTTTCATATATCGTTGTTTTTTCTTCTATTTCCGCCGCGTCATCAGTTTGGTATCAGTGCCTCAGTTCGTGCTATGGGGAAGCATGTTTCTAAAGCCTGGCTATTCTGATTCAAGGTTTAAAGAAGAGAACAACACACATGGTCATGAAGATCGGGAAGATCGTTTGAGTCTGAGGGGGCATACCAACCGTTTCAATAACGATCGTATTAACCGGTTATTGAAGGAGTTTAAATTGACTACCAATCATCAAATCAAGGTAAAATTTGCTTATTGAGATGCTGTCTCATGCTATGAAAAAGTTTTCAAAACCATCTTTTTTCATCAACTGGACATGGGGATGTTGTCTTCAGGCTATGAAAAGATTTTCTAATTTTTTTTTTTCATCAACCGGATGACTTTAATGTGACTTCGAAGGCATTGAACAGTAAATCGTCCCTCGACTATCGCGTTTGGTGGCAGATAGTCCCTTGACTTTCAAATGTCCGTTGACAGTCCCTGGACTATCGCGTTTGGATAAAGTTAGTCTACCAAATCCTCTGATCCATGAAAGGTTTCCACCTGTCACCATAGTCCCCAGATTTTTGTATCACTACTAGTCCCTTGAGTTTAGGTCAAACCCAGAATGTAGATTATTATAGAAAACTAAACTCAAAGGACTAGTGGTGATACAAAAATCTAGGGACTATGGTGACAGGTGGCAGCCTCTCATGTACTGAAGGATCTGGTGGACTAACTTTATCCAAACGCGATAGTCCAGGGACTGTCAACGGACATTTGAAAATCAAGGGACTATTTGTCACCAAACGCGATAGTCGAGGGACGATGTACTGTTCAAAGCCTGACTTCGAATAAGGAACACTCGAGAATAATTTATCTTATTCCGATAAGGTCAACAATTATAATTCCCAATGTAACGATTGAATAAAATAAAATAAATAATTTGGGTTTTTGATGGTGATGGTGCTGTGAATTCGAGGACGAATTCTTGTCAACCACGAGAGGATGATGTAGCCTAGAAAATCCAAACAAAAGCCTTTTTAATTTAATTTAATTTTATTCAAATATCTTATGTATTTAAATCAAATCTAACTATATTAAGATTTGATTTGATTTGATTTGATTTCCTTGTATTCTAATTTAAGGTTTTAAGAAGCTATTATATAAAGCCTCTTATGCCTTAAGTTATTTTAAGTTTTTGGAATAATATATTTTTTATATCTGAAAATTTAAATCTTTGTTACCCTTAGATTAGGGTTCCATCATGTTACCCTTGAATTAAGGTTTCATCTATCGTTGCTTCTTCTTCTATTTCCGTAGTAGTATTTATCAATTAAATCACAAAATTCCCAACCATATATAATATGACCAGAAGAAAGAAATCAAAATATTTATAAACTACTAAAGAAAGTATTGACCATGAAGAAGTACAAAGTTTTGGCCATGCAGAAGAACAAAGCTTCAGATTATTCGTTCAACATAGCAAGACAACTTCTTAGTCCTTCGTGAATATTTTGAAAGGATTTTAAGGCTACAAGTACACACTCAGAACTAATCAGAACTAAATATTTCAAATTTCAACTTCCTTCTAGTGAGACTTTATCGAAGTCATTCCATATGCGATAACCAAGTAATAGTAAAAAAAGGTTATGCTACCTATATGTGTACTATTTCCTCCTCGATAAAGTAAAGTTTTCTTGTTCAATATAAGTTTGGCCCACATAGGAGTTTTAGTGAGGAAAATATAAGGCCACCAGACCCAAAGGCTTGATCGAGTTCGATCGTAATTGGCTTAGTAATTCCAGATCGGTGGCATATGAGTTACACATGAACATTTAATCTAAAAATTACAAGATAGATAAACTTTAACAAAACCTCAAACACAAAATAAATAAAAATCTTTAGCCATAGAAAAATAAATAAGGTTCTAGTAATTTCTCGATGCTCTAGCAAGGACTAGATGGACTACTGAT
Source organism: Limnanthes douglasii subsp. nivea (assembly GCA_036936605.1). Taxonomy (NCBI): domain Eukaryota; kingdom Viridiplantae; phylum Streptophyta; class Magnoliopsida; order Brassicales; family Limnanthaceae; genus Limnanthes; species Limnanthes douglasii. The sequence goes on along the minus strand of JAUPFV010000001.1, from coordinate 235,262,309 downwards.
AACGGTAGAATTTTATAGGTTGAACCCCACTATAAATGTATTACATGTAAATTATATAGCTTAATGTCGCAACTTGAGAATGTATACGTAAATGCATAAGGCATTGATTTAACAGTAAGAGACTTAAGCAAAAAGTCCAACTAGGATTTTGGTCTAAGCTTTTGCCTATAAATAAAACAAGATTCTCATCTCCTTAACAAAAAAAACTATCTTCCATATTCTCACACTTTCTCTAATATAAAATATTTTCTCCTCCAACATTCATAACCTTAGTCCTACGTATTTTCTATTTTGTTTTCATATTCGTGCGTCTACTTTCACACCATCTTCTAGGTCTCACACAACCGCCACAAAACTTATTCAACTACTACATCCACCAAGGATCACTTCATATTGGAAAATAACATTTTAACATAAGTTTACTTCAACAAAATATTAATTTTAATAAAATGAAAAACAAAATACTTATAAAAACTTTTTTCTATTTGTTAAATAATGAAATAACACTTTCATCAACAACTTCATTGTAGCTTTTAAATAAGAATAATATAAAAATGACCACAAAATATCAAACTTATTTACAAATAATCATCCGATAAAGTATGGAAAACCACCTTATCATAAATTAGTATTTATAGATAACCACTTGGAATTAAAAATTATCGACAACAGCTTCTCTCATGTTTTTTGTTCTTTTAAGTGTAATATCTGAAAATACCATTGGTTTTGTTTGTTTAGACCGAAGAAAACTAGATCCATGAAATATATTTTCTATTCTGTTTTTAGTTACGAAATTACGTGTAAGTTGGTTGAAAAAATTAAATATTGTTTAATTGCAGAATTAAGTGTAATTTGTTTTGAAAAATAAACCGTTTTTAGTTGTGAATTATGTGTAATTTGGTTTTAAATATAATTTGTTGTTTAGTTACAAATATATTTGCAAATGTGTTGCGAAAATAAGTATAAAATAATTACGGAAATAAAACTTTGGCCGCTAAGAAAGTCTGATTGTGTGAAAAACAAAAAAACGAAAGTGTTAAATAAATGTTAATTGGGTATGAAACACCTAACTTTTTATAGTTGCAAAAATATACCAATTTTATGGTGAATTGTGTTATAAAAAAATAAGGGTTGCAGAATTACGTGCAAATCTGTTGCGAAAATAAGCAAAAAATAATAATTTCAGATATAGGAGTTTGGTTACTAAGTAAATTTGATTATATACAAAAAATACAAACTTTTATTTGTGAAAAATAAGTTTAATTAAGTGTGAAACAACTAATTTTTTTATATGCAAAAATGTGTGTTTTTATGGTGAATAAACTTTTTAAAAAATAAATAAAAAGAATATGTTACGCAACGAGGTATAAATTGGTTGCGAAATAAATCAGAAAAAAACAATTGTTTTTAATTGCTAAACTAGCTGTAATTTGATTCTAAAATATTAATTGTTGTTTAATTGCGAAATTTAAAACAATTTGGTTGCGAATTGATTTCGATAAAAAATCTCATTGTTTTGTTTGTTGTAAAAAAATAGAAGTACATATATAAAAAAGTAAGTTAAAATTTAAAAAAATAAAAACGAAATTAAAAATAATTGATAGTTAATGATAGTTAAAAATAATTACTTTTATGTTATATGAATTTTTTAGTCAAATAGTTATTTGTAATTTCAACTTGTTTCATAAAACCGTCAAATCAAATATAATTTTGATAAATATAAGACTTTTATAATCATAATGATCTTGAAGAAAAGAGCAAAAAACATTTGCCACGACGAACATAGGAAATTGGTGGTTTGATACGGCAACTACTATGACATCGCAAAACTTAACACGAGAAAGGTGCTTTCCAGTTTTAGTCATCTTTCTGCTTTTTATATTAGAGTTATTTGGTAATCAACCAAAAAAAATATGTAAATTATAATATTTAATGCAAGATTTTTAATGGTTTTATATTTTTTTAAAACTATATATATATTTATTTATTTAAACGGAGAATATAAAAGTATGTATAGTAATATATTTTTAAATCACATATTAAATAATAAGGGGTAGAAGAGAAACATCATTTATTTATTTATTTATATATGTTTATTGTTATATTTGATTTTGTTTCGATTGTTTTGAAATATTTTCTTTAAATAATTTTAAATGATAGGTTTGATTTTATTACCCAACGGAGTTTAAAAATACTCTTAAAATCTAAGAAATCAAAATTTGTTTGTTTTTATAAAATAATTAATTTTATTAAATTCCGATATGATTGATCAAATTTCTCTTACTAATAATTATATGTTCCAAATTATCCACTAAAATATTATTTTATACATGGAACAACGTATATAATTTTTTTCGCGATTTAAAATTTTAAAAATTTGTATTTAAAAAATAAAAAGTCTATATCTTTTAAACTATAATTCGAAACAAAAAGTTTGAAAATACAATTGGTTTTTTTCTTGAAAACAAACAAAAGAAAATCTATGAATCATATTTTTTAGTTTTTTACTGGATGTGAAACGAGTGTTTAATGTCAGATACCGAACAAAAGGTAATGCTAGACGAGATATGAGAGATGATACTAGACAAGAGTCGATGCAAGATGAAAGACAATAGTCGATGCTAGATGAGACACAGTTTAGATGCAAGACGAGAGACAATGATAGATGTGAGATAAAAGACGATGCTAGACGAGAGATGATGTTAGATACTAAATGAGAGACGATACTAGACGAGAGACGATGCTAGACGAGAGGCAATGTTAGATGTAATACGAGAGATGATGATAGATGTAAGACAAAAGATGATGTTAAATGCGAGATGAGAGATAATGTTGGATGCGAGTCGAGATACGATGCTAGACGAGAGAGAAGATACGAGAAACGATACTAGTTGCGAGATGAGAAACGAAATACGACGCTAAATGCGAAAAGAAACCCAAGATACAAAATATATTACATCTATCCCATACATAATTCAAAACATATCAAAACCTACCAAAGTCATTAAACCAAACTAAACTAGGAACCTCTAATTAATCAAGTAAAACATACAAAGTTTAAAAAATTAAAACCTAAAACCTAAAAAACAATCTAATTGGATGAAGAAGATAAAAATCCATAACATCTAAATTTAAAGTTTTTGAGAGAGATTTTTTTTTACATATTTATGCTCACAAATTATATAATCAGAACATAATATGTTTAAAAATAGTAGAAATTAAACAATAAACTTTTGTATTTCTATGAAATATAAAACGAAGCATTAAAGGAATTTGACAATAAAACTATGAATAACAACACTAAATCAAGTTTTAGAGAGAAAAACAAAAAAATCAATAAATTTCTGGATCTTATATAATTCATTAAAGGTATTTGAGGTATTAAACAAAACAAAAGATAAAAATGTATAAAAACAAAAAATAAAAGAAAGGGAGAATAAAAAAATATACCAAAATTTATAAAAGACATAATTTGTTAAATAATATTAAAAAAATGAAAGAAAATATTTATTTTAGTTTCAAATAAAAAACAAATAAGGAAAAACAATGAAAGTGATTATGTTTTTAGTTTGAAATTAAGACAAATACAAAATAGACCATAAAAACACCGGTTTTACATGTTCTCCCTAAAGGATTTAGACGGGATCGAACGCATAACCTTTTGGTCACGATCTCATCTATTCCACCAATTCGGCTATCCCTTTTCGGCTATCCCTTTTGGGTCTACAACATGTGATTTAATATGTTGATTGGGGTATTTTTTAATACGGTAACTAAAAATATTCTTAACATATAGTCAACACATCACTGTATATAACATATGATTAATATGTCGTGAAACAATAAAAGAAATAACATAGCGTCTTTCAACTATCTTTTTTTTATCTAAAAAATCTATTTTCATTACCTATTTTAATCATTTAAATAAAAAATTAAAATATAATAATAAAAAAACAATTTTGTTATACATCTTTGACTTTTATTTATATTTTTTATGACTCAAATAATCGAAAATATTTAAATAATTTTACGATTAAGTTAAAATTATAATAAACTAACAATGGTAGAGCTTAAGATGATAAAATATAAATGATATTTTTTTATACGAGATATTTATAATTTAATTTTTTATAAACTTTGTCGAGATTTGAAAATATAAACTATAAATAAGATACATATTAAATTTAGATTAGATGGTTGGTACAAATCATAATTTAGAAAATAAATAGCGGAGGTGGTTTAGCCATCCTCTGTCATTGTCCAAGTACATATCATGAAGTTTTTTGTAAAATTTATTGACAACTAACTATCTTAATTTGTAATATGGATTTAGTTTGTGTTTTTTTCCGCATTAATAGTATATATTATATTGTATTGGATTACATGGTATCACGCGATGATAATCTATTTTACCATGTGAGATATAATATATGAGTAACTCCACATAGTCGGAGTGGTGGTTCATGTGAGATATGTGTTCATCTTTACCTACTCAGATCGCGTCAAACAATGAGTCTATTAAGGACACAGTTCCAATTTCGAAACAGTATACAGAGTAACATGTTTCCATCAAGTGATTCATGCGTCGTACAAAGAGTGAGAGAAATCAAAGTAATCTATCATGATATATTATTGCATCCATCATAGATGGTTCTCATGTATGATCCTTTTAATTATGATTTATTACCAGACAATGTAAAAGATATGTGAATGATTATCGAGGAATTTATTAAAGATAATGATGCACGAATATCACCATCGTTAAAATTACACAAATATTATCACACGTACATTATGAGGGTAAGTTATTTTTTAATCTTATATGAAACAAATAAAAATTTCAATGTCATAATGGATATTTCCTTATAATCTATTATACATAATATTTGTAGGTTAATGAACAAAATAGAACCATACTTATTTTGTTGGAGATGATGAAAGTACAGTTTTATGCCAACCAAAAAGAGTGTGAGAATTATTGTGCTTTGAATTTTAGTTTAAGCTGGCTATATGAAATATTTTATAGCTCAAAATATCTTGATAAGAACCCATATAGGATAGAAGGTGATGTCACTGTATTTGTTCATTCATAAATTTTGCATTTATTCGGTTGGAGATTTTTTACATATACTCGCGGGATTTTTTTAAGCTAGATTATCTCGTATTTTGGAGAGCTTACGCAAAGTGGATCGGTATGATGGAAGTTTTCGATATTAGACATCCATATTATGAATTATAAGAGGTTTTGGATCATTTGACGAGAAACTTGTGCGTCTTTGTCGATTTTTTAACAGTTAGATTTATGACCATTTTTTTTATGTTTTTGTCCTCCATATAATAAATTGTACAATTGTTTATCAGCTATGATTAGTTTTTTTAGTTGTCACCCAAAGAAAACGATGAGAGAGTCTTATAGAGATATTAATTTCACCCTTGATGAACATGAGATGAGTTTAAAATTTAATTAATTTTATTATATTTTATGATACTATTTAGCTTACATTATTTTTAAATAAAATTTTCTTTAGATCATATTTGAATTTTAAAAGAGTGCCAACGTTTATTTTCAGTTCAAGAAGTTAGATTGTATGATTATCCAATCCATTTCTCGAACTATGTTAAGGAATATATGCCTAATCAGATTATTCACTAATTTTGGATGGTCCAAGATTTATGTTATCCGTCTCTCCAAAGTGAAAACTCGAAGAAAAAGAGTTTGGCAAAATACTAATAAAAATTAATAAATCAACATCAGCGAACATGATGGACAACAAAATTTTGATCGTGAACCTTATCTTATCCAAACAATTTTATCCTCATGTAAAGTCTCAAAACCAAAATGGGACCTAAGAATGGCTAGGATAACCATGCGCTAATGTCTATCTCCGAACAAAAAATTATACAGAGACCGTATCTAACACCATACAGATAAAGCATATGACGTCGTACATATATATTATAAATAACACGTACCTAATTATGCTAAAATAACAAGTACATCTTAAGATGGGTTTATGCGCCCATGTCAACCCTTCACCTTGCCCTTGTGGCCTAAATATGCCCATATTGGGGGTCGCATGTAATTGGATCCCTCATTTAGATATTATATCCATTCCCTTACATATAAGGATCGTACACAAGCACGACCCCTCGCTTGGTGATGTTGGCAAAGTGAGGTTTGGCTAGGGGCCATACACCCATGCACGATCCTTCGTGAATATTACTTGGCTAAATGGCCAAGTGCGCTGAAACAAGGGGCCGCATCCGAACATCACCCCTTAATTTTGCATTATGGTCAAGTCTTCTCACGTAGGGGTCATGCTACTTGGCCATCTTGGCCAAGTGTACCTATCCCGGAGGTCACGCACATGCGCACATATAAATATTGGCTAGGATGTCCAGGTGAGGTTGTCCATCTTCGAAGTATACATACTATGTAGACTGCATCTGAAACCGTACATATAAAGAATTTGACATCATAATGTATCCAATTTTTCTAAAATTACAAGTAAATCAAAGTTTGTGAAGCTCTTATCTCATTTATCTTGTTTGTCTTTCATCTTCAAACTCAATAACTTATAAGAGTTTTTACCTCACCAATTTGGTTGTATTTTCGAGAATCACATACAACCTTATATCATAAACAACTCTTGCAACACTAAGCAGATGAATTTAAGATCAAAGCTAACCTTGTTTTTATCGATATGGTATCACCAACGTGTTAACCGCCACCCTTGTAAAAAGAAACACCGTAAACTGCAAAAACTCCCCACGATGTCATCCTCCATGATATGACACCTTCCCAAACCGAAGGCGACAATACGTAAAAAAGGAACGTAGGGCACATTTTGCTGCCAATGGACCGCTTAGGGTGAATACGGATCGGGCCTGCAGTATGGGGTTGAAAATAAAAAGCTTATACTTTACTGATAACTATTTGGAGGAGGAGAAAACCCCTCACTAAGATTTACTGTTAATAGTAGCCGATGTAGCAGGGTATGAAATGATACAAATATATATAGATGAAACTCGAGAGTATCAGTCTCAATTTGATGCATCAACAAAATTGGAAGAGGTGTGTCTAGGAAGCAATATCGATTGCGTGGTGAGCATCAAGAAAAAATTATATGAGGACTTGAAAGTAAACCTAATTCACATGCTGTAAGAACACAAAGACGTATTTGCATGGGCCAATACTTCGGTAACAGGTATATCCGTATCTCTCGCTACTCACCGGATTATTATAGATCTCCATTGAAACTTATGCATTTAGATAAAAAGGTATTTGACGTCAAAATAAGAAAAAATAGTAGAAGAAGAAGTCGATCAATTATTATTTGTAGGATATATATGGGAGGTAAGATACCCTAAGTGGGCGGCAAACCTCGTCTTAGTAAAAAAGAAGAACCAAAAGTGAATAATGTGTATTAAGTTTATCGGCTTCAACATGGCATGTCCTAAAGATCAATTACCCTTACCCTAGATAAAGACATGAAATGCTATTCTTCATGGACGCATACTCCAGATACAACTAAATCAAAATGAATATGAGGGATCAAGATAATACGTTATTTACCACCAAGTAAAGGTTGTATTTTACGTAGTATTGCTATTCAAACTCGAAAATGCGTGATTGACTTATCAAAGGATGGTGAACAAAATATTTAAGGAATAATTGAAAATACATATATAGGTATACATTGATAATATATCTGATGAGTCCGAATTCAGCACGCTCCCCGGACAGGGACAGATCAGTCCAAAGCCTCCAGACCGGACAGATTGGACATATCACATGGACCGGACAGATCACTTTGAACACAATGACCATAGGACAGTTCGAACTATGACAAAAGTACTAAAAAACCTAAACACTTCTTGACTAAGCTACTTGCTCTCCTACTTAGAGCTCATGGGTCTTTGAACATGACCCGAGTCCATTAAACATGACCCGAAAGCCCATAAGGGCCCAAACATCACACTATAAATACCCAACCACCTGCATTAACTATGGGTAATGAAAATTAACTGCTACCAAGCTGCTTAATTATCTCTCTACTCTCTAAACACTTAAAACACCCACATACCACCATAAAACACCAACTGAAATTACCAGCCTACCATCAGGCGATTATTATCCTCACCAAATTGGCGACCACAGTGGGAGCACGAAGATGCCTGAATCAAGCATTCAAAACCTGCCAAGAAACTCTGTCTGTATGAATCTGGACAATCCAGAGCTTCCACCAGCTTTGCTTGAAGTGGTGGAAGAGAACGATGAATACACCGTCGAAGAGCGTGACAGGCTAAAGTGTGAAATAGAAGCTCTGAGGGCTGAGAAGGCCAAGATGGGCGTGAAAGAAAAATCCAAAGCATCGGTTGCTCATCACACCGATAACCCCAGAGAGCATGAGTCTTCGAAGACTCATGTGAGCACCAAAAAGACTCATGCCAGTTCTAAAAAGTCTCACCGGTCCAAACCTGTGGAGAGTTCTGACTCAAGCTCAGAATCTTCTGATAGCTCTTCGGACAGTGATGGAGTTGAAAAATCCTTGTCCTCTAGCAGCGATGAGGGTCGAACCAGGAAAAAGCAAAAGCAAATTAAAAAATATTCAAGAAAAAGAGATAAACATGGAAGAATGAAGGAGCATATTGGCAAGGGGTCATCTCATAACCGGAGGCATGTTGACAAGATGCTGATGGATCCCTTTGCCTTCCACGATGAACCAGGTATCTTTGCAACTCCCAATGAGGATACTGTGTTCAGTCGTGGAAGGAATTGGAGGCAATCTCCATTGTCTTCTAAAATTCTGTCCGGAAACCTCCCCAAGAGGTTTGGCAGCACCAAAATAGAGAAGTACGATGGCAGTACTGATCTGGATAACCATCTGGAGCAATTTAAAAACTTCATGATGACCTTTGACGATGATGATAAACTAATTTGTAGGGCATTCTCCCAATCCTTTACGGGGAGTGCTCTGAAATGGTACAACAGCCTGCCTCAGGGTTGTATTAAAGATTTTGATACGTTTTGGGTGGCCTTTCGAAGGCAGTTCGTAGGGAGTAAAGAGCTGAAGGGCAATGGAGACACAATAATCCATTGTGCCCAGGAACCAAATGAGTCCTTGAAAGAATACATAAGCCGTTTTGTGAACATAAAGAATGGGTTGGCTGATTGCTTCGAACAGGTGGCAATAGCATCCCTAAGGCAAGGTTTGAATCCAGGCAATCTAGCTGATTCAGTAACCAGAAAGAAGGCCATGACCTGGGGAGGGTTGCTGAATCAGGTTGGCAAACAGATAAACGTCGATGAAACAAAGAAAACCAGGGTGCACAGGCAGGTGAGGTCTACCCCGGTGACTCCAAATCCCAATCAGAACCAGTCCGGGAACAAAGCAAGAGAAACCGGACACGGACATTGTAGGGCAAAAGCTCAGTCTCAGCCAGCTGCTCCTGCTCAAAGTCAACAGTCTAGAAACAAGAGAGGGCCATGGGTCCAACCGGAGTGGTTCATAGAGTTAAAAGAGAGCGTGGCCACTATCTTTGATAAAACAAAGGATGAGGTGCATTACCGGAGACCGACAACACTGTAGTCTCCCAGAGAGCATCGCAACAACTCTTTTTGCCAATATCACAATGATATTGGTCATACCACCGATGACTGCATAGCATTGAAGCAGGAAGTTCAAAACTTGATTGAAAGGGGGAAGCTGGGAGCTTACATTAAAAGAAGAGGAGGCAACAGGCCTGACAACACTCATCGGGTTGGTCCAAGTAATGCCGCTCCGGAGGGGGCCATGGTTATAGTTGAAAGGTTTGACATGGAATATGAGTACTTGGATCCCCATCCAACTCGGAACAGAGTGGGCGCTATAGAGGAATGTTCTAGGTCGGTCTCCGGGCTCATTAAGTTTTTTGAGTCGCTTACAATTTTCCGAGGGGACACTATGACAGCTCCTACTGCTTCTTCCAGGAAGAGGCATGTTCATACTTTGGCCTCCCAGCTAGAAGGAGGCATGACATCTTATCAGTCACCAAAGTCATTTCCCTTCATTGTGTTTGATGAAGATGATTTAAGAAACATTGCTGGCCCTCATGAGGATGCTGTTGTCATAGGAGCATCTATAGGGGGCAATGACATAAGACGAATCTTGGTGGATACTGGAAGCTCAACCAATATCCTTTTCCTAACCACTTACAAGAAAATGAAAAATCCAGCTGTAATTCAGAATTTGGACAGATCAATCGTGGGCTTCACAGGCAGCTCAGCAGATGTGATCGGGGAGTTCGAAGAGGAGGTGTTATTGGGCAAGGGCCCTTTCAAGAAAATGGTCAGAATACTCTTTATTGTGGTGGATTGTCCCACTTGCTATAATGCTATTCTAGGGAGGTCTTGGCTCTCTAGGATGCATGCATGGGCAGTTTGGAGTTGTCCGGAGCAGCCAAAAGATTACAAGAGAATGTTATGCCACTGCCTTGGCTCCTCGAACGCTGGGGCAGTCCGCATTGATGAACAATAGCAGTTTGAGGGCCTTTATGGGGGTGAGGGTGAAATTGATGACCCCAAAGAGACCCCCGGAGTGTTGATACCAGTTGAAGAGGTAGAAACACACTGGTTGGAAGATGGGAAAATTGTCAAGATAAGGTCTAAAATGCCACCCATTTTGAAAGATCAAATGTTAAAGTTTTTGAAGAACCATCAGCATGTCTTTGCTTGCTGCAATGCTGATGTTACTGGAGTTCTATCAGAAGTAATATCACACCACCTATCCGTCCGGAGAGATGTAGCTCCAGTAGTCCAAAAAAGAAGAGCTTTTTCCAAAGAAAAGGCTGATGTCATTGTGCAAGAGGTTGACAGGCTCACAAAGATGGGGCACATCAAGGAGTCTCAATACCCTTTGTGGACTGCCAATCTTGTCTTGGTGAAAAAGAATAATGGCAAGTGGCGCATGTGCATTGACTTCACAGACCTCAATAGAGCTTGCCCAAAAGACTTGTATCCGGTTGCCCGGATTGATCAGTTAGTAGACTCCACCTCTGGGAACAAACTGCTTTCCTTTATGGATGCTTTCTTCGGATACAATCAGATTCAAGTAGATCCAAGAGATCTAGAGCATACCACATTTGTAACTGACAGGGGGCTTCATTGTTACAAGGTTATGCCATTTGGTTTGAAAAATGATGGGGCTACTTATCAGAGGTTAGTCAACAAGGCATTTGCTGATCAAATTGGAAGAAATATGGAAGTATACATTGACGATATGATGGTGAAAAGTGTGGATGAGCAGTTGCACTTGTCCGATCTCCAAGAAACTTTTGCCAACTTGGTAAAAGTGAATTTGAAGTTAAACCCTGAAAAATGTGTGTTCGGAGTGCAGTCCGGGAAGTTTCTGGGCTATATCATAAGTGAGCATGGAATACAACCTGATCCGGACCAACTCAATGCTCTATTTCAAATGGAGCCTCCTCGAAACATCAAAGAAGTACAACGGTTAACGGGGAGGTTAGCTGCCTTAAACAGATTTATCTCAAGGTCTTCGGAAAGGTGTGCTCCTTTTTTTCAAACTTTGAAGGGTGCAAAGGGCTTTGATTGGACCCCGTAGTGCGATGAGGCTTTCAATGAGATCAAGAAACACCTCTCCTCCCCCAAAACTTTGTTCAAGCCAGTCGATGGGGAGACTCTCTTTGTATACTTGGCAGTTTCAAGTTGTGCCATCAGTGCCGTGCTGGTAAGAGAGGTCGATAGTCATCCCCATCCAGTGTAATACATCAACAAAAGCTTGATAGATGCAGAGAAGCGTTACTTAAAACTGGAAAAATTGGCATTAGCCCTGGTAATAGCTACAAGGAAGATGAGGCCTTATTTCCAGGCTCATCTTATCATCGTCCGGACCTCCTTTCCCCTAAAGAATGTCCTTCAAAAAGCAGACATTTCGAGCAGAATGACTAAGTGGTCAGTAGAGTTGGGAGACTTTGACATAGACTTTACTCCTCGAACAGCAGTCAAAGCCCAAGCTGTGGCTGATTTTCTGGTCAAATTCCACTCCGATAGGGATTCGGAGCAAGCTACTGATATAAAAGATAAAAAAGTATGGGTCGTCCGAACAGATGGTGGATCTAGCACAATGGGATGTGGTGCAGGAGTATGTTTAACTTCCCCGTATGGAGATAAGATGTACCAGGCTATTTGTTTTGCTTTCAGGGCATCTAATAACGAATCCGAATACGAAGCAGCTATAGCTGGGTTAAAGTTAGCCTACATTTGTGGGGCTAAGAGGGTCAAGCTGTTAAGTGACTCCCAACTACTTATCCACCATGCCCAAGGCCAGTCTGAGGCTAAGAAGGAGCAACTTGTGAAATATTTACTCCTCCTCAAAAATGAAGCGCTTAAGTTTAAAAGTGTTGTCTATGAACACATTCCCCGGGCAGAAAATGAGCTAGCAGACTCACTGGCAACCATAGCATATACGGAGTCATATCCATGGATCCATGTGCTTGAAAGCCCCTCCATTCAACTTTGTAAGGGTAGAGAAGACGAGATTTTTGAAATACAAGCAAAACAACCTCAAGACTGGAGATTTCCTCTCATGCAATATCTCTCCGATGGTGTTGTGCCTCCGGATAAGTCACTAGCCAGAACATTGAAACACAAGGCTCGTGGTTTCATCATGTTGAGAGAAGTGTTATACAAGAAATCTTACAGTAAACCTCTCCTACGCTGTTTGGGGGATGAAGAATCACAAATGGTCCTCTCCGAATTGCATGATGGTGAGGGATCAGCCCATTGTGGGTTTAGAGCTTTAACAAGAAGAGTTTTACTCTCCGGTTATTATTGGCCATCAATCATGAAAGATGCTAAGGAATTGGTGAGGAGGTGTGACCCATGCCAGAGGTACAACAATGAAATTTATGTACCAGCCATTCCTTTAGAATCAATTTTTGAGCCTATTCCTTTTGCTCGATGGGGATTGGATTTAGTAGGGCCTCTCCCTGTGGCGTCCGGAGGGCGCAAAACTATAATTGTGGCCATTGACTACTTCTCGAAGCGGATAGAAGCAGCCCCTCTAGCAGGGACAACATCGAAAGCTGTTATAAAATTCATTCTATCCAACATATGTTGCCGATTTGGTGTCCCACAGAAAATAACAACAGACAACGGGCCACAGTTCGACAATAGAGAAATGGAGAGCTTATGTGCCTCAAGGGGTATACAATATTGTTTTTCTTCACCTTTCTACCCACAAGCAAATGGGCAGGTTGAAGTGGCTAATAGAACTATACTGTCCGGTTTAAAGAAGAATTTGGAAGGGGCTGCTGTGAAGTGGCCTAGTTATTTACAAGAGGTCTTGTGGGCCTACCGGACAACACCTGGGGCTGCAGCACAAGAATCACCCTTTGCCTTGGTCTATGGGATGGATGCAGTAGCTCCCATAGAGGCAACTCTCCCCTCTTTTCGTGTTCACAACTTCTCCGAACACGCTAACGAGGTGGCAATCAGAGGTCAACTTGATTTGATAGAAGAAAGACGAGTTAAAGCTCACCTTAGAGTTTCACATTATCAAGGCTTGATGAGGAGCAGATTTTCTTCCAAAGTCAAAAGAAGAGATTTCCAACCAGGGGACAAAGTATTAAGGAAGGTCTTCTTACACACTAAAGAAAAGCTCTTCGGAAAGCTGGCCCCAACTTGGGAGGGTCCGTATATGGTTGTTGAAAGAATTAAGCCTGGAACTTATTGGTTGGAAGACAAAGAGGGCAGAGTTTTAACTCATCCTTGGAATATTGAGCATCTCCGGATATACTTGGAATAGCACTTGTGTAAATATTTACTTGTTTAAACATCCATGTAAATATTTGGGGGCATACTCTTTCCTCCCCGGTGGCACTGAGAGGTTTTAATGAGGTGTCCGGGTTGTTAAATAAAATTCAATGCCTTCTTAAAAATTTTCTAAGTGTTTTTTAAAGTTTTTTCCCTTATCATACTATCCGGACTGAAATATTTAAGGGTTATTTAAACTCTAGCCGGAGAATTTAAACACTCTCACAATGCAACAACTAAAAGCTACTTAAACTCTGGCTATCAAAATTAAAATAAACAATGAAAGAAGATGATGGTTGCACAAAACAGAGATATTCATTGAATGAAATAACTTAAAATTTCCTTGGCCTTCCAAGGACTTTTAAACAGTCAAAGTAGAACACAAAAAACCTGTCCGGTCAAATTCCGGACACCATTACAAAAAGAGTGCCTTGGCCTTCCAAGGACTTTAGTCTGAATTAAAAATAAATTAAGTGGATCATAAGTTAAGGTTGAGCCTTTGAGGATGGCTCACCTTCGACTACCTTCTTACCCTTAGGGTCATCTTTCCCTTCATCTACTTTCTTGCCTTTGGGATCGTCTTTCTTGTCATCTGGGCTCTCCCCAGTATGTTCTTCATCATCCGATGAGCCACTAGACTAGCCATACCTGTCACCTTCGGCCATCGTTTGGTATGGGAGGTTTTCGGGCTCAACATAAAGCCACAACTCCCCTAGGTTCCTCTGTGGAAACTTTTCATGGAAGAGTAGAACCATGTCAGACCTCACCTTCTCAAGCAGTAGCTCTTCGCTCTTGATCATCTGGTTGGCATAAGCATTGATCCTGGCTTGGATCTTGGCCTCCTGCTCATGTAACAAAGTATTTTTCTCCTCGGCAGCCTTGGACACTGCATTCTCAAGGGCAATCTTATCAGTAGTTAGGTTGGTAATGGTCTTGTCCTTTCCCTTGGTCTCTTCTTTTGAGGCAGTAAGGTCTTTCTCCACCCGGACAGCTTTTTCCCGGAGGTCTCTGATGGTTTCCTCTAGAGTAGAAACTTTTGTGTCGCTTTCCTCCCGATTCTTCTTCAACTCCTCATTTGCTTCCTTTAGCATGTCAGCATTTGCAGTAGCAGTGCAAAGGTCTTCGGACAGCTTTTCCTTCTCAGACTTAAGGTCTTTGATGGTGTCTGCTTGACTCCGAACTTGTCTCTCCAGTGTAAGTACTGGTTGCACATTGCTTAGCAAGGAGTGAGCTATGGTGTCCTTTTCACTAGAGACGATAAAAGTCTTACCCTTGAAGTTGACAGTGTTAGAGCTGCTCGGAGGAATGTAAGGCCCTGCGAAGTCGTCTCTGGGGAGGTTGAGGAAGTATTCGCCAAGTTCACCAAGGCCGGTAATGTCTACTTCATCCATGTTAAGCTCTCCTCCCTCAACTTCATCAGTATGAAAGTCCCTTGGGATCTCTTCAACATGTGTTGGGTCAGAAGGGTCAACCTGAACAGAAGGCTCCGGATCCCAGAGAGCAAGCTCATCTCCCTTGGCAGTCTTTTTCTTCTTGGCTGCCCGGTCTGCCCCTTCACTCCCCTGCTTGCGATTCCTCTTGGAAGCCCTTGGAGATTTTGGGAGTTCTGCTTCCTACCTTTCGGTCTCTTGCTCCACTACCTGCAAAAGAGCAGCATCAATTTGGCTCTGAGCCGGCCCCTCCGGGTCAGTTGGAGCATCATTCTCAACATCATCAAGATTAGCATTGCTCACCACCTTTTTGCCTTTCTTCTTGCCCTTCATTTTGCTTGGGGCTTTGGCCCGGCCTGGCAAGAAGAGTGTCCCATCTGCTTCATGGGACCTCTTGAGCACTGTGTCCGGAGAGGGTTGAGTGGTGAGCTCCTCCCAAGTTAAATCTCTCCGACTTGTGGTGTTCCACAGGTGAGACCTTGCCAGATTTCCACTAGTGAAGGCATTGTGGAATCGGTTCCCCCAGTTCTCTGCGGCCCAGGCGTTGATTTTGCCACAAGTGACCTGTCCGGCCTTCAAGTAATCACCGAACTCCTTAGGCAGTTCTGTTAAGACAAAAGAAAGATTGATTAATTTAAAACCAACTATAAGAAGGAAAAAGTAGACAAAGATTTAAAGTAAGAAACTTACGGTCGCTCCTCCACCTGCTTCTGAGGAGGCTTGGGTTCACTCCGGACTTGATTTTTTGTCCGTTTTCCCAAGCGCCACTGACAAACAAAAACTGGCTCCTCCATTTGCTCTCAGACTCCAATAGGTCATCAACAACTTTGAGATCATTCCCCATATTGAAGTGATAAAAGGGAAATTGGTGTTGTTTGCAAATATTGGCCAATTCTTCCATAGGAAGAGGGATCCCGGACAGCCTTGATGCCATGACGCATGACATCAGAGTATACCAGCCGTTGGGGCTCAGCTGGCTCGGACAAAGTTTGACCAGATGAAAATATCTGACAATCTCTGGGTCCAATGGGAATCTGAGTCCCCAATTAAATAGCTTCGTGAAGATGATTATTTCATTCAGCTTGCAATCCATAGGAGTTTCAGGATCTATGGGAATCCTTATCTTCACATTTTCTGGGATCCCCCATTTTGTGCGCATTCGACCTAGTTCGGCCGTGTGGATGAAAGCATACTTGGTCTTCTGTAAGGCCAAGAGATATTTAAGTTCGACCCTGTGAAAACAAGGCCCTACCTTCCCTTCGAGACACTCCGGCAGCTCCGGATGCCTCAAGCATAGTTTTTTTTTGCCCTTATCTTTTTTGGCAGCAGCAGTTTTACTAGTCTGGCCGGATGGCTCAGACTCAAAAGGGACTTCTTCAACTGAGTCCTCCATTCTTTCCTCCATGATCGTAGGAGGAATATCAGTGGCCCGGGGAGAATTCGAACTTGGCTCAGTTTGGCCTCCGGACTGCTGGTTTTCTGTGTTTTCTTGACTTCTAGTCTCAGGCTGGGGCTCTGAGGCAGAAGTCTCTCTTGGGGGTGCTGGGCTGCTAGCCTCCGGACCGGGTAGTCTTTCCCGGGGAGCTCTGATAGGCACTCCAGACCCAGAACTGCTATTTTTTGCCCCCGATTTTGAGGGAGTGTTCTTGGAGGCTTGCCCCTTAACCAGCCGACTTGTCCTCTTAACCACCAGTTTCTCCGGAGAGTGCTCTGTGTCTGATCTCATTGCAAGAAAAGGGGAAGGTTTCCTAAAACTTGTAACTGTAACTCCTGGCTCGACAGTAGGCACTGACTCCTGAACTGAGGAACCAGAGACTATAGGGGAGAGAGTGGATTGAAATAGTTTTTTGGGCTTGGTACCTTTAGAGGAGGACGAGCCTCGATCTGACTCTGTAGCAGAGGAGATTGGTCTGTCGACAGGCGAGGTAGGTAAACCTGCTGCGATTCGTCTTTCCTTCTCAACTTTTTGTGCCTTCTCCAACTCAGAAAGGTTGAGCCACCCGCCTTTGATCAATGCAATCCTTGCTGTAAACATAAACTACCAAGAAAATCTTTGCTTTAGAGAGAGAAAGCTCTAAGTAAATATGCAGAGTAAATATGAAAGAGATAGTAAAACAGTGGAAAGTGAGTCTGAATTTATAGTAAATCTGAAAAAGTAGTTGATTCCTAGGAGAATTCGAAAAGTTTGGTAATGATTAAAAGACGGCGCTGATGTCACCATGTGTAATTAAAGAGGTTACTTTTCGAAGAAGGTGGGTGCGAAATTCAAGGTGAAAAAACGGCTGGAGTGACCAATCAGAGAGTGACACGTGTCCCACGAACTCTGGCAAAAACCGTTTTGAATTCGTGAAGCTTTATCTGTCCGGGTAAACCCATAGACCTGTCCGGATTGAAAACTACTTCTAAACATCGGACTGTTTTTCAGGTCTCAGACAAGAATACTTGCTCAAACACCTAAAAAGGGGGCTCCTGATGAGTCCGAATTCAGCACGCTCCCCGGACATGGACAGATCAGTCCAAAGCCTCCGGACCGGACAGATCGGACAGATCACATGGACCGGACAAATCACTTTGAACACAATGACCATAGGACAGTTCGAACTATGACAAAATTACTAAAAAACCTAAACACTTCTTGACTAAGCTACTTGCTCTCCTACTTAGAGCTCATGGGTCTTTGAACATGACCCGGGTCCATTAAACATGACCCGAAAGCCCATAAAGGCCCAAACATCACACTATAAATACCCAACCAACTGCATTAACTATGGATAATGAAAATTAACTGCTACCAAGCTGCTTAATTATCTCTCTACTCTCTAAACACTTAAAACACCCACATACCACCATAAAAACACCAACTGAAATTACTAGCCTACCCTCAGGCGATTATTATCCTCACTAATATCGGTTAAGATTAAAACTTGGGCACCCACTCGAAGGACTTCCGAGAGACATTCTCAACGTTGAGAAAACACAACATGAAACTTAGCCTCACAAAGTGTTTCTTTGGCCTAACATCCGAGAAATTTCTCAGGTTTGCTGTTTAGAAAAGAAGGATAGTGCAGATCCAAACCAAATTTTTGCACTAAGAAAAATGAACTTGTTGCAAACGGTAAAATAATTCTAAAAATTGAACAAAACGATGGTTGTGTTGAATCATTTAATCTCACATAAAGTTGATATGTGCCTCATATTGGTTAAGATTTTGAGGGGAGCATGCAAATTTGAATGTAATGAGGAGTGTGGTGTTGTATTTCGAGAATTGAAGAACTACCTAACTTGATGTAGCCCAGAAAGTCCAAACAAAAGCCTTTTTATTTTATTTTATTTTATGTTTATTTTATTTTATTTTATTCAAATATCTTATGTATTTACATCAAATCTAATTATATTAAGATTTTATTTTATTTTATTTTATTTTATTTTAGAATATTTATTTTATTTCCTTGTATTCTAATTTAGGGTTTTGAGAAACTATTATATAATGCCTCTTATGCCTTAAGTTATTTGAAGTCTGGGGAATAATAATATATTTTTATCAGTGAAAATTTCACTATTTGTTACCCTTAGATTAGGGTTTCATCGTGTTACCCTTGAATTAGGGTTTCATCTATCGTTGTTTCTTCTTCTGTTTCCGCCGCTCATCAGTTTGGTATCAGAGCCGAAGTTCTTGCTACGGGGCAAGCATGTTTCTGAATCCTGATATCATCTGATTAAAGGTTTAAGAAAGAGAACAACACACGTGGTCAATAAGATCGGGAAGATCGTTTGAGTATGAAGGGGCATACCAACTGTTTCAATGACGATCGTATTGACAGGTTACTGAAGGAGTTTAAATTGGCTACCAATCGTCGAATCAAGGAAAAATTGCTTATCGAGATACTATCTCATGCTATAAAAAAATTTTCAAAACCATATTTTTTTCATCAACTGGACATGGAGATGTTGTCTTCAGGCTATGAAAAGGTTTTCGAATTTTTTTTTCATCAACCGGATGGCTTCAATGTTACTTTGAATAAGGAACACTCGAGAAGAATTTATCTTATTCCGATAAGGTCAACAATTATAATTCCCAAGGTAACTATTGAATAAAATAAAATAAATATTTTGGATTCTTGATGGTGATGGTGCTGTGAATTCGAGGACGAATTCTTGTCAACCGGGAGAGGATGAAGTAGCTCCGAAAGTCCAAACAAAAACCTTTTTATTTTATTTTATTTTATTCAAATATCTTATGTATTTAAATCAAATCTAATTATATTAAGATTTGATTTGATTTGATTTGATTTTATTTTATTTTAGAATATTTATTTTATTTCCTTGTATTCTAATTTAGGGTTTTGAGAATCTATTATATAAAGCCTCTTATGCCTTAAGTTATTTGAAGTCTGGGGAATAATATATCTTTATCAGTGAAAATTTCACTATTTGTTACCCTTAGATTAGAGTTTCATCATGTTACCCTTGAATTAGGGTTTCATCATGTTACCCTTGAATTAGGGTTTCATCATGTTACCCTTGAATTAGGGTTTCATCTATCGTTGTTTCTTCTTCTGTTTCCGTCGCGTCATCATAACTTCACCTCAACTAATGCCCATGCTAATGAATGGTGAAATAGAAAATTGAATTCGTACCACGAAGCATAATAAAAGGACGCGTACCAACAAACCTTGTATCTACGTAGATATGAAAAACACCTACAGTATGAAAAACACCTACAGGGAGATTAAAGTATCAATCTAAAATGGATGATATATGTAGATAAAGTATCGAACGTAATATTAGCTATTGAATTTGAATTTAAGTCATCAAATGAGGCATGATATGAAACAATAATAGAGTTCACTTCCGAAAATTCAAATATAACTAAAATTCAAAATTATTATATAAATAAAAACTAAAAAAATAGGATCATCAAATTAAAAAAAACATAACCGATAATTGTGGGTATATATATGATAATTGAATTAAATGTTCTAAAATAAGCAGTCATTATTTAAAATATATTTAGGTTATTATTTTAATACATGTTTACTTGCATTAAATTTATATTTTAAATTTCTAAAAACACATCCACACATAATGTGAATTAGTATGAAAACAAAATATAAATACAAACAATGTTTATTTTTTCAATTTTTTACTGGATGATAAATTAGATTTACATATTTAAAAATTTACTGTTAAAAAAATTAGATTTACATATTTAAAAGTTTACTGTTAAAAAAATTTGGACGAAGTTAACTTCAAAATTTTGTTGTACACTAGCATAAAATGGATTCAAATTTTATGTGACGCGAATCAATGTTACACTTAAACTTTATGGTTTTTATGATTATTAAAAAATATTTAGTTCAAACTCTAATATTTCATTTATTATAACTTGAATGTTAGTTATATATATAAAATATACTATCCAATAGTCATGTTTCAAGACTATATGAATTTGTTAGTTTTTCACGTGATAAACTTATCACTATAAGAATATAAACAAAAAATCTAGGTATTGAATTGTGTATGACTATTTTTGTATTCACATATTATCTTCGAATATGTTATATGATTCAATAAATTCATAAAATTATTAAATATTTTTTCTCTTTCATATACTTTTCCGTATTATCAAGAACATATTTGGTAATGTGTAATTGGCATTATATATGTTTGTTTTGAAAAATACTAGTTCATTTGCATACATCACAGGACAAATATTTATTTGTCAAACAACCCTAAGTTTGTGGATCGAATTTTTTTCATCAACAAAAATAAATAAACTTATACCCACATAAAAATGTCAATATTTTCTTCGAAGATAAATGCAAACATGATATTATATATTGAAAATCTGAAACAAATTCATTATGTATATTATGGTCTCATATATGAAATCCATAGTTAACACTTTTGGAAATGTCCTTTAACATATTTATATTAACCCGACATTCTCTGTTTCTTCAAAATGTTATTCAAAATAATTTACCTGTTTTTTGTTCTATTAATAAGAATTATAGTTATGACCAACCAATTTTCTTAACTAAACTGTATTTTTGTTTGACGTTGTATGTTGTTCACAAACACGATGCATTTTTTCGGGTTGAAATATTTCAATCAATTCAAATTATTTTCAAGACTTTGGCATACAAATATACTAGTGTTACAATACCATTTGAAGTGTCATGATATTGGATGTTGTATGTCTCGCATGTAATCTTTAAACACCGGCTTTGAACACTAAATCGTCCCTCGACTATGGCGTTTGGTGGCAGATAGTCCCTTGACTTTCAAATGTCCGTTGACAGTCCCTGGACTATCGCATTTGGATAAAGTTAGTCCACCAGATCCTCTGATCCATGAGAGGCTGCCACCTGTCACCATAGGCCCCAGAATTTTGTATAACCACTAGTCCCTTGAGTTTAGTTATCCGTAATATTCTATATTTTGGGTTTGACCTAAACTCAAGGGACTAGTGGTGATACAAAAATCTGGGGAGTATGGTGACATGTGACAACCTCTCATGGATCAAAGGATGTGGTGGACTAACTTTATCCAAACACGATAGTTCAGGGACTGTCAACAGACATTTGAAAATCAAGGGACTATCTTCCACCAAATACGATAGTTGAGGGACGATATACTGTTCTATGCCTTTAAAAACCATACATCAAAATATACCATAATTTATCTTTAGTTTAAAATAACACTTTATTTTATTCAGATTGATTTTCTATTATAAACCAACAAAACAAATACCATATCATAAAATTTCAAGTCATAAACCATCAAAACACATTCCTCATCATAAAATTTCACACTATAATATAATGAAATATCGTACATAAATAAATTCAACATTTAATAAAAAATGTGGATAATTAATAACCATTTAGATATATCTCACAATAGAATTCACGTTGAATAATGTAGTGTTTATTTTATTTTCCAAACTCAACTTTTCAAACAAAAATATTTATATTTTATATTATATTATGTACTGTTGGTTTTTTTTCTTCTGCAAAACACAAATAAATTATCAAAGTTTGATCTATTATATTTTTAAAGTTTTAATTTTTTTTAAAATTTAAAATGTTAGAATTTATATTTGTATTTAGCAAAATATAATTTACCATATATAAATTTAAATTAAATATTGGAGTTAAAAATTAGATTTGTAAATGCAAACAAATAATTAAGAGGGATTGATTTTGTATCTTCATTGTAAGATTTTATAAAATGTTTTTTATTTGACTCAAGCATTTCAGTCAATTAAAATTGATTTCCTCATGATTTTATTTATAATACGTACCTTTTCCATATAATAGAATAACAAATGCAGTAAGAAACAATTACATATAAACCACTTATTAAATACAAATCAATCATATAAATACCATATCATATCATAATAACATATATATATATATATTAACTCATTTATTGCTGACAAATGTTTATCTCGTGGTAAAAGATAGAGATACTCCATCTAAATAAATACAGGGATCAGTTTTTATTTTGTTTGTGTAAAAGATAGGATACAATTTTTTAATCCTTAGTTTTTACCATGTATTTTTTGTGCCAATTTCTTTCCAAATGTTATTGATGTCCTTCAATTTTAAATTTTGTTTTAAGATATTTTTACGGTTTAATTCTGTTTTCTTTCCGATAACTGGAATTAAATTTACTCTCTATTACACTATAATTAATAACATGAATTCTATTTGTATTAATTTTTAAATACTGATATATATATTAATTAGTATTTGACATAAATTTGACATATTTTTTATAAATTAAAAATAAATGGTAAAAAATGACAATTACAAACATAAAACGTTACCACAAGTAAATAAATATTCAAAATATGCAATTTAAATGAGTATTGGATTTAGGTAAGAAAAATCTTTCCATACATGATAGAACAGGTTTAGTAGCCAGTCATAATAGAGAGAGATACATACCAACCCATATCGGTCTCTATAGTTACACCATCTTCATCAACCATACCATTTTCATTTCCTCTCTTTTTCTCGTTTAGCTCCAACATAATCTGAGATATATAATTTTAGAGAGAGGGATTTTGAAGAAACATGGCAGAAGAAGAACCAACAAAGACGGTGGAATCCGAAACAACACCACTTAATCCTGTCGCTCCGGCGACCCAAACTACCGAAACCCTGGACGATGTCTCAGAGACAGACAAACCGGAAAAAACCAAAGAGCTGGTTGTTGTTGAAGGTAATTATATTCACTTATGACCACATACCAATAGACATATATAATAAAAATCAAAATTTTTCTTTCAAAATTACAATTATGTTGTTTCTTAATAGCAGAGGTTGTTGAATCTGGTGATGAAAAAACCAAAACCAGTCATGGTTCTATAAATCGAGGTAATGTTTTATTACTATCAACTCTTAATTGATATATCATATATATATATATATATATATATATATATACACCGATTTACAAGTTTGGTAGGTCTAATTAGAATTACCTTCTTCGTTTTTGTAAAGATACTGTGCTTGCAAAAGTTGAAACAGAAAAACGGATGTCACTGATTAGAGCTTGGGAAGAAAGTGAAAAAAGCAAGGCAGAGAATAAGTAAGGCTAATTTTATTTAGAGCCAAGACATTACTTATTCGAGTTTTGTTTTGTAATTACCGATTAAAATATGACTAAACAGAGCGCAAAAACAAATATCAGCAATTGGGGCTTGGGAGAACACCAAGAAAGCATCTGTTGAGGCTGAACTCAAAAAAATAGAGGTATAACATATTCAGAATCTATTTTTAGTTCATACGATGTTTGTTACAATTGTCCAGTCTGATGAAATAAAATTTTGAAGATCGTAACTTGTAAACTCTCAGACGCAATAACCTGCAAACCAACTCTAGAAAGTAAACCACACCGAGTGACAAGTTTAAACAAAAAAGCTATTGTAGAATGGATACATGATTTTTGGTCACTAGTTCATCTACTCCCCATTTTGGGGCTTCCCTGGCATGAGTATGGCAACAGGATCATTGATTTCAATAATGGTGCACATATTATGGAAACATTGATTTTTGTAATCAACTGGATGTACTGAATACTTGAAATCACTAAATATAATCTACAAGGTATCGATGGAATTAGGTGTTGAAAAAGTAAGATTGAGTAGTATATTTTATTTCTATATAAACAGGAAGAGCTAGAGAGAAAGAAAGCAGGATTTGTAGAAAAGATGAAGAACAAAATTGCCTTGTTTCACAAGGCAGCTGAAGAAAAGAGAGCGACTGTGGAAGCCAAACGCGGCCAAGATTTTATCAAGGCGGAGGAAACTGCTGCCAAATACCGTGCTTCAGGAACTGCGCCTAAAAGGCTCCTTCTAAGTGGTTGTTTTTGAAAAATGTTTCTTTTAATTATTACATATCGAGATAACTCCATTCGTCGATTTAGGTGTTTTTTGGAGGTTTTATTTATAGTCTACAACTTTGTCTAATGCTTGTGTGCGTTTGTGTTTGGCTTTATAATAGTGTATATTTAGGAGGCTCGTTAACAGATCTGATGATCTCTATAGCCGTTTAGAGACTATCTATTTGAACATAACTTTTGTTAGCAGAACTTTCTTCATCTAACTAATGACTGAAAATGAAATGAGTAAGGCTATCCTCGAAACAAAATGCATACAAACAACCATTAATTACAATTAACTTCTGAACCAAGTAAATTTAAACATAAAGCGTTTATTTTTCAATCTGATTGTTGAATATCACATGAACATAACACCATTGTTCAATTCCAATTCACTGCATATACCATCACCCGGAAAAGAATTTATGTACCCGGTTTCTGAAATCTGATCTTCAAACTTGAGACCAAACATATCATAGTTTACGGCAGAACCATTGTTTAGCTCATTCTGAAATTGACCACCTAATGCTCCTTCGTTAATTAAACAATCGTTTGTGAAATGTATTTGCGAATTCAAATTATCATAAAAGATGTCATCCCTTGGTTCCCCAAAAGTAGTTTCGCTGTTGGAATTAGTCGAGGATAGCCACTCGGTAAAAACAAGTTTAGGTAAACAACTTCTGTTATTTTCCTTAGGGAATTCGTAAGTTTTTGTCGGTAATGACTTCTCGATATTTTGCAACGAAATGTAGGTTGGAAACTGAGTCTCGAAGTTGTTTGAAGAAGGTGAGTAATTTATAATTTCTGAGCTTGTATTTGTGTATTGAGACTGAGAGATAGATAGGGAATGAGCTTCTAGTTCTTGGACTTTGGCCACTTTTTTCTTCAAATAAGAATGCCAGTAATTTTTTATTTCATTGTCTGTTCTTCCTGGTAAGTTTTGCGCAATTTGTGACCACCTGAAATCAATTATTATAACAACATTTGTTAGTAGTTTTTTTCTCTCAACTACCACAAATTTTTGTCCTAAGTGCTTGGTAGTATAATATAATATAAAGGTTTGGCTAAATTCGGATCCAAAATAGGTTAACCAACCAAAAAAAAACGTTTTTACAATTTTACAATTTTACCTTTATTCCGCCGATTGAAACCCTCCCACCCGACGGAAAAACTGTTTCACCCGCCGGGGTAAGTTTCTCCGCTGGTGGAGAGGATCTGAACCGGCGGGGTAAAAAACGGCCCTAAAATTTTTGGTTTTTTATCATTGAAGGCCCTAATTTAGCCATAATATAATTCTATCACGTCTTTTTAACTTGAATGTATAATGCCATTATTCCCTTACTAACACATATTTTTTGAAAATTTTCTACTATAGCATTGTCGTATTTTGTGATAAATATAACTAAGTATTAAATTAATAGGTGAAATTTTATAAAAAAAAGAATTAAATAAATACCCGATCAAATTCTAAAAATATTGAAATTTTCGGGGCTTTAAGAGTTTATAAACTTTAAAGTTTGGTAGGCTAATTCATAAAGAAACAAATTATGAGGGCGATGATCAAAATAATTGAACTTCAATATAGAGTAGGATTAAAATTTTATTTGGAATTTTATATAAAAAGATATGTTTTTAGTCTTTTGATTATTATTTTCGGGAGAGACAGTGTTCCGATTAGAAAATCGTCCGGATTGACTCATTTAACGTTGACTACTCATTTTCGTAATAAATAAATTTTTAACTATCCATTATAAATAAAATTAATTATTTAAATAAATATATGTAAAAAAATAATTTTATCCAAAATAAATAATTAGATGACTTTTAATCTAAAGATTATATATCACGAAAAGTGATGGACAGCGAAGCGAAAAAAAACTCAATATACAACGAAAGTGATAGTGAAAACTAATTACTATTCCAACTCTAAAAGAAATATATGTATCCATTCTTCAAACTGTAGAACTAAAATATTTCACTATACTACTAAAATAAAATCCGAATAGGCAGGTAGAAGATATCATATATTTTTTTTAAAGAACATATCTAAATTTTTCAAAAGACAAAAAACAAAACAATTTTATAAGGCTTTGAATAGTAACTCGTCCCTATACTATTGCACTTGGTGACAGATAGTCCATGGACTTTCAAAAGTCCGTTCGTAGTCCCTCGACTATCCAGTTTGGATAAAGTTAATCCCCTTGCATGTGTTGACTATCAATTTTTTTGACAGATAGTCCTTCAACTATTCATTTTTAATAAATTTAGTCATTTGACTTCCTATTTTTGATAAAGTTAATCCCCTTAATAAACATGCGCATCAGACTAACTTTATCCAAACTGGATAGTCCAGGGACTACCAACGAACTTTTAAAAGTCCAGAGACTATATGTCACCAAACTGGATAGCTCAGGGACTACGAACGGACTTTTGAAAGTCCAGGGATTATCTGCCACCAAAATCGATAATCCAGGGACGAGTTACTGTTCAAAACCATTCTATAATTATATATATAGCAAGTTTTCTAATTTTGTATTTAATAAATAAACTCAAGATGTTTATATACTCCAGACCGATTTGTGAATTCATATTTTCTTATTTTCGGTGTTGAATGTTACAAAACTATTAAAACAAAATTATAAAGAGGTAAAAAGAAATCGGCTTACTTGTTGCCTAGCATACGATGGAGGGTGATGATTGTATCCTCTTCTTCAACACTAAACAAGCCTCTCTTCAAACCTGGTCTTAAATAATTAATCCATCTTAATCTACAACTTTTTCCATTCCTTTGCAATCCTGAAATTACAAACTCAAATTAACCACACCAACTCTTGACAAAGTCAAAACTCAAAGAACATGAGGTCATTATGGTCACTTCACAGTTTAAAACTTAAAACTTAAATTTAACCACCATCACTTTCTTTAAAGAAAAACCTAAGATGAATGATAACCCATCTCTTTCCCTCATCATCCATCAATAATTCAAATCCAACTACTCTTGAATAAATTATGATAATAAAAAAAGTAGTAGATAACAACTTTAGTATAAACTATAAAAAATAGTTTATAAAATTATATAAATTATTCACAACATAAATGTTACTTTTTACTATAAAATATGGAAATAGAAAAGAAAGAACTAACCAGCTTTAATGGGGACAGTACTCCAGCAACCATGGCCATATTTGAAAATATAGCTTTTTAGCCTTAAATCTTCTTCAGGTGACCATAACCCTTTTCTATGCTTTGTCTTTGCCTTTTCTAAGGATTTGCAACCCATTTTTCTTAAACCCTAAATTAAGTTGATGGGCTTATTAGTTTTTATGATTCAGATTTGAAGAGAGAATAGAGAAAGAGAGTTGTAATAGAGTTAATGAACAGAAGAAGAAGATTGGAATAAATAGCCGGCCATAAAAGTTTTGGAATATAAAAGCAAAGATTAGTTGTACATTTTATTTTATTATTAAATAAAGACTTGCTAAATTAAAAAAATAAAAGACATTCATATAATTTGAACTTGTCTTTTTAGAAGAATCTTTGATTTTCTTTAGTTTTGTATACCTGTAACGGTTTTGAAATGGCAATGTTACCTATAAACTATATACTATACATATTATGTCACACTAGTATGAATTCGTATTGGTTATTTGGGTCTAATTTTGGTATCTACCAATCGGGAAATGCTATAGTGTCGGTGTAACCATTTGGAAGCTTCAACTCAAATTGAAATTATTTAAAGTTCATAGTACAATACGTATTGATATTTAATTTTTTTATTATTTCAAATTCAAGTATTGTTTATTAAATTTCTTTTAAACCAATATTTTTAGGGGAAAAGTCAAAGTGATCCAATCCATTTACAATAAAATATTACTAGGGGCTATTACTAGGCCAGTTACGGGTTAATGTGAATAGGAACCGGGAAGAAGCCGATCAATTTTAATAATTTGGGTCCCAGATTATTTTGGAAACTCGTAAAACTGATAAATTATTAACATTTATTTGGAACCAAATTTACTAGAACGGTCTCGAAAGAGTAGCCGAATTGGTGGAGCAAGTAGAACTTGTGACTAAATATCATGAGTTCGATTTTATTTACAATTTTTTTTGGTTGAGTAAGGAGAATTTGTGACTAAATGTCACGAGTTCGATTTTCTATGTTCTCTACAAATGTTTTTTTGTTGAATCTGTCATTTTTTTTTAGGACCGACAGCGAGAAGGTAAACCACACAAGGTGACATACTCAACTAAGAATGCGTTTATAGAGGGGGTCGAAGACATGACCTTTTAGTCGCGAGCTCATCTACTCCACCAACTTGGCTACCTCTTTCAGAGCAAGAGTCTGTCATTTTTTTTTATTTTTTTTTTTCGGAGGGAACCCGCAGCCGCTACTCAGAGTGCAATGAGTGCGCACAGGGTAAACCCTCAGTCTGACGCGATAGCCTACAAACCAACGCCAGAAGGTAAACCACACAAGGTGACAGGCTCAGCCGAGAAAGAGTCTGTCATTTTGTATGGTTTACCTTTGGATTTACCATGTGCGCACTCATCCTATTTGAGTAGCGGCTGTGGGTTCTCTCTGAAAAAATAATAATAAAACAAACTCGAATTGATAAAACTATTCGAACTTATATTTTTATATATAAAAATTATATTGCATGTATCATTAGGTAAAGAGCCATTGATAATGGATCAATCCTACCTTATTTTGATTCAATCCTCTCTTATTGGAATCATGTTTTCTTCATCTATATTATATTTTCCTTTCAAATATAGAAGTTGTCTTCTTATCTCCATGTTATTGTTCTGGTTTTTATAATGTTAGATTTTCCAGATCTTCGGGAATCGGTCAACAAGTTGCATAATACAACTGAATCAAGAGAAGTGGTTAAAAAGCATTTATTGAACGAAAACTTCTTGGATTAAAAGAAATCATATGCTAACATTCTTTGGAAAAATGGATGAAAGTGTTGAATACAAGCTTCTGTATTCGTAAAATAAAACAAACCATATATCATTGCAATTCTTACAAAGTGTCAAAGAATCATTGTTGGAAAATACAAAATATACTATGATTGGTAAATTCAATCAATAAATTTAAAAGAATCAATGTATCAGCGATTTCATATAAAAAATGAAGCTGCAAAATGAGAGAAAACGGCTAGGATTTCTGATTATTATTTAGAGAAAACGGCTAGGGTTTCTGATTATTATTTAGAAAGTCTTTATTATATAGAGTCTAAATCTATTATTTATAGATAAACTATATGGGCTAATGGGCTTAGGCCTTATATCTCTAACACCCTCTCTCAAACTCGCAATGCTTATTCTTGCATTGTGAGTTTGTTACACAAAATAAGAAAAACAAAATTGAACTCCAATCTCCAAACTTCAATCTTCAAACTCAAATCTCAAATCTCAAATCTCAAATCTCAAATCTACAATCTTCAAGCTCCAAGCTCCAAGCTCCAAGCTCCAAGCTCCAAGCTCCAAGCTCCAAGCTCCAAGCTCCAAACTCCAAACTCCAAACTCCAAACTCCAAACTCCAAACTCCAAACTCCAAAGTCCAAAGTCCAAAGTCCAAACTCCAAACTCCAAACTCCAAACTCCAAACTCCAAACTCCAAACTACAAACTCCAAACGAAATCAAACACCAAACAAATCCAAACGAATCCAAACAAAGCAAAACAAATCCAAACAAAGAAAAACAAAATCTATACCGAATCCAAAACCAATTCTAAATCCAAATACTGAAACCAAATCCAAAAATAAATCAAAATACCAAATCCAAATCAAAGCTAAACTCCAAACTCCAAACTCCAAACTACAAGCTTCAAACTCTAAACTCCAAACTCAAAACAAAATCAAACACCAAACAAATCCAAACGAATCCAAACAAAATCTATATCGAATCCAAAACCAAATCCAAATCCAAATACCGAAACCAAATCTAAAAATAAATCAAAATACCAAATCCAAATCAAAGCTAAACAAATCCACCGAAACCGTGGCTTCCAAACCGAAATCCAATGCTACTACGAAATTGAATACCTGGTAGATCTACAAAAATTCCGGCGGACAGCTAAAAACACTGCCCGCCGACACAGAGGAAGACGCGAAAACTTCAAGATCTAAGCCAAAGCTCTGATACCATGTTAAGAAACAAATATAGATAAAAGAATAAGTAGTCGCCAATAAGGGGCTAGGGTTTCTGATTATTAGAAAGTCTTTATTACATAGTCTAAATCTATTATTTATAGATAAACTATATGGGCTAATTGGCTTAGGCCTTATATCTCTAACATCAATATGGGATTCTCGTCACTTGCTGCTGGAACTGTCATCAAAATATGACTTATGTAAAGTCTAGGTAAAAAATATATGGTATATTGGTGATTCAACAATAAGGCTTCTGAAATGGACTCCAGATTTCAACATTAAAGTTGAATGTCCTCTAACCCATGTATGGATAAAATTTGCTAAAAATTCATGAATTCTTATTCAATAAAAGCATTATATCATCAATGGCGGAATCAATTGGCATCCATTTGAAGATTACGGTTCCAGAAAAGAATATGGCTTTTCACAATTCTTGTTTAGCGCTTTAGTTGAGATGGATCTAACACGGAAGATTCATCATTATATATGGGTGAGTTTTGGTGAAAACCAGGGATGTTGAATAAATGTTAGTTATAAGGATCTCCCAAGGTACTGCAACATCTGTTATCACATTGGTCATTATTCTAGTAACTGCAAGAAGGCTAAAACTAAAGTCGAAAATCAGAATAAGAGCAATACTCTGATCACAATTGAAGGCACTGTTAGCTATACTAAAGTTGGGAATCTAAGAAACAACTACATAGAGAAGAAGAAGGAAAATCTAAAATCTAAAATTGTAGATCCTAATCAAGAAAGCCAATATCTCTAACAACAAGACTCCTAAAACAATTTCAAATCAGGTCTTCAACAAATAGGAAGCTAATAACAGCAAAGATAATGATCCAGAGACTCGTAAGGATGATGAGATAATAGAGGCTATTCAGTTTTTTGAAAATGACTACCAATTAAAGTATGAAAACACCATCTCTCAAACTGTTACTACAAACAAAGATAGCATAGGAAGTGTGCCAATTACTCTAACACATAAGAATATGGAAATTTACACTGAATTCAAGAAAGTTTTGAACCATAAACTCAAAGATACCAGAGGAATGAAAAAGACTAACATCTTATCAATAAAATCCCTAAGGTTTTCAGGGACTAACAAGAAAAATAAATCCATTTCCTGATGATAAAGATGTTGAACTGGAACATAAAAAGAATTCATAATAGGTCTACTGCTAGAAGACTCAAATCCATTATTGCTAAAGAGAAAATAAATCTTGTAGTTGTTCAAGAACCTCTTATTAGTAAGGATAATATATTTTCTACTACACCTAAGACCGGTTTGAATAACTTCTAACTCATCTAACAAAATTTGGTTTTATTGGAATAATGATTTTAATTTTAAAGTTATCTTGAACCATCCTCAATGCCTCCATGTTGAAATTGGCTTAGCTAATCTGAATATAACCTTTTATCTAACCATTGTGTATGCGAAGTGTCAAAAAAACTATAGGATGGATCTCTGGAATACGCTGAGAAACATATCAACTAATGTGGCATGCAATGAGTGGCTAATAATGGGTGATTTCAATGCGGTCTCTTCTCCAGATAAACAGATTGGTTGTATTACTTACTGTATGAATAACTCTGATGAATTTAATGAGATGATAAGGAACTGCAATCTTGAAGATGCAGGATACTCTGGTTTTAAGTAAACTTGGACTAATAAGTCTAAGTGGAAAAGACTTGATAGATTTGTATTCAACTCTAACTTGTCTAATATGTTTTCTAAGACTAAAGTGATGCATATGGCTAGAAATTGTTCTGACCATAGCCCACTATACATCATCATTAGTCAGGACATATATTTTAATCATGGAAACTTTAAATTTTTTGATATGTGGACATTGGATAGTGAATTTCTTTCATTGGTTGAGAACAATTGGAACAAAAATATAGATGGTTACTCCATGTTTATTTCCTGGCAAAATTTTAATAGGCTCAAACATGTTCTTAAAGAATGAAATAAGTATCATGTTGGTAACATATTTGATAAAGTTCAGGATGCATAGAACAAAGTTAAATTTATGGAGATTATCCATTAAGAAGTGAACAAAAATGAGTCTAAGGTTGATATGTCTAAAGCCAATGATAATCTTATGTTGGCTCTTAAAATGGAGGAGACTTACTGATTTCAAAAGTGTTACACCACCTGGTAAAAGAATGAGGATAAGGACAAGGTTTTCCACAGTTACGTTAACAAAAAAAAGATAAAAAACAACATTAATAATATTAAATATGGAGGGAATTAGATCACTGATACTGCCTTAATTGGGCGGTATGTTGCCTCTTACTTTAAAAATATCCTCACTGATTTGACTTATTCTAGCAAGGAAAATGAAGATAATTTTATGGAGAACTCTATTTTCGCTAATATTCTTAGCCTAGTAACTGATGATGATAATGACTACCTAATGTCTACTCCTAAAGAGCAAGAGATTCATAAAATAATCACTAACCTTAATCCTTCAAGCGCTGGTATGGGTGGATTTAATAGTTGTTTCTACAAGTCTTGTTGAAGTATAATCAAGAAGGATCCATGCCTGGCAATGAATGACTTCTTACTTGGACAAAATATTCCTAAAGACATATTGGCTACAAATATGTGCCTTATTCCTACATCCTCCAATCCAACAATATGGAAATATTTTCGGCCAATTAGTTTAAGCAGCCTTCTTAACAGAATCAAGTAAAAAATTATTAACAATAGATTAACAAAGATTCTTTCTAAAATCATATCTAAAGCCCAAGGAGCATATATCCCTAACATCTCTATTCATGACAATATTCTTATTGTGAAAAAAATAGTTTATGACCTTAACAAGAAGAAACAAGCTAGCAATATAACGATTCAAGTTTATATGTCGAAAGCTTTTAATAAGTTTTCTCACATTTTCATAGCTAAAGTCCTTGTAACTTTTGGTTTTTCTTCTTCTTTTGTTAAGTTGATAAAAAAGTCTAATTAGTTATCTTTATGTTTCTATGCTTAACAATAGAAATATTTTTGACTTTTTAACACAAAAGAGGGTTGAGACAGAGTGATTCCTTATCCCCCTAGTTTTTTTTTCATTTTGACTAAAGAGGTTCTCTTAAGAGGGATGTTTAATCTATTTAATGCTAATAAATCTATGCAATTCTCATCTAGAAGTAACCTTATAATTTCTTGTGTGACTTTCACGGGTGATATCATGATCTTTACTAATAACCTGGATTCTACTATTACAAATCATGGAAAGTTTCTTCAAACTTATCACAATATTTCAGGGCAAGTAATTAACAATGAGAAGACCAAAATTATATTGTCTTCTAGACTCTGCAACACTAGAATTGCTGCTATTACGAATCTTTTAGGTTTCAGTTCTAGTTCTCTTCCAACTGAATATCTTGGTATTGCGCTGAATAATAACAACAAGGCCTGTAACTATATCAACCTTATAAACAAGACCAACAATAAAATCAAGGATTGGGAAAATAAACACCTCTCTTTCGTTGGTAGGCTTATCCTTATTAACTCGGTCCTCATGTACTAGACTCAAATATGTTCATTACCTAAGTGTATCATCATAAGGATTGAGAATTTTTTTAATAAATTTTTGTTGGGTTCTACTAGTGAAGTTAATAGAAGTTAGTGGTCTTCTTAGAATACATTGTGTAAGCCTTATGCTGAAGGAGGCCTTAACATTCCCAAACTTTCAGACTTACAAGATACTTTCGATTGCAAATTGTGGTACAACTTCAGGAAAAATAAGAGTCTTTTGGCCAATATCATGCAAAGCATCTACGATAGGGAATTTCATCCTTTACAAATTTCATATAATAAAGCTGGTTCTAATACATGGAGAAGACTAGCCAACATTAAGCAGACTGCTGAGCCTAACATCAGATGGATCCTGGGGAATGGAGAAATCAATTTTTTCCTAGAAAACTGGTATAATCAACCTCCTCTTATTATACTTGATGATAACTATGTGAATTTATGGTATAGGAAACAAAAAGTTAAAGAGTTATAGATTCATAAATTTTGGGATAACAATAGACTTAAAGGATTTTTGTCTCAAGCTATCATTGACAAGATTCACAAAGCTACTATCAACAATAAATCACGAGATTCAATAGTCTGGAAGCTCTTTAAAGTCTCATCATTTAACACAAAAGAGACATGAAATCATATTATATGCAAGCATAACATGTCTAGTCTCTGTGACAAAATATGGAACTCTGTAACTTCAATAAAATACTATTTTCTGATTTGCAAACTCATTAAAAACTCCATTTCTATTGATATAATTTAACAAAAAAAAGACATGTTATCACAATTTCCAAATGTTAATTATTTTCTAATATTGAATCTCATAAACGTAAGAATTATGTTCTAATATTGCATGGAAAATATGGTGTTACTTTCCTAAGTTATTCAAAATCAGAATTAAGAAGTTTATGAAAATTACTCATATGATTATGGAATGGTTCTGGTCTACTTTTTCTAAAGTGAACGCTAGAACTATTATTCCTACTCTTATCTTCTGGGTAATTAAAATCAGAAACAATGTCAAAATTAAAGGAAAAAAATTCAAAAAGTTGAGTATATCATCAATTAAGCTAAACATATTATTTTATGTCTTGACCAATCTAACAATATCAGGAAGAAGCATTGGAGAAATGATTTTAAAGCTTCAAATAAAATGGGTTGTACTAATTACATTACAAAGAAAAAAAATATTTGTACCTAAAATAGAATCCTCTATGTTCTGGTTTTTTAAGCTCAATACATATGTATTTTGTCAATCTAATGGAGAGTCTGCTGGAGCTATCATCATAAGAGACCTCTCTGGTGAAATCGTTCTTGGTTCTACTAATCTTTACGGTAAATTAACTCCAATAATGGTTGGATCTCGTGCTCTTTTTAATGGACTATAAATATGTAAGAAGAGGGGTTGGTCAAAAGTAGAAATTGAAACTGATTCTTTAATTGTAGTTAATCTAATAGCTAATAGAAATTATCCATGGCATTTAAAATCTATTCTTTAGTGGTGCAGAAACCTAATCTCTTCAACTATGTCAATATCTCACATCTTTAGTAACCAAAACAAAGCAGTTGATTGGCTTGCTAGATGGACCCTGAAGTTTAAGATGAGAATATAATTTGATAAGCATCAAGCCTCCATTCATCTTAAAGCTATAACTCTGTTGGAGAGTTTGAATTTGGGATATTTCAACTTTAAAGGCTAAGATTTCAGGTCTTGCTTTGGAAACATTTCTTTTAAAATGTTTTTTATCTCTGATTAAGCAGATGTTTAGGTTTTAAAATATGCTTAAGAATAAATACCTTGGGGAATGATTTTTGTTGGCTTGATATCTGGTTCTCCTTATTCTTAGCATTCCTATGGATATAAGTAGTTATAATGGCTGCCTCATTTTTAATGACTTTTCAAATGTCTTAGCATATTTACTAACCTTGGCTGCAAACTCTGCTTGACATAAGTCATCTTCTTTCTTCTTTTTTCTTATTTTAATTTTCATAAATCTAAGGATAAAAAAAAGTAGGTTTATGAAGAAATGGATTGATTCCAAGGTGGATTGGAAGCTTTAGTTTCTCTGTGACTTAGTTGAAGTTGTGGCTCAAATCAGGTTGAAGTTTCTTTTGGACGTCTTTCTTGAAACTTTATGAACTGAATGAAGGGTGCTCTGAATCAGATTGAATTAGATGAAGAATGGATTTGTGGATTTGAAGTATCAGTTTCTTCAAGTGAAAGTGAAAGCTAAATCTATCGAGCAAACTTTTTCTTCAGTATCTGATATTCGGCTTCTATCTAATATGGATTTGGATTCATTGATGAAAGGTTGATTTCGAAATTAAGGATTCTTCTCTTAATTTTTCATTTGCTCCAATTCAACTCTTAGTATTGAATTGCCTGATTTTTTTATTTTATTTATTTACTTATAAAATTTGAGAATTGAATTATATTTTGGTTTGTTTTTTTAAAATAAATTAAATCGGACCAAAATCAGACCAAACTAAAATGAATTGATTCGAAACCAAGGCTAATCGAATCGAACAAAATTTTATACTCGACTCCTATTTTGAAATCTAAAACCAATTTTTTTGACATAATAAATGAATAAGTTTGGCAATCAAAGAAGAGTTAGATAATATTCCAAAGCAATTACAACCCTAAATATTATTCCGCTAACAAAAATTCCTTCATGAAATTCCTTCCTACCGTAATTGTTGATGGAAAATATTTTTATAGATCAATGATGGAAAATATTTTTATAGATTTTGATCTATGCTTCGTTAATCAACCATCACGCTTTGATAATTTTTATTATTGTTGTTATAAAATACTTAAGAGAAGTTTTTGGTTTTGCAGATTTTATTAAAACTGGTCCATTATATAACCAAAATCATAAACTAATTTCATTGATATTTATAAGTTTAGTGACTAATTCAATGAGATTTTCAAAATCAGAAACTATTTCATTAAAATCTATAAATATATGAACTCTCCCCCAATATTTTATAAATAATGAACTATATTAAGGGAAAAAAAGTTACAGTCGGAAGACAAATCACTCTTTTAAACTATATATATATGTGGTTAGAATGTTAAATTTGACAATAGATTGATGTTATAGACAGGTATTTCAAAAAAGTTAACATCTTTAGCATTTGAAAATAAAATAATATTAATACTGTTAACTTTTATTAATCAATTGGATTTGGCCCATATATAGTATAGATAGGCTGGTTTCCGACCATAATATGCTGCTTCTGCAGCTAAAATCTTGATGTCTGATTACATTCAAACAAAGTTAAAGGCTAAAGATCCAATCATTCGGCAATCATTTCCGAGAATCATCCACTCTGTTTCCAATTACTCGTTAAGCTTGATTATGAATTTAATAAAGCCGAGACAGGTTGTATGGGTGATTTTATTAATATTCAAGGAATATCATCTATTTCGTGGATAAATAACATCCACGAAATTAACAATCGACCGTAATTAGTTTGTGTGTGCTGCTGAGGTCGTCGACCGTCGTGATTTTATATTAAATTAAATTTGTAAATAAAGTTTTGAGACCTGTCTCGCACAATTGGAAACTAATTAAAAGGTTTTTTGAAACGTTTTGTGGTATATAACAACATTAAATGGTCGAAATTGAACTGAAAAGACTAATAAATAACTGGTGTAGAATTTATAATAGTAATTTTTTTTTATTATTATTATCAGTCTGAAGAAATATTAAAATTTTAATTAAAATTATAAAAAGGTTATATTAAATTTTATTTTATTGTTGTTTTTTTTCAATATATTTTGTTATATATTTTAATTTTTGAATCACTTTATCTTTTAATATATAAAATATTTTTGTTAAGATTTTCGTTACAATGTACATTTTTGTTATGGACATAGCTATTTTGAGATTTTTCTTTTGCTATAATAAGACTCCATTATAACGAGATTTTTTTTTATCATGAGACTCCGAAATTCACTGAAATACCTTTGATATAAAAGACTATTTTCAGCCAAAACTCACTCTTTTCTCTCTCCTCTAACCTAAAATAAAATCAAAAACTCAAGATTTCTCAAATCAAAACCTCAAGATTTCTCAAATCCAAACTTGCACGTTAAGATATGAATTCTATAGTTATTGGTGTAATTATTTTGCAATTTAGTTAGATATTTTTAGTGATATTTATAGTTATAGTTTTGGCCTAAAAACTTTAATTTTCGATTGGTAAGATAGTTATAGGTATATCTTTAGTTAGATATTTTTTTTACGGACACCGATGTCCGATAGTAAATGGACTTCTATTAGGGTAACGCTAAACCGAGACCCGTTTTGGTTATAATGAGACCCTGTTATAATGAGACATTCTTCAGCTATAGTGAGACCCCAAATTTTACTAAAATACCCTTAATATATAAACCTTTTGCAGCCGACTATCTCTTTTTCCTTTTTTTTCTTTTTCTCTTTTCCTTTTTTTAAAATATTTTTTTATCAAATTCAAGTTGCAGCTCGCATCTCACCAATCAAAATCAAAAAATTATTTATCTTCTCCAATTAATCTCTCTCTAGAGAACTCATTTCCTAATCAAAATCAACAATAGCACCCCAAGCATAAAAGAAGCCGACTGAGAAGAAGGTCGCCGAGAAATATCCCTTGGCCACCGTAGCAGCTGAGAAGAAATCAAAGGCTAGAAAGAAGTTAACAAAATAAGTTGGCGCTGAAGCTGATAAAAAAAATAAACGATCCAAGAAAAGCGTCGAGACCTACAAGATCTACATCTTCAAGATCTTTAAGCGGGTTCATCCCGATATCGGTATTTCCAGCAAAACTATGGGAATCATGAACAGTTTCATCAACATATCTTCGAGAAATTGACTGGTGAGTCTGCAAAGCTTGCGAGGGACATCAAGAAACCGACTATCACTTCAAGGAAATCCAGACTGCGGTGAGGTTGGTGTTGTCTGGTGAATTGACTAGTGTTGTCTGGTGAATTGACTAAACATGTATCTGAAGGAACAAAGGTTGTTAGAAAGTTTACAAGTTCTTAGGTTATGGAATTTGAGTATTTAGGGTTTCTGGTTGTAAATTTAATTCAAACTTAGAAATTGATGTGTTGTTTTCTTTCTTGTGGTTTTGTTATCTGATTGGTGTTTCTGATTTCGCTATTAATCAAAGATCTTAATTTCAGATATTGATTTCTTTAATTTCAGATATTGATTGGTGTAGCTTCAGTCTTATCTTGGTTTCGAACAAGATTGCCAAGGTTGGAAAATATTTTCACAGTTACTAGCTTATTTCTTAATAGAAAATTATACAAATTAGTGGTCCACAGATTACTTCATTGTAATATAATTCTGTAAAAAGAAATTGGCTCTTCGACTAGTGTGATTCATTCTTTTTACGCTAATGAAAAGTCGGAAAGTTCCACAAGGCTTTTATATTTGGTCAAAAACTTGGTTTTATATGATGGGTAAAATGGTTATTTTATAAAAAGTTTCATTTAAGGTCTCATTATAGCCAAGCCCTTTCTATTATTCGTTTTACGTTTAATCAACCATTAATTATTTTTTAATTAAATGTGAATATGTAGTTATAAATTTATTATTTCGTTACTTATCCATTTATATGTGATTTGTAGTAGTCTATTATATTTAAAATATTGTTTTTAATTTCACCTATTCGTTGTTAGAGATGGCAATTTTTCCCAAACCCGCGGGTACCCGAGCCGACCCGATGGGATGGGTTATGGGTTTAAAAAAAATTCCGCGAATGGGTCGTGGGTTTGAAAATTTACTACCCGCCGGGTTTGGGATGGGTTATGGGTTTAAGAAATTTCCCACGGGTACCCAACCCGAACCCGACCCATTGGGTACCCGTAAAATTAATATTATATAAAATAAATAAATTATCTAATATTATTTAACAAAATTTAAAATAAAATTACTAATATTAGTATTTGTATTATGTAATGCCAAAAATAATTTATTATTTATTAATATATATAATATATTTTGAAAAATATTATTCTATATTTAAACATTGAATTTATTTTTTTCAAATATTTTGTTTTTTTCTCTCTACAAAACTGAGAATAATAAGTATATTTGGAAAATATCATTCTACATTTAAACAAAATATCATTCTACATTTAAACAAAATATTTGCTACTTATAATGATTATAGTATATTTTGACAAATATCATTCTGAATTTGATTTTCAATATATCTTTTGAAAATATTTTTTATTTTTATGTCCAATAATAATATTATTAATTAAATTAAAAAATATTTACTAACATAGTAACAACCATATATTAATTATTAAAAAATATTTACTAACATATTTAAATTTGATATTTTAAACATGTTTCCTTTACTTTTTCGAATTAATATCAAATTCTAGAAGATCTAATAATATTTTTAATCAAATTAAAACAAAACAATTTCATGGGTACCCGCGGATGGGTACCCGAACCCGGCGGGTTTGGGTGTGGGAAAAAAATATTACTACCCGACGGATACGGGTTAGGGTATGGGTTTAGAAAAACATAGACGGGATGTGTTACGGGTTTAGCTATACCCGCACCCATCCCGACCCATTGCCATCCCTATTAATAGTTGTTCTATGACAAAAATTTAGATATTAAATATTACATAATGAATAAGCAATACATTTTTTACTATTTTTAGTAGCTTAAATATGCGATATATATGTTTGACTTTCTTAAACTATAATAAAAAGATTAGAAAATAAATATATTTGTTTGACTCTCTAAAACTAGAATAAAAAACTTAAAATATCATATTTATTATTTATTTGACTCTTTTAAACTAGAATGAAAACATTTAAAAAATAAATATTACATAATAAAAACTTTAATATATATTTTAGCTTAAACTATAATAAAAATATTTAGAAAATAACTATCAAATAATAAACATATAATATATTTCTTTGACTATTTTAAACTAGAATAAAAAAATTTAAAAAATAAATATTGCATAATTTTTTTTTCTATTTTAAAAATATTAACAAATTCAAAAAATAAATATTACATAACAAATATGTAATATATTTATTTGAATATTTTAAATTAAAATAAAAGACTTAGAAAATAAATGTTACATAATAAATAAACAATATAAAAAAGGATATTCACTCTTTAATGAAAATGATAGTGATATATTTAGTCTTTAATGATTTTTTTTTTAAATTTTAGACTCATCGTTCCTACAAAAGGTATGTAATGATTATATCAAAATAAATTTAATTTTAATATACTTAATTATATCAAACTAAAATAAATTTAATTTTAATATACTTAATTATATCAAACTACCCATTAAATGTCAAAATCGCAAACTGGGAGTTCGTGATTTGGACAAAATCATGAAGTGACTGTGGGCAATTTTTTCCAAATCACGAACTCAGTGTTCACGAATTTGACAAAAAAACATGCAAATTTACAAATTCTAGGTTCGTAGTTCGTCACTTTTATGGCTTTATGAGTTCGAGAATTGCACTGAAAGTAGAAAAATCTCGAAAAATACTTCAGCTTGGGTTTCAAGATGGTCCATCAAAGGCTCCTCCGACGACGAAGCAAAATCATCGATATTACAGCTAAAATCATCATTCAAGTGGCTCAAATCCATGAGTTTTAGTATTTTTTAGAATTTTTGGTATCTTAGAGAGAGAAAGCTTTAAGGAGAAGAAGAAGTTGATTTTTTTGGTAAAAAATGGGGTTTATATATGAAGGGTATGTTGGTCATTTTAAATAAGCTGAAAAAGAAATTGGATTTCGGGGTCTGACTGTAGCCAAAATGGGTCCCAAAATAGCCTTGCCCATTTGTTATTGATAGCTTGAAACCTATTTAATTGTGTTTATTTTAAAAGTGGGAGATTTTTAAAATTCGACTTGACCATATTATTAACATACTTACCACAAATTGTATATTTTTTGTTTAAATGTCGATGTGTAAATAGTTGACTTATAAGTTTCGGATTATAAAAATTTCATTTTTATATATATCTAGTTGTTTGTTTGATTCCTAGTTAGTTGTATTGTTTAGGGTATGTATAAAACTACATTTTGGATGCTTAATCGTATAAAATAGTATTTAAATGAATGATCTGTGTTTTTTGGAAGTCATGATATTTTGCACGACAAACATAGCTTCCCATGCGAAAATTAGAAATTTGTGTGCATAATTCGTGCGATATTTTAGAAAATGTACGTATAATTGGTGCGACACTGTATCCAATTTTGACATGCTTGGTGCGTAATTTTTGCGTTGAACTTTTGTTGTTTTGAGATTGTTTTTAAACTTATTTTCGTTTATAATATCAAGATAGTCATTTCTGAATCTTCATCTAAGACTGAGAACGAGTAGCCAGCACAGAGTAGTGCTCGATATTAGAAGTCACGGAGTGCGCAAGTTAAAATTACAACC
Organism: Limnanthes douglasii subsp. nivea; assembly: GCA_036936605.1. Taxonomy (NCBI): domain Eukaryota; kingdom Viridiplantae; phylum Streptophyta; class Magnoliopsida; order Brassicales; family Limnanthaceae; genus Limnanthes; species Limnanthes douglasii. Next base: position 235,219,537 of record JAUPFV010000001.1, on the reverse strand, counting down.
ATCATCGTATGATTATGCATCCCGAGACATCACGTCATTCGATTTCTATGAGTTATTTACCATAAAGTACTACTAGAGCTCCACTCATGACAGATGACGACAAGTTTCATAATGTCAATCCTCTTTTTCCTAGCTTGTACTCCAAGTTTAGTAACTACAAGCAGCACGAGGCATGCATCGTCTTACAAAATGATGTAATTTTTTAAAACCACTTGTTTAAATAAAGATACTAAATTATATCGTTAGTTTATTTTTATATGTTTATAAGCTAAAGAATCGTTATTATGTTACGCCATGTACGGTGCTTATCACTCGTGGGATCTCACGTGTCAGACTTGGGCCAGAGTCGAACTTTAAAAGACATGTTTTGGTCCTCTTGTATATTATATCTTGCATTTGTATATCAACGTTCACTTACTTGAGGTATTCTTGGAGCGCTGATATACACATATCAATTTGTTCTATTTCTATTTCGGTGAGATGACGGTGACGCTAAACGACGTCCACGCAATCACTGGTGTTCCCATCACAGGTGATAGTTTAGATCGAGTTAAGTTTTCTACTGAGGGTGAAAAAAATGTTATACTAGGCCGAGTGCTTGGTATGAACCATCTTTACCTTGCTAATGAGCTAAAGGAAAACCATAGTAAAAATGTATACAATGATTGTATGAGACTTACACAATTATGAATTATTGGGATGATCAGGTCACTTTAGAGATGGTTCGTCATGCCATTTAGTGTTTAGAGATGGTTCGTCATGCCACTTAGTGTTATTTTCTACATATGTTCGGTGTTGTATCTTGGCGAACAAGACTGAAAATATTATTTTCTTTGATGATCTACAATTAATTGAAAATTATACAAACTCAGGTAGGTTTAACTAAGATCAGATGGTATTTTCCAGTTATACCACATGCTTAGTAAGATTCCCACACAAGTCACCTCGGGTTTTACCGGTTTCTTCGTATTATTAGAGATATGGATCTAAGATCACTTCCCGATTCTTGCGGCTATGCATTTCATTTCTTATATAAGTACCTTTAGATATGTACCTTTAAATTATCGATCGAACCTACAAACTCGAGATTTTCGTCACACTATATTTACGCTCCAAAATGAAAATATAAGTTTAATTATCATTTTTTTACTTTATCGTATGTTTATTTTAATATAAATTTAATTTATCATAACATTGTTTTTATTTTGTAGGTCGTACTCATTCCATATATATATTTACGTTATTTAAGACCATTTTGTTCGGTTGTTCGGATAGGTGTTTCATTGAAGTCTTGGGACACTGCGAACCTTATTATCCCCTTAATGTCTCTCGACATTTGAGATATTGTCAATAAGGTACCTTGACTATTAAAATATGCTATGGTAGGTAGAGGTAGATGTAGATCTTTCAATACTCATTATATTCGGGATACATCTATGTAAACTATATGACAGAACCATACTTTTCACCCCACGCTATGAGATATTTCATACGAGCCTAACCATGATGGTATGAAGGTGTTTTACCCTATTTGGGTAAGGTCAAACTTATGGTACTTATTTTCTAACTCACAGTCCTTTGGCAATGATACATATGTTGGATGAACCTCTTTACGAGCATTTATGTAACTCAGTTGGATGCATTTTACAATCGGATACTCTATGAAGGGGTTGGATGATAACTTGACCATAGAGGAGAGATACAATTATATGCGTTAGTACTTATTACCTTGTACACCATGATCGATCCAAAGATTAATTTTACCACACTATTTTTTATTTTATTACGACTATCTTGTTCGCTTTGATCTTATTTTGTACAACTTTGATGATCACATTATATTCACTTTTATTTTTATGAATCATATTGTAACTTATGTTAACTTATTGTTATTTAGTAGTGTTATAAATTTTATTGAGCTCAAACTCATTACATGGATTACTTAATTATCATGATTTCTCTATATGGATTTCTTAATTATTGTATTTAATATATACGATACATAGCTTACGTGTGTCAAATATCGACATGTATTTGGATTGCTTATCCTTAATTATCGTAGGACTTGTAGTAATATTGTAGTAGTTGTCATCACAGGTGTTTATCCTGACATGACTTAGGGCCGCATTAGTCTTATCCAATAGGTATACCAAAATTATTCGATAAGAATATTACGTGATCCACAACTTACACGTGTCAGCTTTTGATAGGTTACACTATCCTCAGCTAAGGCTTGATAAATATACTCTTCATTATTGTAAAAACTCAACACTGAAAACTCATATCCTAAAAAATAAAGATTTATATGTAGACTTCTGTCGAAGATGAATATTTGAAGAAGATCGTTATAGAAGTAAATAAAATCTATGGAGACGAATTATGGAAAAAATTATTGTAAGGCAATGGTCTGCCAATTATACAATCTATATAGATGTATCATATTGAGCCACCAAAAATTTCACGATATATATATGAGGTTAAAACTAGGTGGAAATATTTAAGGACTCAACATACACATTTCTTTTTCAATATAGACCACGAATAACGCCAAATTGCGTTTTAATTTTGTAAGTGCAAGATTATCAACAATTTAACTGGGGAACATATGAATCATGTGGATGAAAAAATAACAACCACGAGAACAGAAGCTACGTACATGGCTCAGATTGACTACCAAATTAAGAAATATGAAATAGGTTCATGAAATAGAATTGACATGACATATAAGAAATGACCTATATTATTGTTAAGTTATCATTGTTTCAATTTCTAAATTTCTAAATTATCATTGTTTCAATTTATAAGTTCCTAATTTATCATTGTTTTAATTTCAGAATTACTAAATTGTTGTCGTTGATTTCAATCAAATTTAAGTATTTCTTTTTTCATTGTTGTTTTTTTGCAGCACGACTTTGTAAATATTTGATTTGATGAGAAATTATTTCTAATTATAATTTTACTTAATACACATTTGTGTAAATTATTTTTTTTTGCTAAAAACATGAGAATTCTCATACAAGACTGTATAGAAATGTTCATATTGTTGCACTAGATGTGCAACAATATATCCACCATGTTGTGCTAAGTGCACACCATTATCGCAACATGTCACCCTGAGTGCGCGGCATGTTGACCGCGTGTTACACTTCTAGTGCGACTTGTCAACTGTAGTTAACATAATATATGGTAAATATCATTTTTAGTATATCATGGACACTTTCAAGCCAATATATACATAAATATTAGAAGGTTTGAAACTAAAAATTCACACAACACATAAATGAGTCATATATGAGACATTAGTATAAAAAATATAAATATATGTTATGGAAACGAAACTTAAATTAGTTACATTTAGAACGTATTCACACAATCGTAAGATAATCAAACATTTATGATCAAATTGGTAAAGTGTGTTTCTTGATCACGCGCACTAGATGTGTGAACCATATTGATTTGGTTAAATTTATTGAATTTTTGGTTAAGCGAAATTGCTTACGCAGTTGTTTCTTCAGAGGGAAACATGTACCATATTGAATATAATCCTTACGCCGATCCATCTATGATAACCTATGGAAATAAAACTTAGATAGTTTAGTGTAACATAACATATCATAACATAGTATAATATAAAATAAGTTTATTTATTTACTTACATAAAGAAAATGGTTATCATATACGAAACCAATCCCAACTTCTTTAATATGACACAATTGAGGCGAGTAACCGCATAAAAGTAGATATTTAAGAGAACCGTTGGGAAAACACATGGTATATCAAGCATTGATATTGAGTGTCTATCACTAAGTCGATATCGAGTAATGTCATCGAATAATGATTACCACCTTGGTATACTTTAAACCAATCTAACCTATGAAGTAAGTTTTCTATAACTTCTGCACAACCAAAAACTACCACCAAAGAATCATGGTGCTCTTTCAATTCAGACATCAAATCACGTCTCACATATTCTCATGATTTTTCTAAATTATATATTGTTATATTTATGATCCGATAACCACACTAACTGTCTAGAAGACCGTCTACCATGTTAGTAATATAATCGTGTAAATATTTTGAGAAGCATCTATCGTGACGAATTAAATAGTTCATATTACTAGATTTATTTGGTCGAGTTATTCTTGTTCTTCGGGGGAGGTTTAGCTTTAGGTATTATGAGTGAATTTGGGTTCAGGGAAGTCGTAGTACCTACCGCACCATACATGCTAGCATTCTTGGTTTGCTCAATGACATGTTTGAATTAAGATTTTTCTCATTTAGTCTATCGGTCCATACTGATTTTTTTCCTACATTTAAAAATAAACGGATCATTTGTCTATAATACGTGACTTATTTTAGGTTTTAGGATTTGCATTACCTTATTTATAATATAATCTTGAATATTTTCCCCGTAACCGTGGATATAATTATCTATTATTTTGATTTTGTTATTACATCATTTTTTGTACTCATTTTATCTTTACGAATGATCTTTAACGTTCTCCAATATATATCATATTCTTCTACATATATTTTTTTATATCGCTCATAACTAGTTCATATGCATACGGTAACCCGTGCATCTTTCGAACAAGATAACCACAACCACAAGCTACCCTGTTTTCTAGCACGTTAACAATTCTCGTCGATAATATCTAAGGTCATAGAAGATAAATTACCTTTTAAATAGTTATAGATAGTAATTCCATGTATAGAATTTGATTTAAATTACTTCTCTCTAATTATTCAAAAAAATTCGAATGTTGAGCTTGGAGTAATTTATGAACCCCAAAAAGATTAAAAGTTAGATAACTTGTAATGATATAGCGTTTTAGGATCACATGGGCGCTCTCCGTCTTATAAAAATATAAATCAAATAATTTGATTATAACATTGAAGTTTAAATAAAGTAGTTAAGTTTGAAAATATAATATCACCTACTGATTGGTTGGTTTGTTTCCTAAATATCACTTTGGAGAAAAGGCAAACACTTCGTTGAGTGGTTCCACTTCTGTGTTATAATCTTCCTCGGTGTTTGTTTGGATAACAACACTTGTTTGTAAGTTTTGGCTTCTTAGAAGTATTATTAAACCATAGTGGCTATTTAAGATGAAGAAATTACGGAGGATTGAAGGTTTTACGTGTGTAGTGATTTTACCTGATGAAGAAGAAAGGTTTCATACATTAATGAAATGTTAGGAAGAGCAGATGTCGATATGTGGCCCACGTACATGTTAGGTTTCTTCTTTTGTTTCCGTTCGATGATCGTATCCACCGCTAGATTATCTTTGCCTTGATAGATGAGATGATTCTTTTATATATACCGAGAGATCCCTTAACGTAAAATTTTATTCTTTTTTTTTATTTTAAGTAAATTTCATCTTCGTCTGAACTCGCCTTATAATATTTTTTATTGGCTCTTCTTTTAAAATTGCTTTACAGACTTATTAGTAAAGTTATGATGATGCTTTCTACCACAAACAAGTCTCTTTTAGACTGCATTGGTCATGGTGTAGTCTTATTTTCTTGTTTATTGACATAGGGGTTTATCTACCTGTACACCATTCGTTGCTGGATTTTTCCAGCTTCTTGTTATGTGTCGAAGATAACTCATGTCAAATGACAAGAGGTTACTGATGACCTCCATAATGGATGCTAATTTCACCAACATTATTTTTCTATGCAATATATTTTTACGATAAATTTCATTAATTCTCCCAAAACAATCCAGTACTATCATTTTCCCTATTAATCCACTATAAGATGGTGACCGACCTTCAAAACTGTAAAAAATAATAAAAGAAGTCTTTTGTATTTGTTAATGGAGGCTGAGAGACGGGTCAGTTTTTTTAGTACCTTACTAATCCAAGGTCTTGGTTAGTTGAAAATATATTTATTATATAGTAATTGATGATTTTTCTCCCCCTTTAGAAATTTGAATTCTGAATATTTTTACATTTGTATAGAATATTTGTGCCACTTTGTTGATTTGTATGAGGTGATCTAATCAAATTTCTAGTATTTTTCTAAAAACATTGGAGGAAAGAGCATCATAGGATCTTTACCCTAACTAGGGTACTGACTTTCAGATGGTGGTACCTTTCAAGTGGCTTCCTCGACGGGTAATGTTGTGGAGGGTTCAGCTGCTATAGCCCCAGTCACATAAGGTGAAGAAACGACTGGGTGATTTCCCAAAAGGTTGTTTTTCATAAATCTAAAAAGGCATATCTCAAGAAGCGTAAGGCTTATGTCCCTTTTGTCTATCTGAAGAAAGATCGGATTATATGTAAATAATACATCTCCATTAGTGTGAGGCATTTTGGAAGTGGACCAAAAGCAAAGCCGTGCAGGCCAATGGGCCCAAAGCGGACAATATCACACTAGTGTGGATATCAGATTATTCTTACTTATATACAACCTGAATATGCAGACCCCATATTCCCTACAAATGGTATCAGAAGCCAGGAGCCATACTCAAGGTGAATGATCTGCTGGATAGATGGACCGTCAAATGGCTCATCAAACAAGTGGCTTGATCAAGGAGCGGCGCAGTGTCATCTATATATGGAGTAACTAATAGCTCATCAAGCAGGTGGCTTGAATAAGGAGCGACAAGTGTCATCTAATAGTGAGGAGATAGATCCGCCCTAAAGCTCTAGAGTTCAAGCGTCTCTCCACCTGACTAGAGTAGGCGGATGGAAATCAATTGAGAAGAGGTAAAAGTGGTACTTTGTTCGAGAGGAGTATTGTTAGGTGCGACCAAAGTCAAACATCCCACATCGGTTAAATATGGAAAGAAAGATCAGTATATAAGTTTAGAATACATCTTCATTAGCGTGAGGCCTTTTGGAAGTGGCCCAAAAACAAAGTCGTTCAGGCCAGTGGGCCCAAAGCGGATAATATTACACTAGTGTGGAGATCAGATTATTCTTACTTATATACAACACGAAATATGAGGACCTTATATTCATGTTGGTGGATAAGAGGGGCATAGCCCAAGAATAACCCAAGAAGAGGGGCATAGCCCAAGAAGAAGCCGAAGTCGTATTTTATGCTTTCGTAATATAACAATGTATGCATGATGATCTACTCATAGGAAGAATCTTGTCCAGAAGTAGAAGAAAAATTTAGATTTGAAACGTTAGTCTTATTTGAAAAATAAATAAATGGGGAATAGAGCGGAGGTTTGAAGTCTGTAAAATCCGGTCACGAGAAATCGAGTGAGTGCCATGATTTCGTAATGTAACAATGTATGCATGATGATCTACTCATAGGAAGAATCTTGTCCAGAAGTAGAAGAAAAATTTAGATTTGAAACGTCAGTCTTATTTGAAAAATAAATAAATGGGGAATAGAGCGGAGGTTTGAAGTCTGTAAAATCCGGTCACGAGAAATCGAGTGAGTGCCATGATCTTGTTGTATTTAAAATAGAAGCTTGAGCCTATCTCCTGGAAGAAAGTATTTATGATCATGATCCTCGATGCTCTATCCGAGAAGTTCCGTTAAGAGGCCCAAAACAATGAGCTTGAACATGCTAAGACAACTGTTGTACCACTATAGCATTTAGAGTTTTAAGAGGGGTGATATTGAAAATGATGGATTCAGTCTGTACTCATTATGGGGAACCGATTGTCCCTTTATGGATCTGGATGCTCGAAAAATCGAGCTCGCCATGATGTAAATAGGCTTTATTCTTTTTTTGTTAGTTATACACAAGTATATTTTGGTTCATCCTGATTTTATTTGCATTATATGTTTAATACTAAAGTATATGCATGCATAGGAGAAGGTTGAAATGTTTTATTTTTTTCCCTCTCATTGTTAAAGCGGTAGACACAAATGTGGAATAATGGTTCGTTATGCAACAGAAGTGTCAGGAAGATTTGGAGGCCAAAATGGAACAATATTATGATATTTAACCGAAAGTCTTCGAGGATTTAGAGGCTAAGCTCACTACTCATCAGTACAATTCCAAATTTTTGAAGCAAAACAGATACGAACCCATAAATTTCTTCTCCTAACATAATGGTTGGCCATATATTTGGAGAAGACAAAATACATATATATCGTGGATTTAGTAGTTTAAAAAAAGCGTAATATTTATTTGTTAGAGTTTACTCACAACCTGTTGAAAGCAGAGAAATTTTATTATAAAGTTGAAGTGATCGAGCTATAATAGATAGGTATTATAAATACTAAGGAGGCATGCCAAAACATGGAGGCATACTAAAATTTGAAGGTGAATTTTATCTTGATTATGCATCAGGTTTTTCCTAACATCGCCTCTAGGTGATTTTGGGAGTTCGCTCCTCACGAGCAGTGGCTGATTATAATAAATTGGTATATTTTAATTTCCAAAATCGAGATAATTTTTTTGGAAGAAGATGATGTAAGGAAAATATTCCTCTTTTAAAAGACTGGTGTTTTGTAAGTTTTTTGTGTATTTGTTTCTTTTAAATTCAGATTACTCAAGTTCTTTGATAAAGATTTTTTATGCGGTTGAGGTCTTTTTGTATAGATGAAAACTTTACTTGGTGATGAGCTTCAAAAGCTTTATTGTATATTTTGGTTCTTTGGCTTGGAAGCCTAGTGCACGTTTGGAACTAAGGCTCATAAGTTTGTCGCACATTTGAATTTTTTATATTATAAATATAAGACTTTCAAAGTAAAATGATAAGATATATAATTAATAGTATTTATATTATTAGAATCTATTGCACCACAAAAGTAATAAGGAGTAAACTTGTTTTATAGTGATAAACTAATTTATTTACAAGTTTAAAGCCATCAAACGGAAAGTACTCTGATAAGGAAGGAGGAATCCTTAACAAATACTTCCAATACATAAATAGTTGCAGCAACTCAAGTAAAAAAGAATATTTACTCTCTATTAGATTTCTCTCAAGAGTAGAAGTTTCACAACTCTTTACAAGAGGCCAAAAACCTTATTTATAGTAGTATTCTAACCTTAGTCTAAAATACATGGATGAATGACATATGTCTTGATGTCCAGTTGGAATGCATCCAAAACTAGTTAGTTACAAACATTACAAATTTACTCTCTAACTTCGTAGGATATTCTAGTTATATTGAATAGTGTATAAAAAGATCTTAAAGGTTATTAAGTATTATTTGAACACGTCAGATTATATATGTTTTGATTGGCTAAATCTCGTATCTAGGTCTTCAAATCATCGACCTGCTTCGGTTAGCTTACTTCTCATACCATGCTCGTCATATTACTTATGATTTTTTATGCTTAAGTTTTAATGTTATTTACCTAATCAGCTCACTCCCATATCTCGTTCTTCGAATAAGCACGACCCTCTAGTCTTCATGTTGCCTATTTTCTTTGATTAACTTATCATTTATAATGGGTCGTCGTGATACTTGAGATAGTTTGCTTATAAGTCTTCATCAAGTTACGCTCAAAGTGCCTTTTTTGATACATAAACCAAATCAATTTTCTTGGATCTTCATATTAATATGACTTTTTATTTGGGTCGTCATTATTAATACAACCCTCTCTGATTAGACGGCCTTCTTTTTATGAATGAACTTTACCTGTTGAATAAGGATATATGACTTATAGGATAATATGATCTTATCAGGGCTCTCATTAATCCTTAAAAATATATTTTTATGTTTAAAAACTACTTAATGAGGGAAATAATCGTTCAATTGTTAAATTACCAAATTTTAAACTCATGCAATATTACCCGCACAAGTAATTAGCTTATATTTTTAAATAAATAAAAATAAAAGATATTCGTATTCTGATCTCATCTTTCATGATCACCGAATCGTAGCGCTATATTACTAACATCGTCTAACAGACCCAATTTGCAGTCACTCGAGCATTTTCATTCATTCTTTTCCTATACATTATCTCTCTAAACCGTCTCTCACCTTCGCTCTTTCTTAAATAGTTTACATCTATACTTTATCCCTTGTATAAAAACCCATGGTCGTCTTACTCAAGAGGTTGGAAGTTAATACAATGATAATTAAATTTCTCCAACCATTTGATGATTTGGGTACAACAAATTCAAATATATTTGAATAATTCAGTAATCAAGGGTGTAGTGAAAGTCTTAAAACCTAATTTAAAAGATTGTGAACAAAACATACTTCGTCATCTTTCTTATGATGAGGAAACTTTCCTTTATTTGGGAGTCTTATACATATAGACTTAGGGGTGCCCTAATTATAGCGAATTTCATCTCATTCAAGTTCGTCAAGATAAATAACGGTTTTGGGTAATGAAGATGAAAAATAAACTAAAAATTCAAGATCAATCCTTGAAGGACATTAGATGTTAGGCTGATTAGCTGACAAAGTAATGTTTGTTATAGGGGTTTTAAGCGGAATTATGGATGTAGACTTTTTAGTATGAGCTATTTTTTTGTTAAGAGAGGAATTCCAAATTCTATTCTTTCAAAAAAATTGGCTTTAGTAGACACACGTTTGTTTTTAATCGAGCCACTTTGATGGTCAGATGAACCGACACTACTAGAGCTCAAAATACTAAATTTACGTTGATTATATTAGAAATCATAATAGCATATGCTTTCAGACATTATTTCGTAACGAAGGGATAAAATAGCTTCACTACTTTTACCACCAGTCGTTAACAAAAATAATAAAAGAATAAATATAAATAAAATAATATTAACAAAGCTTTATATAAGTAGGGATGTGGCTGGATTGACTCTTATGGTCTCTGAAAAAAAACGTAGCAACGGTAATGACCAAGCTATCCCATCATAGAAAATGAAACAATCTGCCAAGGGGGGGAAAAGAAGAACCCTCCCAAGCCATCTCCAAAAAATGAGCTGCATCGCATGTCCCAAACAAATCTGCTCGACTACTAATTTTACAAAGAATCCTCCAAAAAGAAAAGGTTTTAAGTTTCCAATAAGTTCTCCTACTAAAACAGTTACACAAAATAAACTTTCACTCCTCTTTCGGTTCTGCCATGTCGTCCAAAGAAATGATAAGGTCGGCATCAATCTTGGACCCATAATATTTCCTTAACCTTCAACCCGACTTATTCTTGGATGACCTCATTGAATCCTCAACATCTCCATCAGATATTCTTCAGGGTCAAACAAAATTTTGTTTGTAAGTATTTTCATTTTGGTAGTCAAACTTATATAAAGTTTCTTTATAACTAAAATAATAATTTATTTAATTGATTTCAGAGTTACTAAAATTTGTTTTTCATTACTAGTAAGTTTATATTGTTTTCTGGAATTCAATCTCTGAATACTGGGGTCAATTGTCTGATTATCTTTAAAATTAATATATTTACTAAGGATGACAACGACCCGGGTTTGGACCGGGTTCAGGTCGACCAACTCAGGCCCATCATTTTTTTATTTCAATCCTAACCCGGCCTGGTTTGCTACGGGTTTAATATTTTAAACCTCAGCCCGGCCCGTACGTGTCTGCGGGTTAGTCAGGCCCGAACATCAAACACTATTTTTATTATTCAGATTGTATGGCCCGATCCAACCCAAACCGAACCCATCTCAAACTTGAATTTATTTAAAAAATAAGATATAATCTTTTTAGATAAAAAACATAAAAAAATAAAAAAATAAATTTTATTCAAATAAACAAACATAAATCGTTAACAAAACAAGCAATATAAAACATATCTCAAATAGTATGAAATAAAACTAAAAAACATATAAAAACTCTTTTGAAGTGTTTTGTAGTTTCTAATAGTATCATCAATCATCACCATCATTAATTATAATATTTTTATCTTCATCTTTATTGTCAAAATTATCAAGAAACTTTTGAAATATCGATTCTTATTGTGTCATTGCTTTTGGTGACGAACCTAACAAATAACATGATGTTAGGTCAAATAATAAATATTAATAGTAAATTTATATTTAAAAAATCAATAAATAAAATAATTTAAATACTATTAGAAATAAGTATAACGAGAGAATTTAATTCATAAATATATTATCGAAAACAATATTTAGTGGAAGAGTCTATTTAGTAATTACTAGAGAATGAAACTTATATATTGTTAGAGAATAATTTTTAGTAATTAGTATTTTTTTTATATTTATATATTATTTTATATATAGGTTATATTTTCGGACCAGATCAGGTTGGACAAACTAAAAATTTATATCTGACAGCCATACAAATCATATCCATGCCCGATGCATTATAAGTCCGGGCTGGATAAAACCCGACCGAATCAGGCTGGTTTGGGTCAACTAAGACAAACATTTCCATCCATAGTAATTACTTTGAGAAATCTATTCCATAAAGAAATATATGAAAATCTAAGTTAAATACAAACTATAAAGACTTAGTTAACAAAAATATTGAATCGAAACAAGTTGCTGCAACCTTAAAGTCAAAGATATCAGAGTTTGAGTAAAAATGAAGAATGTTGAGAAAGAAAAAAAATGATGCAAATAGTTGTGCTTGATGAGTTCGAATTCTGCTTGCTCCCCGGACAGGGACAGATCGGTCCAAGGCCTCCGGACCGGACATACCACTTCGAACACTTAGCCTATTGGACTGTTCGAACTATGACAAAAGTACTAAAAAACCTAAAGACTTCTTGACTAAGCTACTTGCTCCACTACTAAGAGCTCATTGGTCTTTAAACATGACCCGAGTCCATTAAACATGACCCGAAAACCCATAAAGCCCAAATGTAAGGGTATAAATACCCAACCACCTGCATTAAATATGAATAATAAAAATTAAATACAACAAAGCAGCTTAATTCTCCCTCTACTCTCTACTCTAAATATTAAACACCCATATACTTTCACAAAACTCCGAACAAATTACAAATTTACCCCGAGACGATAATTAACCTCACCAAATTGGCGACCATAGTGGGAGGAGAAGGTGCCTGAATCAAGCATTCAAAACCAACAAGAAAAGTCAGTCCGAATGAATCTGGACGCCCCAGAAGTACCACCAGCTCTGCTCGAAGTGGTGGGTGAGAACGATGAATACACTATCGAAGAGCGCGATAGGCTGAAGGGTGAAATAGAAGCTCTGAGGGCAGAAAAGGCTAAGATGGGCATGAAAGAAAAGTCCAAAGCATCAGTTGCTCATCACACCGATAACCCTAGAGAGCATGAGCCTTCAAAGACTCATGTGAGTACCAAAAAGACTCATGCCAGCTCCAAAAAGCCTCACCGGTCTAAGCCAGTGGAGAGTTCTGACTCAGGCTCAGAATCTTCTGATAGCTCTTCGGACGATGAGGGAGTTGAAGAATCCTTATCCTCTAGCAACGATGAGGGTCGAACTAAAAAGAAGCAAAAGTAGATTAAAAAATATTAGAGAAAAAAAGATAGACATGGAAAGATGAAGAAGAATATTGGTAAAGGGTCATCTCATAGTCGGAGGCATGTGGACCGGATGGTGATGGATCCTTTCGCTTTTCACGATGAACCAGGTATCTTTGCAACTCCTAATGAGGGTACTGTATTCAGTCGTGGCAGAAATTGGAGGCAATCTCCATTATCTTCCAAAATTCTATCCGGCAACCTCCCAAAGAGGTTTGACAGCACCAAAATGGAAAAGTACGATGACAGTACTGATCCAGACAACCATTTGGAACAATTTAAAAACTTCATGATGAACTTTGATGATGATGATAAGCTACTTTGCAGAGCATTCTTCCAATCATTTACGGGGAGTGCTCTAAAATGGTATAACAGCCTACCACAGGGTTGTATCAAGAATTTCGATACTTTTTGGGTGGCCTTTCGAAGGCAGTTCGTTGGGAGTAAAGAACTAAAGGGAAATGGGGACACAATAATCCATTGTGCCCAGGAACCAAATGAGTCCTTAAAAGAATATATAAGTCATTTTGTGAACACCAAGAATGGGCTGGCTGATTGCTTCGAACAAGTGGCAATAGCATCCCTAAGACAGGGCTTGAACCCTGGCAATTTGGCTGATTCAGTGACCAGAAAGAAGGCCATGACTTGGGTAGCGTTGCTGAATCAGGTTGGAAAACAGATTAACGTTGATGAAACGAAGAAACCAGGATACACAGGCAGGTGAGGTCTACTCCTGTGGCACCAAATCCCAATCAGAATCAGTCAGGCACCAAGGCAAAAGAGACTGGACAGGGGCATGGTAGGGCTAAAGCTCAGTCTCAACCAGCTGCTCCTGCTCAGAGTCAGCAATCCAGAAACAAGAGAGGCCCTTGGGTTCAACCGGAGTGGTTCGCAGAATTGAAAGAAAGTGTGGCCACTATTTATCATAAAACAAAGGAAGAAGTGCACTATAGAAGACCGGCCACACTGCAATCTCCTAGAGAACATCGCAATAAATCTTTCTACCAATATCACAATGATATTGGCCATACCACTGATGATTGTATAGCTTTGAAGCAAGAAGTTTAGAACTTGATTGAAAGGGGAAAGCTGGGGGCTTATGTCAAAAGAAGAAGAGGTAACATGCCTGACAATACTCACCGGGTTGGTCCAAGTAATGCCGCTCCGGAGGAAGCCATGGTTATAATTGAGAGGTTTGATGTGGAGTCTGAATACTTGGATCCTGATTCAACTCGAAATAGAGTGGGTGATATTGAGGAGTGTTCTAGGACAGTTTCCGGCCTCATTAAGTTTTTTGAGTCCCTTACAATTTTCGGAGGGGATACTATGACAGCTCCTACTGCTTCTTCAAGGAAGAGGCACGTTCATACTTTGGCCACCCAGCTAGAAGGAGGCATGACTTCCTATCAGTCACAAAATCCATTCCTCTTCATTGTTTTTGTTGAAGATGATTTGAGAGATATAGCTGGCCCTCATGAAGATGTTGTTGTTATAGGAGCATCCATTGGGGGAAATGACATAAGACAAATTTTGGTGGATACTGGAAGTTCAGCCAATATCCTTTTCTTAACCACATACAAGAGAATGAAAAATCCAGCTGTAATTCAGAGTTCGGACAGATCAATTGTGGGCTTTACTGGCAACTCAGCAGATGTGATCGGGGAGTTCGAAGAAGAAGTTTTGTTTGGCAAGGGCCCTTTCAAGAAAATGGTCAGGATACTTTTTATCGTGGTGGATTGTCCCATTTGCTATAATGCTATTCTAGGGAGGTCTTGGCTCTCTAGGATGCATGCAGTGGCTTCAACAGTCCACCAGTGCTTGAAATATGCTGTTCAGGGACAGGTGGGAGTTGTCCGGAGCAGTCAAAAGGTTGCAAGGGAATGCTATGCTACAGCCCTGGCTCCTCGGACATTGGGGACAGTTCGTATCAACGAGCAATAGAAATTTGAGGGGCTTTCTGGGGGTGAGGGTGAAATTGATGACCCCAGAGAGACCCCTGGAGTGTTAATACCGGTCGAAGAGGTAGAGACACATTGTTTAGAAGAAGGAAAAACTGTTAAGATAGGGTCTAAGATGCCACCCGTTTTGAAGAGTGAAATATTAAAGTTTTTGAAGAATCATCAGCACGTTTTCGCTTGGGGCAACGCTGATGTTACTGGGGTTCCAGCAGATGTGATATCACATCACCTATCCGTCCGGAAAGACGTAGCACCAGTGGTTCAAAAGAGAAGGGATTTTTCCAAGGAAAAGGCTGATGTCATCGTGCAAGAGGTTGACAGGCTCACAAAGATGGGGCATATCAAGGAGTCTCAATATCCTTTGTGGACTGCCAATCCGGTTCTGGTGAAAAATAAAAATGGCAAGTGGTGCATGTGTATTGACTTCACAGATCTCAATAGAGCTTGCCCAAAATATTTGTATCCAGTCCCCCGGATTGATCAGCTAGTAGACTCCACCTCTGGGAACAAGCTGCTATCATTTATGGATGCCTTCTCCGGATACAATCAGATCCAAGTGAATCCAAAGGATCAAGAGCATACTATATTTTTCACTGACAGGGGTCTTCATTGCTACAAGGTAATGCCATTTGGGGTTGAAAAATGCTGGGGCTACTTATCAGAGATTGATCAACAAAGCTTTTGCTGATCAGATTGGAAGGAATATGGAAGTATACATCGATGACATGATGGTAAAGAGTGTGGATGAGCAATTGCACTTGGTTGACCTCCAAGAAACTTTTGCCAACTTGGTAAAAGTGAATTTGAAGTTAAACCCAGAAAAATATGTGTTCGAAGTGCAGTCCGGGAACTTTCTAGGCTATATTATAAGTGAGCATGAGATACAGCCCGATCCGGACCAACTTAATGCTCTATTCCAGATGGAGCCTCATCGAAATATTAAAGAAATACAGCGACTAACGGGGAGATTAGCTGCTTTAAACAGATTTATCTCAAGATCTTCGGACAGGTGCGCCCCGTTCTTTCAAACCTTGAAGGGTGCAAAGGGATTCGATTGGACCTCACAGTGTAATGAGGCTTTTAATGAGATCAAGAAGCACCTGTCCTCCCCCAAAACTTTGTTTAAACCAGTTGATGGGGAGACACTCTTCGTATATTTGGCAGTTTCAAGTTGTGCCATCAGTGCTGTGTTGGTAAGAGAACTGGATAGTTATCCCCATCCAGTGTACTACATCAGCAAAAGTTTGATAGATGCAGAAATGCGTTACTTGAAACTCGAAAAGTTAGCATTAGCCCTGGTAATAGCTGCAAGAAAAATGAGGCCTTATTTCCAGGCTCATCCTATCATCGTCCGGACTTCTTTTCCCTTGAAGAACGTCCTCCAAAAGGCAGACATTTCAAGCAGGATGACTAAATGGTCAGTAGAACTAGGGGATTTCGACATAGATTTTGCTCCTCGAACAGCAGTTAAGGCCCAAGTTGTGGCTGATTTTTTGGTTGAATTACACTCCGACAGAGATTCGGAGCAGGCTACTGACATAAAAGATAAAAAGGTATGGGTCGTCCGAACAGATGGTGGATCTAGCACTATGGGATGTGGTGCAGGGGTGTGTTTGACTTCTCCATATGGTGACAACATGTACCAAACTATATGTTTTTCTTTCAGGGCTTCCAATAATGAGTCCGAGTGCGAAGCGGCTATAGCTGGATTAAAGTTAGCCTACATTTGTGGGGCTAAGAGGGTCAAGCTACTGAGTGACTCCCAGCTTCTTATCCACCATGCCCAAGGTCGATCTGAGGCTAAAAAGGAGCAGCTTGTGAAATATTTACTCCTTCTTAAAAATGAAGCACTCAAGTTTAAAAGTATTATTTATGAGCATATACCCCGGGCAGAAAATGAGTTAGCAGACTCATTGGCAACCATAGCGTACACGGAGTCATATCCATGGATCCATGTACTGGAAAGCCCCTCCATTCAACTTAATATGGGTAAAGAAGAGGAAATTTTTGAAGTACAGGTGAAACAACCTCAGGACTGGAGGTTTCCTCTCCTGCAATATCTCTCCGATGGTATCGTGCCTCCGGATAAATCACTGGCAAGAACATTGAAACACAAGGCTTGTGGTTTTATCGTATTGAGAGACGTTTTGTATAAAAAGTCTTACAGTAAACCTCTTCTGCGCTGTTTGGGGGGTGATGAGTCTCAAGTAGTCCTCTCTGAATTGCACGATGGTGAGGGGTCAACTCATTGTGGATTCAAGGCTTGAACAAGGAGAGTTTTACTGGCCGGTTACTATTGGCCATCTATCATGAAAGATGCTAAGGAATTGGTAAGAAGGTGTGACCCATGCCAGAGGTACAACAATGAAATTCATGTCCCAGCCATTCCTTTAGAGTCAATTTCTGAGTTTATACCTTTTGCTCGATGGGGGTTGGATTTAGTAGGGCCTCTCCCTATGGCATCCGGAGCGCGCAGAACTATAATTGTTGCTATAGATTACTTTTCGAAGTGGATTGAAGCAGCCCCTTTAGCAGGAACAACATCAAAAGCTGTCATAAAATTCATTCTATCCAACATTTATTGTAGATTTGGTGTCCCACAAAAGATAACAACAGACAATGGACCACAGTTCGACAATAGGGAAATGGAGAGTTTCTGTGCCTCAAGGGGTATACAACATTGTTTCTCTTCACCTTTCCACCCACAAGCAAATGGTCAAGTTGAAGTAGCCAACATAACAATTCTGTCCGGTTTAAAGAAGAATTTGGAAGGGGCTGCTGGGAAGTGGCCTAGCCAACAGAACAATTCTGAAATATTTTAGTTTTGTTTTTGTCACACCATCCGGATTGAAATAAAAGAGTGATGGCCACTTAAACATTCGTCATCGGAGAATTTAAACACTCTCACTATAAAATAACTAAGGGCTATTTAAACTCTAGCCATCAAAATTGGAACAGACTTTGAAAGAATGTGATAATGGTGCAAAACAAAGATATTCATTAAAATAACTTAAGTGCCTTGGCCTTCCAAGGACTTTTAAATTGTCAAAACAGAACAAAAGACATATCCGGTCAGATACCAGATACAATTACAAAAAAGAGTGCCTTGGCCTTCTAAGGGCTTTAGTTTGGGTAAACAAGTAAAAAGTAAATCATAAGTTAAGGTTGAGCCTTTGAAGATGGCTCACCTTCGTCTGTCTTTTTCTTCCCTTTGGGATCACTCTTCTCTTTGTTTGGGCTCTCCCCGGTGTGTTCTTCGTCATCTGATGAGGAAGCACTGGAGCAACCATACTTGTCGCCTTCGGCCATTGTATGATATGAGAGGTCGTCAGACTCAACATGAAGCCATAAATCCCCTAGGTTCCTCTTCGGAAACTTCTCATGGAAGAGTAGAACCATGTTAGACCTCACCTTGGCATATATTTCCTCCTGGGTGTCGATCACGTTGTTGGCATAAGCGTCGATCTTGGCTTGGATTTTGGCCTCCTGCTCCCTTAGCAAAGTAGATTTCTCCTCAGCAGCCTTGGACACTGAATTCTCAAGAGCAATCTTGTCACTGGTTAAGTTGGTGATGATTTGGTCCTTGGCCTTGGTCTCCTCTCTTGAAGTGGCAAGATCTTTCTCCAATCCGGACAGCTTCTCCCGGAGCTCTATGATAGTGTTCTCCATTGTGGTGACTTTTGTGGTACTCACCTCCTGGTTTCTCTTTAGCTCTTCGTTTTATTCCTTTAGAGTGGCAGCATTTGAAGTGGCAGTAAGAAGATCGTCGGACGGCCTCTCTTTGCTAGACTTGAGGTCTTTGATAATGTCTGCCTGATTTCGAACTTGCTTCTCCAACGCAAGCACCGGTTGAACATTGCTTAACAAAGAGTAAGATATGGCATCCTTATCACTTGAAACAGTAAAGGTCTTACCATTAAAAGTGACTGAGTTTGAAGTGCTCGGAGGGAGATAAGGTCCGGCGAAATCATCTTTGGGAAGATTCATGAAGTACTCACCAAGCCCACCAAGACCAGTAATGTCCACACCGTCAATGCTAAGATCTCCCCCTTCAACCTGATCGGTTTGGAAGTCGCCAGGTATCTCTTCTTCTTGGGTTGGGTCAGAGGGGTCAACTTGGGGAGGAGGCTCCGAAGTCCGGAGAGAAAGCTCGTCACCCTTAGAGGTCTTTTTCTTCTTGGCCTCCCTGTCTTTGCTCTCACCTCCCCGTTTACGATCTCTTTTGGAAGCCCTTGGAGGGTTTAGGGAGTGCACTTCTTGCCTTTCGGTCTCCTGCTCCACTACTTCCAAGAGAGCAACATCAATTTGACTGGGGACTGGCCCCTCCGGATGTATTGGAGCATCTTCCTCCACCTCTCCAGGGTTAGCTTCACCAACCACTTTCTTGCCCTTCTTTTTGCCTTTCATCTTGCTCGGGGCTTTGGCCCGGCTTGGCAAGTAGAGTGTCCCATCTGGTTCATGCGTCCTTTTAAGCACAACATCCGGAGGAGGCTGAGTGGTGAGCTCCTCCCAAGTTAAGTCTCTCCGACCTGTGGTGTTCCACAAGTGAGACCTTGCCAAGTTTCCTCCAGTAAAAGCAGAATGTAACCGGTTCCCCCACCTCTCAGTAGCCTAAGCATTGATCTTGGTGCAAGTAGCCTGCCCGGTTTTCAGGTGGTTGCTGAAGTCCTTGGGCAGTTCTGCTAAGGCAAAAATAAAACAAATTAATTTAAACTAACTTTAAAAAAAAGATAAAAGTGTAAAGCAGGAGACTTACGGTCACTCCTCCACCTGCTTGTGAGAAGACTCGGGTTGACACCAGACTTAATTTTCTGCCCATTCTCCCATGCACCACTTACGAACAGAAACTGGGTCTTCCAATTCCTCTCCGACTCTAGCAAGTCATCCACAGCTTTGAAGTTATCCCCCATGTTGAAATGGTAGAAGGGGATGTGATGGTTTATGCAGAGACTGACCACAGCAGCGAACTCCTCCATTGGTAGAGGGATCCAGGAGAGCCTTGAAGCTATAATGCTAGCCATGAGGGTGTACCAAGCATTGGGGCTCAGCTGGCTCGGACAGAGCTTTATCAGATGGAAGTATCTGACAATTTCTGGGTCCAGAGGGAATCTAAATCCCCAATTGAACAGCTCTGTGAAGATGACAATTTCGCTTAATTTGCAGTCCATGGGAGTCTCCGGGTGTATGGGGATCCTGATCTTCACGTTCTCCGGTATACCCCACTTCGTACGCATCCGGCCCAGTTCAGCTGTGTGGATGAATGCGTAGTTAATCTTTTGCATGTCGATGAGGTACTTGACACTGACCTTGTGAAAACAAGGCCCCACCCTTCCTTTGAGACTCTCCGGCAGATCCAGATGCCTCAAGCACAACTTTTCTTTGCCTTTGTCTTTTTTGGCAGCAATGGCACTCTAGTCTGTCCGGAGGGCTCATACTCGAATGGAGCCTCTTCAAAGGAGCCCTCCATTACTTCCTCTATGATTATTGAGGGGTTTTCAGCAGTTGTGGTAAGGGGAAGGTTCAGAATTGGCTCAGCTTGGCTTCCGGACTGCTGAGTTCTAGTATCTTCTTGGTTCCTGGCCTCCGGGTGGGGCTCTGATGCAGATGTGTCCCTCCGGGGACTTGAGCTGATGCCTTCCGGACCGGGAAGCCTGTCCTTGGGAACTTTAATGGGCACTTCTGACCCTGTACCACTGTCTTTGGCACCCGATTTTGAGGGGGTGCCCTTGGAAGCTTGGCCCTTAACTAACCGGCCTTTTCTCCGGTCAACTAGTTTTTGAGGGGAATGTTCAGTGTCTGACCCCATAGCTATGAAGGGGGAGGGTTTTTCGAAACTGGTAACGGTTACCCCTGGCTCAACAACAGGTTCCGATTCTTGAACCGAAGAACCAGAGATAATGGGGGAGAGATTAGTGCGAAATAACTTTTTCGGCTTGATGCCTTTTGAGGAAGAAGAACCTTGATCTGATTCTGTGGCTGAAGTCACTAGCTTGTCGACGGGTGAAACGGGTAATCCAGCTGCAATGCGTCTTTCCCTTTCGACCTTTTGTGCCTTTTCTAGTTCAGAGAGGTTGAGCCACCCACCTTTGATCAGAGTGTTCCTCGCTGTAAACATAAACTATATGGGTAAATTTTTGCTTTAGAGAGAGAAAGCTTTAAGAAGTTGCAGAGTAAATATGAGAGTGATGGTAAAACAGTAGAAAGTGTTTTAATTTATAGTGAATTTGAAAAAGGAGTTTGATTCCTAGGAGAATTCGAAAAGATTGGTAATGATTAAAGACGGCGCTGATGTCACCATCTTTAACTAAGAGGTTGCTTTTCGAAGAAGGTGGGTTCGAAATTCAAGGTGAAAAAACGACGGAAGCAACCAATCAGAAAGCGACACGTGTCCCATGAACTCTGGCAAAAAACCGTTTGGATTCATGAAGCTTTATCAGTCCGGATAAAACCATAAGGCAAACAGACCTGTCCGGATTAAAACTACCCCTGGCGTCGGACTGTTTTTCAGGTTTTTGACAAATACAACCAGGCTGCTTAATTCTCCCTCTACTCTCTACTCTAAATATTAAACACCCATATACTTTCACAAAACTCCGAACAAATTACAAATTTACCCCCAGACGATAATTAACCTCACCAGTGCTTAGTTGAAATTATCTCACTCTCCTAACGTCACATGTGCCAAATATCGAAATAAATTTTTTACTAGGAATATGGAATATAACTATGGAATAAAAGACAAATTTTCATATGAAGTTATGACACCATGAGATGATGAGGTGAGGGAGAGCAAAAAAGATGACAAATGGTTGTTGAAGATGTCATGTATGACAAAACAAAAGAAGCTCTTAATTAAATTGCTCCCCAACAAGTAACAACCCACGTTCTTACTAAAAAAACTATCGTTGGTGAAGAAAATTATTTTTGTCTCATAATTTATAAGTTTTTAACTGTTTGACAAAATTTTCTACCCTATTTTGTATCGTTGAGGATGTTTGCTCGATGACATCTGATTTTCTTAAATTATTATATCTTCGTATTCTAAGTTGGTTATTTTGTGTTTATTTAATGTTGAAACATATTTCGAATTGAGTATTTACCTATTATTATTATAATATATTTTGTTATTCTTGAATGTTTAATAATATATACTCAGTGGGTCATTAAATAAATTTATTTTATTTTCCATTATATATGCACGTTGTTAAAATATTTATGTTTGAATTATTTACTTAGGTTTGTCAAAAGTTTAAATATTCATTTCGATAATAAATCCACAATATGGGAAATTGAGTGGCTTTTGAGGCTTGGTTTTTTCCATATTCATATTTGACACAGTGGTCATGTCATATTATGGAAAATTTCATACCTCTTAGGGCGTGGTTTATATCCATATTCACGTGTGACATAGTGGTCATGCCACAATATGAGAGATTACGTACCTTGTGTGGCATGACTTATAGTCATGTTCGCGTTTGACACAATGGTTAGATCATAATATGAGAAATTGCATACCTCGTAAGGTGTGGTTCGTAGCCATGTTCGCATTTGAAACAGTGGTCATACTATATTATTAGTAATTGCATACCATGTAGGGCATGGCTTATAGTTATGTTCGATTAGATCGGTTGTGTGACCTCTTATTATTTTTAAAACAGACTTGATTCATAACCATATTCGATTTAAATTTATTATTTACCTTAAAGGCCATCATATATTTCTAACATACTGATTGAATCTTGAAAATGTTGAGGTCGTCAAAATATATTTCGTGGAATTGTTTCTTATTCATAAATTTTAACTCGTAGTTTAATAGTTTTTGAGATAATAACAAGCTATTAGATGATCAATCAGGTGTTAAAATGACAATAAATTTGTATTAATAATGGCTCTTATGGTGTCTCGTTAAAAAACTCAATCGCGCCACCAGGAAAAAAGAGTACACCGACCATGTTTACAATGGATATTTGTAAAATTTTAAATGTTAAATGTTCCAATGTTATTTTAACATATTACCTTTTAGATCGACTAGTTTGTATGCTCTAAGATTTCATTTAGAAACAAGTCTAAACAAACCATCCTGATTAGGTGCTAGTTCCCCAAAATTATTCTTTTTTTTCCATGGAAAACCTTCCTTATTATTAGATCAAGTCATTAAAACTCATTATCTTGAGCTTCGAATTATACATTGGCTTCATCAATCCACTATAGTGCGCAACATGAAAAATATTTTTCTTGATACGTTCTTTAATTAAATCAAAACATAAATTTTACACTTGTCATTTTCCTTTAAATAATGATATTGGATTATATGACTTGACACTTAAATTTTAGCTTGAACTACAAATTTCATTTCGTAGACCATGGAGAAAGGCTTCACATTTGTAGCTATTTTGGAGTTGTTCTATAATCCCATAAGACTTCTTGTAATAAATGAGGCCATTTACCCTTAGCCAGCTCAAGCTTTCTTTTAATTCTACTTAGAAAAATTATATTTGCTACTCTAACTTGTCCATTTTTCTTAGAATAATATGGAGTATAAAAGTGTTGTTCAATTCCATATTTTTCACAACAAGCTGTAAGAACATCACTATGAAATTTTATACCATTTTGCACCATGAACACCCTAGGATTGTCAAACGGATAAGGATAAGGATTTAATTTTATATTTTCTCATAGAATATGGCTCGTATTATCTTATCTTTAGCATGAATCATAATGTTTTGTTAAATTCATAACATCCACCAACAAAGTTAGACCGTAGAATCCTCATAACAAAATCATTTTAATCAAACCCTTATACCCAAAATGCATTTCGGATACACCCCCGTATAAATCCTTCAAAATCAACAAAGTTTCATCTTTGTTTAAGCATCTGAGAAGAGGTCGTGTAAAAAACCCTTTTTGTACAGTGCCCCGTCAAGTAAAACATATTTCATTTCATTAATTTTCAAATCATGTGCCTCTGTCTTATCATAATGCTACATTACTTTAATTCGTCATTTGAAATATTAATTGATGAAGTTGCTTGCAGTATTAACATAGGGTTTCATTCCAAACAACCAAATTTTGCAAGAAAATATACACTAGCATTTTCTAAATGAGACACTTGTTCAAAAATTACTCTTTTAAAACCTTCTTATAATTGCTTCACAAATTTCAGGTACTCTTACATATTATCGTTTTTTACTTCAAACATTTCGTAAATATTTCTTGCTACCAGTTGAGAATCAAATACTATACAAACCACTTTCGCCCCACAAATATGAGTCAATTCATTCTAGCCAAAATTGTCTCATATTTTGCTTTATTATTAGTGGTTTCAAATCCAAATTTTATAATTTTCTTTATCTCCTCCTAGAAGGAGTAATCACCACAATTTCTGCTCCACAATCACTCATGCTTGAGACTTCATCAGTTTGTATGATCCACTATGTATTTTTGTATATATCTTCACTCATTTTTTTTACTTTCACTATCATCATATCCTCTTGGAACTCATTTATAAATTCATTCATTGTCAATTTTGGTTCAAATATTATATCTTATTCACCAAACTCAATAGATAGTCTTGTTAGATAACCCAAAATGTCAGGATTTTGTAAAACATTTTTTAATGGAAACAAACTACGTACAATAATTACATGACTTGGAATATATGTCATTGTCTTCTTTGCTGCTACTACTAAACCAAGAGCCACTTTTTCCAAATCTAAATATCTTGTTTAAATATCAACCAAACTTTTACCTATATTATAGATGGGTCTTTGAATTGCATTCTTCTCTAACCAAACCCGAACATACAACCACACTTGACACAGATAAGTATAAAAATAAATTTTCCTTTTCATCATGTATTGAAAAAATTTCAGTAGAATTCAAATACATTTTGAGGTCATCAAAGGCCTTTCCACATTCATCGTGGAAATCAATATGTTTTTCCTCCTTTTAAAATTTGAAAAAAGCATGGCTTTTATCTGATGTTTTAGATTGAAACAAGAGAGTTCAACTAGACGACATGTTAACGTTTGGACTGAATTTAGTGGGGACGTGGTTAAAATTACTTTTAACTACGTTGGATCAACTTTAATACCTCATTTACTAATTGATATATATAAGAAAGTTTGCAGCTCAAACCCCAAAAGAACACTTTAGTGGGTTTAACTTCAAATTAAATTTTCTTAGATTGTTGAATGTTTAAGTTAATACCCCTCAAATGCTCATTTTATCATTATATTTGAAAATCATATCGTCAATCTGAGCCTTTAATTTTTTTTTTCCAATTGATTGAACAAAATATAGTGGACAAGCTTTTTATAAGTTGATCCAATATTTTAGTCTAAAGTGTATTACTTTGTAACAATATAGTCCTCATTTTGTTATAAACAAAGTACTCTCCTCATCATTAGGATGCATTTTGATTTGGTTATAACTTGAGTATGCATAAATGAAATATAGTATGTCATATCCTGATATTGAATATTTTGATTGGTCGATATGAGATAGAGAGAAAGGATCTGTTGGACATGCTCGATTTAAATTAGTGTAATCAATACAAACCCTCCATCGTCCATTCTTTTTCTTAATAAGAACTGGATTGGTTATCCATGTTGGTTAAAATGATTCCCTAATACGACCAATTTCCGAAATCTTTCCACCTCTTGACCTATTGACTCATTTTTCACCTAGAAGAATATCTCATGTTTTGCGAAATCGGTTAGAATCTTTTATCCACAACTAACTCATGAAAAATTAATGACTTATTTACCTATATTACATCCTTTCCATGAAAATATATCCATATTTTATTTTATATATTCAACCAAAACTCTTAGAATTTTCTAGTCAAACATTCTAATCAAAACTACTTCCAAACATTAATGTCTTCATTT
This sequence comes from Limnanthes douglasii subsp. nivea, assembly GCA_036936605.1. Lineage (NCBI taxonomy): Eukaryota > Viridiplantae > Streptophyta > Magnoliopsida > Brassicales > Limnanthaceae > Limnanthes > Limnanthes douglasii. Next base: position 235,193,347 of record JAUPFV010000001.1, on the reverse strand, counting down.
ACTGTTCCATCTAAGGGTTCATTTATATGAATTGATTCTCCTGGATCATGAATATCTTCTTCATCAAATATTATCAAAGGTTTATCATATTCAGTTTTATAATTTCTCTTTGAAATGGTTTGTGATTGCTATGCGATGATGTTACTTTGATATAAATCAATCGAATAACATTCCCTTGATATTCTATGAATTATTCTTTCTACTCCAATTTATCTTCTTAGAAAGTACTTCAAACATTGATGATAAGATGAAGCGATTGTCTCCATATTATGTAACCCAAGACGATCTAGAATATCATTATACGAACTGGTGCGTCAACCACCATAAACAAGGTTCTCACTATCTTCTTTGTATTTTCATGTCTTGTAACAAATAAAGGCTCGCCTTCTCTTACACAGTTAGTTTGCCATCTAGTAAAACTAATCATGCTTATTTGTGCCTTTTTATACGACGTTACCCCGATCATCTTATCAAATCCGCTCAAAAATATAACATTAACTGAAATAACAATATCAACAATTACTACTCTCATGATTATGCCAACAATTTCAACTATTACAAACAAGTCATCTTTATGAGGGGTAACCAACCCTCAACAAGAGGAACCTCAACATCTTTCATGTGTCTTTTCATTGCATTACTAGATGTTTCTCCCAAATTATCCTCTCTAGAAATAGTTCCTATCATTTTTCCCTCTTCTTGTGTTTTTTACTATGATTCTCCCTAACTTCTCTATGTTTACTCCTTCGACTTTCCCGACAAACTCAATTAATTTACCATTATCAACTAATATTTGGATTTCATCCTTCAACTCAAAACACTCTGTTAGCATGACCGTGATCATGATGGTAAGCATAATAAAATATTTGAATTTTATGTTTAGAGTTATCATAGAGTGTGAAGGTTGATAGTTGCTTTTGTCCCATGTTCTATCAAAGATAGTCGCAATTAATGCATTCAAATGAGTAAACCTTCTATTTGGATTTTTATAGTATGAATACTTACGTCTGTTTGTCACTTTGGAAACCTCTCTTGGTATCTGATCCTCAAAATAGTTTCTATCAGATGAACCACTTCTTTGTTCAAGAGACTTAATTGTCACGACCTCCCCCGTTCTAGTTTCTTCTAACTTGATAAATATCTCAGATTTTCTCAATAATATTTTTCATACTATCAACTGGATACTTAATTGAATCTTTAAGTAAGTTAATATCTAATGAGTCCAGATTTGTTCACCACTACTCACTGAGAAAACCGGACAGGGGTAATTCGGACAATAAGTGCCCACTGAACTATCTGGACATGACAAAAGTATTAAAATACTAAACACCTTTTGACTAAACTAGGTGCTAATCAGCTTATTAAGTAAACGGGTCCTTAAACTTGACGCAGTTTAATAACTTGACCCAAAATCCCATGGGTCCATAATTAAGGGTATATATACCCAACTACTTCCATTAATGAGGTTAATGAACATTTAATACAACCACACAGCTTTAATCTCTCACTACAAAACACCCAAACATTTAATACCCTTAAAACTCTTCAAAACACTTGACACAATTACGCTCAGTTTAAAATAAACCGCATCATTATCCAGTGATAACCTGTTTTGAAAGCTGCCAAAACCACTCCTTTAACACAAGCATCTAAGTTATTCATTTCTTGTATAAACTTGTGTACATAACTCCTCAAAGATACATATTGATTCTTGTACAAAGTCATAATGTAATTTTTATCCTTCTTGATTTCCTTATTTCTAATTAATTGACTTTCAAAATAAGTCCAAAACTCCTCAAAGATTTTGATTGATCCATAAGGTATATTGTTGAACCATGCTAATGTATTGCCCTTAAGTGTTAGGGAAAATACTCTACATAGAAGGGTATTATCAAAACTAAAACCGAGTATATCATGTTTGAACTGTTCTATATGATGCTATGGATCTTTAGTTCCATCATACTTGTCCATCTTGTAAGAATAAAACTTTCTTAAAAGATTACCTTTAAAACTTTTATAAGACAAAAGAGACAATGCAAGAGTGTAAGCAGATTACCTTGGTCTAATTAAAGTTTCTTTAAACTCATCTTTTACCTTTTATTTTTTTAGAATTTACCATACTCAAAGGTTCATCATTTTCCTTTTCTTTATTTAAAATTATTCTGAGCAACTACATAATTTTGACTCTCATTTTCTTGTTTTATCATTTTTCACTTAACAATTATAAAGTCTTAGTTCGTTCATTCGCAATTGTAGAGCATAAAAAACGGATAAATTCTCACATTCACGAGTAGTTTATTTCTTCATTGATAAACCTGATCCAAACAGTGTTTGTTGGATTGGTGAGCATTTCACATCAATATGCATAATTACTACATCTTCAGTTTTAATATTGATTGGAGTAGCACCGGATGGACGAAACTCATTCCCTATAGTATTGCTCACCACAAAAGGAGAGATAATCAATGAAATACCTTGTATTTCTTTATTTTCATGCAGCAACAAGACATCACTTGTTCTTCATTGAACTAACTCGTTCTGAGTAATTAGAGACACAATGTTGGAAACTATTTGGAAGATTGTTAGATAAATTCGAACAGAGGAATCCTTATACAAATTCCTCTCAGATTGTGAGTGAGTCAACTCTATTACTTTAATTATTATTTTTCCAGAAGATTCCCACAAACAACACTAAAAATGATAAGGAGAAATATTTAACAAATAACTCTAATGGCTAAAAAACTGAACAACTCAAGAAAGAAAATAATATCTACTCTCTTTTAGATTTCTATTAATATTATAACTTTCACAACCCTTTGCAAGGAGACAAAAGCCTTAATTTATATTACTATACTAGCCTTAGTCTAAAGTCTATAATGAATGATACGTGTCTTTGTGTCCAGGTGACATTAATCCAAGAAATAGTTAGTTACAATATTAAAAATTTACAATTTTAAGTGCCTAAGATGTTGTATTAATATAGAATAGTGTTTGAGAATATCTTGGAAGGTTCTTGAGTATTCTTTGAACACGTTAGCTTATATTTGTTTTGATCATCTAAAGCTCGTATCCAAGTCTTTGTATCATTGGCTTACTTAAGTTAGCTTATTTCTCACATCATGGTTGTCATATTATTTAGGATATTTGTTATTCCGGAGTGTTTATGTTATTTACCTAATCAACTTAGGCATATATGTGGTTTGTCTAATAAGCACGACCCTTGGGTCTTCATATTACATGTTTGCTTTGATTTGTTTATCCTCTATATCAGGGTCGTCATGATACTTAGTAGAATTATCTTTATAAGTACTTTCTCTAATTGCGTTCAAACTATCTTTTTTTACATATAAATTAAATCCATTTTCTTGCGTCACCATATTAATATGAGCTTCTTTTAGGGTCATTATTATTAATATGACCCATTTTGATTAATACGACCTTCTCTTTATGAATAAATTTACCTATTGAATAAAGATACAGGACCCTAAGGGGCGTATAACCTTATCATACTATTTATAGAGCGTAGAACTTTTGGCTTTTCTAAATTCTATGAATATGATAGAGGCTGCACCTAGTAACTTGTAGGTTTCTGCTTTTATTTTAACCGCAACGGTATAGGGTCTTTCTTATTTTGGGCCTAGTCTAGCAAAGATCTTATTTTATATTAAGGTTTGATATTATTCTAGAATTGTAGCTCGTTGCCAATGGTAATTACCCTAGGTTGACCCTTTAACATTTTTGGTAGTGGTCTCATCAGGTATAGGTCGCACCTATTAGAAAATAATGACTTCAAAAATTAATTTAAGCGGCAAAACTAAGACTTAGATTATGCTTGATAAACATTGGCATATGTCACAATGTTAGGAAATTGCTTGGAATTAACTTGTACAACTACAAAAATGTATCATTATAGAAAGATACAAATGTGGAGAGTCTTGCACCCACAATGTGCACCTCTTTCTCCATCATGAATTTGTATAAGAAAATTTAACTCTTTAAGTGCAAGGCATCCTAAGAGTGGCCTAATTATCTGATACATAGTAAATGCAGAGAAGCCAACACAGGGGAAATCCTAATTTTCTTTATCAAAATTCAACTCCCTTACATTGTAAACAAAGTCTTTTTAAATAAGAGTTCGAATAAAAAACCCTAATACGAAAATACCAAAATGCCCTAAAGTAATAAAAATTCGAAATAAAATATTAACCGACTCCGAATGCCAATTTGCTGGCGTCGTTCCCTTCAAAATAAAATAGTAATTGTGGCGTCGTTCCCTTCGAAATAAGGTGTTGTGGGTCAAAATTGGATACCGGGAGCTCAGAAACTGTCAATTCGCTGCATTCTTCGGGTGATCGCATGTCTTCATAAATTCTAACGCTAATCTATTTGCATCATCCCCTCCGGGGTAAAGAAAATTCGCCCTCGAATCAGAACCAGTCTTCTCGTTAGAAGAGTCACCTGCATAAGGAATCAGATGCTTAACATTAAAGACATCAAACATACCGACATGGCTAGGCAAGCGCAACCGATAATCATTCGGGTTGATCATCTCCACAATCTCCATAGGGACAATCTTCCGGGCGGCCAGTTTGTTGTACTCACCGGCAGGGTACCGAGCCTTGGTTAGAACTTCTCACACATAGTCACCAACTTCGAACTGTACAGGACGGCGATGATGATCCGCCTGAGACTTATACTTGGTGGTGCTCAAGACAAGCTGATCGTATGTCTTCTAGTGGGTTTGGCGAATCTGCAAGACAAGTTCCTCAGCAGTTGTGTGAACACGAATTTTACTGGGCAGGACGAGCAAGTCGACAGGACCCCAGGGCACAACACCATACATCACCTGGAAAAGAAACACATCTGCAAACTCCTACAAAAGAGACTGAACTACATGGCTAGCAACAGGAAACACATCTGCAAACTCTTGCAAAAGAGACTGAACTGCAGGGCTAGCAACAGGAAACACATCTGCAAACTCCTGCAAAAGTGACTGAACTATAGGGCTAGCAATAGGAAACACATTTGCAAACACATCAGTTACAACAGGATCACAAAACAACAAGAAGACCACACTAGCTTCTTCCATGGCCGTCTGAAAAGGAGCACGGGACAACAAGGTCGTTGTAGAAGGACCAGAGCCAATGCTGAGGGACCGAGGCTTTGGCGGTACTAGAACAATCTTCTTACCCCGAAAAAGAATGAATAAGTATTCGCACGACCATCATGCACAACAGACAAATCATACTGCCAAGGGCGGCCAAGCAATAAGTGACAAGCGTCAATAGGCACTACATCACAAAACACCTCATCCCGGTATGTCTGGCCTACAGAAAATGATACAAGCACACATTGAGACACAGTGATATCAGTACCTTTACTCAGCCATGCTAGCTTGTATGGTTTGGGGTGTGACTCTGATTTCAGCCCAAGCTTCGAAACCACTAACTCGGAAATTACATTCTCACAACTACCAGCATCAATAATGAAGGTGCACACCTTACCGCCAGTCGTACAAGTGGACGGAAACACATTATTCCGCAGCTAGTCACTCTGAGCAGGAACACGAGGGGAAAGAAAAGTGCATCGTACCATCAGAACTGCACCAACATCACCAGTCACAACCTCCTCCGCGACCTCAGTCACATCATCATCATATGTATCAAACTTCAGGAGACCATCAGGAACAATGGGCGCCGGTTCAAATGCCTCGTGAGAGAAAAGACCCCTAGCACCCGCAGCATTCGGACATTCTACCTGACGATGCCCTAACTCACCACAGCGAAAGCAACGTAACTTATCAGCAGAACGGCTGGTCGCACCAATGGGAACAATGGGAACGGTTGGACGTGGAACTGGTGCGAGCGCTGAGGTCCCTGTAGGAGCACCAGTTCGTATACCAATCTGGGTCCATCGAGCCAACTATTTTTCTGCCTGGATGGCACGCCGATGTGCTTCAGAAACAGACAACGAGTCGAACATGTTCAACACATCCTGGAGTTGAAGGCGCAACCCCCCAATATAGCGGGATTCCTGCTGATGTGTTGACTCGTTCCCATCTGTACAAGCAAGCAATTGAAAGAACTCCTCCGTATACTCGTCAATAGAGTGTGGCCCCTGACAAAGATTCTGGAAACACTGGAACAAATCTCACTCGAAATTGTAAGGCAAGAATACGTTGCGGATTTTCTTCTTGAACTTCTACCAACTACGTACTTGCTCTTTGCCTTCACGCGCACGAATCTTTTTCACCTGCTCCCACCAAGCTTGTGCCCTGCCGCGCAGGTGGATGGTAACCAAAGCTACCCGTCTCTCCTCAGGAACTTCCTTGAAGTCCAACACCTCCTCAACCTGGGATAACCAATCGACAAACTCCTTCGCCCGAAGGCCACCATCAAAGTCAGGAATGTTGACCTTAAATCCAAGCTCCCAGCGGCGGTCCGGATAAGCATTCTGTTCTGGCCTTTCTCTAAAAGGGTTATCGGGACCTTCAGGCTCCACACCGGGTTGCAGTAAGTTCAGCCATATGACGGGCAAGATACTCGACCTGACGGCGCAGGTCAGCATTCTCGCGATATCCGAAATCACTTGCATCTCCTTCCACAGCAACGCCGCCGCGACCTCTGGTTCTTCCTCGCACCATCTCGCAGGACTGTCTGTGTCTGATACCAATATGATACAGAGTAAACGCAGAGAACCCAATATAGGGGAAACCCTAATTTTCTTTATCAAAATTCAACTCTCTTACACTGTAAACAAAGTCTGTTTAAATAAGAGTTCGAATAAAAAAACCTAATAATAAAATACCAAAAATGCCCTAAAGTAAAAAAAATCGAAATAAAATAGTAAACAAATCTGAATGCCCAAAAAACGTCATATGATGACGTGGGTCAAAATCGGACACCAGGAGCTTCGAAACTGTCAATTCACTACATTATTCGGGTGATAGCCTGTCTTCATAAATTCTAACGATAATCTATCTGCATAATTATCCTATGTTGATATAGTGTATTGGCTGGCCATACATACCATTAGGAAATTATTAGTATGTTTGTGGTCTTTATTTTTTCCATGGATATTGTTCCTTTGATTATATATGCATGAATGAGAGTTTACCAGTATGATGGCTCATTGATAACCATGAGCTTTGATGTTGATTGTTCAGTTTTTGTTCGCTCATACCTGGAAATGGCTAGCTTCTCTTGAAAGAGCATCTAATAAGAAGATGCAGAACATCATAAGAAATCAAGTGCGTCAACTACTGTATTTTTATCAAGAGGTACTTGTTTGTACTAGATTTGTTTAAATTTGGTGGTTTCACCGCTCAACTTCTTTAGGTAAAATATAAGGTTATCATTTTTGGCTTCGTCATGACCACAAAACATAATTGAGCAACATTCTGAGTTAGTGAAGAGTTTTTCACGACGGGCTCCACATATAAGTTATCTAAAGTCCCACTATTGTTGCTTTATATTTAGATTCGTTGTTTAAAGCTAGGAAACCAAACCTAATTTATTGATACAAAGGATTCCCCAAATGAGATATTAGTTGCACTCCATCGCTGGAATTAAGATTGTTGCAGTTTCCATCAGTTTGGTCTACCCATATGGGTTTAAGATTATCCTCCATAGTGGTTGTATTATTTGTTAGAACTCAGCTAGGAAGTCTGCTAAAACCTGGGTCTTAATTGCACTCAAAGGTTCAAAATTTATGGAAATATCCTAAAATTATATCAGTCATCGTGTTAATCGTATCGGGATATCAAACATGCATTAAACATTTATGCGGGGGAGGGTATTCTGGCCACGATAGATTGGGCCTAAAAATATGACCTCATATTTCCAGCAACCACCAATAGTGCTAGTGCAAGCTTCTCTAACTAAAATTACCGAGCCTTAACATTTAGAAGTGATTTGCTCACATGGTAAATGGGTCTGCAGGTTTCTCCTTCTTCCTGAACTAAGATTGTGCTAACAATATGGTCAGATACCTCTAGGTACAAGTATATTATTTTGCATGGGCTTAGTTTTGCAAGACTTTGAGAAAGGTAAGTTGATAATTGAATTTTATGATTGCTATATTCTGAGGTCTAATTTATCGAGAGATGAACTATTTGAAAGAGGCTATCTTTCTTGGAAATATATGGACCTTCTTGATATTTCATAGAGGTTCTATAGATGCTAAATTAAATATTTATGGGGGATATGACTTGATTCATCTTTTGTTGCTAACTATATAGCCCACAAAATTTCCTACCGGACTTCGAAAATGCATTTATCTTTTAGGTTGTAAGTTTATAGTGCGAAGGTTTTTGCGACGTCGACAAAAAATACTTGTTATATGAATTTCATCTAAGTTAGCCAATGAATGTATTATTTATTAATATTTGGTAATTTCTTTTATTATTATTGAGTCTTAAAAGCTTAACCTTGTAATAATGTAGCCCTGGCTCAATCATAAAGATAATCTGTTAATTAATGTATGAGACCATAAATTGATCTTATGTACATGCTCTATTAAGTTGTGTGAAGGCAAAAACATGTGCCACTTATCAATTATTCTACCAACATAAGATTAAAAGTCCATATGGGGTAGAAAGCTTCTCGGATATGGCCTATATACCTTACCATGTCGAATTTGGCCACGATGGCCTCAACTTTCTCACATGAGAAGGACTGATATTTTTTTGATTGGCTTAAACTTTCAATATATCGATAGCTTGTGACATGTGACCTCAAAGCATATTCTAGCTAATTCATGCACATACCATACAAGTACATCCATTTTTTTTGGATAAAAATGTTAGGAAATATTTTATGAGAACCTCCTTTAATATTTTGATGATGCAAACTACTATTTGTGTCCCTAGAGTTATATCTCTTACACTTTATCATAGTCTTACTATATAGAAAAAATGGTTCTGGTTGATAAATTTTGGGTTCTATGGAAGCGGTGTAGTACTCTTACGTTATGCGATTTATTATCTTTAGATTACTTAAATCTACTCATTGATGATGTAGAAAAGACATTAATATACTATGAATATAATTGCAGCCATATGTTAATGCATGGTTGTCCAAATACTAAATTGTAAGATGATGTTCTACCTACCATCATAAATAAATATTACATTCTCGCTCTCTTTAAGTATCATATTTGGGACCCTCTCTGATTGAATTAAAAATGTTATACCTCGAATTTGATCATAATTTTTCTTTAATAAAATATCAACAATGGTGCTAGTATTGATCATTATTCCCTTTATTATTTCCCTAGTGATATATACAATGATTATGACCATATCTTTATGGTGTACCAATACCTCTCTAAAATAATCCTCATCAAATCTGATTATAGGGTATGGAATTTGGTAGAAGTGAGTCAAATTTTGGATATCTCGCTTGGCCTCAATGTCAGTTGTCTAACCTTTTCGGGATGAATTATTTACACATGTAAGTTAATCTCGTCGAGAGATGGTGAACAATACTTTTTGATATGTAATAGGATCTAATTACTCACCACATGACTTGTATGGGTGCTATCTAAAATGAAAAGAGAACATTATTTGATAAAACTCAATGAATTTATCGTCGACGATGAATTTATGGATCTTATCTTTCTAGTCACAACATACATTTTTTTACTGTTAATTCTCATTTTCGTACATGAAAAACATGTTGGGATTTATTTATATTTAGGGTTCCATATTCTTTCAGGTTTTCGAAGTGGCTTATATTGTTGGATTTTTTGTATATGGTTGTCACACTTTCAGTGACCATGGTGTAGAAAAACATCTAACGCACTAGTAGTCTTTTTGGTTCCATTAGTGTTTGGTGGGGGGATTTTTTGTTTGGTTGTTTGGAAAATGTTTGGAGATGTAATATGAGCTATGTTTAGTGGTTCGGTAATGTTATATATTGGGTTATAAGAGAAGCATGTGCTTTGACCATTCCGGCATCCTCATTCACATAGTTTTGTCTATTTTAATTTGTGCCTCAACCTAGGATAAAAATCGCCAAAGGTCAATAATTTATGTTTCATAATGTCTTCAATGAAAAAACACAGGATGATGTCCTACCGGTAGGTAACACATACTAAAACCTCGTAATAATGGTATGATGTTATTTTTAATATGGATGAACCTTTTATTATATTCCAACAGGATCTCATTATTTTTTGGTTTGTAATAAATTATATAACTCTTTCCTCCAAGATTATTTTTCTCCCGCTGAACTGGTCTCTTAACATTTTCCAAAATATCTCAAAGTTTCATTTTTATCCTCGAGATAGTTGATTGAACTACATTAGGATGTGTAAACGAAGTTTTATGGAAAATGTTTAGTTTAGGATCCGATCGTCTTTTCAGAACCCAAACATATCATTTTGAAATTGAAAATGCTCAATATGGTGTTCTAGATTGTTAGTTTCATGCTTGTCCATCTTATAGTGGTTAAATTTAAGAAATAAGTTTGATTCAACATTTTTGGAACTAATGGGGATGCAACTAAGTTATAATTTGTATTTTGTTTGCTCATCGAGGATAGTCGTAGTTCAAAATAACCACGATCTGCAGGTTGACCGAGGTTCGGTGGTTGATGATGTTTGGGCCATTTTAGTCTATAATGAGCATCATATTGTTATCCCAAGATTTTTTATAGTTATTGTGATGGTTTGAATCAATCTTTAGTGGGTCACTTTGTAGTTCGACATGTTATCATAGTTTATTGTGTTCGTGATGAAAATGAGTTTAGTTCCTCGCATTTGAATGGTAGTGGTTATGTATGGGATTGTGACATTTACCCTATACTAACCAACTCTATGTTAGGCTAATCCATAGAGTTTCTTCTCCTCGATAATTCTTCACGGAACCGGTAGGTTTGATGATTTTACCCCTGGACAGACGATCGAGTGAAGGGTGATATCATAATATTGAATAGGTTGAAGCATCAACAAATTCAATGGAAATATCCGACCGATATGAGCTATAATTTAAAACCGTAACCTTTTCTACATATTGGGCGTATATTGGACACCAGATATAGAAGAATTTCTCTAAATAAATATGGTGTAGATCGTTTATCTATTAATGCATTTTGAAAACCGGATCCACGAAAGCTTTTACCATTAAAAGCCATCAAGTGATTTTGATATAAAATAACTTAGTACTTTTGAGTTTAAAAATCATTATAAGATTTAATATCTTTATTGGACCTCGATTACTACATGAGGCATCAAATAATATGAGTCATTTCAATTTAGCTACGATAAATATTTTTTCACCGAGGTGAATAGTAAACAATGTTTTAGCCGTGGATTTAGCGAGTGAAAACTGAGAAAATAATTAAACTAAATATCTAACTCTATAAATAAAAGGTTTTATGGTTAGATTTTTAGAGATATTAGGTCCAAGCCCATTAGCTAATATATTTTATTAAAAAATGAGAGCTTTATAATCTATATAATTTGTACACTTTCTAAATAACTAGAAACCAAATCCATTTTTAAAAGTTGTTTATTCTTCTTTCTTTTCTCTCTTTTTGTTTGTTAAAATGGTATCAAAGCATGTTTGATCCTTGGAATATTGATTTTTTCATCAGGTATTGTGCTTCAGTTTGACTTGTTTGATGTTATTTCGGATCTACTTTTGCTTATATATTTGGAATTCTCTTTGAGGTTAGGAGTTGTTTGGAGATGTTTTGTTTCGGATCTATTACTATTGTGCTTCAATTTGATTTATTTAATGTTATTTTGGATACACTTTTTCTTATAAATTTGGACTTTGCTTTGGGGTTAGGAGTTGCTTGGATTTGTTTTGTTTCAGATCTATTTGTATTGTGCTTCAGTTTAATAATTATTTGTATAATAATTGGGCCACATAATCGACCATGTTTGGACTTGTTTTGAATCTTATTTCAGTTAGCCAATTATATAACCTTGGTTATTCGATCTTGTTTTCTGATTTTGTTCGTGTTATACAAAATCAACATACTCAGAGAGTAATTTGGAGAGGTCATAAAATAAGATAACTCTATTCTTTAGTAATACTCGAAGTAACTGACATGGATATCTATGATTTTGATAGTGGAAAAATATACTTGACTGATATTGATGTCTATGGTGTTGATTTGTCTTCGTTTCGTTTGAATCCTTCATCGTCCGAGTTTTATCTTTGGCATTCTCGTCTAGGATACGTGTTTGCATATGTTTGAAATTTGTAGTCTCTACAAGTGGTTTAGTTTAGTTAAAAACTTGTAATATCTCGGATTGTTGTGGTTGTAAACTAGCAAAAACATTTGCGTTGCCGTTTAATTTAAGTGTCACTTCTTTTATTGATCCTTTTGATATTATTCATTCTGATGTTTAGGTTTCATCTCATATCTTCACAAAGAAAGGTACGTCGTATTATGTATCTTTTATTGATGATTATACTCAATACACATGTATTTATCTTATGAAATGAAGGTCAGAGTTTCTTGAAATATATAGAATATTAAGAGCATTGGTTAAGACCTAACATCATGTTGTGATAAAATGCTTCAGGTGTGACTTAGGGGGTGAATATACCTCCAACAATTTCAAACATTTACTTGCATATGATGGTTCCATACTTCAATCATGCTGTACCATACATAGTCACCTTGTTGAGACTGCTCGTTTAATCATTTTATTAGTTGAAGTTCCTACTATTTTTTTAGGAGAAACAATTCTGACTGTTATTTATGTGATTAATCGAATTCCTACTACTCATAATGCATGGATGTCTCCCTTTCAGTAGTTATACAGAAATTTCTAGATTATTCTTCCTTACGAGTGTTTGGATGTACATGTTTTGTCATTCATCCTCATGTTGAATGCAACAAATTGGGTCATAAAACAGTTGTATGTGTTTTTGTTAAGTTATGATATTAGACAGAAAGTTTATTGTTGTTATGATCCCACCAGTCATAAAATATATATAGATCTATCTTCATGTTATATTTCTTGAGCATATCTTGTTTTATTCGATTCTGACAAAATCACACATTGTAACAATTACATACCTTTACGCTATTGATCATTTTGAAACTGTTAAAAAACAAAGAGAGAAGTAGCCACAGGAAGCGGCTAGGGTTTTGTGTTTATTAGAAAATGTTCCTTTTTGTTTTATTGATGCATTAGAGATATTAACTCAATAGTAAGGCTCTCAATATATAGAGAACTTAGAGGCCTATACAAGGAAAATTAATACACTGAATATTATAACACTCCCCCTCAAGTTGTGTAGTGAGATCACCAATACCCAACTTGGATAAAACTGATTCGAATGTTCTTGCAGCAACCGCTTTTGTCAGGATGTCTGCCAGTTGGTCTTCGGATCTAACAAACGGAAGTTCGACTGTCTCATCTTCAATCTATTCTTTTATGAAGTGCCTATCTATTTCAACGTACTTTGTTCTATCGTGCTATACCGGGTTCTCTGAAATCTTAACCGCACCTTTATTATCACACATTAACTGAGTTGGACGCTTCAGAGGGGATTTGATTTCTTTCATTATCTTCTTTAACCAAAGTATCTCGGTAATCCCCTTAACGATTCCTCTAAATTCTGATTCAACACTTGACAGTGATACTACTTTCTGCTTCTTACTCCTCCAAGTCACTAAGTTACCTCCAAAAAGAGTAAAGTAGCCAGCAATTGATCGCTTGTCGTTAAGATTCCCTCCCCAATCAGCATATGTGAATACTTCAACATCAAGGTGTCCATTTTTCTTAAAAATTATGCATCTTCCTGGTGTGCCTTTAAGATATCGAATAATCCTCATTACTGCCTTCATATTTTGTTCCTAAGGATGATGCATGAACTGGCTAACTACTCCCACCGCGTATGCAATGTCGGGTCGAGTGTGCGCCAGGTAAATCAATTTTCCAACCAACCTTTGGTACCTTTCTTTACTCGCTGGTCTGGCCCCTTCAATTATCTTTAGTTTATGATTCACAACCATACGAGTGTCATTTGGTTTGCAATACACCATGTCAACTTCAACTAATAAATCCAATATATATTTCCGTTGGGAGATATAAATCCTTCATTTTGACCTAAGAACCTCGATTCCTAGGAAATACTTCAATCCCCCAAGGTCTTTCATTCTGAACTCCTTGAAGAGGTTTTTCCTAAGAGAGCTAATTTCTTCTTCGTCATTCCCCGTTATAATCATATCGTCGACATATATTATAAGACAAGTGACTAATTCTCCTCTCTTTTTGTAAAACAAGGTATAATCCCCATTACTCTGTTTATAGCTATACTGCGTTATTGCCATTGTAAATCTCCCAAACCAAGCATGAGGAGACTGTTTGAGCCCATATAACGCCTTTTTCAGTTTACATACCTCATTTTCTTAAAAACCATCAGAGAACCCTAGTGGGGTTTCCATATATACCTCTTCTTCCAAGTCTCCATGTAAGAAAGTATTCTTTACATCAAATTGATGAAGATGCCAATCTTTATTCGCGGCTATTGAAAGTAAACTCTGATAGTGTCAATCTTTACAACCGGAGAGAACGTTTCAGAGTAGTCTATACCATATGTTTGTGTATATCCTTTGGCAACCAATCTTGCCTTGTGTCGCTCAATGGTGCCATCGGATTTATATTTTATATTAAACACCCATATACACCCGACTGCTTACTTCCCTTGTGGTAACACATAATTCTCCCATGTACCATTCCTTTTTAGAGCTTCCATTTCGGTATTCATTGCCTCATGCCATTCAGTCATCTTCTTAGCCTCTTGAGCTGTTTTAGGGATTTGTTCAAAGAGACTAATAGCTGAAAACGCCTTTGTAATCTTCGTCATTCCTTTACTCTCCGTTTTTACCGGATATGTAGAAGCACGAGGAACGTGTTCTGGTGAATACCAGTCTGGAGGAACTCCTCTATTTTTTCTTGGGGGAAGAACCAGAGTTTGAGTTTCAAAAAATGAACTTCCTGAAATGTCATGGTCAGTAGAATTTTGTGAATTATAACATTGTAAATTGTTTACCTCTTGATAGACATTTTATTCGGCTGATTCGCTGGTAGTATCCATGGCATTTATTTATTGTTGGACATTGTCTTCGGGAGAATCATTGGTGGTAAGAACTGCCTCGTCAGTCTCCTTTAAGTTGGAAGAGGCGTGTTCGGTGGCGCCATCTACCGATTCTATTGGTACATCCTCAAAGTAACTTTCATATAGCAATCAGTCGAGTGATTCACTTACTTTCTCCCCTTGAGCACGAGATTGGTGGTCAAAAAAATAATTGGATTCTAAGAAGTCACAGTCCATGGTGACATGGATTTGACAAGTAACCGGATTGTAACACCGATTTCCCATTTGATGGATACCATACGCAACGAATACACACTTTTCAGCACACGGATTAAGTTTGTTTCGACTAGTTTTAGGGATATGAACAAACACCGAACAACCAAAGACACGAGGTGGTAAAATCATAACAGATGGAATTGTAACTTGGGTGGCAAGCACTTGTAATGGATTTTTATTTCCTAGACATCGAATTGGTAGACGATTTGCAAGATACGTGACTGTAGCAAGAGATTCTGGCCAAAGATTATGAGGAACTCTAGATTCAATCATAATAGCACGATTTTTTTCAAGTAAAGTACGATTTTTTAGTTCTGAAGTACCGTTTTGTTGAGGTGTGTTTGGACAAGTGGTTTGATGGATAAGACCATTTGTTTTGAAAACATTATGTATTATTTGGTTGACAAACTCTGTTCCATTATCAGAATGGAGAATCTGTATCTTTTTTTTCAAATTGATTCAAAATCATTTTGTAAAAACAAACAAATATTCATGGTACTTCCGATTTATGTTTCATGAAGTATATCCAAGTCATTCTTGAGAAATCATCCACAAATAAAACAAAGTATCTGATTTGATTGTTATTCGAATTTGGTGCTGGACCCCAAATATAAGAATGGATTAGCGAATAAGCATAATCAACTCTAGTATTACTTTGATTAAATGAGACCCTACGATTTTTTGCAAGAATACAGGTTTCACATTTCTCATGAATGGAATTATTCAAAAAATACTAGGTAACAAACTCTTAAGATAGCTAAAAGAAGGATGACCAAGTCGTCGGTGCCATAACCAAAGTTGCATTTCGGTTGTTCCGTGAGCAAGCATGGCATGTCCCTTATGAACTACCTCATCAACATAATAGAGACCTCCTTGTTCAGTACCACGCCCAATGATCTCCTTCGTACGAATGTCCTGTAAAATGAAAAAAAAATGGATACATAAAAACCACACAGTTATGTTGTTTTGTCACTTGACTAATAGATAATAACTTTAAGGACAGTGAAAGAATATAGAGGAAGTTTTTAGATTTCCATTTTTTCCGAAACAATAATTGAACCTTCCCATTTGACTTCACAAATTTCTCCACTAGCAGTTTCAATATGGGACTTCTTTGGAGATGACATGTCACCAAAGTCTTTAGGATCATAAGACATGGTGTCCGTAGCCCCGCAATCAAAGATCCAATTCATTAATGTCTCAAACCCTTTACCTCCAAGTTTTTCATAGGAGTTCGCCGCCATTCCTCCAAAACCAATGCCACTTCCTTGGTCATTTTTAGTCGGATCTTCACCGCCACTTGTAGACGAAGCCCGTTTGACATCAGATCTGAAACGCTGGTTATTTTTATCCTTATGACCGTCCTCCCACCATTCTGGATAGCCATGTCTCTTTAATATGTTTCTTCATCCCACAATGAGTGCAATACAACTTGGATTTATCTTCTTTCTCTTTGGATCAGAATTTAAACCTCTGTGCAGAATCTTTAGCAGCCAAACCTATTCCAATTTCAATCGAGTCACTATCAGAAGAACTTGATTTTAGTATATTAAGCCTGGCCACGTCCCTTCGTATTGTAGCATATGTTGTTTCCACCGAAGAAAGAAGATCTTTTTTCAGGATATCTCTCTTGACTGGTTCCAGCTTGTCATTAATCGCCATTAGCAATCAATAGAGTCTTTGTTCTTGAGTCTTCTTATTGTAGATCTGAATGTCTTCTGGGTCTTTCATAGGGTTCAGATCTCGTCTATTTGATAGACATCGAGATGTTCTGCAGTTTGTTCCTCAAGGCTTCTAGTGTATCGGACCCTTGCCTTAATGAATTATATATATATATATATATATATATATATATATATATATATATATATATATATTATGATATTTAGGTGGGATTTATATTTTGACTCTAGATATGAGTCGGTTTATACATCGACTTATGATAGATATATGGGACTTTAAATGTTTACTATATTATTTTACCTTTTTAGTAATATGATATAAGAATTTTTATGGGTAAATACCCGTACTCTGACTATAACACATATGATATATGCTAGAGCATGTGTTGAAGTATATGTAACTCTTCCAACGGTGGAGAAGCTTTGAAAAACCACTGATGATAAGTTGGGATACTGACAACAAGTGGTATATTATATAACTTACACTACTGTTAGAAATATGGTTTTGAAAGGGACCACCCAATAAGTTTGAGCACCAGTGTTGGCAAGTATATGTCGACGTTAGAAAGTAAAAATATAATTAGTGAGAGCATACATCTAAAGGTTTTTTAAGGTGCTAACTTTATATAGAATACGTTTATCATATTAGTGCACCAAATAAAATCCAGAATTAGCCACAAGATCATCAAACTCTAGAATATTTTATATGAAAGGAACACATAATATATCACTAAGAGTCATCATTTTCCCACTTGTAGATATTTACTTAACGTTTTCATATCATTCACCTGTAGATTCGTCGTTGTTGCCTATTCGCACCTATCGTGCATAATTAGTTGACTTGAATAGAGTTTGATCATTACAAATTACATCGATGCACAAGTTTCATATCACTCGAATATATTGTTTTTTATAAAATTGATTTTTATTTCCAAAGTTACATTATTCTCAAATATAACATTTGTGCTTTCATCCTTCTTTCAAAGGTTCCAATCTCTTGAATACTAGTTTGAGTTACAACTTGCTCGCTCTAACAAACAACAAGACTATCTATGATAAATCATAGTTATTAATTGTTTATTTTTCAAAGAGCCAATGTCTATGCGACCACAAACTTTATAGTTTTTTGATTGGTTATGTCATGGAGAACCTAAGCTTTTTACTGCGGCGGCAAACTGTATTTACATTTTTTTTGTGTTGTTTAAAATTTGTCATGGAAAAATTTATGCGTTATAGTAGAGTTTATGTCCATTCAATGTATTTGACACAATATTATGTATCGTACTGCGAAAAAGAATATGAATAGGTTATTTTGTAACCTACATATATAATTTTTTGAACTCTCGTTCTTGAAAAAAAACATGAATAAATTAATTTATAAACTACACATATATAATTTTTAAACGACTGTTCTTAACACGTATCCGTCTTCTTTGTATCAGGAAGTAGACACACAAACGAAATCTTCCTTCTTGTATCAAATATGATTAGAGATAATGATCCCCCCAAAAAATACCAAGTATGAATGAAATCAACGCAAATAACACAAAACACTTTTTACGTGGAAAACCTTTCCAGTGTGGGAAGTAAAAACCACGTGACTGATTTCAGAATTCAACCAAATATTCACTATCAGAAGACGGGTTACAAAAATATTATCTAGATAAAACTAGAGCATACACCACACAAAGTATGACAACTTCATACACAACCCAAATACACAAGATAGTTAACCGAAATCAGAAAACTCATTGAAATATCCCGAAAATGTAGTTTGAAGAAGCTTAAAAGACTCCAAACCAAAATCCCTCAAGTCAGATTGGAGAGGACAAATAGACGAGCCTGCTCACTAGAAACGAAGTCGATCGGACCACAGAAAACAATCCGATTGAAAACACAAAATTCTGCCTCGAATAACTTTTTTCCCTCAAAATTGCACTTTAGAATAAGATGTTCATCTCAAAAAACACTGTATAGATTTATATTTATACATAAATCAAAATCCTATGTGTTATCGTTATTTGGTCTAAGCCTCTATAATAATTAAACTTCCACGTAAGAAAAATCCAACACTCTGAAATGTGAATCAATGTTATAAAAAATATTATATAGTTTTTCTATTTTTATTTAAGCTCATCTTGAAATCTATTTTGTAATCATTTATATAATCACATTCCCGGCTGATACCATAAATTTATCGGAAATAATAAATATATAAAATTATATTTTATAATTTAAGATCAAATACATAAGTATTTAAAACACTAAAAAGAGCATTTCCGTAATAATAAACAGGTCAAGACTCAAAACCAAGAGACAATCCTATCTTCTTCGTTTCTTTTGGTTGAGAGGCAATCTTATCTTGTAGAGATTTGTTTACAAGAATGTCAACTCAAGATTGTCACTGTTTACAAAAATTTCAACCAACCAGCCTGCACATTAATTAAAGAATCATATTTCAGTATTTGTTTTAGTTCCATACACTTAATAAACTAACACTTGTACATTACCAAACTTTTGTTATTCCACGTGCACCAACGAAATTTAGTCTATTTGTGACAATTTTCCATAACACAATATTTATATGCTAAGTACTACTATTATTATAAGATGGGTTAATGATTTGGGGTTAGTTATATTTTGTTTTAAGTACCCTTTCGATTTGTATAATGAAAAATAAACCAAATAACAATTAAAGTAGGTACTGTATAGGTCATATAGAATATGTATTGATTATTGGCATGCTTCAATGTATTTAATGAAAAAGTTTATCCCTCTTCCTTCGGTCCAGAGAAAAAGAGTACAAGTTTTCAGACCGGCACTAATGGACTATTACATAGAAAGTCCGAAAAACTGAGTTTATCAAAGAAAAAAAGAAAAACGACTCTAACATTTGAGTCGATAATACGGATATAATATAAATAAAATCTTCAAGGTCATGAGAGTGATTCGGATGACGATGGTGTCTTGAGTCACGGTCTCTTCATCAAACACAAAGCGGTTGTGGGCGCGTTATATCTCGAAAACAATGGCTTGGAAGGCAAGATTGATGGCGCGAGATCGGTAGGATGTTCCTCGATGCTCCTTCCTAATCCATTTGTGTACACTATCAAGCGTCGTTATTTCTCGAGTAATTCCCAGCCGTGATCGGATACAACTCCAGATTTTCTTAATGAACCTGCAAGCGAAGAAAATATGGGCACCAGACTCATCTGAGTTCCTGCAAAATGGGCAGCTGATGTTAGGCAAGTCTATGTAGTGGAGAGTGTCTTTCGTGGTAAGGCGGCGATTGAAGGCTAGCCAGACGGTGAAATAAAACTTAGGTGGGATAAATCTCTTCCATATCTTTGATAGATTCGGGCATGTCTCACCCTTTGTTCTCATGGCTTCGTAGACACATCTAGTAATTAGATTTCCACCTAAAATACAGCTTTCAAGATCCAGAATGGCACTATTTCGACCCTCAAATATCTGTATCCAAGAGTCTCCAATATCAAGAAGCTTCTGAATAAGATGACTAACTTTTTTATAAGTTCTTTTAAATAAATACCGTTTGAAAAATATTTAAAAATTTGTTAATAAATTAATCATTTACTTTTTATTCTTTATTTTTTAACGCAAAATTAATTGAATTTTTTAATAGATATCTTTTTAAAAAGCAAAATATAATGTTATATCTTTTTTAAAACAGACATTTTATAATAAAAAAAGGCCATAACTTAAAAATTTGTTCATAAATTTCAGATTGAAATTAAAAGTTGAATAGTTTGTTTGATAAAAAAACCCAATTTTAAAATAAAAAATATATATAGTTTTAGCAATTTTGATACAAATTATTCTTTCTGTTTCAAGTTATATGGAAGTTTAGAAAATACATGTCGTTTTTTATATCAATATAAAATTTAATTTTATTATTCATTATATTCTAAAAATCACATCTCTATTTATTTTATCAAAGAATAATAATTATTAAAAATTTTAAATATATATGCATAACCTTATAAGTAGAAAGTATGATTTAATAGTCTGGGATTCGTGTACTTCCACATAATTTAACATTTGTGCACCAATTTTAAGAAACTTATCGGAAAAAGTAAAGTTCAAGTTATAGATAACTTTTGGAGATAGAAGGTTCCAAGAAAGCTCCAAGAAAGCTTCTCTCCCAAGAAAGCTCTTTGATTTGTTTTAGGTTTCTTGTGATCTAAGAAACCTTCTCCTTAGTTTCTATTGTAGCTCCTCTTCCTCCTGGTCTCTTTTCTTTTGTTTTGCGTTGCTGTTCCTCTGCTTTGGCTGGGGTGGGTCTTCTTTGTGGCTTGGCCGTCGCTGGCTGAGCCGGTGATCGGGCACTGCGATGGCTGTGAACTCTCTTAGTATTGGAGAGTTTCCGCCTTTAAGTAATAACTCTGCGAAGAGCCTTCCTCTTCATGGACTGAATGGTGGGTTGGCTGATAGGAGACTATTTACAGAAGTCTTGAAAAACAAAGCTGTGTTGGCCGAGTTTCAATCGGAGAGTACCATGCTTTATGAAGATCACAATGTGATCCAGTTTTCTAAGCAAGTTAAGAAGGACCTGTTAGTTCAGTCTAGGTTCAATCTGGTGGCTAAGTTCAGCGAAGGCATCCCCAAAAGGTCGGTTTTTCAGGCCTTTCTTGATTCTTTCAAGTTTAAGGGGTTGTTTATGTATGAAGCTATTGATTCAAGGCAGATTATTGTTGAGTTTTCTGTGATGGAAGATGCTGATAGATTTTGGATGAAGAGGTTTTGG
This sequence comes from Limnanthes douglasii subsp. nivea, assembly GCA_036936605.1. Classification (NCBI taxonomy): domain Eukaryota; kingdom Viridiplantae; phylum Streptophyta; class Magnoliopsida; order Brassicales; family Limnanthaceae; genus Limnanthes; species Limnanthes douglasii. Next base: position 235,171,557 of record JAUPFV010000001.1, on the reverse strand, counting down.
AAGGTGGAAAGCAAGGTTATGAGGGTAGTCAAGTGGTGTCCTCAATCCAACAGAAATTACGAATGTCCGGTGACCTTACTTTGGGTCAGGTTCGAGAGGGTGCATGTGTTTATGTATAACATATCTGTTATACATGATCTGGCTTCGTCTCTTGGGTTTGTGCATCAGGTGGTGGTGCCTGATATTAATAGAGCTAGAATTAACGTTTGCTTCGCATTGGTAGAAATTGATGTTTCTAGGATGTTGAAAAGAAAGCTTTGGGTTGGATTTGGCGATTATGATGGGTGTTGGTTAGGTGTGAGTTACAAGAATGCTCCCTCTTATTGTCAGTCTTGCCATCACTTAGGGCATGGATCTGAGAATTGTAAAAAGAATCTCGTGAAAGATTCAAAGATTGAGCAAAAAAGTACTGATGTTATTGATAAAGACTCTGTTCAACAGGTTATACATGAGAATGTTACAGATGTTCAGACACTCAAGCCTACTAAGATTCAAACTTTTACACAAGTTTACAGAAGAAAGTTAAAATCTATCATTACTACAAAGGACAGGTCTTCTGTTTCTCGTCCATAAACAAGTCTTGCAACTCCTGTTAATGAGAAGGCTGCTCCTGAAAGTGTCCCTGAGCTTATCAGTGCTCTTCAAAATCTTGAGGAGGAAGATGTTTCTTTGGGCAATGATATACAGCAGACTTCTCCTTGTAGGGGAAATGTTGGGAGCTATAACCATTCTCCAAGGGCTAGCACTAATGACCCTGATGATGGCTTTGAATCTGTTATCTCCAGCAAAGTTAAATCTGCAAACAAGAATAGCAACTCAAGAAGGTTATCCATAAACTCTCTGAGAAAGAGAGAAAAAGGTCATAATAGGTCTGTTTCTGATAATGTTTAAGGCTTTAAGTTGGAATGCCCGTGGAATTCATAACAATCCTACTATTGCTACGCTAAAATTTATCATTAAGAATGAGAATGTTAAGTTGATCACTATACAAGAACCTATGGCTAGACAAGATAAAATAGATCTGATTGCTAGGAGAATTGGTTTTGATAATTACATGGCTAATGTTTCTAATAAAGTATGGTTTTTCTGGCCTAATGATATTAAAGTTACTATAATTGTTAATCATGATCAGTTTTTGCATCTTGAGATAGATTATGTTTCTTTCAATTGTTTGTTTACTTCTGTCTATGCTAAGAATCAAAGAGTGTAGAGACAGTCTCTATGGAGTCAGTTAGGGAATCTTACCTGTGATATGAAGCCTTGGATAATTGCTGGTGACTTCAATACCACCAAAAGTCCTGATGACCAGCTCAATTGCATGAACTATGATGGTATGAGTGCTGATGCTTTCAATAAGTTTATCAGACACTGTAAGCTGGATGTTCCTGGGTACAGTGGGTCTCGTTATACCTGGAGCAATAATAATGCATGGAAGAGGTTAGACTGGGTTTTAATCAATCAAAAGATGCTTAATGACTTGAGCATTCAGGTTTGCCACATGGTCAGAACTTGTTCTGACCATGCTCCTCTTTTAAATTCTGTTAATAAAGCCTCTGTCATCAATTCTAAGAAAGGTTCTTTCAAATTTATCAATGCTTGGACTAATCATCCTGATTTCATGAATTATGTTAATCAGAATTGGTCCAAGCATTGTAATGGTAGTGTGAATAACATCTTTTGGTATAAGCTTAAAAGGTTGAAGGTGTTTTTAAAAAACTGGAATCACACAACTTTTGGAAACATTTTTAATAAAGTTAAAGTTGCTATTATTGAAGTTGATAACTGTGAGCTTATTCATCAGAATTCTAATAATAGCATTTCTAAATCTAATCTTTCTAAAGCCAATAGCATTCTTATTCTTGCTTTAAAGGATGAAGAATGCTATTGGAAGAAAAAATGTTTTAATGTTTGGTTGAATGATTGCGATGGGAATACTAAGCTTTACCAAAATTATGTTGAAAAGAAAAGAAAGAGAAATTATATTGCTGGTATTAAAGATAATGGGAGTTGGCTTACTGATCAGTGTGATATAGCTTCTTCTGCTGTTGATCACTTCAGTAAGCTCCTTTCCTGCGATTTAAATAACAATAACTTAGTTGATACTCAAGACTCTATTCTTAATAATATTCCTAAGATTGTATTGGACATGGATAATGAGGAGGTCACTAAGCCTATGTCTATGGAGGAAATCAGAGCTGTTCTTAATGATATGAAGAAGGATAGTGCCCCTAGCACTGATGGGTTCAATTATTTTTTTCTTAAGCATTGTTGGAGTATTATATGTTATGATCTGTGCAATACATTAAATTCTTACCTTGCTGGTTGTGATATCCCTAATGGTGTGTTTTCTACTGGGATTGTGCTTGTTCCCAAAATTGCTAACCCTATTTCCTGGAACAATTACAGGCCTTTAAGTATGTGCACAATTTTGAATAGATTATTTTCTGCTATTATTAATAGGAGAATTTCCTTTATTCTTCCTAGAATCATTTCCAGAGGCCAGAGTGCCTTTGTTAAGGATAGGGTTATTCATGAAAATGTTTTAATTGTTAAGGAGATGCTCCATAACATTAGAAGGAAGCCTTCTAAAGGCAATATCATCATGCAATTAGACATGACAAAGGCATTTGACAGAATGTCTCACACCTTTGTCATTAATACTTTAAAATGTTTTAGATTTGCTGATGATATTGCCTCTTTAATCTATAGGCTGATTTCAAATGTTATGGTTTCAGTTTTAATAAATGGCACTTGTTCTGGTTACTTTCCTCAGAAGACAGGTTTAAGACAAGGAGATCCTTTATCTCCTTGCCTTTTTATCCTGGCTGAGGAAGCTCTCTTAAGAGGATTATCTAATCTATATGCTTCTAATAATAGTATGCAATATTACTTAAAATCGGGTTATATCTTACCCTGCTTAGCCTTTGCAGATGACATAATTGTATTCTCCAATAGTGCTCATTCTTCTATCAATTGCCTGAGCCAGCTGCTGGACAAATATCAACAAGAATCAGGGCAGATGATTAACAGAGACACGACTAAAATAATTACCTCTTCTAGGTGCTCCAGTGTTAACACTGCTAGGATCAGTTCTAATATGGGTTTCCAGATTGAGCAGGCTCCTTTTAGCTACCTGAGAGTCACTATTGCTGCAAACAACAAAGGAAAGCATTACATTCCTCTCATAGCTAAGATTCATAACAAAATTAATGAATGGGACCTGAAGAACCTATCTTATAGTGGCAGAGTGTCCCTTATAAGACATGTTCTTCATCCCATTATTTACTTCTGGATGCAGAATAGTCTAATCCCTAAGAATATCTTGAACAAAATTGAGTTGTGTTTCAATAAATTTCTATGGAGACCTAAGTTTAATGATAGTGCTATTCACTGGGCTGGCTGGAGAAGTCTTTGTAAGCCATTTGAAGAAGGGGGTTTGAATATCAAACTACTGTCTGATATTCAACTCACTTTTTCATTTAAGCTTTGGTACTTATTCAGAAAAGGGAAGTCTCTATGGTCTGATCTTATAACTAAAACCTATTGTCAGAATATGCATCCTACTATTGCTAAGTGCTGTGTTACAGATTCTATTGTTTGGAAAAGGCTGTACTCTGTCAAAAATGAGGCTGACCAATATATTAGATGGAAGGTGGGCTGTGGTGAGGTTGATTTTTGGAGAGATTCCTGGCTTAACATGCCTCCTATTATAACAGAGCAAAATGTTTGGTATCTTCCAGCCAAAGTAAAATCTTTTTGGAAAAATGATAGATGGGATTCCAATCTGCACTCATTCCTTTCTCATGATAGATATCAACGCTTGAGTTGTGTTAATATCAATCATGATCAGGATGATGTGATAGAATGGAGTCTCTCTAAAGATAAAAACTTCAATACAAAAATCACTTGGGAAAATATCAGGAAAAAAAACAATAAGTCTTTCTTCTTTAAAAGAATTTGGCATAACTTTATACCTGCAAAATTTTCATTTCTATGCTGGAAGATATTAAACAACTTTGTTCCGATTGATAGTGTGCTCTCCATCAAGCACTTCTATATAGTTTCAAAGTGCCATTTTTGCTGTAATTGTGAAGATACATCCCATCTCTTCATCAATTGCAGTTTTGCATGGCACTTATGGAACTATTTTGGTATCATGTTTAACATTCCTGTTAAGCGTTTTATGACTCTTCATCACATGCTATTTGTGTGGTTTAGGTTTTCTAGTAGTAATTTCCATGTAACCTATATTGTTCCACAAATCATTGTGTGGACAATCTGGTTTAACAGAAATCACTCTAAATTCAATAAACCTATCGATTCTTTTTGTGGTGCTATTAACAGAGTTAAACGCTTTATCCTAGGTATAGACTCTAAACTTAAATCTAAGCACTGAACTGGAACTATGAATGGAGGAACTCTTATGGGAGTTATGTCTATTAATAAAAGGAAAGCTTGTTACCTGAAATGGAAAGCACCTGATCCTGGCAGAGTGAAAATAAATACTGATGGCGCTTGCTCCTTCTCTGGTGAGGCTTCTAGTAGGCTCATTGTGCGTGACGATCAGGGCAATCTCATCGAGGGCGCTGGCTTTCTGTTTGTCAAGATTAGTCCTCTGCAGGCTGAAAGGAAGGCTTTATTGGAGGCTCTGGTTCTGTGTCGTAGGAGAGGTTGGAGTGAGGTCGATCTTGAGTCAGACTGTTTGACTCTGATCAATGATTTGTTGTCCAACTTCGATTCGAATGGTTCCAGAGATGTTATCAGGTCTCTGCTTCCCTCTTCTGCGCGAATTCGTCACATTTCCAGGTTGGAGAATGCGGCTGCAGACTGGATCTCGAAGTGGATCTTGGATGAGAAGAGAAATCGTTCTTTCACCATTCATGATACTCCTAACCCTCTCCTTGCTATCATTGTGCTTGAAAGCTTAGGAGTTGGATATATCGATCCGGGTTAGGAGTAGGTTTGTGTGGCTGATTTTCGAGTTTGTTTGGTGTGTATCTCGATTTGGAGCAGGTTTAGGGCGATTGGCTGGTGGTGGATGGATGGCTGATTCGATTTTGAGCTGAGATTCAGGGATTGAAGTGTTTGTAGGGTTGATGATGGTGGCTGCTGTTCTTTTAGGGTTTTTCAATTTGGGAATTGCAGTATTAGGTTTGGTGAGGCTGTGTAGTTCGATTAGGGTTTCCAGTCTATTTGGGTTAGTGGCGAATCGGGTTCCAATTGGGCCTGGTTATTAACTCTTGTAACAGACCTCTTGCTTGTGTGGGTTTGCTATTTGGCCCAAACTTTGTATAGTTTGTTCTTATATTAATATAGTTACTCTTTTGCCAAAAAAAAAAGTTATAAATAACGTCAATGTAATTTAAAACTTAGATTACGTGAGGATCAATGATGTAATATAAAATTATCTTTAAAACCCAAAATAATAATTGTTTTATTCAAAATGAATGGAGATTTATATTTTTTAATTTTAATATAACTTTTTACAATATCTTTTTATATATAATTTTGTTAAAAAAATATAAACAAATATATTTAAAACTTATATTTAAGATCATTTAAAATTTTAATTTTAACTATTACCTATCTAATATCCATTTTATATATTTAATTCAATAAATTACTAAATTTTCTAATAATACCTCAAATATTCATGTTTCACTTATTTAATCACTTTTCATTTAAATCACACTTTTATTTTATTTTATTTTATTTTTTATTTTATTTTAAAAAAAGTGTGCATCTTTCAAAACGAAATTCGAAAAAATTCAGAAAGTATCATTGACTTTTTTCTAAGACAAACAAAATGTTTTCATTGATAATTATTATTTTTCCGTCATAAATCATCCGAGACGAGACATAATAAAGTTGAGAGACCAGTTATTGTTAAATCGTGTGAGACCATGAATAATAAAGTTGAGAGACCAGTTATTGTTAAATCGTGTGAGACCATGAATAATAAAGTTGAGAGACCAAAAATTATTAAATGATGTGAATATGTGATACTAGACATGATAAAGTTAAGAGAGAAACGTTTTTTTAAGACGAACAATTTGTCATAAATCATGCGAGATGAGACATAATAAAATTGAGAGACGAGTCATTATTAAACATGCGAGACCATGAATAATAAAGTTGGGAGACCAACCATTATTAAATGATGCGAGACCATGAATAATAAAGTTAAGAGATCAAATATTATTAAATGATGCGATACGAGACATAATAAAGTTGAGAGACCACACATTACTAAATTATGTGAGACAAGACATGATAAAGTTGAGATCATGCATTATTAAATCGTACAAGACCATGCATGGTGAGAGCAGATATGTGCGAGATCAAACATAATAAAGTGGAGAGATGTGAGACATGTACTACTTGATGATAAAAATATGATATGATGTTTACTCGATCTGGCAAAAAATATCATAAATATATCATGTTTGATCATCTTAAAAAAAACCGATAATACTTTAAATTTTGTTGAGAGTTAAAATTTCAAAGATACAAACTTCTTTTTCTAAGTAAGAAAAATAAAGTTTACTTAAAAAAACAATAGAATTATTTGTAGTTTTTGACTTCAATCAAGATACATATCGACTAGTAATATTAGTAATAAACTATTAATATTAGTCATAACCGGTATCGACTATTAATATTAATAATAAACGGTAATAAGACATTTGACTAAATATTTATGTATAATTTGTATATTTTTTTTAATAAAAGTCAGTTAGATAAATATATAGTTATATTTTACAAAATCAAATTAAGCATAATAAATAAATAAACTTTTTTAAACCAAAATTTATATATTTTTATATTGAAAATAATGATAATTTCCAAAAAAACAACTGAAAATATACAATTATAAGAAATTTATATCATAAATAAACTCAGAGATCTTATCACTATGAGCATTTCCAACAGTCTCTTTATATTTTCGACAAATATAGAGAATTTCGCCACTCTATAATTTTAGATTATGATATTTTACAACATATACGGTAGTGTTAAGAGTAGTTATTTTACTTATTAGATAAGAAGAGAAAAATAAAGATAATTATAGAGAGAGGGTAACCGCTTGGGTAAATATTCACCATCAAATTAAAATCTGTAAATATATTGTGTTTTTTAGATTAGCTGTTGGAAACGTTTTTTTAATAAAAAATAAGTATATTTACTATAAATAAAGAGATAGTTGGAGATGCTCTTAATAGTTGTTTAATCTAAAAAAATTGGGTTATTTCGCAAAGAAAAAAACTAACAATGGAGTTTAAGTAGTTTGCGGATAACTTTCTATGGAGATATACGTAGTTATATATCGTATATTTGTAATAGTAAATTTAGTTATAATCCATACATTATCCAAAGTGAAATATTAATAATTCTAAATTGATTTCTAATTAAAATATATAAACTTAACAAAAGATTATTCAATTTTAAATTTCACGTTATAAATTTCTCATTAAATATAAATTTGTTACTCGAATATCTAACAAATTCAATTTAGTTACTAAATTTAAGAGTTTAATAGATTTTATATACAAAGTTTACCACTAAATTTAGAGATTTAATCAATTACATTGAAATAGGTTGCTAACTTAACCAAACAAAATAAGAAAAATTAAAAAGCTAAAAGAAAAAACAAAATTAATAGTAAAAATATGACACCAAAAGTACATATTTACAAACTATACTGTCATCTAATACTCAAACTATCATTTAGTGAATATTACTTAATATCCATCTCATCTACGTAATTTCAAATCAATATCCAATTTTCTAATAATACTTTAAATACACATGAGTCATCACCACAACGAGTAGAAGAATAGCCGAGAGGGATTCACCGCTACATGAAGATAAAGAATAGGCCAAAGGCGACGTTCATGTTCAAAACAATCTGATGTCAACGATAATCAATATTATCTCTTGTATGTTTTTAGAAAGTGGACCCTAACAATGTCATGGTTATGAGAGATTTTTAATATAAGCTTAGTCTTGAGAGATGAATTGGTTGGTTAGTTTTTAAAAAATTATATGTGAATGGTATATAGAAATAAGAAAAAATTTTTATAAAATTCCAAGACTAATTTAAAATGATTGTCGAGGTTTAGGAATAAGATCTAAAATTTATAATTTGGGTTATAGCTTTTTTGAAATTGACAGCACAATCATTTATGATAACAATATATTATATTTATAATAATTTTTTAGGGTCCTTAACTTAGCCTCGTAATAATTGGCTTGATGATTATACTGTTAGATGAAGCAGTGGAAACACTGTGCAATGATAGAAAGACACCATTGGTTAAAAATATACGTAAAGCCAATAAATCTAATCTGGATGAATTGAATAAATTATATTTGAAATTAGTTAATCATTGTTTCGTTCCTAATAACAATAATGATTCAAACACTTGTAACTACTGTTATAGTGATGGGACGCATAATAAATCTACCTAGTTTGATCATTGAGCATATGAATTCAATAATTCTTGGTATAAAGTTATCTTATGAGATAATAATAAATCATTTTCTTAATATATTTATGTATATATTACTAGTGGATTGAGTGTTCTATTCGAAAGAGTTCCAATATAAGAAAAATATCTATAAGGAGCCAATAGATATATTCTTGGAATGGACAACTTTGGTCGAATGGCAGATCTATGTACACTTTTAGGCCAATTTACAAGAAATAAGGGTATTGAATGGGGTTACCAAAACACGCCCTCCGCCTACAGGTTGCCACACTACTAGATAAGATGCTAATCCTTGATCGAATTTATTGCTCTATAGAATCGAGGTTTTTTTACGGTTATAACAACCCACACTCGTACAATCCGGAGAATACGAGTCATTGCTAGTAGTCTGGCAGGTACAAAGTCTATTCAATGGACAACATTTTTTTAGTTTTGATGCCAGAAGTGTGGCAGATATAAGGTCCTACCTGCCAGACAATAACGAAAACATGAAAACTTTTTTAAAGTTAGTGTAAAAGTTGCCAACCTTTGGTCTGCCATAATAGTATCGTCTATACAAACCTAACCACTATCCGTTGGGATATGGTGTACTACAAACGCTAACTGTTGACACCATGATGGCTACCAGAACCAAGTCATGGCGGTATCTTTATAAAATAACAAAAAATATAAAAAACAATTATAAAAACTATACGTAGTACAAAATAACAAAAAATAATTCATGATTACCAACATAACAACTAAATATAAATAAAAAAAGTTCACAAATAAAAAAACGCGAAACAACTAAAGTTCTTTTGTTAAGTCTACTAGCAATGACTCGTATTCTCCAGATTGTACCGGTGTGGGTTGTTATAATCGTAAAAAAGTCTCGATTCTAGAGAGCAACAAATTCAATCAAGGATTGGCATCTTATCTAGTAGTGTGGCATATTTTTAGTCTATTCAATATTTAGTTTAATATTGAATGGACGGCATTTTTTTATATTTTTTTTATGTTGTTCTATTTTATTGTATTAACCACCAGTATTATTTTGTCCAATTAATTCTGTTGTCTTGTTTTATTTATATGAATAAAAAAAAAATTGTTAATTAAATATCGTTTTAATTTCATTTTTTATGGTTGTACAATTAATATATATATATATATATATATATATATATATATATATATATATATATATATATATATATATATATATATATATACAATTACAACAACTTTAAATATATAGTTGAAATATCTAATAAACTATTAGCTGTAAGATCCAATAAACTATTTAAAACATCTAAAGATATAGTTGAAAGGTCTAATAAACTATTAGTTAAAAGATCAAATCAACTATTTAAAATATTTAAATCAAACTACAAAAATATCATTTTTTGTTTATAATATATTTATTTAAATATATTTTATTCGACTAGATTAACACATACAAATTATCTTTTAGTCAACATATTACTTAGAAACAAACTATATTACCATCTAATACCCAAACTATCATTTATGCTTACTTAATACCCATTTTATGCGAATAACTCACACTCAATACTCGTTTTTTATAATACCTTAAATACCCTCTACTAACTATATAAGATTTATTGTTTTAAAACCTTCATTTTCCTTCATATTTGAACTTTTAGGCGTTTGATTTTTTTTGTAACTGCCACTCTTTTTATCTTCATATCAGAATTTACCCTACTGAAAAAACTTTGTTTTCTCTTTCAAGCCATCGAGTTAGGGTAATCAAACAGACATGTATAATTAGAGTCAGTCCATCGAAGACTCTAAATCGTGTTTCTTAGTCCATCGAGAAAGAAATCAAACCGTTGTTTTGTAGTATCTTACTAGCTTTTCAGAGTTTCTGGATTTCGGGTTGGTTCATCTAAGAATACAACCAGAACCAACAGATGTTTCATACAATTTTTCTATTTTTTGGTTGTTTTATCAGTCAGGTGAGCTGTAATTGTACGAGCTTTCTCTGTTTCCGTATCTATTTATTTCTTCTTTTAGAATCATAATGTATAATAGTATGATTTTATGAGTTTTCTTTTTGGAATAAGTTATAAACTGGTTGTATCATGTATATGCTTTAATAATTATATATATATATATATGTTTAGAGTGTGAAATAATATATATATATATATATATATATAATCGATTTTTAAAGTTTCCAAGCATGTGTAGTTGGAAATGCGAGTTAATTGGAAGAAGATGCGAGATTTGTGCATTTTTCTTAATATTCATGTGTACATGAACATAAAGTGTAGTGGAGAATAATATGGTTGACCATGTGATTTCTTTGTAATTTACTATGTGGTTCCGTTGTAATATACAACGTGATTCTTGTTTATGCTAGTGTTTACAATAATGAGAGTTGTGTTGACGACCATGCGAGTCTAATTTTAACGATAATGAGAGTCGTGTTGTATATTAACCATGCAATTTCTTTGTATACCAACCACACAATTTCTTGTATATTTGACCATGCTAGAATAAGAACTTGTTTATAAGGTTATTGTTCAAAAACGCAAACAACCTAGAATAATTTTGTGAGAACCTTCGAGTAATCAACTAACTCGTGGGGATAATATTAATGGTTTATGGTTTTTTGGTCATAAAAAACAACTTGCTACTACATGTTGAGCTGATGCAATTACAGGTGTTGGTGAAGTTTTTTCATCAAGGTCTTGCAGCTCTATGGTTATCTTTATGTCGATATGCGTTAGAGCGTGATTTTTTTTACAAATACATGCATAATACAATAAGTAATATAACTTCTTATTGTGAAAATAAAGTCTCAACTGGATGTAAATGGAGAGTTTATGCATCAGTTGATTCTAGAACCGACTTCATAATGATTAAGTGGTTTGTTGAACGTCATACTTGCAGCCCCGTTTTTCCAAATAACATTGGAGACATTTAACACGGGATTTGATTGTTACTGAAATTTAAGATTCTATTATGACATGCATATCCATGATAACAAAAACTATACAATCATCTGTTAAACAAGACTATAGTTTAGACATCTTTTACCATCTCTCATGATACTTTAGAGAAGGAAAATAGGGGAGTTTTCAGAGATAGTTCTAGTTCTTCCACTTTATTCAAGGGATACTTCAAAAGTTGAAAAGTCATGATATTACTACCAACTGCCATTTGAAATTAGTTGTTGAAAACGTATTCAAGCGTTGTTTCATAGCATTCGGTTCATGTCTACGAGGTTTACATTCATGTAGTTTGAGTGTTGAAGAATATAAGAGTTGTGTTGTATAATGGACATGCTATTTCTTTCTATACTGGACCATGCGAGTTATAGGTATATTTTAACCATTCTAGTTTCATAGTATATTAAACATGCGATTTTTGTTTGATGGACCATGCGTTTCTTTTGTATATTAGCTACGAGAGTTCATGTTTAGTATATTACACCAAACATGCAATTTCTTGTATATTTAACCATGCCAGAGATATAAAACCACTTTACTTATTTTGTTATGCAAGTATATTTTCTTTTGCATTTGATATTATTGGTTGTGAAGATGCTGACAATTGGCTATGATTTTTGGAGAGTTTGAAACCTCATTTGTTGGAGCGTCAAATCACATTTATTTTGGACTGTCATTTAGGTATCATAATGTTGTTTATATCTTCTACCCAAACTGCTATCATATCTACTGTATTTTTCATCTAGTTCAGAATTTGAGGCATTCTCTGAGTCATTCTAACATAGAGTATAAAGCTAGGATATTAAGTCTGTTTAATCGATGCACTTATGCTCCAACTGTTGATATTTTTAATGAACATCTTTCAGATTTTATATGTGAAGGTGAAAAGAGAATTGAAAACTTTCTCGATAATTTAGCTCGGGAAAATTATGCTCAAACATTTGTTAACAATCAAATTTAAAAGCTTGATAGTCTACCCATTTTTGAATTAATTTACAAGATTAGAGTCTTAGTTATGACTCAAAAGAGAAAATATTATTCAGAGGGGCTAATATAGAGTATTGAATTATACCATTAGTATAAAAAGAAGTTAAAGAAAAATGTCAAACAAAGTCGTACATGGCTAGTCTGTAAGTCTTCGGAAATCATATTTGAAGTTTTTTCAGATCTTGTTATGGTTGTTAATTTGTTGGATTTCAAATGTTCGTATGGTGTTTGGCAACAAGATTGTTTTCCATGTTCTCACGCTTTTGTTGTAATACATTCGAGTCAGCAAGATCTTATGACGTTAATAGAGATATTCTTCACTACTAATAATTATAGGTCAAGTTACTCTTTTAGCATACCGTCTATAACAAATTATGGTGAAGGATCTGAGATGGAAATTTTGCCTCCCAATATGAAAAGACGAGCTAAAAGGCTCGAGAATAAGTGTATTTCGTCTACAAGAGAATTAACAACCAATCAATTGAGGTGTGGCTGTTATTCGTAACCATGCCATAATAAAATAACTTGTGAGTTCTTAGTTTAATTCCATGACATTTATAGCTTCTTCTTTTTTGCATACTACAATGTATTTTATATTCTACTTATATACAAGATCAAGCTTGAAAACATTCGATGACAGATTTATAGTCTATGAATGTGTAATTCATTGCTTTACCGAACATGCGACTTCATTGTATATTAAACATGCTACTTCTTAAATATTAAACCAACTATTCAATTCCATGTGTATTAAACCATTTGATTTTAAGTATATGAACTAGTATAGTTCTTTGTATTTCCAATCATGCGATTTCATGTGTATAAGACCATGCTAGTTTCTTGGATATTAACACATAACACTCTAGTATAATTGAACGTGCGACTTGTATAAAAAAACCACGGGAGTTATTACACATATTAAACATCCTACTTTTTGTATATTAAACCAACCATCACATTCCTTGTATATAAACCATTCAATTTTATTTATATTTACTATAGTAGTTCTCTAATTTATAGCTATGGATTTCAGGTATATCAGACTATGCTAGTTTCTTAGATATTAACACATACAACTCTACTTATGATTGACCATGCGACTAGTATAAAAAACAATATGACGCGATTTCTTACACATATAAAACATGGTACTTCTTGTATATTAAACCAACCATACAATTCTGTATATTCTAAACCATTCGATTTGAAGTATATTAACTATGGTAGATTTTTTAATTTTAACTATGTGATTCCAGGCTAGTTTCTTGGATATCAACACATACAACCCTAGTTATGATCGACCATGTGATTTGTATAAAAAAAAATACCATGCGAGTTCTTACACATATTAAACATGATACTTCTTGTATATTAAACCAACCATGCAATTTCTTGTATTTTAAACCATTTGATTATAAGTATAATAACTATGTTAGATCTTCTATTTATAACTATGCGATTTCATGTATAGTAAACCATCTTATGTATTTAAACTAAACTATAAAATGACATAGTGGACATGCAAAACAAACCGATACGATATCATAAACGTGTTATAGTAGTTATATATAAATTACAAGTTCCTAGAATGAATAAAAAAAGCCCTAACATTTTTCATAGTTTCAACCCCAACAAAAATATTATTATAGTTTAGGGTTGGTCGGTTTAAAGCGCGAGTTAACAACAAAAACATGGAAAAAACATTCAATAATAAGAAAAAGAGTTTTCTTCAGGTAACTCTTCGTCCTTTTCCTTCATCTTATTATCAGTGCCCAGTGCTAAGACCAGTTACCAACGCATTTAAAAAATAGCCAAACATGCGAGTTCCTTGTAATTTAACCGTGCGAGTCTGATATATTAACATAATAGACAACACAACTTGCATGGTCATGCGAGTTGTTTTATACGATAACATTACGCTTTTAGGCATTTTGCAACCATGTTATTCATGTATTGTTACTAATCAAGTGAGATTAGTGTTAATCATTGTGAGTTCAGGGCTATTAATTATGTGTAATACCCTGATCTGATACGAGACATGTTGATTAAACATGCAATAACCATGCTATTTTTTTGAAACATTAACCATGATATTTTTTAAAACAATTAACCATGATATGTATTTTAAAAATTAACCATGCGATTGATTTGAAACATCAACCATGCTACTTCTTTGAAAGCTTAACCATGTTATTTCTTTGAACTACCAGCCATTCTACTTCTATGCATCACAAATACGACCATACTATTTGTTGAGGAAATTAACCATGGGAGTTTAGATGACGACAAAATGGACAAACTCAACCATGTATTTCCTTGAGAAAATTAATCTTGTGAGTTTAGATTAAGATAAAATGCACAAACACAACCATGCATTTCTTTCGAACTAACACAGAATGCACGACCACAGTATAACCATGTTTTTTCCTTCGTACAACCAATAAAGAAGATGCAAGATTTGTGTATTTTTAGAGGATGAAGATGTGAGATTAATGTTACTTTCACATGCACGTTGACAGAAAATCGAAAATTGAGTTTGAAACAACTAAGCCCAAAAACAAAAAAATGCATTACAACTTAGAAACAAGACAACACTTTAAAATGTAACACAATATATACACCTAAGAACCCTAGAAAATACCCTGAAAAATTATGTTTACCAAAACTGGAAGCTAGCAATGATCAACGATATACCTAACAACAATATGAGTTTAACTAAGAACGTAGTTGTAATGAACCATTGAAAAAAAAACTCTAAATATAGTACAAACCTACATATGCGAAAGCTAGGTGATGGTGAATCAAGAAAATACAGTGAATTTTTTCTACTATAACGATTAGTACCTGTAGGGTTTTCTAGAGGTCTTAACGGCGATTGAATCTTAAAATATGTATTCTTGGATGATGAACCACGGCCAATAATGTGTTGATTGCTTCGTCAGACTGAGAAACCGTCGTCAGAGATAGTTGGAAAGGTTACCGGGTATTTTTGGTTAGTGGGTTTACTGTGGCTTTTGTAGGTTTACTCCTTTAACTAATTTAGTGAGTTTGAGAGGGAGGTTTACTGCTTTAACTGGATTTAGTGAGTTTGAGAGGAAAATTTACTACTTTAACTGGATTTAGTGAGTTTGAAAGGGAATGGGTACTAAAAGGCTTTGGTTTAAAAGGGAAAAAAATTCACTTTTTTTAGTAAGGCATGCTTGTGACCAAAGTGATGACGCGGCGGAAACAGAAGAAGAAGCAACGATAGATGAAACCCTAATTCAAGGGTAACATGATGAAACCCTAATCTAAGGGTAAAAAATATTGAAATTTTTAGAGATAAAAATATATTATTCCTAAAACTTAAAATAACTTAAGGCATATGAGGCTTTATATAAGAGCTTCTCAAAATCCTAAATTATAATACAAGGAAATAAAATAAATATTTTAAAATAAAATCAAATCAAATTAAATAAAATCAAATCTTAATATAATTAGATTTGATTTAAATACATAAGATATTTGAATAAAATAAAATAAAATAAACAATGCTTTTGTTTGGACTTTCTAGGCTACATCATCCTCTCCTGGTTGACAAGAATTTGTCCTCGAATTCACAGCACCATCACCATCAAGAACCCAAATTATTTATTTTATTTTATTCAATCGTTACATTAAGAATTATAATTGTTGACCTTATCGGAATAAGATAAACTCTTCTCGAGTGTTCCTTATTCAAAGTCACATTGAAGCCATCCGGTTGATGAAAAAAACTAATTTCGAAAAGCTTTTAATAGCCCATGTCCAGTTGATGAAACAAAATGGTTTTGAAAAAAAATTCATAGCATGAGACATCATCTCGATAAGCAATTTTTACCTTGATTCGAAGATTGGTAGCCAATTTAAACTCCTCAGTAACCGGTCAATACGATCGTCATTGAAACGGTTGGTATGCCCCATCATACTCAAATGATCTTCCCGATCTTCATGACCATGTGTGTTGTTCTCTTCTTTAAACCTTGAATCACAATAGTCAGGCTTTAGAAACATGTTTCCCCATAGCAGGAACTGAGGCTTTGATACCTAACTGATGACGCGACGGAAATAGAAGAAGAAGCAACGATATATGAAACTCTAATTCAAGGGTAACATGATGAAACCCCAATCTAAAGTTAACAAAGACTGAATCGAACAATATTTTGATACCATAAATAAAAATTACTAAATTTAATGAGTTAAAATAATATATCATAAAATAACATAAAATATAAATAACATAAAATAATAACCTAACAAAATAGGCTAATAAATTATATGGCTGACATTTGGTAAAAGAACACAAAACCATATTTCATACAAACTTTTATAGATACAAATGCATAATATATAATATATAGACACGAACAATAACTTACAAACAAGATTTTAGTGTTTATTGTCTAAATATATCATCCAATTTGGTATTTGAAAGACGGCTAAGTAATTGATCATTTTCAGGTTTAATCGATATAGGATGTGAGATTCATAACCCACGCTTCTTTCAAATAAAATATTAGTTAATTTTTTTAATTGATTTTCATCACCTATTCTAATCAAATTGCAGACTACCTGAATCATAGAGGTACTATGTATGTAGCTGCTCACTCTTATCAGACCACATTGTCTTGTTCTTTAGCGCCACTCCAATCAAGTACCACCATCTCAATACATTTCAATCAATTCACACCGTTTTATGAGCCACAACTACTTCGAACTAGCTCACACTTATTCATCTTGAGCATGGCTACTGGTTCATCATGTTCGACATCCGAAAATTTCACCTACATCACGTTATGCCTGGGCATGGAGCTTTGATACCGTTTGTTGGAATATGGGTACCGCATATTCCGCTTCCATGTATGTATGAACAACTGATCTCAAAACTAGTATGATATTGTCCGTTTTGGGTCCAAAAACCCATACAACTTTGATTTTGCTCCACTTCCAAAAGACACTATACTAGTTGGGATATGTAAAAAACTAGAATCAAATGTAGCAAGTCGGCTTTGAGTCATTTAAATATAATTGTAATTTCATACAATCAAGTTACTATTAGTACAATCCTCAATATCGTATTATAATATATAATTTTCGTTATTTATAAATCTATGATCATATTATAGATGTCACCGGTGATTATAATATATAGATTTGTATATACATAAATGTATATTTATATTATAAATTTACAAAGTAAATAATATTTTAATAAATAATTTTAGAAAATACACTACGAAACACAATTTACAACAATTTGATGAATATACATCGTCAGAATATTGTGTGAAATTTTTGGAAATAAAAACTTGAGATACATAGAAATATAAATCATGGCTTAATTGCTTAAATATTTCTATAGAGATTCTTTTGGAATATAGCAAGTTTTGTAATTAAAAATAAGAATCAAATATCAACATCTATATATTTATAAAAGTATTAAACCCTTTTAAAGAGTTGTAATTGTTCATAAACTTTTAAAACGCGTCGTGTATTTATAATAGCAACGATTTTGGATAATTAATATTACGAAAAGATAAATTGTTTGAATTTCACTGCGGTCATGGATCGTAACGAACGTTTGAAAATTTGAAAATTTACTGAAATAACTGTTGTCAGAAAACAAAGTTTCTCGAGCTGGTCGCGAAGAACAGAAGCTCATAGCGGTGAGCACTGGGGTGTAGCTCTTGTAGCTTCTTCCTGGCCATTTTTTCGTGACTCATAAATGGTTGATCACGACGAGCACTGAGTCAATGCTCCAGTAGCTTTGGTTTGGCTACGTCAATGCGATCAACATGGTGTTGATCACGACAAACACTGGGTTGAAGCTCCAGTAGCTTCGTCATGCCCATATTTAATAAATATCTCCAGCAATCTTCCACTTGCTTAAATGACCTATCTAATCTTCTCATTGAGACAAATTTTACGCATAGAGAAAAATATCTTTTTAATTGAATGTTGCCTAAAGTTAAATCAGAAAACATCGGTAGTCGTAACTTTGAAACACACTCTAATTTGATCTACAATGTAATCTCACACACACAACTATTTTATCAAAACATTTTTCCATATTACATTTAACATTATTCTGGTTGTGTACTTTATTCATTTTAAGAACCACAACTTGAGAGTAAATCATGTTCTCATGAAATGAGACACCACCCACAGATTCTCATAAGTACAATTCTTATAGTATTTTTGGTTATCTTTTTTAAATATATATCATATATAGACCCAATTGTATTAAAAGTTACTTTAACTTTATCCTTTATGATAACGGATAATATATTACACACGTATTAAAAATGAAACTATAATATATATATATATATATATATATATATAAACAACTTATTGTTACCCATTTTAAATTCGATGTTTAAGTTCTCTATAGTCGAATTGGGTTGCCATTGTTTAAACAAAATTATTTTAAGAGTTTTAGTATCATACCTTTAGAAGTAGAGTTTACCAATTCTCAAACTAATGGTTTGGTAAATTGATTTGGTAAGTTTTTAATAAAACGTGCACATGACACCGATATAATTCAAATTCAAATTAATTATCTAAAATACTCATGTCTTATACTTATATGTTTAGACTTCTCACTGTAGATTCCATTGTATGCTCTATCTAATGTTCCTTGACTATCACAATATATTTATATTATCATATTCTCCTTAGAGGTGAATGATATTAAGAGATTTATCAACCATCCATCCTATTTACCCGTTGCGGCCAATGCTATGAACTTGGACTCTATCCTCAAATAATACGTAAAATTTTGTTTACTCGATCCCCAAGAAATATCACCACCTGTAAAAGTGAACACCCACCTCGTAGACTATTTTTTATCGGTTGGATTAGTGATCCAACTTGCATCCGTGTATCCCTCAAATTTCATAGGAAAATGAGAATATTGGAGATACATATTTTTTTCTTTTTCAAATACCCTAAAACCCTTCCAATTATAATAAAATATTACATACTTGGATTACTAGTAAACTGACTTAACTTGCCATAGTCCATAAAGTTTCATACATTAAACTTCCTATTGCACTAGCATATTCCAAGTGAGTTATTGTTTCTCATTTATTATTTCCAAGTTTTAAACTAGCAAATGACTTATGTATTTCTTTGAATTTAACATATTTAACTTATCTAGTACTTTCTTCATATAATATGATTGATTTTGGGCATTACCCCAACTATTTTGAATACTTGTACTCCTAAATAATGTTACTTCATTTCATCTTAAAATTAAAGGAAAAAAGTATCTTTGTTTAAATAATCTCATTCATATGATGTATTTACTGGATTCGTACACCAATGGGAGTTCCCGATTTAGCCAAAACATCACCAGACACCAAGTTTTTGTTCATTTTCAAAACATACAAAACATTGGTGAGAGTTGTCATTATCTTATTTATAAAAACTAATTTGATGTTTTTATGTTCTTCCACTTTCAATCAGTTGGCATTGTCATTTACACCTCACATGCATTGATACTTATTTCAAATAATTTAAATAGAGATCTATCATGAGAAACATGTACAAATTCCAATGTATTATAACACTATCCATAAGATTTTTCTTCTGTAACATTGATTTTTGTCACCATTGTTATAATTTTGTTCTTTCATATTCTTTACAATTTCATTATTCTTTCAAATATTTCAATCTCTTGCAAATCTAACAAATCTATCATAAACATAACACATAAGTTCACTAACCTTGAAACATTCTACATTGATACTCTTGAAATTTATTTTGTTGAATATTACTTCTGGTGTGGATTATTTTTTACTGAGGGTAATTTTGTCAGGTGTTTAATGGTGTTTCAAAGGTATTTAATGTTTGGGTGTTTTGTAGTGAGAGATTTGAGGTGCATGGTTGTATTAAATGTTCATTACCCTCATTAATGAAAGTGGTTGGGTATTTATACCGTTAATTATGGGCCACATGGCTTTCGAGTCAAACTTATGAAACCAGGTCGAGTTAAAAACCCCATTAGTTTATTAAGAAGATTAGCAATTAGCTTAGTCAAAAGGTGATTAGCTTTTAATACTTGTCCAGTTCAGATAGTTCAGTTGGTGGTTTTTGTCTGAATTGCCCCTGTCCGGTTTCTACAGTGAGTGGTGAAAATTTACGGACTCATCAACTTCTTCTTTGTGGACGTGTATAATTGAACTGTGTTTCTACATTTAAGAGTTTGGGAGAGATTAATTTTTCGTACTAAAAATTGTGAACTACACATTTATTCATACGAGATTTAAGTCCATGTTTGTAAATTCTTAGCATGCTCCATATCTGAATGTCAATGTCAAGAATGTCACATTATTCTTTTACTTTGCATGGTTTTCTTCAAAAGATTGATCCAATATACTAGGTAAAAAACTTCACTTGTTTTGAAATCAATATACTAGGTAAAAAAACTATCATATACTCAAGGAAACAATCATCGATTTAAACCTAAATTCATACAACTTTAAATAATATTATAGCCAATTTCTTAGAATTTTTAGTTTTGTAAATTATATATATAAGTGATCACATTAAATAAACAAATTATATTAAAAATTGAATTATTTATTTAATTTTATGAGAATATTCTGAATTTATAAAAAACATTTATTGTTATACAAAATAAAATATTTAAAATTTAGAATTACGTTTAGTTATAAATATTTGGTTAAAAGATGAGTTATTATCTATTACCGGGTCAAAATCAATCTACTGTCTACTATCTAAAAATACAAGCTATCTTAATCAATATTTTTACCAAAAATATTCTTTTATTATACATAGATTTTCGTCAGGACCTTAATCAAGAACCTTATCTCATTTTCTTTTGTGATTTCAATTTTTAATAGACTATATCTTTCAAAACCATAAGTCGTAAAAAATATTTTATTGATTTTTTTCTAAGACAAACAAAACTATGTAAATGAATAACATTCTTGAATATGTTTTTTGCTAGACCATTTAACCTGTATTTCACAATTCATATTTTGTTTAATTTTTTATTCACAATTCACGCTTATAAATTTTTTTTAAATAACACATGTTTCATTCTTCACTATTTGCGTTTTGTACTTTAGAAATTTTGTAATTGCAATCATGAATTCCCAATCGATATTAACAATTTATTTTCTATTTCATTTCAGTTTAAACCTTATTTCGCATGGATGAAGTTGTAGATATTATTTAGAGGACCTAGGGTGAAGCTAAATAATTTTAAGGAGTCATTGGTTAAAATACCTGAAGATAAAAAAGATATAATATTAATTATTCCATGCACATGCACTTTGTGATTAACACCGAGATCGATTAAAGTGAAACTAGTAGGAAACACGGATGAAGTGGGTTCCTCTCCTTTCATCTTGGTGGTTTATTTTAATGCATCTCATTCATTAATCATGCAACATTTTAAAACATGAGATATAAAACATTAACGTACTTTGACCTATATAAAGGCTCATGCTAATTTTATAATGAAATTTTACATTTTTCTTCGTTGAAGTTCTTCCATGCTAAAACCAAAAGACTCGTTCTTCTTCTTTTCCTTCCAAAGCTTCAGCATTTAGCTACTCGTAATCCTGCAACGATATGTTTTTATTTCTCCTCATTGTTCGAAACAAGGAAACCATACCTAATTGAATGTGTTAGAATCTCTCCAATATAAGTTTGAGTCATACTGGAACTATACTTATTGCTTCCTCTATCAGTATTCACTTACTAGATGGACTTTGTTTTTTATTTTGAAGGATTCTATTGTTCGTACTGGAATTTTGAGAAAATATATTAAGCTTCAGCCTTAATTGTGATTCCAGATTCGTATTGAATGTCATAGTATCCCAGCTATATGGACCACTTTGTTAATCATCCTGAAAATTTTGGTTTTTACATGACATTTCTTGATGAAAATGGTGTTCAGACGTTGATGGTATGAGGTTCGAAGTAAGTTTTCATCTTTCTTGCGACCACCAAGAGCGTTAAAGCTAATTTCTCCAACTGAAAATATCTTATTTAAACACTAAGTAGAGATTTACTTATGTATTATATCATCTTAAACTGTACCCCTTATTCTCGTATTACGACGCTAACAACAGAATCCAAAATTGCAATCTAATCAATTGGCTTCGGTTTGGTTGGTATTTTTGGAGATGCAATGAATTTTTAAATGCTTTGAAACATTTCTTCGCAAGATGGTGTCCATCTGCATTTCCCAACTACTCTCAGAACTTTAAAGAATGATTGACACTTATAGGAAAACATGGAGATGGATCCGTTGAGATTTTCCAATCTGCTTGTAAGCACATGTACTTTTTAGTATTGTGTGGGAGAACCATCACTTCTAAATTTTGAATTGAGCAGGGTACCCTTTAATGCCTTTGTTGCTGACGATGTTGCCGAAGAATTTTGCAGATCGAACATCGAAGGTATATTTCTTTGGATTTAGTTTTATGTTGATATTTCTAAGACTTATGAATGTTTCGGCTAAATTGGTTATGGTTTTCCATCTTCTTTTCTTGTGACTAACATGTTCCCTATATAATCTTGTAAGTTTCATCTTAGGTGGTCTATAAAAATATTATTCACCAATTGTTGATAGGTTGACCTTGTACTTTTCAATCCGAATGACATTACCTTAGAGCAGTGAAGTCCTCTTTAAGTTATAAATATTTGATGAACATGGTAATCTTCGTGTAAGCATCTATGAAGAACAACACTCAATTTCTAGATATAACATATACTAGTTGATCATTTTGTGGTTGTGGAAATAAGCTTTCAGTTAGGTTTTGTTAAGGTTTGTAAAGTTTATGCATATTCTGTAATTTTCCATTGTTCTTTTTCACTAGCACCATTTTTTCCGTCCATATTGGGTAGGTTGCTTCCTAATGTGCCCAATGGTGGTCAGCTTGTTCACCTACTAAATGATTGCCCCCATTTTTTCTTGGGAGTAAGATCGTATTTTATGTTTGATTGGTCGAATACGATCTATATTCAAGGTATACATAGAGGTGAAATGATTTCCCATGGACTAACTTAGAAGATAAGGGTGATATATTTTAGAGACTCTATGAGTAACTATATAATTGGCTCAGAGAGTGTTCAATTAAAGATTGCAAAAATATGATCTTCAATTTCTAATGATCTCCATTCGGGTTCTTAATCGTGAAAACATATTATTCTACACAAATTCAATCATCATTATTGCATCATTCGTAGGTAAGGTACTATTTCAACCCACTTGAAGGTGTAGTCAATTGTAACTACGATATACTTGTTTATTAAATGATGAAGTGAATAGTCCCACGAAATCGATACCTCACACATCGAACAACTTTACCTCTAAAGTATTTTTCAATGGCATTTAGAATTTTAGAGATATTAAGAATACACTGGCATTCATAACACTTCATAACAAATGTATGTCAATTTTTGAATAATGTGGGCCAAAATTATCCAGATTGCAAAACTATGGTTCTTGTTTCTACTGTATTGAAATGAGCTCCTGTACCTAAAGAATGGAAGTTACATAATATGTTGGTTACTTTGGTCTCTGATACACGTCATTGGATCATGTTATCGCCATATTTCTTATAAATGTATGGATCTTCCCAATAATATTACTTAAGATCACATAAATATTTTTCCACTCTCTAATAACTCGTGTCTTTCAAGTCCTTCCCATCTACCATATAATTTTTTATGTTTGAAAACCATGGCTCTGCATGTATGGCTAGCAATTATACATCCGGAAAATGCTTTATTGGTCTATTATCTTCTTCAATAGGTTCATTTGTTTATGGGCGAGAGAGATAATCCGAGATGTCGTGTTTTTACTCGAATTCCAAATCAAATTCATACAACAACAACATCCAAAGTAATAACTGCGGTTTCGAATCATCTTTGTCTAACAAGTAGTTGAGTGTAGCGTGATTTATATGAATGATTACTCTAGTACCTAACAAATAAGGTCGAAATATGTCTTATGCAATAACAACTACTAGTAATTCTTTTTAGTACTGATATAATTTAATTGATCATTTGTGAGCATTCAAATAGGTATGAAAAATAATTACTAGCGTCACACATCAATTCAAATAGCAAACTCTAGATAGTTGATATAATTATTGGTGCAATGATAAGTTCAAATATTATCGCGCGAAATACATCTCAATAATCCTAAGAAAATAAATATTAAATATCTTTCATTAAAAGATCACAAAGAGGTTTATATATTTTTTAAATATATTTAATAAATTACCTGTAAAATCTTATATAACCAAGAATCTATGTATTCTTTTAGGCGAAATAACAAGAGGTAGTTTTTTACTACTTCCACTTTAGCTTGCTCGACCTCGGTTCATCTTTCTAATATTTTTTGTCCTCGCACAATCCCTTAAGGTACTATAAAATAACACATTTTCCTAATTTAACACAAGATTAATGTCTACACATCGTTGAAAAAGAAGAAGAAGAAAGGTTAGCTAAGAATTTCATTAAAAAGTACCTGGAAACAAAAATAATTATCCATAAAAATCTTAATAGATTTTTCAACCATGTCTGAAATGATGGATATCATGCATCTTTAGAAAGTAGCATGAGCGTTTCATAAACTAAATCACATCCTCTGGTATAAAAACATCAAATATGGACATGTGAAAGTTGTCTTCTCTTGATCCTCTGATCGTATAGAGATCTGATTACAACCATAGTTTCCAGCAACAAAGAAATATAATGCGTACCCAATTAGTCTCTCTAACATATGACGATAAATGGTAATGGTAATTGATTATTTCTTGTCTCATAATTTAATTTTATGTATTTGATACAAAATACTACTCGAGTTATTGTCCTTGTTGGTATCAATTTATTCTTGGAATCCGTGATTATTATAATCCATCATTTCTTAGGGATAACTTGCATTGGAGTCACCCATATTTTATTTGAGATATGATATATAATTTATGCATCGATTTTTTTTTAACATTTGTTTCCTAAACACCTCTTGCATCGATTGATTTAGCTTTTTAGGTTTAACAGTTGATTTGTAAATATTCTCAATCAATATTTTATGCTCACAAATAGAAGGTTTGATCTCTTTGATTTCTGAAATCGTCCATCCGATGGTACAAGTAAATTTTGTTCCATCTCCAAAATAATGAATTTGCGTGGAAAAACGTTTTGTCAACTGTTACTAATACATCATTAATAATTTATTTCGGATAAATGAAGGATCGATCAGAAAAATTGTAAAGATATAGTTTTATTTTTAATCTCTTATCATTCTTATTTTTTTATAAATGAATAATGGTATCAAATTAATGTTAGCATTCAAATCAAACATATACTTTTCAAAACTCATATCACCAATTTTACAAGGATTAGTGAAACTCTCTGGCTCTTGTAGTTTTGATCATAATTTATTCTGGATTAGAGTGTTGTATTCCTTCGTGAGCGTCATTATATTAAATTCTTCCAACTTCCACTTGTGTACAATGATAACTTTGAGGTACTTCAAATACTTTGGTATTTGTTCCCTTCAAGACTTCTAATCATTTCAAGGAACTTCGAGAAGTGATCCCATCCTTCTTATTCTTTTTCCGACCTCGATATGAAACGTGAAGCGTACTTAAATACATTTGAGTTTTAGGAATTTTTCAGAATTTGATCGCGGTCATGGGTTGACTCATTGTGACCAGGCCTACCTTCACCATGATCAGCTAGACGATGATCAGCTATTGTCTTGGAAACCATACCTTATCCACGATCAGTATAGACTTCATCAGGAGCATCTTTATTTCTAAAAACTTTGTCATGATTAACATTATGTTAATCAAGATCAATTTTGCCACCGTTTTGTCAATCATCCCTTCGCCGCGACCAACATCTTGCTCACTGCGATCACGATATTTTCCAGCACTTTTGGTTTTGTGATTCTTTCCTTTGTTGCCCATCTCTTTGATCAATATTATCTTTAGTGTTAAAAAAATTGGTTTGATTGATTAAATCAGTTCTATGGGTAAATAAGAAAAAATGAGTGTTTTGAAGAAAAATCACAATATAGAAATTCTAGAGAGAGAAGTAAAGTAGCATATTTGCTTTAATCAATAAAGTCTAGCCTTTTATTAAATGTCCTTTGGCCTATTTATAGGTACGCAAGGAGATTTTGAACCGAAAACGTTTACATGAAATGGGCAAACTACACTATGGTCCTTTACATTTATAAGAATATTAATTTCCTCTCCTAAGTTTACAATTCTCTTCGAACAACCTTAATGTTATTAATTTAGGTCCCTGATAAATTATATCGTTATCAGTAGCCCCCTAGTTCTTATGAAGATTGATGAGTAAGAACTAGAGATCACCAACCCATTCACAAATGAAAACCACCTATTGCCTCGAATGAAAACCATTCATTATTTCTTCAAAACTACACAGTTATACACTTATTATCCTCGAAAAAATATATATTTCGGTTTGCTTCAAATCTGAACCAGTTAATATTATGTTTAAGGTCTCCTAGAAACCTCACACAAACCTTTACATATGCTTTGAATTCACACGCATAACCTTTCAATCGCCTCTTTACAGCGGCTAGAAACGTTTGAGATACTCTAGTACGCATGCACAATGCCACTAGGTCTGACAAAGTACAAGTGTCACTCTACTTAGTAGCAAGTAACCAATTGGTAGTTCTTTTTTCACCCAATAGATGTCATCACCTCTTCATATTCCATGACTACTTTATCTTTCATTACTCTCCCATAAATACTCCCTCATTAATTATTTTGTCGTACGTTCAACTTCTAGCGAGAGAAATAAAATCATTTGAATATCTTATTTCTTTGCCACCTTTACCAAAAAATTTAACTTTCCTGATCTACCCTCAACCTTTTATAAACTAATTTAAAGATTCATCTTCATCTTAGTTTATGAAAAAATCATCAACTACAAAAAAAATTCATTTTAGCCTCTCAAATTACTTGTGTATTAGTGAAAGGGCCGTTGAATATCATGCAGTAGGAGTGACAGATAATTCTCTAAAATATTCAAGTCAAACCACTATATAAGGTAATTTGAACCCTACCCAAAAATTTTCTAGGTTTCGAAGTTCATCCATCCGAGTTTGTGGTAGCTGTTTACCAAAATCTCCTCAACGGTCATCATCACCGCCATTGCTTCGAACTCTCTAACCAACACTCTCTGGAAACATATCCATTCCACCTCAGACAAATCGTAAAGTATCACAAAGAAAACCCTCTCAGAAAGAATGAGAGACTTCTGAAAAACAATCAGAGAGTTCTCTAACAATCAAGACTGAACCACCTCGAAGTTTTCGCAAAGAAACACCTCGAATTCAAGCAAAACCTCACTCTTTCCAAACTCATCCTCCTAGACTAAGCCCATTTGTAGCCATGGGAGAATTCGAAGATAAAAATGATGCACAAGATATCGGACTTTATCCTCCCCCTGAAGGGAATTTTTTTGACTGACAAAGAGTCACAACCAACTCCTTCAAAAATCTCTCAACCGAACAAAAAAACAGCCTCTTATCAACAAAGTACTACCAAAGACAAAGCTTCACTTCAACTTTGACATAAAGCCTCTGAAGAGGAAGCTGAATCATATTCGAGGACAGAGACATACTCTAATCATGATATCACTGAAAGTAGTGCTGTTTCATAATTCGAAAACAATACTGCAAAAAAACGTCTCTGAAGAAGAAAAAAGACAAAAATAAATGGCTTATATAAAACTACCCGAGGACATTACTGCCACTTTAAGTGTCAATTTGAAGCCGGTCATCTCCAAATATATCATGGAGTTGAAAGACGTGCCATATGATTATTAAAGTCAAGCTCTTGCGGGATAACTAAGAAAACAATAGGGTCTACCAGACAATGTGGTACTTCGATTACCAGAACCATGAGAGATTCATTTTTCATGTGGAGCAATTGAATTGGTGGTTGACCCTGAGATCATCAACTGGAGACTTCAGTTTGCACTAGACCCCATGATTGTGGAGTACTTCGAACTCCTAAACCTATGCCCAACCCAAGCAAGCCCGAATTTGTGGTTCACCCTTTTATCTACCATAATGGCTTCGATGTTGGATAAGATTCCTCCTTCTATTAAAGATTTCATTGCAATGATGGGTATGTAAAAAGTATAGTCCTACCATTTTACCATTCAAGATAATTGATTACCTCCTCGAAGCTAATTAGTTTTGGAAACAAAGATTTTTCTTTATTTATGGAGCTTGGTAGAATGGCAGAGAAATTTCTGAGGAGAACCCATCAAATCTCAACCTTGTTTGGACAAGAAAAGTAAGTTAACCAAACTTTTTACTTTTTGTATTTGCAGATAGAGATTCTGAGGTGGTATAAATATCATAACAAGACAACCAAAGAGATTTTTGTCCGACTATCTATCTAGGCGGAAAATGCATAGGGGAATTAATTCTACAATGCATTTATGCCCGTTAATTTCGTTATTAGTCACTTATGGAAGATCTCCTCAGAAGCTGTCCTTCCAGCTGAAGAACTAACGGAGTCCCCAAACCCAAGTGATGTTGTGAAAAGATTATTAGCACCTGATGCGAAAGTATAACTCCTGGTTCGTAAACGATCTCAAAGTCACTTACCCGTAAAGAAAAAAGGTAAAAATAAAAAATAAAGTGCTAGCTCTTCAACAAATCAAAAACCACGGAGAGGACAGAGGCCACCTAAAAGGAAAACAAGAGAAACTAACCTCCCCATAATTAAAGAATGAGTCGAGGCTGAACCCTCTCCGAAGAGAAAAAGAATTGTTTCTTCCAAAAAGAAGAAAACCTCCTAAAAAACTCCTACAAAGACTTCAAAGAAAACCGTCGATGCACCTGCCTTGAATTCAAATGCAAATATCGAGGAGACAGAAGAAATTATGCTGACAGGTCTCCAAGATAATGAAAACTTCATCAACAATGAGAATATTGGTGAAGATTAAATTCAAGATCTCTATAATGATATGAACCTCGAAGTTCAACGGATCTAAGAAAAAATTAGACAAATTTCTCATCATGGTACCACACCTATTCTGCTTGAACTTATTATTTTAAATCTTGCACCAAGTTCACCTTCAACTGCTCTTAGGCCTTATATAAATCCTCTCAGTCCTCCTATTCTTCTTATTATACCTAGGGAAGACTATTCTGAAGAGGTATCATACATTCTTCAACCATTCTAGAATCTTGACAAAGAAGCAAAAACCTTGGGTACATAAATTACGTATGCTCGAAATAAACTCGATGTGATGTCTAAAGACATGATTCAGTATAAAAAAGATGTTTCACGAGAGAACATATGAGGGAAATGTTTTTATCGACAAATCCTTGATCAATTCCTAAATTTACAAGTTGATAGGTCAAAGTTCATAATGGAAGCAATACATCTCAAGTGTCATCTAAAAGCTGTTCATGATCAAGAAAAAATAGAACTGACTTCCAAACATCAACATGAATTAGACTAACTCAAATCAACGCATGAAAACAAAAATGAGCGATGAATAAAAGAAATACTCCTCTCTGCAAGATTCCCTCAATAGAAGTGAGGAAGAAAATAAAAAAACTATTGACGAATTGACGTCACTTAAGACAACAACCAAGGAGAAAAAAAACTTACTGTAGAAGCCGCCAAAACTGAATGTGGGATAGACCCTTGCTGCTATCAAGAATATCGAAGAGCATAAAATAATTACTCTGCTTTATGAATTTTGTGCAATATTTCCAAAAGAAAATCTGTCAGGCTTTTGGAAAGTAGTTTCCATCCTAGTAAGGTTGTCGAACCTATATCAACTGACTCCTCCAAAGATACTGACTCAAAAGAAGATGAGCAAGCATCTTATCAAGAAGGAAATTCTTTTGAAGAAAGCTCAGACCATTCTCTTACTGAAGATTAAGAAGATTGAGAAGACATCTTTTGCAGTTTTTGTTTTTACTTTTGTGTTGTTAAGTCACTAGTTCTTGTTGATGACCCATATTTTGTGAATGCTTAACCACTTAGAATTTGAACTCATACTTTGTAAGACCGAAAGATACGCTTTAATGAACAAATGCATTTCTTATCTCTCAACTATTTTCCAGCTTTATATTTTATTGTAAATATATTTTAATTTTATGAACAAGTTATTAACACTTCGAATCCTAATCTTACTTTAAAACATTGTATGTAAAGAAAATTAACACCTCAAGTTTAACTATATTTTCGATCAGTGCCTTATAAATGAACGTATAACACCTCAAATAAAAATAGTGCGTTTAAAGAATGTTAGCACCTCGAATATGATTATCTCTTCAAATAGTTCTCTAAAGGAATGTGTAACACCTCGAATAAAAATAGTGCGTTTAAAGAACATTAGCACTTCGAATATGATCAGTGCTCTGAATAAACGTGTACCACCTCAAATAAAAATAGTGTATTTAAAGAACGTTAGCACTTCGAATGTGATCAGTTCTCTAAATGAACGTGTAGCACCTTGAATAAAAATAGTGCATTTAAAGAACGTTAACACCTTGAATATGTTTGTCTTTTTCGAACAATGCTTTTGATAAACGTATAAAACTTCTAATAAAAATGATTACTCTTGGTTAACCACTTTAAAGATGATCAGTCTTTGATTAGTTACCAAAATAATTTAAATATTTGTATTCAAAATAACCATTGGCCAAAATAGAATTTTATTAATATCCTCGAATGTACACGTGACACCTCATTAAAACCTTCATATGCCAACATGATAAGAAAGAGTATGCGACTTATCCAAAAATTATTAAAATAAAATCACTCCCAATATAATTTCAAGTTTTGTATATTCCAAGGATGTTGAAGTAATCTGCAATGTTCATCATGAAGGCAATATGTACCCAACTTTACTCGTTCTATTACTATATAAGAACCCTCCAAATTTGGGGCCATCTTTCCAAGTTTCTTTTCCTTTGTATGGAGAAATAATTTCCTCAAAAATTTATCACCTACTTTAAAATCCTTATTTTTTACCTTTGAATTATAACTCCTCGTCAAAGTTTGATGAGGGGTCAAATTCAAATCTAGGTATGTTCTTATTGCTTCTTCATTTAACTCTTAGAATTAATGAAGTATCATATAAGAAGGTAAAGTAAATTATGCAGGGCTTACAACATCCATACCATATACCAAGGCAAAATGAGTTTCTTGAGTAGCCTCTCTAGGAGTCGTACGATAAGCCCATAACACCTCTTGCAAATAGTTAGGTCATTTCCTTGCAGCACCTATTAAATTTGTCTTTAAACCTTCTAGAATAGACCTATTGGTTACTTCCACTTGACCATTTTCTTAAGGATGAAAAGGTGTAGAAAAACATTATGTAATACTAGAAGAATTGCAAAAAAAATAATTTCTTTGTTGTTAAATTGAGGACCATTATCTGTTTTAATTTTCCAAGGAACTCCAAAATGATAAAAAATATTATTCATAATGAATTTAATAACATCCTTGGCTATTCTACCAGATAATGTTCACCTTCAGCCCACATTGAAAAAATAATCCACCGTCACAATAACCATTTGACGCTCTCCAGAAGCCATAGGCAATGACCTTACTAAATCTATTCCCCATATATCAAAAGGAATAGCTTCAAAGATGGAAGTAAGCGGTACTTCTAGTTTGTGAATAGAATTGGCAAAATGTTGACAGTATCACAGCTTCGTACTAAAACTTTAGCATCATTCATAATCGAAGGCCAATAAAATATGCCAACAAAACCCTATGTGTCAAAGACTTAAACCCACAGTAAGTTGAACCTTCACCAGCATGCAACTCAGATAAAATCTCTTGAGATTTATGTTTACTCAAACATTGCAACAGTGGTCTACTTGAATACTTTTTATATAATACTCTATCTAATACAACATAACCATGAGCCTTGTATCGTATCTTTTTAGCTAGCTGTACATCTTGAGGTAACGTACCTCTAAGTAAAAAATTGAGGATATCATAACGCCAACCACCTTGAATTACGTCTAGGTTAACAAATACTTCCTCAACATATTTGCATTGTTCTGATCGTGTTAAAATCCAAGGGCTCTCCTGTAATAATATCTTTGGATATTCTTCTATGTAAGAAATTATTACTAAAGAATCATAAACTGTATTATCTCCTCGGTTAATATGCTCAACAACCATTTTATTAACGAAAAGAGTTAAGTTATGAAGCTCACGTAGATAAAAAAATTTGTTTATCTTTCTTAGCCTTTGGTATGCATGTCATATGATTTGCCAGTAGTTGTGAATTTGTCTCTAAACGAGCTGTTGTTGCTCCACAAATACGTGCAAGCCTTAAACCAACTAACGCAACCTCGTATTCATCCTCATTATTTGACGCATGAAAACTAAATCGAATAGCTTGGTACATAGCTTTTCTAAAAGGAGCAATAAGTTGAACCTCTGCACTCGATCCCAATATGCTAGAACCACCATTTACTCGAACCACCCATGTTGAAACTTCTGTAATTGATTTTTTAACTGGCTCCTTATCTGATTGAATTGAATAAAATTCGACCATAAAATCTGCTAAAACGTTAGCTTTAATCGTTGTTCGAAGAGTAAAATTGATATCAAAATCTCCTAACTCCACTAACCATTTGGTCATTCTACCAAAAATATTTGGTCATTGTAACACGTTCTTTAGTGGAAAAGAAATTCGAACAACAATGGTATAAGCTTGAAAAGAAGGGCACATCTTTCTAGCAGCCACCATTAAGGCCAAGGATAATTTTTCAAGCCTCCAATATTTTTTCTCGGATGCCAACAAACTTTTACTAACATAATAAACTGGCTACACTCTCCCTTTTCCTCGCGTATCAAAATAGCGCTAACAGCAAAATGAGACACTACTATATACAAAAATAGGTGTTCTCCAAACCGATAAGATTTTACGTAATAACAAAAGTTCCTTAATCTTCAAAAAAGCCACCCCACGTTCTGGTGTCCACAAACTCTTTATGTCTTCGTAAAACTTGGAAAAAAGGAGAACATTTGTCAAAAAATCTAGAAATAAATCGATTATGAGCAACTAACCTTCATGTTAAAATTTGCACATCTTTTATAGTTTGAGTATGTCGTTGATATCAAAGCATTTAATAGTTCAGGATCAGCTTATATCCTCTTTCATGAATGATATACCCTAGAAACTTTCCCGATTGTACGTCAAAAATACATTTTTCAAAATTTAGCTTCAATCAAATAGCCCTTAAATTTAGAAAATTCTCCTCTAAATATTTGAAGTGTTCACCATTTGTAGACTTTTAAATAGCATATCATCAATGTAGACTTCCATGTTTCTTCCAATCTGTAAAACAAATGTCGTATTCACCAATCTTTGGTATGTTGCTCCAGCATTCTTCAAACCAAATGGCATGACTCTATAACAATATAATCCTCAATCAATGATAAATGTAGTACTTTCATGATCTTTTGATCCATTTGAATCTGGTTGTAACGTGCAAAAGCATTCATACAAGATAGAATTTAATTCCTTAAAGTAAAATCAACCAGCTGATCTATTCGAGGAACAGTAATGGATCTTTAGGACATGCACGATTTAAATCCGTAAAAGATCCATAAAGGATATCGTACTTCTCAAATATGTTTGAACCTAGATAAGCGATCCACTTCTACCATAATAGCCTCGAATTTCTCCACAACAAAAGCTCGTCTCTTCTGAATAATAGGCTTGATCTTCAGATTTAAATCTTAACTGTGACATATTACTTTAGGTGGAACCCCTACTACGTCCTCTGTTTTTTAAGAAAAAACATCCAAATTTTTTAGCAATAATTGTAACAACTAATAACCCAAAGTATGTGACAGTATCGTCCCTATTCGTAGATTCTTCCTATTAGAAAAAATATTCCTTGATATTCTCACTCACTGTTAAAGAACCCGAGGTTTCCCTCGGATCATCTATCCCTCCGCATCTGAGGTCAACCTCTGGTTGTTATTCAGTCATTTAATCCTCATAATTCGAGCCTCGGATACGAAGAGTTGTTGCATAACATTCTCTGGCTACCTTTTGGTCACTTCAGACCACCCCAACACGATCTCCAATAGCATACTTTAAGCAGTGATGAAGAGTAGAAACAATAGCATAAATTCTTGAAAGCCAAGATCTCCCAAAAATAGCACTATAATTGGTTAGACATTTAACTACTATAAACAAGACTTGGACCTTCTTTTTAGAATGACCTTTTCACAAACACACTTCACCTTCGAATTTACCAATCACTTGAGTTGTCACCCCTATAAACCCAATTATATTGCTATTAGATTGACAAATTTGAGGTGTATTATGCATCATATCATACATAGACTTAAACAATACATGTGTTAAACTCCCCGTATCTATCAAAACACGTCAAATTTCAGTTCCAGCAATATCTGTCCCTATAACCACTGCGTCTTCATGAGGTCATGATATTCTCCTCAAAGCATCCTTATCGAACAAAGGCACATCCTTATTTCCATATCAGTGAGTAGACATTCTTCCTTATTGTTTAGTAGCCAAACTCACTCCATGTCTTTTCCTAGAAGTGTTAGTATTTCCAGTCATATAATATTCCCCCAAAATTGATAAAGATTTAAAATATTCATATAAACTTTGTACTCGTCCTTGCACCATTGGTCGATCCACAACTAGCTAAATTAATCGGTTTGGGTCTATGTCTCAATATTTTGAAGTTGCATCAAACTTGTCACATTTAGAATCCAAAATCATTAATGCACTTTCGTGCTATGAATTCATATTAGCAATCTGTTGTGTTGACACCTCAGATTTTTTGATCCACTGATTTGTCCTTTAAAAAAAGCTGTTAACTTGCCATTTTCTATTTAAATATGTATCTCATTCTTTAACACTATACAACCTACAGTATCGTGCCCAATATCATTATGATACTTGCAAAATCTATTATTGTGCTCTTCTCTTGATCTATTTGTAGGAGCCGGCTTTATAAATCTTATATGACCTTTAGACTTCTCAAAAATAGCAGCTACATTCTCAGTCAAGTCAGCGTAATACTCTGGCCTTATCCACTGATTTTTTCTTGGTCTATAATATTAATTGTTTATTGTTGTTTGAGAAGGAACCCCTCATGTTCGATGAAGTAGATTGTTGTTTGTCATCGAACGAAGAGGTGCATGATAGCCATGATTAGTAGTTCATTGCCCCAAATTTTGTTGTACAATATAATTTTCACCTCAATATTCTCTTATACTTAAGTCATTAATGTTCCAAAAGTTAACGCTCTCTTTTTTGTCGTCTCTTTTGCCAAATCATTTGGTAATAATCCTTGTCTAAAAGCGGCTATAACAACCCGCTTTTCACAATCATCCAACTCTGCTTTTGTTAACACAAAACACCTTGTATAATCTTTTAGTTTTTCACCTATTTCATATTTACATTGTATTATTTTATCACCATTGGCACCCATTTCTTTGCTTCCCACGAATTTGTGTCAAAACGTTGTATAAAATACCCTGAAGTTGGTAATAGATCCCCTTTGAATACTATTATACGACTCAATGCAGTGCACTTGAAGGTTTGAGAAAATGCTCTGCATACCGGCATGTCATCATCTTCGAAGTTCATCATATAGTTTTGGAATTGTTTGATGTGATCATCAAGGTCTTGCATCCCATCAAATTTTTTGACCTTGGAAATATCAAAACGCTTCAAAAGAGGAATGGACCTAATCTTAGCAGATAAAGGAAAATTTCTCCTATGTACTCCCTACATATACTGGTCATCTCCTATGGTTCTCATAACAACATACAAGTTTTGATCTACTATACATGTGCATTGGTTGGACGTGTTGCCCGCATACCATACAGTGTCCCTCATATGACGAGGTTCGCTGTCTCTTTTTTATTTATATTATTTGCGTGATTTCCGATGTTGGCCTCTTTCTCCTTTTGAAGAACCCCGAACTTCCTCTACTTATATTATAAGCTATCATATATTATGAGTTATCATAATGTATTTGTATTCATCTTTACTTTATTTTCGTAAAGTATCGTGTTCTTTATCAGATTCAAAATGTGCTTTCTTTCGATCACTTCGAATCTGATGAGATGTGTAAGACTGATCAGATTGATTTTCCAATTTATTTTTCTCCTAAACATGTCGTACTTTATATGTCAGCCTACCTGACTGAATCTGCTGCTCTTTCGAACATATTTATCATTCAACATAGTTATTTTATCCAATAGCTGATTCATTGGATTTTCAATATCAGAATGATCTCGTTGTGCCAGAACTTGACAGTTTCCCATACTTCATTCTCTATGTAAATCAGATTTTAATGTTTCTATAGCCTTGTGAACTGTTTGATCAGTTTCATGCTCTGGTTCTATATTGATCAAGATCAATATCACCAACTAGAAATTCGATAATTTTTTGTTTTAGATATGTAATCTAGGTACCTTTTCTCTCCCATTGTGGTTGGTAATTTGTTGTGTTAAAATATTTGGCTTGATTGATTAAATCGATTATATGTTTAAAGAAGAAATGATTGTTTTTAAGAAGAATGAGGATATAATTTCAAGAGAGAGAAGTAAAGTAGTATATTAGCCCTAATTAGTAAAGTCCAGCCTTTTATTAAATGCCCCTTTGTGTATTTATAGGAAACTTTGAACATAAAACGGTTACATCAAATGGGAAAATTACACTATGGTCCTTTATATTTATAAATAATATTAATTTCCTCTCCTAAGTTTACAATTCTCTTGGAACAACCTTAATGATATTAAGTTAGGTCCCTGATAAATAATATCATTATCAATCTTCGTTTGATGTTTTTGTAAATTTCAACTATTCTTCTTTGCATACTTCTCTCTTATTTCGTCGAGTGATAGAGTTTACATTTTTATGGTTGTTTTTTATATTGCTATGATATGTCTCTTGAGTTCTTGAGGATAACATAGAATATATTTGACCCACTTGTACCTCTAGATTTTTTTAGAAACGCCCTCTAATTCTACACCAACACCTCTATATTTTTTTCACAATTCATTTCTCTCAAAAAAGTTGTTTTGAAGATTCTATAAACTTGTTGAAAGTCTCTTCCAAATTGGATTTATTCACCAACTTATTCAAGTCTTCCTGTTTTATACATTGTCATTGTTCTTCTAAGATAAGTTAGATTTTTTCCTGCTACTAGCATGATAATAGTTGTTAGTGTAATAAAGTCTAGGAACTTGGTAAAAAGAACTTACATATATAGCAACATTTAATGTTGTGAACTAATTT
This sequence comes from Limnanthes douglasii subsp. nivea, assembly GCA_036936605.1. Classification (NCBI taxonomy): domain Eukaryota; kingdom Viridiplantae; phylum Streptophyta; class Magnoliopsida; order Brassicales; family Limnanthaceae; genus Limnanthes; species Limnanthes douglasii. The sequence goes on along the minus strand of JAUPFV010000001.1, from coordinate 235,133,777 downwards.
GTGTTTGTTGGGTAGTATATTTCAACTTCATTCGTGGTGACAGAATTTATCATCATTTGAGCCATGTGTTGCTCCAACGTAACTATTTTCATTTGAAGTATTGTTTCACTTCCCACTATATACATTCCATATTTTTTTCTTATCTTTAGAGTCATAATTACTACTTCACAATACCTACAGTATTGCATATGCTTCCTCTATTATCTTGTTTGTCAAAGATCCTTTGTTTGCAGTGCATATCATCAACCTATTGTCCCTCATGAGTTCATTATAGAATATCTGAACTATCATCCACGTTATAATCCTATGATGAGGATATATTTGTAACAATTCATTATATTGTTCCCATGAACTATAGAGAGACTCATCATTTTGTTGCGAAGTTCGTGATTTCATTCCTTAACTTAGCTGACTTCATTAGTGGAAAATATTTTCTTAAACAATATTAAGTTAGTTTCTCTCATGTTGTTATGCATTCGAGAGATAACGATTGAATCCACACGTTGACTTGTACTTTGAAAGAGAAAAAATATATTATCAACCTTATGCATCATCTGTAATATTATTGTATTTGCAAGTATCACGCATTTACAATAAACTAGATAGATGAGTGTTAGGCTACTATTCTGAGTCTTTAGTGAATATGTGATTGTTATGAATCATCATTATTAACGTCAGTTTGATCTCAAAGTACACTATAACAACCTTTGGTCTTAATATACTCGGATTGAATCCCATTAGTGAAAGAATAACATATTCATTTATTATCCTCACATCATGAGCTTATTGTACTATTTCTTCATTATCAACCACTGTATCTGATTTCTCCGGTTTCTGTTTTGTCTCTTAAATGTCTGTTTGATCTCTGGATCAAAATGAGTTAACTTCTTCCTAGCGATTATATCTGAATAAAATATACACAAACATAACAAAAACTGAAAATAAACTACAATAGATAAAAATATATAACAAAATCCCTACAACGACATCAAAAATGTGACACATAAAATCTTAAATACTCGATTATCACAGTAGTTTGAAGGAGAACTATGACTCGAGACATATCATACCCAAAATATGTTTTTCTATTTTACACCTAATAATGTATATAATTTATTAGTAATTTAATAAAAAAATCAATTTGTGATCCATAGGGTCAAAAATATTATGACTATTGTGAGACAATTAAAAAGTAAATGAAATGATTATCCAAAACAATATACGTGTTAAAAACGTTTATTAAGTATTTGGAAACAATCTATTATGATTTTTTGTATAATTTATTTCGTTCACTTTTCACATATATTATTTAAAGCTAGGTTTCTTTCATAATGTTGTTTTTATCTCTCGATCACTAGCAATTAAACTTCTTGTATGATTGGTTGTATATCTACTAATCTACCTTCTATAATTGGATCATGCGATTTAAAAACTTCCACCGTAGTAAATTACCCATTCAACTAAATGGTTGGTGTGATTCTAAATCTATGATGATGTAATTGGACCCGTATGTAATTGCAAACATTATGATTACTATCAATATTTAAATAATATAAAATATCGAATAAAATTTAAAAATATATTATTTTACATTATATATTGTATCTATTGAGGTTTATTAAATCTCATATAAAAATATTATGTACTACTAATCATATTTATTACAAAAATGAAATTAGAAATAAATATAATAAAATAAGATAATAAAACTAAATTCATCTTTAATCCTGCTTAGAAGTAAAAAAAATAAAATATGAAACATGTATTCACCTAAGTCTTGACAATATATAATTAAAGCCAAAATCACCCATTAGCGGCAAAAAGAATAATTGAACAGTTTTAAATTAAATGGCACTAGCTAATAAAAACAATTGTTGATTTTATTTAAAACTAAATAATTATGGATTTTATTTTTGATTTTTTTATGTTATATTTTTCTTCATCGAAAGGTTATTGTCTTTTTTTCAAAAAAAATTATTAATAAATATGTGAGCTTGTAACATAAAATTAAATAATATGAGAGTATATAATTTATCATTTAGTCTAAATTAAAGATAAAAATTATTTGATCACATACAAAGTAATTTTAGAGATTAAACTAAATTTATCTATGAATAGTCGCTCATGAAAGCTTTGTACGTTTGCATTCATTTTTTTAAATTTCCTAAAATATTATAATACAGACACCGTCTTTTATTATATACACTTGTATGCTTCTTTGTCGATAATCAAATGCGCGTGTGTATGAACCTTCTTCCTTCTTTGTTTTCTTATTTTTGTAAAACTCAATTTTTTCATGATTTTCACACTTACCTTGTTGGACATTTTCCATACCTCTCATTCTTTCTTCCTCATACGAAAACTTTCTTCCATTAGAGATTCAAGTTCATTAGTTTTTAATGTTAAGTCATAATCATACTACATGAGATGTAATATCATATCCTCATTTCATAAGTCAAAATTAACTACATATAGAATAGAAGCATTGCTCTTTATTATGTTGCATACGGTATCGAGAAATATTATTTGAGGGGTAGTTTTGTAATGTGAAAAGAGATATTTAATTTAGGATAGAGAGTAGAGAGATAATTGAGCTCCTTCAAATATTATTTGGAGAGAGGGAGAGAGAGAGTCGGATTATGCATTTTTTCGACCATCCTCATTAATGATTTCTCATAAACTATTTATAGGCTAATATTTGGCCTAATAGACCTATTGTACCAAACCATATTCATAGGCCAAGCCCAAAATGCAAAAAACATATCTAGACCATTAATCATAATTAAGATAAATCTAAATAAATAAATTATTACCAAAAAAACAATTAAAACAAATAACTTAAAAGGGTATTGGCTTTTAGTCTAAAATGCCTTCGAAAATTTATGACCTCATCAAATAGTCCTTAGTCCTCTTAGGGACATTTGGGAGGGCTAAGTAATATAATTTTCCGAAGCGGGTTTGTTTTATCTCTTTTGACACGACTATCCAGTCTCCATCTCAAATTTTTTAAGAAACATATTCAAACTATATCTCATGGCTCCATTCAGATATGGTTATTGTCCAAATTCATGGTTGTTAACCAATCTTACTACGTGACACGTGGCATCACTTGATTAGACTCACATTCTTTCTCTACAATAGGTGAGGAAAACCGACAGTTGAAAATATTTGCATTCCCCTAGGAATTACGCAGTTGGTAGCATTTCACTTCCCTAGAAAGGAAACCAACCCTCTTCTACGGTCTCTTTTATAAGTTATCCTTTAATGTTTTCATTTGTAAATTTTAAAGAAAGAAACTTCACTTTCTAAAGAGAGGAGATGTATTTTATAATTAATATCAAGCTAATCATCCATCATATTTTATTATTCTTCACCACTTTCACCACCGCGAATTCCAATCCGATTATATCTCCGTGTTTGTATGTTCACCAATGGAATCCTTGAACCGAACACGATTGGCTGAATCTCTCTAAACTAGAAAAAAAAGAGTTAGGTTTGCTGCTAGATTACGTGCCTCTGAGGGCATAGTTTTGTCACTCAATCAATTAATTATGAAGGACTTTTCCCATATAATAGACGTAACATCCCATCTGAGCCTTCTTCTACTGCTTAGTCATTTACTTCAAAGAGTCGTTCATCGAGGCCATCTCAATCACAAGGAGCTACTAGTCATAATTTCCCTTCGAATTTTATAGAAATGGGTTTTTACTCGAATGAAAATACAACTCTTAACTTGATCAGACAACCTAAAGATCATACAAGCCCTTCCGGGAGACTAGGAGCAGTTCAACAGACACAATATTTCGATGATCCTTCCTGATAGCATGCGAACAGAGAAAGGGATACTGCACCCCAAGGGGCAGAACCCTCTAAATTCGATTATGCTCTCCCCCAACAATTGAACAAAGAGGAGAACATAACTTCTCAACAAGTTGAACCTTTGGGGTCTAGCCCGAAAGTCATGGAAGATGTTAGTGAGGATTTTTCCTAAGAGACATCTGGTCAAACCGGAGAGAATTTAGAAACTTTGAAGTCAAAAACGAAGTAACTTCAAAGGGAAAATGAAATAAAGGTAGAGAAGTCAGGGTAATGCCACCAAAACAAAAGCTAAAGCATTATCTCCGTCCTTGGTCGGACGCATAGGGACAAACTTTCTAAAGGTCAATGTCAAATATCTTTTGTCACTTGATAAAATTTCTTATGTTTATTTTCACTAAAATGAGTTAAGAGGTTATTCATGAGAAATGAGGATTCCAAAATAAGTAAAAGTTAGATTGCATACGCTACGAGAGACTCCGATGAACTACGGTGTGAGCGAGTTGGTTGTCTATGCGGATGTGCTAAATTGGGGTCTTCGGTTTCCTTTAGTAGGATTGTGCCCATGTCAGGCTAATCTGAATGCTTGGTTCACCTTGATGTCATATATCATGACATTTAGGCTATCCAAAATTTTGATGGCGATGCAGCAATTTGCTACTATTTCGGGGTTGTCTCATAGTTCCAAAATCTCATTTTACTTCTTCAATATGAGAAATGAGTGTAAAGTGGTTGATGATCTGTTTGAGGCCTATAATTTATAGAAGATTCAATCTTTCTTTATCACTGGCTCGTGGGATAATGGTAAGAATATTACCTCTCACGGTAATCCGAGTCGGCTTACCAAGTTTTAGAATAATACATGTAGCTTTTTAAATTCCCACTGTTTTTTTATATTATACTTTTTTACAACTTGTCTCTGATATTTTTCTTTTTATAGCTATATCGAATCCTTATCTGCCTCATTTAGAATATGCAAAGGTTACTTTTAAGAAATAAAACCAATAGGTCGAGGAAAAATGGTCTAACAGCTTTCACCAGTGCTTCACTCCCACTAACTTGGTTCGTAGTCATCTTTGGACGACTAGCTCGGAACGACTGTTAACATGAGAGTAATTGACAAATCCTCATCGGTCATTGGTCATCGGCTATCTTGAAAAGAGTTGAAGTTGTAAATGGTAAGGTATTTTGATGTAGGCAGGAAAACCTTTACAAAAATCTATTTAAATGTTTAAGTTTTATTATCTTATTTTATTTTTTTTAAGGATTATTTAAGGTAGCAAATTAAATCTGATTACATTCAGATTTAATAAGATATTATTTTATTATGTTTATTTTTATTCCGATATTTTGTATTAGGGATTTGGGCGATTCCTATTTAAGGCGCTTAAACCCTATTTTTGTGGCAGACTATTTTGATTAAATAAAAACAAAATTAGGGTTTTATCCCTTTAGGCTTCTGCTACGTTTCACTCTTCATCATAGTGGTATCAGACACAGGCGATCCTGCGAGATGGTGCGAGGAAGAACCAACGGTCGCGGTGACGCTGCAATGACTAGAGATACACGTGATTTCGGTGATCGTGAAGTTGCTGACCTACGCCGTCAGGTGGCTGATCTTACCCGTCAGATGGCTGTTCTTAACGCCAGGCGAGAAGTTGCGGCCCTACGTCGTCAAGTGGCTGATTTTACCCGACAGATGGCTGATCTTAATGCCAGGCAACAAGGCACGGAGGTTGAAGGTATTGCTATCCCTTTTGGGGAGGGGTTCGAACAGAATACTTTTCACGGCCGCCGCTGGGAGCTTGGATTTAAGGATGAAATATCTGCGGACACTTGGTCAGACTATGGAGATCCGATTTATGATGTTTACGCCGATGAGGATGAAATCACTGTTAAAGACGAAAACGATTGGGTAACACCAACAAACGTCTCTCCGTATTTCAATAAGGTAAACAGTAAAGCAATCCCCTCTCTTAGAATTTCTAACGAAGAAATTGTTAAACATTTCGTTGGTGATAAGAACACAAAACCCTTACAAAATTTAAAAATATCCAACAAATTATCTCGTCTAATATTTGAAGCGGTAGCTAAAAATTATGTTATTCAAGATGCTCCATCCAATTTAAAATCAAACACAAATTTTACGGTAAGAGATGGATTCGTATATGACGACCCACTATCACCTCCAAAACCTCCAGATAAATTTATAAGAATTATTACAAATTGTGGAGACAAAAGATATAGAGAAGACACTACCATAAAAAAGAAAACTGGTACCGTCAGAGTTCCTAATTGCCGTTCCTGGTTTAATCGCTGCTTTATTACATCAGTAACCCTAATCGGCAGGGTCAAGTTCCCCATTGCAAAGTATGATTATAACAAGCAACTGTGAATCAAAATTACTTTGCCAGAGGGAAACCAGAAAGAGAAGGTAGAATGCTTCTCAACTGCATATCACATCGCGACGGAGATCTGCAGGGGTTTGGCTGAGGAAAAAATTATTTCCTCTGTGAATGGAGTTTTGTGGGATATGAACAGACCGTTGGAAAGTGGCTGTGCGTTTGAGCTTTTAAACTTCGAGAGTGATGAAGGTCGTGACACTTTCTGGCATTCTAATGCTCATATTCTTGGCGCGTCACTGAAGCAGGAGTATGTGTGCAAGCTTTTTATGGGACCATGTACAAACAGAGGCAACGGTTCTATTACTATGGGTTTTCTGGTGACTTGGGCTTGATTAATAAACATTTTAAACAGATTGAAATGATTGAAACGGTTTCGGGCGATGCTTTGATCTCTATGCGTACCAAGTTTGGTTGGTGAAGTAACGCACACAAGGTGTTTGTTAAAATGTGTAGGTATGAAGAGATATTCAAGAATCACATCCTGGAGTGTTCTTGTGTGATTTTTGCGAGCCCCAAAACAGCTCGATTCATGTTGATGACACAAGCTATATTGCCTAAACCAACTTACCCAAAGAGCAAAGAACATGTGATTGGTCCTTTAGTGTCTTGTTCTGGTGCTCAAGACAGTGTGTTGGGCTCCTAGACATATGACCGCAACAAGGAAACTGTTACGGAAGACGGGAAACTTGAAGGTGGAGCTCTTGTTCTGGCTGTCAAATGTGTCTGTCTTATCGATGAGTATGACAAGTTGATGAATGATCAAGACAGGAAAAACATATTTCGGGCTAGGGCGACTGGAAAAACTATTTTAACGAGTCCATTCAAGTTGCTCAGTTCTCATCATCTTGGTGTTTTATTGACATTTCATGTATATAAATCTGGGCTTAATTCCAACCCGACTATTAGACACCAGATTGAAGCAACGGCAGGATATGTGAGTGGAGCTTCCGATGTATATGATGTGAAAAATCTACAAGAGCAGACTCGAAATCAACTTGCCGGAAATCAAGCAATTCCCATGAATGTATTTGATGTCACAAACTTATCGGATCCCTTGATCATGTATGGTCTCCAAAATCCAGATCGTGATATGTCTTTTTTAGGCAAGAGCAAGCTCGACTTTAGAGATGCTTCTAGACAGCATAAGATTGTATGCGTATTTGCAGTTTACTCAGTTTACAATCCTCGCATTGGTAAGTTCAAGGACAACATTCAAACACTAGAGAAGTCTGATCCTCTGCGTAACCGTATTGTTTTTTATATGTTAATACTCATTTGGAAGTCACATGCGAGAATATATCGTTTATAGAATGAACAAGAGATGAACCTAGTTCAGGAAAAAAAAGAGAACATGGTTTGTCAAATGCGTCTTGAATTACCTCTGGCATGACAAAAATGAAGTTGCAGAAGGTTATCCACCCAACATGAAGAGGGCACTTCTGGTGCATTTTTTAAGCCTGTTCCAGTTAAAACAACTTGGTTTTGATCACTTGGTTGTGATTATGGAAATGCTTATTCTTCCGATGCTTGCTCATGCCTTTCGGAATGACCAAATCTGGGATGTTGACGATGTTCGGCAACTAACTTCTCATGCTGGAAAGAGAGAAGGATTTTGTGATAGAAGCAGAATTGTTATCACAACCAGCGACAAAAAGGTTTTACACAACTACGAAGTTAATAAATCTTAACGTCTGGATGTAGAGAGTTCATAGAATCTGCTGAACAGATTCTTGAGAAGCAGAAGCAGAAACTAACAAGTATTAGAGCCTCTAGTCATCGGAATAAAAGAGATAAGAAAATTAAGCAAGGCAATATAAAGAAAATCATTGAAGTTGCGCCTGAGGGAAAACCAGACGCAATCGATGAATCCCTACTAGCTGCACTTACTATCAATATCGAAGAAATTTCTGGGTTAAAGAGGAAGAAGACACAAGAATAAAATATGGTAGTGATAAGAGAGACAAGAAAAGGAAAAAAACAACTAGTTGTTGAGAGATCGTCCTCCGTTCGGATATTATTCCTCCTACAATTCCAGTTGCAGATCCTTCAACACCCCCAGTATCTTACCCTTCTTCTATATTGCTCCCAACACTTGAGGGTCTGATATATGAAGATGAAAATCCGATAGGGCCCATAGGGGGTTCTACTTTGAGGCTTTTGAGAAATATTTTCTTAAATCTACAAGTAATGCCATGAATGTGGTGTTTGATAGTCCCTTTTGATCTGCCAAAGGAAAACGGAACACTAGGGTATTTTGTGTTAAGCTTTGTAAGGCCCATTGTTGATCTGAAGAGAAAATTAAAATCCTATAGAGAGACCATCACTTCTCTTCAAGAATAAAGTAGAAATTAGAAGACATCATTTGAAGAGGAAAAAATATGTGTTGATGGTCTAACAAATGACGTTGATCAATGATGAGCTTGCCAATATGAGGGTCGCTTACAAAGAACAACAATCATCCAGCTCTAGAGAGATTATCTTACTAAAAGATCAACAAACCCTCGACAAGGTTACCTTATAGCGCATATCGAAGACAAAGTGATCAAGAGGCCCTAGTTAAGAAATACAATTATGAATTGACTTCTCTTAAAGCTCAGGCCACACAAGATATAAAAAGTGCATTGGATGCATATGTTAATTAGATCTTAGTGTCCATAGATATACGGGATACCTCAATCAATTCCGACACGGTTTTAGAATTTTATAACGCCATCTCTATGTTAGTCTTTGGCTTTTTGTGGGAGCTAGTTCCAGAAAGATTGGGCCTAATGATATGTCTATAGCTGATCAGTTAGGTATATTTGTGATCTCGTCTAGTGATGGTTCTGATGAAAGTGATGTAGGGGACTCTGGAGGTGAGAATTCATAAAAAGAAGAAGACGAAAACGCCCATGAGAACGAGCCCAAAGTCCTATAAATTTATATCATGTTGTTTTGTACAAGTCCTTGATATATGCAATGCATTTTTTTAATATTGTTCAGATCCTTTTGTTTAAATTCTTAGAATAGCCAAAGAATTTTTGTGATGTTTAATTCTGATTCTATTGTGTCTTTGGGTCATCCAATGAATTTTGTACTTGTTATTTTATTAATTCATCGGTTCTATCTTGTTTCCTCACAACTTCTTGGTTCCATATCTCAATCCAACTATTCGAAAGTAATCCATTTAAATAAAATATTTTAATCATTCGAAGCTAATCTATTAGAAGGTACACAAATTGAATATACAAACCACTCGAATTTATCCATTTGAAGGTACACAAATCAAATACATAATCCATTTAAAGGTACACAAAATCAAATATACCATTCGAAGGTATACAAATCAAATACATAAAAATATTTGAAGGTAATGCATTAGAAGGCGTAAAATTGAATATACAAGTTATTCGAATGTAATCCATTCGAAGGCATAAAAAATAAATACATATATATACTATAAGAAAATGTTTGAGGTAAAAGTGGTAGATTAATAATGATCCGGACACCTCGTTAAAACCTCTCTGAGCCACCAGGTTAGGAAAGTGTATGCCTCCAAATATTTACATTAAACAAACATAAAGTAAATATATTACACATTCACTCAAGATAAATCCTTAAGTGTTCGATTTTCCATGAGTGTCTCAAATGGTTACCTTTTTTATCTGTGAATCGAAAGGTCTGTGGCTTGATTTTTTCATTTACTATGCATGGCCCTTCTCAATTTGGTTCTAGTTTTCCAAAATATTTGTCTTTATTTTGCAAGAAAACTGTTTTTAAATTTTTTTATTCCACTCCAAATACCCTTCTTTGGTTTATAGATGCATATCTACTTCTCATCAAACTTTGATAGTGAGTAGCTCTTAAGTGAGATTGAATTCTTATTTCCTCAATTAAATCTAACTCGGGCCTATAGTTGTGTCATTATCTTTCCCATAATTTTTCAATTCGGAAGTATGGGACAGTATATTCAATTTGTGTTACTGCATCCATCCTTTAAACCAATGCGGACGAAGATTCTTGAGTTGCAGTTTGAGGGGTAGTACGATAAGCACATAATACTTATTGTAAATAATTTGGCCATTTTCTTGTTTCCCCTTCTAATTTATTCTTTAGACCTATTAAAATGGTTCTATTTATAACTTCCACTTTTACATTAGCTTGAGGGTGAAAAGGTAAAGAAAAATAATACCGGATTCCTTAGGAATTACAGAATACTTCCATATCTCTAAATTAATAATTGGGGGGGGGGAAGCATTATCTTTCGTCATGCTTCTAGGAATTCTGAATCTACAACATATAATGTAACTGATATTAATTATAGTAAAACTGGTGGAACATGTATTGCATTCGAAAATCTTTGGCATGACGTGTATCGTTTAACCAATTCGTTCGCATCCACTGTGATGGAAGGCCACTAATATCCTGCCAATAAAACCGCGTGGGTCAAAGATTTAAAACCACCATGGGCACAACCTTATCCATCATGTAATTCAGATAGAATTACCTGAGATAATCATACCCAACGCATCGTAACAATGATCTACTAAAAGATTTTCTTATAGAGGACATATCTTAAGACCATAAAACCATGTGCTCTAAATCTCAACTTTCTGGCCAATCTTTATCAACTAGAAAATTTCCCTTAGTGATGAACTTTTTGATACCATGCCTTTAATTCGCTATTTTTTATGGATGCATTTCGCTGAATCTACAACATATAATGTAACTGATATTAATTATAGTAGAGCAATGGACAAGGCCAAAGAAGGTATTGTAAAAAATGACTATGATTTATCCAAATACAAAGAAATATGGGATATTATTAACGAAAAGTGGGAGGACCAAATGTAGCACGACCTATATATGGCACCAGTGTTTTAAAAATCCTTCAAGGCGTACGCCTTGAATCTCTGCTACAACTTATGCTTTAATTGTAGTTCGAGGAGCAAAATCAATCTTGTAATATCATAATTTAACATACCATTTGGTTATCCGACCTGATACATCCGGATTTTGTAGGATATTACTAAGTGTAACAGTTTTTGAGTGGGCTTGGAAATAGACTCTCATTTTCTTGGCTGCCACTACAAGGGCCAAGTCTGATTTTTCCAACTTTAAATATCTTTTTTCTGCATCCAACAAACTTTTACTGACATAGTAATCAGGGCGAAGGTAGTCATAAACTTATCTGAACAAAACTATACTTACAGCATAATCGGATACTGCTAGTTACATACATAGTGTTTCACCTACAATTGGCTTGATAAGTATTTCTAGTGAGAACAAATGTTCTTTTATTTTGACAAATGCTTCATCATAATTTGGAGTACAATTAATCTCTTTGTCATTTTTAAGACTTGAAAGAAAGGCACACACTTATATGAAAAATCTTGATATTAATCTATTTAAGGTAGCCAGCTTTCTAGTTAGTATTTGATATTATTTTGTAGACCGGGGAGGGTCTATAGTAAGCAAAGCACTCAGTTGCACGAGGTCAGCTTGAATTCTTTCTTCACTTATTATGTACCCCATGAAGGTACACTTCTCATGGTTTAACTTTAAATCGATAGCTTTCAAGTTGAAGAAAGTTTATTGAGATCAGACAAGTGATCTTCATATTTCAAACTCTTTATCAACATATCATCTATGTATACTTCAATATTTCTCCCAATCTGGCTAGCAAAATCCTGACTCGCAAAACGCTTGTAAGTAACCCTAATGTTCTTTAAAGCGAAAGGCATTACATTATAGTAGTGGAGACCCCGGTCTATTAAAAATGTTGTATGATCTTGATCATTCAGATCCATTTGTATCTGATTGTACCCAGCGAAATGCATCCATAAAAAATAGCGTATAATCAAGATTTGTGCCATGATAAATTTGTAGCGTTAAGAAGCAAGTTTAGAATGCTAAAGAAACCCATGTTAAAGGAAGACCATTCATTATTAAGATAATTAAGAGAAATTCGAACAAACAAAAAAAATGGTTTAATTACTTTGATCCAACAATATACACGTATAACAAATAAAAAAATTATTATAATTATAAAGCTGAAAATTATATCAAAATTAAATTATGTTAATCCGAATTTGAACCGTTAAAACACAATTTAAAAGTAAAAGCCATGGACCATTTCTTTGTACTTTTTTTAATAATTTAATGGTTTGTAAAACAATTAAATATACATGAATGTACAAAATAACATAAGTGATAACATCCTTATCATATCACGCACAGGTCAAAGCTAAAAGTGGGTACATCAACCACCATTTTATAATATATATATATATATATATATATATATATATATATATATATATATATATATATATATATATAAAGCAATTTTAAGACTATTGGATTATTTTGTATTTTATTTTTTTAACTTTAGCTAATTAAAGTAACAATACAAGCATTGATAGCTATCTGTACAAGCCATGGTGACGTATAATTAAGACAAATATTACCAAAAGCTTACGTATCTTAAATTGATGGCTAAAAGTCATTATTAGCTTTTCCAGTCTACCATTTGTATCGTACAAATATTTTATGTTTGTTTTTAATTTTTTTAGAAAAAAATATGTTTTAAAAGTTTATATTGTTAGCGTTTGCTCGCGTGAGATAATATTGGAGTTCAAATATCAATATTTTTTGTTCGGTTATTAATTTTTTAAAAATTTATAATTTATTTTAAAAGATTTATAATTTATCTTTTAAATCTATAATTACACGACACATTTTTCTAAAACTTTAGAAAATCAATATTGAAACAAAATATCAATAATTATATGTCAGTTCTTCATTACATGCATTTACGAAAGATTAATAATAATAAAAATCAAACCATAAAAAATCAACAAAAAACGAACATAAAATACTAATTTAACATAAAAACGAAATATAAAAAGATTTATGAATTTTCAACCAAATTGATACATAAATGAATTTTAAGATAATGTTTTATAATGAATAATACTGGGATAGTATAATGCAAAAAAAACCTTCGATGCATGTTGCTATTGCCATTTAAATTATAAATTTAATTTAAACGAATTGAACTGGGTTGATATAATATATTGGATTAATTTTTTGACATATTTGTATTTAAACCAATTTCTTTATAATCATTCTTTTATTTATCATACTCTTTTTGCACTGTCGGTTTACTATTTGATGCTGACTGCTTATCATTTTTTTACAAAAATGATAAGGACGGTTTTATGAAGAAAAACATAAATCAAATAGTAAAGAATAAAAAATAGGAGATGTAAAGCCGCCACAATCGAAAATTTCTAAACAAATTAGCAAAAGTGAGTTGTAAGTTCAAAGGTTTGAAGTGAACAAAATAAAAAGGCCTACGTGCATAATATATTAATGCTGGAGTCCGTCACAAGTTTCATCTTAGTGGTTTAATAGAATGTTCTAGTTCAATTATCATAAATGCATTCGATGTAGAAAGAAAGGAGACGTCATGTTCATACCTGAACATTTCATAGAAATGCTTTCACTGAATGTGTAATTTTAGGAACCACGATAGCTCGGATAAGATTGGATACCTTTAAATTTGTAATTTATTTTGCTTTCAGTTGAATCAAAGGCCAAATTAGGAACTATATACATTTTTGTCGAATTTTATATCATTTGTTAGATCTTTCGTGAAATTATTATGAATAATTTTATTTTTTCAAAAAAACAAAATATAAAAATAAATGGGTAGATTTTATCTTTTTTTCTTCTTTTTATAAATTTAGATTACTTTTTAAGAGGTTTAAATCATCCGAAAATCAAATGAGGATGTTTTCGAATCCGAATTCACAACAACATAAAGGTATGTCATACGATATTACTATTGTATTTGTTTGTCGATTTTGTTGTCTATAGGCTATAGAAAATTAGGTTTCAAAATTCTGTTTTTAAAATTTTTGATTTTCGCGTGGTTGGAAGTTGTTGTTACGTTAAATTGATACTTTAAGTTTGTTTGTGAGGTGAATCCGTATTTTGATTTTAATTTTGAGGAGAATGGTGTAAGAATGAGTGATTTAGGTCAGTCTTCTGATTTGTTCGATACATCTTTGGCGCACGATATGTGCGACCAGATGTGTTTGATTGGCACATGCCGTGCGACGAGGATGGGTGTCTATAGCATACGACATATTTACCCAGATTTTATTATTTAGTGCTTTTATTTTAAATACTTGATTTTTCATGCGAATAACATTTTCATAGGTATTTATTTTATTACACGAACTGTTGATTGGGTTGATATTTTTGTCTACACTTTAATGTACAATATTGTGAATAAATGAATTTCGTGCTAGTACATTTAAGCACTTATCCAAACCGATATTTTATTTGTAATTGTTTTAGAGATTGTGCGTAGAAAAACGACCTCTCAAAAGTAGTGTTGTCAGGATATAGCCCTGATACACCGGTTTCTATAGATATTGTCCATGTGAGGAGAAGTCATCGGGATCTCGTACGAAATGACGCTTACGTCGTGGTGCTGTAGCGGATGATATCCTCCATCACGCTGGTTGGGTTGCGGCTGGCAGTAATGGTCCAGGTTCATCTTCCCAGGCGGCACCAGAGGGGAAGTTCGAGCGAGCCATGGCCCACGTCCCTGTTCGTTATGTTGATTACGCCATACACGATGCGTATAACGTTTACCACGTAGATGTAAGCTTCTGTAAAACTTGAATATTTACAACCATATTTTGTAAATTTAGTTTTAATTCAATTTTAATAAAAAAAACTTTATTATTTACTGTTGAATTTTAACATGGAAGAGATATGAAGAAACCTTATTCCTTTGTTCATCTTCTATTGTATAGAAAGAGGATAAAATCTCTAAGATTCATCTTCTTGACTTAACTTCTATAATCATAAATTCTGATGCATTTTAATTTCTGGCAACACCAAGGAAAAATGAGAATTAAATTCACCAAGCTCAATTAAATCGACGCCAAATCAAGATCCTGTTATTGCTGAATTCCCTCCACTGTTTTCCAGGAAACCAAAGTCTATCTTTGAGAATCAACAAACCCTACATAATGATAAATTTGGTTTGATCCAAAAGAAGGTAACAAACCTTCGAATCAACCCAATATATGAACAATCTAGGATTCAAATTCACAATAAAGTCAAATCTGGATACATATCAAACCAACAAAATTTGTTTGTGGATCTATTCAAACAAAAGCCTGAAGATTCAATCCATGAAAGCCCTGTAATTGAGAAAAAGATTGATCATGTTAAAGTACTTTTAACTACAAAGATAAAGAAAAGATGGAAAATAACTCAAAACAGACATTGAGAGGGAAGTTTTCCACTAGACAAACGGCCATTGAAACCATCAAGAAATTTCTTGACGGTTTCGAATTTCCAAGAGGATATAACCTCTCTCACTGAGACTATCAACATATTTTTATTGAATTCAATTGAAATAAAGATGTTAAGAGGCTGTGGAAACGGTACGTATGGAATATGGAATCAAGTACTATGAGACTGATTAAGTGGACACCATTCTTTAATCCAAATATCGAGTGTCTAGTTAAGCCAGTTTGGGTAAGTCTACCAAACTTACTTGAATATATATTTAACAGGAAAACAATAAATATCATTGGCAAAGCTATCGATGCCACTCTATTAATGTGGATACCTAACGGAAATCAGGCTAGACACAATTGTTGTAAGTTATGGCTGAAGGCGGATGTTTAAATAAAACTCCCAGATAGAATATGGATAGGCTTTGGGGATTCTGAAGGATTCTGACAAGAAATCAGTTATATGTCTCCACCATCTTATTGTAATAAATTTAATCATTTGGGGCATAATCCTACAGACTACAAAAGAGTAAAAGAAAACAAAGTAGTTACTCCTACACAAGATAGTAACACTAGTAAATCAAATGGTCAAATGAGTAATAAAAAAGCAACAAACATTATTTCCAAAATGAAGTCAAAGGTAGTCGTTCCTATTATTGATGAAAGCACTGGAACCAGTACAAGAATTGTTCATGGAGGTAAAATTCATGAGATGTAGCAGAATATAAAACAAAATGAGAAATTGACAACACCAGTCATAAAAGAAAGGATACCATTTACAAAAGAAAGAGTGATCGATACTGAATGTGATAAAGAAATGAAAGAATTTGAGATAAATGAAGCATTGCAAGCAATTGAAAATGAAGAATTGTTTGGCACTATGAGAGATGTTGAAGGTATTGACCAGAATAACAACTCTCCTATGAACGACAATATTGGTAGTCAACCAAAGTTTCCAAGGTTAAATATGATTGATGGGAAAAAGATGAGAAAAAAACTGGAAAATGAAGAATCAAAAGGCCAAAGGGATGTAGAACAAAAAGATCAGGTTCTTCCAAAATATTGCAGTTGAAAGGGTTTGTAAAACCTTTCAAAACAAAATACAAATGACCATCAACATCTTAAACTAGAATGTGAGAGGGTTGGGGAACAAAAAGACTATCAGGAGGCTGAAATGTATTAAAATAACTGAGAAAGTTTCTTCCATGGCAATTCAAGAACCTTTTAGATCTGCTTCAATCTTAGATAAAATCTCTAACATTTTGGGTTTTAATGGTTTCACTGGAAATACTAACAATAAAATCTGGGTTTTTTTGGTCCAAGGATGATCAAGTAGAAGTTCTATATAACTATGATCAGCTGATACATCTGAAAGTAAAACACATTCTGGTTGAAAAAAAAAAATCAGAGTCACTATAGTCTATGGGAAAAGCATAAGGAATGAAATGACTCATTTGTGGGATAACATTAGAGAAATTGAAGAAGAGAATATTGAATGGATGATAATGGGAGACTTTAATGCAATATTAAAGCCTGAAGATCAGCTATTTTGCTCTACTCTTGATATTAGAAGTATTTATGAATTTAATGCATTATTAGTTGACTGTCACTTGAATGAAGCAGGATTCTCTAGATCAAGATATACCTGGACAAATGACAGGAAGTGGAAGCAGCTAGACAAATTAGTATACAACAATTATTGGGCCAACTACTTCGACAACTCCTCAATAAAGCATCTTGCAATGATATGTTCAGATCATTCCCTGATCTGCATATCTCTTTAAGAAAACGAAGTTCAGATTAAATCATCATTTAAATTCTTAAATTTGTGGATTAGACACCGGGGTTTCATAGAAATGGTAGAGAAAAACTAGAAAGAAGTGGTGATCATCTTCAAACGTTCTGAGGAAACCTGAAAAGACTTAAAGCTGAACTGAAGAGTTGGAACAAAAACATATTTGGCAATGTCTTTAACTCTATAAAGCAAGTCGATGATGAAATCTTATTCAGAGAAAACATGTACTAGTCAACTTATTCTCCTAATGATAAGATGTTTCTTGATAAAGCCAAGAGTTTAGATCGTGAGTTACTTGAGAGAGAGAGAGAGAGAGAGAGAGAGAGAGAGAGAGAGAGAGAGAGAGAGAGAGAGAGAGAGAGAGAGAGAGAGAGAGAGAGAGAGAGAGAGAGAGAGAGAGAGAGAGAGAGAGAGAAGAGCTACTTGAGTAAAAAAAACTAACTCCAATTGGCTTAAAGGCAGAGATAGAAAGACTGTTGCCTTTCATAATTTTATAAAGAGAATGAGGCAGGAGAATAAAATTCAGAGAATACGGGATGATGATAACTGGATTGATAATAAGAACTCAATTGGTAATTCAGTAGTTGAATAATTTAAAATTACTTTGGCATAGTCAATCAACAACAATTAAGATGAAAGTATTCTTGATATTATCCCTAAGCTTATTACTACTAATGAAAACAAAATGTTGATGGCTAATCCTGGTAATGGTGAAATCTTAAATGTTGTAAACTCTCTCAATGGGAATGGTTCTCATGGCTTTGATGGTTATAATGGTATTTTCTTCAAGACTTTTTGGAATATCATTGGAGAAGATCTGAGTAAGGCAAGAATGGAAATTTTCAAAGGCAAGAAAATTTCCACTGGAATCCATGCAACAACAATCTGTTTAATTCTAAAAATAGACTCTCCTAGGGTGTGGAAGGACTACAAGCCAATCAGCATGTCTAGTATGTTTAACAGGATAGTCTCCAAAGTTATAGATAACAGATTAAATGATATCCTACCCAATATCATTTTAGAAGAGCAATGCACATTCCTTAAACAAAGAAGTATACATGATAATGTTCTTATTACCAATGAGCGCAGTTGTGACTTAAACTACAAAAAAAAGGAGGGAATATATGATTAAGATAGATTTCTCAAAATCTTTTGATAAGTTGGAGCACAGTTTTCTATTGAGAATTTTAGAAGGCTTTGGGTTTGATAAAGCATTCGTTAAGATGATCAACAAAAACATAAACAATATACATTTTTCAGTGATTGTTAATGGGGAGCAGAAAGGGTATTTCAAGTCTATAAAGGGCATGATGCAAGGAGATCATTTGTCTCCTAGACTATTCATAATACCTGAGGAATACTTGATAAGGTCCATGCGGTATCTAACTACTAAGCACCCTGAAACAAGATACATGAACAAAGGAAGTTGGAGTAAACCTTGTTTGGCGTTTGCTGACCTCATAGTATTCTGAAATGGGGATGTTTCATCTATAGACAGACTTAATAAATTTCTTGATCATTACAGAGGAGTTTCTGGCCAAATGGTTAATAAGAAAAATTCAAAGTTTTTTGTTCCTGGAAAGATGAAAATGACAAGAATAAGAATGTTGGAGCAGATATTGGGTTTTAAACATGATAAATTTCCTATGAAGTACCTAGGGGTTATAATAAGCCCGTATAATAGAAGTCTAGTTATGAAGAATTGGTGAGCAAAGTGAGGTCCATGATTTTTGAATAGGATAGTCTATCTCTATCATTTGGAGGTAGACTTACTTTAATTCAGAGTATTCTCAATACAATACCAATATATATAATGTCGAATTATTTAACTCCAAAAGCTGTTATTCAAATAATTGAAGTATACTGTAATAAGTTCTTATGGGGCTCAAAGTAAAACAGAAGAGCTATTTGATGGGCTTCCTCGTCTGAAGTTTTTAAGCCATATGCTGAGGGAGGTCTGAATATTAGAATGATGAAAGATATGCAAGAGGCTTATTTTTTTAATCTTTGGTAAGTAAAATACAATATGGTCAAGGTTTATGGAATCAATCTACAACTAAAACTTCCACCATATAACTGCTCTTATGCCTAGTAAAGATATAAGATATGGGACGGGATGATTAAAATTAAAGGTAGGGTGAGAAAATGATCTAATAGAAGGTGGGAGAAGGAAAGATAGAGTTCTGGATTGATAAGTGGTGTTCAAATTCTCCTTTCATCATCCATAATTCTAAAAATGATAGAACCTGGCATTACCCAAAGGAGGTCAGAACATACTGGAAGAATGGCCAATCGGATATGGATAGATTGAATTGGTGTTTTTCTACATCAACAATTTATAAAATTAAAAAGATATGTTTATATAGCAATAAGGATTCTATCATATGGTCTCTATCTAAAACTGGTGAATACAGCACAAAAGATACCTGGAATTAGTTAAGGAGCAAGCATAACAAGTCAAACATTTTCAAGAAATTCTGGAATGCAATCACTCCCAAAAAATACTCCTTCTTGTCTTGGAGAGTGATTCAAAACTAGATATCACCGGATGTCAATATACAAAGGTAAGGGATTCATGTAGCATCTAAATGCTAGCATTATGGTGAACAGAAACTACTAAACATGTCTGTTTAGACTCCACTAAGGCTTGGGAAACTTGGACATATTTTTCATCTCTTTTTGGAATTAGTATTAATAGAAATATGTCTTATGTTCACATGTTGAGGTCCTGTTTTTAGTCAACACAGAAGGATGTGCATATCAAGACAACTATTTCGGTGATTAAAACTTGGGTAATATGATCTAAAATGAATAATCGAAAGCATAAGGATCTAGAAGCCAATTCTGAGTCAATGATAGAACGTGTTATCAAGATCCTAACTGTTCTAGATCAAGAGAAGCTTCTAACTAGAAGGCATTAAGGCAAAGACTCAAATAAATTTTTGCAATTGGGTTGCGTCTATCACTTAAGTAAGCCCATAATTTCTACTTTCTTAAAGTAGAATCACCCTAAAAGCAGAAGATACAAACTCAATACTGATGGTGCAAGAAACTACATGGATGAGTCTGGTGGTTGGGGTCTGATCAGAAATCATGATGGTACGTTAATTTCTGGGTTTGGCAGAGCTTTTGGAAATCAATCTCCAATAGTAGATGAGTGTAGGGCTCTACTGGACGGTCTTCTAATGAGCAAAGAGAAAGGCATCAATGAGCTTGACATAGAAACGGATTAGAGTATCTTAACTGAGATGATTCTAACAGGTCAAGCTCCATGGTATCTTTAGTTTATAATAAGCTGCTGCAGGAGGCTGATAACTTCAAAAATGAATTTTATAAAAATATTTCGTGAACAGAATGCAACAGCTGGTTGGGTTTCCAAGCAAGCTATGAAATCAGGGATTAATGTAGACTATAATCTTAAGAATTTACCAAGCAAGCTCAAGGCCATAATCTTTCTGGAAAATTTTGGCACAAGCTATATCAGAATTGAAAATGATGAATGAGCATGAACTATAGAAGTAGTACATGGTTGCAGCCCAAAGTTCATACTGAATCGAGTCTGAAGTTCGCTTTAGTTCTTAGTGCAAGATCTCCAAATGGCAAATCTACTCAAATGGTGATGAAAAAATCAAAGTTTTTAAGGTATCGTATAAATGATGGGTTTTGTTTGCTAATAGATGAATAAAGTTTATGGATTGAGCTTAAATTTTTGAAGAGTAGTTTTTGAGAGGTGGGAAGAGATGAATGAGAATATATGGGTTTTGGCACCTTCTTTTTTTGGCAAATTTTAAATTTTCCGCTTATTGTAATAGTTTTCAATTTAGGTCTTTTAGACCTGCTTTTGTATCCTTTTAAAAGATGATCAATAAAAATCAAAAAGTTTAATAAAAAAACTTCATTATTTATTGTTTTTATGTTTGCTACATATTGTAGGTGACAGTCTCCGGAAGTGGGACTTGAGGCATCAGACTAAGGTACGGTCTAATGTTTTAGAGACTATTTTTGGCCCCATGATCGATGTGTAATCCCGCTAGTATACCAATATCCATCTGTTAGAGGTCTTTCTCAAGTGTTGGCATGAGAAGACATCTTCATTTCACTTTTCCTTCGGCAAGATGAGCGTCACTCTTGATGATGCCCACGTCATCACCGACTTGCCGGTTACAAGTATGGCTTTTGACGTTCTGCGTTTTGAGGATGAGAGGGAGAGGTCCATTACATACAGTAGTATGATATGTGTACAACCATCTAAGCTCGTTAGAAACCTTAGGAACGGTACTAGTTTGACCTTAAATTGGTTGCATAAGACATTCACACATGAGCACTACGGTGATAATAAGGCTACAGATACCATGGTTGATCATGCTACATGATCATATATACTATATGTTTTAGATTCCACTATATGTGCCAAAAAACATACAATAGTATTTTTCTTGATTACTTATAGTTCGTAAACTAATATCAACTTATGGATCGGTACAATTAGGGTCAGTTAGTTTTGGTACAACTGTAGAGACTTGGATTTTTTTATTATTTTAGGTCGTCTAGCGCTCTTTTGTATAGCTCGTTCATTTTAACACCACATATCTAACGTTACACACAAAAAATTTGTTTTTTTAGGTTGTTCTCTTAGAGTTGAGACACACCCTATCGATGTGTACCGTTATCGATGTAAGTTTTGTTATGTTTATTATATGTTAACTTGCATTAACTTCTATTTATGTTAACTATATAATCTCTTTCAGGTGATTTTTTTTGTAATTAATATACATGGTGTGTGTATGTTCCATACAATCACTTGAATTGAGTATAAGCTCAAGTCGTTTGATATAGTCGGGCCATACTACCCGGACCGTGTCATCCGTCAGATAGGCCACATTATAGTGATACCATACAACACACGCCTTACTGCTGCCAAAAAAGCAAGTAAAAAACATAAGAAAAGTCTGGTTGGGATCCTGTGCAGTGGGAGAATTAGCACCACCATCATTTTATCATTTTAGGTGCGCTATTCGATGATGGGAAAGATGGTACGG
This sequence comes from Limnanthes douglasii subsp. nivea, assembly GCA_036936605.1. NCBI lineage: Eukaryota > Viridiplantae > Streptophyta > Magnoliopsida > Brassicales > Limnanthaceae > Limnanthes > Limnanthes douglasii. The sequence continues at coordinate 235,111,417 of JAUPFV010000001.1, read as the reverse complement.
ACCTGATGTACCCTGTTTGGATTAGGAAGAACCTGTGATATACAATGTCCAACCCGGCTTCGATAGACGATGATATGTATGTTGGTGGGGGGATCTAATGCACGCTCAAGTCGGTGCTGAACCCGAGGGATATGGACAAATAGTTGCATATCGATCACATTTAGCCACGATGACACATGGGGAGTAGGTAGACATTGCGGATGTGATGGTCATTATTACTGAGAGATATAAACTTCGTTGATTAGTTGCATTGACTTATGTGTTTGTATTGCTTGTTTTATGTTTGTTGTTATGTTTTCGTGACTTGTATCGGGATGTATTATTGTTATGTCGTATAGTTTTTATAACTTTTGATGTATGATCACGAGTTTTATAAGTAAGTTATGTTTAAGACTTTGTTTGTTTGAATAATTAATATTTTTAGTAAGCAAATGTGTTAACTTACAAATAATTATTGGTGACTTATAATGTTTGATGTTTGGCTGTTTTAGCATAGTAGAACAAAACGACACATACTCGTAAACTAACAATAATGTAAAATAGCATGAAACATAATGTAAAGTAACATTAATGTAACATTAAACATAAATTCATGTTTAAAACAGAAAAATACACAATTATAAACCGGGTTGCATGAAATATGTGTCGCACAAAGTATGCGAAAACAACCATCCAGAAGAATTTTCCATGCCAAAAGTTTGTGAAGGTGTCGCACGCGCGATAGATAGCCATATTTTTGCACCTGATATGCAAAAACAACGATTCAGAAGGTTTTTCCATGCCAAAATTTATGCTTACAGTTGCACTCTAAGTGTGATGAGAGACCATTTCAACACGCATTTTGTGCGAATTGTCAGAAGTACACAAAACTCGGATTGATCAATGATGTCGAAAACGTTACATTTGAGTCATAATATAATAAAAAAACCTAAGAAAAAAGTCAGATTAACAACAACAATACATTGTACAATAAAACCTTGAAGTCGAAATCAAAGTCATATCCCATGTTATCTTGAACAGGTGAGGAGTTCGCAACCGCATCCTCTTTCTCAGCAATGCTTTCCTCAAGATATGCTAGTACATCTCTAGTAAGGAAATCTATAACTTTCAAGTTTCATACTTCAACTACCTCTTTAAGTCTGACATCTCCACTCTTATACTCAAACCCTTCCTCATCTTACATACCTATAGATAGAAGGTTACGTTTAAATTCAAGGACATACCTCACATGTTAAAGCATTTTCAAATCTAGTAGATAGCTTGAATCTAATATTTCCCACATTGAATCCATTATTATGATTGTGCTTGACTTTACTTCTAGATCCATGATATTCGTCCTTATACTTTGTCCTCTTCACCAACAACAAATATTGATATCAGATCTCCATGCTCACTGCATCACTTGTTAGGGAAACCAATAATATTCGAACAAGATCCGACCCTGTCCTAGCAAGATTCCCTAGGCCGAATAGTAGCCACTCAACCAAAGCAGTGACCAATAGTTAGTGAACACCTACCCGAGAGGTTGTAGGAGTTAATACGAGCTTCATTCTTATCTTATTTTAAGAAAAAAAATTAACAGGAAAAATAAATCAATCGTATAACAAGAAATTTAAAGAGGTTGGAATCGTGAAGAAATCCTAGATCCACGGGCAACGAACACTCTTTTTATATATAAGTAGGTTATTGAAAGACTCTCAACCACAAATGATCCAATCACTATTTGTAACAAAAAATGACAAGATTCACAGAACTCTCTCTTCAATGTTTATCTCTCACCTAACTTATCTTTCAAAAGACCTAGAGCTAGTTTCTCTCTCTGAAGAAATATGCACCTCGCATCGCGTCATGCTACACATTGCAAAGCAATATATTCTTCTATTTATAAGCAAACTTTGATAAATCTTAATTTATTATTTAAAGAAATATAGAATACTCAATTAATAGAAAATCTATTTAATATGGATTACCAAATTAATAGAGGATTTAATTAATATCGATGAGTCCGGATAAATTCACCACTGCCTACTGAGATTTCCGGAAAAGGGAAATTCGGACATAAACTGCCCACTGAACTATTCGGACAGGACAAAAGTATAAAATGACTAAACACCTTTTGACTAAGCTAATTAGTTTATTAAGTAAATGGTCCTTAAACTTGACCCGGTTCCATAATTTGACCCGAAAGCCCATGGGTCCAAAATTAAGGGTATAAATACCCCAACTACTTTCATTAATGAGGTTAATGAACATTTAATACAACGAGGCAGCTCAACACTCTCACTACTAAACACCCAAACATTTAATACTCTCAAAAACTTTCCACAACACTTAACAAAATTACCCTCAGCTTAAAATAAACCTCACCAAATATAAAAATCTCATTAATATAAAATACCTAATTAATATAGAAATATCTAATTAATATAGAAATTTAAATAATATAGAATATCTAATTAATATAAAATATATGGAAAAACATTTCTTGTTCGAATTACTTCTAGCCTACACTTAACAACCTTATTATCTTCTCCACAACCCATATTCATATCTAAGTCAATAGTGTTATATCTATATATAGCATTATGGATTCGTATATTTTATATATCAGTGCATGCAAGAATCAATGAAAAACAATAACCACTGTTAGAGCAAATAAAAAAAATCTAAAGCACAGTTTATATTTAAATGAATTATGTTAGATATATTTATGGACATGTATACTAAATATATATTTAGTCATGGTAATAAAATTAAAACTATAACTGAAATTATATTTGAAATTAATTAATATTAAAACTATTCTCAAGATATTAAACATGTATCAACAATTTATAATATATTTTTATATAGTAAATTTACCAAATTTTTGCAATTATTCTTTAAAGACAAGTTCTCTTTCAGAGTGTTATGATCGTCTCTCGATCTCAAACAACTAACCTTCTTGTATGGTTGGTTATATCTCTAGTCTCCTACCTCCTACAATTAGGTCATAAATTCTAAGAACTTAATTCGGACTTCACTATGTCATGGTCGTAGTAATCTAATCACTCAACCTAGTGGCACTGATATAGTTCAGAAGTAGATATTACCTCTCAATCCCAACCTAAATCAATGATCAATCAATTAATCCCAAAAAGGTTCAGTTCCTAGTGAGCATAATCCAAATAACAAATACATAAAAGATACATAAGAAGAACAAATGACAATGTTTGATTTTATGTCGTCTGAATCTCTTTGTTTGTTGTGTAAGGATTTTATATATAGTAAGAGTTATAATATTTTTATTGATTGAACCTTAAACTTTTAAAAATAAAACACATCTTCAAAAGAATATAATTATAATCTTCATTGTATATTTTTTTAAATTACTTTAAATCGCATATTAATGATGTTATCACATATTTTTTTAGGTAGCAGCTCAATTTTGTACACGTTACACTATTATATTATTTAAATTGAATTTGGGCTTACAGCCCGTAAAACACAATAACCCGGTTTATATGTTTCAGACCCATTATTCCTTAGGAAGACACTCATCACTTAGATAGATATAGGCATTGAACAGTAAATTATCCCTCGACTATCGCGTTTGGTGGCAGATAGTCCTTTGACTTTCAAATGTCCATTGATAGTCCCTGGACTATCACGTTTAGATAAAGTTACTCCACCAGATCCTCTGATCCACGAGAGGTTGTCACATGTCACCACAGTCCCGAGATTTTTGTATCACCACTAGTCCCTTGAGTTTTGGTCAAACCCAAAATGTAGAATATTACGGATAACTAAACTCAAGGGACTAGTGGTGATATAAAAATCTGGGGACTATGGTGACAGGTGGCAGCCTCTCATGGATCAGAGGATCTGGTGGACTAACTTTATCCAAACGCGATAGTCTAGGGATTGTCAACGGACATTTGAAAGTCAAGGGACTATCTACCACCAAACGCGATAGTCGAGGGACGATGTAATGTTCAAAGCCGATAGATATAGCTTCAAAAAACTTCTACCTTTTTCGACTCCTTTTCTTCATCAAGCTTAACACCCATCTCTTCATTTTCATTAAAGTTATGATTTAGATTTTTTCTCTCGTTATCTTCACATAAGATTAAAGAAATCTTTATTTTCTGATTTTAGGTCAAACTAACGATCAACGTAGCTTCGATCTTGAGTTCTTATAGTAGAAATTGATTTGATCGCCAACATATCAGATACTATGAGGAATCGAGCAATAAATAGGTATTTTTGATCCGTTGAATTGTTTTTTGGTTTTTCAGTTTAGTTCATATCCTTATATTTTGATATTTTTATTCCAGCAATATCTCGATCTACTCAACAACTTGTTATTCTTCATCTCATCCATTGGCATTGCTTATTGAATAGTCTAGTTCCTGCAAAATTTCAGATTTCTACAAGAATATGTAAAGTCAAGTATTTATTTATCCGGTATTGATTTACTCTTTTTATTTTACAAGTAAGTTTGAATTTTTAGTTTAGTCAATTCATGATTAAATTTTTCTAGATACATATCTCCCAACCTTTACTACTTATAATACCTGAGACAAAATAATGGTAAATATATGACAAGAACGGCTAAGGAAACGGTTGAGCAATATTAAATAACTCCTCAACCCACTTAGTGCGTGAAGATTGAAGTAATGACCGTGACATTAGTCCTCATATCATAAATGTTAGTTTATGTGCAGCGTTAGTGGGTTTATGTATTAATTGATAAATTAAAACTACTATAGAGAGTATAAATAAGCAGACGAATTGCAAATAATGTAACTTCTCTTCTCTAATCAATATAATATTCTTCTTGGCATTATCTTTGTTATAAACGACAAATTACTTAGCAATAAGATTTCTCAACCATGGTAGTAACTAGGTTAGGAATTGAGAGGGATATTCCAGAGCAAAATGGGGCGACGGACCACCAGAGAACTATGGCGAACCCACCGGCGAGACACGATCAACTGCCTCTTGTCCTGATCACCAGCCTCGATATGGTGGAAGCAGTCCGCCTTGAGGTAATACCACAGGTAGGACAGCCGATAGTCGCGACTGGACCAAAATCGCGCCACCATAAAATTAAGCGGTCTCGACTGTACAAGAAGCGGCATGCAATAATCTAATGACGCTATTGACGGTCCAACGATTAGAGCATCAACTCCAGCATTTAAAGAAGGAACAACATAAGGTAGCATGTGAGTGTGACACAAGAGAGCAAGCCTTGCACACTTCAATAGCCTAAATGAATGAGACTCTGTACGCACTAACAACAAAAATGCGAGGGACTAGCTGGGTGAACCATAAATCTGGAACTGATGCCAGTCGCGTTAACCGAGGGATCGATCTTTCAAATGTGAGGACGAGATTGAAGGAGAAGGAAAAGTGGGGGCAAGAAGCGCTCTAAAGAGCATGGAACACGCCAGGATACGCGGCCCAATACATCAAACAAGGTCAGGGAGGGTGAGGATATATAGTATAATCAAGTACGACCAAAAATATCAACTTATATCTTCATAGAGTTTCCATTCGTGGAACAATCCTCGAAGCCCAGCTACCTAGAAAATTCGACTCGTTAAGAATGGATACATATGATGGAACGAGAGATGAAGAAAGGCATTTACAACAATTTTGCAATATTATTATGGTTTTTAACCCCAATGAAGGGTAACGTGATTCATTGGCTCAACAGTCTACCCAAGGGGTCTATTTACGACTTTGCCGATTTGTGGAGAGTTTTCAAAGAAAGATTTATGGGCAACAAGGAACTAAAACGTGAGCGAGACTCAATTATGGACATATATCAATGGTGAGGTGAGTCATTCTAAAGTTATGTTAAATGTTTTGTCCAATCTATAAATGCTTTAAAAATCTGGAAGAAAATATGCTGAGTCAAGTAGTTTCTCGACGGAAACAATGGTCGATCTTTCAGCTCAAGCATACACTTTTATTAAGGGAGATGATGCCAAGAAAGGGGACTCACCGGATCGACAGGTTTCTGATCTCAAAAGAAGGCCATTTGACCAAAAAAGGACTGATGATGGGCCTCGTCGGGATAGCATCCGTCGAACGATGCACTATGAGAACCCCTTCAGACGATTCAGCCCACTAACCGAAACCATCTCCGTCATTTATGACAGAACAAAGGGGAAAATGAAGTATCAGACCCCACGAGTGATGAGCACTCCCGGTTTTAAATGATCAAGTAGGTATTTCTCCTCCTACCACAATGAACTCAGTCACACAACTAATAAATGCTGGCAGCTTAGAAAGGAGATTCAGAGATTGATAGATAGCGGTGAGCTCGTCCATTTCATTAAGCAACAAGATCGCCGCCACTTGCCCGAGTCGAGGGAGGAAACACATCCAGTTAATGATGACAAGTCCAACGATGATGAGCAGACAAATGTAGGAAAACAGTTGTGGTTATTCACCATTACGGGGGGGACATTCCTAGGTAAAATGATGACTTGTAAGGTGACTCTTTACCATCACTGTGCACTATCAACGAAGGTTAATCCAAGGTGGCCAATAATATAGTATCTGACGCCCGTGACATCTCTGAGGTACATGACTCAAAGTCCAAAAAACAAGCAAGGATCGACCACGGAATGTAGGCTCCGAAAGTTCTTTCATACCACAATTACCGTGATCTTGTAGTGGGCCTTACATTTAATGATGATGACCTGAGAGGGTCAGCATGTCATATGACGATGCATTGACAGTGAATTTGTACATTGAGGGAGTAATGGAAACTCGGATCGTAGTAGATGGAGGTAGCTCGGCCAATATCATTTTTAAATCTAGCTACGATCGCATGCACAAAGTCTCTCCCTACAAACCCACCCAAAAAACTTTGGTCGGATACAAAGGCAAGGTGTCTTAATGCGTGGGAGAAGTCGAGTGGATGGTTAAAGTAGGTTATAAGGCCAAAAAGAAATAAATTGTCACGGTTCATGATTTTGGATGCTCTCAGTTCCTACCACACAATTATTAGGAAACCTTGGTTGCATAGGATGGAGGCTACTCTGTGCACCTTCAGACAATGTATAAATTACCCAGTGGGGAGTACGGTTAGCATCATCAGAGGAAGTTAACGGACTGTCATGATGTATTATGTATTAATGGTCGAACCAACAAATCCCCTTTGATAGAAATTACTCGGCGAGGGGGTGCATGAGGAAGTAGTTAGAGTACTACCTTCACCCGATCTTGTTGATGACCTAAGAGAGACCAAAAAACCCGACGAGGACCCTCTAGACTCGATTGAGGAGTTAGTGACACTGGGCCGCACCTTACGGTTAGATAACAACCTATATTCTATCTTTAAACAACTATTACTTGACTTTTAGAAAAAATGGGTGTTTTTGCATGGGATGCTAGTGACGTGTCAGTGTTCGACCCCTCTATTATCCGATACGAATTATCGATCGACTCATACGCCAAGTCCGTGCAACAGAAAAGGCGTTCATCTTCTATTGAGAAGCAAGAGGCTATCAACGCCGAGGTGGCTAAATTATCTTGGTTTGGACATATTCGACAAGAACGGTAGCCGGCCTGGTTCGCAAACCGAGTATTAGTAAAAAAAAAAGGGAACTGATGGCGCATGTGCGTCTACTTCACTGATCTGAATCAAGCATGCCTCAAACGCGTGTTTCTCGTATGTGGTATTGATCAGCTGGTGGATTCGGTCTACAAGTATAAATAAGCAGAAATAATCATACCAAACCATCGGATAGGTAACTATGATGAAAGCAATAATGCTACCGACAAAGCGGTGAATGTGGTTCTCATAGAGGAACATCGTGATCAAGCGCGTGTTCGAGCAGAGCATTATATGAGCCTAATGAAAGGGAAATTTAATGCTTGCCTTAGCCCTGCAACTTCCAAGTATAAGATATGGCCATGAAGAAAGAACATTGAAGGCTCTGGTGACAAGGAAGCTAGCAAGTTAGGCTCAAATTAGGATGGCCCCGTTATCTCCAATAGACATAGTGGAGCATATCGCCTTACCGATACAGAAGACCATGCCTTAAAGCACCATTGAAACATAAATCACCTCAAATTGTATTGCGAGACATTATAACTTAAAGGATGCACTCTTTTTTCCGTCTGATGGCGTGACAGGGTTTTTCAATAAGGCATCTGACTCTTGTTTATTACTTTAGATACAATTTTAATGTTTTCGTCAATATCTGTGTAAGCTTTCTCTGTCCTTACAATCACGAACGAGTCTATGACCACGTCTACGGGCTATGCAAGAGGACATACATAACCTAGACCATTGAGTCAATTACTACGAACTGGTTAATTGGCCACGCCCATAGGCTACGTAAAGACCATACTAAGCTACATTGTACATGGTATAATTATGTGAACTGATCAAGTATCAAGCCTTAATAAGGCCATATGATGTATCAAAATCAACCCCACCCCGAACAATTCTGGGGAGCGTCACTCAATGCTACGCAATAAGCCATACTAAGCTCGACCTTGTAACGACCTCTTAACAACGTCAAAATAACTCATAAATACATATATCCAACCCACAAGCCATGAATCCAATATCTAAATAGAGTAAAGGCAAATTAATACATTATACGGTTTGAAAATAAATAAGACCATACTTCATTGTTCACAACCACCACCTTATACAACAAAAATATAACAATTTACTATAGTCTTTCACATACAAAAACGTCAAGCATCAGTCACCATGGGAGGTTCGTTGACCATCAATCATGCGCGATCTACCTCAGTCTGCTGCATAATAACTTCTATAGCCTTTGGGAGGGACACCTTACCCAAATCTTGCTCCAGCTAGCCTAGCCTCATGCTAGGGTTCAGCATTAACCACTCAACCATAGTTTCCTTTTGATTTTTTGCCATCATTTCCATGGTCACTTCAATCACCTCCCTCTCCCTCTCCTCTAAATCAGCCTTTGCTTTTTTCAAGAATTGTTGGCGCTGCTGCTCAATCTTTGCCTTCAGTTCATCTAAAGCTATCGTCAACCTCTCATTCTTCACTAATAGGCTAGTAATATGCTTGGCATGCTCCTCCCCTCTTTCATCTTGGGCCACATTCTAGGCAAGTAAACTAGTACTTTGAGGCAACAAGTCATCATTCCTTTTAAATAACCCATTGTTTTGTGCTATCAAGGCGGTATTTCTAATGGTTAGTTCTTTGATTTTTTTCTCGCTAACATCTTGATCACCCTTGAGCGTGGCTACTTCTTGCCGAAGTCATTTATTTGCCTGAGTTGTTTTGTATTTTTGTGTTTTGGCTGACCCATAAACATTTTTTAACCAAGCAAGCTCGATAGTCAAGACCTTTAATGATCCAAAGATAATAGTGTACATTCTCGACAACTAAGACCTACCTAAACTTGCATTATATGAAGTCGGTTCATCTACGGCTATAAAAATAACACTTTTACCATTTTCTTGAAAGGCTATCGGCCTACTAATACATCCTCCTTGAATTTTCTGATGATGTCAGTAGTGATTATAGTGAATCTCGCTATTGTTCTATCTAATTGGAGTATGACAAAACAGTCCTCTATTTTCATATAAGTGGACATGAATATGTTTTTTTTCAAACTGTCCATATCAATCAGGATCCTTCGGATTTGAGTTCCCTCAATAGCCTATCTGATTACTACATCATCAAAAAAATAAAAGTCAATTGATCTTGGTAATGGTGTGTTGACATTCTTCCCTCTAACTGTGTTGCTAAACTTACAATATGCCTCATTCATAAATAGTCAGATATTCCCAATATAGTATCCCCAAAGAATATAGTCAATGATTTGAATAATTTGTACAAACTTTTGACCATCCTGTCAACTTTAGTTTCATCAATTATCAGAACACTCCTTCGGTTGGGATCAGGGTTTAATATCCTGCTCCCACATCAATATCATTAAAGGGTCCGGTTATGACCACTGCATTTTCTTGCTTTGGTACAATCAAGATTTCCTCCCTTCGGGCCGTTTCTTGATTACCCATCAGAGCCTGTTGTCGACCTTCTGATTTGTGCCTTAACAAATATGGTTAGCTTACCATTCTCAATCAAGTTTTGAAAACTGGTTATTTTGTTCTTCCGTTGGACTCTGAATTGGTAGTGGCTTCCTGAATTGAATTAAATTTTGCGTCTTATCAAAAATAGCACTGACGCTCTTTGTCAATTATGTATAATTCTCGGGTCAGACCCATTTATTTGTTATAGGCCTTTGTTATTGATCTTGAAGTTGTTTGTTTACCTTACGTTAAGGCAACATTTGATTTGTGCCCCTCGGGTGAAAAGTAGTCACTACCTAGGGCTAGAAACTTATTGTTGTTGATATACCGGGGCCCATAACGAGTGAATCTGTCTTTGTAAGGGAATCAGTTTTAATATCTTATATTCGTCAACTTTAATATGTTCTTCAACTTGAGATAGTAGATCCCCGAAAGTTTGCGATTTCTTCCTCGTTACTTCATCGTTCAAATCTATAGGGATAAGCCCTTGTCTAAAAGAAGCAATAGTAACTTGCTCAAAACAATCATCCAGGTTATTCTTCGTAAGAACAAAGTATTTGGTATAATATTTCAAACTCCCTCTGATCAACTGCATGCACCGAATTATTGTGTCTCCATTCCCCTGCATCTTATTGTTTCCCGCTAACTATCGTTTAAACGTTGTCTATAACATTTCAAAAACAATTGATGGAACCTTGAGAAAGCTGGTTATGTCACTTTACAGCACTGTCTTTGAAGGTTTGAGAAAAAGCACGACACAAAAATTTATCGGCATCGTTATAAATCATCATAAAGTTTTTAAATTATTTTAGATGATTATCCGGATCCTTATTCTCATCAAATTTTCCCATTTTGGATGTATCGAAAAGCTTCAATAGATATCGGGATTAAAAATTTCACTAGTAATGGATACTGTCTCCAGTTGTGTCCATGACTGTACTGGTGACCATCATTAGTTGTTGCATAAAGACCCTATTCAGAAGGATTTGCGAACTGGTTGTTTACTTGGTAATCAAAACTCTGGTTTCCTGAACATGTACCATAATTTTATGTGATCCAACATTTCCTTCTGCTACTAATCTAACCTTACCCTTCAAAGGTTTCTACATCCCTGAGGAGTCTCGTTAGTTTTTCATCTCTCACGCTCGCTTTGAACCCTAAGTTTGACTGGAATTCCTTCTCGAATAATGCCTACCACTATAAATTATTTTCTTCTTGTGGTGATATCTCTATCTGGTGAAGAAGAAAACTCCTCTGAATCGTAAATAGAATAATCATTGGATTTCGAATGACTAATGCGATATATTTCCTTCCGCTCCTTTCTCAAGGAATGGTGGATTATGTACAAGTAAAACTTCTTTCTTCTATATTTTTTAAGTTCTCACCAAGAATCGGATTCAACGTCATCCCCCTCAGAGGCCCCTTGCCCTCCCACTTTCTAAATTTCCTAATGGATCTTTCTCTGTCGAATTACCATTGTTTCTTTTTATGAATTTAATGTAGTTATCTCCCCATAAAATCGATTTTGATGCTCTTCTAGAGTCAATTTCTCTTGTCTCTCTTTGTACAAATGTTGGGGTTGATCATCTCAAGCTAAGTGATCAGAACTTTCTCCAAATGCATCTCGAAATTCATCTATCGCTAGAATCTGAAGATGAGCCTAGCAAGTTAACGGTTTTGGATGTTCTTATCCGGGTAACTGTGGTCGGCACTGATGTTGCCAAAAATACTTGAGGGGTTAAAGTGTCTAATGTATTTCAACTACAGTTATGCAGATGTTTTAGAGAGAGAAACAAAAGTAAATATTTTAGAGAGAGAGAAATAGTTGGTTGTAATTAATGTTTCTTTCTTCCAAATAAAAGTTAGAAGGCTTTATATAATAGTGATATTGGGCCCTTGGGCCATGTGGTAAATGGGCCTACATGACTAACCCATAAAGGACTATTTCACCTTTGTAATTTATTAATATTACACATAATTATTTTTTATTACACAAAAAACCCTCAGTATTACACACTTATTGAGTTTATACTACCAAGTAAATCTTGGTCCAATATTCAATCAGTTCAATGTGCGGGTCAGATAATTTGGTCCTTATCATATGGAACACATGCAACGGTAGTCGATAATGGAATAATTTTAACATTAAGATACGGAACATAAATATATATGTTAAAATCAATAGGTTAGTACTTACGATATTCCAAAAGATTTGGTGGATTGTTTGAACCAACGGGAAAAGAAACTTTTAGCAAATGTTGGGTTGTTTCTTGATTTCTAAGGGTAGCTATTTTTTATCAATAGGTCATATAATATATATTTTTCGCTGGAAATATGACTTTCTTTTCTTTTGGTTGTTTGATTCCTTGTTTCTTGGGGATGCTAAGTTCTATACCTCATTTAGATTCTTTTCCAAGAAGATTATTTAAAGCATTAATAAAATCTTCTTCTATAGTAGTAGCATTTGTGTTAGCGTCCATTAGTATCCTTCTATTAGTCAAAATAAAAATTGTATTAGTTTGAAAAGGGTTATGGAATTTATTTTCCCAAATGGATGGAACAATAGCAAATAATCAGTTAAGGAAGTTACGATGGGGATTTTTTTACCTTCTAAATAAAATCAAAAGTAGTTTATGATAAATATCGGTTATGAATATTTAAGTATAAAAAAAACATACGAAAGTTAAAATATATGTTTTGTTATCTATCCTATTTTAGCATCGCTAATAAATTGAAGAAATTATAATATTTTGGGATGAATGGGGAATCTAATACTTCACTCTATTATTCTGAAAAAGAAGGATAATTTATTATCAATGACATGGTCGGGATAGCTTCCTTCCAATGGAATGCAAATTTTAATATTCTCGGGAGTCTCCAATTTAAAATGAACCAGTTTTATTCTTCATCTTTATTCTTAGCATGAATAAAATTTTGATTGGAAAACCATTGGTCAAAGAATCTAACTTCATTTTTAGGCTGATTAGAAGAGTAAACACTACCGGGCGTGGTAGTTTTTTTCTAATTATTCATCACCGTTTTTGTTGTCAAAAAACTAAAAGTTCAGAAAGATTTTTGGAAGAAATAATATATATTTTTTCCATAAACTTTCTAATTCCAGGCTTGGCATTGGGATCGATTTCTAACTGTTCGACATATTCTCTACGAAAATAAAAGGAAAATGATGAACTTCTGGAATCGTTAACCCTTAATGGAATAATATAATTCTTTCAACAGACCATTATGTCGGTCATTTTGAGAATTTAATAGATTATCTTCACAATTTGATCACTTAACTGTTGAAATTCTACTTGGTGGATGAATAATAAATAACGAATGTTGGATGATGGTGTGGGAAAGTATAGTCTAAATCTAATGAATTTTATTCATAATATTTAATAAAAAGTAGAATTGAGAATAAGATCTTTTACCTTAGAAAAACGACGAGAATAGATATTCAAAGATGTCAGAATGAATATTTTTTTAATAGGTGCCTACAAAGGGTACAAACTGAGCGTGAGGGGCATGCCGGGAAAGAGAGATTCAAGTAAGAGGAGAGGAATCTCTCGGTCTAAGTTTAAGGGAATTGCGACCAGTTTTAAAGTGATGTGTTGGGTATGCAATAAGAAAGCACATATCAGTAGGAACTACTCAGAGAAAAGAAAGGGAAACGGTTATCTAGAAGACCAAATTTGAAGTTGTTGGAATTGATTCTGATAAGTGTGAGTACGCTGATGGGTTAATGACTTCTTATTTTTGCATGTACTAAAATAATCGGTGTCGGATTTGAGCGCATCATTCCATATGACTTCCAATAAGCATTGGTGTGAAGACCTGAGAATGCTTGATGGTGGAAGGGTCATCATCAGCAATTACAAATCCTATAATGTCAAAGGGATTGGAACTATGCGACTCAAGTTGTCTATAGTACTTGAGAGAGTTATCAATAAATTAAGGTAAATTCCTAAAGTGAAACGATACCTAATTTCTATTGGGATGTTAAAAATAATGTTTTACATATAATGGTGGAGAAGGCAAATCGGGGATTTTACAGGGGTCACTTTCTATGATGACAGCCTATAGAGCTAACGGAGTTCTCGTTCTTGAAGGTTTTATAGTAGTTGGGGGGAATGCCTAATGTAGAGAGAGATTTTCCAAACTATGGCATCTTCGGCTGGGACATTCAAGTGAGAATGGACTTGGTAAACTAAACAAACGTGGGATGTTATAAGATACAACTATAGAAGCTAAGCTTTTATAAAAGTTGTGTATTGGGTAAAAGAACGAGTGTGAAGTTTATGCTGAACAACCAAACAACTAATATAGTGCTTGAGTATGTTCATTCAAACTTCTATGGTCCAGCACGTGAACCTACTATAGGTGGTTCAAGGTACTATGTGTCCCTAATAGATTATTATTCCATGAAAGAATGGGTTATACTTTTTTTAGGACCAATGATGAAGCGTTTGCTACTTTTAAAACCCGGAATATATCGATGGAGAACCAGACATGAAAGATGATGAAGATATTTCGGACTGATAATGGTTTAGATTATGTGAACAAGAATTTCACCAACTATTATACAAATCTTGGCAATTTTTAGACATCAAACTGTGAGTGGGACTCACCAACAAAACAGGATGGATGAAAGAATAAACCAAACCTTGTTGGAAAAGGCTAGGTGTATGTTACAAACAAATGGAATGGGTTGAAGGTTTTGGAGAAAGCCAGTGACTAGAGTTTCATATATCATCAAGTCCATATACGATATTTAAGTTTGTTTGTTCACAAGGACATTGTTTTCAATGAGGAGGACATGTCATTGAAGAAGACAGTGGGGACCCAAACTAGTACTATCGAGAAGAGATGTGAAATTAATGGTGGGTCTCATCTAGAGAGTGAAGTTGGAGATGCTTCCACGAAGGATGATTTAGGACCTAGTCTAGCCTCGACTCATGCATAGGAAGTTCAACCACAACATAGGGCACAAGATGGTCGATAGTCTGAGATTCCGGGGCCTTTGATTATGATACTTGACATCAACATGATCTTGACGGTCGAGAGATAGAGCAAAGAAACCAAGCAGGCTTCCGTAAAGGTATGGTGATGCTTATGTAATTGATTATGATTTATCAACTGAAATGCAGGGAGATGTTATTGAAACCAAGAGCTATCAATATATTTTGAATAACAGTGATATAGAGAATGGGTTTAATGCCATGAGGAAAGAACTGTGATATCTTAAGACGACGAGGATCTAGATTCTTGGGAAGCAACCAAAGGGTCATAATTTTGTTCTGATCAAATGGATATTTAAGAGGAAGTCATGTATTCCTGGTTTTGAGTTACCCATATACGAGACTAGGCTAGTGGTTAAGGTCTTTACGCTAAATAAAGATGTTGATTTCAATGAGATATGTTTATCGGTTGTGAAAAAAACCTTGATAACAGTCTTGTTGTCAAATATTTCTAAATTTGATCTAGAATTAGATCAAATGGATGTTACTGTTATCTTGTATTAAGAACTAGAAAATACAATTTACATGTGCCAGTCGAATGGGTTTGAAAAAGGGAATAAAAGTGATGTGCATTCATTGAAGAGGTCTTTTTATGGATTGAAACAGTCGACGAGCTAGAGGATAGAATCTTTGATTCTTTTATGAGATCTATCAAGCATGTTTATAACTATTATGACAATTGTGTTTATTGGAGTGGGTAAACGTGCATCGAGAAACAAGTCGTATTGTTATTGTATATGGATGACATCAAAATAGCTGGAAGAGATATGACAATGATTGAATAGCTGAAAATTAGCTAAAATGAGAGTATAAGATTAAGGATATGAGAGACACTAGGAGGAGACTTGATGTTGATATCAGGAGGAACATGCCAAAGGGGTATTTATTCTTATCTCAACAAGAATACATACATAAGGTCCTAAGGTAGTTCTCTATGTTTGAAGCCAAAAAGGTTGGAACTCCCATTGGTTCCCAATTCAAACTTAGTATCACTCAATCACAAACTAAAGTTGTAGAAAAGAAGTATATTTTGGAGATATCCTATGTCAATGTTTTTGGTAGCATTGTGTATGCTATGATTGGCATAAGACGTGAGCGTGATTACGCTGTAAGTGTTTTGAGCATATTCATGTCTAATCTGGGAAAAACACATTGGCATGCACTCAACTATATAATGAGATACTTGAAGGATTTGGATGTTGTAGGGTTGTGTTATAATCAGAAGAATACGGTTGATATAGTGTTGAGAGGGTATATGGACTCGATTATGATGGTTGCCTTGACACAAGGAAGACTATTTTGGGTTATCCAGTTATTGTGCTTGGAGGAGTGGTTAGTTGGAAGTTTTGTATACAAAAAGTTGTTGCATTGTCAAATATGAAAGCCGAATATATATTCTCTAAAGAAGCCATGAATAAAGTTATTTGGTTGAAGGGGTTCTTGAGTGAAATCACTAGTATGGAGCAAGATGCGATTTTGTTATGTGACAATGCTAGTGCTCTTCATTTGGTGAAGAATGTGAAGTTCCATGATCAAACTAAACACGTAAATATCAAGTTTCACATAATCTGACACGTGGTCGAGAGAGAGAAAGTAAATGTGGCTAAAATTACTAGCGAGGAAAATCATTTGGATGCTCTAAACAATGTATCGCAATTTCAAAGATCATAAACCAAATAAAACTTGTGAAAGTCTAGGATGTAGGTGAGCTAGTCTCTAACTAAGTAAAATATTGGATCCGACAGATATTATGGGTACTATAAATCTAGGTGGAGAATTTTTAGGTGTAGATTAAAAGTAACTTTTTATCAACAATACCACTGAAACCATAATGACAAAAAAAAGATCAGCTGAGGCTTACCAAAAACGTTAAAAATATATATAATTATTTTTATTAAAACATAATGATCAACATATCTTTTGAATATTTTGTTAGGTATTCGCATTTATAATAAAATGTTAGATGTATTTATTTATTTTAAAGCAAACATGAATTTTTATTGATAAATCCAATATATGAAGGCCCAAAAGAGTTATATATACCAATTGTTTAATTAATGGAGTAAACTTAAAATAAGGCGCTAGATTTAGTCTTAAAATTTTCATTTTCCACGCCAAATACATTTGACTGGATTTTGAGCTGCAGAGCAAGACAATGAGACTCGAGGTATATCTCAAATAGAAAGAAGGAATTTCCGTTCTTAGCAAACCTTTATTGATCATGTGCTGGTTTATACAAGAACAATGATGCATGAAGAACATCAGGAGAGAGATGAACTTATTTTAATTTTCTTAAGGATACCAAACATTTCAGGGATTATCTTTAAGACGAAGAGCTTCTCGCAGACTCCATCGTGACTGATCCAAGCACGATGGAGTCTAGAATTCAAGATTACTAGAGCTTGGATTATGATTCAAGCCTAGTGTAGCCCATACCAATACTTTCAAGCAGAGTGATAGCAGTTGGTTGGTTTGGAGCTTGAAATTTATCAAAAACAAGCTTTATTTTACACTTGAGGGTCCACTTAGATAGTCAGTCGACAACCTTTTTTTATCTATATATATGAGTAATCATCATGGATGAAGCGATAAGATGCCTACAAAAATTTAGAATATGCGCAAGAGTGCAAGGGTCATGACCATAGGAAATTAAGTTGATTAGAACTTCAAAATCAGTTTCAATATCAATTTTTTGTAAACCAATGTTCTTGTATATCAAAAGGTCATCTAGTAGTGCTCTAGCCTCAGCCATAATAGGGTAATCTTTCCATAGTTTCTAAAACCATGAATTATGTCACCATTATCATCCTTAATAATACCTCCACTATTAGCCTTTTATTAGGTTAGCAAGACTCATCGGTTTCTAACTTATATATGTTAGGAGGAGGGAGGGACCATGAGAAAAGAGCAGACTTCTTTTTATCTTTTAAGTGATTGTAACAACCAAGGTCTATAGCAGTTTTGTCATCATTGAACCAATTATTTCTCTTTAGCATATGAGCCTAATCCAAGATATTAATAATTTAAGTGATGTATTTTATAAAAGAACTAGCAGTAAAGGTAGTATTGTTAAAATTTGATTTATTTCTTGCTTTCCATATAGCCCAACAGATTACCACAGGCAAGATGGTTCTAATATGAACCTCATTATTTACAGACCAAAACCACGACCTAATTATGTGACTTATAGTCATGAATCTTTCAATGCAAATCATAAAAATACTAGCAAAGTAGGACCAAATAGTTCAGGCATTATTGCAAGACCCAAATAAATGATTGATAGATTGAGTATTGTCATAGAATTGACACTTAGAAAATAAATTAATATGTCTCCTCTGGATATTAGAATCACTTGATAGCCAATTGTTAAGAATCCTCCATACTAAGATAGAGCATTTCCAAGGCATAACATTGTTCAATAGCTTATGAAACAGATTTGAATGATTGTTCTTCTTTCCAATGTGGTATATGTATTATTGGTGCTAAAATATCCATATTTAGAGAGCAACCATATTATATTGTCTCTAAATTAAATCTTGATATTAGTATTTCCAATCTTATTTATATCAAAAGGAGTGATTAAGTTTCTAAACTTATCCACACTCTACATTTCCCATCCTAAAAAAATTGACTTTTTAAGATTATTACCAACTATTATAATTATTATCATCAAGTATTCTAAATGAATAAACACTCCAATTGTCTAGTCAAAAGTCCACCTCTATATTACCAAGTTTCTAGGTAATCTTAGGCTCAGCAAAAGCTTTGATTTTAGCAAGTCTATTCCATGTATGAGATTTAGACTTAAAGAAGTTAGCTTGTAATGGTGAATACCTTTGCAATAGATATTATGGATATAATTAGCCCACAAACAATTATTTTCTCTAAATATAATCCACAACTTACAAGAGAAGGTTTCCAAGATGTCTTGAAGTTTTCTAACATTCAGGCCACCTTCACCAAAAGGCCTACTAATGTTTGACCAAGTTGTCTAATGAATTTTATGAACATCATGTGTTGAAACCAACAAAATTTTATTCTGAATCCTTTCTATTCTATTAATGACATTATTGGGCACGTAACAAATCTGTATCTAAAATGTGGGAATGGCCAACAGCACCGAGTTTATCAAAGTGAGCCTTCTACTGTAAGATAAGTGCTTCACATCCCATTCATTAAATTTGCTACGAGTTTTATTCACTAGGGATCATAATTATAGAAAAATTGTTTTTGTTAAGGTTTTTTCCTAAGTATGTAGTACGAAGACTGCTAGTGTTAAACCCAATCTGAATAATCAAGCAATAGCATATAGTAGAGGATAGCTGCAAAGACGTGATAATGTTTGTCTTGTCTTTGTTAATAGATTGACCAGAGACCTTTTTGTACTTTTGTAAGAAAGTAATCATACTCTCTATAGTAGAGGAAGGTCATTAGTAAATATTACTACATCATCCGTGAAGTCTAAACAAGGGATGTTAATAGAGCTTCTGGACCTATATTTCGTAGTTTTATTGTTGCCAAAGAAGTTAGTAACACCTCTAAGGAGAACCTCTTCAGCAATAATAAACATGATATGGGAAAGAAAATCCTCTTACATGATCCCTCTTTTAGTATTGAAATAACCCTTAGCCTCCCCATTTAGAATAACATAAACATACACTAATTTAATCATTATTTCGATGATCTTCATAAAGTCAGAGCAAAAACCAAATGCATTAAAAACCTTTTAAATAAAGCTATATAGGACAATATGTTGAAGGTTTTGGTCATGTCTACTTTGACCATTACATTACGAGCCTTTGTCTTCTTATTCAAGTCCTGGACCATATCTTTTGCAAGAATAATATTATCCTGAATCTATCTACCTTGAACAAACCCACCCTGACAGTAGATATTATTTTGGGAAGGAGTTTAATTCATTTGTTATGTAGAGTTTTAGACATTATCCTATTCATTAGTGTGCACAAACTTATTGATCTATAATCCTTCCATGAAATGGGGTTGCTGTTTTCAGGGATTATTGTTTATCAATTAGTACTTCTTCTTTCTCTAAATTCATTTTCTTAACCATAAAAACTTATAATTTAAAAAAAAGTCATTTTGACGTTGAATAATAATAGTGCCTTAAAAAATGCATTTAAAGAATGTAGAATCTCGAATACCAATTGGTGTGTTTAAAGAATATTAACACTTATATATATATATATATATATATATATATATATATATATATATATATATATATATATATATTGTGTTTAGCTAATGTAGCACCTCGAATATGGTTGTCTCTTTAAAAAGTGTTGATGATGATTGTTTAACACTTCGGAATAATTACTTTTGATCAACAACTTCAAAGATGAACAGTCTTTGACTAATTACCAAAATTATTTAAATACTTACGTCTTAAATAACCATTAGCCAAAAAATACTTTTATTAATATCTTTGAATATTTACATAACACCTTATTAAAACATCCTCGGGCAAGAAATTGCTAAGGATTCAAAATACTCACACGAGCTTCATTCTATTTAAGGCAGATGTAGGTAGCTAATATAACATGGGGAATAGGATGACCAAGAAGAAAGGATTATACATCAACCCAAAAATTAAATTTGATAATGGGCCAACATATTTGAAAAAAGCAGCTATTGAAGCCATTAATTGCAACAACACTTAACTGATTAAGATTCTTGTTGACACCATAAATCTCATCTTCATTTGGAGAAGCCATTAATAAGTGATTCTCTTTTTCAGTTATCAACTTAAGAATATTGTTAAAGATCATATTATTCAACAAACTATCTTCATCCTTAGTATTTTGATAGGGAGGATCAGTTAAGATACTCTTGAAATAAGATTCAACAAAACTGCCTAGAAGATTTGTGTTCATAATACAATCAAACACATATCTTATACTAAGAATTATGTTCTTTCTCCTCTTCTTCTTAACAAAGTCATGATAAATAGTCGTGTTTCTGTCTTCGTCTTTAAGCCAGTTTTGGTAACACTTTTGCTGCCAGTAAGACTCTTCATTAGCTAATGATTAGAGATATATGGAATTGTCTTTAGAGAGACTAATTTTGTCATCAACCTTGTTGGATTCATGGTATTTAATCTCAAGATCTTTAGCAGTTTCCTCATCCTCTAAAACCTTGTTAAAGATGTTCTCAAATCAATTATTGTTCCCGTTCCTAAGAGCCTCTTTGATTCTTTTAGTATTGTTCCAAAATACATATATAGGGTAGCCATACATTCCAATCTTCCAACTCTACTCAACCCCCACTAAGAAAGTCATGGTTTAAATTCAACATGTTTAGGAACTTGAAAGTATTGTTAGAGTTGTTTCTGATCTTGATATGGTGTAAATTTAGTTCTTGAAAGCTGGAAATAGAGTTTAATTTTAGGGAGAGAAAGTAAAAGTGACAAAGTAATCTCGGCTTAGGAAAGTGTCGTCCCTTTTATTAACAGCCTCACCCTTTATTTATATGCGATCAGACTTAGTGTAACAGAATCAGTTACACAAACGGGTTAATTGTACTTTAGTCTCCCATCTTTACAATTGATCATACAAGACTTTAATTCATTACATTTAATTATTTTATATTCTATATCCTTATCAGTAGCCCCCTAGAAAATTAATAAGAATTATTGATCACTTCAGAAATCATAATAAGAAGAAAATACCCATTGCCAAGTTCAATCTGCTTCGAACGCAAATCACTTCAAAATTATTTAACTTCATATTTATCCTCTTCGAATACAAGTGTGCATGCATTCACTTTAAAATTAGCTTAAGCCATCCTCCTCGAATATATTTGTGAGTGCATTCACTTTAAAATTAGCTTAAGGACTTTGTTAGTAATTCAAACATTTGTATGTAGTTTCATGAGTTGGCCTTTTCATAATGGTCATAAACGTTTGGTATGGTATGGTACGTGTGCGATGAATCATTATGCAGTAGATACTAGACCTGTCAATAGGTCTGAAAGTTAACAAATATCATATTACCCTCTCTACTCACAACCTTTTGGTATCCACATCTTCAACTTCTCTGACACCATTCTCTTGCTTCTAAATCCTCTATAAATAGCCCTTCATTTATTTCCTTTACCTCACACAAACTTCCTAGAAAGAGAAATCATATTTACCTGAGAGAATCCTTAGCTACTCTTCCATGAGTAATCTACTTCTTGGTTACCATCGTCGGAAAACTCATACTTTCCAGCCAATCTTCAAGTTAGTATATGAAAAAATGTTCAAAAACCAAAAAACCCTAAAACCCAATTTCCCCCGATACTGAGAAACCGGTTTATGGTGCTTACGATAATTTTTGCATCAGTGATAGAGCTGAAGAGTATAGAGCTGCAGGATTATTAAGAAACAATCTTCAATTCTTTACTGAAATCATATATTACGGTAATTTTGATCCAAATCGAAGCTTCCCTGCACTTTCAAGTTTACTAACTCGATAATCTCAATAACCAACACCTCGAAATCCTTCTCTTGCATTTTTGCTCGTTCCTCCTTGAAATTTACGCAAGGTAACACCAATCTTTTCTACTCAAAGAAGTCCAGAATAAGGTACATCACGTACCAATTCTAGTCCTCCTTGAACATCATGCGAGGTAACGCCTTGAATTAAACCAGAAGCTCATTTCCCTCGTAATGTTTCTATAAAAAAAATACGTTCATAAATATGGGAGACTTCAAAACTGACATATCTTCACAAAACATCACCAATAACTCTACAACATCGTCTCCTCCCCCGAGGGAGATTACTGAGGCCACCCAAAAGAGTCTCAAAAAACTCTCTCGCATACTCTAGAAGCATAACTAGCCTCAAACCCTATCCTTCTCGATTAATAGATGAAGCATCTGAGGAAGAGGCTGATTCGGAAGCAACACAATTCAATATTGAGGCTAAAGAAAGTGATGTTGCATCTAACACAGAAGATGAGTCCTCAAAACCAGGATCAACAGAGAGAAGAAGAAAGAAAAATAGGCTCATGTTGAGATTCTCGAGGACGTTGTTGCATCAATCAGTGTAACTTGAAACCACTCTTCTTCGAATACATCATGGTGCTAAAAATGTTTCATACATTTACTATAACAAATCTCATGTTGATCGTTTGAAGAAACATGAGGAATGACAAACAATATCACTCTTCGAATTCCAAACGAGGGGGAGACTCCACTACATTGTGGAGAAAATGAGTTGGTGGTCTATCCTAAGATCATTAGTTAGGGTCTTCTATTCCCAATAGATCCAATGATAGTGGAGCACTTTGAAATTTTGAACCTCTGCCTTACACAAGCAACACTGAATATGTGGTTTACACTTTTGTCACTTATTATAGCTTCGAGACTAAGCCAAACCCCTATTTCCATCAAAGATTTCATTATCATGACTAGTCTTTCGGAGGGACCAGTACTACTTTTTTACTACTTGGAACTAGTGGATGACTTCAAGGTTACCAAAGATTTACTTGAAGCTGACAAATTTCGGAAGCAAAAATTTGTCTTTATATCAAGAGCTTGAGAATATGGTAAAGGAGAACCCTTCCAAACTTAATCTTGTTTGGAGAAGCAACAGTAAGTCTTTTCACTCTTATCTCTTTTAATCCTTTATAATTTAAATATGATTACCCACGTATATTTTCATTGTTCTTAGGAATTTCGAGGAGGTACAAAAATCGACAAAATGATGCAAAAGATGTATTTGCTCAACTAGCCACCTGGGCAGAAAATGAATGGGGCAATGGGTTTCACTCAACCTTTCAACCCATTAATTTCATCAACAGTCATTTGTGGAGGATTTCTTTGGGGGTTGACTTCCCAGAAAATTTAATGAAGCAACCAAACCCTAACCTTGTTGTGAAAGACTGCTTGCACTTGATAACCAAGTTATATTGCATGTGCGCAGTAGATCTGATAGCCACTTGCCTTTGAAAAAGAAGAGAAACAAGAAAAAACAACTAGTACATCTGGTGCTAGCCCTTCCACTAAACTGAAGCCGCAAAAGAAAAAAAAAAACCAAAAGCAAAAGAAAAATATATGAAGTTAGCCTTCAAACAATCGAGGAGGGATTCGAGGTTGAACCTTCTTCAAAAAGGAAGAAGACTTCTACCCCAAAGAAGAAAAAAGCTGCAAAAACTTCATCATCAAAAGAAGTACAAAATACCCCTGAATCAATTGATTTAGATATTCCTCCAACCGAAGCTGAGGAAACTACAACAGACAACCTTCAAGGAGGAGTTGATGTAGAAGATAATCAAGGATAAACAACGGCTAGAACACTACCGAGGAGGAAGATACGACCAATTCTTTCCTGATGAGCATGCTAGTGAAGAAGAGCTTCAAGTTCTTTACAAATATATGAATCCAAAGGTTCAAGAAATCCAAGAATGACTTCGATAAATTTTCCGTCAAGTAACGGCTCATCTCTATCATAAACTCATGCCTTTATTCAGATTCTCACTTGGCTTCCTCATCTGATATCATGCCTTACATCAATGAAAATTTCACCCATATCCATGAGACATCCGAACAAATCTTATTTGTTCTACAACTTGTTGCCAAACTTAAAGCATTAGCCAAAGCATTATGCACAGAGATAAATTCTTCTTGAAGCCATTTAGAAAATATGGCTAAGGAGATGGTCTGATATAAAAATGATGTTGCTGTAGAGAAAAGAATGAGATAGAGTTTGGGCAAAACATATCGAAGAGAAATTTTATGTATTCCACGTTAACAGATCGCAATATATTCATCGAGCCATCCAACTTAAGCATCATCTTCACTCCGTGCATGATCAATAACTGGAGGATCGCAAGACTTATCATGGAGCTAAGATAAAAGAACTTAAAAACAAGCATGCGAAGGAATTACCCGATGAATAGTAAAAATATTATACTCTTCAAGAATCGTTAAAGAAGAGTGAAGAAGAGAAGAAGAAGCTGACAAGTAATATGGCTGATCTCAATGCTTCTCTTGGGAAATAAAAGGAAATTGTTGTGGAGGCAGTCAAAACTGAGTTTGGGAAAGACACGTTGGTTTCTATAAAGAATGTCGAGGATCAACAATCAATAAATTTGCTTCGTGAAATTTAACGTTTCCCAAAATAAATCTGTTTAGCTTCTAGGAATTAAGCCCCATAGACAATCGACCCAGCGAGTCCTTTGATCATATCCCCACTGATTCCTCCGAAGAGACGGAATCAGAAGATAATGAAATTGATGAAGGAGATTCTCCAGAAGAGAATTCCAAAGACAAATAACTATTGTTTTTCCCTTTGTTTTTTTTTTGTTCCAAGTTAATCGATGTTGTGTAATAACTTGTTTTTAATGAATGCTTAGTTATTTAGCATTCATAATATCTTTTTGTAAGGTTGGATTATTGTTTATGAATTAGTACTTCTTCTTTCTCTAAATTCATTTGCCTAACCATAAAAACTTATAATTTTAAAAAAAAAAAGTCATTTTGACGTTGAATAATAATAGTGCCTTAAAAAGTGCATTTAAAGAATATAGAACCTCGAATACCAATTGGTGTGTTTAAAGAATATTAACACTTAAAATATATATATTGCGTTTAGATAATGTAGCACCTCGAATATGGTTGTCTCTTCAAAAAGTGTTGATGATGAATGTTTAACACTTCGGAATAATTACTTTTGATCAACAACTTCAAAGATGAACAGTCTTTGACTAATTACCATAATTATTTAAATACTTACGTCTTAAACAACCATTAGCCAAAAAATACTTTTATTAATATCTTTGAATATTTACATAACACCTTATTAAAACATCCTCGGGCCAACAAGGTATGAAAGAGTGTGCCAATTATTCAAAAAATATTCAAAACAAAACATATTTCCCTGTATAGCTTCAGGTGCTCTATATCCCAAGGATGTTAAAACATCCTACATTCCTCATGACAAAGCTGATATGTATCCGGCTTTAGCCTCTCCATAACCATATAAGGACCCTCCCAATTTGGGACCATCTTTTTGAGGCGTTTGTCATTTGTATGAAGGAATATTTTTCTCAAGACTTTGTCTCCTACTTTGAAATCCCTCATTCTCACCTTCGAATTTTATCGGCTCTTCATCAGCGTTTGATAATGAGTTATTTTTAAATGAGCTCCAATTTTTTTCTTTTTTATCAAATCTAGCTCTGTTCTCTTTACCTCTTCATTCACCTCTTCTGAATATTGAATTACCCTATAAGAAGGTAAAGTAGATTCTGCAGGACTAATAGCATCCATACCATAAACCAATGCAAAAGGGGTTTCTTGAGTAGCGTCTCTAAGAGTTGTATGATAAGCCCACAACACCTCTTGCAAATAATTAGGCCATTTTTCTGCAACACCTGTTAAATTCTTCTTCAAATCTTCGAGAATATATCTATTGGTCACTTCTATTTGACCATTTTCTTGTGGATGAAATGGCATAGAAAAACACTATGTTATTCCCCTCGAAGCACAAAAAGAAGTCATTTCCCTATTGTTAAATTGAGGCCATTATCTATGGTGATTTTTTGAGTAACCCCAAAGCGGCAACAAATATTATTTGTAATGAACTTAATAACATCTGTTGCCTCTGTTCTAGACAATGGTTCAGCTTTTTCCCATTTTGAAAATTATTCCACTGCTACAATGATCATTTTACGCCCTCCAGAAGCCATAGGCAATGGTCCTACCAAGTCTATTCCCCATCTGTCAAAAGCAATAGCTTCAGAAATAGACTTAAGTGCTACTGTTGGTTTTTGAATAGAATGGGTAAAACGCTGACAAGTATCACATCCTCGAACTAGAACTTTAGCATCAATCATAATTGAAAGCAAATAATACCCTACAACAAAACCCAACGTGTCAAAGACTTGAACCCACAATGTGTTGAACCCTCACCATCATGCAACTCGGATAAAATCTCTTGAGACTCTTGTTTTCTTAAAAACGTAGCAATGGTCTACTCAAAGATTTCTTGTATAACACTTCATCCAATACAACATAGCCATGAGCTTTATATCTTAATTTTTTAGCCAGTTGTGGATCTTAAGGTAACATTCTCTTTAGTAAAAAATTAAGAATATCAAACCTCCAATCATCTCGAATTGTATCTAAAGTGACAAATACCTCCTTAGCGTATTTACATTGCTCTGATCGTGTTAAAATGGAGGGACTCTCGTATAACAATATCCAAGGATATTCTTTTGTATAAGCAATTGTTGCCAAAGAGTCAACAACTGTGTTATCCCCTCGATGAATATGTTCTATAGTCACTTTATCAAACAGGTTAGTCAAATTTTGAAGCTCACGCAGATATAAAATTAAATAATCTTTCTTAGCCTCAGAAATACCTGCCATATGGCTTGCTACTAATTGTGAATATGTTTCTAACCCAATTGTTGTTGCTCCACAGATACTAGCAAGTCTCAAACCAGCCAACACAACCTCATATTTAGCTTCATTATTCGATGCACGAAACCCAAATCAAATGGCTTGAATAACATGCTTGATCTTTGGGTTTATAGCTAAATTATGACATATCACTTTAGGTGGAACCCACAGTACATCTTCTGTTTTCTAAGCGAAAACATCCAAATTAGCAAATAGAAATTGTAACAATTTATGATGCAAAGTTGGTGACAACAATGTTCCTATTCGAGGAGTCTTCTTATTGGAAAAAAACATACTCTTCTATAATTTCACTCACTATTAAAGAACCCATGGTTTCCCTCGGATCATCAACTGCCTCCCTTTCATCTGAAGTCAACCCCATTGAGTGTTATTCAGTCATTCGATCTTCACAATTAGGACCTCGAATATGAAGAGCTATTACATAACATTCCATGGCTAAGTTCTGATCACTTCGGACTACCCCGGTACAGTCTCCAATAATATACTTCAAACACTGATGAAATGTACAAACAACTACATACATCCTCGAAATTCATGATCTTCCAAAAATATAATTATAATTAATCGGACAATCTAATACCATGAACAAAACTTGAACCTTTTTCTTAAAAAATCCTTTCCCCAAACAAACCTCAACCTCGAATTCTCCAATCACTTGAGCCGATACACTTTTAAATCCAATTATAATACGATCTGATTGAAAAATTCGAGGTAGATTGCGCATCCTGTCATAAGTTGATTTGAACAATATGTTTGCAGAATTTCCTGTATCTATTAGAACATGTCGAATTTCCATCCCAACTATTTCTGCTCCAGTAACCACTATATCTTCATGAGGTCCTATAATACCCTTCAAATCATCACCATCGAAAAGAATAAAATGAGTATCATTTTTGTCATACAATTATGTAGACATCCTCATATCTATTTGAATAGTTAGATTCATCGCATGTCTCTCCCTAGAGAAATTAATATTGTCAGTCATGGAATCTCCCCCGAAAATAGCTAAGGATTTAAAATACTTACAAAAACTTCGAACCTGTTCTTGCTCCATTGGTTCATTCACAACCATCAAAATCAACTAATCCGGATCAGCATCCAAATATTTTGAGGCTGCATAAAATTCCTCAAACTTATAAAATTCCTCAAACTTATAATTCTTCCTTTGAATTTAGGTTGGTTGTCTGTTGTGTTGAGGTGCTTGGAATTTTCGAACCACTGTTTTAATTTTTAACAAAAGCGGATAACTTGCCATTTTCTATGAGAACATGTACTTCATTTTTAAAAATCAGTGCAATATGAAGTATCATGCCCAATATCATTATGATACTTGCAAAATATGTTGTTACACTCTTTATTTGGCTTGTTTATTGAAGTTGGCTTTTTGAAGCTCACATAACCCTTGGCCTTTTCATAAATTGCAGCAACATTCTCAGTCAAATCAGCATAGTACTCTGGTTGTATCCATTTATTTTGCCTTGGTCTATGAAACCAGTAACCTATATCTTGAGCTGGGTACCCTCCAGTTCGAGGATGAAAGTTATTGTTATTCATTTGGCGAGGTGGTTGATAATTCGAATAGTGTCTTTAATTATTTGACACTTTCCCAAAATTGTTTTTACTAGGTCCAACCGCTCCTCGAGCCCTGGTTGATTCCTTCATTTTAATTTGATCTTCAACTTGAGCCATCATTGCTAAAAATTCAAGGCTCTCTTTTTTGTTTATTCATTTGCTAAATCTCCTGGAAATAACCCTTGTCGAAATGCAGCCATAGCAACCAATTCTTCACAATTATCCAATCATGCTTTTGTCAACACAAAATGCTTTGTATAATCCTTCAGTTTCTCTCCCGCATCTTGTTTACATTTTATTATTGTGTTGTCACTTGCTCTCATTTCCTTGCTTCCTACAAACTGTCGTCGAAAAGTTGTATAGAAATCTCTAAAGTTGGAAATAAATCTCCTCAGAATCAGGTTATACCACTTCAATGTCGTACCCTTGAATGTCTGAGAAAAATCTCTGCATATCAACCTATTGTCATCTTTTAAGTTCATCATATAGTTTTTAAATTATTTGATGTGATCATCTGGATCTTGCATCCCGTCGAATTTTTTGACCTTAGAGATATCGGACCGTTTCGGAAGAGTTATAGACCTTATCTCAGTTGTTAGAGGAGAATTTCTCCAGTCAACTCCTTGCACATACTAGTCATCTCCTCATGTTCCCATGACAGCATACAAATTTCGATAATTTAAACCTGTGTATTGGTTAGATATATTCCCTTTGCACCATTTTGTTTCTCTTGAACAATAAGGTATATTATCTCTTTTTGACTTATTTTTTTTACATGATTTTCATGGTCGATTTCTTTCGTCTCCTTTTGAAGATTCTCGATATTTTTTCTGCTTAGATGTCTCTTCCTCAGAATCCGAGCTATCAAATCCATCATCACTTGATGTAATATACCTATGTTTGTCTCTACTTTCTTTTCTCAAATTATGATGCTCATTCTCAGGCTCAAAATAAGTTTATTTTTGGTCGCTTCGAATCTGATGATCTGTATAAGATCGATCAGATTGATTTTCTTCATCGTACTTCTCTTCAACTTGTTGTACCTCATATTTCAGTCTAACCGACTGAATATTTTGCTCTCTTTGAACATACTTATCATTTAGGGTTGTGATTTTATCCAGCAACTGATTCATTCGAGCTTTGATGTCTAAAGGAGTTTGCTAGATTGGAATTTGATCATCGTCATTCTCCTTACTTCCTTCTTTTTGCAAATATATCATCAAAGTCTCGATCACTTTTTGAACCAAAGGATCATATTCTTTCCCTGACTCCATTACCAATCAAGAACAGTTGTAATTGATCAAAAATCTGATTTGCTCTCGTTTTATATTACAAAATCTAGGTACCAATCGATAGAATTCTCCCACTGTTGTCGCCAATTTGATATGGTGTGAATTTAGTTCTTGAAAGCTAGAAAGATAAAGTTTGATTTTAGAGAGAGAAAGTAAAAGTGACAAAGTAGTCTCAGCTTAGGAAAGTGTCAGCCTTTGTATTAACAGCCTTAGCCTTTATTTATAGGTGGTTAGACTTAGCCTCATCCCTTGTATAGCCTCAGCCTTATTATTGTTGTTAGCCTAATCAAACTGCATATATTGAGTTGATATGGGGTATGGCTAACATAATCCAGGTTCTCATATTTAATGATGTTGAATCCTGAATCCAGCGCTTGTATAGCTTCAAATCATTTTTTTTCTCCCTTGGAGTGATATTGCCCACTTGGTTAGCATTCTCCGTACTCTCCTTAAAGCTATCATTTTATTTGCATTTAGAGAGGTTTTTTTTATCTTGGGTGAACGTTGATTCCATCAAATCCTGTCATGTATTCTTCTCTTGAAGTCTTGTTGTGTTTTGTATTGCTCATTCATATCTTCCTCTACCGATCTACAATTATTGGCCTTATTATCCTTTTGATTATTTACTATTATGGCCTTCATTTTAGGTCGATCCTCCTTTTTATTATTATCTTGGTTAACAGAATTAACTTCTTGTTGTTGAAGTTTTTTGCATTTTTATTGCTTGTGACCAAGATGATATTAAATATGGCAGTAGTTAGGTAAATATTTATAGCTTATGCCAAACCATCACCAATAATTATCTTCAAATCTCAACTAAATATGATATTGTATTTGTTTAGTTTTACATCCACTTATATCGAGGCATAACAAAAGTTGTAGGTTAATAAGAGGTTGACCTATTATTCGAGATGTAGTATGGATAATGTCTTCATTGTAACGAAATTCAGACAAGTTGGTCGTAATCCACACAAGGGTGATATGGCTTTTTTCGGACTGAACAATATAGCATATAAATCATACATTCTTGAACCATAATTTATTAATTAAAATTATATTATCACATGTCTTATGTCTTATGTCTCGGTTAGAAACATTATATCCATCAATAAATTTCATGGAATTCATGAATCGTTTGATCATATTAAGTTTATGAATAAAAACAAATTTACCTATTAATATGAATTAGCAGACATCAGATTTGTCTTTGTTTTCTTTTGTGAATGGTATTCAAACATAATCCTTTTTCTTCTTAATGGGTATTGGTACAAATACTCATAGTTAATTATGTTTTTTGTCACCTCCAAAAGAAATTGTGATGGTTGTCTTAAACCCTCCTCAATTATTATGTTCTTGTTTATTAATTAAAGTCGTGTGATCTTTTCTTTGCTTCCCTGTAAAAGTTTTTTTTTTCTTTAGTTTAAGAAATTCATATTGCAAGAAGACTCTGTTTTAGACTCTTGAGTCAAAAGCTTGGTTTATGATAATTGCTGGTAATGTACCCAATTGAAGGATCTATTTTAACTGAATTTGTTGACATTTACTCTTAAGTAATTTCTAGATCTCTTTCCATGAATTGATCTTGGCAAGTAGGCAATTCTATTCTTGAATAAGCAATTTTTGGAGCCAAACCCGAATATGATTTTTGAATCATTTCAGCCCGGAATGGAACCAGTGACCTAAGGATAAATGGGGATATTATTTGATATATTATATACCAAACTTTCCGATAAAGGTTTGATATATTTCTGTATGTATATAAGATAATGAAACCTGTGCATTTCGGATATTGTTCAAATATTACTTGAAGAAACATGAAATACTGTTAAAATAGAAGAACAGTCGATCAATCATCAATGCATGGCTTGTGCTTTGGAACTGAAGATCTCAAGTCTATTGACAGTATCCGGATTTCAACAAGTGAAGCAAATCCATGGTTTCCTTCTCACTACCTCTCTATATCGATATCTCCCAAGCTTCTCCAAATTTCTACGAAGAAGTACCGAATTCGGGTCCATGGATTATCCCCTTCTCATTTTCTCGGATATGGGTCACGTTTTCTACAAAGAGATCGTACTTTGGAATTTGATGATCAGAGGATATGCGTACAACGGTCCTCCTGATAAATGTCTGCAATTGTTCGACGAAATGTCTCACAGAGAATTCAGAGCTGATAGCTACACGTACCCTAATGTTTTGAACGCTTGTTCTGAATTAGGGCTTGTAAGAAAAGGCTTAAATATTCATTGCCAGATTGTTAAGTCTGGACATTTGTCGAATTTTTCGGTTATCTATTCTCTTTTCAGTTTGTATATAAAGATGCGAGGTGGTTTATCTCAAGGGAATAATGGGAAGGTAGTAGATGTTCGCAAGGTGTTCGATGAAATGTCTGTGAAAACGGTGGAAGTATGGAATCAAATGATATCAGAGTATGTGAAAATAAATCATATGATGTGTGCGCGCCAACTGTTCGATGAAATGACTGATAGAGATGTAGTTTCGTGGAATTCAATGATTTCGGGCTATTCCAAAGCTAAAGATGTAGTGAACGCAAGGGAATTTTTCGACAGAATGCCGGATAAGAATGTAATTTCCTGGACTGCCATGATAGGAGTGTATAACGAAGCAGGAGATGTTGAAACATCAAGAAAGTTTTTCGAGAAAATGCCGAGCAGGAATATGGTTTCTTGGAACTCCATGATTTCAAGTTATACACAACATGGGAGATTTAAGGACGCATTGAATCTTTTCACTCGTATGCAATCAGAAAATCAAATTCCAGATGGTTACACATTTGTTTCGGTTTTAACGTCCTGTTCGCATTTAGGAGCTTTAAAGTTCGGAAAATGGATACACAGCATGATAAAAGATTGGTCTCTGTCTAATGTAATAGTAAGAACATCACTAATAGACATGTATGCTAAATGTGGGGACATCAACACAGCTTTTACCTTGTTCGTCAAATCCGGAACAAAAGATGTTTTCTGTTGGAACGTCATGATCAAATCTTTAGCCATCCACGGAAGGATTCAAGATTCGATGAAAATCTTCATGTTGATGCAAAAGGAAGGGATAAAGCCAAATGACTTCACTTTCACTAGCGCTTTGTTTGCTTGTAGCCACGGAGGTTTAGTTAAACAGGGACAAGAAATCTTTTATAGCATGGATAGAGATTTCGGAATTTGTCCAAAGATCGAACATTATGGTTGTTTGGTGGACTTGTTAAGTAGAAATGGCGACATTGAGGAGGCGGAGGTATTGATAAAGAGTATGCCATTCAAACCTGATATTGCTATATGGGGTGCTTTACTTGGGGGTTGCAGAGCAAGAAGTGACTTAGAGTTAGCAGAGAAAGTGATAGAAAGAGCTAAAGAGTTGGAAGAGAAAGAAGCAGGAGGGGTTCATGTTTTGTTGTCAAACATACATGCTTCGGTAGGACAATGGCCAAGGGCTTTCAGTGCCAGAGAAAGCATTGACACAAAGGAAGCTGTCAAGGAACCTGGGTGGAGTAGTCTTCTATAACAATTGGGGTTACAATATTTAGGATGCATAATTTAATGAGTATAATTAATTTTGCTGCTACATTACTTTTTTATTTTTTAGTTCGTACATTAACCTGAATATATTAGCCACACCTTTTTCAAATTACAAATAGTGAGCACCTACAAGACATTAGAATCACTTTGCGGAAGTTAAAAAGTAATATATTGATGCTAATTCCGGGAATACATGCATATACTGTAGCTAAGTTATAAGAATTAATCTTGGCATAAGAATGTGACATAACCCAAATCCGGGAATACATGCATATACTACAGTTAAGTTATAAGAATCTTGACCTAATTCCGGGAATACATGCATATCCCAAACCAAACGCAGCGCCTACACTTAGAGTTAGTCAATATATTAAAAAAAAAATCACATTCAGACTAATGTATTATAAGTCTCAGTCTATCCACAAAATCCCTGACTCTGGAGTTATAAAGAAGTTTCTTCTTGCACTCAAAATCTTGAGTCTCAAGTTAAGAGCTAATCATGTTGAATTGAAGTCTGGACAGCTGCTGAGGAATGGTTGATATGACTGGTCCATATCTCTGTCACAGCCAAATACAAGTCACATGAGAATGATTTTATCTGAATGAAGACAATTTGACACAAGTGCAACTTTCTAAGACAGCGAAAGAAAAACAGATTATTTAGTTGAATCCAGGAAAGGTCTAATGAAAAAGAATTACTGGCTGCAGAAAGACAATGTTGCGGATAAAATTCAAATAATGAGACAACTCCACAACACTGTAATATATCAATCAGGCTAGTCCTAACACACCTTTGAAGTAGCTAGTAGGCCCAAAGAATTTAACAGCTAATATCCTGATGATCAACCTCGTAAAAACTGAAAGCTACAAATGGTTACCTGAACATTGTCATAGAGTTCAAATAATGGAACAGCAAGGAGCTTCAAGTTTTTGGGAACCGCAAAGTACTCTTTTTCGGACAGATGAACCACAAATAGTTTCTTACACTCCTGCAATTAGAATATAGATGAAGAGAAACCCAAAAATGTAAAGCAAAAGATAAGAAGAAATCAAAAAAGGGCTAAATATTACCTTGGGTTTTGTAATATGAGGAGGGCAATATGGATACATGATAGTTTCGAAATTTGGCCGCCACCAAACAGCAACACACTCGCCTATCTGCAAAAAGAACCAAGTGATGGAATCAAAGAATGAATGAACATAAAAATTACAAGAGAGCCAGGCATAATAAGCCTTTTAAAAACCCTTAATACATAGAAGCTACAAGCAATTACGTATCCAGCACACAACACTAATCTCAACTATCCCTTGATTCCAAATAGCAGACACCCAGTAGGCCAGTACTATTTCCATGTTCTTATCAATTTCAAAGTCTCACTCTGAATATAAATACTAGCATACTCAAATGTCAAACAGATAAGAGTACCTTCCAGTCAGGAACTAGAGCATGTGAATTAGCTCCAAGCTTACTTGTCAGCTTTCTTTTCAACCCCTCGATCTCTGCCACAAAGCACGGGGAGTCAGCCCCCGAAATGATAAATATATAGCACAGTCTCAAGTTTATATATACACAGACCAGTTAAGATGTATTAGTCTCACTTATTTTTTAGATTACTGCTGAGAAGTATCTCTTAAAGGATAAAAGATGGTACACGGATCAGGCCAAGATATATAACCATGACCTTGGTCAGTTATGATGCTGAATGATAGTAAAAAGAAGTTACAAACCATACCATTTTCTCCTGGCTTAAGACGCCCTCCAGGAAGTTTGCAGAAAGTATTACCAATTTGCAGGAGAAGTATGTGAGGATGATTATGTTCCTGTACCTGCAAGAAGTTCAAACATATTGAGGCTGCAAGCACAGTAAACCTCGACAAGAAAATAAATGGGCGACCAAGTACAAAAAAATATATACCTAAAAGACACCAACCAAAAACAGAAAGACTTCAAGAATAGTGTGCCAGAAATGATTCTGAGCTCAACGGGTAATATAAATGGCGACCTAATCTATTCAACTATAAATTAGCGACCAATAAAGATCACCAACTCACACTATTAATCAAAGAGTTTTGATTGATAACCATAATACTGCTTTCATATAAAAGCATCTCATCGTTCTAGATGCGACTCGATCATCCATGAGAGAATTAATCTCAAATTCTTTTAACCTCCTCTCTAACTAATATTTTAGTATTTGTAAAATACTTTTCAAATCTGTCAAGCTCTTTAAGGCTCTCAAGAGTTTTCCTTTTCAACAATTAGACTTCTTATACCATAGTTCTAGATGGGACTTGATCATTCATGAGAGAGGTAATCTCAAGTTCTTTTTGACCGCTCGTCTAACTAATATCTTAGCATATCGAAATACTTCTCATGTCTGTGAAACTCTATAAGGCTCTCTAAGAGTTTTCCTTTCCGACAATTAGACTTCCTATACAAATAAGGATTTTACATTAAAAATTTGCCATTATCTAACTACTATATATACTGCGGGTGAAATCTACAAAAAAAATCAACATCTACGTTCTAAAAGCAAAACAAAATTAAAAAATTGTTTACTTTTTTCTTAATGTTTGACAAGGATTATACGGTAATAGTCTCAAACAATGAACAAATCAAGTTGAGTTAATGCTTAATAATGCAAAATAAACCATTGACAGGAAGCAGTTGCACAAATAGTCAAGCCATAGCAAAGTCATCTAAATGTAAAAGGAGGAACTTACAAGTAAAATTCCTTCAACACTTGTCCTCATGCCTTCTTTCATGTAGCTGTGTTCATATTAAGGAAAAACAAATCTTAATCTAATAATAAAATTAAAACTTTATGATCTTTGTAGCTAATCTTTTGCTGGCCTTCCTCTTTCAATTCTTCATCTAAACCTAGGCTTTATGATAAAAATTTAAAACACAAATCTGGAGAGTTTTAAGCATAACAATACTACTCCCCCTATGAACTTATGCCTCTACGCAAGAATCATGAGAAAAATAACCTAAATACCAATTCAACATAATCCAGTTCGATGATACGGTTGCTATAACAGAAATTCAAGGTTTATTTAGGGTTTATAACAATGGTTCGCCATAACGTAAAATAGAAACATACTTGACTTTCATACGAGCAAGGCGATCGGCGACGGAGGTATCCTTCTCCATCTTAGGCTCCTTCGTGCCAAATGTATAGCTCGACAATGGATATGTGTTCACGATTGAAGATGTCACCATCTCTTATTATACTTCTTCTTGTACTCTGCAAACCTCGTCTTCTTCGGCAGAGAAAATCGAGCCCCAGAAATGACCAAAGGAGAGAGATTCGGGTTTCGTACTAGAAGAGAGTCTAATGTTGTGCAATTTAGGGATTACTGTTATCGCGTATCTGTCGCCGTCTTTTCTCACGGCCGAATCGCTACCGTTTGATCGTCTTTCTTCACTTGTTTGGGCCCTTACTTGAGCTACACCATAAAAGCGGATCTTGGCCGTTTTAGTTTAGTGAACCATCGTCCATAAGGCCCAATATCATCCAATTTCCTTCATTTGACTGGTCGGTGAAGGATAACGAAACTGATTCATGTTTTGCCATACTTAGATTTAATAATAATAATAATAATAATAATAATAATAATAATATAAATTAATTTTAATATTCGATTAACGACCAATGATATATATATATATATATATTAGAGAAATTCAGTCAGATTATTACCATGGTAACCAGGAATTGAATCGGTTTTTTAATTAAAAAATAACGTTGAAGTACATAAACACAATGCACTAAAGAAGTGGAAAGAAAATTATGAAATGATGGAAAAATATAATTAATAATGGAGAGATACGATAGCAGCAATAGATAAAGTGACGGGAATGATGAAAAATGAAAAAGAAAATGTTGCACAAAATGCGTGTAGAGATTGTAAAACTATTAGTTGGAAATTAAATTATATAGTTTTATAGGAGAAATGATTTTTATAAAAAAAAACATCCACCTCAAACACTAAAGGCAGCTGTCGTATTTATAAGCGTTATAATAGATTTCGGATCTTTATGGGTTTCGAGCTTAATTCATAGAGTTATTAATGTGTAGTTTGGCCTAAGGCTTTTTAAGGCAACAATTTGGACTAAGGTTTTATAAGACTTCGGTTCTACTTTTGCTTAAGCCCTAATTAACATACTCGGAGTAAATGGTCAAGATTTTACTATTAGTACTCTTATCAGTAGCATTTTTAGTGCTTGTGAGATAATCGAAGTAGGATTGTAGTTTGAATTGGAATATCTTAACTGATCTAACCATTATTGAGCATGGGTTATGGAAATTTATGCTTTAAACTATTTGCCAAACCTTTTCTGAACGAGTTATGTAAAAAAATGAGGTTTATGTCGAATCGATTTATATACCGACCCGACATTAAACTGGTATGAATTTTAAGGTATGTTGCCCTCACCATGCCTCGTTAAACCTTCGTTGGCCAAAACCTCCATTGATTAAAAAAATGTACGTAAATAAGTATTGATTCCTCTTTTTTCAAGTAGTAAGTTCTTTCGTAAGCAAGATTCAAAATCAGTTTTGTATCCCGAAGAGTTTAAAAGTGTTGCTTCAAAAGTAGTTATGCTCTTCCTATGGTAGTAGTCCCGCTAGTCCTTTCGAAGTATGAAAAATGGACCAGAGTCGATATGATGGTACCATAAAGATGAACCGTTTGGATCCCAATATTATGATTATTGCCATAACTGAACCAAAACAAAAAGAAGTCGAACCAAATAAAGGTTGAAGTGCTTCGAGTTCAAAGCATTAATGGTTAGTCATGTCAAGCATTCAACTGACCTAATTGTTTTCAGCCCGAGGTACTACTCACTAATCATGGAAACATTCGAATGGTCAACGGTATGATATCTGAAGCGTCATGAGAAGGCCAAACGTTTGGCATGTTGGAGGAATGATAAGGCATGAGATCAAAAATTGCGCGTGTCGGATAAGTGAAGTGTCAACATTGCTCTGACAGCTTATATTACTTTCATTTTAGTTTCAATATTCATGATCGTTGATGATGAATGCATCCCAACCATTTATATGCAAAATAGATGTTGGTCACTCGTTAGTTAATTAGTTCAACATGTAATATTGACTTACAATATGTATATATATGTTTGTTCTTCATTCACTTGTCAAGTTTAGCAAAAAAATTGTGTTTTATCTTTACTTGAAGCTTCTCTTAAGATTTTTTATCCTATAATTTATTTTTAAATCTTATTTTTTTAGTCTTGTTTACTTTAGAAAATATCTTGCACAATGATAAGGACTCTTTGTAATACCGATAGTGAGGCTTATGATAATCAGAACAAAAGTCATAATGTTTTTTTAATGTTTCTCTTGGTCATTTTCAGAAAGATGTAGAGTTTGGTGGATATCACAAACAATTGGAATCTGACATTCTTTTTACTGAGTCGCTTGAGCTTTGACTCTATTTTTCCCAAACAGTTGGAAGTTAACATTCTTTTTGTTTAACCGCTTAGGATTTTGATTATGCATTTCATATTTGGATCTAGTTGGTCAGGAACAGGACCTCTGGACTATTTGTCTCGGTTAGGAATACTAGAAAACTGGTGTTGAGAAATCCACTTGTGGTCGATGACAAAGCCATGTCTTCTGCTCTTAATATATCAAATATTTTAAGGTGTCAAAACCATGTCACGCCCCTCACATAGCAATTTAAATGGACATGTCGCAACCCATATTGTATTGCATCATGAACGATACATACTCGTACTGGTGGTTTAAAGCTCTATCGCAACTTTGACAGCGTGGGATATTCCAACCAATGTTAAACTTCAACTATCAAATACAAGAAGACTCATGTTAACGTTTTGTCCAATGAGCTTGTCTTCTTCATTTGTCTCTTCAACATAAGTATTTTTCTGCATTTGTATCCTTACCTTATGTATTTTTTCTGTCACTTCTTGATATGGCTGAGTTAGTTAATACCCAAAAAGTGGAGATTATTAATCGCTTTGATGGTATTTTATGAGCTGAACGATCAATAATTTAAAATTTAAGAGATCAATCCAATGAACGTCATCAATTTCACCACTGAAATCTATAATTTTACTTGACGATGCAGAACTGCTTCAACATCTTCGTTAACCTTTGAGACTTGAATAATATGTTGAGTCGGTCATTTGTCTTTATTAGTTTCAATTCGAAGACTAGAGAAGTTATTACCTAACCATTAGTATCGTGGTGTTGATCTTACTGGAACAACTTTTGTTTATTAATCATCAAGCTTCATAGGATGCCTTATAATACTTACCCAATTATGTGTTCATTTGGGGTTCTGATTTTGTTTTAATATAACTTATGTAGTAGTTTCCAAACATCTAGAAATTATTAGTATAAATTATACACTTTATGGGGACTTATCTGTTGGGGGATTGGGAGCAACACCAACTCGTGTTGACCTCGATGTGCTTCATTAATATTGGCTTCTAGTCATGATTGATCCATACTATTGTGATTGAGGCATCATCGGCATCGGCCAAGCTAATCGGAGGAACACAATGAACTTTAGCCATAACTTCCATATCTAGTAGTGTAGGTGCCAATTTGGAAAGACACAACCCTTACATAGATACCTAAAAATAATTTGCGATCCAAGAAGATTAACATGCTGAAATGAAATCATATCCTACAGTTGGAAAAATGAATAAGAATTATTTTGATGACACGGACTTCATAAGTTACATACATAAATTAAAAGTTATGTTCATAAATCTCAAATTATTTTATATATTTGATCAAAATTGGCTAAATTTCTCAAGCTAACTGATAAGCTCCCACATAAAATCGAGAAAGAGAAAAATAAAAAAAGCTTAATTTGACAAGGACATTTAAATGCATTATTTTATTGGTTCTAGGTTTGTCGAAAAATTATATATTA
Organism: Limnanthes douglasii subsp. nivea; assembly: GCA_036936605.1. Taxonomy (NCBI): domain Eukaryota; kingdom Viridiplantae; phylum Streptophyta; class Magnoliopsida; order Brassicales; family Limnanthaceae; genus Limnanthes; species Limnanthes douglasii. The sequence goes on along the minus strand of JAUPFV010000001.1, from coordinate 235,070,613 downwards.
TTTGAAAAACGTTATTCCAAAGTATAAATCATAACATTATATATAGATAAATAAATAAAGGAATATTATATTTTAATTAAATAATATTGACTGTATACTAGCATATTATTGATTATATAAACTATGGCTAATTTATCACTAACATAATTGACCATTTACTAAAACATTATTTATCATAATTGGTCATTGACTAAATATATTTTCAACACTTCTTATCAATCTTGTCACATAGTACTTGAAGCTTGACAATAACATTATTGAAGGTTATTCACGTATGTTAGGTAATCTTAATTTCTATTTGATACAAGTAATAAGCTATCATCTTGTCCTAATACATTTTTTGAAATGTTGAGCTTGTGTGCTACAACTCTGGTATGAGAGCCTGAGTTTTCGATATTGTTTGTTTAACCCAAGCCTCGCATGTAGGGGGGAACTCTAGTGTGAGGGATGAGTATTGAAGGTTATCTCATATCAGTTGGGTAATCTTAATTTGTAATATATAACACGAGTAACAACCATCTTTCTTAATACGTATTTTGAGAAGTGTTAGATTTATATGCTCTAAAACTCTACACAAATGAGGCGTGAATACTGAGGATATAAGAAATATTTGAGTTTAAGTACAAACCGATAAATAAAATTTAAAAAACTGTGATTCCATAAATATTGATATTAAATTTCTAGATGTAATTCTTTTACCTATATGTAGGCTTTGTTATCATTTTTCATATTACTTATATTGAACTTGACATATTATAATATTTAATTAAAAAAATGCTCAAAATAATAAAGAAAATATAATTATTTAGCTTTATATATTCTAGATACTTTTGAAGAATATTGTTTAATATGATATTATTTGAATATTTTGATACGACTCGATTTTTAAAAAAAATTATATTATAATATAATACACAATATCTTTAAAATTTTGTTTGAACATTTAAGAATTAAAATAATATTACACTAAAAACTCTATATAAATTAATATTCGATTATTTTAACAAACTCTTAAAAAATAGTTTTATCAGTTTGTTTGTATTGTGTGATTATACTTCATTTGAATATTAAGTGAAAACTATTTTCAAAAATGTTTAATAGTATTTGATATTATTTTTTAAATCAAATAAATACTATATTTACTCAAAAGAAATTACGATTGTTTTTTAATATACAGCAAAACGATCATATTATATTTTTACTTTAGACTAAATGATCATATTATATATTTAATTGGTTTGTATTACTTTTTAGGGCTTTTATTTTTATAAAATGAGATAACCAACGTAAAACAAAATAATATCAAAATAATATGAGATCATTTTTTTCGAATTATACATTTTATTAAATGTTCATGTATGTATTAAATAATAATATTATTTTTTAAAGACAGTAAAGTTAATATATGATTAGAAATTAGTTATTATTAATTTATCAGTTAATTTTTATTTTGTTTAATTACAATTTTTTTATGACGTGATTATATAATTTTTTAATTGTATATGGTCGTACATAAATCATACGAAACAAATAATTGAATAGAGAGGACAAAAACTCTCATCTCTCGAAGTTTCATGACGACAAAAGTTTTTCGTTACGTCATCAGAAGCTTTTTGGCCGGTCCGATCTTTGTTTTCTTTTACTATAGTGGACTGGTTATTTTTTCCAACCGACCGTTCTCCTTTTTCTCTATCGCAGAAATTGTTCTTTAGCATTTTGCTATAGTTTCGTTCTCTATTTATAGATTTTAATGTGTTATAAAGGTTGTTCCTTCTTTTTTGAATATATTGGTGACCCTCTTGTTGGCCGTAAGAGACTCTCTATCAAGTCGGACCCAACAGGTCGACATTTTAGTTGGTCGTCGATGGCTCCCCACTTAGAGCCTGCCAAAAAATATTTGGTTGTAGTTTTTTTGTCTCGAGGTTTGTTTATGTTGCATTCGGTTACAACAATCTCTTGTCAGATCTAATAGATGTAGTTGTTAGATCTATATATTTTGTTTTCTTCCAAATCTATCATTTGCTTGTGTTTCTCTTTCTCTCTATGGATGAGTGTTTTGTGAGGATTTTTTTTTCTTTTAGTTTTACCATTAGTTTTTGGATGTCTGTTCTAGATCTTGAAGTTTAATATCTAGATCTCAGAGTTTCCGATCTAGATTATGTGGTTTCAATTTTAGATTTTGTGTATTTATGTATTTGAATTCGGGTTGTTTTTACTGTAGTATAATGCTTAACGTTATAGTGCATTTGTATTTTGGTTGTTATGTCCGACGGTCGCTTATTCCCTTGCGGATGTCCGGTGTTATATGGTTGTTAATTCAGAGGAGCGTGTTCTAATTGTGCCATCCATTCAACTTTTACAACACCAACAATGTTGTAGTTGTTTTCCTCTATTAGTGACCCCCAAAACACCTCTACGAGATTATCGGTTGTGTTAAGTGTAAAACTAGATTTTATGATATTATCGTTTGTGTCGTCCCCTATATTCACAGCCTCAATTTTATTTATAGGCATTCAGACTTGGTGTAACATAATTAGTTACACAAATGGGTTAATTGCACTTCAATCCCCCATATTTACAAATAGACCAGAAACTATCGATCAACTATACAATTTTTCATATAAGAGTTTAGTTTATTATATTTAAGCCCTCAATATTCTATATCCCCATCATTAGACATCCTTAGTTCTTATGAAAGACGATGAATAAGAACTAACGGTCATCGAAATTATCATAGGCAAAGAATTGCTACTTGTCAAAATTTGATCTTCTCTACTTCATTTTTCTTGTCAAAATTTTGACAACATACCTTGTCTTCGGATAAATTCATATCTTAGTTTTCCTTCGAACGTATAAAAATTGTTAACCAATTAAAAATCACTTGACTTAACTTATCATCCTCGAATAAACTTGTTCGCATATTCACCTAGAACCTGGCCTGACCCTTTGATCACGCTTCGAATATTCATATATAGAATCATGAGTTGACCTTCTCATAATAGCCATAAATATTTGGAATGGTATGCAACACATTCGATGATTCGCTAGGCAATTAGTCTTTCATTAGGTATGACAATTAACAAATGTCACATTATCATTTTTACAATCAACCGATTGGTATCCTCATTTTTCTGCCCAATCATCATTACCACCTCTTCCACTTCTCTGACCTTTCTCTCTATTTTTTTTCTTTTATAAATACTTCTCTCATTAATTTTTTGTGTTTTGCAAACACCTTCTCGTGAGAGAAAGCTTATCTAAACCAGAGAATCCTTAGATACTTCCATCTGAACATCTGATTTCTTAGCTGCCTTCACCGTAAAATTCATATTTCCCAGTCAACCTTCAACTTCTATGAACTAATTTGAAGATTTTTCTTCAACTTAGTTTATGAAAAAATCCTTGACAACTAAAAAACCATTTTTTGGCGCTTACGATTACTTGTGTATCAGCAAAAGGGCTGCTGAGTATAAAGATGCAGGGGTGATAAACAATTTTTTTATTTTTCAACTAAAACCACTGTTTATGGTAATTTCGATCCTAATATGAGTTCTTCATGGTTTCAAAGTTTATCAAACCCAGAAAACACCCATTTATCATAATCTCTTCAAAAATCATCATCACCACTTCAATCACCACCTCGAAATCCTTCTCCAACTCCCTTTAGTTCCACAACTGTGTACCCTCGAAAGAATCGCAAACTAACTCATAGCATATCTACTCATAGAGAATCGGAAAAAATTACACCACACACCAGTGTTGATCCACCTCGGACCTTATGTAGAGAGACTCCTCAGATTCATTTTAAAGCTCACTTCTCTCTGAGTTTACCTGCTAAAAAGAATACATTCATAGCCATGGGGGATATCCATGGTGACAACACTTCACCAAATATTACCCGAAATATTGTTGATAACCCTACACCACCATCTCCCCCCCCCCCCGGAGAGATTGTTGAGACTATCATTGAGTCACGAATAACTTCCTTGAATATTGAAGAAGAAAACCTAGTCCCAACCTTCACCCCGCCTCGGCTAATAGATGAATCTTCTAAGGAAGAAGCAGATTCAGAGGCAACTCGTTCAGATATTTGGGCTAAAAAAATGGAATTGCATCTGATAGTGAAGATAATGTCTCGAAACAAGGAGCACCAGGGAGAATGGGAAAGAAAAATAAAACTCAAGTTGAGATCCTCAAGGACTTCGTTATCTCAAGTTTAAAACCACTTCTTCCTGAATACATCATGGTGTTGGATTACGTGTCATATATCTATTACCATGAAGAGCAAGCTAGCCATCTGAGAAATCAATGAAGAGTACCAGATAACATAATACTTTGATTACCAACAGAAGGTGAAACTGTAAGAAATACTCTACAGATTTCTTACTTAACTTATCGAACCATGAAATTAAATCATCCTGTAATAATGCGGAATAAATAACTTACAGGATGTAGACATTCTTCGATCTTCAGATTCCGAACTTGAAGCAGATGATCCGCGATCCTTTGCTAGGTTATCGATTCTTCTAAGAGATGGCAACCAAAACACACTTTTGTAATTGATTCGAAGGAAGAATTAATTTGTTTTTCTTAAAGGATTTTTCTCTCTGTATTTGATCTCGTGTCTTTTAAGAATGAGAAACTCATTCTTATATAGAACTGAAATGAGAAAAACGGTTCTTCTCTTTTAACCGTCTGTAACTTCCAGAAAGTTACTTAATGAAGACCAGTCCTTATTAAATTGCCACCCTTAGGGACCATAACCTGGTATTATTTTGTTTGACAAAATAACCCCAAAACTTTACATTTTTCTTAAGTTGTTTATTTCCGAATCCAATCCTTCACAGTATTCGGAATTAAACCTGGTATCTATACAATTACCTCCATGATACATATTTTATCTACTAGACCGTTCTTTTCTTTATGATTACTTTTATTGGACTAATATTAACGATAGTTCGATACATCGATAAAATATGTGATGGTCCAACTTAATGGAGAAATTCCAACAATCTCCCACTTGGATCATCATATGATACTATAGGATGCATCCACTTAATGAACGTTCTTAATTTCTATCGTCACATAGATAACCTTAACAATCCCGTAAATGACCATTAAGGACATAGGACTAAAGTCATCATCAATGCATTTCAAGCCGCAAATAGATGCATCAGTAATCACGATATCGCAACAATCAACTACATGGATCTATCATGGTGTATAACATAAGAATAATATGAAATGTAATCTTACATATCTATTCTTAACTAATCCCACTTAATTGGAGGTCTACTTACAACAAAGTACGAATAATCAAAGATAAGAGTGATGATGAAAAATATCATGAACGGACAGATAATTGTAAAATATATATAAAAGGAAAAGTTAGAAAGATCCACAAGAAAATACCCTCACTGAAACCCTAACAGAAAATGATCTCCCCCTATAAGAAAAGATCAGTTAGCTTATATAGCAATTGTTGTGGGCTTTTTGGCCTATTGAGCCATTGGGCTTAAACAATTGGTCCATTAGAGGCTAATTCATCCCACAAACTTACTAAGTAAAAACATATTTACTTCTTATTACAAAGTACATATTGGTTAAATATTCTAAAAATCTGACTTGCGAATCGTGTAAATTCTTCCCTCATCAGTAGCCCCCCTAGTCCTTGCGAAGAATTCTAAGAAAGGACTAGTTTTGTCACTACTTCAGATTTTACTTGTTCCTTATTTGTAGCCCCCCAATCGTTGCGAAGAATTATGAGAGATGAGTAATTTTGGCGCTGCTTCAAATGTTACCTGTGAAAACATAAAATATCTTGGCCAACAGATGTAGACCAACAGATGTATGAAATGTAGACAAACAAATGTTAGAAGATCCATCAGATCCAAAATAATAAATTTTGAGTGTTGACCAACTAATGTTGGAAGATCCTTCGGATCCAAAATAACAAATCTCATATGTTGACCAACTAATAGTTGGAAGATCATTTTGATCCAAAATAATTAACTTCGAATGTTGACAAATTAAAATTGGAAGATCAATTAGATCCAAAATAATAATGAATTTTAATTGTTGACCAACTACTGTTGGAAGATCCTTCGGATCCAAAATATAATGAATTTCAAGTGTTGACCAACTAGTGTTGGAAGATCCCTCGGATCCAAAATAATAATAAATTTCAAGTGTTGACCAACTAGTGTTGGAAGATCCCTTGGATCCAAAATAATAATGTTGACCAATTAAAAATGGAAGATCCCTTAGAACCAAAATAATAATGAATTTTAAGTGTTGACCAACTAGTGTTGGAAGATTCCTCGGATCCAAAATAATAATGTTGACCAATTAAAATTGGAAGATCCCTTAGATCCAAAATAATAATGAATTTTAAGTATTGACCAACTAGTGTTGGAAGATCCCTCGGATCCAAAATAATAATGAATTGTTGACCAACTAAAATTGGAAGATCCCTCGGATCCAAAATAATAATGAATTTCAACATATAAAAATACTATATTTGTGGCAGTCAATACCATATTGGATACAAGGCATGTGAAAATCTTTAATAACAAACCATAAGAGATATCATAGCAGCAAAGAGTTATGCAACAAGATCAGAAAAAGGCATGTAAACTACCACCAAACACATATAAGTTCCAACAATTGGGCATTTGGTCTAGTGATTCTCGCTTTGGGTGCGGGAGGTCCCGAGTTCGATTCTCAGAATGCCCCATTAAGAATTAGTAAGCTAATTTTGTATTATATGTACTCTATCATATTATATTTTAAATTCAAGATAAGGTAATAATTTCCGTTAGTCAACTCATGATATTAACTATAAAATACATACCTATTCTCTGACCATGTTACTTTAAGTAGTATTCTTTATGTAGAAGGATAAGACAATCATTTCATTTATTCAACTCATGATATTAAATACATACCTATTTTCTAACCGTGCTACTTTAAATGGTATTCTTTATGTAAGAATAATGGTCAAACACAACAAAAGGGCACTAACATAAGTTGACCACATGCAGACAAGTATGATGATATTGAAAAGTCATTTATTTCAAGAAATTGTACTGGTTAAACAAAATAAGGGAAGCTGAGAAAACTTACCTGACTTGATGTGTTTGGCCAGTGTGAGCTTCCGCTATCTACTTAACGCATACTAAATTGCTGGCATCAAGGTGCATATACTACCATCAAAACACTGTAGGAGTGATACTTAAATAGCAAACATAAAGTAAACCTTCCACGACTGACTTGAAACCATATGGCAATGAACAGAAAATGAAATGCCAAAGAAAAACTATCCAAGTCTCGTCAAAGGCAGAGAGATTTCAGCCATTTATGACTGCTGTAAATTTAAAGTCCATGCATTTAGATGGTCTACTGAGACGAGATTTTCGCTTGATTTCCCAGAAAGTAAACAGCACGTGTGCAAAATATATTGTAGCCTACCGAGTTTTATCCAACAAACACCACAGAGGAACTTAAAGTGTGGTTATTTTTTAATTCCTCGCAAAGATGTTGACCACTTTAATCTTCATAACAGATGGAAAAAGCGTGGTGTTGCTATGGTTTGGTGCTGGTCTCTGATATGAAGACAAAAGTAAGATGAATGTCGAAGGCAGAAACAGCAACTTGAGCTACCTTAGTGTGTAAACCTTTCCCCATCTTCACACCTCCATGTTTGACTAAAGCAATTCCATCTGTATAGACTCTAGATCGCCAGCCTGATTCTTGAACACTTTAGCGTGTTTACATTACATCTCTAGAGCAGAGTGGATGAATACTGTAGAGTTGGAATCCACGTCGGAAACTGAATTCATCGAAACTATTATTGCTCAAGTCCAGAACCCTCAAGCGTGAGCCGAGTGACAACAGAGTGAGGCTGCTAGGGTTTCATCAAAAAACACATGTATCAAAATCATGTCGGGGCTGAAAAGTTTCCCTGGAATCGGTCCAGAGAGCTTATTTGTCCAAAATGAAAGTGCTTTGCGCTAAGTACCATATCTAGACCAGGAGAAGTTTCATCAGACACCGGGATACTTCCTTCAATCTGGTTGGAAGCAAGATCTAGCCAGTAAAGATTCAAGAATTGGTACCGATAACGTCACTAGCTGCGTCATCGATCCTATTGTATCAGGACTGAAGAAACAAAACCCATCTAAACCCAAGAAGGCAATTAACGTTCTTTATTTCGATTGCTGAAAAGTTGTCCAGCTTCTTTCACTGATTCGACCCCCTACCATTTCAAAGGAAGTTGTATAGAAATCACCTGTTCTTTTAAACAATTAAGCAAATAACTCATAATATACCAATCAACTGAGAGACCTTGGCATTTTCCATGGATAATGTCTGGGGCTAAGAAGTTTGTCATTCCACAAATGGTTAATGTTCTCTCACCAGATAATTTCTTTGCGAATCTGAAGTCTACAAGTTGTGATCTCCTGTTCTATCCAGCAAAAAATCATCAGGAGAGACACTTCTGTAAAGAATGCCTCTCATGCAAATCATGTAAAGCAGAAACAACAGAGGCAGCACAAAACTTTACAGCTGGTTCATCAAGAGCGGAGTGAAGTATCGAAGACAAAGGGAAAGCCATGCAAGTATTTAACAGCATGGCAGCATATTTTCGTCTAATTTCTGCGAGAGCTGAAGGTTCAATGCTTTTCTCAGATTTCTCAGGAAACCTGGATGAAGATTCTTTTGACTCTTGATCCTCTTGGTAAAGCTTTCTCAATGGCCCAACAATTAAATCAAATTTCTCTTCAGTTAGGACTGCACATGCAACATCACCGACTGCCACAGCCAATAAAGATCCTCCCATATGTTCACCCAGAAGTGCCCATTCACCAAAGTAGCTTCCTTCTCGTTTTTCCACAGAGAGCTCTGCTTTGCTCTGCTGATCATTCTACTATTTTGGCTTGTCAATCTTGAGGCTGCAAGCATTTGGGTTTCTTGACAACTTTGCGTCAAAATTGATTCTTACACATCCCTTTTAGATGATGTATGATGCCAAAAGTCCTTCATCTCTATCAATTATTGCCTTCCCATCTACCCGAGTGCTTATCGTTCTGACTCTGCAAAACTTCTTAAAAATCTATCAGTTCAATTTTTTATGGCACAAAGCAATTCGAAATCGGATCGAGTGCCAATTATTTGCCAACTATTCCATCCTGTGAAACAGCACCTAAATCATTGTTACTCTGAAGAAAGGATGTGAAAACGATATGTCCAAGAGAACACATTTCTCTGTGACATCTTGTCAAATACCTTATGAGCAGAATCAAAAACATAGAAGGTGATAAAGTAACAAGACTACCAAGCGGAATTTATAGTAGTCAAAAGAGCACTCACCTGAAAATATCAACCTACCTTAGCAGCAAGCCGTGCTGGTCGTAGACGACGGCTTCCGACGGTGGAGAGAGCTATGATGATTCCAGTCTATGGACATCTTCCATTTAACTGAGAAGATGATGATAATCGCCTTAGAAATTGTATTCTTATGATTCTCCTCAAGGCCATATATTGTGCGTAGTCGAAATCCATGTCGATCGATCCGGTATGAAACTGCCCAAGTCCTTATTCAAGGCTTTTTTTGGTGAGAAAGAGTTGGTCTTGAAGTGGATTTCTAGATCTGGGCATGTGTGAAGGACTCGGATCCATATCTGTAAAATACAAAGAAAACACAAAGAGTAATACAAAATTCTATGAAGATATTAACAAAACAATAGATCCTGCAAAATTGTTAGATGAATCAAGAAATATTATAAACAAAGAGAGAATAGTGAGCAGTGGTGTGTCCAAAATTGTTCAGAGAGAATAGCAAAAATGATCGTCGTTAAAGCTTGGGTTCGAAAGGGAGAGGTTGTGGTGGTTGGCGATGGCCATGGCGAGGAGGCCGATCGAGCTTTGGCTCTCTCGAAGGCGAGTTTGAGTACATAGCAGCGAGTGAGAGGGTAATCCTTTAGGATTCGATTGATAAAAACGATGCTCATAACGGTTTTGGATATGTTATCCGGGTACCGGTCATTTTCCCACAGACGGCGCCATTTGATGATGAAAAATATCAAGAACGGAAAGATAATTGTAAAATATATATAAAAGGAAAAGTTAGAAAGATCCACAAGAAAATACCCTCACTGAAATCCTAGCAGAAAATGATCTCCCCCTATAAGAAAAGATCAGTTAGCTTATATAGCAATTGTTGTGGGCTTTTTGGCCTATTGAGCCATTGGACTTAAACAATTGGTCCATTAGAGGCTAATTCATCCCACAAACTTACTAAGTAAAAACATATTTACTTCTTATTACAAAGTACATATTGGTTAAATATTCTAAAAATCTGACTTGCGAATCGTGTAAATTCTTCCCTCATCAAAGAGCACACTGAAAACTTATATATAAATATGTTTGCATTAATGACCTTAAGTTCGTGAATATCATAATACAAACAAATTTAATAGCTTAATACAAACTCTCACTGAAACTAACAATCATCTAAGTACACAACACCCATGTTAATATTGTATTCAATAAAAACTTTAGGTACTAATGCCTTCGTAAGAGGATTTGCTAACATCGAGTTTGTCCTTATGTGCTCCACACTGATTTGACCACTCTGTACTCTCTCTTTAACAGACAGGAACTTGATATCTACATGTTTGGACTTAACCGAGCTCCTGTTACTGTTTGAATACTGAACTGCCGAGTTATTGTCACAATATAATCTAAGGGGTCTTTCTATCCCCTCTAGGATTCGCAGTCCCGTGACAAAATTTCGCAGCCAAAGCGCTTGATTGAATGCCTCGAAACAAGCAACAAATTCCGCAGCCATAGTGGAAGATGCAATGAGTGTTTGTTTAACATTTTTCCATGATATTGCACCTCCCGCTAAAAGGAATATAATGCTTGAGGTTGAATGACGAGAATCCTCACATCCAGCGAAATCCGAGTCGGAATACCCTATGACCTCCAGTTTATCTGAGTTCTTATATGTTAACCAGTGATGTTTTGTTTGTTGCAAATACCGGAGAAATCTTTTGACTGCTTTCCAGTGTTCCATCCCCGGATTACTTACGTATCTCCCTAACACACCCACCATAAAAGCAATATCTGATCGTGTACAAACTTGAGCATACATCAGACTTCCAACAGCCGAAGCATATGGAACCTTTTGCATTTCCTCAATCTCAAGTTTTGTCTTTGGGCATTGCTTAAGGCTAAACGTTTCACCTTTTGATATAGGGGTTTCCTTTCCTTTGCTGTTAGCCATCCCGTAACGTTGTAACAAATGATGCATCACCAAGATATTTCATATCGAATTTGTCCGAAATAAATTTATTGGTCATATGTAACAATTCCTTATCGTTCGTGGCCAATAATATGTCATCAACATACAGCACTAGAAATATGAATTTACTCCCACTGAAATTTTGATACACACAATCCTCCACTGAATTTATCTCGAAACCAAATGAGACAATAACTTCAAGGAATTTGTGATACCACTGCCGAGACGCTTGCTTGAGACCATAAATAGATTTCTTCAGTTTGCATACCGTCGACTTTGGATCACCAGAGACAAAGTTTTCAGGTTGTAACATATAGATCGTTTTCTCAATGTCTCCATTAAGAAAAGCGGTCTTTACATCCATTTGATGGAGCTCAAGGTCGAAGTGTGCAACTAATGCCATGATTGTCCGAAAAGAATCCTTCGAAGAAACTGGAGAGAAGGTTTCTTTAAAGTCAATCCCTTCACGTTGAGTGAAACCCTTAACTACAAGTCGCGCTTTATGCCTCTCCACATTACCCTTAGAATCCCGTTTGGTTTTAAAAATCCATTTACAACCAATCGGCTTCTTTCCTTCAGGTAATGGAACAAGCTCTCATACCTCGTTATCTTGCATTGATTTAAACTCTTCGTTCATTGCTTTAATCCATAAGTGAGAATCAGAACTTTTCATGGCTTCACGAACACTTAAAGGATCGTTTTCTGTTGAACCATAAAATTCTTCATGTTCTTGAAGATACACTATATAGTCTGAAGATATAGCGCTCTTTCTTTCTCTAGTAGATCTACGCAAAGGGATAATTTCTTCATTTTTCACGTGAACTTCTTGGGAGGTAGAGTTTGTTCTTTTTGAACAACTTCATTTTGCTCTATTGGAACAACATCCATAGGAGGAAGGTTAACATCATCTTGAGTATCTATATGTTCTAACGAATCTGAAATGATGATTGGCCTTCTAATTACCATATCATCATCTGACACTATATTATCATTGTTAGAACCTTCATGAATCTCTATTGATTCTTCCTCAAGATGAATGTTCGTTACTAAATTATTCCCCCCAAACTCTATATCCTCAAAGAATTTCGTTGTACCCATCTCAAATATATTCTTTGTGGAAGAATCATAAAACTTAAAACCCCTACTGTGCTCGGGATATCCGATGAAATAACTACTAACCGTTTTTAGGGCTGTCAATTTCGGGTTTCGGGTCGTGTTCGTGTCGGGTTTGACCAACCCGAAATTTTAGAACCTGTGACACGAACCCGAACCGAACCCGAAATTCGTGTCAGGTTCAAAGACCCGAACCCGACCTGTTAAAAACCTGTTGGACCCGAACCCGACCTGTTTGACACGAAATTGTATCCAACACGAAACACCTGTCTGACACGAACCCGACCTGTTTGACACGAAATTGTATCCAACACGAAACACCCGTCTGACACGAACCCGACCTCTTTGACACGAATTTTGGGAAAAGACAAAACTTAATAAATGTAGATGCAAGGGATCGAACCCTGTACCTCCCGCATGCAAAGTGGGCGCTCTACCATTTGAGCTACATCCCCTTTTGAAATTTTATTGGTCCACTATATTTATATAAAGTCAAGATACGCTTACTACATATATTTACACCGGCTTTACTATCACCGGTGAAGTTATCTTACCGTAAAATATGTGGTGATGATGGGTTTGCCATCTCATCTAAACATGAAAAAAAAATACATGAGATAAATTAAAATAAATTTCAGAAAATATCAAATAACCACTAAGTTGTCCCTTCTTATCAAATAACCACTAGAATTGTAAATCGATTCATCCCACAAAACAAGATTGAATGCATTCAATATTTATTAATAAATCTAGCAAACTCACACAAATCAGATAAAAAAACTGTTAAATAATAAATTATTTCCATTTTTTATTCTTAATATTATAATCTATATACACAGAAGATGAAAGATTCAAAACTTTATTAATATACGTGAAAGAAGAATAAAATTCAAAACTTTATAGCAAACATGTGAACCATCATTTATCCTCCATCATATACTTATTTAAGTATACTATTTATTTTATATATTTTAAATCAAAAATAAAATTATTTCATTAATAAAGTTTTATAAGTATTTTTGGTATTCTAATTTATAAGTCAAATTTTTAAAATAATATTATTTTATTAAGTGTTTTCAGTATTTTATTTTACAAGTGTACATGTCTTTTGGGTTTTACATGTCTGTTTCGGGTTTACATGTCTTTTCGGGTTTCACCTGTCTTTTCGGGTTTTACAGGTCAGTTTCGGGTTTACGGGTCTTTTCGGGTTTTACAGGTCAGTTTCGGGTTTACAGGTCTTTTCGGGTTTTACAGGTCAGTTTCGGGTGACACGAACCCAACCCGAACCCGACCCGTTTTTTTTCGAGTCGGGTTCGTGTCGTGTCTTAATTTCATCGGGTCTGAAATATCGGGTCTCTAACCCTAAAATTTCGGGTCGTGTTCGTGTTGGGTTTACAGGTCGTGTCCAAAATTGACAGCTCTAACCGTTTTGGAGTCCAAGTTTTTCCATTCGGCTTATAAGGCTTCGCTTCAGCTGGACATCCCCAAACATGTAAATGTTTTAAACTAGGTTTACGCCCAGTCCAAAGTTCATACGGTGTCTTAGTAGTTGCTTTCGTCGGAACTATATTAAGTAGGTAGGTCGCACATTTTATTGCTTCTCCCCAGAGTGATATAGGTAATGTTGAATGACTAATCATACTTCTTACTATATCCTTCAATGTACGGTTTCGTCTCTCAGATACTCCATTCATGTTGGGCGAACCCGGCATCGTATACTGAGGGACTATGCCACACTCTTCTAGGAACTTTGCAAACGTTCCATGACGTTGTTCACCTGAACCATCATATCTCCCGTAGTATTCACCACCACAGTCCGATCTGGCGCACTTAATGTCTTTACCAAGTTGTTTTTCAACTTCGGTCTTAAAGACTTTGAACTTGTCAATGGCCTCTGATTTTTCGTGAATGAGATATAGATACCCATATCGTGAAAATTCGTCAATAAAAGATACAAAATATCGTTGGTCGTTCCATGATGTTGTAGGGAACGGACCGCGGATGTCTGTATGTATCAAATCCAAGACCGCTTTCGCTCTGTATGCATCTAATCATTTCACTTTGGTATGTTTTCCTTTTATACATTCAACGCAAACGTTGAAGTCCGAAAAATCCAGTTCACTTAATAAACCTTCTGAAACAAGCTTTTCAATTCTATTTCTAGAAATGTGACCTAATCGCTTGTGCCAAAGTTTTGCTGATTTTTCCATTTTACAATTTAGTTTTCCAGGTACATCTACATTCATTATCTCTTTGTGATCCTTTATAGTATCCAATAAATACAAGTTATCATTTGCTATTAACTTTCCAGAACCAACAACATTACCATGTAAATAAAGACATAAACTTTCATTTCCAAATAGACAAGAATAACTTAATTTGTCCAACAACGGAAAGGAAATTAGGTTCCTTCGAAAAGAAGGTACATACGATACGTCTTTTAGATACAAAAAATGTCCACTGGTAAGCAACAAATGAAAATCACAAATAGAATGAACCAAACACGAACTGCCATCAGCTGTATAGATAGATGTTTCACCATCACTCAGGCTTCGGTTTCTTATCATACCCTGCAAAGAAATACAAACATGAGTTGTTGCTGCTGTATCAACCCACCAAGTATTTCTCGGCACTGAAACTAAATTGATCTGAGAACAGAACATAGAAGTGAAAATACCTTTGGTTTTCATCATAGCCCTCCATTTTTCACATTCTTTCGTAAACTGCCCTGGTTTCTTACAATGGAAGCAACGCCCTTTACCAGACGTACCCTTATGCTTCTTTTGTCCCGAACCGGATGCATGTGCATCTGAACCTTCATACTTTCTCTTAATTCCCTTATCCACCCGAGCTTTCACCATTTGCACTTCTGGAGGTTCTTGCTTCATCTTTTCCTCCTCTTGCGCTGCCTGAGAGATGAGCTCGTTGAGAGTCCATTTCTCGCGCTGACAGTTATAAGAAGTTTCAAAGTTCTTATACAGAGGAGGGAAAGAGTGAAAAGCAAAGCTTACCACAACATCTTCGGGAAGGTTAATTTTAAGTGCTTTCAGTTTGGAAGCGATGTTTGACATGTCCAAGATGTGCTCACGAACAGTCCATTTTCCACGATATTTCATAGAGGCTAGCTTAATAAGCAGCGTCTTAATCTCTACTTTATCGTTCTTGGCAAAACATTTCTCTACCTCTTCAAGAAATATTTTTGCATTAGTGATCTCAGGTGGGACTGCACCACGGAATGCTAATGGAATCGCTTGCTTCATGATCCCTAGACTTATCATGTTCGACTTTTCCCACGCCTCTGACTCTTTATTCTCCGTAGGAGAACTGTCATCAGTCAGAGGTTTAGGTTAATCGACCCTTAATGCTAAGTTGTAATCATGGCACATCAAGTGCAGCAACATATCTTTTTTCCATAGCTCAAAGTTGCTCCCATTAAGTATGGGTGCCTTTTTGCCTTCCGGGTTATAGAGATACGAATTTGCTAACATAACAAACAAACAACAATAAATATTCAAAAACATCACTTAACATATAATCTCCATAGTATTTAACAAATAAACATAGCATAATAAAACATACTCTTACAACATCAATAAGATACCTTTGGGCAAGCATATTAATTTGTATATGTATGAGTTTGAGCATAATTAATGTTGATCCTACTAATTGACTTAAGTAAGAAAATCTTCCTTTGGGCCGATTTTCCTAGTTCAATTGTCTTAATGATCAATTCACAAATAACTATCTCGTGTCTAAGATCAACTATGTCAAACATTAACCTTCCTTTGGGCCGATCAAAGTTTACATACTTATCAATCAAAGACTTGTCAAAACTCTAAAATAATTAATTCAGAAATAGAGATCACTTTGGCGATATATTGAATCATTAATTATTTATCGAAGTTCGGACAACTTAAAACATGCTAATTATTTTGAAAAATACTATACGACTACCTTAATTAATGTCCAAACTATTCCGTAGTCTATATATAAATCTAATAAAATTAAATTTATATCTTAAATTATTATATTATAATATAATATTTAATATATATATATATATTATTTTTAGTATTGAGAACAAGTTTTACTAGGGTCGCTCATTAAAAACCTAGCAGATAGGAAAGAGTGCAAAATATTGAAACCGTAGATTAAATATCCTATTCTGTAATCTAACGGTAACAAAAGCCTTCGTAGTTTACAGCGGTCCTTCAAATTCGACCGTCTCCACATCTTCACTAACTGTTTTTACAGTAATTTAAATTCCACAACTAACGGCAAGGATGTAGAATCAGTTCCACTTTTCATGCAACAGAAAATCACTTCCACTTTTCTTGCAACAGTTATATGTTTGGTATGGCTAAATTAGGGCCCAAAAAATGTTAAGCATTCCCAAAATTTAGAGAATCTTTTTAATTCAATAGTCAAAGACGGTTTTACCCTTTGACCAAGAATCTTTATTTTTGTCTTGTAGTGGAATGTGGGTATGGTTAGCCAAATGTGGAAGAACACAAAATTTCTCCTCCAAACAACCCTCTTATACTCTAGTCTTAACAAAAATTTCAAAAACTCCCAAAAATTCAAGAACTCCCAAAAATTCAAAAACTCCTAAAACTTCAAAAACTCACAAATAAACACTTCAACCTCCAAGAATCATTACTTTTTTTATAAATTTGGAATAATCGAAGGATGGCCTCTGAATGTGAGAAGCTTGCTGAGGAGCATGGGACTCCAAATATGGTAGTTGTTCTAACCAATTTTTTTATAAAAGTTTCCATTTTGGTAGACCTTCTACATTTAGAAAGGTAGAACCCGAACTACCCCGCCGGTTTCAACCCTCCAAACCGGCGGGGAGTAAGAACACTCATATTAAAAAGATGAAGGTTCCCCGCCGGGTCACGCCGTGTCCAACCAGCGGGTTCGTCGAGTCCCACCCGCCGGGTGGGACACCCTTACCCGGCGGGGTTGTGACCCTGTATACCGGCGGGGCGACCTCCATTTTTTTGTCCATAATTTAAGGTTGAAGTTGTGTATAGTCCCCGCCGGGGTACAGTATTTGCACCGTCGGGTTTGGTATGTTAAACCGCCGGGGTGGGTTTACGAACCCGTCGGGGTCAACCCCCGTGTTTAAACTCCAATGGAGTTTGATGTAGGCCCTGACCCCCGGCGGTTGAGGAATTGTCAACTGACGGTTGACAACATCCCCGCCGGTTTGGGAATTTTCAACCGCCGGTTGACAATGTCACCGGCGGTTGGAACCATGTTTAACCGGCGGGGACCGAACCTTCATTGTGTGAATTTTCTAACCGTTGGGTTGGGGTTTTGGCTTATTTTATCCATGCTCAAATTTGATGCTTCTTTTTTAACATGCATATGGTGAAGAGTTAAAGAGCGGAGATGAGTGTTAAAGGATGAGTCAAAGGATTATTTGACTAGTTCGTGCATGGCGAAGGCGGAGGAGGAGGAAATACCAGTGCCTTACTCCATAATTTGAAAATTTGAAATTTAAGAACTTAATTTCATGGTGGCTCTGATACCACTTGTAAGAAATACTCTACATATTTCTTACTTAACTTATTGAACCATGAAATTAAATCATCCTGTAATAATGCGGAATAAATAACTTACAGGATGTAGACATTCTTCAATCTTCGGATTCCAAACTTGAAGCAGATGATCCGCGATCCTTTGCTAGGTTATCGATTCTTCTAAGAGATGGCAACCAAAACACACTTTTGTAATTGATTCGAAGGAAGAATCAATTTGTTTTTCTTAAAGGATTTTTCTCTTTGTATTTGATCTCGTGTCTTTTAAGAATGAGAAACTCATTCTTATATAGAACTGAAATGAGAAAAACGGTTCTTCTCTTTTAACCGTCTGTAACTTCCAGACAGTTACTTAATGAAGACCAGTCCTTATTAAATTGCCACCCTTAGGGACCATAACCCGGTATTATTTTGTTTTACAAAATAACCCCAAAACTTTACGTTTTTCTTAAGTTGTTTATTTCTGAATCCAATCCTTCACAGTATTCGGAATTAAACCTTGTATTTATACAATTACCTCCATGATACATATTTTATCTACTAGTCCGTTCTTTTCTTTATGATTACTTTTATTGGACTAATATTAACGATAGTTCGATACATCGATAAAACATGTGACGGTCCAACTTAATAGAGAAATTCCAACAGAAACTTCACTGGACTGCAAAGCAAATGAATTGGTGGTCTATCCAGAGATCATCAATTGGGAACTTCAATTCCCATTATAAGTGATGATAGTGGAGTACTTCGAAGTCCTGGACCTTTGCCCTACACAAGCAACACCAAATCTTTGGTTCACACTTCTATCAGTAATCATGGCTTCAAGACTAAGCCAAATTCATCTCTCTATCAAATATTTTATTGCCATATCTGGGCGTTTGCTGAGACCAATCTTGTCGGTCTATTATCTAACCATTGTAGATGATTTTAAAATAATCGTTGACCTGCTTGAAGCTAAAAAAATTAGAAGCAAAGACATGTTTTCATTTCTAGAGCTTGGGAAAATAGAAAGGAAATTTATGAGAAGAACCATTCAAAACTTAACCCTGTCTGGAGGAGTAACAGTAAGTTCTATTCTCTTTCCACATTTTCTTTCGTTGTATACCTTATACTTAAATTTCCACCTGCATTGCTACTGTACTCAAGAATTTTGAAAAGGTATAAGGGTCACAATAAGGATGTGAAATAAATTGTTATGAAGTTGGCCACATGGGCAGAAAATAAGTGGGGCAATGGGTTCCATTCAACTTTTCTGCCCATAAATTTTATCAACAACCACTTGTGGAGGATCACCTTGGGTGCTGACCTCCTCAAAAATTTGATTGAGCCATCAAATATAAATTTGGTTGTGAAGAGACTAATATCACATGATGGTAAAGTGACTTTTCCTGCGAGAAACAGATTAGACAACCATCTTCTTACAAAAAATAAATGGGAAAAGAAAAAACAGTTAGTACATCTGGTGCTAGCCCTTTAGAGAATCCGAGGCTGCAGAAGAAGAAAAAAAGGAAGGAAACTGAAACGGTCCTTCCTACTATTAAAAAAGAAGTAGAGGTTGAATCTTATCCAAAGAGAAAAAAGATTGTTGCCTCGAAGAAAAAAAAAAGCACTTCTAAAACATCACCAAGGAAACAGGCAGAAAAGAACTCTAAAAAACCCCATCAAGAAGTGCCTCCTTCCGAGGCTGAAATCATTGTAGTGGAAGATGATCAAAGAGAACTTGAAATGGAAGATGACTGAGGAGATGGCCAATTTGCTCTTATGAACCCATTAATACAGAGGAGCTTCAAGAGCAGCTTCAAAAAATTGGCTATCAAGTTACAACTCATATTCTATCTGACATATTGGATGCCAATCTTCCACCATGTACTTTATCATCTACTCTCATGCCTTAATAACCATCAAATATTAATTCCCCCTATTGAAGAACCATCCAAAAAGGTTGCACTTGTGTTGCAACCATTTTCTAACCTTAGAGTTGCAACACAAATTTATGTACATAAGTTGATTCTGCTCGAAGTTATTTGGAAACTATAGCCAAATATATGATCCGATATAAGAAATATCTTTGGCAAACTCATTGAGCATCAATTTTATGAGTTCCAAGCTGGTAGGTCGGAATTCATCAATGGAACCATCCACCTCAGTATTCATTTACGTTATGGGCATGAACAAAACACAGAAGAGATCAAGACTTCCCATTAAGTTGAGATGGATTGACTCAAGACCACGCATGCCTTAGAGCTAACTGAGGAGCAAAACAAGGTCTTCCATATTCAAGATTCTTTAAACAAGAGCGAAGAAGAAAGAAATAACTTGACAAATGATATGGCTACTCTCGAGACAGCACTCGAAGCAGAAAATAAAACTGTTGTAGAAACTACAAAAACTCAATGCAGAATGGACACACTGGCTGCTTTTAAAAATGTCGAGGAGCAAAAAACTATTACTCTACTCCGTGAAATCCACGCAACGTTTCCAAAGGTAAACTTGTCTAGTTTATGGGAATTAATCCCCATCGATAACCGACCCAGCGAGGCTTTTGATCATGTCCCTAATGATTCCTCCAAAGAGACGGAATCAAAATAAAATATTACTGAGCAAGAAGATTCTTCCGAAGAGAACTCCGAAGAAAAATAATTGTTGTTTTCCTTTTTTTTCAAAGTTATCTGATGTTGTGTGATGACTTGTTTTTGTGAATGCTTAACTGTTTAGCATTCAGAACATCATTTTGTAAGATCATATTAATTTTTATGAATTAGTACGTTTCCTTTCTCTACATTCATTTGCCTTATCATAAAAAATTATAATTTTATGAACAAATCATTTTCACCTCGAATTCCAACATATGTCACAGATAAACTTAAATTTTATCAAATAAAATGTTAGCACTTCGAATAAACTGGTGCGTTTAAAGAATGTTAACACCCTGAATACAAATGGTGCAATTAAAGAACGTAGCACCTCGAATATATATAGTGCATTTAGAGAACATAATACCTTGAATATATATAGTGCGTTTAGAAAATATGACACCCAAAATATATAGTGCGTTTAAAGAACGTAGCACCTCAAATATATATAGTGCATTTAAATAACGTAGCACCTCGAATATTATTGTTTCTTCAAACAGTTTTTATAATAAACGTATAACACCTTGGATTAATTACTATTGGTCAACAACTTCAAAAATGGTCACTCTTTTACTATTTACCAAAATAATTTAAATACTTGTGTTTAAAACAACTATTGGCCAAAAAATACATTTATTAATATATTCGAACATTTACATGACACCTCATTAAAACCTTCTTGGGCCAACAGGGTAGGAAAGAGTATGTCAATTATTCAAAATACATTATAAACAAAACATCATTCCCAGTATAGTTTCAGATGTTTAATATTCCGAGGATGTTGAAGCATCATCCTGTGCTTATCACAAAGGCGATACAAACCCAGTATTATTCTATTTATAACCATATCAGGACCCCCCCCCCAATTCGTGTCCATCTTTTCGGGGCATTTGTCCTTTATATGAAGGAATAATTTCCTCAAGACTTTGTCACCTACTTTGAAATCTATCCTTCTTACTTTCGAATTATATCTACTCTTCATCAAAGTTTGATAATGAGTCATATTCAAATGTGCTATAAAAATTTTCTCCTCTATCAAATCTATTTTTTTTCTTTTTGCCTTTTTATTTAGGTCCTCGGAATAATAAAGTATCCTATAAGAAGGTAACGT
The DNA here is from genome assembly GCA_036936605.1 of Limnanthes douglasii subsp. nivea. Classification (NCBI taxonomy): domain Eukaryota; kingdom Viridiplantae; phylum Streptophyta; class Magnoliopsida; order Brassicales; family Limnanthaceae; genus Limnanthes; species Limnanthes douglasii. Next base: position 235,048,902 of record JAUPFV010000001.1, on the reverse strand, counting down.
AGATTCTACAGGGCTAACCGTATACATACCATACACCAAGGCAAAAGGATTTTCCTGGGTAGCCTCTCTAGAAGTTGAACGATAAGCCCATAACACCTTTTGCAAATAGTTAGGTCATTTGTCTGCAATCCCTGTTAAATTATTCTTCTAACCATCTAAAATAGACCTACTTGTCACCTCCACTTGACCATTTTCTTGGGGATGAAGAGGTGGAAAAACATTGTGTTATTACCATTGAAGCACAAAAATAAATCATTTATCTATTGTTAAATTGAGGACAATTAGCTGTGGTGATATTTTGATAAACTCGAAAGCGACAACAAATATTATTCATAATGAACTTACTAACATGCTAGAGTTTTTGTTCCATACAATGGTTCAGCATCTGCCCACTTCGAAAAGTAATCCACTGCCACAATGATCATTTGACGTCCTTTAAAATCCATAGACAATGGTCTTACCAAGTCTATTCTCCATCTGTCAAAAGGGATAGCTTCAAAATAAACATAACTGGTACCGATGGTTTGTGAATAGAATTGGAAAAGCGCTCATAAGTATCACAACCTTGAACTAAAACTTTAGCATTACTCATAATTGAAGGCCAATAAAACCCTGCCAACAAGACTCGACGTGTCAAAGAATTGAAACCACGGTGTGCTGAACCCTCACCATCATGCAACTCAAATAAAATATCTTAAGATTCTTGCTTACCCAAACAACGCAAAAATGACCTACTGAGAGATTTCTTATATAACACCTCATCTAATACAACATAACCATGAGCCTTATACCTTAATTTTTTAGCCAATTATAAATCTTGAGGTAACGTTCCTCTTAGTAAAAATTAAGAATATTAGTTCTCCAATCACCTCGAATTACATCTAGTATGACAAATACCTCCTCAACATATTTACATTTCTCTGACCGTGTTAAAATTGAAGGACCTTCCTGTAAAAATATTTAGGGATACTTTTTTTGTATAAGCGATTGTAGCCAAAGAATTAGCAACTGTATTATCTTCTTGATTAATATGCTCTACAATCAATTTGTCAAACAGAAGAGCCAAATTTCAAAGCTTGCAAATTTACAAAATTAAATGATCATTCTTAGCCTTAGAAACACATGTTATATAATTTGCCACTAATTGCGAATTTGTTTCCAAGCGAGATGTAGTTGCCCTATAAATATTCGCAAGCCTTAAACCAGTCAACGCAACTTCATACTCAGCCTCATTGTTTGATGCACGAAAAAAAAATTAATAGCTTCAAACATTGCCTCTACAGAAGGAGAAATTAACTGGACTCATGCACTAGATCCCAAAATACTAGAACCGCCATCAGTTCAAACCATCCACATCGAATTTTCTAGCAAGACCTCTTTATATGTCTCCTCATCTGATCTGCCTAAATGAAATTCGACAAGAAAATCAGCTAAAGTTTGAGCTTCAATAGTCGTCCGAGGAGAAAAAATGATATCAAAATCTCCCAACTCTACTGACCACTTGGTCATCGTACCAGATATGTTTGGGCGTTGTAACATATTATTTAGTGGGAAAGAAGTTCGAATCACAATAGTGTGAGATTAAAAATAAGTACCCAAAGCCATTTTTTTAGTCTCTAATACCTTTTCTCTGATGCCAACAAACTTTTACTAACATAATTAACTGGCTTCGACCCTCCCTTATATTCTCTTATTGGAACAATACTTACAACAAAGTCAGACACTACAATGTATCAAAATCGTTTCTCTCTAGTTTGAGGCTTAGACAATATCTCTGGTGATAACAAAAGTTATTTAATCTTTGAAAATGCTGCTTCACAATCCGATGTCCATACAAACTCTTTTGATCATCGTAACATTTGGAAAAAAGGAAAACACTTGTAATACAATCTTGACATAAATTGATTAAGGGTAGTTAACCTTCATGTCAAGATTTGCACCTCTTTTGTAGTTTAAGGTGATGTCATTGAGACTAAAGCCTTTAATTTCTCTAGATTAGCCTCTCTAATTCTTTCACTGATAATATACCACAAGAATTTATGTGCTCGAACTCAAAAGGTACGTTTCTCATGATTTTGCTTCAATCAAATGACCCTTAAATTTAAAAAAGTCTCCTTCAGATCCTCCAAGTGTCTATCATCAGTTTTACTTTTAACCAATATATCATCAATGTATACCTTCATATGTCTCCCAGTTTGAGAAGCAAAAGCCTTATTCACCAACCTCTGATGTGTTGCTCTTGTATTTTACAACCCAAATGGCATAACCCTATAACTATGTAAGCCTAGATCAGTGATTAACATAGTAATTTCTTGATCTTCTGGAAGTATAATCAACAAGATGATCTATTCAAGGAACAAGAAATGGATCTTTAGGACAAGCTCAATTCAAATCTGTGAAGTCAACACACATTCTCCATTTTCTACTCTTATTTTTAACCAGCACTGGGTTCGCTGTCCATAAAGGATGTTGTGTATCTCGAATATGTCTGACCTTATACAAACGATCCACTCTACTACAATAGTCTATGATTTCTCAACAGAAAAAACAAGTCTTTTTTTAATAATAGGCTTGATCCTTGGATTTATAGTTAAGATGTGACATATCACTTCAGGTGGAACTCCCACTACATCCTCTGTTTTTTAAGTAAAAACATCCAGACTAGCAAATATACATTGTAACAATTGATGACACAAAGTTGATGATAACAACATTTATATTCGAAAAGTTTTTCCATTGGAAAAGGTATACTCCTCTATACTTTTATCCATTGTTAAGGAACCTGGGGTTTCCCTTGGATTATCAATTCCTTATTCTTCATCCGAGGTCAACCCCCTGATTGTTATTTAGCCATTCGATCATACAATTAGGACCTCGAATACGAAGAATTGTTACATAACATTCTTTGGCTACCTTTTGATCACTTTAGACCACCCAAATATGGTCTTCGATGACATACTTCAAACATTTATAACCAATGGATACAATTGCATACATCCTTGAAAGCCAAGATCTCCCAAAAATAGCACTATAATTGGTTAAACAATTCACCACCATGAATAAAACTTGAACCTTATTTTTAAAAGGCCATTTTTCCAAACACACTTCACCCTCGAATTCTCCAATCACCTAAGATCTCACACATGTAAACCCAATTATAGTATGATTTGATTGGCAAATTCAAGGTGGATTATGTATTCTATCGTATGTTAACTTGAACAAAACATTCACAAAGCTTCCTATATCTATAAAAACACGTCATATTTCAATCCTAGCTATTTATGCTCTAATAACCACTGCATATTCATGAGGACCTACAATGCCTCTCAAATCATCCTCATCCAAAAGAATAAAAAGAATATCTTTCTTTCTATACGGGTGGGTAGACATCCTTCATTCTATTTGAGTAATTAAATTTACCACATGTCTTTTCCTGAAACTATTAGTTCCTCCAGAAATTGCTAAGGATTCAAAATACTCATACGAGCTTCAAACCCGTTTTTGTTCCAATGGCTTATCTACATCCATCAAAATTAACCGATCTAGAACTGTATCCAAATATTCTGATGGTGCGTCAAAATGATCACATTTAGTGTTTAAAATCATCAATAAACTTTCTTCTTTCGAATTCGGATTAGCAGTCTGATGTGTCGATGTGTTTGGAATTTTTAAACCACTAGTTTGAATTTTAACAAAAGCAGTTGACTTGCCATTTTCTATTAAAACATGTACCTCATTCTTTAAACCAATACAGTTTCTAGTATCACCCAATATTATTTTGATACTTGCAAAATATATTGTTGCGCTCTTCTCTTAGTCTATTTATTGGAGTTGGGTTTTTAAAGCTTACATAACCTTTGGATTTTTCAAAGATATAAGAAACCTTCTCAGTCAGATCATCATAATATTGTGACCTTATCCACTTATTTGACATTGGTCTTTAAAACTAGTAACTTGTAGCTTGAGTTTAAAACCCTCCAGTATAAGGAGGCAGATTGTTGTTATTCTTTGGACAGTGTGGTTGATAATTCGAAGAGTTTCCTTGATTATTTGACACTTTCCTTGAATTCCTTTGACTAACTATTACCCCTCATCGAACCCTAGTTGATTCTTCCACTTTAATTTGGTCATCGACTTGAGCCATAAGTGCCTTAAAAGTTAGCGCTCTTATTTTTGTTGTTTCATTTTCCAAATATTATGGTGATAATCCTTGTCGAAATGCAGCTATATCAAATAATTCTTCACAATTATCTAACCCCACTTTTGTCAACACAAAATACTTTGTATAATCCTTCAACCTTTCTCCCACAACTTGCTTACATTGTATTATTGTATCTCTATTTGCACGCATCTCTTTGCTTCTCACAAACTATCATCGAAAAGCTGTGTAGAAATCTTTAAAATTAGTAATAGATCCCCTCGGAATCCTATTAAACCATTTTAGAGTTGTGCCCTTAAAATTTTGAAAAAAACTCTCCACATACAAGCCTATCATCATCTTCGAAGTTCATCATATAGTTCTTAAATTGTTCGATGTGATCATATGGATCCTGCATCCCATCAATTTTCTTGACCTTAGAGATATCAAAACGATTCGGAAGAATAATAGACCTTATCTCAACTGTTAAATGGAAATTTATCCAGCTTACTCCTTGTACGTACTAGTCATCTCCTCCCGTTCTCATGACAACATACAGTTTCCAATCATCTACACATGTGTATTGGTTAAATGTATTCCATTTACATTATTTTATTTCTCTTTAACAATGAATTATATTATCTATTCTTTGATTATTTTCCTTGCACAATTTTTAAGGCCGAATTCTTTCTCTTTTCGAAGATTCCCAATACCTCTTTTGCTTAAATGATCGTTCCTCAGATTCTGAGCTATCAAATCCATCATCACTACATGCAATATACTTATGTTTGTCTTTCTTTTATTTTTGAAAAGTTCGATGTTCTTTATCATACTCAAAATATGTTTTTCTTTGATCACTTCGAATCTGATGAGCTTATAAGATCAATCGGATTGGCTTTACATCCCATACTTCTCTTCAACTTGTCTCACCTCAGATTTCAGCCTACCTCATTAAATATTATGTTCTCTTTGAACATACTTATCGTTTGATATTATCTATTAATTGATTCATTCAAGATTCGATGTCTGAATGAGTTTGTTGGACCGAAATTGGATCATCTTTCTTACTTTCTCCTCTTTGTAAATCAGATCTCAAAGTTTTGATTGCTTTTCGAACCAAAGAATCATCTTCATTCTTTGGCTCCATTATCGATCAAGAATAACTATAACAGATCAAAAAATCAATTATCTTTGGTTTTTTATTATGAAATCAAGGTACCGAACAATTGTTACTCCCACTGTGGTCGCCAATTTGTTAAGTGTAAAACTAGATTCTTGAGAGAGAAATAGAGAGCTTGATTATAGAGAGATAAAGTATAAGTGAAAATAAGAATTCAACTAGAGAGCTTGGTGTAACAAAATTAGTTACAGGTTAAATGCACTTCAGTCTCCCATATTTAAAAATAGACCAAAAACTATCTATCAATTATACAAATTTTCAGATAAATCTTTAGTTTATTACATTTAAGCCTATAATATACTATATCGTTATCGAGTTGTATTATGTTATTTTCAGTGTAATATTTTCAATGTTGAGTTTAATAATTGTATTGTTATGTTTTTCTTACATTGTTTTTGTTTGTCTTTTAAATTGTTCTCACACTGCTTTCATATTTTATTGTATATTCTATTCTTGTACTTAATTATAAAATCGGTTATTTTTTCTCAAAACTAACTTGTAATATTTGACTACTACAGTTGGTGAACCGGCTCCAAGAAAGCTTGCCAAGAAGGCTCTCTGTTCTTCATCGTCTTTTGATTTCGAAGATCAATTAGTCTTCTGGTTCAATCCTTTTCAGGCGCCCTTCTTCGGGTGTATCCCCTTTCGAGGGCTTGATTGATTCTCTTCTTTTGATTAACTTCTGGAAATCTGGTTTCTTCTTCGTTTTGATACTCTGTTTTGAGCATGAAAAACAGAGAACTAAATGTTAACGACTTTCCGATGTTAAACGGCGTTCCGAATACAGCACCGATTAAGGCTCTGACTACAGCCACCATGTCTTACTCGGATACTGTTAAACAGAAACCATTAGTGAAAGACATATTCCCGGAATTTGTTAAGGAATCTGGAAATCATTTTTCGATTCAATACTCCAAAGAGATGAAGGATCGTCTCTTGATGCAAACCAGAATAACGTTAATCGGAAAGTTTGCTGATGGAATTCCAAAGCGTTCTTCGCTCCAACATTTTCTTGATTCTTTCAAGTTTAAGGGAAGTTTCACTTTTATTACGGTTGATTCTCGCCATATTTTCATCGAATTCTGTCTCAAAGAAGATGTTAGTCTTCTCTGGTCTAGAAGTGTGTGGTCTGTTGATGGGAAAAGCATGCGCATGCTTAAATGGGAACCTGATTTTAAGAAGAACATAGAAAATCCAGTTGCGTTGTTATGGGTTAGGTTTGAACAGGTTCCTGAGTTTATGTATAATGTATCTGTTATTCATGACCTTGCGTTATCCATTGGTATTATGCATAGAGTTGTGGTTCCTGAGATGCATAGAGCCAGTAGAAATGCCTGTTTTGCTCAGGTTGAAGTTAATATTGCCAAGGAGTTGAAGAGAAGTATGTGGGTTGGTTTTGGTGAGAATGACGGACATTGGATAGGCATTAGTTATAAAAATATTCCTGGGTATTGTTCTTACTGTTATCATTTGGGTCACACAGTCAAAGAATGCAGAAAAATGGATAACAAGAAAGAAAAAGTTGAACAAAATTGTAAGGAAAATGAAGATTTATTAATAAAAGATGTGAAGTTGGTTACATTGCAGAATTCTCAGTCTATACAAGATCCTCAGCCTATGCAGATCACTAAGGTGTACAGAAGGAAACTTAAGTCTATTATTACGAAAGAAGTTGAGTCTGTAAAGGACTCTTCTAATCCTACTGTTGTTGAAGAGTGTAGTTCTTCTAAGAATGATCAGGAGATCATTGGTGCTCTCCAAAATCTTGATGTTGAGTTCCATGCTGGTTATGATAAATAGGAGAGTAGCACTTCTCCAAATTTGAAAAATGCTGGTAGTTGTGCTGTTTCTCCAGGTTCTAAATCTTTGAGTGATTCCCCAAATCATTGTTGTTCTTCTCCAAATTCTCCTCAAGGCTTCAATCAACTTATCAGTCAGAAAATCAAATCTGCAAACAAGAAAAAGATAAGTAAGAATTTCTCAATAAACTCTCTAAAGAAAAGAGAGAGCAACAGATTCAAATCATTATCTGATAATGATAAAGATTTGTAGTTGGAATGCTCGTGGAATAAATAATACTTCAACCATATCCATGATTAAGTTTATGATTCAAAATGATAAGGTCAAGGTTTTTACAGTTCAAGAGCCAATGGCTAAGGTTGATAAGATTGAGAAGATTTCTAAGAGAATTGGGTTGATTAATTTTGCTTATAATTTCTCTAATAAAGTGTGGGTTTTTTGGTCTCCTGATGTTAACCTTTCTGTTATGGGATCATGACCAATTTTTACATATGAACATCAGCACTAATAACCTTTGCTTTACTCTTACTTCTGTTTATGCTAAGAGTTCCCGTTCTCTTCGTAAAGAGCTTTGGAATAGTTTAATCTCTCTAGCTAATGATTGTAACCCCTGGTTACTTGCTGGGGATTTTAATGTTATAACTAGTTTTGAGGACCAGCTGGGTTGTTCAAATTTTGATTTTGGGAGCTCTGAAGACTTCAATGAAACTATTAGAGTTTGTAACTTGGAAGACACTGGGTTTGTGGGATCTAGGTATACTTGGAGCAACAATCGTTGCTGGAAAAGGCTTGACAGAACTTTGGCTAACCAATGCATGACTTCTACTTTTCAGAGTATTCAGGTGTTTCACATGGTCAGAACTTGTTCTGACCATGCCCCTTTACTTATTTCTTTATCAAAAAATTCTAATTCTGTTCTTCAGTATAATAAATGTAATTTTAAGTTCCTAAATGCCTGGACTAATGACTCTGGTTTTCTAAGTATGGTTAAGCAGAGCTGGGATACTCCTTGTTGTGGAAGTCATAGCAATGTTTTCTGGTTTAAGTTGAAAAGGTTGAAGAAAAAGCTTAGAGATTGGAACAAGAATTTCTATGGGAACATTTTTAGTAAAGTTAAGGTGGCTACTGATGAAGTTGTCATTAATAAGTCTATCCATTTAAGTGAAAACAGCACTATATCTAAAGCTAGACTGGATGCTTCTAATGACACTCTTATTAAAGACTTTAAAGATGAAGAGTCCTACTGGAGGCAGAAGTGTTTCAATACTTGGCTGAATGAGGGAGATGGCAACACGAAGGTTTATCATAGATATGTCTCTAAGCAGCGTAAGAAAAACTTTATTGCTGGTATTAAGCAGGATGGCATATGGCTTTATAACCAAGATGATATAACTAAGTCTGCTGAAACTCATTTTAAAAATATTCTATCTACTGGTTCTTGTGATAACTTAGCTAACATTGATATGCAGGACAACATCTTTTCTAATATCCCTAAGTCTATTATTGATGCTGACAATCATTTCATGCTTAGACCTACTAACATTGAAGAAATTTGGGCTACTATCAGCAAGATGAAGAAGGACAATACTGCTGGCACTGATGGGTTTAATTCTTTCTTTCTAAAAGCTTGTTGGGATATAATTAAAATTTATATGTGTAATTCTATTAATGCCTATCTTAAGGGTGGTAGTATTCCTAAAGGGTTTTTGCCACAGGGATTTGCTTAATTCCTAAGGGCTCAAATCCTATCAATTGGGACAACTATAGGCCTATTAGTCTATGTTCTATCTTTAACAGGGTTATTTCTAGCCTTATTAACTGCAGGCTTGCTTTTTTGCTTCCTAAAATTGTTTCTAAAAACCAGGGATCATTTATTAAAGACAGGCTTATTCATGAAAATATTCTGATAACTAAAGAAATGCTTCACAACATTAATAGAAGACCTAGTAAGGGGAATATTATTATGCAGCTGGACATGAAAAAAGCATTTGACAAAATGTCTCATGCTTTTGTCCTTAAGGTTCTTGACTGTTTTGGTTTTTCTAAGGATTTTGTTTCTATAATTAAAACCCTTATTTCTAATGTAATGGTACTTGTCCTTATAAATGGCTTAAGTGTGGGTTATTTTTCTCAGAAGAAAGGTTTGAGACAGGGTGATCCCCTGTCTCCTAGCCTTTTTATTTTAGCTCAGGATGTTCTTTCTAGAGGGATTCAAAATCTTTTTAACAATAATGACAGTATGAAATTATATACTAATTCTAATTACATTTTACCTAGTTTAGCCTTTGCAGACGATGTCATCATCTTTACTAACAGCTTGCCTTCCTCCATCATGAAGCTTAGTGATCTGTTAGACAATTATCAATCAATCAGTGGTCAAGTTGTTAATAAAAACAAAACTAAAGTGATTACATCTACAAAGTACAGTCAAAGTGGTGCTTCAAGACTCAAAGTGGCTACTGGATTTAATATTGACTCTGGCCCTTTCAACTACTTGGGTATTACAATTGCCATCAATAACAAAGGGAAGAATTTCTTACCCCTTATTGAAAAGCTTCATAATAAGATTCAGGTTTGGGACATGAAAAATCTGTCTTTCGGAGGCAGATTGTCCCTGATTTCTAATGTGCTCTATCCTATTGTGTATTTTTGGATGCAGAATAGTTATATTCTTAATGCTATCCTAAATAAGATTGACCTTTGCTTTAATAGATTCTTATGGAGGTCCAAGTATAATGAGAAGTTCATACATTGGACCTCTTGGAATATGGTTTGTAAACCTTTTGATGAAGGTGGGCTTAATACTAAAAGGCTTGTTGATATTCAGCTTGCTTTTGGCTTTAAGCTCTGGTTTCTTTTTCGAAAGAACAACTCTTTGTGGTCTGACTTAATGCATAAAACCTACTGTTCTAATACTCATCCTTCTAAGGCTAGATATAAGGTTACTGATTCAGTGGTTTGGAAATGGCTTTGCTCAGTTAAGAATTTGGCTGAGCAGCATATTAGCTGGGTCATTGGGAAGGGTAATGTGGAATTCTGGCATGATGCTTGGCATGGAATGCCTCCTATATTAGCTGGTCAGGGTGATAGGGAGTGGTTCTTGCCTGCTACAGTTAAGTCTTTTGGGAAAGGATCTCATTGGGATATTCAGTCTCTTTTATCTGTTTTAAATCAGGATCAAGTAAATCAAATCGGTACTTTAAAGCTCAATACTGATCATGATGACCAGATTGTTTGGAATTTATCAAAAGAAAAGAATTTTAATATAATGGAGACATGGAACAGTATTAGAAAAGCTAATAACAAATCAAGTCTTTTTAAAAAGATTTGGAGCCATTTCATTTTGAGAAAATTTTCTTTTTTGTGTTGGAAAATTATTAAAAAGTTTATCCCTATTGATAGTATCCTTTCCAAGAGACATTTAACTATAGCGTCTAAGTGCCAATTCTGCTGTAGTAGTGAGGAGAAAAACCACCTATTCATCTGCTGTGACTATTCCTGGGCCCTTTGGAACTATTTTGGCTGGCTGTTCAAGGTTCCTATCTACAGGCATATGACCTTTAACCATCTGCTTTATACCTGGTTTGGGTTTACTAAATGCAATTTTCATATCACTCATCTAGTCCCTCAAGTTATTTGTTGGACTATTTGGTTTAATAGAAACAACTCTAAGTTCAACAACACTCATGATGATTTCAAGAGTGTTGTTGATAGAGTCTTCAGGATAATATTAGCCATTGACTCTGGGGGTAAGTTGCATTCTAAGCACTGGTCTATGGTCTCTAATGCAGGGTCTGCTATGGGCTGTAAATCGATTAATAAGAGAAAAAAGCGTGCGACATACCTGAAGTGGCTAGCTCCTCCTCCTGGCCGTTTGAAGATTAATGTTGATGGGGCCTGTCAACCCTCTGGTGAATCGAGTGGAGGACTCATTGTCAGAAATGATAGGGGTGATATTTTGCTGGTTAAAGGCTTTGTTTTTGGAAAAATGAACTCCTTTCAGGCTGAATTCAAAGCTTTAATTGGGGGACTTCTCACTTTCAAGCGTTATGGTTGGGATGATGTCGATATAGAGTTAGATTGCCTGGCTCTAATCGACATGCTTGCAAGTGGTGTCTCCGTGCCCTCGCTGGAGCCTTTGCGTGGAGTGTGTAGAAGTTTAATCAGATCAAGAATGGCTCTCTGACACATTTCCAGAACCCAGAATCAGGCTGCGGACTAGATTGCGAAGAGAGCCATCATTGATCGAAGAAACTTTGTTTTCGAAGGGTTTGATGTCCTCATTCAGCTTTTAGCCATTACAACCCTAGAAAGTTTGGGGCTTGGCTATGTGGATTTGGGTTGAGGCTTGATTGGGTCTGGCTGTTTCACCTGAAGACTGGTGCACCTTTCTCCGGTCCGATTTCTTCCCTGATGAAGATAATCGTCCTATCGAAGATAGCGTCAACCGTGATTCTTCAAGCGAGGGCTTAGGAAGATTTGATTGGAATGGATCTGTTTGGCTATGGCTCGAGCTGAGTTGGTGTCGTGGTTTAAGTTAGACTGGTTGGGGTCGCTTCGATCTGTAGCCAGTGCACCTCTCTCCGACCGGAATCGAAGATAGCGTCGACTGGAAGCTGCAGATTCGAAGAGTGTAGGTGGAAGCTTGGGTGGATTCTGTTTGTGGCTGCGTGAGAATATCTCTAGGGTTATCGATTTAGGGTTAAGTCGATTTAAGGATTTTGTTTTAGGGCCAATTGGGTTTAGCCCCTGTTCTTGTATTGTTTTTTTTAATTTCTCCCATTGACTTTGTAAAAGTCTCAATTTAGTAATGCATAGTATCTTTTGCTTAAAAAAAAAACTTGTAATATTATAAAAACAACATTTTTTATATATTTAATATTTTAACATCATAATATAACCATAAACAACAAACGAATGATCTAATAATTCAACAATTATTGCTACTATTTAAAGATATAATGTTTTAGTCATTTACTATATAAGGAATAAAGGATAAATTGTATTGCCCCAAATAATATAGTGCCAAATCTATTTAAATACATGAATAATTAATTTCGACCTGTATCAAAATCTGTAACAAATTATATAAACTCAATAAGAAAGTACCAACTTAACCAATAAAATATTTATGATTGAATGCAGTGGTATTACTTTATTTTCTTTTGCCTAAAAAACACTGTAAAACTCCATCTGACCCACCAGCTACAAGAGTGCACCGTTCTTCACACAGTTGTCTCCAACACACACTGCTCACGAACCCTCCCTCCCAGCCACCGCAACCGCCACTCCCAGGTTCAAACCCGTGCGTCCATATGGGCTCGGACCACCGTTTATCATAAACAAAGACCTTGTTATTTTCCGAACCACACCCGAGCAGACCACCGTGTCTCCAAACGGACAATCCAACGAAATTTTTATTATTAACATGTCCTCTGTACGTGCGAATCACGCGTCTCGAGCTACTTACATCGAAGTCTAAACCCTGGCTTGTATTCCAGGTTTTCAAACACCCATCAGTACCAGCTGTCACAATTGTATGAAAATCCAGGAATCTAACGTACGACACCGTTTTCTCGTGCCCATCGAGGGATAAAATCGGGTATGTTGTGTTTCGTACGTCGTACACGTAAGCTTTTCGATCAGCGCATCCAACGGCGACCGTATGTCCACCAAACGGGTTAAACTCGACGGAGCACAACGGGCTATTTCTCGACCCTGTGGGTCGAACTGTAGCCACGCATCTCCCACCGTCGGATTCGGAACGCGTGTCCCAAATCTGCATTGTCCCGTCGTCCGAACCGGATGCCCCTACAGTCGGGTCACAATGCGAATAATCCACGCTCCATACCCGACGGCCACCGTGCTCGTCTCGCTCGAAAACCGGAACTCGTGTCTCGAGATCGTATTCCATCACGACGCCATCGTAGTCGCCCGACCCGATTACTCGACTACCCGACCCTGGTCGAAATCGTAAACTACTAAGCTTCGCCGGAGTACATATATAGAACTGGCACGCGGTAGCGTGATCTGTAATCGTAATATCTTTATCATTTTCAATCAATGAGTTTAAACTGTATATTCGTATTTTTCTGGCGATTCCTCCGGTGGCTATGAAATTATTAGTCGGGTCGAACTCGATGGATGCGAGAGTATCTGAGGGAGAGGCGACGGATGTGGAGGAGGAGATAACGGTGGAGAGAGAGAAATCCCATTCGAATCTTGGTTTATCTGTGTCTTCTTGTTTGTCGATGTTTGGTTTTCGAGTTTGAGAGAGATTTGTCGTTAGATTTGAAAAGTTGTTCATCGTCCATTCGCATGTGGAATGAGACGTATTCGACCAATGGTAGACCGAGATTCCCATTAAATCTTTGCCTCACTTTTAATCTTTTATTTGTATAATCATTGATTCTTTGTACTTTGAATTATTGTTTAAACAGTTTTACTTACTGTTAAATCAGTAGTAATATTTTATAATCTCCAAATTACTTTCTATTTATAAACTATTTTTTTAATATCCGCTATTAACTAAAGTGTTTTTTTATGTCTTTTAATGTCCACTGTCGATAAATATCCAGTTGATTATTTTATTATCATCAGTTGACTACCTAACCATGGAAAGAAAATTAAAAGCGACTTTTTTGTAACCATACGTTTAAAAAAAAAGTAATAAATATGTTTATATTTATAAAATGTAGTTTGGACAATTCGGAAGTTATTATTGTCTTGGTTTTTTTTAAGACCGAAAGAATACTAAAAATGGATAATATTTTTAAATTTTATTTTTGTTTTACGTGAGGTTCATATTAGTCTCGCATCTCTTATTATCAAGTAGTACATATCTCATATTTTTCCATTTCATTATATATGGTATCGCATCTTCGCTTCATCATGTTGGGTCTCGCATGATTTAATAATGTATGGTTTATTTACTTTATCATGTCTAATATCTCTACTTCCATTATGTCCGGTTTCTTCATTTTATGATGTCTTTTCTATTTACTTCCATTATGCGTGGTCTCGTATGGTTTGTAATGCATGGCTTATCATTGTCGTTATGTCTAGTCTCTCTATTTTATGATGCCTCATCTATTCACTTCCACCATGTGTGGTATCGCATGATTTAATAATGCATGGTTTATCCTTGTCATCATGTTTGTTCTTTCCACTTTCATCGTATCATGTTTATCCATTTGATTATGTATGGTATTTTTACTTCCAGCATGAATGGTCTCACATCATTTAATAATGTATGGTCTCTCTAATTCATCATGTCTGATATCTTCATTTCTAGCATGTTCGTATTTCCACTTCATCATGCATGGTCTCGTATCTCTCTTTTTCATCATGTATGGTCTCGCATCTCTCAATTTCATCATCTTTGATATCAAATCTCTCCACTTCATCATGACTTGTCTCACATCTATCCATTTCATCACGCCTAGTCTCGTATCTCTCTATTACATCATGTCAAATCTAACATATTTCTATTACATTATGCGAGACCATAGCAAAATGAAGTATGAGATGCGAGACCAGATAAACGTAATGCGAGACTAGACTTACTCGGTCTGCAGGAATACAATTATATAAAAATAGCATATATGAATCTAGTTTTGTTCGTTTGAAATAAATAAATGTGATGGTACTTTTGGATTTTTTTTCGCGAGTTCCAATATGAAATATACATATTTATAAAATAATAAATAAGAAAGAGAATGTTTGGTTCAAATAATGAGAAAAGGATTATCTAATTGGTGATGAAGTATAAGTAGTTGAGGTATTATGAAAGTAATTGGGTATTAGATGAACAATAAGTTCAAAATTTGGATACTAAGGGCTCAATAACGATGCTTGAGGTACTAGATGACTGTAAAAGTTAGTGTTGAGTATATTCGAGTACAATATCATTTTTTCTAATTGTAGTGGATATGTATACATATATATATATATATATATGTATATATATATATATATATATATATGTATTTTAAATAAAACTATTTAAGATAAATATCAAAATTATTCATACAAATATTCAAAATATATTTAAAAATGTGTGAAACTAAATAAAAATGAGAATATCATAGTCGGACCAAAATATTGGATCAAATACAACTAGAATAGAGGTAAGTAATACTAACATATGCTATAACATAACATGTAATCCAAAATTTATTTGGTCCAAAAATCACATGTTGTAAAATTTTAAAATTATGGTAATTACAAACAATAAAGGTAAAATAGAAACAAACAAACCATGTTAAATAGGTCAGATAAAATGATGTCAATGAATCTCCACTGTATGTTATCACAAAGGTTAGAGCGTTGTTGAAGTAATTGATTTTTAAGTTTCTCTCCCGCCAAACATAATATATTACCACACAAAAACATGAGCACCCAAAATGACGGGTACGAGAGGTTGGTCAGTTCACGGGCATCTGATACATGTAAGCTAAACATGATAATTAACCATAAAGCTTAGCTTCGTACTGACCATTGTCCAATTTCTATAAATAAATCCATAATTATAGATGATATGATTGGTCGATCTTGTATAAGGAAAGTTTAATCTCCAAGTTATAAACTTATCTCGAGTAGACAACTTGTCATAAATCGCTAACCAAGAAACAAAACGATAAAAATATTATATTTATGTCATACAAACTCACCCACCCAAAATAAGAAGTGAACGTTCACATAAAATGATAAATATCTTTAAAGATAATTATACTTTCGTAATCTCGACAACAATCCAATAGTGAAGAGCGTCAAAATTGGTACCGGATCCAATAGTGAAGAGCGTCAAAATTGGTACCGGATTTTAGGAGTGTGAGAATAAAGTTGTTGATTTCATAATTTTCTAATAGTCTATATAAATTTGTATTATATATATATATATATATATATATATTTAATGATTAAAATATTTTTTCGGCTTGTTAAAATATGTACAACTGGTGAAATTTTAGATTTATCATAAGTATGGAAAATTATTTTTTAAATTATATTTATTTAAAACCTTTGTTCGTGTACATAAGAAATGTCTATTTTCTTTAATCCAACAAAAAATAAATATTAGGACATATGTGAATTGATAAGTTTCGAAGATCATAACATATGAATTCAAGATAAAAAACTAAATATCCATAAAATAGATAGTCAGAATATCATTTGAATTTCAAATATATAATTATTCCTAAAAGCACATCGCCTTTTATAGTAAAAATGGTGGGCCTTTAAGCAAACACCGATAACCAATTTTTGGTTAATCCACCTCATTAATTTACTAAATTAAGATATATTTAGACCTTATTATTTAAATATCATTAATGTGACACATTTGTTGGGTTTATATTACAAAATAAATATCGGGCAAATGTGTAACCATTTTGACATACGGGTCAGATAAATCATACCCTCATAAGTAGCCTATAGTCCTTCCAAAGAAATTTGAGGTATTATTAGTTTTGATGTTGCTTTTATTTTATATGTACGATTGTCACTTATTGTAATCGGTCATGTGATTCAAAACAATATGAGTCAAAAAAATTTGCCTTCGATTATTTTTGCTATGGAAATTAACATTCTCGAAAACCTTCTACAATACACGTGGTATGCTTTTGCATAAATATCATGATGAATCATGAAATGATGATGAAAATAACATTTTTTCACTACCGGATACAAGTATATGTTGGTCTTCTAAAACCTATTCTATAAATTTGTTATTGTTTTATCATTTTCTCACTTTTTATTGATTCTAAAGATAAAGATAAATAATAGATACATTTTGCTCTGAACACCATAAATTCCAATTTCCGAAAGATCGTTGCAACATACATTAATGTTAAACACCCTCGCGTTTTATCTCGTCATTAATTGAACATCTTCGTTTTCATATACATGCCTCCAGAGTTTTCCAGAGTAATTGTTTGAGGTAACTTATTTATTTCTCAACTTATATATATATATATATATATATATATATATATATATATATATTTTATTTATTTTGACAATATCTTTTCAGGTTGGTTATCGATAGCTGAGAAAGTCGAG
This sequence comes from Limnanthes douglasii subsp. nivea, assembly GCA_036936605.1. Classification (NCBI taxonomy): domain Eukaryota; kingdom Viridiplantae; phylum Streptophyta; class Magnoliopsida; order Brassicales; family Limnanthaceae; genus Limnanthes; species Limnanthes douglasii. Next base: position 235,031,722 of record JAUPFV010000001.1, on the reverse strand, counting down.
CAGAGGAGAGCCACTGGGATTGTAGACGAAAAGCCTAGCTTTATTATCAAGATATTTGATTTTGGCGCATCAAGGAAATAATAAGTAGAATTGGTTGGGCCTTCACTTTTTTTACCATTTTCTACTCATAATACTTTGACAAAGTTCCCTCTTATAACAACTCTTATCTACGGAAACAAACGTCGATCATGATTCATTCCGATGAGATAATCTGATATTGACAAAATTTCTCCCACCAAAAACCCATTATTATCTTTTGAGAAAAGAAAACACTATTTACACTCTAAAGAAAAGTAATCCAAGAAGCACATGGTGATTCCCCTTAACCATAGTAAACCCCTGGAAGAATACATTGGGTCTGGAGAAAAGGTTCCCACGAGACCCAAAGGTATTCCCAGAGGTCAAGCTACACCTCTGGATAAATCTGTTGAAAACCAAATGCGATTAGTCTTTGAAAGTTCTATGGAATCAATATTGTGGCAAAAACTCAAAGAAAATTGAAAATAATGCCACAAAATACTCCAATACCTCTGGTTGGTAAATCAGTATTTTTAGAGGGTGTTGATGATGAGGTTGAGGCTCAAAAAAAGAATGAAAATAAAAATTTGAAGACAAAGAAAAAGAAAATAAAAAAAGTTAAAGTTAAACTGTCCTGAGAGGTATCATGTGTACTTAAAAAAAATCGTCACAACTTCAACAACTGATACTGTATAGCTCTCTATAAATTCGAATAAAATTACTACTATAAGATTGAATAATCAGAGCTACGAAAAATATGGGAAAAATAATAGTCGGTTCATATTCACTTGTCTGAGACTTGAAGAACATTATTGTCTGCCAATAGTCTTGAATTCGTTGTTTATCCAGATTTATTGAATTGAGGACTTTGGTTTTCTTTACAAACTCAGATAATTTGGTAATTCAAACTGGCAGATATCTTCCTTGGTGAGAAAATTCTGAATACATGGTTCACTTTAATATATGATGTCACCATTTCAAAACTTTCTAAAATTGAACTTCCCATGAAGCAGTTTGTGGCCATTACCTCCATTTTGAGTAACCATGCTATACTATTCTATTTCATCATCTTAGGGAATGAGTACAATATGGTGGATGATCTCCTCAAATAAAAAAGGACTTCGAAATAGTAATGGTAAAGAAATTTTGAAACGATCAAACCCTCGCCAAATTTGTAGGAAGTGGAAAAGTATAAGTAAGTTCATTTTCCACCAAACTTGTCTGAAACTATTATCATCCTTTAATTTTTTTTGTTAATTGTTTTTTCATATAATCTAATTATATAGTAATCTCTAAGTCCTAACAAGAGCATATATAATCTATTGAGAAGACTTTCAGCAAGTTAAGCAAGTGTCCTAAAGTAAACTGGCTGAACGGATTCCACAACTGTTTTAATCATGTTAACTTGATGTGGAGCCACCTTTAGATAATGAAAAACATTGCCCTTTTTCCATAACACTTAATGATTCCTCCGATTTCACACGATATTGTAGTTTGATTGTTAATGGTTTTCTCATATAATCTAGTTATATAATAATATTTAAGTCCTAACAAGAGCATATGGAAGCTATTGAGAAGACTTTCAGCAAGTTAAGCAAGTGGGATAAAGTAAACTGCCTGAATGGATTCCATAATTGATCTACTCATGTTAACTAGACGTGGAGCCACCTTTAGAGAATGAATAAAAAACATTAGCCCTCGCCATAACACTTAATGATTTCTCTGATTTCAAATAAGATTGTAGTCTGATTGGTTATCTATGAGACTTATGTGTATCTTCTAACCAGAAAAAAGGCTCATACAAAAAAAGTTAAGAATGAAACCGATGGTGGTCTTGAATAGAAAAAGTACCCAATAAAGATGTCAATGAAGAGAAAAAACAAGCTACATTGGTTAATTCGAGTTTGAAAAATGAGAGAATAGATGTAGTTTCCGCCCCAAAGTTATTTGAACAAGCAAACAAGATTAATGATATGATGACGAATAGAAAAAAAGAAAAGGCCCCTCCCCAAAAAAACAAGAAAAACTCAACATATCTTGAAGGGTAAAAGGGTTCCAATAAAGAGAAGGGTAAAAAATGTCTTTAGTTCGAAAGAGCGCATATGCTGGAAAAAAGGTCGCCTTATCCTCAAACCAAGTTATTGAAGTTATCAGGAATACTAAAGGCTTATGTGAGGATCAATACTCTGAAGCTTCTGATTTGGGGCTTACCGCGCTGGTTGACCACCCAGACACTCAGTCCCCAAGAACTCACTTTCCAGTTCTTATGATGAAGAATCAATAAGGGTTAAACTCGGAATATCTTTTCAACTTCTCGGAATATATTTATTTTTAGTTCAAAAATGATTCGGTGGATGTTGAATAAATTTTATTTTACATTTTTAATATTATCTCTATGTTTGTATGTTCCTTTCTGAATTGTAAGTCCTTTTACGACCATGAAATTTTATGTTTTTATGTCATATTTTATAAACGTCAATATATTTGTTAATTGGATACAATTTTCATTAAAGTTATATATTTGGATTCTACCCAGTTGAAGGTGATCAGTCTCTAACTCATTACTGAAGCTTTTTATAGTTTCAACAATACTAAGTTCTCATTATTGACCAACTAGTGTTGGAACCTTTTTAACATGACTAACTAGTGTTGGAACCTGTTAAACACGACTAACTATTGTTGAAACCTTTTAAGCATGAACAACTAGTGTTGGAACTTGTTAAACAACTAACTAGTGTTGAAACCTTTTTAAGCATGAGAAACTAATTGTGGAACCTTGAAAGTAGCATTTGACGTCGAAAAAATGAAGTTGGAAAATATATTTCAATAAATAACATGTATTTACAAGTTGGTTATGTAGGAACCTCCCTAAAACCTTTCTCCACCTCCATGGTAGGGAAGATCATGTCATTAGTTATTATATGATCAATGAAAAATCCTATAATTTTACACATTCATCCCAAATATAATTTCAAATGCTCAATATTTTATGGGTGTTGAAACGATCTTTTTATTGGCAAATCTATCGATAAGTTCCTAGGTTTACCCTCTCAGTCACCAAATAAGATCACTCCCAATTTGCCTCCAACTTTCTAAGCCTCTTATCTTTAGTGTGCAACAACATATTTCTTTAAACCTTATCCCCCACTTTAAATTTTTCTTTGATGAGCTCTAGATACATATTTAAAGTTTGGTAATTAAGGGCTCTTGGATGTGCCTTTGTTTGTTTCTTTTTTATCAGGATAAATTTGGAGCTTTGACCTTAATCATTGCTAGATTATGAATAATTTGTCACTCTAAATAATGAGAGGGTAGCTTTAGCAGGGGTCACAACATCTATCCTATAAACCAAAGCGAAAGGTGAGTTTTGGGTCGCTTCTCATGGGGGGTGGTTAGCCTATAACACTTCTTGAAGATAATTTTGGCCATTTTCTAGCAGCCCCATCTAGATTCCTTATTAAACCATCAAAGATAGTTTTGTTTGTTAATTCCACTTGTTCATTAGCCTGAGGGTGGAAAGGTGCTGAAAAAATGACAGATGCCTCTGGAACAACATAAAGCCTGCATGTCATGTTATCGAACTGAGGATCCTTATCTGTAATGATTATTCTTGACACCTCGAACCTACAATATATGTTAAATAAAATAAACTCGATAAGACCATTTGTTTTAGTTCAAGCTAGAGGTTCATCCATTATCCACCTTGAAAAATAATTAATAGTCACTATGATAGTTTGACATCATCAAAAGCCATAGGTAACGACCCAACTAAATCAAGTCCATGTCTATCTAATGGTAATGCTTCAGAGATTGATTTGAGTGGTAACGCTAACATATGTATAGTGTTGGAAAATTATTGGTAGGTATCATATTTTTTACTAAATATTTAGAATCAACCATGAGAAAGGACCAATAATATACAACCAGTAAAACTTGTCTAGTTACTGTTTTAAGCCCACGATGAGTCAATCTCTCACCATCATGTAGTTTGGATAGTATCATATGTGATTCTTATGTTCCAAGGCACCGCAACAGAGGTTTTTTTAAATATATTTTATAAAGAAAATCTCTAGAGACTACAAAGCCACGTGCCTTCAATCTCAATTTTTCAGCTAACGCTCTATCATCCGTTAATGTCCCATTAACCAATTGTTTTTAAAAAATTATGCCTTAAATATTGTTATGTATTTATTGAAATCTGCAAAGATTGTTCCTTGTCTAGTTCATAATCTGTTGTTATAGAAGGATTTTCCTATTCGGGGATCCAACGATACCCTTTGGAGTATGTTATAGTTGTTAAAGAGTCAACACTGGGATTTTCCACCTTATAAACGTGTTCATAGTGAATTCTCTCGAACAAGGACGTAAATTCTTTTAAATCCTTTAAATATTTTACCAAAATTTATTTCTTCGTCTAAGCTTACCTTGATGCATGGTTTATTAGAAGTTGTGAATCATTAATTATTTGAACTTTTTTGGCACCACCAATTTGTGCATGTCACAAACCTGTCAAGACTTCTTCATACTCTACTTAGGTATTAGATGTCTCTAAGACAAAATGTATCGCTTGATACATTTCTTATCCAGTCAAAGCTACCAACTGAACCCATGCTCCATAAATTGAGATGCTTGAACCCCCGTTAGTTTAAATAACCCACTCGTCTTGAAGGTGTCAATATCCGGTTCTGGATCTAGTCATTCAGAGTGAAATTCGACTAAAACATCTTCCAAAGCATGCGCTAATGCGCTTACTGCTTAGTCTGATATCACAATATAGATGGATAGTTTTTCTTCCACGCATAGATTGCTTAAAATTTCTGGAGAAATATGTGTTATTTTATCCTGATAAAAGCCTTAGCACACTCTGGTTTCCAAATTGAAACGATTTATTTTTCTCAGAATTTGAAAAATAAAGCACATTTGTGTAATGAACTTGATATAAATATGTTTAGATTAGCCAACCTTCCAGTTAATATTTGTACTTACTTGATAGATCTTAGATGATCCATAGTAGTTAAAGCATTCTACTATATTGGGCCGACCTTAATATTTTTTTAGCTCACTACATACCACAAGAATTTTTTGATCGCACCTCGAAGGTATATTTTTCTGGATTCAAATATAAATTTATTGCTTTAAAGTTATGAAAAATGTCTTATTAATCGGGAAAATGATCATCGTCTTTAGTACTCTTTACCAACATGTCAACGATATAAACTTTAAAATTTCTTCCACTCTAGCTAGCAAAAGCTTTGTTCACTAATCTCATATAAGTTACCCCCGCACTTTTCAAACCAAAAGACATTACCTTGTATTAATGTAAACCTATTTTAGTTATGAACATAGTGTTGTCCTTGTCTTTCATATCCATCTGTATCTTATTATACCCATGATACGTGTCCATACACGGTAACATCGTATTAGCCGAAGTAGAATCCACCAGCTGATCAATTCTTGGAACAAGAAATAAGACTTTTAAACAAGCTTTATTTAAATATATAAAATCAATACACATCATCCATTTGTCATTACGGAGTCGGCCCATGTAATTGCAATTTCTGTTTTTGAGTTAATAAAGCAACATAACATTTCCTTGCTATTTTTTGGTTGCTTCGGTCAAAGGTTTCCTCCTAATAACTTCATCAACCAATTCTCCAGGGATTATCCATTGTCTAAAAGCAGCACAAGCGACTTGCTCATAATAATCCTCTAAACTATTCTTTGTAAAAATGTAACGCCTAGTATAGTATTTCAAACTTTCTACAACTAACTATTTGCACTCGATAATCGTATCACTATGTCCCCAAATTTCTTTATTTCGCACAAATTATCACCTAATATTGTCCAAAACATGTAAAAATAAAACCATGAGAAAGTTGATTGTAGTATTTTAGCGCATGGTCCTTAAAAGTTTGGGAGAAAACATGACATAACAACTTATCATGATCATCATCATAATTCATCATAATTTTTTTGAAGTGCTCGATATGGATATTCGGATCTCAGTTTCAATCAAACTTCTCCATTTTTTATATGTCAAATCTCTTTGGTAGATGTTCGAATAAACTTTATACTAATATAAGAGATTTTCTAAAATTATGCTCATGATTATATTAATGCCTCTCCCAGACATTCACCAATCATTTCACAAAGATTGCGCTTAGAATCAGTTATTAACATGGTAATCGCAACTTTAGTTTACTCGAACCCCCATGTTGTGTTGTTGGTTGATCATTCATGTCGTAGGCAATAGTGCAAGATTTCCTTGAATCCGAGCAATAGTTTGTTGTTGTCCTACTCCAAAACAGGTGAGCCCAACCTTAATCTTAGAGGCGATTACCTGTTTATCCAATATCTCACATTTTTTACCTAAGTCTTGTTCTCTTCTAAAATTCCTAAAACGACTAGACTATCTTTTGGAATAATAATTCTCATAGAAGTTTAGAGAGAGATTTAGGACCAGAATTCTAGAGAGAGAAACTGCCAAACGTAGTAATAAAATAAGATTTTTTTTACCATTTCCAAAACAAAGTACATTGCCTTTGTAGTAATGGTGTTGGGCCTCTAGACATACAATATTAGCATATTTATGGAAAATCCATCACATTAACTTACTAAATTAAGATATATTTGGACATTTTTACATAAATACCATCAATGTCACACATTTGTTGAGTTTATATTACACAGTAAATACCAACTCAATATACTATTGATTCGATATACGGGTCAGATAAATCTCACCCTTATAAATATTCATATTATATTTGGATTTGATGCGTTTTTGTCTAGTTATATGTATTAATATTTTTATTAAATTTATCAATGTCAATTAATAATTAAGCTATATTTTTTTATTAAACATATTTTTATTAACAATTAAGCTGAATTTATTCTAGCTAGACACTCTACAAGATGTTGATCGGTAATGGTGAGACTACATTCTTATGGTATGACATGTGGCTGCTCCCGACCTCTCTGGAACCTTCTATAGGAAAATTATTATTCATGACTCCATAATTATAAATTATATCAATGTTTCTGACATCATTCTGAATGCAATTAGCGATAGTCGACCTAATTAAGGTCCTCAAGTGTTAGTAAACATCTCAACTTTCAGGAGTTAAACCATTTCATCCTTCCTCTTTCCAACCTCCAAACATCAATTATGATGACGTGCATTGGTGGACCACCAATGATGAAAATGTTAAATTCAAAGTCAAATATACCTACAATACAAACCGTACGTCCACCTTCTATGTGTATTGCTTTCATTCATGTGACAAATCCATCAACCATATTAGGTTTCAGCGTGATTACACTCAAGGTATCTGGTTTACAACCAATATCAAGCTCGGGTTGACATTTACCGATGATGATTGACCATCCTAGATCGGGGTGATTTCAAATTGATCTCATTCTAGCGTCCACCATTTTTGGTGTTCTTGTTTTAGTGTGGTCATTGACCATGTCTGTAAGGGAGAGGAACTCAATAATGTTTTGCTCTCTTCCCATCCTTGCTTTGCGGTTTACACAACTTCTAACTTTTTGTTTAAAAATTTTAGCTCCAAAATTGTTTCAGTGATGTAATCTTGTGCTTTGATTTTAATTTACGTTTATTGTATATAATTATTATCCGTTCTTATGGTACAACGAGATGACTTTCAAATTGAAAGGTTTGGATTCAGATAGTTGAATAGAATCGTAGCTAATATATATATATATATATATATATATATATATATATATATATATAGAATTATGTTTATGAAGTTTTAATGGTTGTTTTTGAATCCATGTATTTGGTTCCAGCCGATACAATTAAGTTATATTTTCTGTTATATATCTTAACCGTATGCTAACCTCTTTACCAATTTTCAAAAAATATATAAACACATATGAAAAATAAACTATCTATATAATTTTATGATATAAAAAATCATACCCACATCCATGTCAATATTATAGTTCAACAATTATTATTAAAAATGTGATGGTTTCTATATCTAATTCTAAATATAATATACTTTATGTTCCAAAAAAATATCCTTCAAAATTATGGCACAATGATTAAGAAACACAATTTTCAATATGCAATTAAAACTATTATTGTTTTCTTTTAATAAATTATAAGTAATATTATAACAATTAATAATAAAAAGGTTAAAAATAAAAAAAAGATGACTATTATTTTATTGATATTACAAAACGAAATTCATTTAAAACAAATTTTATTTGTCTGAAAATATATATATTTTGTAACGGATGGAATATGTGTATAGGTTTTCATTAGGCTTATATATAGCAGGTGTAGTTTTTTTTTCCTCTAGATTAAAATGGTTAGAAGTTAGGAGTATAATTGAGAGCCGGGGAGACTTATTAGTTGTATTAAATGCTAATAATAAATAAATAAGCAAGTTGGTGTAAGACATAAAACCAGAGAATTGTTGGCCTGTTTTGTGCCTCATTTGAAAAGTAAAGAATTTAGTGGTTACAATTTATCTGGCTGACGTGGTCTGAGTCCAATCTTTTGTTCTTTTTGGGGCACAACTCTCTTTTCCTACTATTCCTACACACCTTCCCCATCATCGACATACTTATCCAATCCCATGTTCTCTAATTCAATTCTGTTATATAAATCTTCTTTAATTTTTCTTTAATTTTTACATTACACATCATCTGATTTTAATTATGATCGTTGTTTCGTATGGTTAGCATCATAAATACCCAATTCCATATATAGAACCATTACTCTAATTAAAATGTAATTTTGGTATGTAATTCAATAATTACTTTGGTATAATTAGGTTCCTGTACTTTTTGGTGGAAACAAAATACAGGGCAATTGTAAACGAGGTCTTTTATTGATTTTTATTTTAAAAAGTTCAAATATATCATTTCATCCCTCAAATGTAAAAGCTCAATTTTCATAAATATAACTTTCAACTTTTTTTTTTAACCTGACATCTAAAAAAACAAACTTCAACATTAAAATTTTATAAAAAATACGGATTTTAGCGATTTAAATGATGACTTTCTTTTGGAATATTGACAATTTCGCATCGGACGAGGAACCTCTAACAGACCATCTCGAAACATAAGTAGAAATCGTTTTCATTTTTTTTTTTTTCATAAGTAGTAGTTTCACATTATCGCGCGCTATTATGGATGAACTGCGCATCTAGAACGCGTGATTTTTCCCCGAAAGGGGTAGCCGAGTTGGTGGAGTAAGGCATGCTCGTGACTAAAGTTCATGAGTTCGAATCCATCTACAAATGCTTTATTGGCAGAGCTTGTCACCTTGTGTGGTCTACCTTCTGCGTTGGTTTGCAGGCTATTGTGCCAGACTCAGGGTTTACCATGTGCGCACTTATTGAGTAGCAGCTGCGGGCTCCCTCCGGAAAAAAAAACGCGCGATTTTGTCTAAAATTATAATAGCGTTCATGCGCGATTTAGTCATATGTCATACATGGACGTGCACGATTTTGTGCAATTGTATGCGTGGTATTGCACGATTTGTTGCTAAATTAGGGTACTGTTTTTGCGCGATTTTGTTCAAATTGGTTGTATTGTGAGTGCGACTTTGACTATTGAAATGCATGATTGTGCGCGATCTAAGCCAATTTCGATATAATTAGTTCTAGTTGCGTAGATTTTGATATAATTTCATGTGTTTTATAGGAACTGGAACAACCACCATGTTCTATGGCCGATTATACATAATTTTGTTATTACTAATAACTATTATACAAAATTGAATTTGATCTCATGGGTTGATTCCGAAAGCACCAACTTAGGATTAATTATTTGTATCATTAAAGACAAAGATGGTAGCAAAAATGGAAAAACTCCAAAGATGTATTTTAAGTGTGGGAGACTATGCATTTATAAGCATAACCCCAAACCAGTTTTTGTGAAGAAATGCCAAGATTGTTCATAAAAAATGTAGTTGTCCTTTCACGTTAAGGGGAAGTCCGGTCGTACAACTACTCGATTATTAGAGATTGGTAATGGTAAACGGGAATCACAACCACCAACCAATTTTACACTTGGATGGTCATTTAGGAGCAGTTAGACTAAAAGCCAACGAAAAGGAGTTTGTTCGGCCAAGAGAGATATACCGTGGTTTGGAGTTTAAAAACCCAGAAAATGTATCTAGTTTGAGTATGATCTACATAATGAGTATAAAACACCATTTAGTCGATAAAGCGGGCGAAACCCAAATACAATAATTGTCCGGTATGTTAAAACAACACGAGTACTTTATTTGGGAGTGAACAAATAAAGCAACAAGATCCTGAACTTGTTTTTTGCGCATCGTACAAACATCTAGTTTTTACACACATTTCCTCAAGTTTTTGTAATGGATAGCACGTACAAGACTACAAAGTATAAGATGCATCTACTTAAAATTGTTAGTCAAACATCGATAAAGAATAAATTTTGTGTCGTTTTCGTTTCTTTTAGCTCAGAGAAGCAAGCCAATTATGCATGGGCATTAAGTGTTCTAAGGACTGTGATGACGAATAACATTTGTGCATTGCCTAATATTATCGTCACTAATAAGGAGTTGGCGTTAATGAGAGTCATTGAGGATGTATTTCCGGATGTCACTCGTATGCTATGAACTTGACATATAAACAAGAACATTATGTCACACACCAAGAAATATTTTCCCAAAAAAAGACATGGCCGATGAATTTACCAAATTTTTTGAAGCAGTTTCCCATTTGACAACGCTTGAAAATTATACAAAGCATCTTGTCGAGTAATACCACATCTACTCATTTTTCCGGATGACTATCGATTATGTCATGAAGAAATGGATAAATATTTACATAGAATCATTTTTTAATATCCACATGAACCATCATAAACATTTGGGAAATCAGACTAGCAATCGGTGAGTTATATTATCATTTGTAAACTTTAGTTTTTTGAGATTAATTGTTAGAATTATAATTAATTTAATCGTATGTTATAAGGTGGAGAGTGCTGACTCGAGCCTAAAACAGAAAATCGGTACAAGTCTATGCGCATTTGAACAATTTTAGGTTAGTGTTCATGACTTGCTTCACATTCAACACTCTATAGTTTACGAATCATTCAACCAAAGTGAGTATCGTCCTAGAAACGCATCTATATTTTCATATATTTAAGGAATTAAAAGGTAAAATTTCATATACGACCATAGAAATTATTGAGAATACTTTAAAATATGCTAGGCGAATAGGCTTCAATCTGGTAGCTTGTGGTTGTGTTTTTAGGAAAAGACATAATTTATCGCGTGCACGCGAGTTAGCTATGATCGACCTATAAGGTAGGGTGATTCTTATTGAATAATGTGAGGCTTTGAACAGTGTTTCATCCCTGGACTATTGATTTTGGTGACATATAGTCCCTATAATTTCAAAAGTCTGCTGACAGTCCCTTGACTATCCAGTTTGGATAAAGTTAGTCCACATCAGCTGTTGATTAACATAAAACTGCTATGTAGCATCATATTTAACAGAAACTTGTATCACCAATAGTCCCTCGTCTTTAGGTCAAACTTCAAATGTAGTCAAGGTTAAAGTCGAAGGATCATTGGTAATACAAGTTTATGCTGAGTATGGTGTCACGTGACAACTTTATATTAATCAATAGATCCAAATGACTAACTTTATCCAAACTTGATAGTCCATAGACTACCAACGAAATTTTGAAAATCCAAGGACTATTTGTTACTAAAATCGATAGTCGAGGGATAAATTGCTGACCAAAGCCAATAATGTGATATTTATTAGAGTATTTTAAATATAAAACATAGGGATAAATTTGGTACAAAAGATGAGCTTACGAGAAAAATATACTTAATAGATAGTGACATCCGCTCTTACGGTCCAAACGAACAAGATCATATTATAAATAGGATGATGCAAATCCTAGATCCCGCGAGAAGTCATGTATTGCAACCTAATGAGCAGATTATCACTAAAGATAGGAAAATATACAGTTTGAATAAATCAACTAAACGAAACACATCCCAGTTCACTTATGGTACGATAGCTAGCACGATTGTCTCGGATGCTAAAAAAAATTTAGTACCCAAAGTCAAAGCCAAATCCAAAGCTCAACCAAAGAAAAAGAAAGTGACTCGAGTAAAAAAAATCGAGTAAGGGAAAATACTAGCGGTTACAAGAGCTGGTTTCCCAACTACTTACATGACTACATTACTAACATCAAAGATGTTGCTCCTAACGGTCAACACAGATTTCAGGCCGTAACTTAACTATATGTAGTAAATCCTATGACAACAAGTTAGACAGGATTTGATCATTGCAAGTTCAGTGCGATCTATGGGAGAGAGTGTTTGATGGTACACAACGTGTAGACAACCTATTACAAAGGTTATATTCTTTCTAAGTGTATGCGAGTGGTGATAGACATTGGATGACGTTACTCGACTTTGGCTTAATGATATCCACTTGGTATCAGTATATCGTATACCACATATATCTACAAATTTCATATATAAATCTAACTTTACATGGTGTGCCCCCTCGATTGTGTCATACACAAGAAGTTGGTATAAGTTTGGTACATGGTAACTATTAGTTAGAGTAAGTAAATCATTATATCATATAGTATTTTATTTTATTGGTTACATAATATTTATCCAAATTTTGTCTGTACATGTGTCTTGGATAGGCCATTGTTGGAAATATATCCTAGTTGGTTTGCATTTCGCACTAAGGAAGACCTAACCGATTGCAAAATATCGTTCGAAAAATGATTTCAATAAATATCATCAAATCAAGCATGTCCAAACATTTACCGCGTTTGATCGAGTATCAGACTTCTATGATTTTAACGGAGAGCAATGATTAGTTACACGTGTTACTTCTTTTTTGTATCGTTTTGATGAATATTTTAGTTTCATTTAATTATTGTTCAGATATTACAGTTCATTTCAAGACTGTATTTTCGTTATTATTTGACATTATTATCTTATGTACTTTTATGTTTTTTTGCAAAAGTCTTAAAACTGGGCCTAAAAATGACTAAACCTAACTTTATAGTACAAGATTCACAGCCCATACATGCGATCCGTGTACACGTGTATGCGCACCGGATCCGTGATTTTATTCAAATTACGAACTCTATATACGTGAATCCGACGGCTTCGCAAATTCTGAAAGTGCGAAGCCTACACGAAACTTTTCCATTTTTGATTTTTTTTGTATCTTTTAAAAGGTCAAACTTAAATATTTTTTAATGAACCGTCTACTTTAGTCATTAGAAACAAATAACACAAAAATAAACGAATAAATAAGAAACTTAAATTTAACTAAAATAAGGTCAAAGAATAACTTACGAGGTCTAAAACTGAAACAACAAATTATGAATTTAGAAACTCAAACAACAACTTAGGAATTTTAAAACTCAAAGAATAGAATATGAAATAAAAAACTGAAACAACAACTTAATATTGATTACGGTTACATATATTTTCGATAACTCTTTGTCATCAAAGTTTATTTCTTAGGTCATTTCCATTTCATCAACTTCCTTGCTTCTTTCACAATATGGTAGTTCACAATTGAGAATAAAAACTAGGTGTACATGATGTTTTATTAGATAAGTCTACCTAGTTTTAATCTCATTCACACGTCTAAAATTTTTAGGACGCTGGATGATATCCCTACCGTAAAGGAAATACAGTTGGCATAATGTTGCCTCAGAGTATGGTTTGCCCCATTTCTCATTATAGGTTTTTTCCACTTCGACGGAGGATTTCAGCAAATATATTCTAACTGAGTCTAACCATACATTTTTCTAATTTTTTATGCGTTTGAGTTTTAGGTTGTGTTATTATAAGATTCGAAAATCTATTTATTGAGATTTTTTCCCTGGATAACGTAATCCAAATTGACCTATCACGACTAGATAGGTGTTAAGTGTGGATAATGTAATCCCCTAACCCAATCAGTTTGTGATGCATAATAAATAAAAACAACACATATCCCTATATATGTCAGGATAAATCCATGTGATGTTTTAATGTTAGATTTGGTTATAACATATAGGGGTCGAGTTATAGCGTTATCAAAATTTTAGCATTATATACTTGGAGTAATCGACGACGTATACATAAAATCATACGTAAAATTAGTCATACTATTGGTATGAAACATAACGAATATGTAAATAAACATGGCTAAATAAAACATAAATTAAGTAGAGAAAATATAGAGTACAATAAAAACTAAAACCAAATGTAACAAAGTAGTCGGTAGAAAATAGTCATGATAAATGCTGAAAATACAGTAACATAGTTATATGGTACAAAATGTAAAATCAGTCATGCTTTCGGTACTGGTACGCCACCGTAGAACACTCCTCTAACGACTCACGTATCTCCTCCAAAATCATCATGTATGACCTCGAATATACCTCGATAATACAATTTGACAAATCATATAACCTAGCATGATATGTGATTGTTGTTGGGTTGACCCCATCATATGCATCAGTGGATTGATATTCCAGATCGATTAAAATGTACAATAGGTGAGACTGGACCCATAACATTTATAAAGATGTCATACTATGATATCCAATAATGTAACTATCACCACGAATCTTGGGATCAACCGTGTGCGACTCCCATGCTGCCTATATAATCGCATCTCACAAATAGCGCGTGTTAACACGCCTACCTCTATCTGCCTCCAAAACAGGCCGCAGTAAACCATGTATATCCTTAATATTCCCCAATTGTCGAACGAAGCGTAGCAAATAATAAGCCTTAACTATGTCATATGACTTTGATGTATGGTATATCCAAGCTACTACACAGAAAGGTCTAATATCACGTAAATGCTCGTATCGCATGAACCAGACCTATACTATAAATAGTAATTTATGTAAAAATCAAACAAGTCAGAAGTGCGATTGGTAGAGTACATCATGTAGCAGCGCAACGACGGTCTCGCCTACACAATATTAAATTTAAATTAAACAAAAAATAGGAAATAATTTACCACATGTTAAACCACAAATCCTAATTTACCTCGTTGTTAAAGATGTTATACGCCTCATAATGCTTGTAGTCATTCATGCCCGAGTATAACTCCGGCACATGCAAATTGACTCTCCGGAAGAGTTGATCTGGATTCCCACGTCGTATTTGAACGACATGTAAAAATGTGCGTCACTAAACCCTAATGGACCTTAAACAGGTTCACATTGCTCAATATGATCATCATCGGTCGAATCGTTGTCCGATATAGAAGGAGTTCAGTCTTTCTGACGAGGAGCCATGCTGAAAGTACAAAAAACATCTTAGTATATACCAAAACATATCTTAAACAATTGGACAACACCCTAATATGTATTAAAAGAAAGACTTAAATAATGTTACGTAATAATTTAGTGAATTAGAGGTTATATATGCATAAATACATGTTACAGTAGTATTCACGCACATTGTGTGCTCAATTTTCGCTAAAATCGCACACATAGTGTTCGCAATTTGGCACATTTATATGTGATAATTCGCACATCCTGGACTCCATATGACGCCCATAGCAACAATCCATGCAAATATCATACATAAACGCGCGAATCCGGCTAATTATGACGCCCATGATGCGCTAATTAACACGAGTAGAAACTCAACCTGTATTTTTCATAATCCATCAAAGTTACCCCAAATCATGCAAATATCATACATAAACGAAAATATAGACATATCTTAACATATACAACTAACTACAATTCGAAAAAACAACTATAAAAATAAAAAAATTGATTTTTCTAACTGAACCTTAAACTCTAAATATCACTAAAACTGTTATTAAATCACTATGCAATTTATCACAAAATGAATGAATCAAGCATAGAATACAAATTAAACAAAGAACAGTAAAGATAGAACATATGATTTAACGTGGTTCAACAATTTTCTACGTCCACGGGCGCCGCCAGAGAAAAGTGTTTCACTATGATAGAAAAAGGTTATAGATTTCAGATTGTGCTTTGTGTAGTCCTAGTAGTCTATTAATGGGGAATAAATATATGTATATAAGAGAATAGGCCTAATGGGCTTATATACACATAACTAATGAGGAACCATATATTAAAGCTTATTGTCAATGATACAAAACTTACCGTGGAGCACGGTACACTGTCAAGGCACACTAATACTATCATGACACAAAACTATACTGTCGGACACAGTACATTGTCAAGGCACTATTCGACTCATTCACAACAAATCTTCCCCTTGAGGCAAATATAATTTCTTTACTACCAACAAATAAACTTCTCTTCTTCTGACTCACCAAATTCCCCTAAGGCATTCATTATATACTGCGAATACCAATCCAGTTTAGGCACTCCCTAAACTTTCAAACTGATACTGCTTTGGTCATTATATCTGTTGGATTATCATGTGTAGACACTTTTTTCACATAAACAATTCCCTTTGATGTTATATCACGAATAACTTGACATCTATGCGCTTTGTACGCTCATGGTACATATGGTTCCCTATAAGGTGTATGGCGCTTTGACTGTTACAAACCACTTTTGTAGTAGCCTTATCCAAGCCTAAATCAGCCACCAAACCTTGCAACCATATTTCCTATGCTTCTGTTACCTCCATGTACTCTGCCTCTATTTTAGACAAATCTACAGTAGCTTGCAACTGTGCTTTCCAATTGATCGCACTCCCAGCTAGAGTTAATACATATCCTACCAGAGATCTCATTTTATCCATATCACCTACAAAATCAGAATCAACAAAACCAACCACTCATCCTGCAACATCATTCAGCGATCCACCAATATCGACTTTGTTAATGTTAAACCAACGTTCACGGTATCTTTAAGATACTGAATTATCCATTTCGCTGCCTGTCAGTGTTCTTTCCCAGAACATCCTATGTACCTGCTAATTACACTAACCGCATGTGAAATATCAGGACGTATGCATATCATAGCATACATGATACTACCAATTGTACTTGCATATGGAACCTTCGACATTTGTTCCAACTTAACATCGTCATTGGCCGCTCCTACTGCAGAAAACTTGAAATGAGTAGCAAACGAAATGCTAACTGTCTTAGCATGAAACATATTGAATCGTCGTAACACTTTCTCAATATAGCTTCGTTGAGACAAGTGTAATGATCTTACACTTTTGTTCCTGATAATCTCTATACCAAGAATCTTCTTTGCTCTACCCAGATTTTCATCTCAAACTCGCGACTAAGCTGCTTCTTTATCTGCACAATGTGTGACATACTACAAGCAGCAATAAGCATATCATCCACATACAACAACAAGTAAACACAAGAATCATCTGACATCTTTTGATGATACACACAACTATCATATGGACTCCTCATGAACCCCTTTGACACCATAAATGTATCAAAATGTTTGTACCATTGCCTAGGTGACTGTTTCAAACCATACAGTGAATTTTTCAGTATACAAACTTCGTCCTCCATATTAGGTTCGATAAATCCATCTGGTTGTCTCATGTAGATTTACTCATCCAATTCATCATGTAGAAACGCAATCTTCACATCCAACTGCTCAAGCTCAAAATCTTTCAAAAATACCATGGGTAACAAAAATCGAATCAAACTATGCTTCACCATTGGAGAAAACACTTCATTGAAGTCGATTCCTTCCCTTTGAGTAAAACCCTTAGCGGCCAGTCTTGCCTTGAATCGAGATGCCTCAACCCCTGGATTACCCTCATTTTTCTTGAACACCCATTTACTATCTACTATTTTATGTCCTTTAGGCAAGTTAACAAGCTTCCATGTTTGATTATTATGAATAAATTCAATCTTTTCTCCCATAGCAACAATCCATCGACCTGCCTTTGAACTCACTAAAGCTTCTTTGTAGCTACTAGGTTCCTGCATCTTAACTTCTTCTACAACTGACAAAGAATATGCAACTATATTTGCATATATTTTTAGAAGTTTAATATCTCTTCTTTCTCTGCCCAATGTTATGCTATAAGGTTGTTGTTCCGGATCAGGTGCATCATCGTCACTATCATCTGATGTTGACGTTTCACCACCTAATTCTGGATCCACCTCAGAACCACTTAAATTATTGGACCTACTAGGAGATGATTCTACTTCAAACTCCACCTGTTTACTCAACCGATCCTGATTCGACCATTTCTCATACTTTCTTCTAACTGTCTATCGAAGAAAACTCATTAAAAGTAACGTCCATACATATATTAAAACCTATATACTTTAGAGAGGTACATAACCTATATCCCATCACTCCAGTAGCATATTCTAGGAATATGTACCTCTTTTCCCTCGGCTCAAGCTTACCATCTCTCACATGAGCATACGCAGGACAACTGAACACCCTCAAATGTTCGTAATCAACCAACGATCCAGACCAAATCTCAAAAGAATTTTTACAATTAATAGTCGTTGATGGAGACCGATTCACCAAGTATCACGACTGTATTGATAACTTCAGCCTAAAAATCCTTTCCCGTACCATAATGCGAGAGCATGCTTCATGCCTTATCACAAAGTGTTGTGTTCATTCTTTCGGCGACTCCATTCCGTTGTGGTGTTCTAGAACAAGTGCGATGGCGCACTATTCTCTCAGTTTTGCAAAACTCATTGAACCCAATATTGCAATATTCTAACCCATTATTTGTCCTAAGACGTTTGATTTTTATTCTTGTTTGCTTCTCAATCATCGTCTTCTAATTGACAAAGGTTGAATATACCTCATCTTTTGTTTTCAGAAAGTAAACCCACAACATCTTTGAATAATCATCGATCAAACTCATGTAGTATCTGGCTCCGCTCTTTGATGGAATTATGTTTAGACCCCAAAGATCTGAGTGAATGCAGTCCACTTTCCCTTTAGTCTTTCTTACAACCGATTTGCTCAATTTGACTCTAGTTTGTTTACCAAACACACAGTGCTCACAAAATCTCAATGATTCTGCTTTATATCCTTTCAACAAATCTTTCTTTCCCAAAATAGCTAATCCTCTGTCTCTCATGTGACCAAGACATCAATGACACAACTTATTTTAATCCTGCCTACCCTGGCTATTACTCCATGATGATGTTACTGCAGCATCGCCCGTAACAACACTCTATTGGAGAATGTAAAGATCCTTCTGCAAATTTCCTTTCATACATACCATTGAGTCATTTGTCACTTTGATTACACCGTCTTCTGCATGGTACTTGTAAACCCGGTAGTCTAGAGTCTTAAGAGAAATCAGATTTTTCTTTACGTCAAGTTTCTAACAACCCCGTCAAACATTTTGATTCTGACGTTACCGATACCACCTACAGCCAACAAATAATGTTTCCCCAAATAGATAGTTTCATGCATTGGCTTGTAATTACCGAACCACTGCTTGAACTGGCACATGTGATATGTAGCGCCAATATCGAGTATGCAAGAGTTTTGCCCACATTGTGAACTCACGGACAATACATCTCCTCTACCACTGTTTTCACTATCGTCGAAATCATTCACACCTTCAACAATATTTGCTGCATTTTCCTTTTGATTTCCCTTCTTACCATTCAGTTTCAGACAATCTCTTCTATAATGACCCTGGTCACCACATTCATAACAGTTTGAGTTCTTTACCTTTGATTTGGACCTCTAGTTCTTCATTCTTACAGAACTCGCTTTGCTTCTAGATCTTCCCCTTCAGCCTGATTGTCTGGCTGCAACTGTCTTAACTTCTTTGATTTCAGCACCTCTTTGACATCTGCTAGTGATAACTTATCCTTACCATACATAATGGTATCTACGAAGTTTTTATAGGGAGCTGATAACGATCTTAAACAAACAAAGCTTGATCCTCATCCTCAATATTGATATCTATGTTCTCCAAGTCCATTATAATTGATTTAAAATTATCTAAGTGCTCAGTTATGGACATACCTTCTTTCAATCTAAAATCGTACAAACGCTTCTTCAAGTATAATTGGTATACTACTGATTTCTCTGAGTAAAGATCTCCTAGCTTCTTCCATGCGCAGGCAGTAGTCTTCTCACCACTAATCTCACGAAGCACATTGTCTTTCACACACATTAAAATCCAGCACAGAGCCCTTTTTTGAAGATCTTGCTTTTCCTATTTTTCATCTCTTCTGGTAACTTATTTTGCACAACCTTCCACAACCCTTTCAGTACCAATGAATTAATCTTCCACAACGCAAAACTGGATCCCCTATCAAAATTTTTAATCATGTATTTTATTGCTGTAGATGCCATTGTGAAACCCTAATTGTAAAAGCCCTAATTTCACCACGTGGCTCTGATACCAATTTTGTTATTAAATCACTATGCAATTTATCATATTATACAAATGAAACAAATAACTAGTAAAGATAGAACACATGATTTAACGTGGTTCGAAAACTGTCTACGTCTACGGGTGTCGCCAGAGAAAAGTGTTTCACTATGGTAGAATAGGGTTACAAATTTCTGATTGTGCTTTGTGTAGTCCTAATAGTCTATTTATAGAGAATAAATAAACTTACTAGACAATGGGTCTGATGGGCTCATATACACGGAATTAATGAGGAACCATCAATTACAACTTATTGTCAATGACACATGACTATACCACCGAACACGGTACACTGTCAAGGTACAATGACACTATCACGAACACAAAATTGTACTGCCAAACACATTACATTGTCAAGGCACTATTCGACTCATTCACAACAAAAACTATATATGTAAATTCAAAAAAAAGAATACATCAGCATGTAGAGAAAACATACATTCACGAGATTGTAAGCTTGAATTTGAGAAATTTAAAATCCTTAAAAACAGAATTTGAAAGAATTAGGATTTGAAAAAGAAAATTTCACCAAAAATTATAAATAAAAAACTATTAATATAAATAGTAATTTAATAATAAAATTGTCATTATAAAAAAACAAATCTTGCTATAACTGAATCTCATTTGTAAAAAATGGATCATATTTTAGTCTAACACTAAAATAAATTAGTTGGAAATAAAACAAGCATGATCATTTTAAAATAGTAATTATTTTATCTGTGGTTATTATTATTATCATCCGAAAAAACACATCTGTTTGTTATTATAGTTTGGCTTCCAATTTATTGCACGTATTGAGAAAAATGTATGGTTTTTGGCTAAATCAGACAGATGTATAAAATAGACTACTCAATCAAATCTGGCCTAATTTGTTGGTTTACCTGAAAAAGGAAGTGACAAGCCCAATTAAGATGAAGAATCCGATTCTACACGGACGCCTATATAATAGGTAGTAGAAAAAAAAAATTAAAATGTAACGAAAAACTAATAAACCAAATTGTATACAGTATAACAATCAGGCGATTTAGCGTTTCAATATCTAGTTAGAATTTTCAATTATTATTTAATATTTAATAAAATTAAAAAAAATCAATAATGTTTATAGCACAATTTTTTTGATATATATATATATATAAAAGCAATACTCCCGGTATTTGTACTATCTACTTTAGTTTCATTACAATTTCTTTTTAGAAAAATAATAATATGTGGACGAGTCTTTGGTTTGAAGATTAAAAATAATCTTTTTATTTATAATATTATGAAATTTATATATTTATAAATATAATTTGAAAAGGTATATGTAAAAGCATTATTATTTTTTGTTTTAAAGAGAAATAAAACAAAACTTGTGAATATATGTTTTGATAATAGTTATTCCAACTATTGTTTTGAAGGTGATATAAAAAAAATATTAATTGCTGAATTACTTAATATATAATTTAAAAAATATCATGTATAACTAACTAAATGTATATTTTGTAATTTATATTTTATAGTTAATTAAATTTAAATTTCGTAATATATATAACTTTTCGTATCGATTAAGTTTGATTTCGTAATTTATTTTATAAATTATTTTAACTTATATTTTGCAACTTCGTATTTCCCATCTTTAACACTTATCACGTAAAGCGATTCTATAACTAATTAATCCTAAATTTGGTAACTATTTAAACCTAATATTTTTTTAATTGTGATCTTATATTTTAAAACTAATTAAACATACATTTTTAATTTTAAAAAATTACAAAACGTACCACTTATGGACTTTGTTTTGTTTAAAAAAACACCAATTTTATGTTATTTTTCTATGGAGTTGCGGTTATAAAAATACATAGTTTTAAAAAGTAAAAAAAATTACAACATAAAAAAATTATTTATAAAAATTTATTTTAAATACTATACGGTAATAGATGATTCCAAATTTATTAAAAAAATAAGTTTTATTATAGTTAATTAATGATAATTTACCCTAACATCCAACAACAAACTATATATTAATAAATATTCCAAAAACTATCATCCACATCTTATAGTTAATTAAGAAAAATATAGTCATATTTATTTAATATACTCATTACCTTTTTATATAAATGTAATTTTCCACTCTCCTTCATTTTCAGAATATATTCTCTTTAAATCTAGGTTCTCTTTCAAGAAACCTCTTATTAGAATCCAAAATAAGCAAATTAATGGCTTCTTGCCATAGCTAACTCCTTCAAGTATTCTGCTATTATAAATCATATGGTTGTTACGCCTCCAAAGTACGATGAAGTTACGAAATAGAACAATCTGTCCTCCCCAACATACCGATTAGTTTCTAGCTCTTCAATCCGAAAAAAGCCTCAATCTCTAGTTTCTAATACTCAACAACCTTAGCCAGTCATCAAAACATAACCTGCAATCATTAACAACCATACATCTTACTCAGATATAGTCCAAAATCGCCATAAAAAATCACCCATAAACCTTCCTACACATCCCACAATTCTGACCACATATCAATGCAATTTGAAGATCACACAGAAGACTTCTTAAGGTAATCAACTTCTTATACTCTAGTTGGAAAATTCACCTAAGGTCTTCCCAAGAAATAAGATTTCGACAGATTCTTTGAAGCAAGGAAGTTTTAAGGGGATTTTACATATTCAAACTAGGATTCTAGACATTTGTTTATGGAATTCTCATTGAAAGAGGACATCAACAAGATTTGGTCAAGATTTTGTTTGGCAGATTGATGATTACTCAATGCGTATCTTGAAACGACTTCCCTATTTCAATGTTAAAAAAGAATGTCATGTGATACTAATTTGGATCAGAATATAGAGGTTACCTGAGAATTTGTATAACCCTGACATTGTCAATTCAATATTTGCTTCATAGGATGTCTCTTAAAAACTTGGATCCCAACGTAAAACAAAGCTATGCATAACACATGCTGTGTTTGAGTCGAACTTGACATCACAAAGAAGTTGCAACATCATATGTGGCTTGGTTTTGGTGAAAACAGGGGCTATTGGATTCATTTAAGTTAAAAACAAGTCCCGAAATATTGTATGTATTTCTTTCATATAGGTCACGACAAGACTAATTGTAAGAAAATCACTCAAGATAATAAAGCTCATAGTCTAATGCATGAGGAAGACAATGTTCTAACAAAGGCACATCAACAAAATACACAAAACTCTGAACATGGTGCTTCTCTTAAATCAATCATTGTTAAACAATCAGGGTTCAACGTGGAAAATCATACCAAAGCAACATCAATTAGCACGATGAAATAAACAACTCAGAATGCAGAGCTTAAAAAAGATCATACCAAAGTAAGCAAAACAACGAATAGTCACAGGAGGCTATCAACACAGTATGTAGAGCTTAAAAAAGGGAGAACAACCATGAAAACCAGCAATAAATACCAATGAAGCAGAAATAATTGAGGCAATCATATCTCTTGAAGACAACCATAACTTATTTCAAATAATGGATATGGACACTATTGCATCTGGATATCCTAACAAGAACAATTCTGGAAGTCTACCTCCAACTCCTACACTGAAAAAGAATATTGTTGACCCAAGTTTTCAGAAGATCTTAGATCAGAAATTAAAACAAACAAAGAACAATAGAAGAAGGAAATATCTAGTTATCAAGTCTCTCCAATTCGATGAGATCGACAAAAACAACAACACTAGCCTTAATGATTAAGGTATTAAGTTGGAATATAAGAGGGATTGGAAACAATCCCTCTATAAGGAGTCTGAAATCAATGATACATAAAGAAAATATTAAGGCAATCTTCATACAAGAACCAATGATAAATAAAGATCTCATTGGCCCTATTGCTGAAAAAATCAAGCTTCATAAGTTCTACGCTAATGCATCAAATAAAATCTAGATATTTTGGGATCCTGAACTGGAAGTCAATGTTATTACTGATAGCTACCAGTACATTCACACTTCTGTTAAACACGTGATGCTTGATATACTTATAAGCATTACCTGTATTTATGCAAAATGCCAAAGAGCTGAAAGAATAGAACTTTGGGATGATCTGAAGATAATCTCCAACTCTGTAAAATAATGGCTCTTACTTGGTGACTTTAATTCTATTCTATGTACATCAGAGCAAGCTGGTTGCTCTAACTTCTGTTTTCGGAGCTTCACTGAAGTTTCTAATATGATTAACGATTGTCACTTGGAGGATGCTAGTTTTTGTAGGTACTAAATTTACTTGGAGAAACAAAACAAGATGGAGGAGGCTGGACAACGTGTTATACAACCACGATTGGGCTGATAGATTGTTTGAAACAAAAGTTCAACAGCTACCAAGGACGTGTTCAGACCATACACCTCTACTCTTAACTATTACACAAAGCAGAGTTAAACAGAAGAAATTCTTTAGATTTCTCAATATATGGACAATGGACAAAGACTTCATTGATTTTGTAAAGCAAAGCTGGAATGTAGAAATTGAAGGATACCCTATGTTTATATTTTGGAATAAACTGAAAATACTGAAGAAAGATCTTAAAGGATGGAATGATAATCACTTTGGGAATTTGTTTGATAAGATTAAACAAGCTGAAGATGAGATAATTATTAGTGAAGTGTAGAAAACAATGTTTTGATTCCGGATAATCTCTGAAATCTTGTAAACAATTTCTTATTGAAATATTTTTGGTATTCTCCAAAAATTTCAATTGATTAAAATGAGAGATATTCTATTTGAATAGATAGTATGAATTTATGTGTCTGTCATTTTTCAACAAAACCCATCTTTTATCAATTCGACCAATTTGGATCAGTTTGGCAGCTAGGGTAGTTAAGGTCTTTAATCGGGATTTGTAATAAAACGGCTTCAAATTTGAAATTTGAATAAAACGGTCAAATTTCCAATTTTTAAAATTTGTTTACTTACAACAATAGCCGATTTAACCAAAATAAAAAATTTAAGCTAGGGACTTCGCCCCTTCACCTTGTTAATCATGATTTAATATAACAAGCGTGCACTCCGCACTCTACAACTTATTTGATAATGTATCATGATTAAATTGGTCGACTAGTCGATCCAATTACACAAAAATATCTAACAATCTTCCCCGGTTTTAGTGTAATTCATGATCTACAAAACATAATCACAACAATTAACAAATTTATGTATAAATGAAATATCGTAAGGATTGAATTTCACATTAGTATATTACACATTCCAAATATTCGAATATCAAGGTATCACTAAGGATTGAACCTTTACTATTTACAATGAATACATGAAAATAATATACACATAAATTTACATACTCACTTGTTCTTACTTGACACTATTTTTACTAGCCTTGTGTCCTTGCCCTTCTTAAGCATATCAAAGCCAAGTCCTAGCTTCTTGAAGCGGTTAAACTTCATGCTCAAATAGGTAGTTCTTTTCCTCTTGAACCTGCATATGCAATTTTCTAAAAGAACTAATAAGAAGATATTCTTCAACCTTCACAATTTGCAGATCTGAACACATACCTTGGGATGATATAAAAATATGTTCCAATCTCTAGATGTTAAGCTTTCCACATTGAATTCAGCACCTAATATCATATTAGATAGAAATTGGTTATCTCAACATGAGAAATTTCATATGGACTTTAATCCCAACCCTATAGCTGATTTGTGCACACGATCTCTACTTATGGTTAAATGATCGGCTAAATTATATTGAGTTCTCACAAACTCTACTGAAATAACATCATGCGTGATGCGCTCACGAATCATATTGTGTCTAACACCTAAGTGTCTAGACCTGCCTTTGTAAACTTATCTATAGACATTCGCCAAGGCAGCTTCACTATCACATCTGATAGATATAGGTGATATCGGTTTGGGGCAAAACAAAATTTCATACATTAAATTTCTTAGCCACTTAGCTTCTTTACTCGTTGCTGCTAATGCCACAAACTCTGATTCCATTGTTGAATCCGTAATACAAGTTTGTTTCCTAAATGCCCAAGAGATAGCACCTCCCCCAAGTAGAAATACCCATCTACTTGTGGAAGAATGATCTTCCATATTGGAAATGTAACTCGCATCTGAATATCATTCAAGTATAGAAGGAAATCCGGTATAAGTTAAACCATAATTTATGGTTCCTTTAAATTACTTGAATACTCGATTTAAATCTTGCCAATGATGCGAACTAGGATTGCTAGTATACCTACTAAGTTTTCCAACAACAAAGGCAATATCTGGCCTAGTGCTAGTCATTGCATACATAAGACACCCGATGGCTCTCGAGTATTCAAGTTGAGATATAGAAATACCTTTATTAGGTAGAAGCTTAAGACTAGGATCTATATGTGTGCTTACCAGAGAACAATCTTTAAAATTAAATTTATTTAATATCTTCTCAATATAGTGAGATTGAGAAATCGATATACTATTGTTCTTTCGCTGGATTCTTATACCAAGAATCATTTCAGCTTCCCCAAATCCTTCATCTCAAAATTAGATGATAATGATTTCTTCGCTTCATCAACCTGATTTTGGTCAGTACCAAAAATCAACATATCATCCACATATAAACAAATCATAACTCCTTTACCAGAATTATCAAATTTACTATATACACACTTGTGTGCTTGGTTAAGAATAATTCCATTAGACAATATCACATTATCAATTTTTTTATGCCAATTTTTTGTAGCTTGTTTCAAACCATACAAAGATTTTTTCAACTTGCATACCTTATTTTCATAACCAGACATGACAAACCTTTCCGGTTGTTTCATATAAATCTCCTCATCCAAATCACCATTCAAGAATGCAATTTTAACATCCATTTGATGGATTAAAAGATTGTATACAGATGCAAGTGCAATCAACAATCTAATGGTGGGAATCCTAGCAACCAGAGCATAAGTATCGAAGAAGTCAATTCCTTCTCTTTGTCTAAATCCCTGTATAACCAATCTAGCTTTATACCTTTCAATAGTACCATCTACTTTCATTTTTCGTTTAAGGATCCATCTATTTCCCAATGATTTGCACCGAGGAGGTAAATCAACCAGTTCCTATGTATTATTATGCATGATAGACTCTATCTCATCTTGGATACCTTCTTTCCAGAATGCTACATCCCTTGATGTCATAACATCACTAAAAGTATTTGGATCATCTTCAATAACAAAACAATATTGATATTGATAGTCAATCTTATCTCTTGACCCTTCAACTAAATAAAGTTGAAAATCAGATCCGAACGACTTAACTTTTCTGGCTCTAGTACTTCTCCTTGGTTCAGAAGGTTCGGGTACACAATTGGTGCCACTTGATATATTTTCAATTTCACTTGAATTGCTATTCAAAGAGTTTTGAATCAAATATATAGGTCTAGGAATAGAAGTAAATCTCTCTTCATCAAATATTGCATCTCTTGACTCGATAACTGTGTTCACCGACACATAGTCATTGGATTCTAACACATATAACCTATATGCAATAGAATGCTTAACATACCCAATGAAGATACAATCTATACCTCTTTCACCAAAATTTTTCCTTTTAGGTTCAGTGAGTCTTACAACTGCTCTACAACCCCAAACTCTCTGATAATTCAGTGTTGGAGGCTTCTTAAACCAAAGCTCATACGGGGTCATCTTATTTCTTTTAGTAAAAATACAATTTAATAAATAACAGGCTGTTAACATAGCCTCACCCCAGAATCCTTCACTCAAACCCGAATAGGACAACATGAAATTGACCATTTCTTTCAAAGTCCTATTCTTCCTCTCATCTATACCATTTTGTTGTGGTGTATAAGGAGCCGTGGTTTGATGAATTATTCCCTTAGACTGAAAATATATAGGATCATAATATTCACCTCCTCTATTTGTACGTAGATTTTTAATCAAATCATTCTTATGTAACTCTACTTCTTCCTTATATATTTTTAAACTTATCAAGAGCTTCATTTTTAGCATGCAACAAATAAATGTAGCAATATCTAGATGCATCATCAATAAAAGTAATAACATACTTTTTATTTCCTGACGAAGGTGTAGCATGGAAATCACATAAGTCACCAAGTACTAGTTTCAATATTTTGGAAACTCGGTTAACATTATTGAAAGGTTTTCTAGTTATCTTAGTTAACATGCAAGTTTTACATTTTTCATTGTTTGCACCAACATGAGGAATACGACTCATTTTTGACATGTATTTTATTCTTCCATAATGAAAATGTCCTAATCTAGCATGCCATAATTATGTTTTATTCAGATTTCTACACATACTAGTAGAAGTCATACACACAAAATCATTTTGGAACGAAACATTAATATTTAACATAAACATACCGTTATACAAATATCCGAATCCTATAAAAACACCATGTTCTGACAATACATATTTGCCACTTTCGTATACTTGTTTGAAACCAAAATTGTTTAAAACAACACCAGACAAAAGATTCTTTCGAATCCCAGGAACATACAATAAATTGTTTAATAATATGTATTTTCCAGAAGTAAATAGTAATTTAACATTTCCTAGTCCTTTAATTGGTTCGGTTGCAACATTTTCCATCTTAAGTGAAGATACATCTTCAATTGGTTGAAAGTTACTGAACCATCAAAGATCCTTACATATATGATTTGTTGCTTCCGAATCAATCCACCAAGCAACATCGTCATCCTGCACATAAAATACCTAAGATATTAAAGATATATAATTCTGACTAGAATTAAAATTCTGAATTAAATTCTGACCTTGTTGCTTTTCAGGATCCTTAAATCCACTTGAACCAGCAATGTTTCCACTTGAACCAGCATTGTTCCCACTTGGACCAAAATTATTTTTTCCTTTTCCAACTCTACAATCCCTCCTAAAGTGATCAGGTTTGCCACATTTCCAGCATGCCATTTTAGGTTTTTTTCTAGAAAAATTATTGTTTTTATTGTTGCCTTTAAACTTTCGTTTATTCCCCTTATCTGTATTTCCATTCTTAAAGAATCCGCTGCTTTCAGCCATATTTACAGATAAGTTTCCCACTTGGTTTTTACCCTTAGGATTACTTATTTCATCTTGAGCCCTTACAGACTCTTCAATCTTAAACTGACTACCTAGTTTGACTAAAGTCATTTCTTTTTTGGTGTGTTTCAGTGTGTGTTTAAAATCCTTCCATGAAGGAGGCAATTTGTTAATAACAGAAGACACTGAAACACATTTGTCCATTTTCTTATTGTGTTGAACGAATTGACCCAGAATTCTTAGCAGTTCATTATATTTTTCTATTACAGGTCTAGAGTCAACCATTTTGTAATTTATGAAATTACTAACCATGAACTTCTTACTTGAAGCATCTTCTGCCATGTATTTCGATTCAATAGAATCCCATAACTCTTTTGCAGATTCGACATTTTGGTATACATCAAACAAAGTATCAGACATACCGTTTAATATGTGGCAATGACAAATGTAGTCATCATTCTCGCACTTGTTGCGCCTCCTTGTTTGTTCCAGGGTTTCATTCTCCATGATCTCGGGACAGGGGGGGGGGGGTACTCAGGACATACACAACCTTGAGGGTAATCAACAGAAAATGCATCTTTTTCTGCCAGCGTCTGAAATCATGTCCTTCGAACTTTGCAAGTTTAGCGAATTTGCTTGTCATCTCCTTTGCTGATTCTCCTCCGTTCTTCATATCTATCTTCATCAACAAGACCAGAATATTTCAATAATTTGTAGAAAACAGTGTTTTGATTTCAGATAATCTCTAAAGTCTTGTAAACAATTTCTTATTGAAATATTTTTTGGGTTCTCCAAAAATTTCAATTGGATAAACTCAGAGATATTCTATTTGAACATAGAGTATGAATTGATGTATCTGTCATTTTTCAACAGATACCATCTTTTATCAATTCGACCAATTTAGATCAGTTTGGCAGTTAAAGTAGTTAAGGTCTTTAAACAGGATTTGTAAAAAAACGGTTTCAAATTTGAAATTTGAATAAAACGGTCAAATTTCCAATTTTGAAATTTGTTGACTTGCAACAGTATCCGATTTAACCAAAATAAAAAAATTCCAGTCATGGGCTCTGCCCCTTGGACCTCGCCAGGGACTCCGCCCCTTCACCATGTTAATCATGATATAATCTAACAAGCGTGCACTCCACACTCTGCACTCTACGGATTATTTGATAATGTATCATGATTAAATTGGTCGACTAGTCGATCCAATTACACTAAAATATCTAACATGAATAATGCTTCAGAAACTCAGGCAGTGACCAGGATAAAGACTTGCTTTCTAAAGCTACTGCTGCTAATTTACTAGCTCTAACTATGGAGGAGGATATTTGGAAACAGAAATGCCACGCTGAATGGATAAAGGATGGGGACATAAACACAAGAATTTATTACAATTATTCTATGAAGAAAAGGAGGAAAAGTAAAATTGGTGGAGTGAGAATTAACAATAGGTGGTGCACTGAAGAAGAGAAGATCAACAAATCTGCGACATCATACTTCACAAATAAACTCTCTTTTTATTCTTATAACAACTTAAATCATGAACTAAATTGAATGAAAAGTAATATATTTTCTGCAATCCCTAGTATAGTTAATGATTCAGAAAATAGTATGTTATTAGCCTTCCCTACTGATCTTGAGGTTTGGACCATCATTCAGCAGCTTAATCCTTCTGGAGCTGCTGGTATGGATGGCTTCAATATATGTTTTTATGCCACATGTTGGCAAATTATTAAAACTGACTTGATGAATGCACTAACTTATTTCATTAAAGGCCATGACATTCCCAAGGGTATAATTGCCACATGAATTTGTCTAATCCCCAAAGTTACGCACCCTATTGGAACCAATACAAACCTATCATCCTATGTACTCTAATGAATAGAATTATATCAAAGCTATTAAATAACAGACTTGCTTAGCAGAAGAAATTCTGCTTAGAGGGTTAATAGCATGTTTGAATCAGACAAAACATTAAGATACTCTTGTAGAGGGAACATCAACATACCTATACTTGCATTTGCTGATGACTTGTTAATTTTCAGCAATGGTCTAACTTTTTTTTTGGAGAAAATAGAAAAATTCTTGCAGGAATACCATGATGCCTCAGGACAAGCTATAAACAAAGACAAAACATAGATTATTATAGCCAAGAAAATGACTAAAACCAGAATAAAATCTCTTACAATTCAAACAAATATTAAGATAGTTCACCTACCTACAACTTACCTTGGTATAACACTCAATCCACACAACAAATCAGCAAAATTCACCCCCTTTACATACAAAATTAAAGAAAAGATCACCAATTAGGAAGGAAATAAGCTTTCTTATGATGGAAGACTCACCTTGATCAATTCAATACTCATGTCCATCCCAATGTATTGGCTACAAAGTTGCTGGCTGCCTACTTCTGTCATCAATAACATAGAGAAGATAATAAATAAATTCCTATGGGGTTCAAGCACTGAAGAGAAGAAGATACACTGGTCCTCTTGGCAATCTATTTGTAAACTATTCAAGGAGGGAGGTCTTAATGTTAACAACATTCATGATATCCAAAAGGCCTTTTCTTGCAAGTTATGGGTTAGATTTAGGGAGAAACTATCTCTCTGGTCTAAGCTTCTTCATAGTATCTATTGCAAAGGTGGATATCCACTTCAACTTGACTATTCAAAGCCTGGATCTCAAACCTGGAAAATATTTGCAAGGATTAAAAAACTTTCCTGAAGATAATGTTTTGTGGAATATTGGCAAAGGTAATGTGGACATCTGGTTGGAAAAATGGTATGGGAGACCACCTATGATTTCTCTTAATTCAAACTGCAACAATACATGGTTCAAAGGTATGATGATAAACTCATTATGGAGCAATAATACATGGAATATACCTAAAATGGCTCCACTATTAACTGAGTATAACATCAGTCTTATCTCTAAACTTAAGATCAATGATCTTAAACCTGATAGTATTGATGAGTCCGGATTCTGTCACCACACTTTATGGGAACCGGACAGGGTCAATTCGGACAATGTCCACCTCACCGGACAGGGGCAGTTCGGACAACTATCATCCACTGAACTATCCGAACAGAACTAAAGTACTTAAAACCTAATCATTTTTTAACTAAGCTGCCTATTTACTTACTTAGAACTAATGGGTCTTTAAACTCGACCTGGATCTATTAAACTC
The DNA here is from genome assembly GCA_036936605.1 of Limnanthes douglasii subsp. nivea. Classification (NCBI taxonomy): domain Eukaryota; kingdom Viridiplantae; phylum Streptophyta; class Magnoliopsida; order Brassicales; family Limnanthaceae; genus Limnanthes; species Limnanthes douglasii. Next base: position 234,999,125 of record JAUPFV010000001.1, on the reverse strand, counting down.
GATCCGAAAGCCCATATAGCCCAAATATAAGGGTATAAATACCCAACCACCAACATTAAATGAGAATAATGAAAATTAAATACCCCCAGACAGCTCAATTCTCCCTCTACATTATACCCAAACATTAAATACCCACAAAATTCCACAGAACTCTAGAAAAAAGTTACAAACTTACCCTCAAACAAAAATAAACCACACCAAATTGGCGACCACAGTGGGAGGAAGATGGTGCCTGAATCTAGCATTCAAAACCATCACAAAAATCAGTCCGAATGAATCCGGACGTACCGGAAGTACCACCAGCTTTGATTGAAGTGGTGGGATAGAATGATGAATATACCATCGAGGAGCGTGATAAATTAAAGGGCGAGATAGAAGCTCTGAGGGCAGAGAAGGCAAAGATGGGCATAAAAAAGAAGTCAAAGGCATGAGTTGCTCATCATACTGACAACCCTAGAGAGTATGAGCCTTCGAAGACCCATGTGAGTATGAAGAAGACTCATGCTAGCTCCAAAAGTCTCACCGGTCCAAGCCGGTAGAGAGCTCTGATTCAGACTCAAAATCTACCAGTAGCTCCTCGGGCGAAGATGAAGTTGAAGAATCCTTGTTCTCCAGCAGTGATGAGGGCCGATCTAAAAAGAAACAAAATTTGGTTAAGAAGTATTCAAGAAAAAGGGATAGGCATGGAAAGTTAAAGAGGCATATAGGCAAAGGATCATCTCATAGCCGGAGACACATAGACCGGATGCTGGTGGATCCTTTTGCCTTCCATGATGAACCAGGTATCTTTGCGACTCCTAACGAGGACACCGTTTTTAGTCGTGGCCGGAATTGGAGACAATCTCCATTGTCTTCCAAGATCCTGTCCGGGAACCTCCCCAAGAGGTTCGATAGCACGAAGATGGAAAAATACGATGGCAGTAAAGACCCGGACAATCACTTGGAGCAATTTAAAATTTTTATGATGAATTTCGATGATGACAATAAGTTGCTTTGTAGAGCGTTCTCCCAATCTTGTACGGGGAGTGCCCTGAAGTGGTATAACAGCCTACCACAGAGGTGCATCAGAAATTTCGATACCTTTTGGGTGGCCTTCCGGATGCAGTTTGTTGGAAGTAAGGAGGTGAAGGGCAATGGAGATACAATTATCCATTGTGCCCAAGAACCGAATGAATCTCTTAAGGAATATATAAGTCTCTTTGCAAACACCAAAAATGGGTTGGCTGATTGCTTCGAACAAGTAGCAATAGCTTCTCTGAGGCAGGGCTTAAACCCTGGAAATTTGGCTGATTCAGTGACCAGAAAAAAGGCCATGACATGGGGGGGGGGGGGGTTTACTGAATCAGGTTGGAAAGCAAATTAACGTGGATGAAACAAAGAAAACTAGGGTGCACAGGCAGGTGAGGTCTGCCCTGGTTGCACCAAACCCCAACCAAAATCAGTCCGGATACAAGGCAAGGGAGGCCGGGCAGGGTCATAACAGAGCTAAAGCTCAGTCTCAGCCAGCTGCGCCTGCCCAGAGTCAGCAATCTAGAAATAAGAGAGGGCCTTGAGTTCAACCAGAGTGGTTTGCCGAGTTAAAAGAAAGTGTAGCCATCATTTATGACAAAACAAAGGAAGAAGTACACTATAGAAGGCCGACTGCACTACAATCTCTTAGGGAACACCGTAACAATTCCTTCTGTCAGTACCATAATGATACTGGCCATACGAGTGAGGATTGTATTGCTTTAAAGCAAGAAGTCCAGAATTTAATTGAAAGAGGAAAACTGGGAGCATATGTTAAAAGAAGAGGAGGAAATAGGCCTGATATTGCTCATCAGGCTGGTCCAAACAATGCAGGCACATCCGCTCCGGAGGGAGCTATGGTGATAATCGAGAGATTCGATGTAGAGTCAGAGTACTTGAAGCCTGATCCAACTCGAAACAGAGTGGGTTCCATTGAGGAACGTTGTAAAATAATGTCCGGGCTTATTAAATATTTTGATTCACTCACAATTTTTGGAGGGGATACCATGACAGCACCCACTGCTTCTTCGAGGAAGAGGCATGTTCATACTTTAGCTACCCAACTGGAGGGAGGCATAACTTCCTATCAATCGCAGATTCCATTTCCCTTCATTGTGTTCGATGAGGATGACTTGAGGGATATAGCAGGTCCTCATGAAGATGCTGTTGTCATAGAAGCATCCATTGGGGGCAATAACGTAAGACGAATTTTGGTAGATACTGAGAGTTCAGCTAATATCCTCTTTTTAACTTCCTACAAAAAGATGAAAAATACTGTGGTAATTCAGCGTTCGAATAGGTCAATGGTGGGTTTCACTGGAAGCTCAGCAGATGTGATCGGGGAGTTCGAGGAGGAAGTTTTGTTGGGCAAGGGCCCTTTTAAGAAGATGGTTAGAATACTATTTGTCGTAGTGGATTGTCCCACTTATTATAATGCTATTCTAGGGAGGTCTTGGCTCTCTAGGATGCATGCAGTGGCCTCAACAGTCCACCAATGTTTGAAATATGTTGTGCAAGGATAAATGGGACTTGTTCGGAGCAGCCAAAAGATTTCAAGAGAGTGTTATGCAATAGCACTGGCTCCTCGGACGTTGGGAGCAGTTCGTATCAATGAAGAATAACAGTTTGAGGGGCTTTCTGGGGGTGAGGGTGAAATTGATGACCCCAGAGAGACCCCTGGAGTTTTAATACCAGTTGAGGAAGTCGAAACACATTCTTTGGATAAAGGAAAAAATGTTAAGATAGGGTCCAAAATGGCATCCGAACTAAAGGGTAAAATGTTACAATTCTTAGAAGACCATCAGCATGTTTTTGCTTGGTGCAATGCTGATGTTACCGGGGTACCATCATATATTATATCACACCAACTCTCCATCCGAAGAGACATAGCACCCGTAGTACAAAAGAGAAGAGCTTTTTCCAAAGAAAAGGCTGATGTCATAGTTCAAGAAGTCGACAGACTTACCAAAATGGGGCACATAAAGGAGTCTCATTATCCTTTATGGACAGCCAATCCGGTCTTGCTGAAAAAGAAAAATGGAAAGTGGCGTATGTGTATTGATTTTACAGATCCCAACAGAGCTTGTCCAAAAGATTTGTACCCTGTCCCCCGGATTGATCAGCTGGTGGATTCTACATCTGGGAATAAACTACTATCTTTCATGGATGCCTTCTCCGGGTACAACCAGATTCAAGTAGATCCGAAGGATCAAGAGCATACTACATTTGTTACTGATATGGGCCTTCATTGTTACAAGGTGATTCCATTTGGGTTAAAAAATACTGGGGCTACTTATCAGAGGTTGGTAAACAAAGCTTTTGCTGATCAGATTGGAAGAAACATGGAAGTATATATTGACGACATGATGGTAAAAAGTGTGGACGAAGAGCTACACTTGGCAGATCTCCAAGAAACATTTACTAACTTAGTAAAAGTAAATTTTAAAGTAAATCCAGAGAAGTGTGTGTTCGGAGTACAGTCCGGAAAATTCATAGGGTATATAATAAGTGAGAAAGAGATATAACCTGATCCGGACCAGCTTAATGCTTTATTCCAAATGGAGCCTCCTCAGAATATTAAATAAGTATAAAGGTTGACTGGGAGGTTGGCTGCGTTAAATCGATTCATTTCAAGGTCTTCGGACAGGTGTGCCCCGTTCTTTCAAACTTTAAAAGGTGCAAAAGGATTCGACTGGACTTCACAATGTGATGAGGCTTTTAATGAAGTTAAAAAACATCTGTCCTCCCCCAAGACTCTATATAAACCTGTTGATGGAGAGACTCTCTTCATATATTTGGCAGTTTGCAGTTGTGCCATAAGTGCCGTATTGGTGAGGGAGGTAGATAATTATCCCCGTCCGGTGTATTATATCAGCAAGAGCTTGTTAAATGCAAAAAAACGTTATCTGAAGCTTGAAAAATTAGCATTAGCTCTGGTAATTGCTGCAAGGAAGATGAGGCCCTATTTCCAGGCTCATCCTATTATTGTCCGAACGTCTTTTCCCTTGAAAAACGTTCTTAAAAAGGCAGATATTTCGAGTAGAATGACTAAGTGGTCAGTGGAACTATGGGACTTCGATATTGATTTTGCTCCTCGAACAGCAATCAAAGCCCAGGCCGTGGCTGATTTCTTAGTTGAATTCCATTCAGATAGGGATACAAAGCAAACAACTGATGTGAAAGATAAAAAGGTCTGAGTCGTCCGGACTGATGGTGGATCAAGTACTATGGGGTGTGGTGCAGGGGTATTCTTGACCTCTCCATATGGTGACAAAATGTACCAAGCTATATGTTTTTCTTTTAGGGCTTCTAATAATGAGTCCGAATATGAAGCTGCTATAGCTGGTTTAAAATTAGCTCTTATTTGTGGAGCCAAAAGGGTCAAGTTGATGAGTGATTCCCAGCTTCTTATCCATTATGCGCAAGGTCAATCTGAGGCAAAAAAGGAGCAACTAATAAAATACTTACTTCTTCTCAAAGATGTGGCACTTAAGTTCAAGAGTATTGTTTATGAGCACATACCCCAAACAGAAAATAAACTAGCAAACTCATTGGCAACCATAGCCTATACTGAATCATATCCTTGGATCCATGTGCTGGAGTGCCCTTCCATTCAAATCAACATGGGTAAGGAGGAAGAAAGCTTTGATATACAGATGAAACAGCCCCAAGATTGGAGGTTTCCTCTCCTTCAATATCTCTCTGATGGCGTCTTGCCTCCGGATAAGTCAATAGCAAGAAAAGTAAAGTACAAGGCTCATGGTTTTATCATACTAAGAGATGTTCTTTATAAGAAGTCTTATAGTAAACCCCTCTTACGATGTTTGGGGATGATGAATCTCAAATGGTGCTCTCCGAATTTCATGATTGTGAGGGATCAGCTCACTGTGGATTCAGGGCTCTAACAAGGAGAGTTTTGTTGGCTGGTTATTATTGGCCCTCTATAATGCAAGATGCTAAGGAGTTGGTGAGAAGGTGTGACCCATGCCATAGATATAGCAACGAAATTCATGTTCCAGCCACCCCGTTAGAGTCAATTTCTGAGCCTATACCCTTTGCTCGATGGGGGCTGGACTTTGTGGGACCTCTACCTATGGCATCCGGAGGACGCAGAACAATAATTGTGGCTATTGACTATTTTTCGAAGTGGATCGAAGTAGCTCCATTAGCGGGTACAACATCAAAAGCTGTCATAAAATTCATTTTATCTAATATCTGTTGCAGATTTGGAATTCCACAAAAAATAACAACAGACAATGGGCCACAGTTCGACAACAAGGAAATAGAGAGTTTCTGTGCCTCTAGAGGTATACAACATTGTTCTCTTCACCTTTCCACCCGCAAGCAAATGGTCAGGTTGAAGTGGCTAACATAACTATACTGTCCGGTTTGAAGAAAAATTTAGAAGGGCCTGCTGGAAAATGGCCTAGTTATTTACAAGAGGTTTTGTGGGCTTACAGAACTACACTAGGGGAAGAGTCAGGATCTCCAAAACCTCCAAGGGTTCATAAGAGAGATAGGAAACGGGGAGCAGAAGGCAAAGACAGAGAGGCTAAGAATAAAAAGACCTCCAAGGGTGATGAGATTTCTCTCCGGCCCTCGGAGCCCCTTCCTCTCATTGACCCTACTGATCCCACAAAGGCAGAAGAGATCCCTGGTGACTTTCGAACTGAGGAGGTTGGAGGAGGAGATATTAGTATTGACGGTGTCGATATTACTGGGCTTGAGAGGCTTGGTGAATACTTCGAAAACCTCCCCAAGGATGATTTTGCTGGGCCCTACCTCCCTCCAAGCACTTCGAACATCATTACCTTCAATGGTAAGTCTTTCACCGTTTCAAGTGATAGAGATGTTATAGCTCACTCTATTTTGAGTAATATTCAGTAGTGCTTAATCTAGAGAGACAAGTGCGAGGTCATTCAGGTGTCATTACCGCTCTTAATTCTGACAAGGAGAGATTGTCCGGTGACCTCCTCATTGCCAACCAAAAGGCTGATGTTCTGAAGAGCGAAAACAAGGAGTTAAAGAAGAACCAGAAGGGTTGGGTTACAAAAGTAGCTCCCATAGAAGCAACTCTCTTGTCATTTCGTGTTCATAATTTCTCCAAACACGCTAATGAGGGGGCTATCCGAGGTCAAATTGATTTGATAGAGGAAAGAAGAGTTAAGGCACACCTTAGAGCTGTGCACTATCAAGGTTTGATGAGAAGCAGGTTTGCTTCTAAAGTTAAAAGAAGAGATTTTCAGCCGAGGGATAAAGTGTTAAGGAAAGTCTTCTTACACACTAAAGAGAAGCTGCTCGGCAAACTAGCCCCAACTTGGGAAGGACCCTATATGGTCATTGAAAGGCTTAAACCTGGGACATACTGGCTAGAAGATAAGGATGGAAGGGTTTTGAATCACCCTTGGAATATTGAGCACCTCCGGATGTACTTGGAGTAGAAACTATGTAAATATTTACTTGTTTAAAAGTCCATGTAAATATTTGGGGGCATACTCTTTCCTACCCTGGTGGCGCGGGGAGGTTTTAATGAGGTGTCCGGGCTTTTTTATAAAATTTGATGCCTTCTTAAAAATTCGGAGTGTTTTTACTTAATAGTTCATTGTCAAATTTTTATTTAAACGCAGGCCGGCTTAAATTAAAGGAGTGATGACTACTTAAACATTTGTCATCGGAGAATTTAAACACTCTCACTTTAGGATGTTTGTGAAATAACTAAGGGCTGTTTAAACATTAGCCACAAAAATTGAAAAACTAAGGAATGCAAGAATTGTGCAAAGTAAAGATATCCATTGAAACAACCGAAGTGCCTTGGCCATTCCAAGGACTTTAAATTGTCAATCAAAACAAAAAGATCTATCCGGTCAAACACCGGACACAATTACAAAAATGCCTTGGCCTTCCAAGGACTTTAGTTCAATCAAAACAAAAAGCAAAAAACAATTGATACTCTAAGACTGAGCCTTTGAAGATGGCTCAGCCTTGCTCATTTTCTTCTTCTTAAGGTCATCATTTCCCTCGTCTGGACTCTCTCCGGTGTTCTCCTCTTCATCAGATAAGTCAGCACTAGAATAATCGTGCTTGTCTCCATCAGCCATTGTGTGGAAGGGAAGGTCGAGGTACTCTACAAAAGTCCATAAGTCCCCCAGATTCCTCTTAGGAAACTTCTCATGAAAGAGTAGAACCATGTCCGACTTCACCTTGGCATACATTTCCTCCTGAGTGTCTATCACATTGTTGGCATAAACATCAATCTTGGCTTGGATTTTTGTCTCTTGCTCCCTTAGCAAATCAGCTTTTTCCTCTGCAGCCTTGGACACCGAGTCCTCATCTTTCGAATAGGAGATATTTTTCTCCAACCCGGACTGCTTTATCCGGAGGTCTTTGATAGTATCTTCTAGGGCAGCTACCTTTGTAACCCAACCCTTCTGGTTCTTATTTAACTCTTCGTTTTTGCTCTTCTAAACATCAGCCTTTTGGTTGGCAATAAGGAGGTCACCGGACAATCTCTCCTTGTCAGAATTAAGGGCGGTAATGACAGCTGAATGACCTCGCACTTGTCTCTCCAGATTAAGCACTGGCTGAATATTACTCAAAATAGAGTGAGCTATAACATCTCTTTCACTTGAAACGATGAAAGACTTACCATTGAAGGTAATGATGTTCGAAGTGCTTGGAGGGAGGTAGGGCCCAACAAAATCATCCTTGGGGAGGTTTTCGAAGTATTCACCAAGCCCCTCAAGCCCAGTAATATCGACACCGTCAATACTAATATCTCCTCCTCCAACCTCCTCAGTTCGAAAGTCACCAGGGATCTCTTCTGCCTTTGTGGGATCAGTAGGGTCAATGAGAGGAAGGGGCTCCGAGGGCCGGAGAGAAATCTCATCACCCTTGGAGGTCTTTTTCTTCTTTGCCTCTCTGTCTTTGCCTTCTGCTCCCCGTTTCCTATCTCTCTTAGGAACCCTTGGAGGTTTTGGAGATCCTGCCTCTTCCCTAGTGCTCTCATGCTCCAGTACTTCAAGAAGAGCAACATCAATTTGACTTGAAACTGGCCCCTCTTGGTTTGTTGGGGCAGTTTCCTCTACTTCGGTGCGGTTGGCCTTAACTGCACTAAGCTTCCCCTTACCTTTCTTGCCCTTCATCTTACTCGGGGCCTTGGCTCTACCGGGCAGATACAATACCCCGTCTTGTGCGTGTGTTCTTTTAAGGACTACATCCGGAGGGGTGGGGTGGTTAGTTCCTCCCAGGATAATTCCCTCTAGTCGGTAGTGTTCCAGAGATAGGACCTTGCAAGATTGCCTCCGGTAAAGGCATTGTGAAAACGATTCCCCCACTTGTCAGCAACCCAAGCGTTTAACTTGGTACAAGTGACCTGCCCGACCTTCAGGTGATCATTAAAGTATTTGGGAAATTCTGTAAAAAAAAGGTTGGAAACAAGATAAGTTAGTTAAACAAGTTTGATTAAAATAAAAGTGGAAGTGTGGGGTGGGATTCTTACGATCGCTTCGCCATCTGCTGGTGAGGAGGCTCGGGTTGACACCGGCTTTGATCTTCCTCCCATTCTCTCAAGCACCACTCACAAACAAAAAGTGAGTCTTCCAATTTCTCTTCGACTCAAGCTGGTCATCCACTGCTTTGTAATTATCACCCATGTTGAAGTGATAGAAGGGAATGTGGTGGTTTCTGCAGAGGCTGGCCACACCCGCGAACTCCTCCATTGGAAGAGGAATTCCAGAGAGCCTAGAGGCCATGATACATGCCATGAGGGTGTACCATGCGTTCGGACTCAGTTGACTTGGGCAGAGTTTGATGAGATGGAAATACTTGACTATCTCCGGGTCTAAGGGAAACCTTAGTCCCCAGTTGAAGAGCTCAGTGAAGAAAACTATTTCATTGAGCTTGCAATCCATTGGAGTTTCTGGATCTATTGGAATCCTTATCTTGACGTTCTCCGGGATTCCCCACTTTGTTCGCATCCGTCCCAGCTCGGCTGTGTGTATGAAAGTATAGTTAAGCTTTTGCAAAGCTATCAAATACTTAACACTCACCTTGTGGAAACAAGGTCCCACTTTTCCCACAAGGACCTCCGGTAAGTCTGGATGCCTTAAGCATAGTTTCTCTTTGCCTTTGTCTTTCTTGGCAGCAATGGCCTCACTTGTCTGCCCGGAGACTTCGGACTCAAAGGGAGCCTCTTCAACAGAATCATCCATCACTTCTTCCATAACCAAGGAGGGGTTTTCAGTTGTTTGTAGGTGAGGGAGTTAGAAGTTGGCTCAGCATGACCACCAGACTGTTGGGCTTCGATGTTTACTTGAAATCTGACCTCCAGATGGGGCTCCGATGAGGTGGTTTCTTTTCGGAGGCTTGGGCTAGATGCCTCCGGTCCGGATAACTTGTCCTTAGGAACTTTTATGGGTGCCTCTGACCCCGTGTTGCTGTCTTTGGCCCCAGATTTAGAAGGTGTACCTTTTGAAGCCTGCCCTTTTACCAGGCGACCTCTTCTCCGATCAACTAGTTTATTGGGAGAGACATCTGC